>JAVRXN010000005.1:49615865-51087765 GCA_033556935.1 Timema podura
TACTTTTGATAGATAGATATTATAAATACTGTAAAAAGAACATCCTTTAGTTGCTTTTATTGACCTTGAACACCCAACAATATTATGCTATTCAACTAACTAGATAGCTCGCAGTAACTAGTTGTCACAGTTTATTTATTTGTGGGACACCGGATAATTCTTCCCCTAGCTCAATAATGTCGGAAGATGCGGTCTTGAACTCTGGACTTCAGGGTGAAACAGGACTTGACTCTAACCAGCCAATCATTCAGGTACACTGTGAGATGAACACTTCTAGGATGATGGGTTACTTGGACCTCTGGACCTTCGGGTGAGACAGGACTTGACTGCAACCAGCCAATCATTCAGGTACACTGTGAGATGAACACTTCTAGGATGATGGGTTACTTGAACCTCTGAACCTTCGGGTGAGACAGGACTAAACTCCTAGGAGCCGATCATCCTGGTACACTGTGAGATGAACACTTCTAGGATGATGGGTTACTTGAACCTCTGGACCTTCGGGTGAGACAGGACTAAACTCCTAGGAGCCGATCATCCTGGTACACTGTGAGATGAACACTTCTAGGATGATGGGGTTACTTGAGCCTCTGGACCTTCGGATGAGACAGGACTTGACTGCAACCAGCCAATCATTCAGGTACACTGTGAGATGAACACTTCTAGGATGATGGGTTACTTGAACCTCTGAACCTTCGGGTGAGACAGGACTAAACTCCTAGGAGCCGATCATCCTGGTACACTGTGAGATGAACACTTCTAGGATGATGGGTTACTTGAACCTCTGGACCTCGGGTGAGACAGGACTAAACTCCTAGGAGCCGATCATCCTGGTACACTGTGAGATGAACACTTCTAGGATGATGGGTTACTTGAACCTCTGGACCTTCGGGTGAGACAGGACTAAACTCCTAGGAGCCGATCATCCTGTACACTGTGAGATGAACACTTCTAGGATGATGGGTTACTTGAACCTCTGGACCTTCGGGTGAGACAGGACTAAACTCCTAGGAGCCGATCATCCTGGTACACTGTGAGATGAACACTTCTAGGATGATGGGTTACTTGAAACCTCTGGACCTTCGGATGAGACAGGAATAAACTCCTAGTAGCCGATCACTCAGGTACACTGTGAGATGAATTATACTAGGAAGATAGGGTTACTTGATTTAGATATGATTCTGAAGTATGTGAATGTTGGTATGTTTAAATACACGGATAATAAAATCAATATTTACTGATAATTTCATAAACATACACAATAAAATATCTCTAAAAAATTGCATTAGTATAAACAGTCGCTGTTGCCTTTGTGACGAAGATAAGACAGTTCTGTGTGTTAGATAATGATGTTCAAAATATGATTTGTAAAAGATAGTTCCAGTGTGATTTGAAAATAGAATCTTTTTACCAGTAAATTTTATAAAATAAGTGTAAAAACAACATATTTTATTGAGCTCGGCAATTTTCAACCATCATTTTCAAGATGGAAACATATAAGTTAAAATCCGTCATTGAAGAAATATTTTAAAGGGTAATTAGTTCTTAACGCTGTAATAATTCGAAGGTATCATAATTCACTTGAAATAGATCCCGAAAGGTTTACTTACTTAGTAAAAATGGATGTGACGAAAAAGCATCACAACAGGATTAGCAAAATTAGTTAAAAGAAAATCTGGTCGAAAAAGCGTAAAAATATCAACGCTAACCATAAATTGTAGATATATTAATATTTACTTAAGTGTAAGACGTAAAAATAGTTGGAAACTCTGCAAAATGAGTTTTCTATATTTCTAGTTTCTTTTCTTGAACCTTAAACTGCTTATTGCAGTGTTTATTCACTTTTTATTTCATTGCACTAAAAAAATACATCGCTATAAAGTGTTGCATCCTGGGTCTTCTTCCCCAAAAACGCTCATTCAATCAGGTAATTATATAAAACAATTAACAAGCAATACATACCAATTTAGACGTATGGATTCCGAAAATAGTAAATAGCTCTTAATATTTAAATAAAATAAAATATCATTTTCTTTAATCATAGCTAACGTGAAGCATGTAAATAATGTGTGTGTGTGTGTGTGTGTGTGTGTGTGTGTGTGTGTGCACGTGCGCGCACTGGAAACTACCTACTTTAGAATTTTTTTTAAAAGGTAGCGTTTATTTTTAAAATCGAAAGTCTAGATGTTTGACTTAGTGATGCCAATTTTGAAACATGGCAACGTCGCTCTTCGTCATCTCTCTCCGAAACTTGAGATTTAGTGACCATTTTGGTTAAGGAGCCATGTTTTCAGCATTGCAGGGGCTGTCCAGGCAATCCCGCCTAGCATTTATGTCGAGTAGATTGACTAACAACTCCCGGCGCTTCTTTCAAGTTGCCGCGAGTTTGTATTGGAATGGACGGGGTTTAATGTAAATTTCCTTCATCTGCTGACGTACGAGAACCCCTAAGGGCTGATGTAATACGATTTATAATGTATTCATTGTGTATAAATGTAGCTTTAAAGTATTTAAAATACATGTCTTATAAACAAACAAGTAATTACTATTTTATTTACTGTCCTTCCTGAATCTTCCTACCAGTGTGTTCTCGGAATGTTTTGGACGCCCTTGGAACTAATAAAAATGACAGATCTGCGTGGGTCACTTGGCGGTCAGGTTGTGAACATTAGTTTACTCGCTAATGTCTGAAGCTCGAGCGCTTACGACTTCATTTTGACATCAAAATAATGATACGCACTCAACTAAAGATACAAAAAGAGTGTTGTTTTGTGTCTCGACATGTAATATTGAGCTAGTGACTTATTCTGTGTACCTCCGACCCAGCACCGGATTTATCAAAGTCGTGGGAGTCGGCGGTTGCTTAAATGAAGGTCATCGAGTGTTAAAAGTGGTGTGAACTCTTTTTTAAAGAAGAGCAGGAGGAGGGGGAGGTAATTAATAAAACGAGTTGGTCCATTAAGTAGAAAGAGAGGATTACTAGGTTCGTCGTACGAAGGTGGTTAGAACTAACCTTTCTAAATCAGAGTGTCTTAATATCTCACTGTCTTTACCTGGTTACTCAAAAAGTTGAGGTTTCAGTCATTTTTTTTTTACCCACGTCCTCGGATAAACCTAAGCTCGTCTAAATCTGCTATCAGACCCTTAAGTTTACCACCTCAGCCACCAGTACAGGAAGACAATATAAGTATTGTGAACCGTTGTTCCTCCACTAACCACTCAACCACCAGACAGAAGACAATATAAGTATTTGACCGTTGTTCCCTTCCACTCAAAACCCACTCAACCACCAAGACAGAAAGACAATATAAGTATTGTGAACCGTTGTTCCTCCACTAACCACTCAACCACCAGTACAGGAAGACAATATAAGTGTTTTGAACCGTTGTTCCTCCACTAACCACTCAACCACAAGTACAGGAAGACAATATAGCAGTTTTGGACCACTGTTCCTCCAGTCCCCTCATAACGAACAAGTTATAACATCTTATTTGTTGTTCATTATAATAATAAGAGCAACTGTTATCGAGGGAGTACGCGACAAGTGAACCTCCAAGTTGTCCAAAATACTGGCCCACCCAACAGGAAACTACTTGCTCATAATGAGCCAACAACACGTACGTTCCAACTTTGGACACGTACCTGAAAATTAAGTATATATTATTTATTCTGGACTACATATTATATTTTTTAGCATACAAAATAGTCAAGTTGTATTATTTCGTGATACGAATTAATTGAAGGTTAGCTCGACAGCGTACCGTCGTAAAAAAGAACCAGCTATAACAGAAGACGTCTTAAAAATGAAACAGCTATTTTTTTTTATCTCCTAATAACGGTAATCCGATGAATTTAAGTTTGAAGGTAGCCGCGATGCAAAGGCCTATGTTTACGTTATTAAGAACAGTAAGAAGTACGTTTTGCTACCTAAGAATACAGGTTGTTCTTATATATGTACAACCCTGTTAGAAAATATCGTGAATGGCAATTTGGTCAATTAATGTTTATTCTTGACTAAATTAATAACGGAAAATAGAGAACCACTCCCACCTCGGAGAATCGAAGTGCGATAATTTGACTCACATTTAAGCAAAGAGGAAAGTCAAAATGCGGTGGTTTTGAATGTAAAGACGAACAAAAATATTTGATATTTATTTCAAAACTTTATAGACATAAAATAGTTGATATAATAATCAGCCCCGTGGTGTAATGGTCAGTGCACATGGCTACGAGCCTAAGGTTTCAGGGTTCGAATCCCGGTTGGTACCGTAGGTATTTTTCCAGAAAGGGTAACTACCTCAACGGTCACCAGGGTTTGGTTAGTTAAGCTTAAGTTAGGTTTTAAGTGTTTCTACTAATTCAACACCCTCATGCTCATTATCACTATTATCTCATCTCATCGGGACATGGAAAGAGCCTCAACGGAAAAGATGTATGATTAGTAATTCGAACGTCCATTGGGCAACTGTACATTATTATTGGCCAATCTTTCCACTAAACTAGGCAACGCGTGATGTAGCCCAGACGCGCAATATTGTAGTATAGTAGATATAATGTAAGAAAAAATAAGTGCTTATATATTATAAGCCTTAAGATTCAAATAAACTAATGTGTCCTTGAGTTATGGCTGCAGATTATTATCTAAGATAAAGTTTGTGCAGATGGGCCACTGCGCACAAAGCAGAACAACTGCAAATTTGGGTTTTCGTTGGACGATAATATTTTTGGCGACATCCTAGCCCCTAACCTTAAAATGTGTAGCATTTAAAACGCTGGTTTAAAATGTACAAAAAATACCATAAATATAATTAACATAATAATTAAAAGTGCTAATATATTCAAATAATATGTCACAGGTATTAATTCACCGTGGATTTATGTTGCCGGGAAACTCCAAAGATCCAGGAAAGCTGCCCCAGCTGACCGGGCTGGCACCACCAGCAAATCGACGTCTTATTCTCAAGCCACGCTTCCAAGAAAAGGCATATAATTTTCTCTGGCACCACACCATCGAAGAGCGCTAGTGGTCGCTCAGCTCAATTTCGCAACATAGCCCCTTACCCTCTTAAATGTCCAGATGCTAACATGTCCCGATTCATTAGTTTCGTAACTATATAAGCGCAGCCTCGCTTCACATAATAGCCCGCAAACCGGGAAAGATAGCGAAAGCTCCCACCAGCACGATGGGTAGGAAACCTAACGGTGCCAACGGAAGCCCTGACCAGGGGGATCCTAGCCGTCGTTCACCGGTAAAGATCGCTGCAAGTGGCACTGACGCATGCGATAGCGCAAGGGCCTCAAAAACACGCGTCAACTCCGACAGCTCCCACCAAGGGGTGTCGGTAGGTAAGAAACGCCCGGCTGAATTTTCTTCATACTCGGAAGACCGGGTCACACGCTTCGCGCGTGTCAACAGCTCGTGTGATTCCGTAGACGTGGAGGGAATGTCTTCAGGACCAGACCTCCCGTTGATGCGTGATGAGTCGAGCCAGGGGTCCAATGATGAGTCTAAGGGATTTCAGACCGTAAGACTCCGCTGAAGGGGTAAGGCCGGCAACACCAGTAAGCTACCGAGGGGCAACCGTAACCATTTAGGCGGTAGCTCTGGTGATAAGAGCGGAGACAATGGTGGCCTGGGCTAGGGTGCGCCAGCGTTGGGTAAAGGTGGGAAGCGGTGGAAACCTAAGGGTATCAACGCAAGCCATGCCTCACCCCAGCCTGGTACTAGGGGTTCTGGGCGGGCTCCCAAAGCCAAGGGGTAGATCCCTTCCATCATCTTGTGTGATGTGGAGGACTACTCCAAGGTGACGAGGGCCATCCTATCCAAGGTTATAGAGCCTGTGGAGGTGCTCAAGCAGCCGGGGGATCGAGTGCGCCTCTAGTGTGGGTCGGAGGAAGATTACCGCACCCTCCAGAAGTTCTTGCCGAGCTTGGGGATCTAGCATTGGTCCTACGAGCTGGGACGGGAGCGATTGGTCAGGGTCGTGGTGAAGGGACTCCTTACTCGGACAAACCCTGGCGACATCCAGGAAGAGCTGGTGGAGATGGGTTTCCCCGTGAAATCCGTCACCCAGATGCTCTCCCAGTCGAAACGGGATCAGAGGACCGAAAAAAGGGAGCGGTTGCCAAACATCGTTGTCTCTCTGACTCCCAGGGAGCATACCGCAAGGCTATACTCCATATCAGTTCTGTGCGGGCTCCGCGTCAGGGTGGAGAAATACAAGTCTCCCGGAGGCTCGGTTCAGTGCAAGAACTGCTTCCCGTTCAGGCATGTACGGAGGGATTGCCGCGCTAACCCTAGGTGTGGCTTCTGTGGTGGTGATCACGAGAGGGGTGGGTGGCCAGAGGAGAGACGATCTCCCCCGAAGTGCCTGCACTGCTCAGGAGCCCACTCCTCGGCGTGGCGGGACTGTCCCACGTACAAGTCCTTGCAGGCGGCAGGGACTGTGCGGGCCTCCAAGGTTCAAGAAGGGAGGATGGATGGCCTTAGCAAAGGTCAGAAGCCCTCGGGGCACGTTGCGGTACGGAAGGTTACCGTGACTCCAGCACCAGCACCAAAGCCGCTGGTGCAATCTTTCGCCAGTGCGCTGTCAGGGAACCAACCCCTCTACTTCAGGCCAAGGCACCTGCCAAAGCCACCCTACGAGAACTGGTGGCATCTGGTTCATCCCACTTGATCAAGGACCCGTCCAAGACCACTCCTCTTCCAATCATGACCCTCATTTCCTCCCCCCACACCCTGCACCTCTATCCTAACCCCTTCGCACTCTACAAACCCTTTCCTACCACTCCCCACTCCTACCCCTGTCGACCCTGCCACCCCCACACCCAACTCGCTCCCCAATCCTACCTCAGAGAATGATGGTGCAAAGCTCAAAATTTGCATTGAGTTACTTAAGGGCATTCCGGGACTGAATCCATGGGACTTTTATCGAGTGTCTTGAGGAAGGTCCAGAAATCTCCGAGGAATAACCGTGGCCACCTGGTTATGGAGCACATCATCCTCTACCTGGTTTCTCATGGCAGTACATCTAAATAGAGGACCACCAGTGCTGAAGGAGCTCACGGTCGCACTCTGGAACGCCAACGGAGTTGCAGGGAAGAAGGCTGAGCTCAAAAGTTTCCTGGAAAAGCATCGTGTCGATGTAATGCTGTTGGAAGAAACCCACTTGCGCTCCACAATGAGGTTCTCGTTAGCATAGTTCATCTGCCATCGGAGAGACCGAGCGGGGGATGTGGGAAGGGGTGGGACGGCGGTCCTAGTCCGAAGGGGCCTTGACCATCACATCATCTCGCTTCCTCCTCTCCAACACATGGAAGCAACGGCTATCCAACTGGTGTCCACTACCGGCCCAGTGCGACTCATTTCCATCTACTTCCCTCCCTACCACCGGTTCAACTGGGCTACGAGGGCTGACATGAAGGTGCTACTTCACGGTACCCAACCTGTTTTAATCGGTGGTGACTTCAACGCTAAGCACCCTTCATGGGGCTCTAGGATTATGTGCACTCGCGGCGGATTGCTCCGCGACGTCATAAGTCCACAAGGCTTGGTGGCTTCCGGCCCCCCTACCCCTACCCACTTCCCTCAAAATCCCCTTGGTTTCCCGGACGTCCTCGACTTAGTTGTCTCCAGAGGGATCAGAAGGCGGTTGGTGCATAAGTATCTAGCTGAGCTAGACTCGGATCACAATTCCGTTCTTGTGAACCTGGGACGCGTAGTGTCCTTCATAGACCCTCCAAAAAACCCCGATCTTAAGCGCACTAACTGGGACAGGTTCACGAATGTGTTGAGAGAGAGGTTGGGACCCACCCCTACCTTTCGAACAGCAGCGGAAATCGATCGCGGTGCGGAGTTCATAACTTCCGCCATCAAAGGATCGCTCGAAGCTTCGACGCCGAGGCACCATCCTAGGAGGGCGCCACAGGCTTCTTTGCCCGATTATATCCTCAGGCACGTCTGGGAGAAAAGTCGGCTGAGGAAGGCTTGGCAAATCTCGAGAGACTCAGTAGACAAGACTAACTGGAACCGCAAAGTCCATGTGGTTCACGAGATGGTAAAAGAATACCGGAACAGTGTCTGGGAGGACAAGATTGAGAGACTGTGCGTACAGGACAGGTCCCTGTGTCGCATGACGAGGAACTTGATGTGGGTCCCCGCACCAAGGCCACCTATTGTGGGTCGTAGCGGAGTGGCCAACTCCGACCAGGAGAAGGCTGATGCTCTCGATGAGCACTTGGAGGCACAATTTGTACCGACTGACCACCCGTCAGGCCCGGTCCACATTGCACACGTGGCTCAGGTCATCGGTGCGGTCTCGTACAGACCCTTGGATGAAACTGAACCCATGGAGGTGATAGAAATGTCACGGGCGTTAGCCACTCTACGACTAAACAAGGCCCCCGGACGTGACGGTATCAATAACGTGGTCCTCAGAAAGTTGCCCTTGGAGGCGATTAACTTCTTCGTGGAGTTATTCAACGCCGTCCTGCTCCTGAGTCACTTCCCTGAGCTCTGGAAGCACGCCAACGTCCTCTGTTTCTATAAATCGGATAAGAACCTGGCCCTATCTTCGTTCTACCAACCGATCAGCTTGCTCTACTATTTGGGCAAGTTGTTCGAGAGATTTCTACTGACAAGACTGACCCGACATGTTCGCGAGGCGGGCATCTTGGTGGACGAGCAGTTCGGCTTTCTGACAGGACATGCTACGTCTCACCAACTTGTTCGGCTCGTGCATCAGGCCAAGAAGAACTTTAACATCAACAGGCTGACTGGTTCTGTCTTTCTCGACGTGGCAAAGGCCTTAGGCCGTGTTTGGCACGAAGGCCTCTTTTTCAAACTCCTCTCCCTGAACCTGCCCTTCTACCTAGTTAAGGTTGTTCAACCTTATCTTTTCCAACGCATCTTCTCCACTACCTTTGGGAACGCCACATCCCAAGTCAGAAGCATCCAGGCTGGAGTGCCGCAGGGTTCCCTCGTGGGCCCGGTACTCTTCAGTCTGTATGTGAACGACATATCTAAATTCTCAGACACCATGTTGGCACTGTATGTGGACGACACGGCTCTAGTAGCGGAGTCGTGGTGAGGGAAGCTGGTGGAGAGGCGACTCCAGACGCACCTGAAACAGTTGGAGGGTTGGCTGACCACCTAGAGGATAAGTATTAACGTGGAGAAGAGCACAGCAGTGCTCTTCACATGGAAAAGAAAGTTCTACAGGCCGGCTCCACTCCGGCTGTTTGGAAAGCAGATCAGATGGACGAACAGTATTAGGTACTTGGGACTTACGCTGGACACCAAACTGACCTGGCGACTACACTGCACCAAGAAACTGAAAAAGGCGAGACAAAGGCTGGCAATCCTAGGCCCACTGCCTAAAAGGCATAGCGCCCTGTCTACTAGGAATGGTCTGACACTGTACAAGCAGTTGCTCAGACCAATTCTCAACTATGCGTGTCCCGCTTGGAGCCACCTGGCGGACACGTATATGAGGAGGATGCAGGCGTTCCAAAGCGTGTGTCTGAGGATCATTGTGAACGCACCTTGGTATGTTCGGAATGTGACTGCATCGCGACCTGGATATGCCTACCATCAAGGACCACTTCCGGAAGCTGGCACAGTCCTTCTACGAACGACTTCCCGGTGCCACCAATTCTCTTATCCAGGGGCTTGGGAATTACGTCATCGACCCTGGAGGGTGCCATCGACGTCCCAAAGCCCTGCTCGGATAAGCGATATGTGACAACAGTGGTTTGGGAGGCTCTCACCCAGCCCCCCATAGAGTAGTGTCTCCACATGTAACTCTAAAAACCCTTTCTTCGGTCTCCCAACATACTTTTTGTTTTCCTCACTAATATTAATAATATGCTTTTCTTTGTTTCAGTAAATTCGTGAAATGCGACAGCCCATCTGTTTTAATATCCGAAACCACACGGTGTGACCAATTGGTCGGCACGTGTTGGAATTTGCTCTTGTGCTCCCCTTCAGAGAGCAGTAGAGTATGCTATTATGCTTCTGCGTCTGCGTCTGCGTCACATAATATATTCTATTGTATCAATTCGACGGAAGAATAACTTGGGCATAAACCTACATCGCCGAAGAATCTATAAGTAACTACGATGTGTCAGGCGTGGGTCTCACCGCCCCTTCGCAGAGAAAGCCTCTTCTGAGACTTTAAGTATTTATAATTTAGAATCTGTATTAGATTCTAAACTCTTCTATACTCTGTCCATAAGTTAGATTAGAACAGTGGAAAGTAGACATTTTAATATAAAAATTTGCCATATTATTGGTCTGGAAGTGGGTACAAAGATATATAATAATTGCAGCCTTCGGAAAAAAACAATATTTTTAACATTAAAATAGTTAGTCAGTTTCAGACCCCTTATTAATATCCAAGAATATTACAGGACAGTTTCAATAAATTATTCGCATAGTCTTGGTTTCCGAATAAAAGCAAACAAATTTTAATAAGAGTATCAATAATCCTTAGGATGTTATTTGTATAGCTTCAAATTTGCACAAAATTATGATTAAAATAAATGGTACGGCGCACCGCACAGACTTTCTCTCTCTTTCTATAAACTCGTAAGATTTCTGAACGGAATAATGTACATTGTATCATCACCACTCCACATAAGAACACGCATAAAATAATATACAATGATATAGAATAAATGAGAAAAGAGGCGCATCTTTGTCCACCTAAGAGCATTTCAAACAGTTTAATGTCTTACACAAGGGTCAACACTTCGTATTAAAATTTAGATTTCTGGTTAAAATTTTAACATTTTATAAGGTGTTGCAGATCTTCAAGTCATCGCATTTATATTTAATTATTCATTTATACATTTTGACCAATAAAAAATGTAAATATTGACTATTGAGTCTAAAATGGAGATAGATCATTGCTATGCAAACATTTCTCCAAAGAGATTTAAGGAAAGATAACATACTTTTTAAGATACTTATATTTAATTACTCTATGGCATTGGAGAATTATTGCGTTAAGACTTAAGTAGTATATGTTTACAACTAAAGCTCACAAAATTGTATTAATATATTTGCAAATATCTCAGAAACTTCTGCTTTTATAAAAATATATGTCAAATAAAAGTTTTTTATTTCGAATAGTCCTACAATTTTGCAATGATAAGTTGTTTAGTTTCTCCAATAGTTGTGGAGATACGGAAATTAACGCTTATGTAATGTACCCTAAAAATCATTTTCATAGGAAAATGAAAATAGCCAGTTTATTTATAATCTTAATCAACGCCTAGATACGAATTTTAATCAAAATCGTTTGAGCAGATTTTGAGAAAACCAAATTTTTCTCTTTTCACCCTTCAGTAAACTACCCTTAATTTTAAGTTTTTATAGACACACAGACAGACGGCATTGCAAAGACTATTTTTTAGGGTTCGGGGGTCATGAGACGTCGAAATCCATCAACATTTCAGGTTAGTTTTTTTTACGATCGCAATACTTAAGCTTTAATGTCCAAAAAGCTAAAAATATATATATTATTGCGTATAAATTGAAAATTATTGATTTTATAAAAATATGTTTCGAATAAAATATTTGTATTATAAATATATATACATATTTGTAATGCTAAGTAATTTCATATCTCAAATAGTTTCGGAGCTATTATAAAAAATGTTAATTTACGCATCAGACCGGAGCCCTTAAAGCCATTTTTCCGAAATATTGAGAGTAGCCATTTTGTTTGGAATATTTATTAATGTTCATAAATGAAATTTAATCAAAATCGTTAGAGCCGATTTTGAGAAAATCGACTTTTTCTCTTTTTTCCCTTCAGTAAACTACCCTTAATTTTAGGGGTAGATATCCAATTCCAAAAACCCCTCGGGGCAACCCTATGAAAACCCTAGATATCAAGTTTCAGCTCAATCGGTAAAATAGTTTAGGCTCTAGTTGGAGGTACAGACAGACAGACAGACAGACAGACAGACGGAAATTCAAAAACCACTTTTTCGGATTCAGGAAGTCATGAAACGTCAAAATTCATCAAAATCTCGAGTTCGAATTTTTTGACGATCACCATACTTTCTCTACCTGTAAGATAGAGAGAAAGTAAAAATAGTTCAACACCCCTAGTTCCATATTGGTGGACTAGAAGTTGAAAAACACCTAAAAATATGCGATTTTTACGTTCTCATTTCAAGAGAAAGTATTGTAATTGCGAAAAATTGATCTCAAGATTATGACGAATATTTACGCTATATGTGAACTGATGGGAAATTTTTGAAATTTTTAATTATTTCAAAAATAGCTCTAACAATTTTGTTCAAAATGTAGATCTGGAAATTGTGTGGTATGAAAAATAACAATGTTTAATTTTTTGGGGGTATAAATTCATTTATAGTAGTTTACTGATGACTAATTTTTCAAAAGTGGCGTAGTTGGCTAACGCGCCAGTCGTGTTGAGCCAGACCACCGAGGACGGGGAGATCGAGGTTCGAATCTCGGTCGGGTGAACTGGGGGTGGTTTTTCCTAAATGGTTTTCCACTCTCCCTCCATGCAAATGTGGGTTCACTTCCTCTAAATTCAACCTTCCCAATTCCTAATCCATTAGTGTAATTAGTACTTAAGCGTATAACCCGAACGGGTAGTAAGACGCGGTGCTAAAAAAATTTTTTTTCAAAAACTTAAAATATTTTATAAATAAATGACTAAAGATTTGGTTACAATTGGGTATCTTGGGAGTGTTTGACATAATAAATAACACTGTTTACGTTTTTTGTAGGTAAATATATTTATGAGTATTTCACAAATAATAATAATAATAATAATAATAATAATAATAATATTTAGCACCGCGTCTTACTACCCGTTCAGGTTATACGCTTAAGTACTAATTACGCTAATGGATTAGGAATTGGGAGGGTTGAATTTAGAGGAAGTGAACCCGCATTTGCGTGGAGGGAGAGTGGAAAACCATTTAGGAAAAACCACCCCTAGTTCACCCGACCGAGATTCGAACCTCGATCTCCCCGTCCTCGGCGGTAGAGCTCAACACGACTAGCGCGTTAGCCAACTACGCCACCGAGGCGGGTATTTCACAAATAAATGATTCTTCAAAAACTTGAAATATTTTACAAATGGCTACCTTTGGTTCCAAATGGGTATCTCAGCAGTGTTTAACATAAAAATAGAACAGTTAACTCAGTTTCCGGTAAAATTTTAATAAAGGATCGTTTGCTGATTAATGATTTTTGAAAATTCAAATTATTTTGAAAATAGCAATAACGATTTTGCTTGAATTGTATCTTGAGATTGTTTGAAATAAACATTACAAATTAAGCTGTATACTTATTTTTTTTGAGAAAATTCTGTCGGGTACTGATTACATTTTAAATTTGGATATTATAAAAATGGCCTTAGCGATTTTGTTCAAAATTAATATCGGGGGACTATTTTACATTATTACTATATTTATTTTTCTAAAATAAATTAAATTAAGAGTAGTTTGCTTACGATGACGCATAGAAAATTTTATTTTTTTAGAAATTGAACTTAAAAATTTAATTCACATAAGAATCTGGGAATAGTGTTTTTATTATAAATAAGAATACATTTTTATTTTTACAAACAACAAATAATTTTAAAGTAATTGACTTCTTTTTTAATTTAAAATTTGGTTAAATAAACTATATTTGAACTATTTGTTTTAAAATATATATATATATAAAGAGTGATTATTGTAACAAGATGGTAAGAGGAAAACATGCTTAGGGCAGTTGATTCAAAACTTAATTTCTAAAATCACCTTGAAGCCATAGTACACAATATGAAAAAGTTTGTGCTATTGTGCCGTAATATTTATTTTACTTATACATATAGTAAAAATATTGTGATTGCGAAGATTTTTGACTTCAATATTGTGATGGATATTGAAGCTTTATGTGACCCAATCTCAAAAAGGGGAGTTTTACTAATTCTGTCTGTTCCCACGCCTGTCTGCTCCTATGAATGTCTGACTTCAGCTAGTTGTATGAACCTGGAGCTACAACCTAAACGGGTTGATGAATCTATTTCAAACTTGATATTTAGAGGCTATAGGAACATTGCTTGAAAAAGAAATTGTGATTAGATTTTTAGCTCTGAATTTTTAAAATCATATTTCAACAATTTTGTATTTTCAAAATGTATATCTGAAGAGTTTTTTGTAACAAAATAATTATAATTGTATCCATACATTATAGTTCCATGTGTTCCAACTATATCTGACTATATCAGAAAGAAGGTACGATTCTGTCGTAACATTTACTCTATTTCTAAGTATCGTCTAGACAAGTGTTTCTCAAACAATCTAGAAACAGATTTTATAAAGACAAAAGTAACGATCTAGCTAGCTTTAATATACATGTGTTGTTATTGGTGAGGAGGAGGAGGGTGGAAAAAAATGTGTGGGAAGTTGTTCATGGTTTCTGTTGATGACGTCATTGAGGTCGACGTCGATCCGAGTCGTTTTCAGGTACAACGAGATTTCAAAATTCTGTTTTGATTCATACCTTTACCCTTTCCCCCCTCTTTTAAATTAAATGTTTCTTTTATTTTTTTTAAATAATTACAAAATTCTAACATTCAAAGTATTTTCTTGGCCCACAATTCGTGAGCCCATTGTCTAGAAATATTAATTAGTGCAAAAGCTACTGTGGACTGTTCCTTGACAGAAACTCAGACAGGATAGTCACGTGTTCCTGTTCCTAATACATAGGCAACATGTTACTCGTGTATATATTATATATATATATATAGTATTACATTCAGTACTGTAAAAATACTACTTCCTAAAAATGGTAAGTAGTGAAACGGGTGCTAAATCTCTAAATAGAATTTATAGCTGCTCAAGATTCTAGATAACAACTCTACCAGCGTTATTCAAGGTGCTAAAAGAGTTCTATAGCTCCAAGCAAAATGTCCACTTTGCTCAATGCGAGATATTTTCTTTAAATTAAATATACAATTAAACTAAACAACACACTTAAGCACTTGAATCACAAGGTTTTAAGAACAATTGTTTGTAGACATAGCGTTGAAATGTTCAATAACATTGCAGACACGATGTCTACCGAAGAATTATATTTTGTTTTTGTTCACGTGAAGTATTAAAATAGCCACTGGCTACTGTGCTACGATGGATCAGCTTCATAAAACTAGTCAACTATTTCCTATGTTGTGCAAACAGATCCAGCGGAAATAATTATTTGGACCAAAGCGATTTGCAATGAATAGTAAGAGATTGAAAAATAAAAAATACACAATAAAGGAAAATTCCCGTCTAAGATATTTACATTTACATGTGTTGGCATGTGTTTTATTTTTCTAAATAAACTGAAATCAAAATAATGTCTTTGAACTAAAAATAATTTAATAAAATAATGGCTTTAAATGCACGTAATGACCATGGAAGCAACAAGAAGAGGTTACTTACTGCTGAACAGAAAGTTGGGTTTGGAACTGAGAAGAAAACTGTTGAAACGCTACATTTGGAGCATCGCGCTCTATGGAGCAGAGACTTGAACTCTCAGGAGGATGTAAAAGACTCGGAGAGCTTTGAAATATAGTGCTGGGAGAAAACTCGAGAAGATCAGGTGGACAGACAGACAGGGTGACAAGTGATAAATCCTAAGAATATGGGTGAGAAGAGAACCATTTTGGATGGATTCTTTGGTAAAAAGCAAATGGACCCGAACACACCCTTTAGGAGGAAGTGTCTTCTGCATGACGTCATAGAAGGAAAGGTTGAGGGAAAGAGGAGCTTAGGAAGAAGGAGGATTCAAATATTAGATGACTTGGAGGAAAGAAGAAAATTCTGGGAGCTGAAGGAGGAGTGCATTGGTGGTCTAAGTTTCACTGACAAACACAAGTGTCACACAAAATTTCAGACAAAACCGTGAGTTTTTATCACCGCGTCTTATCACCCATTAATGATAGAGGTTACTCATAAGTAATAACTAAAATAAGTGTTTAGGATGAGTAAGAATTAATTTCGCTTAAGTGTACCCACATTTGCATAGAGGGAAAGTGGAAACAATATCTTTAGTCCACCTGACCGAGATTCCAACCCCTATCTCCCCGTCATCAGCAATCCAGTCTTTTGCTAGAATGACACGTTAGACCATTCGACCACCGAAGCGGGTTAGTGAAGAACTGAAAAGGGGTACATTGTTTAGCTCATGATACCAGAAGGGATACGTTGTTTATCTCATGGTACCAGAAGATGTACGTTGTTTATCTCATGGTACCAGAAGATGAATGTTGTTTATCTCATGGTACCAGAAGATGTATGTTGTTTAGCTCATGGTACCAGAAGAAATACGCTGTTTAGTCCATGGTACTAGAAGGGGTACGTTGTTTATCTTATGGTACCAGAAGAAATACGCTGTTTATCTCATGGTACCAGAAGGGGTACGTTGTTTATCTCATGGTACCAGAATATGTATGTTGTTTAGCTCATGGTACCAGAAGAAATACGCTGTTTAGTCCATGGTACTAGAAGGGGTACGTTGTTTATCTTATGGTACCAGAAGAAATACGCTGTTTATCTCATGGTACCAGAAGATGTACGTTGTTTATCTCATGGTACCAGAAGATGTATGTTGTTTATCTCATGGTACCAGAAGATGTATGTTGTTTAGCTCATGGTACCAGAAGAAATACGCTGTTTAGTCCATGGTACTAGAAGGGGTACGTTGTTTATCTTATGGTATCAGAAGAAATACGCTGTTTATCTCATGGTACCAGAAGGGGTACGTTGTTTATCTCATGGTACCAGAAGAAATACGCTGTTTATCTCATGGTACCATAAGGGGTACGTTGTTTATCTCATGGTACCAGAAGGGGTACGTTGTTTATCTCATGGTACCAGAATATGTATGTTGTTTAGCTCATGGTACCAGAAGAAATACGCTGTTTAGTCCATGGTACTAGAAGGGGTACGTTGTTTATCTTATGGTACCAGAAGAAATACGCTGTTTATCTCATGGTACCAGAAGGGGTACGTTGTTTATCTCATGGTACCAGAAGATGTATGTTGTTTAGCTCATGGAACCAGAAGAAATACGCTGTTTAATCCATGGTACTAGAAGGGGTACGTTGTTTATCTCATGGTACCAGAAGGGGTACGCCACTGACCATAGTTTGGGAAACACTGGCGTAGGTGGCTTGTGTTGTTAAAGTGACCCGGGTGGTCCGCGAACCGCAGATAGCTCTTGTCGACTCATCAAACCATTAAAAAGATTCCTCCTGGCAATCGCTCAGACTTGATTTGTTCTCCTTATAAAGAATGATCCTTCCTGCGACATTGTAATCTCCGACAGAACAGATTGGAAACGAATTATTAATGGTCGGGGACGCAAATCAAGCGCAAATAAAGCGAACACTAATAAAGATAAAAAAACTATATAAAAGAGTGCGGTCTGTTCTGAAAACCTGTCGGCTCTGGTCTGGGATGCAGCTCGATGATGATTCATGGCCGTGCTAATTGACGACGGGACCTCAAATGGAGGACCAGAAGAAAGAAGGACCTCAAGTTGGGCGTCAGGGACAAGTTTTCATTTATATAACCGGGCCCACGACTTACTAACCTTCTCGAGCACAGGTTCTTAAATTTTCATATTGGTGACCCCTTTTTATAAGACCAAGTTATTAGCTCCCCGTACAGTAATAGTTCAATTAAGGTGTGTTTTATATTCCTGTGTCGGATTTTGAGTAGTTTTAGCAAGGCCGTAGCCAGCCAATAATTTCAGGGGGGGTTTGGTGGGCCCATCCCCCAATTGACAGAGGCTAGAAAAAATTCTAAATTAAAAACTGTTCTAGAAGCTATCTGAAGTGTTTTTTTATGGCAACACTACCCTCAACTATCGGAGGCTAGGACAAATTCTAATTATTAAACTGCTCTAGAAGCTCTCTAAAGTGTTTTTTATTGTTACCATAACCCCATAAATGCCGGAGGCTATAGGAAAAATCTCTATATCTAAACAACTCTAGAAGCTCTTTAAAGTGTTTTTACGGTAACATGACCTCCTAACTGCCGGAGGCTAGGAAAATTCTATATATTTAAACACCTCTAGATGCTCTCTAAACATTTTTTTTATAGTAGCATAGCTGTTGAAGTTAAGGAAAAATTATAAATATTAAACACCTCTCGAAGCTCTCTTAAGTGTCTTTTATGGCACCATAACACCCTAACTGCCGAGGGCTGGAAAAATTTCTAAATATTAAACACCTCTAGAAGCTATCTTAAGTGTTTTTATGGCACCATAACACCCTAACTGCCGAGGGCTGGAAAAATTTATAAATATTAAACACCTCTAGAAGCTATCTGATTTTTTTTTTACTACAACATAACACCATAACTGCCGAAGGCTAGAAAAAATTCTAAATAATAAACACCTCTGAAAGCTCTCTGAAGTGCTTTTTATGGTAACACAGCCCCATAATTTGTACTTGTACCTTAATTTCAATATTGTTTGAACCATAAATAGAGCCATATATATTTTGTTCATACAATTTCGGGGGGGGGGGGTTTGAACCCCGAAACCCCCCCCTGACTACGGCCTTGAGTTTTAGATCAAACGAGTAATAGAAATAATGAACATTTTCACTGCAAAAAAAAAAACATTCATTAGTTTTATTTAAAAGTATTAATAACTATTTTTTTATAATTAGTTTATAATTTAGTTTCAATAGTTATATAGTAAATATTTAATTTATTTACGTGTGTGAATGTTTGCTGTGACACACGGAGAGGTCGTGATTCACAGTTTAAGGAGCTGTGTTATAGATTCTAGAGCAACTCAACACAAATGTAGCCTAGTTATTATTATTAGCACCGCGTCTTACTACCCATTCGGGTTATACGCACTTACGCTAATATGTAAAGGTAGGGTGATTGTGAGATGAAATGGAGGACCTACAGTTTAACGTGGAATCCGAACCACGGTGGAGGCCTGGCATTCCTCACATTCACAAGTTGTGATTAATACACATCTTGTCAGAGGTGAAGGAAGGGTTTGGCATTCAGATAAATCTGTGCCGGGACCGAGGATTGAACCCCGGACCCTCAGCACAGAAGTCTGACACCTTACCCCTAGACCACCAGGTCACCCTGTAGCCTAGTTAACATCAACGAGAGTTTAATACAATTCAGTTTTCATAGGAACCTGACAGGTAGAAAAATTACCAGATATTCATTCATGTGACCCGACTCATTGGCGTAATTATCTAACGTGCTAGTTTCGTGTTGAGCTAGACTGCCGAGGACGGGGAGATTGAGGTTCGAATCTCGCTCGGGTGAACTGGGGTGGTTTTTCCTAAATGGTTTTACACTCGCTCTCTCTCTCCACGCAAATGAGGGTTCACTTCCTCTATATTCAACCTTCTCAATTCCTAACCCATTAGTGTACTTAGTACTTAAACTTACAACCCGAACAGGTAGTAGTAATACGCGGTGCTAAAAATATAAAAATATATATTTCATGTGTTCATACGTCAAGTTATGTGATCTGTAGCTGTCACTTAAGATATATATCATCAATATAAAAAACATAGCTTATACGAGTGTATATGAAAATTATCGCTAGGAAAACATCATCAAAGCTACCAACTTTGTAAGTGTCAACGCCTTGGAACCTGCAACAAACGCTATAAGGCAGTAGTGACAAGACTTTTTGATCTTGGGATCTACTCCAAGGAAGGAAAATCCTTTGCGATCTACGAAACCATAGGCTTATGTCGTTTGTTTCATTGGTAAAAAATTAATAAACCAATTTGGGTTTTTAATAGTAAAATTATATTGCATATATGAACTTAAAGTCCTTTCGCACACTGAAACTTAGTTATTACATCCTACCACATAATACATATTTCTTTGAAATAGTTTTTTCTCATTAAACACTTGACTTTGAAGTTGATGCATGACACAGCATAATCTTAGGATAGTTTGTTGAATGAGAGTTGATAATTACTCTGTCATAAATGAAGGCAGGACTGTAAATGTCCATCAGTCAGACAGATTCGATATTTAAATTATCTAATGTTGACTTAAGAAATATCTGCGAACGCCCTCTTTCATTTTCTTCCTCTCAATCTTTTTTATTCGATTGACCAGGTGATCGACAAACTAGCGGCCGTGGTCGACCGGTAGATCGCGATTGACTGTTTGGCCACCTCTGCTCTAAGGCATTACTCTCTCGGTAGTGACAAGATGAGGAGGTCAGGGTTAGAATTCCAGTCGAGTGAAATGAGGATATTGTTTTCATAAATTTGTATTTACTCTCCCATCACGGAAATTCTGTTGCAATTTATGCCAATTATATCCAACTCATTCCTGCTCAAGTCGTATAGTTAAGGGATAGCCAACTCTGGTAGTAAACACACGTCGCAAAAAAAAACACTCCTTTATAAGCTTTTTTGGCTGAAAAATTGTTGAACCAAAAACTGGTCCGAGCGGGAAAAGTATTCTGTATGAAATAAGGTGTTTTCTCTTAGTACTTAGGTTGGCGGTGATTTGACCGTATTACCGCATCCCGGACTATGATTTACCGGGTAACTTAGTCGCTGTTACGTGACTCTCGGACTTTTCGTCGCCCCCCAAACTGGAGCAGGTCGTTCGGGGGGGGGGGGAGGGGGAGGAGTTCTACCATGGGCCGATATCATTAGAGGTTCCATCTTACAAACAAAAAAAAAGTTTGCCATCGGCCAAATGAATTATATGGCTTATAAAATGAAGCCTCCCGTAATTTGTTTCACCGCCATTTACAAGAGGATTGAGGCGGAATTATAAACTACTCCTAGGTTCTTGCCCCCGAGTTGAGCTCTAAAAGATATTCATACGTTTGTTTTGATAGTTTTGTAAATATGAACAGAGAGTGCAGGTCTCAAGGAATATTCTCGCTTAAGAACTCATCTCAACCCCACAGATACCACGTACATTAAGTAAATTAGGTGTTCTGTATTTCGACAGGTCCATTGTCTTGTCCAAATTGAGTTCTCCTGCATGTCCTATTAGCATCCAGGGGCCCGGACCCACCAACACTTTTTGAACACGTACAGTATTTTTTCTTTCTTATTTTATAATCCTATTTTGTAAAAAAAACCCATTAATATGAAGTGGAGCCCCATTATCTAAAACATTGAATCATTCGGTTGATTATACATTATTCCAGTCCCAAGAGCATTCAGTCCTCGCTCCAATCATCACGCGACTGTACCCACGCTCGAGACTCCAATGACTAAATATAGAAACTGACATGGGCCAGCCCCTCTCAGATAAGCCCCATCATCCAGTGGGATATATATCTCAAGGTTATTCCACTGCGAGCTCAACATTAGCTAATCGGGCCAGTCTAGCGAGCCCACGATTCGATAAAGATGGTTTATATTTTGTTTTAGCATGTATGTTTCTTTATTTATTATGTGTTAAAGACCCAATAAGTAAGGTGACGAGTGAAAGTGATTAATTAAAATGAATTAAGTAGATTCATTTACTAAAAACTCGTGTTTTTCACTAAAAGTGCAAGAAAAACTTGAAATTAACGGTTGGGGCACATTAGCCTAGTGACTTTACATTTATGCAGGTGAATGGTAAGGACAATTTTTTTTTCTAATTTTTGGTTTGGTAAAAAAATTGTGGTTAACTGTGAGTGAAGAAAAACAAAGCTTATTTTGTTTTTATTGTTTATTACTTGGTAATGAGGAGTTGTGGAGAACGGTAGGCTGTGTGCTGGGCTAATTGAAATTAGCCCACACATTTAATTGTTTCAACCTCGCACAAAGTAAACCCCGATCTGCAAGAACAGTGGATGAGATTGGACTTATCTGCCTAGCGTTTCAGTGGCTGTGTGCTCGTCACTGATGGGCCACCATTTAATTATACTGGAATAGCAACTCACGGAAGAATATTGAAATAAATTATTTCATGTTTTGATTCTCACTCACCTGCTCTTCGCGCATGCACCGATACCTCTTCAGTCATCCACCTCTTCGAGTGTTGTCACTCCAAGACGTGATTGGTTGACCCACCTTTTTCTCTATTCTGGTCTGGTGTCAATCGGGACCTATTTAACATGATGTATCACCTGAAATAGGCAAATAACTATATTCATTTCTCAGCTGAACATATGAATAAACTTTGTCTTTCTTCGTGTAAACTACTAGCAGCAATGAAGGTATTAGCCGTGGCCAGGATCAGCGCCAGGTAGCGTCCCGCCACTTGGAGGAAACTTATCCTGAGAAACTACGCGATCTGTCTGCTCGGCTTGGAGAATGGTCCGTTAAATTAGCACATTAGTATTACACTTCCTCTAGGGATTTTAGGATTATGTTTGCTAGACACATTACTTACTATGATTGTTTACTCCAGTCAAGAAGTTGACTATTTTTGTATGTAAGTAATCCGTCGCTTAACGACTCTGCTGCATACATATAAATGACTTAGATTGTAATTGATATTTATTACTATGCCTATAGCTTGACTGTTCGGCATTTGGTTCTTTTTGAACAAAACTTGTTTGTTATGGCTGTGTATACCTTGTAGGTCTAGTTACACCTGTTCGGCTTCTTGCCACTTCATAAGTTGGCTAGTGCTGTTAGGATAGACTGTTGACTGTATATTGTGTAGACACAATTTATTAACTTTGGATACGACTATTTGTGGTTTGTGTTGTTGTGTACTAAGCCTAACCACTCTAATGTAGTCCTTTTTGATAGAATGGGACTTTTAGTCTCCTTTCACTGGGGGAACGTCAGCACCAAGAAATTAGGAGTTAGCTATTAGGAGTTCATGGCCTAATGAGGCGTTTTTGCCCCAGTCAATTGCCTCATATTCTTTTGTTTATTTTCATTCTCTACTTTATCTCTTTGAATAACACGTCCTTGCTTAGCCACTCAAGGATCCACCACATGTCTGTATTTAATACCACATAGACTGGTTCCTTAAGATTCATAGAAAGAACGCATCCGCGTTCTAATGTATACCTATCTTTCTAGTTTTGATAAAGGGGGCGTTAGGGAGAATTAATGATTATGACAGTACCGTCCTAATTAGGACATATTTATCCCTAATGCATGGGATATTGCTTGCAGCCCCTACCAGTGATCTTGACGTTCACGCTGTATATAAACAGGATTATAGGAGCTAGTAACTTTATGATGATAGTCGCCTAGTTACCAGGATATATAGTTAAATGGGACATTAAGAGCTATATGAGTTTTCTTTCGTATTAATAGGATTATGAATATACATTTTATGGTTTTCTACTTACTACCCTGTCTTTTATAAGCATTAAGCTAAACAAGTTGAGTTATAGCTGTCAGTTTAAAACTTTTGAAACTATGCTAGTAAACTTGTTCCTCCTGTTGTAGGTTTTCATTACTCCATGTTGACTGCCTAAATTTGTTTATTGTATTGATATTAATTTTACCTCATAAAGCTCTGATAATATGTGTACACTTTATGAGTCTTTTTGTGACCAGCCTGATGTATAGTTCATCAAAACTTCTCTTCTCAACTACATGGTTTTTTATTCTGTTATGTTGTATATTAAGAGAATACACCTCCACACCCACTATTGGGTATAATATTTTATGTAATAAATTATCAATTAAATAAATTATTGTATGCCATGATATCTATGATATCTAGATATGATATCTAGATGGTGTAATTCCCACTAGTAGCATAAATAATAGCTTTGGCTATTTCATTTTCAACAACAGAGTCATCGATATATTTGCCAGTCAAAAGTACAGACGTGCCCAACTTTTATATAAATAATGAGATAGTGCCATCTCTTGGTAAGTTTGATTCAAACACCTGTATTATTTTATTATTTCTGTTTATAGATTTAGTGATTTTGTATTTCAAGCTATTTTTAAATAAAAAAAACTTAAATGAATTTAATTTAATATTTTAACACGTGGTGAGAAAAAATCGTTACCGGTAAGCTTTGACTTGGCCCCACCAAACAGAAAAATCACGCGCCGCCACTGTTCACATCTTCCTTTTTCGTATCCTGAACTTGAAACATCATCTTCTCTCCTTGTTTAAGATTATCAACCAGTTCCATTAATGGTCTTCCTGTTAGCCTTCTCCCTTCCAGCTTGTCTTATATGATGTCACTCAAGTCACCCGAGCTGTCCACTTTATCCTTTATATTCTCCTCCAGCACCATATCTCAACGCTTTCCAAATATTTCTTCTCATCCTTCAAACACTTGAACAGTTCGAAAATGATAATTGGCAGATTTTTTTAATTTCGTGGCGTGTTTTGTTTTAATTTGCAGATAGTATAATTAATCAACTGATAATCAAATACTAAATTATTTTAGGTCCCTTCGTGGATTCAAATCAGGGTATCCTAGTAGATGACTTCCCTGACCACTCAGCCAAGAGGAGGGTCAGTCTGTTGGCATGAATAAATAAGCAATTTACTAGAATAAGATATTTGTAATCCTTCTTTTATACAAACATTTTATTTTACGGATAAAAGCTAGTTTACAACCGGAACTTTGGTAATGTATTTATATTCACGCCTCTAGACAAAGTACTTAGCTCAGTAACGATTATTTGTGGTCCAAACCACCATTTTACGGAGATAATTTAAATGTTTCCTGAGGCAAAATCTCATGTTAAGTTACGTACACCGGCATTTTATACATAGCTCATTGACAAAAACCACGTTTTAAGGATTGATCTCCCCCTAGAATTTTAGATAACTAATTATTTATTGCGAGGTTTCAACAGTTGAGAATGGGTTTTATTTTTAAAACGTTTAAAATTTAATAGAATAACCATACTATATTAAATTATTTAAAGGGCCTAAGTTATCCGCATTGGAGACGGCCAGAAAGCCTGCGTTATTCAATAAGTTGTTTGTAATTCCAAAATATAGGATGCGCCAAAAGAGAGGTGAAAGGTTTCAACATATCCCTAAATAATTCAAAGCTCACATTTAAATTTTATAGTACGACACCTTAGCTCAGTCGGCAGCGTATCTGCCTACTAAGCTAAAGGTTCCGGGCTCGATTCCCGGAATGGCCGAAAATGTATAATTGATGAAAATCTGGGTTTACGCCTTAGAATTGATAAATTAACGGCAGGGGGGCTGGATGCTGTACCCGTCCTAGTCTTAATATAGATTATAAGGGATATGAAGCTACGACAGGCCTAGCAAGCTGGTAGTGGAAAATATATGGCTTGAATAAAAAAAAACTGGCCCAGGCCACAGGCTGGAAACAGTAATGGATGTCATTTAAGTTTTATAATTTAAAAAATAATATAATTGAAAGGAGAACAGGCTCATTTTTACCGACTGTTTACATGTACTCTCTCAGTGCTAAGATCAATGTAAATGGCTGTAAAATAGAAATGGACGTAACCCCTGTGATGGGTTGAGGTTTGCCAAGCTTAAAGGGGCAGGGTCGGGGGACGAGCGGGAAGGTGGGAGAAAACCTTAAACTATTTTAACTATCATGTTGATAATGTACTAAAAATAAAATCCAACTGTTAATTGAAGATGAAAGTTTCCGGTGAATACTTCAGATCACATATCTACGGGGGAAGGGGATGTTTTATGAAATTGAAATATTCACATATAATATGTTTGATTATTATCTGGTCTACAGCAGACCCGAACGTTAGTGACACATTCAACCACCGAGCGCTGTAATCGATACGTGAATGCGAGAAGAAAAACTGCTATCACTGTCATTGTTGTATTGTATTATTATTATTATTATTATTATTATTATTATTATTATCACCGCGTCTTACTACCCGTTCGGGCTATACGCACTTACGCTAATGTGTAATGGTAGGTGATTGTGATATGAAATGGAGGACCTACAGTTTAACGTGGAATCCGAACCACGGTGGAGGCCTGGCATTCCTCACATTCACAAGTTGTGATTAATACACGTCTTGTCAGAGGTGAAGGAAGGGTTTGGCAATCAGATAAATCTGTGCCGGGACTGAGGATTGAACCCCGGACCTCCAGAACAGAAGTCTGACACCTTACCCCTAGACCACCAGGTCACCTTTGTTGTATTGTAACTCATTTGGTATTGTTTCTGGTGTTAAACGTCCTCAATAGAAATTAAACTGAAGTGGGAACTTTACGACTAAGAATAGTTCAAGTTCATGCGTTATATTTAAATAGTGGTAAATAAATCTTTTCCCAAAGCAAAATTATTGAAAATGTTCCAGTTTTGTAGTTTACGGTATGTTTGAAACCCTGAATTTTTTTAAAAAAGTTTGGTGTTCTTTTTTAATTTCTCGCTATCTTACAGGTATAGAAAGTATTGTGATCGTAAAAAAAAAATCTAGCTCGAGATTTTGATGAAGGTTGACGTTTAATGACCCCTAGAATCCAAAAATGTGGTTTTTGAATGTCTGTCTGTCTGTATCTTGGACTAGAGCCTAAACTATTTTACAAACCAGGCTAAAACTTGGTATCTAGGGTTTTCATAGGTTTGCCTCGTGGGATTTTTGGAATTGGATATCCAGCCCTTAAATTAAGGGTAGTTTATTGAAGGGCAAAAAGATTTTAAAAAATCGATTTTCTCAAAATCAGCTCTAACGATTTTGATTAAATTTTATTTCAAAACATTTATAAATATTCTAAGCAAAATGGCTACTCTCGCTATTTCGGCAAAATGAATTTAAGCTCTCCGGTCTGATACTTACATAAAACCATTAACTTTCAAGCTACACGCAAATATATATATTTTTAACCTTTCGAACACTAAAGGTCAAATATTGCGACCGTAAAAAAAATCTAACCCAAAATGTTGATAGATGTCGACGTCTCATAACCCCCTGAACGCTAAAAAGTGGCTTTTGCAATGCCGTTTGTCTGTGTATCTGTTTAAACTTAAAATTAAGAGTAGTTTAATAAAAAGTGAAAAGAGAAAAATCGATTTTTTCACAAATGGCTCTAACGATTTTGATTAAAATTCGTATTTAGACATTAATTAAGATTATAAATAAACCGGCTAATTTCTTTTCCCCATGGAAATGACTTCTAGGTTACTTTACAGAAGCGGAAATTTCTGTATCCCCGCAACTATTTGAAATACTAAATAACTTATCATTGCAAAATTGTATTACTATTAAAAATAAAAACTTTTAGTTGAAATTTGTATTTATAAAACCAAAAGTTTCTGAGATATTGGCAAATATATTAATACAATTTTGTGAGCTTTAGTTGTACAGAGATACTACTTACCGTAAGTTTTAGCGCATAATTCTCTAATGTCGGAGTGTAAGAAATAAGTAAGCCTCTCAAAAAGTGTATGTTCTCTTTCTTTCAATCTCTTAGGGGAAATGTTTGTACAGCAATGATCTCTCGCCATCAGATTAGATTCAATAGTCAATATTTATCTATTTTATTGGTCAAAATTTAGAAATGAGGAATTTAATAGCAATGCAATAACCATAAGATATGCAACCCCTAATAAAATGTTGAAAATTTTAAACCAGAAGTCGACATTTTAATACGAAGTGTTGATCCTTGGGGACCCAATATCAATATTTTTACTTTCTCGCCACCTTGCAGGTAGTTGGTAGAGCAAGTATTGTGATCGTCAAAAAAAAATCGAGCTCAATATTTTTATGACTGTCGACGTTTCATGATCCTCCGAATCCGAAAAAGTTGTTTTCGCAATGCCGTCCGCCTGTCTGTCAGTCTGTACCTCGAGGTGGAGCCTAAGCTATTTTACCGATTGGGCTAAAAAAAATTGGTATCTAGGGTTTTCATAGGGCTACCCCAAGGAATTTTTGGAATTGGATATCAAACTCTAAAATTAAGGGTAGTTTCCTTAAGGGTGGAAAGAGAAAAAATAAATTTTATCAAAATTGGCTTTAACGATTTTGATTAAATTCAATTTCTAAGGTTAGATCAATATTACAAACAATTTTTTCTCTTTATTTTAAAAGTTTTGACAAAATTCCAGTACACCCTTGACAGATATTCAAGATTTGTTGATATTAGCATGTGCAGAAAACTAAACTCTATTTTGCTAATGGAGAAATATTTGATTTATTTTGGCCAAAAAAATGTAATTCTATAAAAACTGTAAAATTTCTTGCACTCCCTTCTGCCACACCTTAAGTAATTTTTCAGTGTAGCGCTTAACTTGAGAATAATTCTCTAATGAAGGGTATAACTCGAAATTTTCGATTAGTATTGAAATTTTTTCAAATCAAATAATAAGAACATCAATAAATAGTAATTATTAAGAGGGAAATAAGTTTAAACATTATAACCATTATCATATAAATAGTTTTTTAGCTATTCAATCAATTAGACAAAAGAGATGGAATTATTAAGATTTCGAACAATCGAACTTTAACTCCACTAAATATTATAGCTAGTTATTTCTCATTCTAAATCGAAATTCTACCACTAAGCCATACTAACGCGTTATATGTGTGGTATTATTCAAAGATTTTGTTTAAAGCACGTTATTTAAAGATAAATTATTTTAAAGATCTTTATTTATTATTAAATCATTGAAATAGTAATAATAAAAGTGATAAAATAAATTTAAACCTAAACAATATTTGTTCAACAAGGTGAGAGGCGCGCAACTTAAATTTAGGTAATTTCGTTAATGCCTATTTTAACAATTTTAATACTTAATGTGATTGTCTTAAGTATTTATAATAATTACCGTATATTAATCATTTAATAATATTACCAATAACAGTTTAAAAAATTAAATCTGGTTAGTGAGATAGTATTACGTGACAATAAGACTATTAGTGACTTTAACATTGATTTAATTGGTTTAATTTCTTGAAGGGGTGCGCGCCCCCCACGCACCCCTCCTGGATCCACCCCTGCTACAGCAATGATCTATATTTCTCATTTTATAATCAATAGTCAATAGTTACCTATTTTATTGGTAAAATTAATAAAAGAGAAATGTAATAGCAATGTGATAACTATAAGATGTGCCTCCCCTAATAAAATGCCGAAAATTTTAATCTGAAATTAAAATTATAGTACGAAGTGTTGACCCTTGGGGACCCAATATCGATATTTTTTTATTGGTCCAAATATACAAATGAATACGTTAATTCTTTAAAAATAAAATTATAAAATTTAAAACTGTGAGTCAAAAAAGTTTTACGTATGTATAGCGCAATTTTTTCTCGGGTTCACTAACATATAATATATTACGAATTTTGAGTAAAAATCTCTATTTTTAAACAATAGAGCGAGAAAGTCCGTGTGGATTTCCGTACCATTTATTTATTTATAAATTAAATGATTAGTTTTAAATAAAAATCTGTAACTTCATTAAATTGTATGTATTTAGGCCCCATTTTAAATATATCCCGATTTAAAAATATACATAAAACCAGATTGATGTTCAATTATATCTAAAACTTAAGGAAAATATAACTAAATAATGGGCTAGTCACTAGTGTATTTGTTATTGAGTTCAGTGTTTGGAAAGCACTTTATAAAACATTGGAATTGCTATATCACACACCACTTACAAACTCACTAAACCTGAGACAAAAGAAGTTAAACACAATACAAACACATCCTTGAAACTTGTAACAAAAGATATCTTGGAATAAATACTAATTTTGTTTGTGTAACTTAGTATCGAACAACGGTCTCCTATATATGAAGTCATCACGAGAGAGTTAATATTGGAGAAATAATTAAGAAAACGCCAACATTAGCTTTGCCGAGAGCGTGGTAGGCGGATCAAAGTAATTGTTACTAAAAAAATGTTGCGTTTATACTTTTAACTCCACTTGAATGAAAGTTAAGAAGAACTGCTGCGATTCCCAGACGATGAGTAACGTCAGTCTCTCACCCTTCCTCCCCCCTGTCTCCCTTTCGTGTAGGCGTGTCATGGAACAACAGTTTCAA
Source organism: Timema podura (assembly GCA_033556935.1). NCBI lineage: Eukaryota > Metazoa > Arthropoda > Insecta > Phasmatodea > Timematidae > Timema > Timema podura. The sequence goes on from JAVRXN010000005.1 coordinate 49,645,791, forward strand.
GGATGTGTCACTTCACTGTTCTCAGTTCTGTATCCTTACCATAAGTTAAAGGAGGGTCAAGGAGCTACCATTTTAAGGATATGTCACTTGACTGTTCTTCTCCAGATATGTATCCTTACCATCAGTTATAGGAGGGTCAAGGAGCAACGTTTTAAGGATATGTCACTTGACTGTTCTTCTCCAGATATGTATCCTTACCATCAGTTATAGGAGGGTCAAGGAGCAACCGTTTTAAGGATATGTCACTTGACTGTTCTTCTCCAGTTATGTATCCTTACCATCAGTTATAGGAGGGTCAAGGAGCAACCGTTTTAAGGATATGTCACTTGACTGTTCTTCTCCAGTATGTATCCTTACCATCAGTTATAGGAGGTCAAGGAGCAACCTTTAAGGTAGTCACTTCACGTTCTATCCAGTTATGTATCTACCTCAGTTATAGGAGGGTCAAGGACAACCGTCTTAAGGATGTCACTTCACTGTTTTCCTTATTCCTTACCTCAGTTATAGAGGGCAAGGAGCAACGTTTAGATTGTCACTTACGTTTCTCTTATCATTCATCAGTTATAGGAGGGTCATGGAGCAATATTTTAAGGATGTGTCACTTTAATACTTAATTTTATTACCATTTAATATACTATCACAGCTACGAGACATAAATTAGAATATTAAATAAATTTAATTTTAAAATAAACTGGATATGAAAATTAAACCCAGGATATTTTGACCAAAAGTTAATGTTCAATAATTGAGTGAATATTGAACCTTTTAATAACACTAACCTAACCATCTCATTTGTAGAACATTGGTATGTTAAGTTAAATGCCCTTGAATAATTTTTTTTACTTAAATAAATGTGTTATTCTATTATGTTTTTAAATCAACTCAAACATTTGCACTCATAGCCTTCGGATTTCAAAGGCAGTTGGACTATAAAACTAGAAGGTATATTTATTATTATTTTCACTGCAAACGTTTAGGTCGGAAGCAATTAAGACTTATAGTTATTGACCCCATTTGAATTAAACACTAGTTAAACTTTAATATCTGAATTCTTCCCCTTAAGTTATAGTCAAATACTAAAAGTCACTTTATAGAGAATTCTAACCAGTATCTTTAAAAGGATTTTAAGCACCTTTACAATCCCGAAAACCGCTTAGAGCCATAAGAAAGATTATAAAAACGCAAATTCAATATTTCATGATCCTCAGAGTAAGAAGATGGTCCGAGTGTCTTAAGTTTACATATTTGTAAGTTAAATTTTATAAATTGCACTCTGAGTGAACTTACCTCGAGTTCCAGTGCGATAGAAACTTTAATTTATCGTGATGTGTAAACAGGAGAGACACAATTCATTCAACGCTCACTACAAGCGTGACCTCACGCATTAATAATGCCATTAATATATTAAGCGCTTGTCAAAAGAGGTGCAGTTAAAATGTATCAAGATTAAAATAGGGCCTCAATTTGGATCAAACATAAAATCAGCAGCTTTTAATTTTTATAAATCAAGATAATAGAAAAGATTAAACATTATAAATTCATACATGTGAAATATTTTGAGACGTTTAACGCAAATATTAATGAGTTCATCTAAGAATATAAACATAAATAAGGTAGTTAAGAATACTGACAATACTAGAGGGAAAATTAAAACATATTTAAGTAAGCCACAAAGAGTGGACCCAGCCAGGAATATAACTTTTTAATAAACGTCTTACCAAGACAAAGTCAAGCACGATGAGTACGAGTTAATGAAGCCATTGGGATGCTACGAAGCAACGTTTCCTGAAACTTTTTTTTCATGCTAGGGTGTTGTGGTTCTATGAAGAAAGACTTCCTAAACTTCCTTGCTCCATGAGACGGCTGTTATAGATCTATGAAGAAACACTTCCTGAAACTTCCATGCTGCATGAAATGGGTGATGTGGTTCTATGAACAGATACTTCCTAAACTTCCATGCTCCATGAAATGGGTGATGTGGTTCTATGAACAGATACTTCCTAAACTTCCATGCTCCATGAAATGGGTGATGTGGTTCTATGAATAGATACTTCCTGAACTTCCTTTATCAGTGGTAACGGTGTGGGTCTATGACGAGAGATTTCCAAAATTCCCTTGCTCCATGGTATTGGTGGTGTGGGTCTATGAAGAAATGATTCCTAAACTCCTTTTTCTATGGTCCGGGGGTGGCTATATGAAGAGAGTATTCCTAAGATCCCTTGTTCCATGAGATTGATGTTGTAGGTCTATGAAGAGATATTTCCTAAGCCCCCTTACTCCATGGTACAGGTACGGGTCTATGAAGAAAGACTTCCTAAACTCTCTTGTTCCAAGGGACGGGTGTCACGGGTCTAAATCTGTCACAAGAGATTCTGAAGTGTCTCCTTCCTCTACCTTGTCTCTACTAAACTTTATTTGTGTTCATACAGCTATTCTTATTTATTTTCTTTCTCTTTCTCGCTCAAGCTTTGTTGCAGTTGTTCACTTCTATCAGTTCTGATCTTACATGACGTAAAAACACACGATATTTTCCTTCTTTGTTATTAATATCATTACCATTATTTATACGTCAAACGACTCTTATTTAACGATGAAGCAGAGAGGAAATTTACAAAGAGTTGAAATTAACAATGTAACAGAGTATTTTACTTGTAGGTGTAGCACAGGTCGGCTGGAAAATGTACAGGGATACCTGCAGGTGTAACAAATGGCACCTGGAAAATACACAGGAACACTAGTAGGTGTAACAAAGGGCAGCTGGAAAATATATGACATGCAGTGTAAGATAGCACCGAAATAACGAACACTGATGTGTAACAAGGGCAGCTGTCAATAACAGGAAAATAGGTGTAACCGGAGCTGGAAATATACTAAACAGCTGAGTGTAAATAGGCACCGAAATAACAGAACACTGAGTGTGTAACAAAGGGCAGCTGTCAAAATACACAGGAACACTAGCAGGTGTAACACAGGGTAGCTGGAAAATACACAGGAACACTAGTAGGTGTAACAAAGGGCACCTGGAAAATACACAGGAACACCTTCAGGTGTAATAAACTGAGTTAAATAATATATAGCTTTATATTCAACTCCCCATATTTTTAGGTACACCACGTCTCACTCTCATACGTGTTGTATAAATGAGAAAGGTATAACTATAGAAGAATGTATCTTCATTTTCTTAGAAAGAGAGTGGGAAACTATTTAAGGAAATAACACCTATTCACACTATGAACTCTGAGCTCCCATTGCTGGCAGCTTACACTGGATGAGAATAACGGCCTTTTCCACGGGTCCACTGGTGCAGGTGTCGACTATAAAATATTATTGTACAAATTTCTTAAACCAATTAAATCATTTAAAAATTTGGCGTAATCTAGTTTTTAATTTATATCTCAACTGTCTGGTTTCAGTGATTGCCCTTAGCGACTCGAGTTACTATATGACAGGACGAAGGGTTGAATTACGAGAATATCTACATCATAATTTGTATCTAGTAATAGCGGACATTCTTATCGTGAGGAAACTACTCCTTTGTGTGGCCTGCTAAAATCTAGTCCAAGTCAGGCGTGCTGAACGCTCACCCAAACCCTCCTCTCTTGGACCAGATGTTGAGGTCCGGCACGTATAGGTTTATTAGCAGTCACCAAGCTGACAATCTTTTGTTCCTTGATAAATCGTCTGCGGACTCGTGGTCAGATCCAAGCCGAGAAGCTGACAAAATAAAAGAATAAACACTCGTCTGGATATTAAAATAAAAATGTAGGCCTACGTTAGCGAGTCTCTAATGAAGATGGGTGCCCCAGACAACGGACACTTTTATAAAAACACACAATTCCCTTCACAGTCCCACATGTTACAGTCAGCCCCTCCCCCCACCATTCACTTGATCCCCCCTTACTTTAAAAAATAAAATAAGAAATGTCCCGTTATTCTTGGCAGAAGGAAACTGTTTCTTCCTTCAAGTTTTAAATTAAAAATAAAATAAAATAAAAACTCAGCCTATAACTTTCTTTGTTTTATAAACGTTCACTTGTCTTTCTTCTACCCAACCCTCCCCCCACATCATTCCCCACCCTTCATTTTTTTAATTGTCTTGTCGTTTTAACAGTCAATCTTTTTTTTCTTCCTTCCTTTGTGTTCATAAATTAATTATTGTTTGTGTCGCAGATCACCAACTTTCGGAAATAGCCTGATGATTCCCTGTCCACATTTCGTTTAACCGTGATAAGTTTTTTAATCCGTGTGTGTATGTGACTTGAAGACCTTTTCAGAGCCATTTTCCGTGACAAGGGCTCAGTTTATTTTGCGCCTTCATCATATACGTCATCTGGGGAAGTAAGCCCCAAAATTCTTCTTCTGTCCTCTCTTGAAATTTCCACTTGTTCTGTCCGCGATCTGCTTCTTTGGTCACTGAGGCTGAAGGAGTCAAACTCACGGATGAAAGTGCCATGCCCGGGAATCGAACAAGTGCTTGCAACAAAGAAACAGGGGAAGGGAGAACGAACTCTAAATGTATATTGTTGAGTTGACCCTGAGTTGTGGCCTTGAGACTACCTCGTAAGGCTGGAGTTCGAAGCCATGAGGCTTAATTTGTGGGTTTTTTCCAACCTCCCTTCAGGTAAGTTCAGGTTCAGTTTCTATTAGTGTGTCTTACCACCGAACCGGTATATACGCCACGTTAGTTAATTTATAGAATGGGGATGAGGTTGTGATTTATGATGTTGGAATCCCTTCCCTCAAGAGTAGGGAAGGGTTGACACTAAACGGTACATCGCAGCTATTAGGGTACGCAGATTATTTAACTTTTTTTGAAAATAATAAGGAAGCTGTTACAAGAAATGCAGATATTTTATTAAAGTAGGGAAACAGGTTTAGAATTGAACGCTGTAAAGACTGAGTATATGATAACAAAGAGAACAAGGGATAAGGAATGATAATTTAAAGATCACTTGAACAACAAATCATTTGACATGGTTAAGGAGTTTAAATATCTAGGAACCATTTTAACTAGCAAAAAAGATATTAAAGTGGAAAATAAGAAAATAAATGTAGTCGGGAAATGCATGCGACTACCCAATCAGTGAGCTGTTAACATCTCGACTGCTGTCAGGGAATATAAAACTCTGAATAAACAAAACAATAGTTTTATAATTGTTCTCTATGAGTATGAAATATGTTGTCTTACCTCAAACGACGAAAATAAATTTAGGATGTTCGAAAACAAGGTGTTTAGGAAGATATTTGATAAAAAAAAGGATGAGGATATTGGAGAGTGGAGGGGGTTACAAATAGTTGAGTTACATTCCTTGTACGCATTACAAGATATTATTAGGATAATCGGTAACCTAGTGGTCTAGGGGTAAGGTGTCTGACTTCTGTGCTGGGGGTCCGGGGTTCAATCCTCGGTCCCAGCACAGATTTATCTGATTGCCAAACCCTTCCTTCACCTCTGACAAGACGTGTATTAATCACAACTTGTGAATGTGAGGAATGCCAGGCCTCCGCCGTAGTTCGGATTCCACGTTAAACTGTAGGTCCTCCATTTCATCTCATAATCACCCTACCATTACACATATAGCGTAAGTGCTTATAGCCCGAACGGGTAGTAAGACGTGGTGCTAATAATAGTAACAATAACTAGGATAATCAAGTCTCCTAGATTACAGTGAGTAGGACATGCAGCACATGAATGGAAGAATCTAGAACGATGTTCAGAGTATTGACTAGCAAACACAATGGGAAGATAACATTGGGAACACCTACCTAGACAACGATGAGAGGATAACATTGGACCTGAAAGAGATAAGGTGTAATGAGGTGGACTGGATAGAACTAGCTCAATAAAGAGATAGGTGGCGTAATTTTGTTAGTGCGGCAATAAACTTTCGAGTTCCTAATGCCATAAATTAAGTAAGTAGGAATGAGGTAGATAGAATTTAGAGAACATTAGTTAGTTAATTAATTAATTAAGTGTTAAGTAGGCCCATATAGAATTTATAGAACATTAATTAATTTATTAGGGATGATAAAATTGAATTTAGAGAACACTAATTAATTAATTAATTAATGGAATAGAGTTGAAGTAGATATAATTTAGAAAAAATTAATTAATTATTGAAGTAGGGATGAGGTGAAAGAATTTAGATAACACTAATTAATTAGTGAAGTATAGATGAAGTTGATATAATTTAGAGAACATTAATTGATTAATGTTGTAGGAATCAGGTAGCTATAATTTAGAGAATGTTAATTGATTAATGGCTTAGTCAGGACGTAGATAGAATTTAGAGAACGATAATTAATAATGGAGAAGTGATGAGGTAGATAGAATCTAGAGAGTATTAAATAGTTAATTAATGTAGTAGGGATAAGCTATATAGAATTTATAGAACATTAATTAATAGAGTAGGGATTAGTTAGATAGAATTTAGAGAACATTAATTAATGAATTAGGGATGAGGTAGATATAATGTAGATAACATTAATTATTAATGAATGAAGTATAGCTGAGGTCGATATAATTTAGAGAACATTAATTAATTAATGGAGTACGGATTATGTAGATAGAATTTAGAGAAAATTTACCAGCCTCAGTACACCGAGTCGGGATTTGACCCCCGAACTTCCCTTCACTGGCAAACCAAACAAGTAAGATTAATGAGAGTCTTAGTACGCGTGGTCACCGATACAAGTTGCATAATTTTATTTGTCATTTATTGTTGCACTTCAGGAAGGGCATTTGTCTCTCTTTTTGTTTGTCCTTCAGTTGCGTTTGCCCCTTCCTTCTGGCTGTTTATTCCCACTTGTCTCCTCTCCAAATTATTACTCTCCTTAATTCTCTTATCTCCTGTTCGGGCCACTCCCCACCTCCACAGTGCGTGTCGCGTGATCCACATCCTTCACGCGATCATCCTACAACTCCAAACTGTACTAGAGTCCTGTCCAAGACTGACCGCCTCTACACCGGAAAGTTGTCATTAAATAAAGACGTAGGTCTCGTATTGTTGGTTGCTCACCGCTTGCCACCCACGGAAAGAGATTGAAACGGAAAGAATTGGTTTGCCAGGGAAGGAATATTTTGACGGATTCTGAAACTATACGCATGCGTCTTAAGGACTGGAATATTGCATCATCCTCTACACTCATTCTAGGATACACCCCATATATGATATGATAGGAGATAAGTGACCACTATCAGAAATTTATGTTTTGCAAACATCGGCTGGACGTGACTAATGTCAACTTATTTGGAAATAATAATTATTTTCTTAGTAATACTATATTAACAATAGTTATTTCCAAATAGGTTGACATTAGTGACGTCTAGCCAATGTTTGCAATAAAGAACCTTCTGCTAGCTGTCAATAATCACCTATCATACCGTAGATTAGACACCTGTTTATTTTCGTTTCCAGTTTCCTGCAGAGTATTTATTGTTTCCTTGTATCTGGTTCGATCAGTTGTAATATTTTACAAAACTTTTCATAATTAATATAAAAGTATTGAAAAAGATTTTGTATCACATGTTAATTGGGGTAGTCGTGCTACTCCCCTCCGTCTTCCGTGCTGCATTTATTTCGTGCACTCGAAGTATTTTTTGAAGCTGCTTCTTCTTCCTCCTCTTCATCGGCAGCAAGGGATAGAGCAACCACCATTGCTTCATCAGCAGCAAGACATAGAGCAACAGCCATTGCCATATCTTCATCAGCAGCAAGGGACAGAACAACCACCATTGCTTCATCAGCAGCAAGACATAGAGCAACAGCCATTGCCATATCTTCATCAGCAGCAAGGGACAGAACAACCACCATTGCTTCATCAGCAGCAAGACATAGAGCAACAGCCATTGCCATATCTTCATCAGCAGCAAGGGACAGAACAACCACCATTGCTTCATCAGCAGCAAGACATAGAGCAACAGCCATTGCCATATCTTCATCAGCAGCAAGGGACAGAACAACCACCATTGCTTCATCAGCAGCAAGACATAGAGCAACAGCCATTGCCATATCTTCATCAGCAGCAAGGGGCAGATAAACCACCATTTCTTCATTAGCAGCAAAACATAGAGCAACTACCATTTCTTCACCAGCAGCAAGGTATAGAACAAACACCATTGCTTCATTAGCAGCATGACACAGAGCAACTACCATTTCTTCACCAGCAGCAAGGGATAGAACAAACACCATTTCTTCATTAGCAGCAAAACATAAAGCAACTACCATTTCTTCACCAGCAGCAAGGGATAGAACAAACACCATTGCTTCATTAGCAGCAAGACATAGAGCAACTACCATTTCTTCACCAGCAGCAAGGGATAGAACAAACACCATTGCTTCATTAGCAGCAAAACATAGAGCAACTACCATTTATTCATCAGCAGCAAGACATAGAGCAACAGCCATTGCCATATCTTCATCAGCAGCAAGGGGCAGAGAAACCACAATTTCTTCATTAGCAGCAAAACATAGAGCAACTACCATTTCTTCACCAGCAGCAAGGGATAGAACAAACACCATTGATTCATTAGCAGCATGACACAGAGCAACTACCATTTCTTCACCAGCAGCAAGGGATAGAACAAACACCATTTCTTCATTAGCAGCAAAACATAGAGCAACTACCATTTCTTCACCAGCAGCAAGGGATAGAACAAACACCATTGCTTCATTAGCAGCAAGACATAGAGCAACTACCATTTCTTCACCAGCAGCAAGGGATAGAACAAACACCATTGCTTCATTAGCAGCAAAACATAGAGCAACTACCATTGATTCATTAGCAGCAAGATATAGAGCAACTACCATTTCTTCACCAGCAGCAAGGGATAGAACAAACACCATTTCTTCATTAGCAGCAAAACATAGAGCAACTACCATTTCTTCACCAGCAGCAAGGGATAGAACAAACACCATTTCTTCATTAGCAGCAAAACATAGAGCAACTACCATTTCTTCACCAGCAGCAAGGGATAGAACAAACACCATTGCTTCATTAGCAGCAAGACATAGAGCAACTACCATTTCTTCACCAGCAGCAAGGGATAGAACAAACACCATTGCTTCATTAGCAGCAAAACATAGAGCAACTACCATTGATTCATTAGCAGCAAGATATAGAGCAACAGCCATTGCCATATCTTCATCAGCAGCAAGGGGCAGAGAAATCACCATTGCTTCATCAACAGCAAGGGACAACCACCATTGCATCCTATTTATTGCTGCTATCACCCATTATCACTCAAATCGATAAACCCACTTTGGTTGGTGTCTTTCAACTGACATTAATTTCGAACGCCAATACATCCATTTGCGGACAGAACTCGTTTCCGTTTGTAGGGTTCCGATTTCAACCGTTCGTATCCGATTCAGTGTGCGGCAAGCTGAAGTGTTTCCTCGCTCCAGGAAGATATTAATCAAGACAGCTAACGTCTTCTGCTTTGAAAGACTCGACCCTAAAGCAAAAAATTAAGAAATAGTCATTAGGTGCTGTTTTCTTGTAGCCAACTAGAACCGCTCTGGGACTGATGACAGCTATGGCTTGTATTGTACCCTCGATGACTTATAGCAGCTGTGTATTGTGCGTTCTATGACTAAGAGTATATCCCAAGTCTTAATGCGTAACATTTCTTAAGAACAATGCTAAGTTTAAATATAAGTTAAGATTTAGATATTATTATTTATAAATTATGAAGATATGAGTTCAGATTAAAGAATTAAAAAAAAGATTACTGATGATACATTTTTCTATAAAATAAGGACACTAAATATTATTTATACTCTTGTAAAAACAATTTCCTACAAAGTTATCATAACATTAAAAATATTCTATTAACTTAATAACTATACATTAACATGAGTCAAATGGTCAAATAAACATTCATACCATCTCAAAATTTGAGTATAATAATATTTAAATATAAGAGTAAAAAATGAAAAAGTTTTACAAACTTATTTAAAATAACCAGTTAAAACACAGTTAACACCGTCAGTCAAAAGTTTTGTTTACAATGCGGATGAACTGAAAGTTAATTATATTTATGGAAACGTTTAATCATGTCTAAGTCTTATCTTCATTAACGTCCCATTACTCCTTTAGGTATTCCAGATTAGGTGGATAAATCTGGAGGCTTAATAGTCCGACATGTTTCGGTAATCATACACGTACCATATTCATGGAAACTGTAAACATTGAAATTAATTTAGTCGTGGTAACACTTTGTGTTTCAACCTACGACGATGTAAGTTTGTTTGTTTTTTCTAATTTGATGTTCTATTTTACACAATTTAATCCTATTATTGATATTTCTTACTAGATTCTTTAATTTCAATGTTTACGGTTTCCATGAATATGGTACGTGTATGAGTACCGAAACATGTCGGACTATTAAGCCTCCAGATTTATCCACCTAATCTGGAATACCTAAAGGAGTAATGGGACGTTAATGCAGATAAGACTTAGACACGATTAAACTTTTTATAAATATAATTAACTTTCAGTTTCTACGCATTGTTAACAAAACTTTTGACTAAGGTGTTAACTGTGTTTAACTTGTTATTTTAAATAATTTTTTTTAACTTTGTCATATTTTACTCTTATATTTAAATATTATTATACTCAAATTTTGAGATGGTATGAATGTTTATTTGGCCATTTGACTCATGTTAATGTCTAGTTATTGAGTCAATAGAATATTTTAAATGTTATAATAACTTAGTAGGAAATAGTTTTTCCAAAAGCATAAATAATATTTAGTGTCCTTATTTTATAAAGAAATTGTATCATCAGTAATTTTTTTTTTAAATTCTTTAACTAAACTCATATCTTCATAATTTATAAATAATAATTTTCAAGTCTTAACTAATATTTATTGATTTGCTCCTTACTAAAGATTTATTTAGAATTTTTTTAAATAATGCTATAGGTTGTCAATAAGACAACATTTCAATATCCGTTACCTAGCACGGCCACTTTCCCGGCACTACGAAGGGGTTGTATTCGTGCACTCCGAGCCACTACTATGCTGTGTTCTAAACCATACCAATATCGGTATTTAAATAATTCAAAATAATTTATTTCAATAGTGTGTGAAATATAATAATTATTTAATATTTACTATTATGTACTATTTATAATTTATTTTTGTTATTTAATGGCTCTTTTTTTAGCTGCAAAATTTGTACATCAAGAGTATCTGTCACTTGAACCAAGGGCACGTGGACAAAAACTTGACGTTTGATTTCCATAAAACAGGAAGACCTGGGCTTCCAATCCCAGCCGGACTCGATGGAAGTGTGCACGTGGTGTGTATCCAGCAAGGTGATGTGTTATCGGTACACAAAACAAAGATGTCATTATGTGTTGTGATTCCATCCCGATGTGGAGGTGATCCCAGGTAGTGAATACTAACAGGAAGTTAATCATATCCACACATAGATAATAGAACCTGTCTGTTACTTATTGACGCTTTTATAGCTCGTATGTTGCTTCTTGACACTTGTAGAGTTCGTCTGTTCCAGCTCTGTTTGTAACATCAGGCCAATACGTGGTTTGGTGTGAGTTATGCTTGATTCTCCTCCGAGATGCTTATGTTTAATTCCTGGTTTGGTTTACTGAGGCTAGGTTTTACTACACAATGTAGTTTTCCATTGTTTTTACAAATAAATTTTAGCTAATTTTTAAAAATCCTCCCTTCTTATTATATTTTATTAGACTAGATAGTGTAGATAACCAGCACACATTGGTTTAGTCCATATTTTAAAAAGCAGACATACATGTGTTAGAGGAGCTTAGAACTACTCTACCTCATGTTCTCATCACACAGGTGTCATGCAAACTTAGAACATACTCTACCTGATGTTCTCATCACACAGGTGTCATGCAAACTTAGAACTACTCTACCTGATATTCTCATCACACAGTGTCATGCAAACTTAGAACTAATCTACCTGATTCTCTCATCACACAGGTGTCAGGAAACTTAGAACTACTCTACCTGATGTTCTCATCACACAGGTGTCAGGCAAACTTAGAACCACTCTACCTGATGTTCTCATCACACAGGTGTCAGGAAAACTTAGAACTACTCTACCTATGTTCTCATCACACAGATGTCATGCAAACTTAGAACTACTCTACCTGATGTTCTCATCACACAGTGTCATGCAAACTTAGAACTAATCTACCTGATTCTCTCATCACACAGGTGTCAGGAAAACTTAGAACTACTCTACCTGATGTTCTCATCACACAGATGTCATGCAAACTTAGAACTACTCTACCTGATGTTCTCATCACACAGGTGTCAGGCAAACTTATAACTACTCTACCTGATGTTCTCATCACACAGGTGTCATGCAAACTTAGAATTACTCTACCTCATGTTCTCATCACACAGGTGTCATGCAAACTTAGAACTTCTCTACCTGATGTTCTCATCACACAGGTGTCAGGAAAACTTAGAACTACTCTACCTGATGTTCTCATCACACAGGACTGGTGTCAGGCAAACTTAGAACTAATCTACCTGATTCTCTCATCACACAAACGTCAGGCAAACTTATAACTATTCTACCTGATGTTCTCATCACGCAGGTGTCATGCAAACTTAGAACTACTGTACCTCATGTTCTCATCACACAGGTGTCATGCAAACTTAGAACTACTCTACCTGATAATGTTGTCTTGATCGGATGTGTCTCGTCTTCATGTTTCCAGGCGTCGACACCTCGGAAGAATGTTAAAGATAGTGGGACAGGCTGAGAGGGGAGGAGGGAAGGTGATTCCAGCCGTGTAGGCGATTTGTTTATTCCTGAAAGGTGAAGTGTTGGCTGTTGAGGTGATAAGGGGAAGGGGGGGAAGGTCGAGTAATGAACACCATAAATATGTCGCGAGGGCAACGTTGTCCACGTGCGTGACTGACAAGAGCTCCTCACATGCTCACATCGCGCGCGCGTGTAGTGTGTGTGTGTGTGGGGGGAGGGGGTGACTCGTCGTAGATGGCGGACAGATTAGAAACCATTATATTGTTTTATCATCCCGATAGACGCGAGACCATTAGGCCCCTACAGCCTTTAGGTTACAAACAAGTCCATGATTCTCGAGGCGTTGTACTTCACACTATGACCCACCTCCTTTGAAGGAGTTTTTGGTTCGAGCCCCACTGGGATTCATATTACTAATTTTTGCATAGTGCGGAGCAAGAATTAAATGCTAGGTTTGAGTGATTGGGCGTGTTCCAAAACGCTAAGCACCCACTCGTGTGTCTATAAATAAAATTATCAAAACAACTTTACTTTAATGTTTCGAGATAAACTGCAAATAAAAAATATCCACCATAAAGCCTAAATTTATTATTTCCCCCAGAACTTTGTGAAATGTTTCATGCTTGTGCGTGTGGTATTTGTTAACTTTGAACCAACAGAATTATTATAACTGATGATTGAAACATACATAATATGTTATACTCATATTATTTAATTATATTTCTTGTGACAACCACAACAGGAATGTCAATTTTTCACCGTAAAATATTTCATTTGTTTTGGATAAAATAAAAAAAAGTATATTAAGGAAAATAAAATTCAATTTTAGGTTAATTTAAGTTGGACAAGTTGTACTAGATTGATGTGAAAGAAACATAAATATGTAATATAAATATAATATATATGTACAATATTTAAATTTTATTTGTAAAAGATTTTGTAGTAATAATTACAAGTTATGATACATTTTACTTATGATTATGTTGAAATTGTAACAAACAACTAAATATTAGGTATATTTTAAAATAGAAATTTGAGTCAATTACACTTAAAACTAAGTTGAAAGAATCAAAGGATGCTGTGACTATGAATATATTGAAATTTAATGTATTACTATTGGGAAATGACAGAAAAATTATTAATTTGAATAGTAAAAATTGAATTTATTCCTTAGCTGTAGTTCCCTGTTCCTTGATTTCTGGCTGCAAGAGCTGCACAGTTATTTTGACTTTGACATGTTTCAATGCACCAGCGGCATAATCCTCAGGTCTGATGAGAAAGAAAGAATACATCGAATGAAATGTATGGTTAAGACACAACGCATCAGCCAATGTGATATAATATAAAATTAATGAAGGTTAATAAATTATAATGTTGAAAAAATAAATAATTATGAAACATCATATTTACCAGAAATTAAAACTATGTGCTTGATTATCCCATGTCATGTTATTAAGGGAACAAATAGGAGAAATACAATTAACGTGTATATATGAAGTGAAATAAGAACAATCTGGAAAAAATGTAATATGAAGTCAAGGATATTATAAATATAAGAAGGTATTTAGTATTGTGATATTGTGGAAATGAAATAGTAGATAGATATAGTTTGAATTTATTTATTCATGATACTTTAATTTAAATAAAATAAATTATATGGGATTGAAGATAGAATGACAATAAAGGAAATGAAAAAAGGTTCAAGACTTCTCTTCACTGGCCCGAACAGGTCATTAACTACTATGAAAATATGGGCGGGTGCAAACAGGAACGGAGGTTTTTTAAAATTAGGTATGTTGAGGGAGTTTTCTTAAAGTATTAATGAGGGTTTTTTTCTTCCAAAAATCGTTTGTTCACTTAATACATTTTTTGTTTAATAAGGTGGTTTGAATAAATATATTTTCGGCTGTGTTCATTGCTGTGCCTTCTGCGTTATTGTAAATTAGTTTCATGCTTTTGTTTATTGGGTTTGGTTGATGTCCTGACTGAGATGTTTAGAAAATTTTGATTTATTTCTATCCTACTTCAAATCACTCATATGTTCAGAAAATCTAGTAGAAATTTGGCACCCAGATTATCCTATGTAAACACTATTAAAGTCGCAGCTAAATTTATAAATGCTACTTTTTTCATATTGGTTGGTTTTGCTTAGGTTAGAGTTATTGATATGTTTTTTATGTTATTGTTAGTGTTGAAGGCTAACTTTAATTTGTGTTTTTTGAAGATATTGATAATTCTATTAATTTATTTCCTTGTATATTTGAACTTGTTCCATTTGATTATGATATCTGAATTTGAATTATAATTACTGAGAGTTGATTTGTTGGTAAGTTGTGATTTTTGTTTTTGAAGGATTCGGTAAACTAATGAAACCCTTGAAAACAGAAAGTTGTTTGATAACGTTAAGTTCATTTTTGAAGTTCTTTTTATTGAGAGGTATATGAAGTAAGCTGTAGATAAGATTGTTAAAAGCAACTCTTTTGTGAATTGTAGGGTGATTAGAATAAGTTGCGATTATTGCATCAGTATGTGTGGGTTTACTGTAAATTTTGTATTCAAAATTGCTATGTTTGTTTTTAGTGAAAGGTAGTTTATGCTTTATTGATTTCATTCTCTGAGGTGAATTTGAGTTGAGAATGAATATTATTGAGATTGGGAATCAAATCAAGTGAAGGTGAGTTAAGATCTTGTTCATAGATTATGAGGATTTCATCTATATAACAACAATAGAATTTGATGTTGATAAGATTTTTGAGTTGGCTTATTATTTTATCGTGTTGTAAGAAAATTTCAGACATAAGACATGAAATAGGTGAACCTATTACTAAACCATCATTTTGATAGTAAAATTGTTTATTAAATTGGAAATAGTTTTGAT
Organism: Timema podura; assembly: GCA_033556935.1. NCBI lineage: Eukaryota > Metazoa > Arthropoda > Insecta > Phasmatodea > Timematidae > Timema > Timema podura. The sequence goes on from JAVRXN010000005.1 coordinate 49,661,436, forward strand.
CGGAAACAGATTTGAGGACAGATTTAATTTGTATGATATAATAAGAAAAAGCATTATTATTTATTAAAATGGTTTTGGTAATGTTAATAGTTGCATTTACATGTAGTAAGTTGAAAATGTCTAGCGATAGGAATTTTGATTGAGCATTAAAAGGAAAATTTTAAGTTTTTCAATTAAATCATAAGAACTTCTGACATTGTAATTGTATGGAAGTTGTAAATTATGCTGGAGTATTTTTGACTATATGTTTAACACCCTTATTTGAAGGTCGTTTTGATAATCAAGTGGTCGTAGAGGGATGTTAGTTTGATGAATTTTTGGTAAAAAAATAAATTTAGGTGCTTTCTAATTCATATTAATAAATTTGAAAATATATTTGGAGGGAAAGATTAAAGATGCGTTCTTGAGTGAGGTTTTTATGACTTTTTGGTATTTGGTTGTGGGATCACTTTTTAACTCAGTAATATTGATTCTACTAGATTTTTTGAACACATGAGTTATTTCAAATATGGTAGAAATAAATCAAAATTTTCTAAACATCTCAGTCAGGATATCAACCAAACCCATTGAACAAAAGCATGAAACTAATTTACAATACCTCAAAAGGCACAGCAATAAACACAGCCGAAAATATATTTATTCAAACCGCCTTACTAAACAAAAACTGTACTAAGTGAACAAACAATTTTTGAAAATCAAATACCTCGTTAATACCTTAAGAAAACTCCCTCAACATACCTAATTTTAAAAAACCTCCGTTCCTGTTTGCACCCGCCCATATTTTCATAGTAGTTAATGACTTGTTCGGGCCAGTGTAGAAGAGACTTGAACCTTTTTTTCATTTCTTTTATTGTCATTCTACCTTCAATCCCATATTATTTATTTTATTTAAATTAAAGTATCATGAATAAATAAATTCAAACTATATCTATCTACTATTTCATTTCCACAATATCACAATACTAAATACCTTCTTATATTTTATAATATCCTTGACTTCATATTACATTTTTTCCAAATTGTTCTTATTTCACTTCATATATACACGTTAATTGTAATTCTCCTATTTGTTCCCTTAATAACACGACATGGGATAATCAAGCACATAGTTTTAATTTCTGGTAAATATGATGTTTCATAATTATTTATTTTTTCAACATTATAATTTATTAACCTTCATTAATTTTATATTATATCACATTGGCTGATGCGTTGTGTCTTAACCATACATTTCATTCGATGTATTCTTTCTTTCTCATCAGACCTGAGGATTATGCCGCTGGTGCATTGAAACATGTCAAAGTCAAAATAACTGTGCAGCTCTTGCAGCCAGAAATCAAGGAACAGGGAACTACAGCTAAGGAATAAATTCAATTTTTACTATTCAAATTAATAATTTTTCTGTCATTTCCCAATAGTAATACATTAAATTTCAATATATTCATAGTCACAGCATCCTTTGATTCTTTCAACTTAGTTTTAAGTGTAATTGACTCAAATTTCTATTTTAAAATATACCTAATATTTAGTTGTTTGTTACAATTTCAACATAATCATAAGTAAAATGTATCATAACTTGTAATTATTACTACAAAATCTTTTACAAATAAAATTTAAATATTGTACATATATATTATATTTATATTACATATTTATGTTTCTTTCACATCAATCTAGTACAACTTGTCCAACTTAAATTAACCTAAAATTGAATTTTATTTTTCTTAATATTCTTAAACGTTCCTTACCAAGCATTTCAAATGTTTTTCAAAAACAAAATAAATGGTACGGCGCACCGCACAGACTTTCTCTCTCTTTCTATAAACTCGTAAGATTTCTGAACGGAATAATGTACATTGTATCATCACCACTCCACATAAGAACACGCATAAAATAATATACAATGATATAGAATCAATGAGAAAAGAGGCGCATCTTTGTCCACCTAAGAGCATTTCAAACAGTTAAATGTTTTAAAGACCTTAATAAAATGGTATTTGAACCATTTGCTGACAGCTTGGAAACTCGGATCTGCTTTACATGTTCCAATTTATGAAAAATATATTACTAGAGATGAATGGAGGGAAGTAGATAGAAATCTAAGGAATCCTAAAGTTATAAAAAAGATTAATATTGGGTCCACAAGGGTCAAAACTTCGTATTAAAATTTCGATTTCTGGTTAAAATTTAAACATTTTATAAGGTGTTGCACATCTTCAAGTCATCGCATTGATATTTAATTATTCATTTATACATTTTGACCAATAAAAAATGTAAATATTGAATATGGAGTCTAAAATGGAGATAGATCATTGCTGTGCAAACATTTCTCCTAAGAGTTTTAAGGAAAAATAACATACTTTTTTTAGATACTTACTTATATTTAATTAATACTCTATGGTATTGGAGAATTATTGCGTTAAGGCATAAGTAGTATATGTTTACAACTAAAGCTCACAAAATTGTATTAATATATTTGCAAATATCTCAGAAACTGTTGCTTTTATAAAAATATATGTCAAATAAAAGTTTTTTTATTTCTAATAGTCCTACAATTTTTCATTGATAAGTTGTTTAGTTTCTCAAATAGTTGTGGAGATACGTAAATTAACGCTTCTGTAAAGTAGCCTAGAAATCATTTTCATATTAGGGTTCGGGGGGTAATGAGACGTCGAAATCCATCAACATTTCAGGTTAGTTTTTTTACGGTCGCAATACTTAAACTTTAATGTCCAAAAAGTTAAAAAATATATATAATTGCGTATAGATTGAAAGTAATTGATTTTATAAAAATATATTTCGAATAAAATATTTGTATTATAAATATATATACATATTTGTGATGCTAAGTAATTTCATATCTCAAATAGTTTCGGAGCTATTATAAAAAAATATTAATTAACGCATCAGACCGGAGCCCTTAAAGCCATTTTGCCGAAATATTGAGAGTAGCCATTTTGTTTGTAATAATTATTAATGTTTATAAATGAAATTTAATCAAAATCGTTAGAGCCGATTTTGAGAAAATCGACTTTTTCTCTTTTTGCCTTTCAGTAAACTACCCTTAATTTTAGGGGTAGATATCCAATTCCAAAAACTCCTCGGGGCAACCCTATGAAAACCCTAGATATAAAGTTTTAGCTCAATCGGTAAATTAGTTTAGGCTCTAGTTGGAGGTACAGACAGACAGACAGACGGAAATTCAAAAACCACTTTTTCGGATTCAGGGATTCATGTAACGTCAAGATTCATCAAAATCTCGAGTTCAATTTTTTTGACGACCACCATACTTTCTCTACCTGTAAGATAGAGAGAAAGTAAAAATGTATCACGTTTAAGATACGCTTTGAAAAATATACAAGCAAGGTGATTGTATTTTGGTTAATACTTCATAGTTTTTTACTTTCTCTCGATACCTTAGAGAGAAAGTATTGTGATTGTCAAAAAAGTCGAACTCAACATTCTGATTAATGTCGACAACCCCCTGAAACCAAGAATTTTGCAATGTCATCTGTCTGTCTGCCTGAACCTTGGTATAGAGCCGAAACTATTTTACCGATTGGGCTAAAACTTGGTATCTGGGGTTTTTATAAAGTCACGATAGGGGTTTTCGGAATTAAATATCCAGCTCTAAATTTAAGGGTAGTTTACTGAAGGGGAATATAACTCGATTTTTTTCAAAATTCGCTATAACGATTTTGATTAAATTTTATATCCAAACACTGTTTATCATTGTAAACAATATGGAAACTCTCATTTACTCATTAAAATGACTTTGAGGGTATTTTACATCGGGGGATCTTTACAATTTTCATCATTTCCCCACAACTATTTGGGATACGAAATAGCTTATCATTGTAAAGTTGTAGTATTATTAAAGATATATGTATTTTATTTGAAATGTATTTTTATAAAATCAATAATTTCTTAGCTATAAGCAAAATATATATATACTTTTTAATTCAGGTCTTTGAAAATGAAATTACCCGCCTCGATGGCGTAGTTAGCTAACGTGCCAGTCGTGTTGAGCTAGACTGCCGAGGACGGGGAGATCGAGGTTCGAATATCGGTTGGGTGAACTGGAGGGGTTTTTTCCTAAATGATTTTCCACTCTCCCTCCACGCAAATGTGGGCTCACTTCCTCTAAATTCAACCTTCCCAATTCCTAATCCATTAGTGTAATTAGTACTTAAGCGTATAGCCCGAACGGGTAGTAAGACGTGGTGCTAAAATTAAAAATTAATTAAATTAAAATGAAATTAATTCTTATGCTCTTTGGTGGACATATATATTTTTTTCTTAATTTTTCTGTAACAGTGATCTTAGTCCCTAATGCCTTAGAGTAAGTAAAAGTGTCTATTATTTCATTTATGATCTTTGGTATATGGTTTCTACAATAGATCTATTATTTCGTCCCCCATCTAGGTAGCTTAATTATCTAACGTCTATTTTAAGATCAAAGCGGGAGAAAATCAGTGCGGAACACTGTACCATTTATTAATAATTTAGGCATACTAGTTTATTTATTTTCCTGAAATGTTACATATTTACAAGTTATTGTAATATATATACCAACCTACTATAATTCAACATGATAAAACTATATTTAAAGTGTAGTCCACATATTTAACTAAATTCCTGGTTTATAGTCACACATTTATCACTCAGATTGTAGGACAGAGATAGAAAACATGTGATTCGCGTGCCCGAGTTGGCACGTAAGATTATTGTTTTGGCACGCTTGGTTCACTGTTGTACCAATATTTGTTTCCTGTCAAACCAACCTCGTGTTATTATGATTATCATTAACTACAAATTATTCTTTGAGTGTATAATTTGTTATAACAATTCAGAAGTGTTACCTAAATAAATTACAAGTAATGATTTCAACTATTTAGCTGTGGATAATCCGACGGGTATTAAGACATGTAGGTGACTGGTGGTCTAGGGTAAGGTGTCAGACTTCTGTGCTAGGGGGCCGGGTTCAAACTCGGTCCGGCACAGATTTATCTGATTCCCAAACCCTTCTTCACCTCTGACAAGATGTGTATTAATCACAACTTGTGATGTGAGGAATGTCAGGCCTCCACCGGGGTTCGGATTCACGTTAACTGTAGGTCCTCATTCAATCTCACAATCACCCTACCATTACACTTAGCGTAAGTGCTTATAACCGAAGGGTAGTAAGAGCTAATAATAATAATAATAAGACATGTACACGGACAAACACTTTACTTTTATACCTCTATAATGTTTTATACTAACACTAATGATTAAAGTACATTTATCAGAAGGAACAATAATAATAGCTAATGAAATAAAATATTCTAAAATTGCTTTTTTTTTTCCCCAACAAATTTGCTTCTGAAAGTTATAGGCAAATTGGGTGCACGCATTTAAGATGGCTCACCGGCCCTAGTCAAGGAGGGAGGAATATGAAGGTAATTAAAAGAAACAACAACGAATTTGTTTGGATGGAGGCTAAAAACACACAATACATACCAATAATGGAACGCCGAGAGACGGACATTTGGGATGGGTTAAACGTGGTATACTTCGCGCACAACAGGACTGCATGAAGTATTGCATAACTGAACTATCTCCGGGGGCTACATTATCAGTCACAGAGGGTGACTATTTGTCTTGGCGGCTTATCTCAATCCTACATCTCTCTTATCGGTGGAGGGACAACCACGCACTTTTTATACAAAAAGCACATGGTTCGCAAACTAACAGCTTAGTACAGAGGTAGCATTATCCTCCTTCCGCCAGTTCTGTCTTATGGTAGGTCCCCTTACCACTCAGCCATAACTTCAGGCTTGATGGAACGCGAATATACGAGTGTGTCTACTTTTTTTAAATACTGTGTATAAGATTATTTTGTTTTCTCTCCCTTTTTTAGTGAAATCATATTTAGCTATTTGTCCACCGTATCTGACTGACTACTTGGCTGATCTGTTCGCCTATTAATTACGATAGTCAATTAGGGATGATAAATATATAATTTAGAGGATATATAACTTAACTAAACCACTAAAAAAAAACTCGTACATCTTCCCGGGATTTGATCCACGACCTCCACACTACAGGCAGACCAGACTTAACCTACATGAGGTCTTAAGCCACGTGGTCAATGACGCAGATAAAAAAATATTAACATGAATAAAAGACAAACGTATGAACGAACACAAAACGTATTTAAAATTCCATATATAGGTGGTTTGACTTTACTGGTAGATTATTTATTATTATTATTATTATTATTATTATTATTATTATTATTATTATTATTATTATTAGATGTTTAGTCTTAAGACAGGTACATTTTGTCAGTGAACTTAGACCGCCAATGAACCCTGTCCTCTGCCTCCTCCTTCAGTTCCAGAGTTTTCTTCTTTCCTTCAAGTCATCTAATATTTGAATCCTCCTCCTTCCTAAGCTCCTCTTTTCTTTGGCATACTTACCCACCAGAAATCACGCTGTGTAATACTTTAGTCTCACAATTTGTGTGATAACAAAAACTATGGTTTTCCAAAGAAAATGGATAGTACCAAGTGTTATCTTTCTTGTTTCTTGGTTTTTTAGTTAACCAAATATGTATTCACAATGTATAATGGGCTAGGTTTACTATAGATGTAAGAAAAATAGAGGTTAAGGTGCATTGTGTGCACCCTAAAGATTTCTATAACTATTTATTTATATTTTATAATTGCTTGGGTAATTGAGTTTAAAATGCACGTCCCCGTTAACACGCGGTCTAAGACACTATGCTCGACACTTTAATTTTTTTTAAAACACGTGAGGTGCAAATCTTGAGGGCTTCATTAACTAGACTTGAAAAGTACCACCTTTCTAATTTTCTTGGGTTTGGAATCACACACACCGGAGGTCATGGAGTTTAAGGCGTCAACTCAGCATATAGTGAATAACTATGGACCCAGCGATTTGATTCACAATGTCCAATTTTACCTAAAATCGCAATTAAGAGGTCAACCTCAGTCTTGGGGTAAAGTGCTCCCTCAGGAGCTGATGTTCGTGGGTTCAAACCCAGCGCGCGGTTAACGGATTTTTCTTGAGCGATAAAAGTTCGTAGCACAATTTCCTTCGAAGGGTAAGGACGTTGGTCCTATGTCTATTGTGGCATGTAGAAGAACCCTGGAAGTTATGGAAATACCTTTGCCGGTAAAATTGATAGGCCCTTTCACTCTCACTCACATTCTCATGTGCTGATATAATCCGTCTGGTTAGAAAGTGCCGTTATAATACCTCAAATAAATAAAATTAGTAAGTGAGAGGGATTGGGACAAAAAAACAAAAAATATCACAATATTAGATTAAATTTATTGGAATCTATTTCTTAGTTTTTAAATAGTCGGCTATGTTCAGGTTGCTCACTGTGTACTATTTTGATAAATATTTTCTTAATTTTAATGGAAAATTAATATATTTGTCTGAATATTATCCATTTAAATGTAATATCAAACCACATAAAGATGTTGAACGTTACCTAGGTGTAAGTTTTATATTGTTAAGGAATAATATCTACCTATTAATGTGATTATCAAAACAACCAACACGAAATAAAGTTTATTTTTGTATTTAAGATTAAAATATAGCCCTTTTGAATTATTATAAATTTCAGACCCAAATGTAACCACACTGACAGTCGGTATTTCCAACAGTGCCTCGCTCGCTGATGAGATAACGTGATAGTATATAGTTATCCCTGTATTCTTAAAGAAAAAGGAGTACAACAGAAGAAGTTCCATCTCGATCCGATCAGTACTTTTTGAGTTTACTGGAAAAAACCAGAATAAATAGAACGTACAGACAAATTTACAGTTTTATTGTATGTATAGATATAGATTACATCGCCACAAGATTTGAATTATTATAATATATTATCTTGTTCCCGAGTACCGAGGCTTTTTATCAGTGACTTAATATGTTCAACTTCATTGGCCGCATGGTCTAAGGCGTCACTTTTATAATAGACTAGACTGCTGATGGCAGGGAGTTAAGGGCTCAAATTCCGGTCGAGAGTACTGAAGTGCTTTTTAAAAATTAGTTTTCCCTCTCCCTATGCACAAATGCGGGTACATTTCCTTTAAATTCAACCTTATTCCTCCCTAACTCACTGACGTGATCAGTATAGATGCGTTTAATCCGAACAAGGAGTAAGGCTTGTGATAGCAAAATCTATTCAATCAGCACAAGACAGTGTGGATATAGTATGAGTCTGGAAAAAAGGGAAATAGAAAGATCCAATAAGCCACCCAATCTGGATTCGAAACCCATAATCTGAGTTGAAAGTCAAGCACTGAACTAACTGCTGCTGTCTTACTTTAACCTATTGATGACTATTTTTTTAAATAGGTGCAATAGAAAAGGTATTTTCGTGAAGGTTAATTTGAGGGAACACAACGATTCGTTTGAAATGTAAAAAAAAATACAAAATTTGGGGATCTATTTATAGATTATGATACAAGGACTATAGAGAGCCTTGATAAGATTTTCGAGGTTTAAAATATTAGGTAATATTAACGCAACTTTATATACAGAAAAGGGGGGCGGATGGATAGTTGGGGGAGAAGGACGGATTAAAGTACTCATAATTTACGTCACTTCTTTCGAAACCATTTTTCATTGCTGTTTCTATTGTCCTCTGTCAAAGAGGAACGAGAGAAGCAGAATGCATAAGGTGACACGCAAAGAGAAAGAGGAGGAAGGAGGTAGGGAGTAGTTAAAATGAGCTAAGAAAGGAGGGCACGTTACGCAAGTCGTTTGTCAGCTGTCTACTCCGTTCCGTCGATTAAGGCTTCCTTGACACTGGTTTACAGAGATCAACATAGCTACCAACTTAGCCGTGATGACACTAAAAAATGAACATTTCAATTTCTATTTTTGTCATTATATTATTTCGTGTAGTAGTCTTCTTATTTTGGATTAGAGATAATTACGTTGAGATTTATCTACAAAATAACAGCACAGCATGAACAAACTTTTTATTCTTTGCTTTTCAAACATGTTTGAGTACAAATCCCAAATTATTATTATTATTATTATTATTATTAGCACCGCGTCTTACTACCCGTTCGGGTTATACGCACTTACGCTAATGTGCAATAGTAGGGTGATTGTGAGATGAAATGGAGGACCTACAGTTTAACGTGGAATCCGAACCACGGTGGAGGCCTGGCATTCCTCACATTCACAAGTTGTTACAAATCCCAAATTAATGCCACTGTTTAATAGTAGATAGCTTCACATCGGTGGACACGTGTACTCAACGTCAGGCTCGTCTAGTCTTGTTTCTGCTGTTAGGGAGATGGAAGTTCTGTACTGAGGGGGGGTTATTCTAAATGGATTCACAATATTTCTTCGCGAAAATGCGGGTACATTTCCTCTCAATTCCACCAACTCATCTCTACTCGACTATAACTGAAGGGCAGTAAGACGCAGTGTTTTGTTGAATATGAAATTTTACATTTTATCTCATGGCTCATCTCAAGCGAAGATAATTTCTTATGTTAGCTTGGACAGAAACAGATCAAATGTCAATCTCGGTCTCTCCGATTATTGCTTTATAAAATGCGTAGCATTTAGATATGTATTTAAAAATTGAGTATTTACCTTATTTTACATCTAATTCAATATTTTGCTTTCATTAACAGACATTTACTATGCAAAATTTCGAAAATTCATGGCTGCTAGCTTAAAAGTAAAAAAAGGTCACAATTTTTACAAATATATATAAGATTAGTTATTTTATCCCCCAAACAGCCTACACGTAAATTTATGTCAAAGAGCCATTTTAAACCTTTATACTGACAATCCTGTAATTGGCTACCTAAATTCAAAAGATACCCACCCCGTCTCCCCATTTTCTGTAGATTTCCTATATTAATAATAATTGCATTAAGACTTTGAGGAACAATTACTCATCGGATCTACTTGTCATGTAAAAACAAAGTCCTCAACTGGTTTGCCCCTGATAATCTCTTTCCAAGAGGTTCAGATGTTATCAGGACAGAGCGTAGAAGAATGATTTCCATAGTAAACCTTATCTTTCCTTTCATTTCATAATAAACGAAGCCCATTAAGGAATGACAGGGGGACATCTTTAAGAAGAGTACTCACATAATTGATGTATAAAAAAATAATATTACTCTAAGCGTTATAGTATCTCTTTTAATACTCTCTCTATTATCTTCAAGATTATTAATATGCTAGATAAAAATCATACCGTTTAAACGATCTGCGTGTTTAAAACTAGGTGAAATTCAACCGCTATAAGCAATTGGTTAAAAAAAGTTAATGTTTTTATCTTTATCTGAGCTACCAAGTTAACGTGTGTAAATTTTCGGTAACTTCTCTGAGGTTACCAAAACTTCAGCCTATAAATAAACACTTTGGCAAATTTTACTATGATTTTGTAGTTAATAATGATGGGTTGTTAAATTCTACATAATTAATATTTATGTTTATATTCTATACTATCTGCATGCTAACTGGGAAATATATGTTATCATATCTGCAAGGGAATAGCGAGATATTTTTATATTCCTGGTTCAGCTTAGCCAATATTTTATAGGAAATATTTAATAAAATTTCTTTTTTATAGAAAACATATTTTTAGCACCGTCCGTCTTAATACCCATTCGGGCTCATACGCCTATGTATTAAGTATACTAGTGTGTTAGGAATGGGGAAGATTGATTTTAAAGGAAATGTACCTACATTTACGTGGAGGAGTTGGGAAAACCATTTAGGAAATATTAGCTGCAGTGCGCACAACAGGGATTCGAACCCTTTTTTCCACCTCACCAACAGTTCATTCTATCACAAGAGTATCGCCATAAACCGCGCGAGCACTGATATGGATAAAACATTATTGTGTAATATTCGTAAATTAAAAAAAAAATTGAACTTGAGAATAGAACACAGTACTTAGGCCTGGCGTGCCACTATTCTTATGATGTATGAAGCGGCTACTTCTGTAACCTAAATATCGTCTCAATTTTCTAAGTTTTACTATTCATGTTCAACTAATTGTACAAGCGATTGTGTAACTTCTAATTCAAATACACAATAAGTTTATTTTAAAATAGGCTTTATTTTAACTCACTTATTTATAGTAAAATTCAGCTGGTTCATTTTGTGATCTATATGGATATTCCATTTTCAAGATTATAAACTGAATGAGCCTGTCTTTGAAAAAAATAAATTCACTCATCCATATAAGGTAGATATCTTCATATTTGATTTTAAACACTCACTTTTAGCAAAACAGTCTAAATAAAAGCTTTCATTTTCAAACCCCATCCAACAAATATCACCTGAGTAAGAAGAAATAATTTGTTTTTTAAGATGCTTGTTTTAGTTTGTTTGAATATCTTCTTACACACGCATTTTTACAGCTATACAAAAAATCATTCCACTAAGGACAATTTTAAAATTAAAAGTGAATTAATTGCCTGACCAGTCGTCACCACAAGCCATGCCAAAAGCTGCGTCTTCCAAAACATGCCATTATTAGATAATATGGTCTTCTCTAGACTCATTTTTCAAGGCCAAATATAGACCTAGCTGTCCGTTCTTTTGTTAAATAGTTAATGATAAAACTGTGCCTATCGTGAGACTATCCACCCCAAATAGTCCAGGTGTAGTAGCAGAAGAGACTATAATGCCCGTGAGACATATTTCTTCAATTACTGCGCTCCATGCAGAATACTCCCTCACAAAGATGAAACATTCTCTCTCTCTCTTTTTTTTTGTACCACTGGGAGATTAAATTCATCACCCAACTTTGTAAAGGGGAAATAGGTAGGGAGGTAGGAACTATGAAGAATCACTATTAAACTTCCTTCCGCCTTTTATTAGATGTCGTCATACGTTCCTCGCTACGTCATTCTTATACGCTCTCAGCTGCCCCCCCTTCTTCAGCTGTCCTGCCCTTCTTTTCAGAGTTTTCCCACACTTATACCCTCCCTTACCCTCCTCCTCCCTCCCAAACAAGCTTAGCGCGGTCCTTGAATCCAACTGCAACCCCTCCCCCCCTTCTGATGCAATATCAGATCCTGGCCTGAGGAGTTTGCATCCAACATCGCTTCACATACATGATCACCTTATTTCTATTCCCCCTCGCACTCCCCCAGTCCTTCGCTAACATTTTTGCACCTCACCCTTGCCATATAATTTCACTTACACTCTTCTCTCTTTCCTTCAGATTCTTTTTGTAAGACTTTTTGCCACTAAAGAATTCAAGTAACGTAGTTGTTTTTTATTTGGAGGATGGTATAAAAGAAAATACGTTGATTTTTTTTTTTTTTATTTTGTGTTTTCCCGCCAATTTAAAAACCTAGAAATTAGATAAACAAACTCCTGGTAGGAATCTTTAGTAAGTGATGACAATACCATAAACATATTTACACAAATATTGAAATAATGAGTAATAGATTAATAGATTTATTTTAACTTCAAAATTAATTTTAAATAAAACCACACCGTTCAATATAATGAACATTACTAACAATTATATAGTTTTTTTTTAAAAAAGGGCACAAATCTTTCTCAAATTGTTTTCTATTCAAAAATATATATTTAAGAAAAAAATACATTTAACACAGATTTTATTAATGACTACATTTATGGAGTCAGATATGAGGAGGATGGATGAGTGGAACTGCACTCATATCAGTAGTACACTTGGCTGAGTATGAAACCAAACCTCCCAGTTCAGTGAGACCAAATCCAATGCGAGCCGGATGCCTTAGACCACAATTTCATCACTGAGGAGTTTAATATACAAGAAAATGAATGAGAAATAACACGAATGAAGAATTAAAGCGGACGGGTTGAAGCGAGTGATAATCCCAAACTTCGGCTTTTACGTTTTATAAATATACATAAATAATTAAATTAATCTAGGTAAAGTGTATATTTTTTATTCCAGTTTTAATTCCAAACTAAAAGCTCCCCCTTTGAGTATTTTTGAATTTCAAATGTTTAGGCACATTTCGATGTTTAAGCTTTCGTTGAAAAACTAATGAAAATGGGTTGGGAAAATTTTAATAAGATAAAACAATGATGTAATAATATGTTTCCAAACAACTTGACCCTTTGTTATTTGTTCTAATAAGCTACCGAGTTGGTTTAACCTCTCATTACCTCCAAGAAACGCGAAATTTGATCAACGATCCCTTTATTTAAAAAAAGTTTCTAAAATGGTAGATTAAGGACCTTGAACCTTTAGAATGCAAGTCTAAAACCTATTTTGTGGGATGGTGGCGGGAGGGTGAAAGGTGTGGCGTGGCTTAGCAACAAACCAAGGTATCCTTCCGCTCCAACAAGAATAGATGGATCACGGAAACCGTAGTTGGCACTAGCTACCGGACAAATCTTGCGGAAATATAATACATTTGGAAATAACTGTTTTCTCGAGAATTAGAGAAATGTTTATGTTAATATTTTCAACACCCCTTCTAAGATAATGTATCAATTTTTATTAATTGTTACATTTTCTTATTTTTTGTTATGAAACCGGCAGTTTTCTATTGAAAAATGTCAATTTTATCGATATTTGATCACTGTTAAAATTATAGAGGAGGTTTTTATATAAAAAGTATAACTTAATCAACATGTTCCTATTCTTGAACAAACCGTTTCCGAAAAGAAAATGACAAAATAATAAAAATGCTTGAAGATAACTGCTTATTATCACGGCCCTGCATTTCCACGCCAAATGAAAGGGTCAATCGCCTTAAGCGTGTTAAGAAAAGTCCCTTAATACATGCATAGTTTGTCCACGTGAGCTAAACGTCAAGGTCATATTGTCTGGTTTTCCGATAATTAGGTGTCCAGGCTCGATTCCCATCCAGGTGTGAATTTATTTCCCTCTAAATTCTACCTTTCTCCTCTATACCCCTGAGTGTTGTTAAGGACTGATAGCCAGGACGGATATTAAGACTCGGGACAAAATTATAAACAATATCCTCTTCAATATTTTAATTATATTTGTTTGATGATCATCTATTTATTTTAATTTAAGAATGTTGCCTATCTGTGACGTCACGGTAGGTCAAGATAAGGTTTCCGATATTAGTGAATTTACGCTTTATTCAGCGAGTTTTAAATTTATTACGTTGAAACAAAAACCATACATTCTCAAATAATTATAAAAAATAGTCCTTCAGTGTCATAAAAGTATTATTATTTGTTTGAAATAGTTTTTTTAGACGTATTTTTTTTATAAATAACTTAAAACTTAGTCTATTTGGCTTAGTCACATAAGTGGCTTGTAGGAGTCTTCCTGCCAGGATGAAGATTAAAAAAGTCATTGTAGCATATGTATATCTAGAATAGGAAACAAGAAAAAAATAATCTTAAAAAGCAAGTCAAAGCTTTTAAGGTGCAAGTAGCAGAGTGGGTATGTAAACTCGTCAGAGGAATAGTGCTATCATTAGGTAAACAAGAGACCTCGCAGGGTGAACTAATCATTTTATTCCCTCTCTTTTTATTTAGCACATTGGTGTCTAAGTGTGATAGTGCTTAGACTGCTTAGATGAATCAAGTTAAGATGCAACCCGCTTCGCAAACTATCTTCGAAATGTCCAAGTAGGCGACTTCATTATATTACGTTAAAACGGTTATTAACGACCGGGTCCCACGATAACGGTCCGTTAGCTCCCACAGGATGGGCCTATGTGGGATGGGGTTGAAATGTAGGGGGATTTAGAGTCCATCTGAGAATATATCTTGTAAAATGTGAAGAGGAACATCAGTCAGCCGACAAAGGAAGGATGTTCTCATAGCTATCCTGGGAACTAACTCGTCTTGAATGGTGTGACCTTACTGTCTGTCCCCTAGTGGAAGGGGTAGAGGGGGGCACAGTCTTGGCCCGGGACGGTGTGGTACCTAGAACCCCCCCCCCCCCCAGGGTAACCGCCCAAACACCTCCGAGAGGGCTGGAAAGTTCCCACACACACACAGTAGTTCCCTCCCGATTGCAATGTCGAGGTTCAAGGAAGTCAGACAAACATAAAGGATGGACCTTTAGAATCTTCTAATCTCTCGAATCCTTTGTGATATTCGAGAAATTTCAGATTCTAGACATGAACAAAATGTTTTCGAATTATTGTGAAACCGAGCTATTTTTTTAAAGCTATTGTGATGCTTTTTACTGGCTTTTTCCCATATTATTTTAATGCAAAACAATAACGACCAGACCTAAGATTGTCATTTTTAACCACATCAATCCGAAATGGAGATTTTTTTCCCCCATACCAATGGTGGGAAAGATGACCATTTAGGATTGTCATGTTTTTTTAAGATTCGGATTCGAGAAAAAGTTATTCGATCCATTTTCATTGTGTGTGTGTATATATATATATATATATATATATACACTCACACACTCATATATATTATGATTAAATGTCAACCTCTATCAGAAAATAAACATTTTTGTGATTTTTATTACTACTAAGATATCCGTTTCTCCGCCATCACCACGTCTTAAAGGGGCTGCCTCGGTAAGCGATAAATTTATCTAACGCAATATTTGACTCTACAATAAACCAATCCAGTGGCCGCATAGTCTAAGGCACTACTCTTGCACTAGTCTAGACCGCCAACGACGAGGAGATCGTGGTTTGATCCCGGTTAGGTGCACTGAGGGTGGTTTTCCCCTAAATGATTTTACATTCTCTCTCTACGCAAATTCGGATACACTTTCTCTAAATTTAGCCTTCCTTCTCCCTAAATCACTAGCTTAATTAATAGATAAGCGTATAACCCGAATGAGTAGTAAGACGTGGTGCTAAAAAACTACAATGCGTTATTTCCAAATATGGCTCAGTCTAAAATAAAGTCAAAAGATTCCAACAGCGCTCGCTTTCCTTAACAACCCTATTGTTTGAACGTTATTAATAGAAGAAATTAGTGAGAATGTGAAATTAGCTCATTTTCAACTTTTAGCCTGACAGCGATTAATATCTTCTCGCTGACCGAGACGGCTGCCTTAAGAGCGTTCATCATAGCAGGCCCAACTCAGCTACCGGCTCGCACGAGGCATGGGAGCAAAAGGGAAAAGAAAAGACAAAGATATGACAGAAATGTGTGCAGTGCACTCGTATTTGAATGATTAATGGAAATTTTCCGTGCTGACGATGGGCGACAAAGTTTCTTGTTAATAGCTACAATATGCCCCTATTATGGCAGAATAATGATTTGTGCACAGTGCTTATCGAAGAAGCCATTCTAAAATGGTCAAAAAGGGACTTTTCAATGCAGTTTTATCTAAATATCATTTAATATTTAAACAATATTCAGTGTTAGGAACTTCTATTAACTCTATCTCCATTAATGTTTAATCAGAAATGATCCACGTGCAATAGTTTTGGAGTAAATTTACGATTTCCATCCGACTCTATCCCAGAGTTTATGGGCTATTAACACCCGTCTGAGCTAGAAGCTATTTTTACTGCACTAATGGAGTAGGGTTGATGAAATGTACCCCCATTTACGTAGAGGAAGATTTTAAGATTATTTGGGGAAACCAACATCCGAACCCCGACCTCTCTTATCATGGAGCAAACCATCAGCGGTTTTAACTATGTACTCTAAAGGATAAGGGATTAAAGGGTGAATAGGAGTTGTCCGTCTGACGACATACTCGTGAGAACATTTTGCTCACGCATGCGCGTGGTTCATGAGATGTCAACCTGACGTGAGATGGGGGACATTATCTCTCACTTGTGGTGAGGTCATCATTTGTCAAAATACCACACGGCCTCAATCTCGGGGATACGGGCCCATATGGGAGGATAGGGAACTTCTCATACGTGTTCTCCATTTGGACAGTGTGATGTTCGCACTGGTTCATCTCACTCCTCCTTTTCAATCGATTTAGAGAGTTCAAGTCTTTACCAGTCCATGCTCTAACTATTCTCCCTACTCTTCCTGTTCCCTTGGACTGGACTGTTCAATTCGTTGAAAAGAACGAACAAAAACATCAATCATTCGTTTGAACATTTACTTGCTTCGGTGGCCGCGTGGTCTTACGCGCTACTCTCGCAGTAGACTAGACTGCTGATGATGGAGAGAGCGAGGCTAAAATCTCAGTCGGGTGTACTGAGGGTAGTTTTAACCAAATGATTTTACATTTTCCCTTCACGCAAATGCGGGTACATTTCCTATTAATATAACCTTCCTCGTCATTAAAATCATTAGCGTGTAACCCGAACGTGTAGTAAGACGAGGTGTTGAAAAAACAAATTTGAACATGCTTTACTTTTCATTTTTACTTTCTCATATCAAGAGAAAGTATCGTAGGCCTAATCGTGAAATATTGATCTTGCGATTTTGATTCATCTTTAGGTTTTATGTGAACCCGAACTCACTAGAGTGGATTTTACAATTCCCTCTGTCCCCATGTCTGTCTGCCTCTGGACACGGATCTAAAACGGTTTGATGGATTTTGTTCAAACTTGATATTTAGATTTTATAGGACTTTACCTCAGGACGTTATTTTGATTTCCACCCTAGCCCTCAAACTAAGGTTAGTTTACTGAATAGAGATATTTTTAGCTACAAATTTTTCGTAAATGGCTAAAATAATTTTTTAAAAATTGTTATCTAATAAGTGTTTGACTTGAAAAAATAAAATACGTACACTTTGTTTTTGGGGTAAAATTCTTTAAAGGGTGGTTTACTGAAAAGTGGTTTTCAAAAATGGTTGCTCTAAGGCTGTTGTTGAAAACTGATATATAAAAAGTGTTTGACATTAAGAATAAAACTTTAGGTCTATACTTATTATTTTTTTAGAATAATTCGTTTAAGGGTAGATTACTGGTGACTAATCTTTTTAAAATAAGATTATTTTGTGAATTGCTGTGTCGATTTGGTTCAAAGTTTAAGCTTTTTTACATCGCAAATAAATTGTATATATTTTTCTTGAAAAAACCATTTAATTTAATTTTACTGATGACCGATTTTTGAAATTTTTGAATTTTTTTAATATAGTCTTAACATTTTTGTTTAAAATTTGTCTTTTCAAACTATTTAAATTATAAATAATACTGTGTATTGATTTTTCTAAAATAAATTCATTTAAAGGTGGTTTATTTACAGAAATATTTTAGAAAATTTGAAACTTTTCGAAAAAGGCTATTAATATTGAGTTCAAAATGATTATATGAGACTTGTTTTTCATGACAGCTAGAATATTCGTGACATTGTAAGTATTCACTGACACAGCTAAGTGATATTAGTGACATTGCAAGTATTCACTGACACAGCTGAGTGATATTAGTGACATTGCAAATATTCACTGACACAGCTAAGTGATATTAGTGACATTGCAAGTATTCACTGACACAATTAAGTGATATTAGTGACATTAAAAGTATCCACTGGCACAGTTGGGTGATATTTTTCTTCCTTGAGGTAGGATTTAAGGAAACGTGAGTAAAGGTAATTTGTTTTTGCAATTTTTATAACCAAACGCGTATAGCCCCAGTGGGTAGTAAGACGCAGTCATATAAAAAAAACTTTTGTGTTCAAAATAAATAAATAAAATATTGCTCCAGTAGAAATAATTAGTTTAATAACTATACACATAGTGATATCAACAGTTCTTGAATGTGTGTTGTATAAATAAATTGCGGCATTTGAATAAAATATTTCAAATGTAGAGAAAAAGTCATATTCAAATACAAAAATACTAGTGACTGATATTCAAGAAATGTTGAAATTACCACTACTATTAAACTAAACGTTGCCTATTTATTGGAGAAATATTTGATTTATAATGGTCAAAAGATTGTTTTTAATACAAAAACTGAAAAAAAAAAAATATTAATGCTTTCGCAGTTCTTTCACCCAATCTCACGGAGGTTTCCAAGTTATCTGAGATAGCCTACCTTCCAGGGGAAGTTTGATTATCTAGTGTTAATCGGGACATATATGTGTGAAGCTTGGCCTCGTGGTTTCTTGTCCATTGCATACTCACTATTTGTGTAAGGAGGAGAAAAGTAGAGTTTCATAGGAACTGTACCAGCACTTGCATTGAGGGAGAATGGAAAACTGATATCCCCGTCCACTGCAGTCCCTTCATGCAGGAGTGACGCATTAAGCCATACGAACACCGGTGCTGGTTTCAAGGTGGCTTCTATGTTATAAGCGAAAGGCGAGAATCTTAATTTTATAAAATATTCATGTGCGTCATAAGATATGTAGACCAATCAGATGGTGAGGCCAGTAAATGAGAACCACGGATCCCACGCTGCGAAAAACCAGTGCGTTATAATAACAGGTAAATGTAAGAAAGAGCGTCAAACAAATCCTAGTGTTAGCCTTCACTTGGTGGAGGGGGGAGTTCAAAACTACCTTCCAAGACAAGGGGGAACAATGAATACTTTTGCAACTGGCCCCCCTCACACCACCACCCTCTCTTTTTAAAGTATAATCGCTCCCTTTCGACGTATGTGTTTCTATTTCTTTCATCTCGACCACATCACCTTCTCTTGCACTCCACATATGAGGCAGTTACTTTGGCATTGTTCCAGTTTTTTTTCCAAGACCACCCACCCCCTTTTTTCCCTCCCCTTGTTCTCTAACTTCCCGCGCACACAAACACACCCTGAACCCACCCCAAGTGACGCAACTCACACCACTTCTTCTCTTCCTTATAAAACTTGTTCAATTGAGATCCAAGGGGGGAATATCCGTGGGAAGTGACGCCAAGTCGTGGGTTCGAGACCCCTAGCCTTCCCTGCTCTCCTGACATCACCTGCCCTTGCAGCCCCCCCTTACCCCACCCCACCCACTGACACACACATAATGTACCTGTAGTGAGACACGAAGGAGGGACTCTTTATAAATGTGGGAGAGGAATATTGGGGAAAAAGAGGGAAGGAAAATTATTTGCGATTAATGGTTGGGGTGTACACGAGGGTAAGGGTGCTATTTCAGACTGTCGGGAAGTTTTGATCTCTTTTTACTGGGAGGAGGGTGTTTGTTGAAATATTTTTGGCGGGAAAAGTATTTGCCAGATTGTTAGCAACCAGTCGATGTATGATTACAGTCCTATTTTCATAGAAAAGAATCTTTTTTAAAATATAAACATATTTTAAGGTCAGCATTGATAATATTTTACTACCCGCCCCGGTGGCGTAGTTGGCTAACGCGCTAGTCGTGTTGAACTCGTTTGCCGAGGACGGGGAGATCGAGGTTCGAATCTCGATCGGGTGAACTGGGGGGGAGGGGGGTTGGCTTCCTAAATTGTTTTCCACTCTCCCTCCACGCAAATGCAGGTTCACTTCCTCTAAATTCAACCTTCCCAATTCCTAATCCATTAGCGTAATTAGTACTTAAGCGTATAACCCGAATGGGTAATAAGACGCGGTGCTAAATAATAATAATAATAATATTTTACTAAATAATTATTGTTATTTTATATGTATTGATAGCCTATATACAAATTGACTGCTGTAAACCACACGATTTAACGTATGAATAAGTCAAATTGTGTCTATTAGAGTTTATAACTGTCTCTTCCTATGAAAATTGTACTGTAGATACAGTTTTAGTAGGAAGCTCGAGTTAAAACGTTTTTAATATTGAACATTAATTTTTTTTTTCATCATTGGACCTACAAACCTCCTTATAGTCAAGCTAATCGTCTCTAAATGACAAACCAAACGAATAGTTACATAATCAATAAACAATACAATTAATAAATCTTAAAATACTATAAAGCCTTACAAAATAAAAGAGCCGTTCATGAACACAGTTGGAGTTATTTGGTGGATCAGTGATAAACAAGAAAATTACCAATTTACCAACGTTTCTCTGTGTCTAGGCCTACCTGGTAAACGTTTCCAATGTTTAATATAAAGGTGTGGATATGGAAGAAAGCAATGCTATACAATTAAGTATATATGAAAGGCAAAGCTTGGAGGATGAATGATTATAACTACGGACATGTTATCTCGATTGTAATCGAATGGATTGAAAAATGACATATGGACACGGGAATCGAACCCCCAACCTTTGGCTTAGCTATCACTGAGCTATCCAGGGATCGCCCCGTTCTCATATCAGGGTCATTCTTCACTCGCTGGAAAGTACAATGTATTTGTACTATTGATATCACATAGCCATAACCGAGTCACCGGCGGTATAAACGATACCTCTTAGTAGTTGATGATACTCACACATCCATCACAGACTCTGCCTTAAAATATGAGTGAAGAATGACTTTGAGCACGGGACCATCCCTGGCTAACTCAGTGGCGTACTAGGCCAAAGGTCTCGGGTTCGATTACCATGTCCAGGTGTCATTTTTAAATTAATTTTTCTATATCCGGCCCCATGGTAGAGTGGTCAGTGCACCTGGCTGCAAGCCTAGGAGTCCTGGGTTCAATTCCCGGCTGGTACCTTGGATATTTTTATATCCTAGCGATCACCAGGGGTTGTTAAATTAGTCCTAATTTAGGTTTAAAATACTCCACTGGCTCACACCTCCATATTCATTATAATCACATTATCTCATTGCGGGTACGACGAGTATACAACCTCCATAGGTGTACCCTGGGTGTACTCTGTACCACCAGAGAGGCTAATAGTCTACATACAGGGGATAGAACTGGATGTCATGTCCCACCTGGTAGTATGTACCATACGATAAAAATCAAAATAAATAAAAACATATCGATTAAAAGTGTGGAGCTGTACTTGTTGCTGTAGTTCCATTTAAATAAGATGGAACATTTTTGACAATTATACACGCTACTAAAAAGATTTTAACGTGTTCATACGCCAAGTCATGTGATATGCAGATATCACTTTTGATGGGTATTATATATAAATTAAAATATAGTAAATGCTATCAATTTTGATCGCAAACAAATATGTTTGTATTTGGTAAAATATCGTTTCTATAAAGATATTAGTATATATTACAATCCACGTCTTACTACCCATCCATGCTGTATGTATTTGAATTACACTATTTTAGAATGACGTGGAAGGTAAAACTGAGAGGTAATATAGCCACATTTTCGTGGAGGGAAATTGGAAAACCATTCAGGGAAAAAAACCTCAGTGCTCCTTGAACGGCATGACCAGACTAAATATCTTGGAATTTGGACCACGTTCCCACCTATGCGGGTTCTGAATATGTTCTACGTTCACTTTATTAAGACACTGATTACATCAGCCCAAGACTTACAAACTTGAACAGACACGACAATATCTCCTTGATACTCCTGACAGTGTTAGGACCTTGCAGCCTCTCAGAGAGATCTCGAGACTGACGCCTTGCCGCTCTCACTCCCTGTCAAGGCCGGTAAAGGACGGAGGAAGGGTGGGGTGTGAAAGAGGAGGACAGTTTACTACTTGAAGAAGGGCTGATTACCATAATTGTCGTGTTGGGGTGCAGTATGGCTTATATTGAGAGACGAGGTACAAAGAGTGGAGGGTGGAACACGTGAGAATCTCAGCCCCAGGGGAGCGTAACCACCCCAGGAGGGAGACTTGCAGTGGACTACGTCATCTAGGGAACTATAGTGCAACAAGCGCTCATCTCCAACAAACCTTGAACACGAGGGGGGGGGGAGTAAAGACAGACATTCCGTCACTCTATTTTATCGATATTATTAATATTATTATTATTATTAGTTAGCACCTCGTCTTACTACCCGTTCGCGTTATACGCTTAAGTACTAATTATGCTAATTGGAAAGGTTGAATTTAGAGGAAGTGAACCCGCATTTGCGTGGAGGGAGAGTAGAAAACCATTTATGAAAACCAACCCCAGTTCACCCGACCGAGATTCGAACCTCGATCTCCCCATCCTCAGCAGTCGGGCTCAACACGACTAGCGCGTTAGCCAACTACGCCACCGAGGCGGGTAATTTATCGATAATAGTTGTGTTTTTGTTTTGTTTTTTTAAGATCTCACTTTTTTGTATGTGCCGCATCTTGCTACCCATCTAGAGTATCTGCATATTTATAGACGAAAATAATAGGGATAGCTCAGGTAAAATATTTTTAAAAATGTACATGAATTTGCGTGGAATGGAGATTAGGAAACTATTTGGGGAAAAAATCTCATTACACCCAAATGGTATTCAAACCCCGATCTCCCGTCACCGGAAATCCAGTCTATTGCAAGAGAGTAGCCTTAAACCATGATATCAAGCTGTTAAACACCTATTAGTGACGTCATACCATATTTAGATAACACTTACTCTCGAACAAAGTCTTCAAATAATAATTAGAATAAGTGTGAGTTAATATTTCAAGCCTTAAATTTAATCGTTTGTACAGGATGGGGTGGAAATGATCTATACTGAGGAAAGTGATGGACAACGTGCTGAGGAAAGTGATGGACAACGTGCTGAGGAAAGTGATGGACAACGTGCTGTGGAAAGTGATGGACAACGTGCTGAGGAGAGTGATGGACAACGTGCTGAGGAAAGTGATGAACAACTTGCTGAGGAAAGTGATGGACAACGTGCTGAGGAAAGTGATGAACAACGTGCTGAGGAAAGTGATGGAAACGTGCTGAGGAAAGTGATGGACAACGTGCTGAGGAAAGTGATGGACAACGTGCTGAGGAAAGTGATGAACAACGTGCTGAGGTTTAACTTGACATCCGGTGGAGCTCACCGGAGTGAAAAGTGAAAAAATGTAGTATTAGTTTGCTTTTATGACTGGTCAATATTTACTTTCAATAAATGTTAATTTTCATGTTACTAATCGTCCATCGTGTATAAACGTCCATCAATCAATAATTAAAATGAAGTTGATAGCTCAATATTCTCGTGATGGGATCTTATCCTCGGTCAAGATCGTTGATTGAAACATACAAGATGGCACTGAATACTGCCCCAGGGGGTACACGTACTAAACTTCAAGCTCACCTAGTCTGGTTGGTTTGTAGATGGAGAGGTCTATGTTCGAAACTGGCCGAGAATTCGTAAGCGACTTGTATAATATGGTTTCTCATTATCTCTCTCTTTCTATGCAAACGAGGACACATTTACAATGGTATCTTCCTCATCCCTAAGTTAGAGTATGGCTCGGATGGGTTTAAGACGCGACGCGCCTGTAACCAAGCAAAGCCAACGTCAGTAGAAAGTAGTGACTTGTGTGGTTGTTTCCCTGACTCTCCCTTGCACCCCTAATCACGCATGCTCCCACGGTTAGGTGTGTGCGATGCATGCAAGGGGGAAGGAAGTGCAAGGGAATGCGGAAGGAAATCCCCCTCTACCAGGAGAATAGAAGAAACAAAGAGGTAGTAAAAGCAAGGAAAAACTATCATCTCCCCTTGATCGACTGAAAAGACTCCAGTATTGTTGACATCTTAGCGCGAAACTAATTTTATTTTTTATTTTTCAAGAACAAAGATTACACCAAACCTTTTGTTACCTTGTTTGGTACACCACCGCGGGGAAAAAAAAACATCTCAAAGGTTCGCATAAAGTTATGGTAATGGTGAAAGGGGGTGAGGGTTAAGTTACTAGTTTTGATAAGGCTTTGGTCATTATAATGCCCTGTCTTGAGTGTTTTAAAGGCACACCCCCTTCCTCCCACTGGCTGAACCCCCTAGACCCCCCTTTTCTTCAAAGCGTGTGAACTATATGCTTCAAATGTTTGTTGATCTGAGATATAAATATACTCCAATATTCATAGAAAGGAGCCTTTTGCAAAATACAAATATATTTATTTGCGATCGACATTGATAACATTTTTTATTATCATCATCATCATCATCATCACTATCCTCATTGTATATGTAGTGATAATAACTATCATATTGACAGTTAAAAAAGTAGTTGGATCTACTTTCAAGTATTCATACGTCAAGTCATGTGATCTGCAGCTGTCACTTTTGGTAGATATTATCAATGCATATAAACTTACAATAATATAGTAAATGTTATCAATGTTGACCCTAAGAATTATGTTTATATTATATAAAAAGCCCTTTTTATGAAAACCAGACTGTAATTCTGAAGTTAGGTGCCGACTGTGGTTTGAGATGAGATCTTATGGTGACATGTAGCTCTGTTTGAGTGTGTAAGAGAGCTATGTTCCTGTAAACACCGCAGCTCCTGGTTTGAGTGTGTAAGAGGGCTATGTTCCTGGTAAACACACGCAGCTCCTGGTGTGAGTGTGTAAGGATGTCTGGTACCAGCTTGGTTGAGTGTAAGAGGCTATTTCTGGTAAACACACGCATCTCCTGTTTGAGTGTGTAAGAGAGCTATGTTCCTGGTAAACACACGCATCTCCTGGTTTGAGTGTGTAAGAGGGCTATGTTCCTGGTAAACACACGCATCTCCTGGTTTGAGTGTGTAAGAGGGCTATGTTCCTGGTAAACACACGCATCTCCTGGTTTGAGTGTGTAAGAGAGCTATGTTCCTGGTAAACACACGCATCTCCTGGTTTGAGTGTGTAAGAGGGCTATGTTCCTGGTAAACACACGCATCTCCTGGTGTGAGTGTGTAAGAGGGCTATGTTCCTGGTAAACACACGCATCTCCTGGTTTGAGTGTGTAAGAGAGCTATGTTCCTGGTAAACACACGCATCTCCTGGTTTGAGTGTGTAAGAGGGCTATGTTCCTGGTAAACACACGCATCTCCTGGTGTGAGTGTGTAAGAGGGCTATGTTCCTGGTAAACACACGCATCTCCTGGTTTGAGTGTGTAAGAGGCTATTTCCTGGTAAACACACGCATCTCCTGTTTGAGTGTGTAAGAGGGCTATGTTCCTGGTAAACACACGCATCTCCTGGTTTGAGTGTGTAAGAGGCTATGTTCCTGGTAAACACACGCATCTCCTGTTGTGGTTTGAATGTGTAAGAGGCTATGTTCCTGGTAAACACACGCACTTCCTGGTTTGAGTGTGTAAGAGGGCTATGTTCCTGGTAAACACACGAATCTCCTGGTTTGAGTGTGTAAGAGAGCTATGTTCCTGGTAAACACACGCATCTCCTGGTTTGAGTGTGTAAGAGGGCTATGTTCCTGGTAAACACACGCATCTCCTGGTTTGAGTGTGTAAGAGGGCTATGTTCCTGGTAAACACACGCATCTCCTGGTTTGAGTGTGTAAGAGGGCTATGTTCCTGGTAAACACACGCATCTCCTGGTTTGAGTGTGTAAGAGGGCTATGTTCCTGGTAAACACACGATCTCCTGGTTTGAGTGTGTAAGAGGGCTATGTTCCTGGTAAACACACGCATCTCCTGGTTTGAGTGTGTAAGAGGGCTATGTTCCTGGTAAACACACGCATCTCCTGGTTTGAGTGTGTAAGAGGGCTATGTTCCTGGTAAACACACGCATCTCCTGGTTTGAGTGTGTAAGAGGCTATGTTCCTGGTAAACACACGCATCTCCTGGTTGAGTGTGTAAGAGAGCTATGTTCCTGGTAAACACACGCATCTCCTGGTTTGAGTGTGTAAGAGGGCTATGTTCCTGGTAAACACACGATCTCCTGGTTTGAGTGTGTAAGAGAGCTATGTTCCTGGTAAACACACTCATCTCCTGGTTTGAGTGTGTAAGAGGGCTATGTTCCTGGTAAACACACGCATCTCCTGGTTTGAGTGTGTAAGAGGGCTATGTTCCTGGTAAACACACGCATCTCCTGGTTTGAGTGTGTAAGAGGGCTATGTTCCTGGTAAACACACGCATCTCCTGGTTTGAGTGTGTAAGAGGGCTATGTTCCTGGTAAACACACGCATCTCCTGGTTTGAGTGTGTAAGAGAGCTATGTTCCTGGTAAACACACTCATCTCCTGGTTTGAGTGTGTAAGAGGGCTATGTTCCTGGTAAACACACGCATCTCCTGGTTTGAGTGTGTAAGAGGGCTATGTTCCTGGTAAACACACGCATCTCCTGGTTTGAGTGTGTAAGAGGGCTATGTTCCTGGTAAACACACGCAGCTCATGGTTTGAGTGTGTAAGAAGGCTATGTTCCTGGTAAACACACGCAGTGGGACGCATGGACACGCATTTTGACTCACTCACTCAAGCGCGCAACCAGCTCAAGCTGTGAAGAGGGTTGGGGAGACCTGTGGTGGGGTGGGGTGGGGTGGGGTGGGGTGGGAGGATATCAAACTATGAACTGCAGAAGAAGTAACATTTTAATTCTTATAGAACCAAACTATTTTCAACCGTTACAAAAGTCACTTAAAATGTTTTCATAGGTTCTTACATCAAGTAATATATTATACATCGAGCATTTTTGATTAATTAATATATATGAAGGTTACAGGAGGAAAACAATGAATGTCATTTTTTATGATAATATTGAGTAAATTGATTTTAAACGTTTGAAACATCACTATAAAATATATTTAAATCCTACAATATTAATATTTATTCAGCAACTTAAAGACAATTGTTACTAAATTATAAAATCAAAAAGTCTATTTTAATTAAAATTATAACTTTAAAAAAATCCTATCTAACTTCAATAAAAATAGATGAAAAGTAATTATTGTTCTGCTAAACAAGGCATAAACACTGAATTCCCAACCAAATAAGTGAAAATAGTGAATATTCAGCTGTTTTTAATATAGCACAGCACTTTTTTTAATCAAGCATAAGTGTTGTTTTAGGGTATTAAGTTTATATGTCAAAATTTTTTAAACAATGATCAATAATTTTATTTGAATAATGTTGAATAAAGCTAAAGTTTCTCATTTCATCTCTTAACATCAACCTTAGTATTGTCTTCTGAACTCACAATGAATACTGTAATTGTAATCATTAACCTTAATACAGTGAAGCAACATTTCAAAATAATGTTTGGCCTCATCGTAGCAATAGTTTTTTTAAGACCATCAGGTCCTTCCTTGTATTTATCTTCACTGATGGGTATTATCCCCTCGTATAAACTATGAGGTAACAAGAACTTCCCAGGCTGGAGATTGTCAAGTAACCATTGGTTTCTCTTCGTGGTTGGTCTCACTATTGCAGTCATTGCAACAACATTGTAAGTATTGTGATGGCTGATTAGACAAAGATAATCCTGAATAATAATCAACTTCCTTACAGGTCTTGTGAGAAAAAGGTATTTATTAAAATACATTGGCTTCAGGAAATTGGTCCATCTTCTGTTTTTCACAATAAACCACCTCAAACAGCCGTGGTTTTAGGCGATATCTTAGAATTTCTTCGTTCTATTCTGATGGAAGCTCAATGATAGCACCCGCCTCGTTGGCGTAGTTGGCTAACGCGCTAGTCGTGTTGAGCTCGACCACCGAGGACAGGGAGATCGAGGTTCGAATCTCGGTCGGGTGAACTGGGGGTGGTTTTTCCTAAATGGTTTTCCACTCTCCCTCCACGCAAATGCGGGTTCACTTCCTCTAAATTCAACCTCCCAATTCCTAATCCATTAGCGTAATTAGTACTTAAGCGTATAACCCGAATGGGTAGTAAGACGCGGTGCTAAATATTATTATTATCACTCAATGATAGCTCTTTGATTCAAGGCCATGTTTCGATTGCACTCCATATAGGAGTGTCCATGTTCGGGAAAAGTCATTTTCACTAATTTCAAAAACTTAGTATAGTGGACTATAAAATGCAAAACACGGAACATAGTGAAGTTTTTGTTTTCTCCGCAACAAAAGTCGCAGAAGATGTCTAGTTCTTCTATCTCATCATCCAAGAGATAAAAAACAAAATTCTCACAACATAGAAGCAACCTCATCTCCTTTTTTTCCTTGTGTTTCAGTGTATGTGTAAAAAATTTATTTTGTTGTTGATAGAGAGTGTATAGTAAACAGATAAAACGACAATTGACGCCGATGGTAAACGTCGTTTGTGACAATGTTAGGTACACTCAAATTCTTCTGGAAATCTGTGCAAATTGCTTCTCTTGTTTTACTTTTTTGAGAACAGTGTCGAATTTTACGTTTGTAGGAATAAAATAATTCAGCTTTTCTCAAGTGTAATTGATTTTGTATTTCCAAATTTTTAAGTTCACTAGCTAGTCGAAGGATTTCATTCTGGTCACCTTCTGATCCTCCATAACCTTCTGGCTCTTCAGCCAAACGATCATCTAGACTCATTTTGTTAACTTTGCATGAATCACATGAACTACATGTATCAGTTCTAGGATACACAAATGAAATATTATATTTAGTGTAAAATATATTTCTGTACGTTCCATACTATCCTTTAGTGCCAGGGTAGTTATCTAAAAATAAGTTATGTATTTTCTTTACATTCAAATCCTCGGGTAGGTATAACCTATCAGAGTCATGCAAACTAAAATGAGAATGTCTCCCGTTAAAGGATTTGATATGTTGATGAATGTGTTCTAGTGTTTCAACTCCAAGTTTTAGCGGCCTGTTGCTGTGTTTGCATCGGCCATCTTTCAGAACGTTTCCAGTTTTTTAAAGACCTTTGTGAATGTTTTGAATTCGTCGCGATGTTATTCCATGAAGGGCTATTATGGCCTTATAACAAACTGGAATTTCTTTTACAGTATTATCGCGCACTACTCTAACTTTATATTTGTAAGAAAGTGTATGAAATTCAGCCTCATCCTCGTTCTTTCTAGAACTTCGATTAACGACAGGATTACATGTAATAAATCCTCTCAGGTACACATTTTGTTCGTTAAAAGACACCAATTCATTAAAGTGTTTAATTATCTTTTTTTCTTTCAGCTTCCTGTACATTTTCAACACAATTCAATCTAATGCAGTTGCAATTCTCACCTGTGTGGTGTCGTAACTTCTTTGCTGCATCACTAATTCTGCCAGGCTTTGATCTCTTTTTTTGAGGTTATGGTAGAAAATTCACCATTGTTGTCCTTTTCACTCATGGTTTAAAATGTTTATATCCAAGAATATTGAGCTCACAATAACAAAAACATTATTGTACAAACCGTCAAAATACAATGTTTACATGTACGTTCACCTAATTATTTATTTATAGTAATCTATAAACTAACTAAGAGTGAAAAACTAGGAATGAGGCCATTCCAAGTTTTAACAGATTGTTGTTGTGAAAACACATAATAAAACTATTATTAAGTTAATTTAAACATTTCTCAGTAACACAACCTAAAATCAAATAAAAAAACTTTTAAATAAATATCTCACTTGTAATAAATTGATCTAATATGAATTACCATTATGGTAATTTGTATTCCATCAAACTAAATTGACATTCATTGTCTTCCCTTACAATCGCGATGACATTCATTGTGTATCCCCTGTATACACTTTCTTTACAAGCGGTTTCTAGGCATACAAACATTGTTTTTGCTCTGTTTAAATACAAAATGCAATAGTTTCAATCATTCCTCAGCCGATGACACCACTATCTCGTTTTTTCATTTTATTGACATTCATGTTTTTCCCCTGGATCCTTCATATATAAAAAATAATAAATTAAAATGTTGTAATTGTATACAACAAAAAAAAATCTTTATCTGGCAAGTCGCTTTAAAACGTTAAAACGTTTAAATTATTATGACAAGAAAGTAAGGCTCAAAAAACTTAACGAGAGTAAATTCTGAATAACAATGAATTTACTAACAACGTTTTAAACATAAATTCTAGATTAAAATAAGGGTTATGATTTGAAATATTAATACTTGAAAATATATTCTTATTAAAATCAGACTTGTAATTAATTTGCCTGGAGTCATACATTACTGATAAAGAAATGAACAGTCACAACAGAAATTCTTTTAAATTACCTTAAAAATTAGGGGAGAAGGAAGATTGCACAAATTAAAAACCTGTGTTAGTGAGCCCACGGTATAAGGCATAAGACTCACAATAAATTATATAACCCCTTACAGTGAGACCAGGGTTTGAATCTCGACTGGGTGAACTGGGGGGTGGTTTTCCACACTTGATTTATAGCTGTGATTTTTCTTCCTCTCTCCATCGCTAATTCTGGTGCATCCCCTCTAGATTAACTTACTTATCCCTGACCACTAGATTAAGCCAATCTTAATCCAAAATGTTAAACGTACTTTTGAAAGGAAAAAAATAACCACTACACAAAATAAAATGAGAAAACTCGATTACGCAAAACATTTCGTAACGGTGCTTGTCTTTTATTTTTTCTCTCATTTGAAATGAGAAACAAAACAAGTACGACCTGATGTTCAAATACACACGATGCAAATGTACCGTATATGTTTATAACGTTTGACTTTCAGTTGTTTTCCACTCTTGGACTATTTCCATAACTCTTACTAGGTCATAAGGGAGCGACTTAGCTTTCTAATGCCATATGCATCAAATGAACAACAAAGGATTTTAAAATATTTAATCCAAATAAATAGTATTCGTTTGTTTTTATGATTTCACTCTAAGATTCCCGACCTGATTGAATATTTAACTAATGCCTTATAGAACGGCCACAGTAGCTAAGATGATGTGACGTCAGTGAGCTCACAGTACATTGAACACTGGTACATACTGAGGCCGCGTTTCACTGGAAAAGAACTAAAACTCAACTGTGTGCCTTTCAAACTATTCCTATTTTAGGCATGTTTATTAACATTAACTATTGCGTCGGGAGAATGCAAGCAATCTAATGTCAATGTTTCTCAACATAGCTAGTGCATTCGGTAGGGCAAGCAATCTAAATGTCAAGTTCTCAACATAGCTAGTGCATCGGTGGGCAAGCAATCTAAATGTCAAGTTTCTAGTGACATGATACTAAGTCGCTCAATCAGTGCTCGGTAGCTAAGCATATCTAATTAATGTCAAGTTCTCAACATAACTAGTGCATCGGGGAGTGATAAATCTAAATGTCAAGTTCCCTTATTCTGGCTAGCCGTTGACGCTTAGACATGAGCGTCACTAGCGGGGGAACAGGGGGAGCACTTCCCCACACTACCCCCCTAAAATAATATGTTCAAATAGGAAGCTTTTTAGAGCAAGCGCATACATACGATTTTTAATTGTTCGACTGTTTAGTTGTTCATCAAAAGATTACGGATCATATGAGAGTGCGCATACTAGCGATACGATTGTAACACGACATAAATGTCAAAAGTCGGTCGTTGAAGTTTTATGATCAAGCAGTCGAATAACTATCGTTAGACAGTGCTATATCCACGGCTTTTTATTGGCATGCGGATACTTGCGATAAAACAGTCGTGGGTCCACTGTTCAGGCGATGTCTTCTAGTCACATGGAAAGGTCATGATCAATTTCCAGACTTATGGCAGCAGTAATTATAAATGAAATTGAAAACTTCATTGAAGTAATAGAGAAGCAACCAGCTCTCTATTTAAAAACTATGAAGGAGTATTCCGACATTAACGTTAAAATATATATATATATATATAATGGGAGGAAGTTTGCGCCGAAATGGTTTCTGGTTAGGCAGAACTAAATTCTAAAAGTAAAGGAAAATTTGAAGTTATATCTCTTTACTATTATTATTTTTATGTGCATAGATATTTTTCAAGTCTGACATAAATAAATAAATTTATATCATAGCCTACATATAAAGTATCCATAAATAATTTCATATCTTGTCATATTGCCATGGAACGGAGCCTTGCGGGGAAACAAAATAAGATGACAAATACTGACGAACATACCCCTGTGTCTTCCTCTATGATCATTTTCAAAAATAACATTTTCGAATGAACACTCATAAAGTGTATCTGAAAATTAATCTCGTTCTTTGTGCGTACATAATTATGTAAAATACATGTTTTTATAAGAAATACACAAAAGTCTACATTAACATAAAGTGGCCTATGGAATTTACGCCAATTGTTGACCAATATGCCAAATGTGCACTCCACCATTTGGCGGGCTCTTGTATGTCTGTAAATAAATATTTTGTTTGCTTTGTGATTAATTTTTTTCTCGCAAAGGGCCTCAAAATATTATCTATCAGTCCAAAAGCTTCATCGGCTACTCCATAGAAAGGCATTATTTTCCCATCTTCATCATTAGGCAATCTTTTTCCACAGCCATGTTGAATTTATTTTTTTGAAGTCGTTTTCCAAATTTTGTTTTTAAAAATATCTGAGCCTCGACTATCATTGGTATGCGTAGGTCCACAATTTAACTGTTTAGTCGTGGTGAAATCGTGAAACACACATGTCACGACTAAACTGTTTAGTCGTGCCAAAAATCGTATGTATGCGCTTACACTTAATACCGTAAAATAAACTAAACCAACTATCGTTTCATATATTTGTCATTTTGTTGGTACAATTTTTTTTTATTTAGTGTAAAATATAAATTGTCTATTTCCAGTTCAGTAGCCTAGGTGGAGGGGGGGACGTTCAACCCCTCTTCCCTCAAAAGTGTGATTAGTAATACCTTGCTGTGTTCCTCACCAATGCTTAGGCTCGTTATTTGTTTGGCTAAGGACCTGATGCCCTCCCCCTATAAATAGTAAGAGCTGGGCCCCACTCTCCACGCAGATGTGGGTACATTTAATCTAAATATTACCTAAAGAAGTTAATTCTTACCCACTTCAGTAGCCGCGTGGTCTAACGCGCAGCTCTCGCAGAAGACCAGACCACCAATGACGGGGAGATCGAGGTTCGAATCTCGTTCGGGTGTACTGAGGGTGATTCTTCCAAAATGGTTTTCCACTCTACCTCCACGTAAATGCGGGTACACTCCCTATAAATATAACCTTCCTTATATCTATAAACCATGAGCGTAATTAGTACATAAATGTATA
This sequence comes from Timema podura, assembly GCA_033556935.1. NCBI lineage: Eukaryota > Metazoa > Arthropoda > Insecta > Phasmatodea > Timematidae > Timema > Timema podura. The sequence goes on from JAVRXN010000005.1 coordinate 49,695,133, forward strand.
ACCCGAACGGGTAGTAAGACGCGGTGCTAAGAAAAAAAAGTTAGTTCCTTTCCCGGATTCTTAGCGCACTTTGGGCTGTACGGTAGTGAATTAGAGACGAGTGCGTAAGGTAGAAATGTAGATTAAGTGCACACGCATTTGCGTGTAAGGATATTGTGAAACAATTGATGAAATACCTACCCTGTGTATACCTGATCAGTATTCGAACGTCCATCTATCTCCCCGCTATCGTCAATCCAGTGGTCAGCGAGAGAGAGGGAGCATGCAGTACAGCTGATATGCTAAATGTCGTGCATTTGTGTGTTTACACGGGAGTAACGGGATGCGGCAGATAGACACCAGGTGCACACATCTATTGAATATGCAATCAACAAGGAAGTGACACCGATTCGTCACTCTTAATATATTCCTCTCGGATGTCACCTTCTAAGGCGACATGTTCGATTGTAAGTTTATAGTTTAATATTTTAAATAAATGCTCGACCGGTAGAGTGGTTCCACACCTTTGACCTTGACCGTCCAGGGTGCAATCCTAACACTACCCTCCTTATCTAGATTCTTTAGAATAGATTGTCTAACTTACTAACAGCTGACACTCTAGGTACTTACAACGTGATAATTAATATAACGCTGCAATTTTACCAACTTTCTCGTATTGATCGGTGTAAACTACCCTTAAATAATTTTTTACAAAAAAAAAATTATAGTCATAAGAAACACTCTTCAGTTATAAATTTTGAAACAAAATTCTTACATACATATTTTTTTTAAATTCAAAAATAAGTAATCAGTAAACTAACCTTAAATTAATATGTTTTAGGAAACAGCCCAAATAGATTCTTATAAGTCATATGTACACCCATTTTAAACAAAATTATTAATTTTTTTTTTAAATGTAGAATTTTCTAACATTATTTATTAGAAAACTACCCTTAATTTTAGAGCTATAATTAGAATTAATATTTCCCTCGAGTGTGAGTATGTAAACATCTCAACATCAAGTTAGAACCCAAAACCATTTAAAAACTCTTTAAAAAGGTATTTCCTATATTATTATTATTAATCTTAGCACCACGTGTTAGCATCCTTTCGGGCTATAAGCCTATTTCTAATTACACCAATGGTTTTAGGGATTAGGAAGGTTACATTTATAGGAAATACACCCGCATTTGCGGGAAGAAATATTGGTAAACCTTTTTGGAAAAACCACTCTCAGTACACCCGACTGAGATTCGAACCTTGATCTCGACGTCATCGGCAGTCTAGTCTACTGCGAGAGTAGCACGTTATACCATGTGGCCACCGAAGTGGGTCTTATATTATTGAATCAAATAATACATTGTTACGGTAGACACATCTTGCTATATTTTATTTTCGACCTTTGATTTTCCAGGTGAGATCAATTTATTTTCCAGAACGCTTTAAAGTTGCACTGTAGCTGAGCTAAGCACATTTAATTTTAACATTAACATTGTATTTATGTTTTGTAGTAAAATTGCTGTGATTTGTGAAACTTTCAATTTATAGTTCTAGAACAAATATTGTTGCAAGCTTTACACGTTATTTTCATAAATATAACAAACACCTCAAAGTTTCTATTGAATTTTTGCTCCTAATGCCCAAAAACTTCAACAAACTTGTGTGATAGTTTTATCTATCATATAATGAAAGGTTCCTAACATTGTTTTATTACAACTATGAAATGTATTTTTACCACAAAAATTATAAAGGTAAATATGATTGAAACGTGCTAGAGGCGGCTTTAAAAGTATTATCACAGCTGGCACGTGATAGGTATTTAAATAAAAATAGATCTACGCAGGGATTTAAACTATTTGTCAATTTGTTTGCGTGTGATACATGATGTACACATAAAACATGTGCTAACCTTGAAGGGAGTCGATTTATTCCTCAGAATAATATTACCTATATTTAGATAGTTCAATTATGTATGAAGTATCATGCACACATATCACTTAGTAACAACATGAGCTAGATCTATGACAAGATAGTAAGTTATTGTTTGCTTTGTACAAATGATTGATTTTATCTTAAAGTATATTATTTACGTAAACAATGTGTATTGGTTAACGTGAAAACTATGATATATTGGTTAGTACGGAAACCATGGTAGATTGGTTAAGGTGAAAACTACAATACCATCTAATATACCATTCTACTACTAGTTGGGGGTTTTAACATAAAAATTCGAACACTGATTAAAATATAAACTAAATTATTATTGTAGAATAGATAACCAATAAATCTTAATTTTATAGATAAAAAATAATATGATTAAATTAACGTTCATGTTAATATTATCAAGGAAATTGAACTTGCGTCCAGAACATTTTTTGAGATCATTAGGAGTGTAAGGTAGGTATCGAGTTGCGTCCAGCCGCGCCGCACCTATCTAACTATACTAGAACAATAAAATCAATCAAATGTTTGCTCGCTGCCAGCATTGATACCAGTTTTAGTGAGAAATACAAAGTAGTGAACATATTGAATAGTTATGAATTTACTTAACAATAAGTTTTATATAATGTATTTGTAAGGTGGATATTCATGAAGAAAAATTGCTAAGATTTTTTTTTCATTTGTACCAATTTAAAACTTGAAGAGAACTTATAAAATAACCATGTAGTAGAATCTCCCCAAGACTTCAATATATCCTAATTATTGTTTGAAACTTACAAACCCCCTTTAAAAATAGAAGAAGAATATTTGATTATATATAACATTATTCTGTAGAATTGACGGAATTATACTTATATGTATCATTCTCAAAACACTTTTTCCTTCCTGCTAAGATTATTTTTATTTCTTAGACTTCACTCCTTCGGACGCGACTCGGGTGTAGTAAAATTTTATCTGTCCCCTCTTCGAGACACAACTCGATACAGCACAATATTAATAGTATAGTTTTATTTTATTTACAATAATTACAATGGTAATGACCCGCCTAGGTGGCCTAGTTAGCTAACGCGCTAGTTTTTTGTTGAGCTTGACTGCCGAGGACGGGAAGATCAAGGTTCGAATCTCATTTGGGTGAACTGAGAGAGGTTTTTCCTAAATTGTTGTCCACTCTCCCTCCACGCAAATGTGGGTTTCCTTCCTCTACATTCAACCTTCCCAACTCCTAGCTCAATAGCGTAATTAGTAATATTTAACACCGCGTCTTACTACGCGTTCGGGTTATACGCTTAAGTACTAATTACGCTAGTGGATTATAAATTGGGGAGGATTTGAATTTAGAGGAAGTGAACCCGCATTTGCGTGGAGGAGAGTGGAAAACCATTTAGGAAAAACCACCTCCAGTTCACCCGACCGAGATTCGAACCTCGATCTCCCCGTCCTCGGCGGTCGAGCTCAACACGACTAGCACGTTAGCCAACTACGCCACCGAGGCGGGTCGTAATTAGTACTTAATCGTATAACCCGAACGGGTAATAAGACGTGGTGCTAAATAAAACAAATAAAAACATACAAGAATATGTTTTTGATTAATATTAACATATTTGAAACATATTTAGGCTATACGATAAGGGGAGGGTGGTAATATAAAGTAATAACTTCGAAATCGGTCCTTCCGGGGCTCAAATTAACCGGCGAGTTTTGATGTAAATGTTGGCTTTTCCCATTCCTGAGCCCGGAATTATATTTGTAAATAGCAAACAAGTTATATTAATAGAACTTCCATTTATGATAGTGAGAGATGAGAAATAACGGAGAAGAGGTTTTTAGCACTAATATAATTTACCTTAAACCTTACTAAACAGAAATAAATTATATGTTCATAAAAACCAAACCTTTTGACATATTTTATTCATTTAAATAAAAACCTTCCCAAAGTTATAATGTGTACTTAAAAATTCCATATTTTTAATTTTTAATTTTACTTATTTCATCCAATAGTTAGTAAGTATTTTATATATGTAGTTTCCATATTGTGACCAACGTTTATTTGTTATTTAACTAAATATATATTAGAGGAGCCCTAAAAAAGCAGTCGTCTCAATGTCACTTAATTGTGTTTACTATTAATGCCCCGTGCTGTGTCCATTTTGTCACCCCAGGTAGCGGCACGTGAGACTAATTCATCAGTCACACATGAGGGATGTAAAAACTACCCTGAACTCTGTCCCTGTTACAATTCAGTAACGCCCACTAGAGTGAAGTTGTTTATTCGCTCTCTTGGCGTGCCACTATCATTTTCAAAATACAGGAAAAAACAACAAGGAAATTAATATTTTTTTATATTATGTCACCGCTGATAAAACATTGTAGCTACACTAATTACACATTACCATGAACGCGTTTCAATCTCGTTAAAAGTTTTCTTCTGTCCCCATCTTTTTTTTTTTTTCCTTTTCCGCCCTCCACTGTGAATAATTTAAACATAATCTCCCCTCTCTCTATGGTCCGCAGCTCGATTCACACTTGATAATGTAGTTAGTTATGAGCTTATATTTTATATTCATACGAGACTTTTATTTACGTTACACACACACACACACGCACGCATGCAGGAAAAATGGGTCAAATTCAGTTTGTTTATTTATATTAATATTATATTTTCTTACCACCTGTTCGGGTTATACACTTATGTACCAATTACGCTGATGATTTTAGTGATTAGGAAAGTTATATTGTCAGGAAGTGTACCCACATTAGTATAGAGGAAGAGTGGAAAACCATTTTGGAAAAAAACTCCATTAGTACACCAAACCGAGATTTGAACCTCTATCCCCCCTCATTGGCAGTCTAGTCTACTGCGAGAGTAGCGCGCTAGACCACGCGGCCACCGAAGCGGGTTCAGTTTGTGTGGTTTGTCAACTTGTATTTTTTTTATAGTTAAGTAGTTGAGTAAGATGGCTTTATGAGAAAAATATCCTGGTTTAACCTTTAGTGACGCCTCATTTCGGTAACTATTTGTGTGTATATTTAAGATGCTTCAAATCTAATAAATTACTTAATCTAGAACCTCGATTATGAATACGAATCTTAGTAAACACGGTAAACAAAAGTCAGAGGTTTTCTAAACTATATTAGTTAGTAAGTTGCTGCATTCATTATAACAATCATACATTTAGTGGAGAGGTAAATTAATTTTATGAATGACTGGTTGTAGTGTTTGTAATACTGGGATAAGCCACTAATATTCAATATGAGAGCTCTAGATTAAATTACGATTCAAAGTTTGAAAATCATAATGAAATTTAATTTTTGAATCTTTAATCCAATATTTTCTCCAATCCTCGAATCTTGAATATCTGTCAAGAGTTTCCTAGAATTTAATGACAGCTTTTTCCCTTTATTTAAAAATGTGCTCATCTAGTGCTGCTAAGTTGTCACCATATGAATAAAACTAGCTCTATGTTTTTACTGGAATAATATTTTATTTATTTTAGCCAAAAACAAGTTTTGCTATAAAAACTGCAGGAAACACTGCTCAACTCGCATTCAATACACTCCCACCTTAAGGTTTTGAGGTTTTATGGAATTTTGAGGTCCAATCCCGTGTGTGTGTGTGTGTGTGTTTGTGTGTCTATTAGAGATTAGTCGAATCTTTTGTCAAATCCGGACATAAAATTTTCTTGTAAATTCTAATACACAATTTCATCTTCTAATCTTTAAAAAGATACAATTTTTTAGTTTTGAAGTTTGGCGATTCTGGTTCTGGCAAGTGTTATTTTGTTTATTTTTTATTCAGACTACTGACATTACGCTCTAAAGAATAAATAATACTTTTTTTGGAGTAAATTAATTATTTACATATTATGATTTTCTGTTTTTTTTTGTGTGATTTTATGCTTTCCCGGTGATATTGTTATTTTTACAATCACCCAAATCCATATCACTCCTTTTCCCAATTGTATAAAATCCTGATTTTAAGTCAAGACCTTAATCTGTCGAATACCCAAGAATTTTAGGAATCTAATATTGGATCAAATTCAAGCGACCAATCTCTAATATAATAAACACTAACCCACCTCGGTGGCTTAGTTAGCTAACGCGCTAGTCGTGTTGAGCTCGACTGCCGAGGACGGGGAGATCGAGGTTCGAATCTCGGTCGGGTGAACTGGGAGTGGTTTTTCCTAAATGGTTTTCCACTTTCCCTCCACGCAAATACGGGTATACTTCCCCTATATTCAACCTTCCCCATTCCTAACCCATTAGCGTAATTAGTACTTAAGCGTATAACCCGAATGGTTAGTAAGACGCGTTAATAAATAATAATAATAATAATAATAATAATAATAATAATAATAATAAATAATAATAATAATAATAATAATAATACACATCTCAGTCGTGACCGGTGGGCTGTTACCAAAGCTATACAACTTGACGGGCCTGTCCTAAAAATCTGTCGCCTTCCCATCACTACTCATTTTACCAACCACACACACAATAATTCACTGTTTAAAAATTAAAATTATTTCCTTATGAATGATACATTTTTTTAAACTGTTTTTAATGCTGTTTACAGATATTTTCTCAGAATATTTATATCACCCTCGGTTAGAAAGAAATACGTAATTCAAAAAACTTATATTGAAAATAAATATTATTTTATAACAATTATGAACATTTTTTAATCTTATAATTAGTATCATATCCGTCCCTGATAATACTCTAACAGTAATCTGCCACCATGATAACCCTCCACTTTCTTGGTGGCGTTTTTCCATAACAGCAATATCTTGGTGTAAACGCTCTCCATGTTCGACACCATCGTCACCGAGATTGTGTAGAGAAAAATCCAAATGTGAGTGTAAAAAGTGAATCTTCAGTGACCCGTTGCACCCCACTGCTTCGTATGACTGAAGGAAATTTTCCACGATTTCCCGGTAGCTGTCTGCAATATTCTTTCCCAAGAAATTGCTGGCTACATCTTTAAATGCCTTTCAAGCTACTATTTCTACTTCATTCAGAGTAGAATCAAAAGGTTTATTTGTGGTTAATTTCTTTATCTTTGAACCAATAAAAATCCCTTCTTTAATCTTTGCCTCACTCGAGCGGGGTAATTTCTGCTTTGGATACAAAAAAATCAGGGCTACCTTTCTTCATGGCTTTGACAAAGTTTTTTTTAACTAAACCAAGTTTTATAAGAAATGGTGGTAAGATTACTTTGCGGAATAAACTAAAGTATCGTGAACAATTTTTTTTTTTTTCCACTGGGGTCAGTTTCTGACGTCTATTTCAAAGTTTCAATGAGTAATGCTCGTCCATGGCTCAGATTTCCCATTCACAACTAAAGCAACCATATTTTGTAAATGCTATTTGCATTCCTAACAAGATTGCTATAAATTTAAGTTAGTACATTGTTCCAACAGTGCTTTTGTAGCTTATTTTTCAAGTAAGTTTTTATTTTTCATAAGTTTCCTTCGCATGCAATGCGTAAGGAACTGATGTGGAGGGATGTTTATTACCATTGGAAGAAGAACTGCTTTTTAATTTGCTTTGGAGAATAAATGAAAAGTCGCCACTCACCTGTATTGTGATCTTGTCCTACAGCAGCCCTGACCATATCAATTGTGTACAGAAATAAATCACCAGATAAAGCAAAATACCGAGCAATGTTTTTTGCCGGTAGTGAAATAAATATTGAAATATTATTATTTTCTGCAGCAGGTGTAATCGTGATCCTATTGATTCAGCTGGACTCTTAGCTAAGTTCAAGCCCCTAACTAAGTCGTTGAGCTCATTCTGAGAGATCGTAATGGCTCATTTAGTGTAAAGGCTGAATTCTGGATCGTTTATGTCTGTTTCATAGAGACCGGCTCGTTCCTATTGGTGTCTTCAAAAATGGTCCATGTTTCAGGTGGATTAATTAGAAGCTGGCAGGTCTTGACTGTAAACACTGGTCTGTTGGGGGAAGGCAATGATGTATATAGATTTTCAAGGAAATTTCAGATATATTTTAAATATAAGTAAGAGTCTCTCAAATATATGTTTTATTCTTGCCAGAACATTGGTACAGCAATTGCATAGACTTCTGAAACTCTTTAACCATCCTCTCAAATACATTGCACGTTGCTACAGACAATGTGAGGAGCACAAGGTTTATCCTGGCCACCATTTTGCAACCAAAGTAGACAGTGGCGTAACAGATTAAGCTCCCCCCCCCCTCTAAGATCTATTTTCGGGCCTCCCTTTCCAAGTCATCTAACAACCTTAATGAATGCTATAAGAAAAATTAATAGTCCTAAATAATTACTAATTTAGTAATCACACCTTATAATACCTGTTTTAGCCTCGGTTTTGTTTGGGAACGTCATCACCAGTCAGCTTGACGGCATGAAGATAAAAAAAATTTAGCGCCATTTAAAACCGAATAAAATAATTGAAACAATGATATAGCCTAGTTATAATTTACAACACTTTATGATAAACATATTCAAATATCTAAATTATCAATTATCAGACATAAGTTTTACAGTTATTTCCATCAAATTTATAGTAATTTAAAGTTTCTTAAGTGGGCCCCCTTATACAATTGTGCCCCTCCCCCCCCCCCCCTATCCAAATTACAGGCCCTGCGGTCCTGGGTGTTATCCACTGAAAGTAGAGCTCAGTACTTTCTTAATTATTGGTGTTAAAGTCTTGCGGTTGGAATTTATAGTACAGTAACACACACACACAATGACAGAAACTGACTAAATTGTTTTCATAATTTCGAGGACATAATGAAACACAGTACTCCCATCCACTCATGTAAGCGCACTGAATTGTTGAAACAAACTGTTTGAGTAAGGCCACGACAAGTTGCTGGATGGTTATAGCAGTTAAATCAATTAAGCAATATAAGAGAATTATTTTTATTACCAGGCCGAGGGAAAAAGGCAGATACAAAGGTTTTACAACTCTTTATAGCAAGTAGCATGTTGTATAATCAGTTTCATATAACTAATGAACACTTTAATGAATCAATTGAAAAATTCCCTGATGGAGAAGAAAAAAAATTGAGAAGGATAAATAAACAAGACAATTTCTTTAAACATTAGTGATAGACATTATTAAAAACAATTTTTATTAATTTTTTAAATCCATGGATGATAGCAAAATTCTATTTTCAAATCTGTTATCAGCAATAAATAACATATCGAAATCATATATCAAACATCAGAAAGCAAAACTTGTGTATAACAGTGTAATATTGAGTGAATGTGTGTGTATTGTCTAAGGAGGCAAAGTTTGATGCTGATTGTGGAAGGAACAATCTACTAGTACAGTCCCGTCAAGAAGAACTGATCCTGGCAAATACCCATGGTTTTAACCTCATGCTCTATTGATGGAAAGTGTACAGCAGTATACACTACGATATTAACCAACACCGTGGTGTAATTATCAGTGCACATAGCTACGAGCCTAGGGGTCTCGGGTTCGATTCCAGGCTGGTACTAGGGTATTTTTCTATTAATAGGAATTATCCCAACGGTCACCAGGGGTTGGTAAATTAGGCTTAAGTTAGGTTTTAAGATTCCACTGGCCCACACCTCCATATTCACTGTCATCACATCATTTCATTGCAGGTAGAGGGTAGACAACCTTCTAGGTGTTACCCTGGGTACTTCTGTCAACCAGTAGAGCGCAATAGTCTACTTACAGGGGACAGAACTGGATGTCATGTCCATCTCGGTCATAAATGACATACGATAAAAAAATACATGTTACTGAGTTCAACATCAACAAATTATGTTTTAACAGTGCAGGCTTCATAGGAAGCACTTTATCTGACAGCTGGAAAAGCTAGTAAATCCAATTTCACATATTCATACGTTAAGTTATGTGATCTTTGCACTTTTGATAGATATCAATTGATATAAAATAATAATAATAGAGTAAAATGTTATCAATGTTGACCGTAAGCAAATGTGTTTATATTTTCTAAAAGGCCTTTTCTACCAGAATCCTGCTATAGATGTGGGGGTGGAAAGGGGAGGGGGGAGGGCTTTATCGTTCAACGTAGAAAACCACTGAGACGGGTTTCAATCACCTTAAAGAGCCAAGAGAAAAAAACATCAAACCTAACTTTCCGACGTTTCAAATAATAAGTGAGATACATTTTGAGTAGCATCTTTTAAATATTATATTTTCTGGTTCTTACGCCCGCACGCGTTAGAACGTAAAGATGTCGCCAACTATTACAACACGAGAACAGGGATACCAACCAAACATGAGGGGGAAGAGGGGATACCAACACCAGCACATGATGGGGGCCAAGGGAAAGAGAGAAAGAGAGAGAGAGAGAGAACATCTAGTAAAAAGATAAAGAAAAGGTTGTCTGTGCAATAGAGAAAGATTGTCAAGAGGCGATGTCAAAAGGTTAAATTGTGACGTCAATAAAAACACATTGACAAGATGTGTGGTGGTATGTCGTGAAGTAGGTCTTCCTCGTACGTCAGTGGGTGGCGATACACACGCCGACAAGACGACAGTGGTGCCAATTGTCTGCCGGCGTTTTATTGGTCGAACGTGACCTCAGCTGATCACTTTTTATTGATAGGAAAAAAAAAAAAAAAAAGTACGAGAGAATTGTGTGTGTTTGGGGGTTGGTGTGAAAATGGCGGTGGGGGCTATTCATTGAGTCGGTATGTTACTAGTGCGATTATTATTATTTTTTTATTTTTTTTATAATCTCTTGTGATAATGTTGTTTACTCCGTTGAAGATAAACTTTAGATAGAAAACAAATACATCAATGGTTTTGCAACTGATATATTTTATTTTGACGGGGAAAAGAAAGGGAAAAGTTTGTTGCATAACACAGTTCTTACGAGACTGCTCCGAGGGAAGTCACGCCATTATTTCTAAGATAATACTGTTAATTGTAAATTATTATTATTATTATTATTATTATATTATTATTATTGTCACTTCCTCTCCCTTCCGTTCAGGTTATACGCCTGTGCACTAATTAGTCTAATGTTTCAGGGATGAGAAAGGTTGAATTAAGAGAAAGTGCATCCTCATTAACGTGGAGAGAGGATGGAAAACAAGCCAATCTGATAAAAACACATGTGGAGCCACACCCAGCCTAGATTCGAACCCTGGGTTCCCCTTCGACCTTGATGTGGGTCCAAGCCTTAGATCACGCAACCCCTAATGCAGGAAAATTTTTCTTAATGGAATTTAATATTAAAATTAGGTCGGACATAATTTGCATTAAAAAATTATTATTTGTTTTGGACTCTTTGACATGGATAAAAAAATGTAAGAAATAGAAAGAAAAAAAAGTCTTATTTTTGTTTATCTGTCACTTTAGTTTTATTTTTTATACTTTTGTCAATTTTTAAAACATTGTAAAGCAATACGGCCCAATTTTCATACGAATAACTATAATTGACAGATATAAAGCTACTGTAACCTATATATGCTAGGTGATACCTAATAAAAGTTACTAGATCTCATGTATTCATTCGCCAAACCATATGATATGTTGTAACTTTTGGCGGTCAAAACTCTCACAACAAATAATCGGTTTTTAATTATGATTTTCTCGAAACAATTTTTACATTTACTGTTAGCTGTCAGTTATCACCACTCCTAAGGCGAATGGACTTTAGGTCAACTTTCATGTAATCATAAGTCAAGTCATGTGATCCTTAACTGTCAATCTTAAAGTAAAATAAAAATACTTATAAAATAATAATAATAATAATAATAATAATAATAATAATAATAATAATAATAATAATAATAATAATAATAATTAATAGTTATAACTTAGTAAAATGCTATAAAATGTTTCTTCTTGCTTGATATTTACTATAGCTTGTTCATATCGACCTTGAGTCGACAAATTAACAAACCGTATTTAATATGATCAAATTATTATGAATATTTTGAAATATGTTATTTATTTCTGTTATTCAGTTGATAGCGATTAAGTTGCCAAACAGGAGTTGCACCCAAGGCCGTAGCCAACCAATAATCTCAGGGGGGGTTTGGTGGGCACATTCCCCAATTGCCGGAGGCTAGAAGAAATTATAAATGATAAACAGTTCTAAAAGTTATCTGAAGTGTTTTTTATGGCAACATAATCCCATGACTACCGAAGGATAGGAAAAATTCTAAATATTAAACACCTCTAGAAGTTATCTTAATTTGTTTATTCGGCAACATAACACCATAACTGCCGAAGGCTAGGGAAATTATAAATATTAAACATCTCTAGAAGTTCTCTGAAGTGTTTATTTTATGGCAACATGGCTCCCTAACTGTCGGAGGCTAGGAAAAATATATATATTTAAACAATTATAAAAGCTCCCTAAATTGTTTTTTATGGTAACATAACCCCCTAACTTCGGGAGGCTAGGAAAATTCTAAATATTAAACACCTCTAGACTCTATTTGAAGTAATTTTTTTTAAACATAACACCATAACTACTGGAGGCTAGGAAAAATTCTAAGTATTAAACACCTCTATAAGCTCTCTAAGGTATGTTTTATTGTAACATAACCCCCGAACTACTGAAGGCTAGGAAAAATTCTAAATATTAAACACCTCTAGAAGCTCTCCGAAGTGCCTTTTACGGTAACACAGCCTCCTAATTTGTACTTGTATCTTAATTTTGATATTGTTTGAACCATAAATAAAGCCATATATATTTTGTTCATAAAATTTTTTTGAGAGGGGTTGAACCCTCAAAGCCCCCTCTGACTACGGCCTTGTCTCATCTATTATGTCATGAGAGGAATCAAATTATTTAAATACGTTTTCTAGAATGAGGTTGTATGTCAGTATGAGAATATGGCAGCCAGGAGGAATATAGATGTCAGCCTGAAAGTGTCATTAATATCACCTGACTAAACCATCAGTTTGTGTGTGTGTGTGTGTGTTGTAAACCTGTTTCTCATCACTTATAAAAAAAATACGTCTTAGAAGCTTGACCAACAACTTTAAAAGTAATAAAATGTTGATGTGCCACATCATATTTAATTGTTTGTGTCTTCATTTTTTTAAAACTCAATAGTTTTAAAGGTTATAAGCAGGGTCCTATTTTGATAAGTAAAAAATTGTCAAACTAATATAATTACATAAGAAATGCTACAAAATTACTTCAAATATAATAAATTACCCAAAACGTAAATGAAATTTCGGAAAGGGCAGATTAATATTACGAATTTAAACTAAAATATACAACGAAATACTTTTAGCGAATAAACCGTTTCATTTCGCTAAGACCGAACATTGATTTACAAACATCTGCTACACAGTACATCTAGTTGGGATTTAGGTTTCAGACTACTTGAGTTACAGGTCCGGGTTCTAATTCGCGGTCTCCTGTGGCACAAATTTATTTTTGATTTGACAAACATCTTCTTCACCATCAATGCAAAAAATTATATTAATCACAACCTTGAAATCTGAAGAATGTCATGCCTCCACCGTGGTTCGGATTCCACGTTAAACTGTAGGTCCTCCATTTCATCTCACAATCACCCTACCATTGCACATTAGCGTAGGTGCGTATAACCCGAACGGGTAGTAAGACGCGGTGCTAATAATAATAATAATAATAATACAAACATCTGCTTCAGAAGCAACAGCTAACATCTCCAACAGAAATATTTCCAGAGATGTGAGGTTTCCGACTACAAATTAAAAGAGTTTACTAAGTGCGGTTGAAGCCTACATTAGCTGGACAGTTCGACAACTGTGTGGGGAAAAATATTATGTTTGAGGGTTCATGAAAATTTTAAACATCGATATTATTCAACATAAATGCAAAAAAAATTACTCAAAAGATATAACCTAAATATCCTAAAAGATGTCATTTCACCAAAATCCTGGTCCTGGTGATGAGGTAAATGGTACTTATGACAGATGTATTTATTATTATCAATGCTCAAGAAAATTGGTTAATTGTAAAATAATACATGCCCAAGTTCTGGTTCTTAGAGTGTTCCCGATGTTATGACCCATCCAGGCTCAATGCCACTAATGAAGTAGGAGGAGGAAGGTAGCATGTAGAGGAAATGTACCAAAATGTGCGTGGAGGGGCATTATAAACTATTTAGGGAAAAACTTCACCAGGAGGAATTTAATCTCCGAGGCAAAAAAATCAGACAAAAAGAGACTGGAGTCCTTGGTTACATTATCTTCACGTTTTACCTTCACTATTTTAAGATCACATTAATTAAATATGAGGCTAACTAAGTACCCCAGCACGTGTTCGTTCTATTTTTAAAACGAATAAATTAAAAAGGAAAATATATTTTAAAAAAACACCCAATCAACGATGGTTAGATATTTGAAATGACAGGAGAAAACAAACAAAAAAAACACCAACAAATAGGGGGAGGTAGTGGGGGAAAAGGGGGTGTAATAAAAGTCACATATTAAAAGCCATTCTTTATGCATGGACTCGAAAGGTGAAACATTTCAACAGTCCATTATAATAATGTGTCTGTGTGTGTATGAGAAAGAGGGAGATACTCATATGGCACTTCCCCCGCCCCTCGCCTTGGGACAATGAGGCTGTGGGGTGATCGGTAATTGCAGGTACAGAGATAATGAGGAGAGAGGGAACATTCTCTTCTTCTATCTATCTTATATATATGTATTTCTCTCGGAAGGTAGACCACACCTTAGTCGCGATCATTGTTTTCCATCTAACACACACACACACACACACACACAGACATACAAGTGTGTCGTAAGGGCGAGGTCTTATCCTTGGTGACATTCTTACACCACCTTCCAACTCCCTCGCGAGTGTGTGAGTGTGTGCACTTACACGTGTGGCGTGTGTAGATATGAGTTACATAGTAAAATTGTCAGAGGATTGAATCCCGGGGGGAAGACATGTACAGTAGACTCGCGATTAACCGAGGTAATTGGGACTGAACCTACCTCTGATACGAAAACAACTCGGATGATAAGGAACTTGAAGGATGTATAGGTTTACTCGGACTCGACGACGTTTGTTTCTGCCGAATTGTTGGTTTTCGTTTGGGTGTATAATTGATTTCGATAATAAACTATAGTACTATGTGATAATCACAATTTAAAATTCACAATGAATCAATTAGTGAGTAACACAAATATTACAAATTCAGTGTTTGTCAAGACAACATACAAAATAAAATATATTTTCATTTTTGGCATTTTGCCCACAGCTCCACAAATATCAGCTGTATCGAAAAACAAACATAACTATGAATAATTCTCAGAAGTTCAATTATTCATGAACTTTTCAGAAGGTTTTAACGGTCAATTATTAATATTAATTAATTATTATAAATATTGGGGGTTGGTGGGAGGTGAAATTTTGAGGTTACATGTTCTGATATACAAAAAATCTAAAAAAAAAAAAAAATTCCCCAAAAATAAATTCCTAAAAAATAAATCCTAGAACCCGATTGTAGTGCCACCTACCGGGTCCAATTGTGAATCTAAACCATCCACGGACACACTCAAACATACACAAAAAATTTCATCAAAATCGGTCCAGCCGTTTAGGAGGAGTTCAGTGACATACACACGTACAGAAGAATTATATATATTAAGATAAATCACTAGAACGTACTGCATTTGTTTAGTCCTACATTGTTTGTAAATTTCACATTATTAAATTATTAAAACACATTGCATTACAAATTATTACATCTACTGTATTATAGAGTTGAGCTAAATTTGTATAAATATTGTGTTAAAATTGGACACTTTGACCGAATGATTGCCTCTGTTGACATGGAGCCTCGGATAAGCGGGGCTCGGATAATCGCGAGTCTACTCTATTATAATATTGAAGTAAAGTAGAACTTTTTAAATTCTAAGTCCAAGGGATATCTAAAAAAAATCGAAATATCCATTTTCATGAGTATCTAGGCAGCTGATACACAATAAATCAATAACCTCAAAATATGATACATATAATTATACATATTCAATAAATGCTATATAAAACACATATACACAATAAATACATACATAAAAAGCAAGAAAAATTCAAACACAAAATATAAAAACTTGAAAAATTAGCATACGAAAATTGCAGGCTTAAATCAGAATTGATGAAAGTAGAGCCAACGCATCCCCTATATTATTATTATTATTATTATTATTATTATTATTATTATTATTATTATTATTATTATTATTATTATTAGCACCGCGTCTTACTACCCGTTCGGGTTATACGCACTTACGCTAATGTGCAATGGTAGGGTGATTGTGAGATGAAATGGAGGACCTACAGTTTAACGTGGAATCCGAACCACGGTGGAGGCCTGGCATTCCTCACATTCACAAGTTGTGATTAATACACATCTTGTCAGAGGTGAAGGAAGGGTTTGGCAATCAGATAAATCTGTGCCGGTAGCGAGGATTGAACCCCGGACCCTCAGCACAGAAGTCTGACACCTTACCCCTAGACCACCAGGTCACCATCCCCTATATTAGGAAACCCATTCGCCGCTGGATAAGTTAGGTTTGATAAGAGTACAAACTCGAAAAAAAATAGCAATGTATGGATTTAGAGCTATCCAAATACTTCCTTCTAAAACTAGAGTTAAATTTTATTTTTTTACCATTTAAATAGAAATCCCATGGGGGATCAGGGTGGGCTCGAATTACTCAATTTTTCGAATTAACCAAAATTGAATTAGCCAAATCCTACTGTATTAACATATCTGTTCTACGGCAGACCTGACTTTAGTGACACATTCAACCACCAAGCGCTGTAGTCAATACGTGAGTGTGAGAAGAGAACTGTAATTGCTGTTATTGCTGTTATTGTAACTCATTTGATAATGTTTCGGGCTTTTATGTCCCTGGGAGAAATTAAATTTGGAATATCTAGCGTTCATTTTATTTAAGTAGCGGTAAATTTTCCTTTGAAATGTTACTGTTAGTCTTGTGACGAAGAGGTCAAGGTTCGAATCCTGGAAGAGTGAACTGAGGGTGATTTTTCCCCGAGTAATTTCCGACTCTCTTGCTATTCAAACTTTATTACATTTCATTTAAATTTTATTTTCCAGGTCCCTAGCCCCTTAAGCTAGGTAGGTAGTAGTAAGGCGCAGTCTGTTGAACACATTCCATATTACTATTTTTAGCACCGCGTCTCACTACCTGTTCAGGTTGTACACATCTGTACTAATTCCGCTAATGAGTTAGGAATGAGGAAGATAGAATCTAAAGGAAGTGTACACGCATTCACGTGGAGGAAAGGTGGAAAACCAATTTTGAAAAACCACCCTCAGTACACCAAACCGGGATTCAAGCCCCAATCTCCTTGTTATCGGCAGTCTAATCCAATACGAGAGTAACCCCTTAGACCATGTGACCACCAGAGCAGGTCATTCCACATTTAATGTTCTAATTGAATATCAAACCGTATAAAAATTGCGTGTTACTAAAACTAATATGTAAGAATATCTTATAATCTAACGCGATGCCATTTTCATAGCTTGACTTTCAATCCAATATTAAAATACAATTTTAAATAATTAATTAAATCTGGTGTCATGAATCCTAACTTATCATGAAAATAAGTAGACGTTCCGTGCTGATTTCATTATTCAAATATTCAATTTTTCTATATTATTTCCTTCATTACTTCATATGCATACTCATTTCTGATTAAAGCGAATGTCCCCGGCAAGTAATAAATTTGTGTTTTAGTGAATATATACGTAAATCTTTACTAACATTAATAGGTCCATGAGTACTCATTATTATGCCATTATCTTTAATGAGCATCAAAAAAATAACATCTACTTAATTATTATTTTCGAATAATGGAAAGAACAAAAAAAAAAGTGAGTGGGAGAGATACGACATGTTGAGGTTGATGATTTATTTAAAACTGTCGATGTTAATTTATAAAACTAATATTAAATACAATGTTGAAAGGAAGATACTTCAGAAGATTATTTTGTTTGGATTCCAATGATCTAATTAAGCTGCGAACAATTATTTGTTCCTCCAACCAAAACCATGGCTACGAACAAAGATTCAAAAACTGTCTAATTAATGTTGCGTTCAACCAACATCGACTCGAGTTCAATTAACCTACTGTACAATTTTCATAGCAAAGGCCTTTTAGAAAATACAAACATTATAAAGTTTTACTAATTACGCTGATGGTTTTAGGGATGAGGAATATTATATTTATAGAAAATGTACCCGCAATTGCACGCAGTAAGCGTGGAGATTATTTAGGAGAAAACACCTTGATATGTATTGAACCTTACGCCCCCCCTTCCTCCTCTTACTGGAAAAACAGGCTAGATGAGACTCCTTGTCTGCGTGACCACCATGTGAGTGGTATATTGAGTATCATGGAAGTATAGTATTGTGGCATAGCTGTTTGTTGTACGCAGAGGAGCTGGAGAGTTAGCAGTGTGATTGCATGGATAGCGTGCTTCTCTTTGCTTCAAGAGTCCAGGGTTCAATTCCGATCAGTTTCACTAAAGATAAAGAAGCATAAATGACGTTAAATCTTGGTGTGAGTATAACATGTATATAAACTAGTGAAATGGACGGAACTGCGCAAATAAATACACTAAGCTTGACAAAGTAAAATAGGCTGTAGTGTATTTAAGCTAGCTTATATAACCGCACCTAAATTAAGAGACAAAATATTATCACAATTCACGATAAATATTGGTAAAAACTTTTAACGTAAAATACTCAACCTTAGTTCAAAATTGTATACAAAGTAATTTTAAAAGGTATATTAAAATCAACGTACTCTAGATCTGTTCTCGAGGCGAGTGTTTGGAAAGTCTAGGAGATTCTATCTAGATAAATCCCAGGGAAATCCCATAATATTGTAATATCTATAAAGGGGTTTGTCTTGTGGATTTGGTGGGGAAAATGTAGTGTTATTATTATTATTATTTAGCACCGCGTCTTACTACCCGTTTGGGTTATACGCTTAAGTACTAATTACGCTAATGGAATAGGAATTGGGAAGGTTGAATAGAGGAATAACCCACATTTGCGTGGAGGGAGAGTGGAAAACCATTTAGGAAAAACCGCCCCCAGTTCACCCGACCGAGATTCGAACCTCGATCTTCCCGTCCTCGGCAGTCGGGCTCAACACGACTAGCGCGTTAGCCAACTACGCCACCGGGGGGTCAAAAATGTAGTGTTAAATGTTGTTTCCACCATACTTAGTTAGTTGTAAGTCGTCTGTTATCTAATGTGTGTTGAAATGTGTGCATGGGGTGAAGAAATCTCCTGAAATCTCCGTAATAGCGCCCCCCTCCCCCTTCTTCCCCGACCGTCGTTTTAAATTGAAACTTCTCGTCGTAATCTTCCCCGCACTTCCCGTCCTGCAGCCGGGGAGAAACCACAGTTTCCATGGAAGTTTGTGGTCCCCCGCCCGAATTCCCCAGATATCAATATCTGCCCCTGTACCTCCGTCACACACTCGCCTCATACGTCCATTCACGAGGAGATATCGCCAAGAGAGAGCTTCATAATGCAGGAGAAATATTCTGGTTGACACAAACTTTCAGAAAATACAAACTGTTGAGAAAATATTTGGTACTAAAGTCTAGACCGTGCTTGGAAAATTGTTTCTCGATGTTTCCGAAATGTTTCCTGTCACTCACAAACATAGGGAAACAGTTTGCAAACAGTTAAACAAACATTATTTACACGTGCAGAGTTCAGTTGAGTAAAACAGCGGTATTCAATCTGTTTTGTTCGTTAACCCCCAGATATAATTTATCGTCAACTTTGTACCTCCATAATGCAAGCTATACTTATGCTTTAATCTAAAGTAAATAAAATATATCACAAACAAAATAATGAGGAATACATAAGTGTTGTATTTTTTAAATTCCACGTGCCCTTTAAGATGTCTTCGTGTACCCCAGGATGAATAACCCTAGAGCAATGGTTCTCAAACTGAGAATACGCGTACCACCAGGGGTAAGCCTGCAACTTTCAGGGGATCTATGAGCAGCTCTCAATGAAAAATTAGCAAAATGATGAGAGAACCAAACGTGGTTTGGAATTTTGAGGGCACTGGGGGAAATTTTCTCATTTTATTGATTATCTGATATTTTTTTATGATTTGGGGAAAACTTATTGTGGGGTATACTAGACTTTTGTCATGCCCAAGGGGATCAATCTAAATAAAAGTTTAGAACCACTGTACTATAGGAAGATGTTGCTATGACTTGTGCTTTGTACGTATTTATGGACTGTTCTAGAAGACAGAGAAGAATAAAAGTTTGTTGGAATCGTACAGTACTTAAAAATGTTTAAAACTGTGCAACTAAGCTACTGATAGAACTGAGCCTGAAATACGGCAGTGGTTTTAGAAATTTCGCTCGCATGACTCTTACAGATTTTGAAGCTGTTTTACAATGGTTGGTCCTAGGATAGAATGACTGGCCTGGTCTACGTTGTTTGTTTCAATAATGTTGGCTAACACGCAAACAAATTTCTTGTAACCAATTTGAAACGGATGACAAGAAACATCAAACATTGCTTCCTCTTTAGGAAACACAAATAAAACACGAAAAAATGTTGGCAAACAGTTTGGAAATACGAACATTTGTTTTAAAACAGTTTGCAAACTGTTTACAAAAAATACTAAACGATATTTTGGAAACAATGTGTCCAAATAGTACTAGGTTTTCGAGGGATGAACAGACAGGAGGATGGAGAAAGTTGCATAAAGAAGCACTTCATGGGTTCTATACATCCCAAAACTTATTAATAATAATAATCTAGGAGTGCAGGATGAGGCGGGGTGGTTATGTGGCAGTATAGGTGATGGCGGGATTTGAATACAACATTTTAGTTGTAAAACCTGAAGATACAAGACCACTTGGTAGGCTGAAACGTCAATGGGAGGATAAAGTAAAAATATATTTGAAGTAGGCTGTGTGTCAGGTTATGGTTTAATGGTGATTTTACGTTCTGTTGACCATAACATTTTGAGTTCCTTTAGACCAGAGAGTTAGTTAATTAGGTATTGACATTATCTATTAAAAGTTCAGCTGCAAACCACATGACTTGACGTATGAATATATTATGTTTTTGGTTAAAATTATAGCTGTTAAAACGTTTCTTACTAAATGAATCTGACTGTAGTTTGGAATTAATATTAATAACGGGTTATGTTCCATACCAGAGTCGTAGCCATAAAGTTATTGGGTGGCGGAGGTGGGGTGAAGGGAAGGAGGGCGTTTATTATCTGAGGGGAGTCCCCAACAGGAGTTGCAAGGCTTGTTTCTTAAAGCATGGTTGATGTTGTGGGTGTTATGAACTGTACCAGGTTTAATAAACTGCCAAATTAGATATTGAGGAAAATATAAACATTATAATAATATTATCAATCCTTTAAGGGAGAGTTGAGCCCCTAGCTGCCCCGCCCCCACCGAGTGAGAACATATTACAGGTACTGCTTACCCTGGAAACAATCGACTCCACTCCACTGGTGAACTATACAAGAGTAAGAAGGATGAAGAACCAAAGAAAGCAAAAGAGAAGAAGAGCTCATTTGAGCTAAATGACGGCAAGTGATGTCGGAGCCTCTCCAATCCCCTCAGTCGCTGATAGGGTCAGGACCTCAGCCCCCACCCCCTTACCACCACCAGAAAGAGCGCCCTTCAAACTCCGACGCGCCAACAGAACAAGATCTGACCTTGAAGCACAATATTCCTCAAATGGAATCAGATTAAAAGTTGGGAGTTCAAATTGGCACTTGACGCCATTTCTCTCGATTTTAATTTGGCAAGCGAGATTTTTTTTAATTTATCTTTTAATTTTTTTTTTCTCGTGGGTTGACCACCCTGGATATGCTCGATAAGTGTGTTTTATTCTCATGTACAGTCGGTTGCACAGAATATAGAACAGTAACCCAGTATAGTTAGCTCAGCAAGTGTGACAAGTAGCTTCATCTTCAGGATTGGCACATAAGGTATTCTGTCTATCCGCGGAGTGAGTGGTCCGGGAGGCCAACCGACAAACTATCTGGATGATCTTGACGAGATTCAAAACAAAGTAATATCGTTTATATGTGTGTACAATGTACAATGCATTTGTAGTAGATGTATAATATTACCTCTGAAGGCAGATGTTCGTTATTTTAATAGGCCATAGGTCCCATTAACTGAACTGATCAAATCTTGGTGGTGGTTCGGAGTTCACGAGAAGTCTGACACCAGGCAACCTTGGATATGCTTGTAAACACAATAACATTTTACAATATCATATATATATAAGAAAGAGGTTATATTCGTGAAAACTTTCAACTTTCAAGATTTTATGGAACTTGAAGTTCCATGTGCATAGAGAAGTGGGTTATATAATTATGTCCGTCTATCTGTCTGTTTGGGGGTCATATCTGAAATGGTTTTATTAATTTCATTCAAACTTTATATTTAGATGTTACATGGTCATACCTAGAGGAACGTCATCATTTTCCAAATTTGGCTCTCATGATTGTTCTCAAAATATATCTAAGGAGAGTGTTTCTGATAATAAATAACACTGTATGGACTACTTGTTTTGTTGGTACAAACTAAAAGTAGACGAAGATATGAGAAAATTCGTTACGATTGAACCGTATTTTTTTTTTTAATTTTAACGTTCTAGGGCAAGCGTTATTTAGTAAACTAATTTATGGATTAGGAAGGAGGAGGATAGTTTTATACAAATGTAGCCGTCTTAGCGTAGAGAAGGAACGGAAAATTCTTGACACTGTCAACCCAGTATAGTTGCGAATGTGACTCCCTAAACCGGGAACCATCAGTACTGATAACATTAACCATAGTAATAGTATAATAATATGTTTTATAAATAATTATCTGACTGAAAATGGCAAAGCTCAATCTAAAATTATATGGCTAACTTCAAATTGTAGTACTTAAATTTTTCTGTCGCCCTTTAGCCCCCCACTCACCCATCTTCCCCCAACACTATTTATCCGCGCCTTAATTTACAAAATGGAGATTCTAAGAACCACATTATTTTTTTGTGACCTAAAATGTTAAAGTTTTCACTTTCACAGTTTATTTTTATTTACTGTATTCAGATACCTTGAAACGTTTGATTACAATTCCTTTCTCTCTCTTTTCCACCCTTCATTTCTCTCTCTCTCTCTCTTCACGTCTCTATTTATTTTTCCTTCAAACAAAAATTCTATTAACGCCCAACTTCAAATCTTGCACATTCACGTTCGTCGGGCCCCATTGTTCGCCTTACTATCTTTCCTACGATCAAAGCCAATAAATATTTTAACAGAAACTTTTTTTTTTGTTTGTAATAATTACTTAACGTTTTTATTTTTCTCCCGCTCTGTGCAGTCAAAATAAGTAAGAGGCGATTGATTGAGATCGCAAGAGTAACACTAATTAAGTGAGCAAGTCTCCATATTAATCGGGCGCATTGTGCAAAGTCAATCAGCCGTCAATGTACACCAGGGAACACAAGTTTTGATGGGTGACAAATCTCGACTAGTTTCAGGCTGACCATAAAATAGTTTAATAATGTTTTCTCCCGTTACTTACTTTACCCCAGCGCCTCAGCGCCCGTACGGGTTGTACGCAAACATAAACTAGGCTAGTGGAGTAGGGATGTGGAAGGTAGAATTATAGGAAGGATGTATCCAAATTTGCGTGGAAAGAAAGTTATTTTTCTTAGGAAAAAACCCCCTCAATACACCCAAAACACGATTTATCCGTTACTTACAATCCAGTCTAACACGAGAGTGACAGTGCTGCTATCTATCACAAGTAACAGAATATATCCCTGTCACCTACAATCCAGTCTAACACGAGAGTGACAGTGCTGCTATCTATCACAAGTAACAGAATATATCCCTGTCACCTACAATCCAGTCTAACACGAGAGTGACAGTGCTGCTATCTATCACAAGTAACAGAATATATCCCTGTCACCTACAATCCAGTCTAACACGAGAGTGACAGTGTTGTTATCTATCACAAGTAACAGAATATATCCCTGTCACCTACAATCCAGTCTAACACGAGAGTGACAGTGCTGCTATCTATCACAAGTAACAGAATATATCCTGTCACCTTTACAATCCAGTCTAACACGAGAGTGACAGTGCTGCTATCTATCACAAGTAACAGAATATATCCCTGTCACCTACAATCCAGTCTAACACGAGAGTGACAGTGCTGCTATCTATCACAAGTAACAGAATATATCCCTGTCACCTACAATCCAGTCTAACACGAAGTGACAGTGTTGTTATCTATCACAAGTAACAGAATATATCCCTGTCACCTACAATCCAGTCTAACACGAGAGTGACAGTGCTGCTATCTATCACAAGTAACAGAATATATCCCTGTCACCTACAATCCAGTCTAACACGAGAGTGACAGTGCTGCTATCTATCACAAGTAACAGAATATATCCCTGTCACCTACAATCCAGTCTAACACGAGAGTGACAGTGCTGCTATCTATCACAAGTAACAGAATATATCCCTGTCACCTACAATCCAGTCTAACACGAGAGTGACAGTGCTGCTATCTATCACAAGTAACAGAATATATCCCTGTCACCTACAATCCAGTCTAACACGAGAGTGACAGTGCTGTTATCTATCACAAGTGACAGAATATCTCTCTGTCACCTTCAATCCAATCTTACATGAGAGTGGCGCGTTAGACCATACAATATACCGGTGCGAATTTCTTCCGCCTAAGTACACAAACTCCTAATGAATGTGTTTGGTTGGTACTTAATGATATAACCTGAATATTAATTATCTAAACATATTCCAAAATTAAGAACTAGTGTTAGATACAATATTCGTGTTAAAAATATCCTAAAATATAAACTAAAACTCATAAAGAATTAACAGGAATAGTATATATATAACGGTATGCAATAAGAAACCATCAACAATAAATAAATCTTCTCAAACTTCCTCGTAGTGATGTGTACCTTGAGGTGACCGGACTAGTACGGGACGGACTGTACATGGCGCCTATATCCTCAACCTTTGTTAGGAGCCGACCCACGTGAGTGTAGGTATAATATAGTAGGATGTGGGGGTGGAGGGGCTGATTATTTGTTTACATGGAGAGAGAGAGATGGAGGACCACGGGTTCGAATCTAGATTTCGCTGAATCATCCTCCATCAATAAAACCGGTACTAAAATGTTTCTTACGCTTTGCACACTTCAAGTGGTTTTTTTTGTTTGTACTTTTTTTAATTTGTTTTGACTCCATGGAGATGGTGTAGGTGGGACCCTTTGAACAATCCATTTGATGTATTGTAGAGATATTGTAGTTTAATTCTTGGATATTTTTAGCATTGTACTTGCGAGCTCAAAGCCGACAAACGTACACATTTATCGGCAACACGCTCTTTGGTCTTGTTTGTGTACTATCTCGCATCAGTGGCCACGTGGATTGAGGCGTCAGGCTCATCTGGTTGGTTTGTCTGTGGTGGGAGATACCATTTCTCCGGGTGTACTAAGGGTGGTTTTGCCTTAAGAGGTTTCCCACTCTCCCTCCACGCAAATAAGGGTACATTTGCTCTAATTTATACGCTCCCCATTCCTAACATATAAGTGTACATTTTATATGTTCGAATATCCTGAAAAGGCTGTGAGACTCGGTGAAAAGTAACACTATGACGTCATTAAAGGAAAAGTGTTTCGGGTTGTATGACTTGCTGAATATGAATACTAGGTTAGGCTGAGTAGTTGGTCTATTATTTAAACTCTTCAGATTTTCCTAATCCCCTCCCTCCCCCTCATACTTGGTTTCACCCCCCCGACCACAGAAGAGGAAATCTGCAGTGGTTACAAACTCTGCAACTTGTTGGTCGAGCTTCTGTTTATTCTAAACAATATTTGTTGCGAAATTACTACAAGTTACAGTGTTTGAGGAGATTGTTTTTGTGCTAATCATCAAATGACGCATCACTGCTAAGACAGCCTTCAACCATTACCTCTAAGCCATAGTTTATTACATAATTACATGGAAATAGCTTTTAACTGAGAGATTAAAACCATGCTTTCCCTCCAGTTGGTCTCTGGTTCTTACGGAGATTATTATGAACAATCAACTTTATATTTTGCTTTAAGGCGTTACTATAGTGTTGGACTGGCCTGCCGATGACGGGATGAGCAGGGTTTGAATACCGGTTGAGTGTACTAAGGGTATATTTCCATTCTCAATCCACACAAATGTGGGTACACTTCCTCTAAATTCAACCTTCCTTGTTCTTGATACATTAATACTAAGTATTACACATGTATATAGCCCTGACTGGTAGTAAGATGTGGTGCTAATAAACAACTTGATATTTGCTGCACATAAATAAATGTTTATCCCCGCGTTTCTTTGGCCGTCCGGGATTTTCGCGTATTCATATTGACAGGATAAGGACGAAGAAGGTACAATTTAGAGACAATTTAGGCGCATTTGCGTGGAAGAAGAGTAGGAAACTAATAGTAAGCCACCCCCCCCCCCGAGTACTCCCAACCAGATTCAAGCCACTACCTCCTCGTCACCAGACAGATGAGCCTGACATTTAGTCTACGTGCCACCGATGCGGTTAAAATTATGTTAATAAGTATAATTATTATAATATTTGACAAGGTCATATTTAGTCGTGGAGTTGTTGATTAAATGTACGTCAAGAACTGTGAGTATAAATCACGAAATTACGAGTAATCATAAGTAATAATACACGAGATTACTAGTCATAATAAATAATAATACACAAGATTACTAGTCATCATAAGTAATAATACACGAGATTACTAGTCATCATAAATAATAATACACGAGATTACTAGTCATAATAAGAAATAATACACGATATTACTAGTAATCATAAATAATAATACACAAGATTACTAGTCATCATAAGTAATATACACGAGATTACTAGTCATCATAAATAATAATACACGAGATTACTAGTCATCATAAGTAATAATACACGAGATTACTAGTCATAATAAATAATAATACACAAGATTACTAGTCATCATAAGTAATAATACACGAGATTACTAGTCATCATAAATAATAATACACGAGATTACTAGTCATAATAAGAAATAATACACGATATTACTAGTAATCATAAATAATAATACACAAGATTACTAGTCATCATAAGTAATAATACACAAGATTACTAGTCATCATAAGTAATAATACACGAGATTACTAGTCATCATAAATAATAATACACGAGATTACTAGTCATCATAAGTAATAATACACGAGATTACTAGTCATCATAAATAATAATACACGAGATTACTAGTCATAAAAGTAATAATCCACGAGATTACTAGACATAATAAGTAATAATACACGATATTACTAGTAATCACACGTGATAATATACGAGTGAATAAACGCTTTGGTCAAAAATGTTAATGGCTCAACGCGAGGAAAGGAAAATAATATTTAGTGTGTATTAAAAAAAAGCTACGTCGGTTAAAAAAAGACTGACGTAGTTCTCTCACTGTCAACTCAGTAACAAAAAGATGTTTTTCAGTGGTTCGAGCCCATTTGGTTTAAATACTTTTCATCTTTTAGCTAGGTGCACAGTTCAAGTTTTAAATATCAGGAGGTAAAGTATTCCTTGAGACTTATGCAACTGTTAATGCAGCTAGGATTTGGTAGAAAGGAACTTTAATAAGTACAAACTTTTTTGTAGAGGTCAACACTGATAACACTTTACTTTATTATTATTGTAACTATCCCACTTCAGTGGCTGAATAGTCTAAGGCGTCATTCGTGTTAGACCAGCCTGCTGAGGATGGGGAGATCGGGGTTTGAAACCCGATTGAGTCTTCTCATAGGCGTAAGAGTAATTAATTTTTGGGTGGGAGTGTTTCAAAATCGTGAGTTTACGAGATTATGTTAAGGCTTTCTATTAAACCCTAAGAAACAAGAACATTGTTATTTTATACAGCAGTGGTGGGACTTTATTTTTGTGAAAAAGGGGAAGGGGAAACTTAAAAAAAGGTTTTTATAAACTTTATACCCTACTCTTCCCCAGTTAATGTAAAAAATTGGATGCGCCTAAAAGCTCTTTGTAGTTGTATTTCACAGAATATTTTTGGAAAATTTTAATGCCTCTAAAAGCTTTTTATAAGAAGTGCTCACCAGATTTTTAAAAAAATTTGGAATGCCCTAGAAGCTATTTAAAGTGTTCTTCGCCTGATTTGTTTTTATTTAGATACCCTTAGAATCCATTTGGAGTGATACTCGCCTGGAAATATTTTTGAAAAGTTAAAGCCTCTAGAAGCTATTTGATGTGTTTTTTTCTCAGGGAAGTTTTTCAAAATTGAATGCTTCATTAATTTATTTGAAGTTTGATACAAAGCCATATTTAAGATTCATATAAAAAAAAGTCGAAAAATTTGTGTGGGTGAGGGTGTTGAACCCCATAAATCCACCCTTCCTACACCCATAGGTCTACTGAGGATAGTATTTTCTAAATGGTTTCCCACTCTCCTTCCACGAAAATGCGGGTAGATTGCCTCTAAAATGATTCCTTCCTCATCCTTACATCATTAGAGTAATTATCATATATGAGTATAACCTGGACAGGTAGTAAGACGAGGTGATAAGTCATGTGATCTGCAGCTGTCACTTTTGATAGAAAATATTACTAACTATAAAATAACAATCCATTTTTGACGTATAAATACATAAAAGTAGATCTAGTGACAGCTGTTCTAGCAGTCGAATATGGTTCTTCTATGAAAGTAGATCTGTTCCAGCTGCCAGATAGGGTTCTTTATAATAAAGTAGATTTAGTAACTGTTCTAGCTGTCAGATAAGGTTCTTCCTATGAAAGTAGATATATTAAGTGTTTTAGCTGTCAGATAAGGTTCTTCCATAAAATTATATTGGTAATGGTTCTAGCTGTCATGTAAGGTTCTCCTATTAAAGTAGATTATTAAGTGTTCTAGCTGTCAGATAAGGTTCTTCTATGAAAGTAGATCTGGTAGCTGTTCTAGCTGTGGATAAAGTTCTTTCTAAGAAAATTGGATTGAACGTGATAAATTGCGTACAAGGATTAATTGTTAGGCCCTGAATTTGTAGAGATTTTGAATTATCATCAGCCCTTTATTATCAAGGATATTTTCCCTTCATTTGTTACATTGAAAATTCACTTTTTGAACCAAATTAGTTGTCTATACAATCACACGACTTACAAACTAACCTAATTTTAGAACCAAGACAACAGTAACTCTTCCAGCCATTAAGACATGACCGTGAAAAGAAGTCTTCATACCATGGTAAATATTTCGGCCTTGCCTGGAATCGAACTTGGACCACTTAGCTCATTGTGCAAACGTGCTACCAGCCGAGCCAATTAGTCGGTAAAATAAATTGTTGGGGGGGGAGGGTGGAACGCGGGATTAATTAAATATTTTGGCAGGTTTTATAACATAAATTCCTTTTGGACAAAAATAAATAAGATATTTTTCATTAGATAAATTTATTTTAATCCTACAACTACCTGCCTCGGTGGCGTAGTTAGCTAACGCGCTAGTTTCGTGTTGAGCTTGACTGCTGAGGACGAGAAGATCGAGTTTCAAATCTCGCTCGGGTGAACTGGGGGTGGTTTTCCCTAAATGGTTTTCCACTCTCCCTCCACGCAAATGCGGGCTCACTTCCTCTATATTCAATCTTCCCAATGCCTAACCTATTAGCGTATAAACCAAACGGGTAGTAAGAGCTGGTGTTAAATACAAATAAAAAAATTCTCAACTCTACAAATTTATAATATTTACATTGCAACAAGTGATTGAGAAATGTATATCAGTAAGGAAGAAAGTGTTTTGTGTATTCGTTGATCTGGAGAAAGTGTATGATCGGGTGAATAGGAGTATGGTGTGGATGCATGGTTAGTAAATACAATTATGGTGGTGTACAATGTTAGTAAATCTTGGGTTAAGGTGGATGGAACTTCAAGCGAATAGTTTGACATTGTACAGGAAGTTAGACAAGGTTGTGTTATGTCTCCATGGCTGTTTAATGTGTTCATGGATAAGTGTATGAGGGATGCTTGTAA
This sequence comes from Timema podura, assembly GCA_033556935.1. Lineage (NCBI taxonomy): Eukaryota > Metazoa > Arthropoda > Insecta > Phasmatodea > Timematidae > Timema > Timema podura. The sequence continues at coordinate 49,725,161 of JAVRXN010000005.1, forward strand.
GGACGCAGTTGGCGACCAATTGGCCGATGTGAATGTGAGAGGGCTGTTATTTGCAGATGATGCCGTGTTAATGGCTGCGAATGAAATTCACTTGCAGAATGCATGAACTCGTTTGAATGTAGTGACAGACAGAATGGATCTTCGTATATTTATATAAATGTCTCCAAAACTAAGGTAATAGTTTTTGATAAGATGAATCAGGAAATTATTGTCAGCTTAGAATAAATTTAAAAGTATTAGAACAGGTGAATGATTTAGTGTATCTTTGCATAATGTTCTATTAAAATGGAAGGATAGGTGGTGAAATTGACAGACGGGTGAATGCATCTCGGAGCGTAGTCGTGTGTATGAGGACTATTGCAAAGAATGAAGAAATATCGAAAGAGTCAAAGACGGCGGTATATAACAGTGTGTTGACGCCAAAAAATGTCTATGAATGAGAAGCGTGGGCTTGTCAGGAGAAACACAAGAGCAATATGAATGCATTTGGAATGAGATCTCTTAAAAACTCTATGTTAAAAATCTTGTATGGGCAGAGTCAGTAATTAATGGGTGCTGAAGGAATGTGGTTTAAAAAGGAATCCAATAGGTCAATGTGAAAGAAGCGTACTACATTGATTAGGGCATGTTGAGAGGATGAGAGTAGAATGAGTGACGAAGAAATATATGAAGGTAGAATGTATGGATCAAAAGGAAGGGGTAGGCCATTTAATACATGGTTGAATGTAGAAGACGAATGTGTGAAAAAATTACACATTAAGAGTTTCAAGAATAAAAGAGTATGTATGACTCGATGTATGGATGATGTTAAAGCGAAGAGAGTATGCAAGGATAAGGAAGTGTGGAGAACGTTAGTGAGGATGGATTAAGTAGGTATGGAGTTGTTTTTTGAACTATATGCACAGTTTATTGCCTACTCCGTAAGGAAACGACGTGGTTATGTATGTATGTATGTATGTATAGTATGTATGTATGTAAATATGTATGTAAATATTATGTAAGTATATATGTATGTAAGTATATTATATGTATGTATGTATGATGTATGTATGTATGTATGTATGTATGTATGTATGTATGTATGATGTATGTGTATGTATGTATGTATGTATGATGTATGTATGTATGTATGTATGTATGTATGGGATGTATGTATGATATGTATATGTATGTATGTATGTTATGTATGTATGTATGTATGTATGTATGTATGTATCTATATATGTATGTATGATTTGATGTATGTATGTATGTATGTATATATTATTTATGTATATGTATGCATATATGTATATGTATGTTTGTCTATATATGTGTTGTAAATGTATGTATGTATATGTATATGTATATATGCATGTAGTAATATATATAATAAAGCCTTGTATATTTTAAGGCGATATCAAGAAGACAATTCAAATTTCTCTCTTTGAATGTTTCGAATTTCAAATGTTTGTAGGTCCAATTTGCATAGCCGTCAGCGGAATAGCTATTAGGTCTACTTTATGTGTACATACGTCAAGTCATGTGATTTGCAGCTACCACCTTTGATAGATATTACCAATACATTTAAATAAAATAATAGTATAGTAAAATGTTGTCAATTTGGACCACAAAAATATTTTCTAAGCCTTTCTAAAAATGTCTTCTTATGAAAATGGAACTGTTCAAGTGACAGCGTATTCATCTTTACTGCTTCATATTGTGTGTTTTAAACAACCCTGGATCAAAATGATATATCAGAAATATTTACGCCATAATCTCCATTTCGTAAGGTGAAGGTCAGTCGATAAGCCAAGGTTGGGAGGATATGACGTCAAAGTTGGATCTTTTTTTTTAGTAAAGAAAGAGCGAGAACTATATATTTTTTTGGTGCAAGAAAGATAAAAATAAATATTTATGTTATGAACTTTGTTTATCGAGTGTTAATTATCCCGACTCATGATCACCCCACCCACATATCACGTCATCATTGCGCATGCGCGTGTCGGGATGTTGCCAGTGTCGAGAGCGCTGAAGCTTACCCTAGTACCCTTTGGTACTATTTTGCAGAAGAGACACAAGAATGATTCGGAGTTCGCTAGAAGTTGTTTAGTTTCCATACAGTCCAACATCATGTCTAAGTCGCTGGTGGGTCTGCATACTGAGCTAAAGGTCCCGGGTTAGATTCCCGGAATTTTTACTTTACATCCATTATTGTTTCCAACCTGTGGTTTGGGTCAGTTTTTCTATTCAAGCCATATATTTACCACTACCGGCTTGCTAGGCCTGTCGCAGCTTCATATACTTTATATTCCAACGTAAGACTAGGACAAACACAACATCCAGTCCCCAGTCATTAATTCATCACTATGAAAGGGTAAGGCCACATTTCACCATGGTGAATTTTTCGGCCATGCCGGGAATCGAACCCGGGACCCTTAGCTCAGTAGACAGACACGCTACCGACTGAACTAGGGTGTTGGATTGATTCCCGGAAAGTACGAATAATTTATCTTTCGTGATATTGGAGTTTCCCCATCTACAGTGATGAATTAACGTCCAGGGGTTTGGGTGTTGTGTCTATGATAGTTACTAGCCTCAGTGGAGTAGTTAGCTAACGCGCTAGTTTCGTGTAATGCTAAACTGCCGAGGACGGGGAGATATAGTTTCGAAACTCACTCGGGTGAACAGGGGTGGTTTTCCCTAAATGGTTTTCCACTCTTCATCCACGCAAATGCGGGTTCACTTCCTCTAACTTCAAACCTCCCAATTCCTAGCCCATTAGCGTAATGGGTATTTATGCGTATAACTCGAACGGGTAGTAAGGTGCGGTGCTAAGTATTATTAATAATATTTAACACCGCGTCTTACTATCCGTTCGGTTATACGCTTAAGTACTAATTACGCTAATGAATTAGGAATTGGGAGGGTTGAAGTTAGAGGAAGTGAACCCGCATTTGCGTGGAGGGAGAGTGGAAAACCATTTAGAAAAAACCACCCCCAGTTCACCCGACCGAGATTCGAACCTCGATCTCCCTGTCCTCGGTGGTCTGGCTCAACACGACTATCGCGTTAGCCAACTACGCCACCGAGGCGGGTTAAGTATTATTATTATTATATGATAGTTTTTTAGCACCACGTCTTACTACCCATTCCAGCTTAGTACGCTTATGTACTAATAACGTTAATGATTTTAGGGATGAGGAAGGTTATATATAGAAAGTGTACCCACATTTGCGTGGAGGGAGAGTGGAAAACAATTTGGGGGAAACCACCCTTAGTACACACGACTGAGATTCGAACCTTGATCTCCCTATCATCATCAGTCTAGTCTACTGCGAGAGTAGCACGTTAGACCATGCAGCCACCGAAGCGGGTTCTATGATAGTTTTAAGGTGGTTGGTCGGATCATGTTTGAAGTCACAGGACATATTCCAGCTGAGAGAAAGCAGTTAACAGCCAACCGGTGCCTTAAACTCCCGCCTTTTGAATACCTCAGAGACATAGTTTAGCTTAAACTGGCCGAAATGGACACCACCATTAGGAGGTAGCGTATGAATGTATGAAAATCACTTGTCTAATATAACTGTGCCAGAAAACCCGGGATGGACTTCATAGGAGGAAACCACCAGTGATAGGCCGGGGGGAGGAAGTGGAGGCAAGTCACGGTGCGCATATGTACAGCAACGGAGGAAATGTCCTAACCACCGGCCCCACGCGCACGCGCGTGTGTGTGTGCGTGCGTGCGCGCAGCACGTCTTACCACCCGTCCGGGATAGTCACATGTTTACACTGATATGTATTCGCACCAAGAGCTGGTGACAAACTCAATACACCCTCCGTGATTCAAACCCCTTACCTCCTCGTCACCGCCAAATCAGACAAGACGAGGTTAGCACCAAAACCCCCGTGTTCCACCAATCCAGGAAAATCACCTCGTTTGAGTCACTAGAACATGAGACCTCCTGACGAGAAGGATTTCGTAGCCACTTATATCACAATGACCCACACCGGTGGACACTTGGGCTGAGGCGTCAACCATTAAGCGTGTTTGGTTTACAAACGATGGGGGAGGTCAGAGTTCGAGACCCTGTCAGGTCGTTTGAGGGTTTTTCAACATAGTTTCCGTAGTCTACTTACATGCAAATGTGAGTACACTTCCCTTAAATTCTACCTTTCTTATGTAATGTAATTTTCCGTTCTTCCAATATACCTTCACAACTATAACCCAGGCTACACTAGCTTACATTAATCTCGTCTCACGAGTGTAAACATACGGACGGGTAGTATGACTCGATGAATACCACGCAACTAAAACCTAGTCATTCTACTTACATTAACTCGTCTCACGATGTAACATACGACGGTAGTAGACCGATGAATACCACCAACTAACCATCTACACTACTAACATCTCGTCTCACGAGGTGTAAACATAACACGGACGCTTTGCAGTTGTCATTGTCATTAGTAACTCCTAATGTGATGAAGTATTACTGTCAAACCGCCGCAACTTCATTAACGGAAAACCAGTAAGAGGATGTACCCTACAACTAAAGCTCATAGCCATTCATCTCGTCTCACGAGGGTAAACAAACGGACGGGTAGTACGACTCGATGCAATCTGTCTGTGTCATTTCTCTAATTACAACATTCCCAATAATTCCGTTGATAAGTTACTTGGTTCTCGCCTGCTCTTCATTTAAACTGGACAATATTTCTTCAGAATTGATTAGATGAGTGTTAACAGGGCCTGTTACAAGTCTAAGAAGCGCATGCGCGCGATTATTTCATAGTCAGGGAGTTACCAATTAGAGTGGGCAGGGAATTGGATACCATGAACCTATGTGTCACTTTCACTTTACTTGATACATCGGTGTCTGCCACCCGGGTGAAAGAACTTTGTCTCCACCATTTTGAGATATTTGCATATTTACACTGATTGGGTAAGGTGGAGGAAATTGTACCCGCATTTGAGGAGAGGGAGAAAACATATGGGGAAAATACCCTGATTAACCTCAGTTGCAAGGCCGTAGCTAGCCAATAATTTCAGGGGGGGGGGGGGTGTTGGTGGGCACATCCCCAATTGCCGGAAGCTAGAAAAAATTCTAGATGATAAACAGTTCTAAAAGATATCTGAAGTGTTTTTTATGGCAACAAAGCCCCCTAAATTGTACTTGTATCTTAATTTTGATATTGTTTGAACCATAAATAAAGCCATATATATTTTGTTCATAAAATTTCAGGGGGGTTTGAACCCCCAAAACCTTCCCCTGGCTACGGCCTTGCTCAGTTGAGATTCCACTTCCTCCCCGATCACGTCTTAATACCCATCCAGTATATTATACGTTTTAGCTATGCTACCAAGCTAAGAATTAGGAAGGTTTACTTGAGAGGAAATGTACCCAAATTTGCGTGGAGGTAGAGTTAAAAGCCATTACACTCTGGTGGGATTTGAACCCGGACCTACACGACGCATTCAAACCAGACTAGACGATAGTGAAGCTGCGTGTTCACCGATGCAGGCTGTAGGTTGTTACTGGTCCCTGATGATCGCAAGGACCAACTGTTTCCTTCACAAGACCGAGTTAGTGAGGTCTCCACTTGGACTCGTTCTAAAGTTTGGTCTTCTCAAGAAAACGTCTTAGGGTGGGTGGGGGTGTAGGGGACGCGAGAAAAGATGAAGGGTTTTTTGCACTATTTTTTTACAACAAAATATTGTTTTTGTTCGAGAGAAATAAAATATTGCTTCAGTACAAACATAGAGTTTAATTATCTTTGCGTGGAGAATATCTGTCATGACTCATGAGCGTAGCGACATTAGATTAGAACAGTTTTAAAAGAAGAGACACCCTTAAGACAGGATACCCTTAAGACAAATATTAAACAACTATTGAGTCATCATGCGAATAAAATTAAGCACTATATTTGTAGAGAAGCAATATTTGATTTATTTTGACCAAAAAATGTGTTGCTATAAAAATTGCAAAATCACTGGCCTTTTCTCGCGTCCCCTTAATCCCCATCTTAGCCTGTGGTATGAAGTGAGAGAGAGAGAGAGAAACTTACTACCCGGTCACTATTTATGCGTATATTGCGCATCTGTGCTGCATAAATCACAGCCCAGTTTGTAGAAAGATTAGCCATTACTAATCTACCGTTGCTCAGGACAGCAATTCTTAGCCAGGGGGCCACGAAAAAATAATTTAAAATGTTGTTTGCTTATTACTGTAGTAAATTATATTAAATTCTACATTTTGGAAGAAGGAATTCGATGATCGTAAGCATGTAAGTACAGTAGACTCTCGATTTTCCGGGGTAATGGAGGGGATGGGAAGCACGGATAACCGATATCATGGATAATACAAATTATCTCCATCACCATTCAAAATTTACTGCCCTTTATTTCTACTTATTTATGTGTAAGAAGATTTACCACAATGGTAAATATTAAAACGAAGCAGCAAAATCGACTCCGAATTGACCCCTGCATGCGAGCATTAGTAATACAATCAAAACAAGAATATACAAATTAGTGGAAAGTGTTCAACAGCAGAGGTCCCATTAAATACAATTAGTTAAGTTAGATTCTGGTTTTTTATTTGTTTATTTGTTATTATAATCAGTAACTAAATCCATTATTTTATAATAAATCTTAGTGATTAATATGTTAATAAAAACTAGAGTGCCGCGAAGATATTTTAGGATGTTTAATGGGCTCCGTGTAATAAAAGTTTAAGAACCACTGGTCTAGGGGAAACCTGAATGTACTAATCGTACATTCTATCCATGGAGGCTCTTTCCACGTCCCGATGAGATTAGGTGATGATGATAGTGAGTATGAGGGTTTGGAACCACTTAAACCTAACTTAAGCCTAATTAACAAAACCCTGGGTAGTGTCGGGATATTTGTCCTTTCGGAGAAAAAACCCAAAGGTACTAGTCGGGAAGCGAGCTCTGGACCCCTAAGCTCATAGACAGGTGCACTAAAAACTACACCACGGCCCCGCTCATCCGGTCACTAAAACAAGTCGTCTTCACCTTTACAGTTTCGAAAAAGTATTCCTTGGTCGCTGAAACAAAGCGCCTTCACCTTTACAAATTCGAAAAATATTCCTTGGTCGCTGAAAGAAAGCGTCTTCACCTTTACAGTTTCGAAAAAATATTCCTTGGTCGCTGAAACAAAGCGTCTTCACCTTTACAAATTCGAAAAATATATTCCTTGGTCGCTGAAAGAAAGCGTCTTCACCTTTACAGTTTAGAAAAATATATTCCTTGGTCGCTGAAACAAAGCGCCTTCACCTTTACAGTTTCGAAAATATATTCCTTGGTCGCTGAAACAAGGCGTCTCAACCTTGAAAAATAATTTCCGTTTAATTGCTACCCATATCACTCCCCATTTAGGGTATTCGCTACCCATAATAACAGATTTTTTAAATTTTTAATTTAATTTAGCACCGCGTCCTACTACCCGTTCGGGTTATACGCTTAAGTACTATTTACGCTAATGGGTTAGGAATTGGGAAGGTTGAATATAGAGAAAGTGAACCCGAATTTGCGTGGAGGGATAGTGGAAAACCATTTAGGAAAAGCCACCCCCAGTTTACCCGACTGAGATTCGAACCTCTATCTCTCCACCCTCGGCAGTCGAGCTCAACACGACTAGCGCGTTAGCTAATCACGCCACCGAGGCGGGTCATAATAACTGACCTAAGGACACAGGACGAGGAGGGATGAGTGTACCCCTTCAATGAACCCTGTTTGGATGTAATCCCCGACCACCTAAGGACACAGGATGAGGAGGGATGATTGTGCCCCCTCAATGACCCCTGTTTGGATGTAATTCCCGACCACCTGAGTCAGAGCCTTGACAACTGTGGAGTCCAGAACTCAAAGTTTATTATCGTATCCCGTTCATCCCAGCGCATGCGCAGTGTGTGTGGTTTAAAACCCTAGAGGCGACGGAGGGCGAAACCTCTAGGCTGCGAGTTGACCCAGACACGGCTCGTCATGGTTTATTTGAGCTGTGAGTTGACCTATAAGGGCTCAGACAGAGGCAGTTACGCAGACGCGAGGGGTGAAAGGGGAAGGAGGATGTCTTATGGTGGCGATGCAACGCGCCACGACGCTTCCCTCCCCCTACCCCCAACCTACTTACCTGCAACCCCTACCACCCTTTCCCCACCTCCAGCTGAAGATGAGTTCGTTAGAAAAACGATGCAAGGGAATTCTGGAGGGAGAGGTTAGTTGCAAAACCATCCATCTCAATTTGTAGCTACAGTCCAATTTACAAAGAAAAGGTCATTTAGAAAACACGAACATATCTTGTTGCGGTCAACATTGATAACATTTTATTATATAATTATTGTCATTTTGGATTATATCTATCAAAAGTTACAAAAGATGATCACATGACCTGACATGAGAATATATCTAGTAACTTTTATGTCAGATAAGAAAGGCCTTATTATGGAAATTGAGCTGTAAATAAATTTTGTGTTGTTATTTGTTGTTTATTTCTTAAACTGGGATATTTAATATCCCCTCTAAAAATTAACTTTCTGCACACAATTTTCAAACTAACTTAACCTAATACAGCGGTCTAACACTACAATGTTGTCATCAGATGAAACTTTAGACACAATTGGAGAGTGGGGTTCGAATTCTGGTAGGGTACACCCTATTTCCTCTTGAATTCTACTTTTCATCATACCTATTCCACTAGTGTCATACATCTATGTGTATTACCCAAACGGGTAAAAAGACGTGTTGGGGGAAAAATCTTTTGAATACATAAATTATTGATAACTATATTGTTTAGTTAAAACTGCTAGTAATTAATGATTGTGTAAGTTCGACTTTAATTTAGCACCACGTATTACTATCCGTTCGGGTTATACGCTTATGTACTACTACACTAATGGTTTTAGGGAATAGGAAGGTTATATTTAGAGGAAGTATACCCGCATTTGCATAGAGGGAGAGTGGAAAACCATCTCAGAAAAAACAACCCTCAATACAACCGACCGAGATTCGAAGCTCAAGCCTCTCATTATCGGCAGTCTAATCCAACATGAGAGTGGCGCGTTAGACCACGCAACCACCGAAGCGGGTTTGAATTAATTAGAAACAAAATACGATACGAGGAGGTTGTCCACTATAACTGTAGTTTACATAATTTCATCTAAGAATTCAGTGAATTCAATAAATATATTGTACCTTGAATCCTTTCTTTGTGTCGGACGATATTTTTATAAATGTCTGGAGGTGGTTTACGAGGGGATTAGAAACAATCTCCCCTCCAATATTTGAGCTGGCCAAATAACAGTGATTTACTCCCAACGCCAAGTAAAAGGAATGTCACAGATCACAAACAGGAACGGTTTCTTTCTTCTATTCTAGTGGTGGGTGATAATAAGGGTGGTTATATATATTTTCAAAACCACCTACTCCACCCCCTCAACCCCTACAACAACCAACAACTTCACCCTTCAGACTTTTGGTTGTATTATTCGTTGAGGTTGTTTCTTGTTTTATTCGAGGTATTTTAACCGCAACATTTCTCCGCTGCTACGTCTGAAGGATGCGCAGACGGCCAAAATGGTTGCTATGGTGAAACTAATGCAATGACGTATTTATCTTTTCCTTTTTTTTTTCATCCAACCCGTCCGTATCTATGGACACGCGGTCTAAATGATAAACTCATTCAGCTGGGTCTACCCATAACGAGGGAGGCTGAGGTTCAAATCCCAGCCGAGAGCACCGAGCTTCTGTTTCGTAAATTATTTCCACTTTACCTCAACGCAAATGTGGGAAAATTTTCTCTAAATGTCTACCTTACTCGTCCCTATAATATTAGAGTAAAAATACTCAATGCCAAGACGGGTAGTAATACATCCTTTAGATTAACTAGATCATCCTCCCTGGGTAGCACCTAACTTAAGTAGATAATCCAGCTCGAACCAAACAGTCTTTTGGTACGATTTTATGTCTTCCGAATAAAAAAACATAATGTAGATCTGTGGAACCATTTAACCACCTTTTAAAAACTACAACCAAATACAAAAATAATTTTAAGCTTGTCTCAATTTTTTTGCTGTCAAATTAATAATGCATAAAAACCACTTGCTTTTGTTTTATTCTTAATGTAGGGTGGAAGGGTCCGCGAGGAAAACTCACTATTTTAGCAGTTTTTATAGCAAAACATTCCTTTGTCCAAAATATATGAAATATTACTCCAGTATCAAAATTTAGTTTGATTATTTTTTTCACATGGTGATATCAACATTGTTGAATATCTATCAAGGATGTGCTGGAATTTAATGACAACTTTTTCTCATCATTTAAAAAGTTTATCATCTAATGCCGCTATGCTCATGACAGATATTCAACAAATGTTGATACCACCGTGTGAAAAAAAAACTTTGTTACTGGAGCAATAATTCATTTATTTTGGACAAATACATATTTTGCTATAAAAACTGAAAAACAACTTTTCTCGTGTCCCCTATATTCCTACAGTAATTGTGTATATAATAGCCCGGTTAATCGGTAGTGATATAGTCTCTTAAGCCTGATAGTCCCAACCTGTTCATCCTCTTCATCCTGTTCCGATCATTTGTCCGTGTTAAGGCATTACTGGAGCTTTAGATAATACAAATTGTTCCACTTTCTCAGAAAGGTCTTTCCAGGAGATTTAAATCCTTCAACAGAAAATGGATCTTCGTACATAGCCTAGCAATTGTTTGTATTTATTTCCCCCTCCTTTCCTCCCTCTTAATTTATTTTTCACCCCCGCCTTCCTCTTCATTGAAAATAGTCCCCCTTCCTCAATGCAAAACATAGCCCCTACTTCTCACTGTCCCCTCACTCTCTACCTGAAGGGGGCGCGTGGCTACCTTTACCCAACCCCCCTATTTTTCAAATTCTCACATCCCTCCTTACCCTTTTCCTCTTAATTTAATCACTACAAAAGGTGGGGAGGTTAAGGGGGGTATTACAAACACACATACACACAAAACTGTTTATTCTTTCCTCCCCTACCCTTCGTAAAGGGTGGGTATGAAGGGGATGGAGAGAGAGAGAGGGGGGAAGGGGGAGGGGGTGTTAGGCAACACGGGAGTTGCGTCGGAGTTTTGTAGGAGAGGAAATGACAAGTTTAAAGTTGGGTGTACGTAGGTTGAGACAGTCAGTCGCCCGCGACCTGTTGCTCCGTCTAGTGGTGGGGATTCCCTTGCACACACACACACACACTCGCGTGACGTCATTGGTCCAGGTGTGTTCGTGCGTGTCTGTGGAGGGAAGCTCGCTCAGTTGTCATCCACCGGCCCAGCGATTGCGATCGGCCGCAGGGGGGGTTATTTAGACAGTTATTATCACGTTCAACCCATCAAAAGTGGACTTGTTGAGACTCAAACCAGAAACCATGTGCTCGCGAGTTCTTCGATCGTTTCTTTCGGTGCTCGCAGTTCTGATTGATCCATTTAACGAACATTTTTGAACAGGTTTTATATTATACGTGTGCATCTATGAACAAAAACTTTCATAAACATTTTACTATTCTCGAGAGAACTTAGGAGTGTACTTTAAAAACCAGCCATTTCTCAAAGCTGCGTTTACTGGTTTCATTTAATAATTAGTATTTGTAGTTTTATTGTGGGTGGATATTTTTGGTGAATACTACCAGGAAGATTAATGAAATTAAAATTAGATAGTTCTTGTTATGTAAAAAGAATATATTCGACCACTTTTCTTCATTGCATTCAACTGTGACTTTGTAGAACACCTGATTAGTTATTTATAAATAAAAACTTAATGTGAATCTGGGAATTCTCTGTGAAATAAACAACTTAAAGAAGGTACTAAGCTAATATTCGTATCAAATGCATCAGATGATTTCCCGAGTACAGTCACGTTACCAAAATCAATCAACTTAACCTAAGACTGTGTGTGTGAGAGAGAGAGATAGAGAAGCCAAAACATAGGTCGTAATTCCACATCTTGGCAACACTTGTTGAATCCTGGGTGTTTCTTTGATCGTGTTTACGTTGGAGACTTCTTTTTGTCAACAACCGAAAGAGATCTTTGCAGCGTTAGAGAGACCGTCCGTCGCGAGACGAGAGAATAATTCAAGTAAGTTAATGAATCCATTTAATTTTTCTTAACGATTTAGCTGTATGGATTCTCATTTATTATAGTGTGTAAGAAATACAGACATATCATATTTTAGGTAGACATTCTTAAGGAACTTTTAGTAGTGAATGCAATAAATAAAATAATTGACAGCAGTGTCATAGAGAAACTTTATTTTAGATCCAACAAACAAATATATAAATAGGAATGTTAGGTGTCAGATATTTATTCTTTCAACTATCGGCGTTATTTCTTTCACGTTTTATACAATTGCCAATACGATTGAGTTAAACGGTACAAATATTTAGGCCTATTATCTTCTGTAAAAAGTGTTTATTAGGAAAATAAGCCTCCTACCATCGAGCACTACACATCACAAACACAACTTTATTGATATAATGTATCAAACGAGAAATATTCCACTCCCCTTTTCGTCGCTATAGCGGAACAACTTAGTTCTAGCGTGCTACTCTAGCAGTAAACTAGACTGCCGATGATGGGGGGATAGAGGTTTGCATCTCGGTTGGGAATACTAAGAGTGTTTTTTCCAAAATTGTTTTTCACTCTCCCTCCACGCAAATGCAGGTACATTCTATAAATATAACCTTCCTAATTCCTAAAACCATTAGCGTAATTAGTACATAAGTATATAATACCGAATGGGTAGTAAGATGCGGTGTTTAGAAACTAAAAATACCTTAGTAAAATAGAAATATTTATTACAGCAGGAAGATACACACTAATACATTAAAAATTAAAATACTGTACACAAAAACATATATTTAATTTTATGAATATAGTTTGTTTTAATATAGTACTTTGTATCTTTTCAAGTACATACTTACCCAGGCTAACAAAACCTAACCTCCAATTGTTTTAGTTTTTTTTGGTGAAAATTTGTCACAGATGAATAATAAAATTGTGCAAAGAAATAATAATCAATATTGTTCAATGATAATGGGGTGTTTTATTCGGCTCAAGAGTCTGTTAGTTATTGTCTAATTAAATTATCATAGCAACATTTCATGGACTTGTATGTATTAACAACGTTAAATGGAAGTGTTTTTGTCGTCATAAACCCCTTTTTGTTGATTTATAAATCTCTATTGAAAAGGTATAACCATTAAAAATGTAGGCTACTATTTGTTTGGTAGTTAAAATAAATTTTAACATTTTATAAAATAAAAACAAACTAACACTAGATGTAGTCAATTTGATCAACTGCACTTTCAATCAAGTAAGCATTTCTGTTAACAAGCCAGTTTATATTGATAAACAAAATTTATATTATTTTCTATGTTTTCTAATTTAAACATTAAATTGGTTGTGTTAGCAAGAGTTATTTTTAAACAATGTGCACCTCTTCATACTACCCATCCGGATTAACAACATATTTACAGTAATTGGCAGGGACTAGGAAAAAGTAAAATATATTTTGAGCCCAGATAAGTTATAATTTAACATTTAATTTTATCGCGAATAGATTTGAAACATTATTTAAAAATCAACAACGCACATAAATACAATATAGCCTATATTATATAGGTAAAGTCTGTTCAGCGTAGGAATTGTTTTTTGAAAGGCCTTTTTCCCTAACAGAAATCTATTATATAGTAGGATATTGGTAGGAAAAAGACCTTTCAGAGAGTAGTTCCTACCGTGAATGGAGTATAATATTGTGTACACCCATGTCGGTTGTAGAATAGCCAATAGCGTCATTCTTGAAATAGAATGGGTGTCGGTGAGATCGGGGCTCCAATAACAATCCTTTGTACTGAGGGTGTTTTTATCATAAATGCTTTTCCAACCTTCCTCCGGTGTAAATGTGGATGCACATTCTCTAAATTCAATCTTACTAATCCACAGTGCGCTAGCGTAATAATTTCCTATGTATAGTTCAGTAGACAAGAAAGGTAGTAAGACGCGGTGATTAATAATAAATACTATTTATAAAATGGTATTGAAATATATCAGTCGAATCTTTAAAGTAAGATAATATCACTTACTCGGTGACATTTGGAGCTCGAAATTTATCTGCCGCGCTTACAAAAGTACGCCACATAACCCTATCTTGAGCAAGTTCTATCCAGTACCCCTCATTATTTCATATCCTTGTCTTGAGCAAGTTCTATCCAATCCACCTCATTACACTCATCTCTTTCAGCTCAATTCTAATGTTATCCTCCCATCTGAGCTTAGGTTTTCCAAATGGTCTCTTCCCATTGGATTTCCCAGAAAGTACCCTGAACAAAGTTCTAGTATATCCGATTCTCGATGCATGTCCTACCCACCGTAATAAACGAGACTTGATTATCCTAACAATGTATTGTTATGAAGACAGGGTATGTAACTCATTATTATGTAACCTCATTTATCACACCCAGTAGTTTGGACCTAATATCTCGCTAAGAACCTTGTTTTCGAACATCCTAAATTTGTTTTCGTCATGTAATGTAAGACCACGTTTCACACCCAAAGAGAACAACTGGTAAAAATTATTGTTTTGTATATTCGCGAGAGAGCCGAGAAATGGCATGTATTTCCTGAATGTACTATTTTTCCTAACTTAATTTCCAATCTAATATCGTTATTGTTAGTAAAAATTGTTTCTAAATATTAAAACCCATTAAAACTTTTAAATGCTATTTTTTTTCTCAGTAATCTTTAAATTATTATCGTCCACATTCTGTGTTTTAGTGTGATAATAGGCTACACTTAGTCTTTTCAGCGTACAGTTCTAAACCTGTACTTATTAGCCTCTCCTTTTTGAGATCTATGATGAATCGTCATGTTGTATTCCCACTTTTTTCTAATATTTGTCGAATAGTACAAATCTGATTCTCTATTGATCTATTTTGTCGAAATCCACACTGATTATTCCCAATTATTTCCTTTGCATATGGCATCAATCTAATTAAAATTATGTTAGATAACATTTTACAGCATGTTGGTAGTAGTGATATGCCTATAAAATTATTATACTTTTTTTACTCCCTTTAAAAAAAGGGGGGTATTTGTAACTATACCTCAAGGTCCTGGGCTAATTGTATTAATACTATGAGCCACGATGGACGCTATTTGTAACAATACTCCTTCGTTGAACGCTACGAATACTAATTTTTCCATGCGATGATTCAGCGTGTAGATAGTTTATTTTCACAAATTTTAAACTACAGTTGAACCAGTTTTGTCAAACATGTAAACAGTATACATACTATACATTAAGTATACACAGTATGCACATATATTCGTACATAGTGCAGTTACAATCGTTCGAAACACGTCTACTCGATTCGACATTTAAGCAAAGAAGAGTCCTTTACAAAACTAGCGTTTTGCTAAGCTTGTCTGTCTACCCCGTAGCTATTTAACTCTCGAACCCAAATCACTACTTAATTTCTTTCCATCGACCAATGGGGTTATTCTTTCTGAGCGCGAAAACTAAAAATAGATACGGCTTTACTCTGCACCTGTTCTTAAATAATACGTAATACAACCCGGAAATAAACCATGCTTCTAACACGTGCAGTTAAATAAAAGAAAAATAGAAACATGGCTGTAGTTTAGAAAAGATGAGTTTAATTTTAATTAACTAAAAAGAAGAAATATGAAAATGCTTACTTTAAAATATGATTTTAAATATTAATACAGACGGAAAAATCAAATCATTACATACTATAATACCTTCCTTTCATTCTTGTGGTAATACCTCATGGTTCCATATGGAACATAGTAGTTGATGAATTTCTATTACAACATTTCACCACTTCCCTTTTTTAACTCTGCTGGATTTGAATCTATACCTGGAGATTTATGGTTTCTTTAATTTCAGCTTTGGGACTAGTGATCCAGCAGTATCGATTTCTATAACCTTAGCCATTTCGGATCCTTCATGAACAGTCAAATTACGCCTGAATTGGTCGATCCATCTACTCAAAACATTATTCGTGTCTGCCATTAGATTTCCAGTCTCATCTTTCATTATATTGACCATAGCCAAATGACCTTTCTTATAACCGTTAATACTTAAATAAAATTCCCTGTTATTCTTATTTTTTCTATTTTGTTCTAACTCGCTTAGTATTCCCTTTAAACACTCTTTTCGTTCTCTGTTTAGTTAGTTTGTAAGTTGTGGCTTATATGCTTCGAATAAAAAAAATACTATTGTAGGTTATATAGGTTAAGGACCTCATTTTTAAGTTAGATATGGGGGTAAGGAATTGTTAAGTTGGTAGACGTGTCTGGCTCTACTGTACATCCCCTACACATGTTGATCAGTTTTAAAACCCTCCTCCACCTCCCTATGACGTCCGTTAGAAGCTGAT
This sequence comes from Timema podura, assembly GCA_033556935.1. Lineage (NCBI taxonomy): Eukaryota > Metazoa > Arthropoda > Insecta > Phasmatodea > Timematidae > Timema > Timema podura. The sequence continues at coordinate 49,741,597 of JAVRXN010000005.1, forward strand.
TCTTCTGTCGAAATAGCACACAGGTCAAAATGTCATACTTTGATAGAAATCCTCAACAAAAAGAAATAAACTGGACATTTATTATTTGAAAACCTCTCCTCGCTAACTCAAAGAAATTGGATTTACGCTTTTCATGAAGAAAGTTTTGGTTTAAACATTTGCTACAAGCTTACCCCTCCCCCCTTTACCCCTCTAAATGTTCTTTGCGCCCTAGAAATCTCAAGAAACACACTATTCTTCATCCCCTATCTCTACTTTTTTTTTATTGAAAAGATTGATTTTAAGTCCAAACATTTTGTGGGCACGAGCCAAGAAGAAATCCAGGTGCAAGTAAGGAGTGGGGGGGCACCCAACGCTCCGAATCAGGGGGGGGGAGGGGTGTAAGAAAGTGAAAGGGAGGATTGTCAGAGTGAAAAGAAGTAGAGGGAGGTTTCTCAGAGGATTTAAGGATGCGTCGTGTGTACGTGTGTGGGTGAAGAATAAAAGACACGCGTAATATGAGGGGGGAGGGGGGCAGGCAGGGGTGGTGGAAAAACGAACTTTCTATTCACATGTCCTCACTATTATTATTATTATTATTATTATTATTATTATTATTGGGAGGGGTAGGATTGGGGACCTTGATACCAAATGGTCACGAAGAAGGGGATTAAGAGAGGATTTCTTGGATAATACGAAAATTATATTTAAGACGTTATGTACTTAGAGATTTTAAACCTTTTCATTTCAATTTTGTAAACGCACTAATTGGACTATTTTGTTATTTCAAATGGTATTTGGTAAAATAAAAATCTACTAGGCCTATATCGCTTATGTCTACACCATTTATATTATAATCCCTTTATTTTGATTCTAGTCGTATTTAAAATATTATTCATAATATTATACTTATTTATGAGAGGTATATTTCTGTGACGTCACAATTCATAGAATGTAGGTAGATAAGTGTATTGTGTGTGTATTTTTTTATTAAAGCAGTTTTTTTGTTAGGATATTGTATAGAATTAATTTGAAAGTGTCTTAAAAAATATAAGGATGAGAATGGTACCATTTTGAAGCAAATATACCCGAATTTGCATGGAAGTAGTGTGGGAAAAACATTTAAAGAAAACCACCTCTATTACACCAGAAAAAAAAAATAGATGATACGAGTCTATAAAGTTTAGACTGCGTGCCCACAAAGGTGGATCTTTCTTCTAGTCTTACAACAAAGATTTCTTCTGAGAACTAATTAACTAAACCACATTTATGGATTATACTTTGTATTTTTTTTAACTATTAACATACAACAAAGCGAGAGAGAATAGTATTAAGTTAGGTTGGTATTAGTCGTGGAGTGACCAGCTGTTTAGAAAGTACGAGTCAATCCCCAATTTATGCCACCTCGAGTGTAAAGTTGGTATTCTCACGAATTTGCTTCCTCCTCGCCTGCGGATTTAGGACCCGCGGATTGGGGCGGAGCAGCCAGAACTAGACGGACAGGAAGTCTTCTATGAAACGAGACGTGGAGCCACAATTAACGTTCCTACCGCTGTTAGTTTGTATCACTCTAGTGGAGGTACAGTCAAAGATGGCGAATTTGAGAAGGGAAGTGGGCATGGTCCATCCTTCCCCCTTCCTTAACTCCCCCCTTCAAATAATAATTAATATTGGGTAGTTTAAATAACGTCATGACCAACGAAAGTTTGAAGGTTTTATATAAATCCAAACAATGTCACCATTTTATTCCTAGTTTTTGTTGTTGTATTTGAGAATCCGGTGTATTGGCTCATAATTTGACCTTTTATATAGTGGGATAAAGGGAAAGCGAGTAAACGTCAAGATTATTACAGATTAAAACTTTTGTCGGACAAAATAAGTAAAATATTGCTCCAACGTTTAGTTTTATATTATTATTTATTTAAGGTATTTAACGTGCACTTTTAGAAAGGACTGATTATATCAGTAAACGAGAATTTCTATGAGCAAGAGCGAAATGACCTAACATTTTTGCGGGGAAAGGTATTTTATCATACCTTCCTAGGTTCTTTTACATGCCACAATTGACATGGGACCGACAGACGGCTTTACTTCCCCTCCGAAGGAAGATGTTCTACGGATTTTTGTCGCTCAGGAAAAATCCTGTTGGGTTTGAAGCCACAAATATCGAGTGCGGAGGCGAGAACCTTACCCCAAGACCACCGAGGCTGATTTTAATTCATGTTCTATACATTTTCTACAACAGTTCTTGAATATCTGTTGTGATAAACATGGTGGGACTCAAACAAAACTTATTTGCCCTTCATTTAAAATGTTTTTGTTCCGATTCAACAATATTCACGACAGATATTCAAGAACTGTTGATATTATTTAAACAAAAAATTAAATTAATCTTATCTAATGAAGCGATATTTATTTATTTTGATCACATAAGATTTTTTGTTATAAAAACTGTAATAAAGGGAACCTTTACTCGCGCTCTCCTCCCCCTACCTTGGAAGGGTTGAATGGTTAATAATAAGGTACATTTTGGTCGTGATTCTAACCCCTGCCTCCAAAAGTAATAGTTTGTTAAACCCTATATGGAGCTACTATTCGTTTGTCTAAACGTCCCTCTGGTGTATTTCTAGCGCAGCTCGCTATCAATTAACATTATTCATATCTGTCCCCTGTGTCTGTCTGTCTATCTGTCTCTGTATCGCTAATATATAGGTCGCATGGTCACACACATTAGGGCGAGCTTTACCATGTAGGGAGTTAAGGTTTACTATATATAATGATAACACTGACATTTTACTTCCAAGCAAGTCCAGAAGAACTTGGTTTGATCCCAGGTAAATTCTAAAAAAATATGTTTGCCTTCAAGTCGTATGATTACATTACAATTTGATGTTTTTTTGAACCACATCTTACTACCCGTTCGTGCTATACTCTTATGTATTAATTACGCTAATGGTTTTAGAGACTAAGACGGTTATATTGAGGGGATGTGTACTCACATTTTCGTAGAAAACATTTTTTGGGAAAAAAAAACCTCAATATACCCGACCGAGATTCGAATCTCGAGCTTTACGTCATTGGCAGTCTAGTCTGACATGAGAGTAGCGCGTTAGACCACAAGGCCACCGAAGTGGGTTAGAGACATATTAATAGTTATGTGATCAATTGTTAGTTTGTTTATTTATATGACATTGTAAAGCAAATGAAATTGTGGTAGATAGGTAGGTTCTACTTTTGATATGAAGAAATGTAAAACTCAGCAAATACAAAACAATAGTTTAACCGGTTATTCTTTAACGTAAAACGTAAAACGTGGTCTATTACCTTGAATGACGAGAAGAAATTTAAGGTGTTTGAAAACAAAGTATTTAGGAAAATAATTGGTCCAAAAATGGCTGAATATCATGGCGAGTGGAGAAAGATACATAGTGTTGAGTTACATACACGGTACTAACCACAATACATTGTTGTTGTGGGCAGGACGTGCAGCGCGAAAGGGAGAAACTATAACCTTTTTTGGGTATTTACTGGCAAACCCAATAGGAAGACCTAGACACAGATGGGAGAAAAACATTAAAACGGACCTGAAAGAGATGGGTGTAATGAGGTGGACTGGATAGAACTATCTTAAGATAGACATAGGGTATAACGAGGTGGACTGAATAGAACTAGCTTAAGATAGGGATAGGGTGTAACGAGGTGGACTGAATAGAACTAGCTTAAGATAGGGATAGGGTTTAACGAGGTGGACTGAATAGAACTAACTTAAGGTAGGGATATGGTGTAATGAGGTGGACTGGATAGAAAGAACTGAAGATAGGATGTAATGAGAGGGACTGGATATAACTTACTTTAGATAGGGATAGGGTATAACGAGGTGGACTGGATAGAACTAACTTAAGATAGGGATATGGTGTAATGAGGTGGACTGGATAGAAAGAACTGAAGATAGGATGTAATGAGAGGGACTGGATATAACTTACTTTAGATAGGGATAGGGTATAACGAGGTGGACTGGATAGAACTAGCTCAAGATAGAGAGAGGGTGTAACGAGGTGGACTGGATAGAACTAACTTAAGATAGGGATATGGTGTAATGAGGTGGACTGGATAGAACTAGCTCAAGAAAGAGAGAGGGTGTAATGAGGTGGACTGAATAGAACCATCTCAAATAAGGATAGGTGATGTACTTTTGTAAGTGTGGTAATTAACTTTTGAATTCCTAACGCCAAAGAGTAATTAGGTACTTTTAAAATAAATAAAATGTGATTATGTAGGCCTACATTATTTTATCGGCATTGATACCATTTTTGTTCAAATTTTGCACCACGTCTTACTACCAGTTCGGGATAGCTGCAAATTTACGCTATGTAGTAAGAGACGAGGAAGGTAGAATTTAGAGATGTACTCCCATTTGCATTTAGGGAGAGAGGGGAATAAACGCCTTTATAACACCCAACTTGGATTCAAACACCCCCCCACCCCCCCATCTCTCCATCAGCATCAGTCCGGTAAATCGCAAGAACGAAGTCTTAGAGCCACAATTTGACCATTGAAACAATTAACTGTCCCGAAGTGACAGCTGCAGAATATTTTTACTTCGTGTGTGAATGTGATATTTGTCACCACACAGTTGTCGTACTGACGAGATAATGTAAACTTCAAATGAACTTCGAACTTCCTTAACTTTGGTGGTGAACAAATCCACCCACATCCGTATGAAGAAATACGAGACTAAAGCTCTATTCACACGCTCGCGGAAAATAGAAAGCAGAATCTGCTCAAGTTGCGCAGCAACTCACGCGCATGTTGGTTGACCCATGACGCATTGCAACGCTAACTTAAAACAGCTGATCATCAACATATTTTATTTTCTAGTGGATAAATATATATTTTAATTTTAAATCATCCTCCCGATGGATGTTTTCAAGTTATAATGCCGTGTCGTGGCACGATCCAATACATCGATACAGAAAATTTCCATTAACGGGTTATTTCAAATCTCCTCACAAATGCCAACGAAGCTGTCTGCTAGCTTCTGGCTGCTGACAAATGAGCATTCACACTGATTTGAGATGGCTGGTTCTGAGATTTGATTGGTACTCCCGTGCCGAACATCTCAGGCAGAGCGGACAAACTAGAGATGAGTTGAACTTTAGCGAAACAGCTCACACAGATTAGGCGGCAATCTTGTGATTGGCTTACAGCTCGTCACGTGACCACGTTTCTGTTCTGCGCTAGATTTTCTACGAATGTGTGAATCCACAGTAATTGAAATATTTCTTTTGAAGGGGTTAGCTCTGCCTTCTGAAGAAGAGATTAGCAAATCAAAGTTCAGGTTTAGCGAAATGAAACAGTTTGTTTACAGATATATTTTAGTTTCAATTTGTAAAGAGCATATTTTATCTATTCTTGTGCATTCATTCAAAGTTTTTGCTAACATTGTTGAGCTTTTTGTTGTTGTTGTTGTTGTTGTTGTAAATTTTAAGTTTTATCTTAACAATTTAAACATCATTATAGTGGTAATTATTTGAGTATTTTTAGGTAGATCTAGTTTAGACCAAGGACATCTGTGGTTAATACTGAGCAACAACTTTTGGCGCTAGGAATGTTTTAATGGGTCCCGCTTTCCTCCCCTCCACGCGTGAATACGAGGACAAATACGTCAGTCTCGTCTAATATAATTTGCCTTATCCTGGATGGTTGGAATTCGAATCCCGGCCGGGTGAACTCAAGATTTTTTCCTACTGTTCCCCTAAACAAATGCATGTACACTTAATCTAACGTGTGCCTTCCTCATCGCTGGCCCACTGGTGTCGGGATATCCAGACGGGTAGTAAGACACATTTGCACGTTTATTTAAATTTCAATGGCCCGCTTGAGTGGCCGCATGGTCTAAGGCGCTACTTTAGCAATAGACAAGACTGCCGATAATGGGGAGATCATGGTTCGATCCCAGTCGGGTGAACTGAGAGTGTTTTTTCCTAAATGGTTTCTTCCTTTTCTCTAATCAAATGCGGGTACACTTCCTATAACTAAACCTTCCTCATTCCTAGCCCATTGGCGTAATAACAAGCTTTTAACCAAAATGGGTAATAAAACGCGATTTAGAAAATAAAATAAAAATTGCGTCAGTGATTTTTATTTTTCAGAATTTAAAGTCTGGACTTATTTCATAATAGTTTCGATGGTTACCAAGTCTAAAAAAAATATTGAATAACTTGGTAGCATTTGGTATTGAGGTAAATGATAAGGGGGTGGGGGAAGGAGTGAATTTTAGAAAGTTTGCAGCCTTTTGTTTTTCCAGAGAGATTTAGTGGCAAGGTGAGAAGAGGAAGTGGATTAACTTGAAATCGAACAGCAGCTTGTTGAGAGCTTGTAAGCTTGTAAATATTTTTTTAAACTGAGTCCGCAAGACCAGTTTTTTTATCATTGAAATGAAGGGAAGATTTATGGCTCCACCAAAAACCTTGCTTTTTTTTAAAATCTTTTTGCGGGTTCTTATACAAGTTTTCCTTCCAATTCGAGCAACTTTTACTCGAGTTTAAGATTCTATTGTCTCTTAATTACTGACCCGCCTTGGTGGCGTAATTGGCTAACGCGCTAGTCGTGTTGAGCCCGACCGTCGAGGACGGGGAGATCAAGGTTCGAATCTCGGTCGGGTGAACTGAGGTTTTTTTCCTAAATGGTTTTCCACTCTCCCTCCACGCAAATGCGGGTTCACTTTCTCTAAATTCAACCCTCTTAATCCATTAGCGTAATTAGTACTTAAGCGTATAACCCCAACGGGTAGTAAGACGCGGTGCTAATAATAATAATAATAATCTAAATTACTGGCGACAGGTACACTCCGATAAGAATAGAGACCCTCTTATTCCTTGCGAATGCACCTTGGCTCGTAATCATTCCAAAACTTCCATCGCTGAGTACGCGGACTAAATGTTAGGCTGAAATAGTCTGATGACGTTTAGACCGGGGTTCAAATCCCGGACATTTGTACTGAGGATAATACTAAGATTTTCCCCACTATTTCTTCACGCAAATGTTTGTACATTTTCTTTAAATTATGGTCTTACTCATCCTTGCCCGATTAGTGTAATTAAAACGGGTTAACCACATATATTAATTATGAAAGTGAAATATCGACAAGTAAGATGCTATTTTAGAGGACATAGCATTTGCGTGAGGGAGTAATTGGGAAACCAATAAAGTAAAAAAAATTCAGTTCATCTTAGAGGTATTCGAATTCCGACCTCTAATCACCGGCAACCTTGTTTAGAACTTAAATAACGCGTTAGACCCTAAGATGACCGATGTAATTCTCTTCATCTTCCTTCAATGTGACGTGGAGACGTGGAGAATGAATGTAGTGGTGTTTTAGTAGTAAATAAAATCTATCAAATCTGAAGGTCTCAGAACGTGTTGAGGAAACCCTTAAATTGATGTTAGTAGTTTCTGTATATTTTTATGTTGTCATGCGCGCGGCCTTCACATTAAATGGCCAGACACAATGTTGACAGTTCACGCGCGACCTTGAATTCTCGAGTGAATTATTTATACGAGGATGTTATAAGAGTTAAATATAGTCCTCTTTAAACCCCCACAACTTCCGTTTTTAAAACAGAACTTTCACTTTATTTTGAGAGGCCACCCCCCCCCCCCCCCCGACAAGTTGATTGCAAGGGAGCTTTAGGTTAAGAAATAACAATAACACGTTTGTTATTGAAATGTGGAAATAGTGGGTGGATGTGGGGGTGGGGTTGAGAGGGGGTATGGGAGTAGGGGTATAGATTGATTCCGTTTCAACAAGGCCTCACCAACTTCAGTGGCCACATGGTCTAACGCGCTACTCTCGCAGTAGACTAGACTGCCGATGACGGGAAGAGAGGTTCGTCTCTCAGTCGGGCGTACTGAGGGAGGTTTTACAAAAGGGTGTTCCACCTTATCTTCACGCAAATGTGGGTACATTTCCTCTAAATATAACCTTACTAATCCCTAAGACAATTAGCGTAATTAGTGCACAGAGTAAGTGCGGGTAGTATGGGATACAATTTACTTTTTAAATAATATCAAAGCGTATTTTCACATTTTGTCATTGAGTTCCATATTAAACTTATAATTAATATGTTTTTAATTATTTTTAGTGCTTAAAGCAAAATTAAAAACTTTGAATGTCCTGTAGGAGTACTTAAAAGAGATGTGGAACAAATGAGGGCAATATGGAATAGTAGTATTCCTTATTTCACAACTCACCATTTTGTAAAACAATATGTTTTGTTAGGTTATAATGAAATTACACTAAAATAATGTTTTAAATCAAAGATAAGCATGAGTGAGCCTTAACCTAATGATTTGATTAGAATTAATAAGAACAGCAGAGTAAAGAAATATAGCATAATAAACACTAGCCTACAAAAGTTTTTCTGGCAGCCAAAACAAACAATCATCTCTCACAAAACAATCAGTTGATCTGTCGAAGTTAGGGCGTCACTAACTGTTCGAAATTGTTTTCTGTAGTGGTTGAATTAGTTAACGATAAATTGTGACACTTAACATATGAGAAACAATGGTATTCCGTAATGCCCGACTATTCCATGATACCCGCATCTCCTCTAAGCGTATAAACTGAACGGGTAGTAAGAAGCGGTCCTCAAAAAAGGTCTCGCATTGTTTCTAGAAAGAGATCTAACCTAATGGATCCAACTGCTCGTTATTATATATATATATATTAGCACCAAGTCTTACTAACCGTTCGGGTTATACACTTAAGTACTATTTACGCTAATGGATTGGGAATTGGTAAGGTTGAATTTAGAGGAAGTGAACCCGCATTTGCGTGGAGGGAGAGTGGAAAACCATTTAGGAAAAACCACCCCAGTTCACGCGACCGAGATTCGAACCTCAATCTCCCCGTCCTCGGCGGTCGAGCTCAACACGACTGGCGCGTTAGCCAACTACGCCACCGAGGCGGGTGAACGCTTTTAATAATAGATCATCACTACCTTTATAATGAATATCTAGAATCCATCCTGGATTGCAAAATAAACAAAATCGGTAATTAAAGAGGAGAAAATAACAATATTAATTCATAATATATTACCATTTATTCAAAAGCCCTGAGCTAAGAGCACGTTAAATACTTCTGTGGGAAACTGTTTTGTGTGTGTGCATGTGTGTGTGCATATTGTGTGTGTGTGCATGTGTGTGTGCATGTGTGTGTGCATGTGTGTGCATGTGTATGTGTGTAGGGGGAGGGAGGAGATAGAGCATTTTAAATATACGTTGAAAAATTAAAGCTACTCTCGGGAATAGAACCCTGAGCCATTATCTTGTGCATCACCGATCAGAATACCTTTTCATGGAATAGCCCGAATAGCTTAGTGGCAGAGTGTTAATGAATAACCTAAAGTTATCTTTATTTTCCAAAATAATATATTTAAATCAATCCATTTTTACCGTAAAGGATCATTTTTACAACATATGTAGTGGTAAAAGGTGTCAGATTTTTGATAGCTCTCTAAGCAAGCATCAACCCATGTGCGAGATTTTGGACTCTAAGCTCCAAAACCATGTCCGAGATTGTTTAAATATTTATACAGTTATTATATTTACTTTGGTGTCCATTTTGAGCCAACTAACACATAAAAACCCGCATATTATTCGACAAGGAGGTTCAATTTCCAATCAATCCGACTGTACTAGGTAAGGGGGTTGGGGTGGAAGGAGATTCAAATATTATTAATCCTTGTTGTTTTCCCATTCTCTCTCTACTTTAATCCGGGTGAATTTCCTCTAATCACCCTACTCTTTAGATTAATTCCTTAATAACAATGGTTTTAACGTAAGTAGGCCTACTTATAAACAAAACTACGAATATAAATTGTAATCGTCTAATTTTTTAATACTAGTTTTTTTGGTTAGGCTTATTCCAAAATTCAAGCAATGTTAATCACGCTATCTATTTGATAAGTGTGTGTAGAGTATTTCAAAGGAACTGTACCATCCTTAATTGAAATAAAGACACCAAAATTATTGTAAGGAAAAACTCCGAATTCCAGGTCCTAGTTGGGTACAATAACCTTACATCCAATCATATCAGTTGAATTAAATTTAAGCCTCTTGTTAATCACGTCCGGGGTACAGTGCTGAGTTTCCACTAAGAGTTGAATGGCGTCTGCAGGTGAGTTGCGGCCACACGAGTGGTCTACTCTAAAGAGACAGTTCAACTGCGGCCCCACATTTTTAGAGCCGCGTATGAATTGCGGCCGGACTGTTGACCTGACCTACCCTGACCTGACTGACCTGACCTGCCTAACTAACTGCTACCAACCTAACCTAACCTAACCTAACCTAACCTTCAAATTTTTGCCAAACCCATTGAACGACAAGAACTAAGGAAGTTTGGATATTACGAGGGATGTCAACATGAGATGATGATAGTTTCTATCTGAAATTTAAGTTCTCATTATAGAAAGCACACTGCTAATTAGTTGGACGCAACTCATACCTCTCTCTCTCTCTCTCTCTCAAGTGAGTGGGCCGCAATTCGTACGCGACTCTCAAAAATCCAGGCCGCAACTAGTACACGATTTCAAGATTAGGCCGCGACTCACCTACACAGGCGATGGCATTATCTTTAAAATTCACCCTCTTCATCCTCTGGCCTCTTAATGACGTGTAGTTCTAAAATGTAATAATTTATTAAGGTAATTATTGTCATGAAATCTAGAGAATTACAACGTCTCCTAATATCCCACTCAGTTACTCTCTGCTAATGAAGCTAATTATTGCGTGGCTTTAATTAATATCGCAGGGAAAACTAGTTTCTTTTAAATACTTTTAATAAAAAAAAAAGCGGCCAGACTAGACTATTCAAAACGTCAAGTCGAAGAAGACACATAACACACTTATATAAGAACACTTTATTTTTTTAGAACGAAGTGCGTATGGGATAACGATATTAGTCACTAAGTAGAATTTGATGATTATAAATTTGAGTTAAGTTTACCGGTTCGTCCTCCAAACTGCTTTGTTCAGGAGTCAGATGTACACTCCGTTTACATTGAAAGGTACACCTTCCACTTGGAGTAGCTTATAAGATAGGGGACAAGTGTAATACATCAAGGAAAGATTTCCCTACCACAATTTTCTTTTAAGTGAACATATCTGACAGCTAGAAAAAGTCTACAAGATCTAGATTGTGTGATCTGCAGCTGTCACTTTTGATAGATATTATCAACAATCTACTCAATTCGCCACAAGTTCACTCAAATTATTGCACAGAGATGTTTATTTTCATCGTATAGGTGTTAGCGCCATTAGGGTTGTCAGGGCTAGGGACCACACTTGTAGGGGAATCATTCTTCCCTTGTTTTCCCACAGCACAAATATTACCAAACTTACAAACCGACCGGGAATCGAACCATCACATCTTCCAAAGGTGGGGCGGGTCCATGGATGATGTTTCTCATTGGGGGGAGGGGGGGTTAACGATAACTTTCTAAACACAGACAGATCAGCACATAGATAATAACACCGGGATCACAATCAACTTAATGCTCACGCAACGTAAGGAAACGATGTGTGTGTGATCAGGATCCACGTAGCGTAAAAAATTAGTGTGTTTTCAGGATCCACGTAAAGAAACAATAAATTTATGTGTGTGATCAGGATCCACGTACGAGAAATTAAGATATTAGTGTGTGTGATCAGGATTCACGTGAGTAAATAAATTTATGTGTGATCAGGATTTAGTACGAATCATGTGTGTAATTTACGTAACGTCAATGTTAAGTTAAGTGCATGATCATTGATTACGTTTAAAACAATTACGTTACGTGAATGTTAAGTTGCTCGTGATCCCGGCATTACAATTTACCTAGTAAAGAACGTGTAGCTTGACACGGCCGCTCTACTGCCTGGATATTCACTAAAAGATAGCCTGATATACCTGTATACGAACAGTAAATACCTTCGTAGCACCACCAGGATTCGAACCCTAGACTTGTGGCTAACCACACTTAACCAGACTATCGGGCCCATGATTGATGTAACCTACAAATAACGACGACTAAATTATACTTGACCTAATTCTATCCCCCTTCCTCAACCATTGCAAGTGCCACTTTAAACAAAACAAAAATAGTTGCACAACTCAAATCAATAAATAATGAACTGACCTAGACACATCAAAAGAGTTGTACCAACCTACTGGATCTTAGAACTTGTCTACCTCCTTTTGTTTTGTTTACTTTTTTCTTTCTACCCCCCCTTGTTCCACCTTGCCCCCATCCCCTACTTTTAGGTTTAGTAACCGTATCATTGGAGAATAGTAAAAGTCTGACAATAGAGAGTGTTTGTGACGCCCTGTGTGACGTGGTTGCGTCATTGCAGGGGCCTCTGACCAGGCTGTGTGTCAGTGGGACCAACGCGGGAGGGGGGGGGGCAATCGAAAACAACACTACCTGGAGATTGTGATGGATCTTGACGCTTTATGTGCCCCCGAACTAAAAAAACAGGGCCTTACAATGCTGTCCGCCCCCAAGTATGTCCCTGGGGCTACAAATGAAACATTCCGATGAATTTTGTTCAAACTTTTTATTTAGAAATAATATAATCATAACTCGAGGAAAAATTGGGATTTTGATTCTAGCTCTACTAAAATTAAGGATAGTAGCAATAATGAATGATTTTTGGAAATTCAAAATTTTCCTGAAGTGGCTCCTAATAATTGTAATTAAATTGGATGTCTGGGAAATATTTACATAATAAATAACATTATAAACCTTTTTTTTTAAGGAAAGTTGTTGTAAGGGTATTTAACTAAAGTTTTATTTTTGAAATTTTGAAATTCATTGATGAGAAAGTGTGTACAATTTTGTATTTTTAATATAACTTTCCAAAGCCAGTTATTTTAAAGTGTGTTACATTTTTCTTAGCTTTAAAAAGCTATCTTAGTAATGAAAGAGTAAATAATTTGATCTTGTTTTTCATAAACATCTTTCAAATATTATGTTAATACAAATAAACAAAGCACATAAATGTATTTATTATTCTTTTGTAAAAAAAAACCCTCCAATCCCTTCTACCCCTCTCAAATTCTATTACCCTGCATCTTCTGGTTAGCCTTGCTAGACCATTCACAAATTGGGATTCATCCAAACAATTATTTTCTGGAGTTTATTCCCCAATGGATCGGAAGTTTTTTTTTACCAAATGTATTCACAAATTCTTTCTGTAGGTCAAACTCGTGCACATAATTTTAAAATTATTTTTCCTCATCCTGTTTTCCTTAGCCAGTTTAGAACAATTCATCTCTACGAGTCCAAAGAAAATCTTCAAAATTTGTAATAATCTAATCACAAAAGATTGCAACTATGGATTACACCTATACTAGTCTACGCACGCGCACTGCATGCTATTACATCTTACAAGACTTCTTCAGCGTGGAAATAGACTGATAAAAGAGAGAAGATATATCATTTCCTCTTAAAGCACTTTCTTTTGTCAACTGGAGGTTCCTTTTGAAAAAGAGAAAAAACAACATAACCAAGTACTCTTTTGTAATAAGATGATCGTGGCCGCAAGAAGAACCAACAACAGGAGAGATCAAGAAGTTACATGGTCACGTGCTACCAAGTAACAGAGGAGACGAGGAATACAGGACTAGGAGAGATCATGAGGAAGTTACGTGAACACGTGCTACCAAGGAACAAAGGAGACGAGGAATACAGGACTGACAAGAGAGATCATGAGGAAGTTACATGAACACGTGCTACCAAGGAACAGAGGAGACTAGGAATACAGGAGTGACAAGAGAGATCATGAGGAAGTTACGTGAACACGTGCTACCAAATAATGGAGGAGACGAGGAATACAGGAGTGACAAGAGAGATCATGAGGAAGTTACATGAACACGTGCTACCAAGGAACAGAGGAGACTAGGAATACAGGAGTGACAAGAGAGATCATGAGGAAGTTACGTGAACACGTGCTACCAAGGAACAGAGGAGACTAGGAATACAGGAGTGACAAGAGAGATCATGAGGAAGTTACGTGAACACGTGCTACCAAATAATGGAGGAGACGAGGAATACAGGAGTGACAAGAGAGATCATGAGGAAGTTACGTGAACACGTGCTACCAAATAATGGAGGAGACGAGGAATACAGGAGTGACAAGAGAGATCATGAGGAAGTTACGTGAACACGTGCTACCAAGGAACAGAGGAGACTAGGAATACAGGAGTGACAAGAGAGATCATGAGGAAGTTACGTGAACACGTGCTACCAAATAATGGAGGAGACGAGGAATACAGGAGTGACAAGAGAGATCATGAGGAAGTTACGTGAACACGTGCTACCAAATAATGGAGGAGACGAGGAATACAGGAGTGACAAGAGAGATCATGAGGAAGTTACGTGAACACGTGCTACCAAATAATGGAGGAGACGAGGAATACAGGAGTGACAAGAGAGATCATGAGGAAGTTACGTGAACACGTGCTACCAAGGAACAGAGGAGACTAGGAATACAGGAGTGACAAGAGAGATCATGAGGAAGTTACGTGAACACGTGCTACCAAATAATGGAGGAGACGAGGAATACAGGAGTGACAAGAGAGATCATGAGGAAGTTACGTGAACACGTGCTACCAAATAACGGAGGAGACGAGGAATACAGGAGTGACAAGAGAGATCATGAGGAAGTTACGTGAACACGTGCTACCAAGGAACAGAGGAGACTAGGAATACAGGAGTGACAAGAGAGATCATGAGGAAGTTACGTGAACACGTGCTACCAAATAATGGAGGAGACGAGGAATACAGGAGTGACAAGAGAGATAATAACATGTGTGTGTACAAAGATGAAGACCGTAGTCTAAGAGATCCGTCATTAACTGTCCATAGTAGGGAGCGTGAGTTCAATTCCTTATTCTTGTAGTTTATATAACAAAATACCTTTTTGGTTAAAACAACTTAAATATTTCTCAAGTTGATACTTTTAGTTTAATTTTTTACACTGTACAAGCTCAATTTTTTTTAAATATCTGTCATAAGCATCGCAGAATTTGACTATAACTTTTTATTTTAATTTAAAAAGTTATTATTATTATTATTATTAGCGCACCGCGTCTTACTACCCGTTCGGGTTGTACGCACTTTGCTATGTGTAATGGTAGGGTGATTGTGAGATGAAATGGAGGACCTACAGTTTAACGTGGAATCCGAACCACGGTGGAGACCTGGCATTCCACACATTCACAAGTTGTGATTAATACACGTCTTGTCAGAGGTGAAGGAAGGGTTTGGCAATCAGATAAATCTGTGCCGGGATCAAGGATTGAACCCCGGACCCCCATTACAAACCGCCAGGTCACCCAAAAAGTCCTGTTAAAAGGCAACGATGCCCTTGAAAGATATTCAACAACTGTTGAGGTTACCAAGTGTAAAATATTAAATCAAACGTATCAACTGGTAAAATATTTATTTATAAAAGCCAAAGAATTATTTCGTCATAAAAACAACCTTAACTCGCTTTCAAATTCCTCTTCACTTTAACGACCGTGATGCAACTTTGTACGTGAAGGGGAAGGAGATCAGGGGAGAAGTAGCTCAACCAAATTGTTGGATACTGGTATTCCAGCGTCGGTGGTTGAATTTGGCATCAAAGGTGCATCATTGGCATTAGTCGAGTTATTTTCTTGTATAAATAGTCAGGATAGCAGTAATTAAGAGCGTTTGTCATAGCAGGCCCAACTCCGCTCCTGGCTCGTATCTGAGTTTGTGTGTGTGCGTGAAGGGTATGAGAGTAAAAGGGAAAATAAAATACCACGATATGTGAGAAATGTGTGCAGTGCATTCATATTTGAATGATTAGGCCTACTCGAAATTATCTGCGGTGACGATGGGGGACAAAGCGACAAATTCTCTTTTTAATAGGTGACCTCGCGGTCTAGGGGTAAGGTGTCGGATTTCTGTGTTGAGGGTCCGAGGTTTAATCCTCGGTCCCGGCACAGATTTATCTGATTGCCAAAACATTCCTTCACTTTTGACAAGACGTGTATTAATCACAACTTGTGAATGTGTGGAATGCCAGGCTTCCACCGTGGTTCGAATCCCACGTTAAACTGTAGGTCCTCCATTTCATCTCACAATCACCCTACCATTACACATTAGCGTAAGTGCGTATAACCCGAACGGGTAGTAAGACGCGGTGCTAGTAATATTAATAATCTTATTAATAACTACAGTATGTCCCTATTACAACAAAATGAATATTTGTGCACAGTGTTTATCTATGAAGACATCCTAAAATAGTTTAAAACAGACTTTTCATTACAATTTTTATCTAAATATCATTTAATATTTCAACACTGTTCTGTATTAGGAACTTTTATTAACTCTTTATCTCCATTAATATTTAAACAGAAATGATCCACGTGCAATAATGTTCGTGTAAATTTACTATTTCTAGCCGACTGTATAATAGTTGATTGGTTTGTGATGCACACTCTTAAGTAATCGAGATGTGGCTTATGTATATTTCATTCGCCCTGAAAGGTAATAATCTTACCTTGCTTGTGTACACTGTGCTGCAGCTTATATGACAGGGCCAGAGTGGACCAGGAATGTAAAATGTCACCGCAAACTGATTGCAGGAACGTGTTCTTCGAGAATATTTGTTATTCTCGCTTCACTTCTTACAAGTTCAGGATACCCACATATTTGCACAGTTGGGATGAGGGTGAGATTATAGAGGAAGTGTACCCGCATATACGGGAAGGGAAATCGAGGAAATGTATAAGGAAAAGGTACACTTGACAGGAATCCTAGCTCCAAACTCCCTGTCACCTGTAAACCAGACAATACAATAATATAGGGTGATGCCTTTAACCACGTGGCAATGGACGAGGGGTTTTACTGGAATAATTTGCTGTTGATGCTTACATCTTATGATAGAATATCAACATCAATGATACACTTGATGATATCTTGTTACACGGCTAGTAGGTGCCGGAGGTAGACAAATGTCTAGAACATTGATACTGTATAGCATGGTTAGTATCACTGGTAGATGCAGAGGAATTTTGACCGGATGGTAATTTATCAACATCTCTTCAAGGGAATGTTCGCTTATTTCTGTCTCTATACAAGACGTACATTATTCCGTCATACTAGTAAGATGTTCCGGTTCTTGAGCATCGCGAATATAGAACGCCTAAAAAGAAAACCTCGGTTATCGAACCCCGGGACCTTGCATGTTGAAGAGGAGCTGTTGTTACCCCGCAAGGATGGGACCACAGACTTTATAGACTATCAGAGTCGTCCTAAGCGCCGACCACCCAGACAAGTCTCATCTTTCAGGAGCCTCCTCCGGGCCATCATAAAAACAACAGCAGCGCTCTTAGCGTGTTTGTTTAGAAGCTCGGTGATTAATGACGACCATGATGGGGGACGAAATGCCGATCCCTCTGCCTGTGCACTTTGCTCAGTCATCGTATACAAATTGGATGCGCACGCATCCTCGTCAGCCTAACATATCTCACATTTGATGTCAGCCTAAGATATCCATCACAATTGAAACCACAACAATCAATAGACGCATACTTTTTTTTTTTTAGAACATCGCTTTAAAAAAATTAATACGTTTAGCAGCAATTTTTTGGGGGGAAACATCATTCAGACCACATCATTTAATTATAATAATGGAATAGGGATAGGGTAGGTAGGATCAGTAAGAAATATACCCACATTTCATGGAGGTGAAGTTGAGAACAATTTATGAGAAAACACCCACATAAAACTCGACCAGTATTCAAACCCCAAACTCCCGGTTATCGGCAGACCAACATATTGCGAGAGTGAATCCTTAGACCATTTGATCACCAAATAGGATATAGGATACACCTTTAAAGTGAACATTAACAACACTTAGCCCGTTCGGAACTGAATAAGAGTCTCTTGAGTTGAATGACAAAGTGTTGGAATCAAGTTTCTTGAGAACAAGACCCTTGCTGTTTGAAACTTAGTACAACTTGAAGAGTCTGGGATCGGGTACTTGTCAGTCTCAGCGCTCTCGATAGCACATTCCACCATCTTGGATTTGTAGATGTCTATTGAGAGATTTAATAAAACTTTCAGAATCACTGGAGGTGTGAAGGGATTATTTCAGTTAGCATTTCATTGTGAACTGTGTTTGCAAACATAAAAGATAGAATATAGTTTGAATGAATAGCGAAATGCGCATTTCTGCATTTAAAGGGGTGGATCACCCTACCTTCCCTCCACACGAAACCGGAGCTCCCCCCAAAATCCCAATTGGTTTTCCATATTATATTAGGAGAGAATCTTTTCCAACTCAACCAAACCATAAAGCGGTAACAAGAGGAATAAGATTAAATTATTATTTAGCATTTTGTATTCAGACGTTGTTTTTGTGACTTTCTGGTCTAGCGTCATGCAATGAATGTCCTAACGTCAAACCTGCCTTACCTCTGGGAACTCAATAGGCCGTATCCAAGATCAAGAATGAGTAAAAGTGAAGGGTGAGTGAAAAGTGAATGAGGTGTTGATTTATTTGTTATTGGGCCGTTTACATTAACATGCCCTTGACCCTACGAGCCCTTTACGAACTTGACTCTTTCCTACAGCTTGGAAAAACTGCTTTTGTTAAGCCTATTGCAAATATTGCTTCCCTTAGTACAGTAAAGGAATATATACCAATAATTATCCTTCCAGCTCAATCCAAAGTCTCAGAATACATAGTGCATAGCCAAATATACGAGTACTTAACTGCCAACAATCTACTGGATGAATAGCAGTCTGGATTTCGACCACATCATAGCACAGCGACAGCCATAACTAATGTTTTAGACGAAGAAAGACTGGAAATGAACAACATACAATCAGTATAACATTCTTCAATTTCAGTCAAGGTTCCGAGACTGTCGATAATGAAATATTAGTTTTTAAATTATCAGATTTTAATTTTTCTGAACTATCTGTAAATTGGACTAGTTAAAACTTATCTGGACGATAACAATGTGTTGCAATCGGTAAATCCCTTTCTGGTTGGCATGGTGTAGATATGGGAGTGCCGCAGGGGTCAATCCTTGGAGCGCTGTTGTTTTCCATGTTTATTAATAACTTACCGGCTGGTCTTCAGGTCACCAAACATCATCTGTACGCTGACGATTTCCAAATATATTTGTCTTCACCTGCACATCTATTGGATAATTCCACTGCGTTACTTAACTCATCTTAATGCGGTGCACAAATGGGCAACGTATAATGGGTTGTTTATTAATCCTGGTAAATCTAAATTTATTACTATAGGTTCAAATACACCTAAATTTACTATTATCTTTTCTAATCTTCCTAATGTAACATTGAATAAAAACATATTTCCTTTGGTCCTTGTGGTCCGAAATCTGGGCTAGTGATATCTCGCATGGTCGTTCATATTTTTAAAAAGGTTTTCGCGTAATTGCAGTTAAAGCGACTTAAGAACTTTCTTCCTGCTGCTCTTAAAAATTCACTTGTTCAAACTCTAATAATCCCTCATTTTGATTATTGTGATCTAGCTTACATAGAATTGACTGTTAAACTCGCGAATGAATTAAATAAATTACAAAAACTTTAAAACATATGTAAGATTTATCTTCGACTTGTGATCCCGTGACCATATTTCTATATATTATACAAATTTACTGGCTAAGACTTGATTATATACGGCGTCTACATTCTCTGGTAATGACAAAGAAAATATTGTACAGGACCTCCTTAATACCTCTAATTACAACTAGTCCCTGTCCACGGTCATCATAATCTCGGGACCAACTCACGTGACACCCACACTCTTTCCAACCCTCTTCACAAATCTAGCTAAGTTCAATCTATTCTCTCTCTCTCTCTCTCTTACTGTTGATGGAGCTCGTTCCTGGAATGCTCTTGATTTAAACACTAAAATCTCTGCGATTATAAAATCCTTTCAGCATAAGCTTGCTCAACTGCAAGCAGTCTCTAGTTGATGTGGGGAAATGAGTAGGAATACAGTAAGAATATGTGTGTAGAGTATTATTATTATTATTATTATTATTATTTATTATTATTATTATTACCCTATTAGATCGCAAATCAACGCCACTCACTTTTCACTCTAACTTCACTTTTACTCACTCCCGTTCTTGCATACGGCCTATTGTAGTTACAATTTTTCATTCGGCACATTCTTTGAGGAATGTGGTGGACCAATTTGTGCTATTCCTCTTGTACGTGGAACATTCTAAATTCCCGCTAGGGCTGGATGACTCCACTCGCCAGAAATCAACCATTGTAGGGATTTATTTGATGAAACTATTAGAAAAATAAAGACCTTTTTGCAGTCAACGATGATAGTATTTTACTGTATTATTATTTTATAGGTCTTGATAATATCTATCAAAAGCGACAGGTATAGGCCAAATGATTTGACGTATAAACACGTGAAAGAAACTTTTTTTCTCAGATAAGGCCCTTTTTATGAAAATGTGAGTCTAGTAAAGTATTTTTTATACAACATTTACTAGATTTGGAAATATAAACTGAATCTTAATTTATCTATCGTGGCCCCCCACATCTTTATCCCCCCGTGGTCTTTACAAACCTAAATGCATTAGAAATACGTTTCAGTAAATTGGTAACTAAATAATCAAGAAAGACAATAAAATACTGCTAGCAAACCAACTTTTTTTTTATTTCACCGGGGTCTTGGAATAAAAAAATAGTACTACCACTCAAACGAATTAGGTTCCTCTCCTTTCCTCCAATCTTGCGGACCCCTTGCTGTAAATGTCAACAAGTCAGTGATACATGTCAGTGTGTTTCTTTCAACCCCCCCCTACCTGGTTCCTCGCGCCGCCGTCAACAACACCGGCAGCGCTAGTGCGTTAGTGAGTCGGCAGGCGCCTGGTTTTACCTGGAGCGATAGAAAGACCTGTCACGCGGTAATGACCTCTGTCGTGAGGGTTATTGATGGACCTGAGGATACTCCCACATCCTTGCCTCCTTCAGGATACCGTATCACACGGTCCAATTACACATC
Source organism: Timema podura (assembly GCA_033556935.1). Classification (NCBI taxonomy): domain Eukaryota; kingdom Metazoa; phylum Arthropoda; class Insecta; order Phasmatodea; family Timematidae; genus Timema; species Timema podura. Next base: position 49,762,660 of record JAVRXN010000005.1, read on the forward strand.
CTTGCATTCTTCAGGATACTGTACCACACGGTACAATAACTACATCCTTGCCTCCTTCAGGATACTGTATCACATGGTCCAATTACACATCCTTGCATTCTTCAGGATACCGTACCACACGGTACAATAACTACATCCTTGCCTCCTTCAGGATACAGTCTCACAAGGTCCAATTACACATCCTTGCCTCCTTCAGAATACAGTCTCACACTGTCAAATTACACACCCTTGCCTTCTTCAGGATACCGTATCACACGGTCCAATTACACATCCTTGCCTCCTTCAGGATACCGTATCACACGGTCCAATTACACATCCTTGCCTCCTTCAGGATATCGTATCACACGGTCCAATTACACATCCTTGCATTCTTCAGGAAACTGTAACACACGGTACAATAACTACATCCTTGCCTCCTTCAGGATACTGTATCACACGGTCCAATTACACATCCTTGCATTCTTCAGGATACCGTACCACACGGTACAATAACTACATCCTTGCCTCCTTCAGGATACAGTCTCACAAGGTCCAATTACACATCCTTGCCTCCTTCAGGATACCGTCTAGCATTGGCATCATGAGCTGATTAGAAAGTTATTGACATGGTTAGTTAGTTAGTATTCAATTAGTTCTGTGAGGCAATAAACCTTTGTTAATAAGCTAAAATAAACAAAATAATAAAGACTACTTTCTATGTGTGTTTGGATTCTATGTAACAGGGCTTGGATCTATACATTTCAATATGTTTTGTATTTATAGATTGTACCAATGGTAGCTATGGTGTTGGAAATACTGATTTCAGGTAGAAAATATTCTGGCCTCAATCTCAGACTAGCTTTGTGTGTTTAGTGTTTTGTGTTGTTATCTTGTCTTGAGTTAGTGTTTAAGGCGTGTGTTTAGGAAATGTACGCTAAAACTTTAAGACGGTACAATGAGTATGTATACTTTACAAATTATAAAAACAAATATTTATTTTATTTTAGGTTAGTGTGTATCTACAAATATTATTTGTAAATTAAATTTTTCAAAGCTTAATTAATATAATGTAAATATTCTAAAAATGGTTAGCTAAACATTCTAATTAGTTTTTAAAATTTTTGGAGTGTATCAATTATATTATTTTTCTCATGTAATTTTTTTCCCTGAATATGTTTTCAGAACCACTAACCCGTAATGATGCTTTATGATTGAATTTTTAAGAAAACAAGGTTTTTTATAACCTTGATAGCAGTTTTGTTGCAGTAAATATAATACAAACGCCATAAAATAAACATAGTGGTTTTTAAAAATAAAAAATAAAACTTATTTTACTATCGCATTTTAGTACGCTCCGAATACACTTTAAGTATGGTATACCAAACTACATGTTGTTTTCTAAACATAGAATTAAACATAATTTTAATTTGTCTTGAATTTTTTTTACAAACAGAGTGTAACAATTTAAAGGTTAAATTACCACCACCACCCCCTCACCCCCCTCCACCTTAAATAAAAGAGAGAAATAGTTTTTCCTGAAGGCGTTCTATTTACATATTTGGTCTATAAAATGTATTATTTCTAAGAAATACTGTGTTTCCTTGTGTGGGTTGGTTCAAGACCTATATTTTTCGGTAGAGGGGGACTGGGGGTGTACACAAGCAGGTGATACAACCTGTTGCTTGACTTGTCTCTCTGGCTGTTCCGAACTCATTAGAAGCCCTGGCGCTGGGAGGCTACTATTTCCCCTGACAGACATACTACATACCACACCGCGTCTTGGCGGGGCCGAAGGAACGGCCTGGGGCTACGCCATAACATTCTTATCCCCCACCCACCTGCCTCGTCCACCCACCCACCCACGGCACCTATACGGGACTAGAACAAGACACACACACACACACCACACACGCGCAACCATAAAAAACTCACCAAAAACATCAACTTTCTTTTTCTTTTTTTACTGAACACCAGTTCAATATGTTTGCTCAAAAACGACTTCAACGTCAGAGAGAAGATTAAAAAAAAACTGTTCCAAGACTACTAAGATGAGCTGATGGTCACGTGGGCAAAAGACACCAGTAACATCTTGTCTGGTTTGCTGGTGACGAGGAAGCAGGGTTTCAAATATTGGCAGGTTGTATTAAAGTTGTTTTTGATTTGTTTTTCTAATTATTAGTTTCCTACTTCCCCTCCACAAGATGCGGGTATATTTCCTCTTAGTTCTCCCTCCTCCTCCTCCACTCAAGTGTAGTGTACTTGTGGGTAGGCCGGGATGGTATAAAGGTTTACTTCCTCCAAGAAAGTTTGTTGGAATCGTGTCACCTAATATACCTGCCCAAACGTTTATTTTTTTCTGGCCATTGGGTGTGTCTGAATGACGAAAGAAAATACGTATTTTTTCCGTCAGTTAAAATAATTTTATGGCTTCATCATGTGTGTGATTGTTGTGACTTGCTGTATCTGCGTACCAACATGACAGAGGATAGCCTTAATTCACTGACAATAATTTTAATGGCATCATCATCCAGTTCACTCAGCAGAAATTAAGGCGAAATATACTATCGGATATTTTATTATTGTGTACAATACATGATAATATTTAATTTGTAGTAACATGTTCTACAATCTACTAAAACAAACTTTATATTGTTAAATTAAATAATATTAAAATTTGTGTGTTGTAATAGTGTAAGAGTATTTATTTCAACTTTTAAAAGCTTTGCTTAGATTCTTAATACTTTTAAAACCTCACTATAATAAATAATAAAATAATGTAAGCACTTTTTATCTGTCACTCCACAGATAACAATTGTGTATATGATATGTGTGTGTCGGTGTATGAGGTCTGGGAGGGGGAAAATAGGGAATTAGAAGGTTAGAAATTAAGGTAGGAAAAGTGGGCGGCAAATTATCTAGTGCCTTTGGGCGGCAACGTCATTAATCCACCCCTGTTCATGAGTTTTTGTTATCAATTAGTTTGTATTTGTAAAATATGTCATATATAATATTAAATTTAAAGCCGCAACCGTTTTATTTGATTTGTATTTGTTAACAAGTGCGTACACTTTTTCTAGTGTTGTGCTAGGCTGGTTATTAAAATTGTCTTTTAAATATGAATAACTTAGTGATAGAGATTACTTTATAATATCACTTCTTTTGTATTTGTAAAATTGTTTGCATGGATTTGATAATGGCAACATAATGTCCATTGGAAATATTGTTACAAATCTAAGTTTTTTGCTGTATTTTTTTTGCGGAGGTTCCTATTAAGCACGATTTTTTTTATAACAACCCTGTTTAGAGTGTAGGAAGCAAGGGACGTCTATTTAAACGATGCTCAAGGGCTAACGACCCTGTTATTGCGGATAGGAAGCAAGGGACGTCTATTTAAACGATGCTCAAGGGCTAACGACCCTGTTATTGCGGATAGGAAGCAAGGGACGTCTATTTAAACGATGCTCAAGGGCTAACGACCCTGTTATTGCGGATAGGAAGCAAGGGACGTCTATTTAAACGGTGCTCAAGGGCTAACGACCATGTTATTGCGGGTAGTAAGCAAGGGACGTCTGTTTGAACAGTTATCAAGGGCTAGCGACCCTGTTATTGCGGATAGGAAGCAAGGGACGTCTGTTTGAACAGTGATCAAGGGCTAACGACCCGGTTATTGCGGATAGGAAGCAAGGGACGTCTGTTTGAACAGTGATCAAGGGCTAGCGACCCTGTTATTGCGGATAGGAAGCAAGGGACGTCTGTTTGAACAGTGATCAAGGGCTAACGACCATGTTATTGCGGGTAGTAAGCAAGGGACGTCTGTTTGAACAGTGATCAAGGGCTGTCTGTTTGAACAGTGATCAAGGCTAGCGACCCTGTTATTGCGGATATGAAGCAAGGGACGTCTGTTTGAACGTGATCAAGGGCTAACGACCCGGTTATTGCGGATAGGAAGCAAGGGACGTCTGTTTGAAAAAGTGATCAAGGGCTAACGACCCTTAATTGCAGGTAGGAAGCAAGGGACGTCTGTTTGAACAGTGATCAAGGGCTAGCGACCCTGTTATTGCGGATAGGAAGCAAGGGACGTCTGTTTGAACAGTGATCAAGGGCTAACGACCATGTTATTGCGGGTAGTAAGCAAGGGACGTCTGTTTGAACAGTGATCAAGGGCTAGCGACCCTGTTATTGCGGATAGGAAGCAAGGGACGTCTGTTTAAACAGTGATCAAGGGCTAACGACTCTGTTATTGCGGGTAGTAAGCAAGGGACGTATTTTTGAACAGTGATCAAGGGCTAACGACCCTGTTATTGATGATAGGAAGCAATGGACGTATTTTTGAACAGTGATCAAGGGCTAACGACCCTGTTATTGCGGGTAGTAAGCAAGGGACGTCTTTTTGAACAGTGCTCAAGGGCTAGCGACCCTGTTATTGCGGGTAGTAAGCAAGGGACGTATTTTTAAACAGTCCTAAGTATTTAAAGATGTTACCTCTATTTTATATGAAAAAACCTAGCCCAACAGTAACCTATATAGTTTGTTTATTTTTTAAAGTAGTTCAAGTACATTTAATGTAATTTCATCTTGTAACACAGCTAGCAACAACATTATTGAATACGATGAAGACTTCTGCGAAAACCGTAAATTTGTAATTTGACTGTTTATTTTTCATTTAATTTGATTCTTAAGTTAAACCAGTTTTACAGCAGGAAACTAACTTCCCGCAGTCCGGTTTGTAGCATAATAATAATAAAAAAAGATTTTTTGTATATCCCTCCCTCCCTTATCCCCTCCTCATCCCATTTTCAATCGGCTAACTTGTCCTAGCACTCGATCTCTTTGATCGAAACTGATTATCTCTTCCTGATTAAGATCTTTCGTATCTTGATAATGTTAATTCCATCAGCCGTTTTTAAAATTAACTTGTAATGAAACTCTGTTGAACAGTAGTCTGTGCAATTTTATCCGATCGTAAAATGAGATCAGTTCATTACATATCGATTATCAAAATGATTATTTTCTTTTCCTGTGTAACTATTGATTTTGTTCATATAGAAAAGTGTTTATAATTTCTGCCTCCGGGACTTGGTGCGTGCATAATAGTAATTGTAACGTTCATATTGGCGTCACTCATCGCTCCCACAGAACATAAACCAATTATCACTTTTTATGAAGGCCAATCAAATTATTATAGCTAGACGTTGCGACGAAGAAATATTTATAAATACTTATAATCAAAGTTTTTCACCCCCCCAAACCCCCATCCCTTTGTCGTGCGAGGTCAATAGAGTTTGGCTTAGATTCACTGAATTGTGACAACCGAAATAGTTAACCAACTTGAAGGTTGTCTAGAAGTTGGACGATTTGTTAAGCCCAAGGATCTCTAATAATTAGATTAAATAAATAATGTAACCAATAATCAGACTCTTGAATAATCCACACTATTTGATAGACTTTGGGTGTATTGGTGATATCAAAAAACACGAGTCAAATTTATATGATTAGATGGTGTTGGTTTAATGACTGAAACCAATAAAGAGTGGTTTATTAATATTTTTACTATTATTTTAACAAATTGCTTACTTGGGCCACGAGAAACAAGTAATTAATATTTTATGTGGTGATATTAAAAATAACTACCTATCATTTCATCCAACAACTGGTTTTTGTATCTGCAGCAAGAACTGTGGATTTTTTTATCTGCAACAAGAACTGGGGGTTGTTTGTATCTGCAGCAAGAACTGGGGTTTGTTTGTATCTGCAGCAAGAACTGGGGTTTGTTTGTATCTGCAGCAAGAACTGGGGCTTGTTTGTATCTGCAGCAAGAACTGGGGTTTGTTTGTATCTGCAGCAAGAACTGGGGCTTGTTTGTATCTGCAGCAAGAACTGGGGCTTGTTTGTATCTGCAGCAAGAACTGGGGTTTGTTTGTATCTGCAGCAAGAACTGGGGTTTGTTTGTATCTGCAGCAAGACCTGGGGTATTGTTTGTATCTGCAGCAAGACCAGGGGATTTTTTGTATCTGCAGCAAGAACTGGGGTTTGTTTGTATCTGCAGCAAGAACTGGGGTTTGTTTGTATCTGCAGCAAGAACTGGGGTTTGTTTGTATCTGCAGCAAGAACTGGGGTTTGTTTGTATCTGCAGCAAGAATTGGGTTTGTTTGAATCTGCAGCAAGAATTGGGGTTTGTATCTGCAGCGAGAACTGGGGATTGTTTGTATCTGCAGCGAGAACTGGGGATTGTTTGTATCTGCAGCGAGAACTGGGGATTGTTTGTATCTGCAGCGAGACCAGGGGATTGTTTGTATCTGCAGCAAGAACTGGGAAGGAAAGCCCTTTAGTGAAATTCAAATTTTCTTTGGGTTCAGATCTGGTAGTATTTCGATTTATTAATATAATAATTACTACAATATCAGTATTGATGCTGCCTTTTACGAGTGACATCTGAAGATCACATAACTTGACGAAGTAGCTTTAGTAACTTTAGTAAATGTTTGATAAGTACCCTTTCTACCGTGTTAATCTTGCTGTGGACTAATGGTTGGCACCATCATTGGTGGCTACGTAGACAAAGTCGTCAGTCTTACCTAGTCTTGTTTGCTGCTGATGAAAGTTCGGGGCTATAATCTCAGCCGAGTGATTTGTAGTTTCCCTCTTTTCTGGCAAGCAAATTCAAGAACATTTCTTCTAAATTATACCTTTCTCTACTCCTATGTTGATATCCTGGTTGGGTGGTAAGACGCGGGGGCCGTAATAATAGTAGTAATACAAAAATACAGCCCTTTCCCCTCCAGACGTGACAGGTACAGCCCAATATTCATAGAAAGAGACTTCCATATCTGACAGCTAGAACAGTAACTATATCTACTTTCATGTATTCATACTTCCAGTCATCTGATCTGAAGTTGTCCCTTTTAATAGATATTATCAATATCTGAATAGTAATAATAATAATAATAATATAGTAAAATTTTATTAATACTGACAGGTTGGAAATGTGTTTGAATGTTCTAAAGGGCCCTTTGTATGAAACTAGGGGTGTACAGTCTGTACCTGTGGGAGTAGACCTTGCCAGGGGTTCTCTCGCCAGAGAACACGGGAGCTCGTAAACTTGAGGTTAATGATCCAGCAGGGGGTGAAGGGTGAGGGGGAGAAGACTAACATTTCTTCATGTGTTGAAAAGAACAAGCCGTTAAAAACAACGGGAGGGAACTTGAGACACCCCGTAGAGGGGGGCTTCCAAAATTATGAATCGTCGCACAGCATACGATTAGAGACCAAACACGAAATATTTTACTCACAAGATTACCGGTTCCTTACGATTATATACATATACATATTTTCATAGGATTCATATATCTAAATACACGTTGTTTCGTTGACTATCAAATAGCCCATGTACAAAATAAGTTATAAAACAACGTCCCTTGATTTTTGTCATCTAAACTTCATCGTAAACTCAAACGCTAATAATTTGAACTTAAAATATCCTTTAAAATATGGTTATTAACTTATAAAATAATGATCCATTTTCATCTTCATGAGATCACTGTAAATTTGATCAGAAAACATGTTTTTTTTTATTAGCTATCCATGGATCGAGTTTCGAAAGGTTATAATAATTTATTCAATATACAAATACCTTTAAGGTTGGGTGGAAGAAACAAACAAAAACATGGTAATAGCTACAGTTCTTGAATATCTGTCATACCGGTAGGCATTACGTAATCTGACTAGAACATTTATCGTCTTTAAAAAAAAATTGTTCAAATTTAACATGTCCCTGACAGATTTGCAAGAACGTTTGATATTACCAACTGTAGACTACTTAAATTAATGTATCTACTGAAACAATATTTGATTTATTTTGTCCCAAAACATTTTTTTTTGCCATAAACTGCAAACTTAAGATCTGAACTATCGTCCTCAAACATCCCAACTTAATGAACTGAAGCTCAGTGGGATTAAGTTGCATTAGCCATCAACTAACGCAGTGGAAACTGTTTGTCTTAATAAAACTTACTTACGAATATATATTTTTTAAAGTATTTTAATAAAATGAGTTATTATGAAACCTAAAGATCTTACAATAATATTACCCACTAAAACCTTATTTCTAAACTAAAGAGTTTTATTCGTTCTTAGCATTTATGACCAATTACACGTATTTATTCTCAGTCAAATGGTTTTTGAAACCGACGGACGAGAAATCACGGGAATTCTGGACTGAAATAATACATTAGTTAGGTTTATTTTAAATACGTTATGTGTTCAAACTAATACATTATTATCAATAGGGTTGGACTATTAGTTTTAAGTAGGTTTATAATTTACTAAGTTAAGTAAGTAATTTTAATCTTTTGGTTAAAATGAATTAAAAATAAGACTTGCAGCTTAAATAGAATCCAAACAACATAGGCTAATTTTAAAAGACATAGTTTGGTCGTGACATAATTTTCCAATTGAAAGCCACTTTAAAATGATTGGAAATCATATTTATATTTGATTTGGTGACTAAAATTGCTCGAAAACGTGGCGTGTTGCATAGTCTTGATATTACAGGGGAGGGGGGTCTACACAGCCTAAGGTGATTAGCCCCTACATTATTTATGTGCATTTTCCTAGTTCAACCGAATCAGAACGGAAGATGTTATGCCCTGCACCAATGGGCACGTGGCAAAAGGGATCAGTTTCGCCTAGTCTGGTTTGACGGAGATTGTCGGGGTTTGACTCCCAGCTGGGTGTACTTGAGGTGGTTTTTAACTAAATAATGTCACACTCTCCCGCCACGCAAATACAGGTGCACTTCTAAAGTGCCTATTCTATTTATATGTATTATAAATATGCTGACTGCCCGGTTGGGTAGTAAGACTTGGATTAGGTGTAGAAGAGGGAGGATAGTATCAGTGGGATCAAGACAGTGTTGTTTTCACGTAGTGAGAAAACAAGAACAGTATATAAAAAAGGCCGTAGTCAGGGGGGGTTTCGGGGTTCAAACCCCCCCCCCCCAGAAATTTTATGAACAAAATATATATGGCTTTATTTATGGTTCAAACAATATCAAAATTAAGGTACAAGTACAAATTAGGGGGCTGTGTTACCATAAAAAGCACTTCAGAGAGCTTCCAGAGGTGTTTATTATTTAGAATTTTTTTATAGCCTTCGGCAGTTATGGTGTTATGTTCCCATAAAAAACACTAGAGAGCTTCTAGAGCCATTTAATAATTAGAATTTGTCCTAGCCTCCAATAGTTAGGGGGTAGTGTTGCCATAAAAAACACTTCAGATAGCTTCTAGAACAGTTTTTTATTTAGAATTTTTTTCTAGCCTCCGTCAATTGGGGATGAGACCACCAAACCCCCCCTGAAATTATTGGCTGGCTACGGCCTTGTATACAAATGATTCCAAGCTCACTGTGAATGTTGTATTCTGCGTTAAAATTAAAGTAACTCGTGTTAACGTTCTACGTTTAACCCGGGCCTCTAAGCAGGATTGTGGCAGGAGGAGGAATTCAGGAGGGGATTACAATGAATAGATCGTGGGGGAGGTTGTACACTACCCTCATCACTTGTGATTGACGCCCCTAACCACTCAGCCACCAGCACATTTTTAAGCTAAAGCAATTTTAACTCTGGTAGTTTGGAGCGCATCACAGTTGGGACACTAGTTCCTTCTTGGGAACTGTAAACAAGGTGTACCGGTGTATTAAGGTGGGGTGGAAGGGGATACGAGAAAAATCCAGTGTTTTTTGCAATTTTTAAGGAAATACTTTTTTTGGTTGAAATAAATAAAATATTGCTCCAGTACAAACATAGAATTTAATTTCCTTCACGTGGTGACCTCAAAATATCTTGAATATCTATCGAGGGTGTCCTGGAAGTTAATGACAATTTTTTTTTCTTCTACATTTAAAAGTTTCTCGTCTAATGTCGTTAGGCTCATGATAGATATTCAACAACTCTTGATATCAACATGTGAAGAAAATTGAACTCTATATTTGTACCGGAGTAATATTTTATTTAATATAGAAAAACAAATATTTTGTCATAAAAAGTGCAAAAACACTGGCCTTTTATCGCTTCCCCTTCCATCCCACCTTAACTTATCCCCGGCTGTTGTGGCTCTCCTTTTAGGATGGTTGTAAATGTTTTCTCAAGCTCAACGAAATTTGTAGGTGATAGTAAGACACAACAAAATGCTAATCTAATCCAACCTAGCCTAGCCTAGCCTAGCCTAACCTAACCTAACCTAACCTAATACAAGGCAAAAAGAGTGGTGGGATCTAATTCATATCTACCCGCAGGTCTATTATCTATTATGGTCCTGGCCAGTGAAACTTAGCTATTATCTTTTGGAACAAGAAGTCCCATGACCCAATTGTTATACACCGGCCATTTGTATGCATCAAATCATGTGATCTGCAACTGTCACTTTTGATATTATTATTATTATTATTATTATTATTATTATTAGCACCGTGTCTTACTACCCATTCGGGTTATACGCACTTACGCTAATGTGTAATGTTAGGGTGATTGTGAGATGAAATGGAGGACCTACAATTTAGCGTGGGATCCGAACCACGGTGGAGGCCTGGCATTCCACACATTCACAAGTTGTGATTAATACACGTCTTGTCGGAGGTGAAGGAAGGGCTTGGTAATCAGATAAATCTGTGCCGGACCGAGGATTGAACCCCGGACCCCCAGCACAGAAGTCTGACACCTTACTCCTAGACCACCAGGTCACCCACTTTTGATAGATATGATGAATACAGGGTGACCTGGTGGTCTAGGGGTAAGGTGTCAGACTTCTGTGCTGGGGGTCCGGGGTTCAATCCTCGGTCCTGGCACAGATTTATCTGATTGCCAAACCCTTCCTTCACCTCTGACAAGACGTGTATTAATCACAACTTGTGAATGTGAGGAATGCCAGGCCTCCACCGTGGTTCGGATTCCACGTTAAACTGTAGGTCCTCCATTTCATCTCATAATCACCCTACCATCACACATTAGCGTAAGTGCGTATAACCCGAACGGGTAGTAAGACGCGGTGCTAATAATAATAATAATAATAATAATAATAATAATAATAATGATGATGATGATGAATACACATAAAATATTAGTAATAAAATAGTATCAATTCTAAATGCAAAAAAAAAATCTAATATTTGGAAGTGTGTTCCTATAGTTTTATTGTTATTTTCTATGTATTGATAATATATATCAGAAGTGGAAGCTGCCGATAACATAACTTTATGTATGGACACATGAAAGTAGCACTAGTAACTCCTCTAGGTGTCAGATAAGGTTCTTTCAACGACAATGTGGCTGTCTAGAAGTCTCGTGTACTAACATTTCTGGAACATACCAAAGGTCTTGCAGTCTGTGGAATGTCGATACTGGCAACTTGTTGCCCTTGTTTAGTTAGAAGGGAAAGGAGGGTTGGGAATCCACCACCCCCGACAAGCCACCCCTTCTCCTCCCATGACTCATGATGACTGTATCAACTCGTATCCGATATAGGACCGTTATCAGTGGACTTTGACTCGAGTAAGTTGAGAGAACAACAGAGACAGACGCTCCAACCCAGAGGGACTTACAATACAGCTGGCAGGGGTTCGAATCCTGACTTGCCAGTCACCGACAAACCATTATTAGAGTCCTGCAAAAATGGCGAGACGCGATAAAGCGAAAAGTGCCATGGAATCAAGTTATTTTTCCTTTGATAGTTTTTAGATATGATTTACAATGTTTTTGAAAAGAGAAATAAAACGAAATCGTCTTGTTACACGACATCCTCCTATTAAAAGAAATAAAACTACTTTCACAAAAAAAAATTATTTAAATAAACACGAAATTAAGAATGACTAAGAAGAAATTTTTACCATGCTGTAATTTGATTAGTATTTTGTTGTAGTGTAAGCTAACTTTAGGCTGCAAATTTGTGAAATATGCAGACAAACTTGACAAAGAATTTTAAAGCAAATATATAAGATTTTAATAATAAATTTTAATTTTGTATACATTGTCTCAATATGTAAATAATACAAACACCTCAGATAACACGTAATTTTGAATAAACACGAAATAGCACGGAAAAGTGAGATTAAAAAAAAAGTAACCAGAAATAAATCTATTTTTACGGGGCTCTAAGTCCATTATTATTAAATATCCTATTTTTTCTTAGTAATTAGATGAATGAGACTAAACTATCGCATGAACCGGAGGCGCAAACACGAGACTGTTGCAGTAGACTGAATCAGCGATCAACTGCCACAGTTGAACAAGAAAAAAAACACTCAAAATTCATATGAACTATTCTTATCAATTTTTGTATCCTTGTTTTACATCTATGTTTGAATTTTGTCCCTTTCTATGGTTAGTTAAAAAGTAAATAAAAAGCTAAACCTCAACATGCACTATAACCTCAAATGTGGTCCATGCCCTTAAAAATGTCAGAAATAGTCTAAAAGTTAAAATTGGCTTTACAAATAAAATAAGGTATTTTTTCAAATAACTTATACCTTACATTAACTAATATTTCCTGAAAATCTTGATTAGAAAGTTGAAACATAATATAATTTGTTAAAAATAATATTACACACACAAATACTCTTTGTATAGACATTGAAAGATATATAGGCCCCAACTAATTAGTCACTAATATTCTTTAAAATACAATTTTTTCTTTGATATTCTTCAAAATATGTACTCTATGCCTTAATTATGGCTTAAAGCTAAAAAAAATCCCCAAATATGCAATTATATGCTAAATAAAAACTAAAATTTTGTAATCAGGACCTCTAAAAAAAGTCCTGTCCAGTATTAGAATGAAGTTTTAATCTAAAAATCTAACAAATGATAAAAATACCAGCCCTACTTCTAGATCTTGTTCCCGTTTTTGAACCAGAGTTGAAATATATCATATTGTGTTTGGTTGTTTTACTTGATTCTCAACTTAGCTCATATGAACACTAGACCAGATGTATAAGATTAGGGCATTCCTATCCTACAGGGCTATTTCTGTTATAGAGGTCCCTGAATTCTTTCCGTGGTTAGCTTTTAACGTAACTACTAATAGGTACCATCGATACTGTAACATCAATGTTTTATAGTAAAACATGTTTTTTAAAATCAAATAGCTGTAACTAAAGAGCAATTTTCAATAAGTTAATCTAAAACGTTAACATTAATTCAAAATAATATTGCATTGATAAAAGTAAAAAACATTATTTATAAAATAAACAAAGCCATTTACAGTTTTAAGTTCAATTATTGTATATAGTGTAATATAAATAATTATATTTAAAAAAAAAAGCATCTAATATCTGTAAAAAACATTAAATTTTGAAAACTATCATCATAGTTCTAGGAACAAAAGTTATATTCTCCCCATGAACAATTAGCACAATATTAGGAACAAAATGTTCTCCCTACAAAGGTGGTGGGAAATTGTCAAAATAATTGTTTGGGTTGAAATAACATTTACCAGACTTTTTTGTATTATATAATATTATTTACCACGTGGTTATTTCAATTTGGGGGAGAGGGGAGGCGATTATTCTCGGAAATTTTGAAGTTTTTTTACAACAAAGAGTTTTATTTTGGTAATTAATAATAAAACATTTCTTCATTAGAAGGGTTTTATCTCTAATATGATAACATCAACAGTTCTTATATCCCCTTGACTAATAGCTATAGTGAACTTAAAACAGGAATTTTTTCTCTTCACTTAACATTTTCATGGTCAAGACCTACTATTGCCTACTTATGACAGATATTCAACAAGTGTTGATATTCCAGTCTAGAACATTCAACTAAACGTATCAACTGGAGAAATATTTGATGTATTGTAATAAAAAAATGTTTTTGGTTATAAAAAATGGTAAAAATACGGACCTTAAAACGTGTTCCCTTCCATACCGCCTTACCGTGGCAATTTCTGAGTCTTTGATTATACAGCACACAACTTACAAACTAGCTCAATCCTAGAACATACACAACACCCAGTCCCCTTGTCGTAAAATCATTATTTGAAAGAAGACCCCCAATTTCACAAATGGTAAATATTTGGGCCATTCCAGGGAATCAAACCCGGGGATTTTTTTTGTCACTAGACAGAGGCGCTACCAGTTGAGCTAAAATTTTATACACATTTATTCTAAGATGATAAAATATTCTGAAACCTTAGCTGAGCCTGTAGACATGACTTCTTACTGAACTAGGGGTCTAGGTTCATTCCGGCCATAGAAGAAAGAAACTGCCAGCCGTTGTGTCTATTATAATATTGGCTAGTTTGTAAGTTGTGATACGATAGAATTAATTTTTCAGAAAGTGAACGTTAAATACATTTAATAATTTTAAAATAAAAAACAGAACAAAAAAAGGAATGTCTATTGTACAAAAAGATTTGTTTAAATGTAAGAACTTGTGTTCGGTAAATTAATACTAGCTGTAGAATGTCATCAACGACAGGACTAAGAGGGTGAATTTCAAGTCTAAAATTTGGCAGCACAATTGGTTGAGCATCAGACTGATATTTACCTGCCGGTTTGTGACCAGTCGTGCTAAGCGCTCGTCTAACCTAGCCGCTCGTCTGAGGCGATTAGAACACCATCTGATTAGTCTTCCAATGGAAGCTACCCAGCATCCCTTGCGACCAATACGAAAAATCGAGTTATTTGACGTACATGTGATCAGCCAACACGTGCACAAAACAATAGATCCAAATGTTTATCGTCTTTAGCTAAAGGGGGTTGATATTTGTACAAATAAAACGTGCCCCAATGATGGGTCTTCTTCGAAAAACGGGGTGGTCGTAGCGGGTGACTTGAAAGGGGGAGGGGCAGGCATAGGTAGGGGGGATTAGTATGGAGGGGGAGTAAGGAGGGAGTGACTTACTATCTGAGGAGTTCTTGGAAGTGTCAGAAAAACACAAGGCATCCTTCTGTCCTTCCCTTCTCCCACACTTTGAGAGAAACCAAGGTGCTGAGACTATCACTTGCATGCGAGGTGGCCTCATCATGTGGCCTCATCTTGTCAGTATCACGCAACGCACCCTCACAGGTAAGGTTATTCGCGTGGTTAAGGTGGGGTGGAAGGGGGACGCGAGAAAAGGCCAGTGTTTTTGCAGTTTTTATGGAAAAACACTTTTTTTGGCCAAAATAAATAAAATATTGCTCCAGTACACACAGTTTTTAATTTTCTTAACATTGTGATATCAAAAGTTCCTGAATATGTCATGAGCATGGTGGCATTATCTGTCAAACTTTTTAAATGAAAAGAAAAAGTTGTCATTAAATTCCAGAGCACTCTTGACATATATTCAAAATATTTTGAGGTCATCATCATGTGAAGAAGAATAAATTCTATGTTTCTCTGGAGCATTATTTGATTTATTTTAACAACAAAAATTTGACCATAAAAACTACAAAAACACTGGCCTTTTCTCGCATCTCCTTTCATTCCACCTTACTGTGCCAACCTTTCTTTGAAAGGCGAATAAAAACTAAAAAAATTACCGTTGATTAAGTGAATTTCAGCCTTGTTTTCCTCCCCCCCCATAATTACGTTTAACATCATTGATACTAGAGTAGGACTGAGGAGGGAATATTACATGAAAAGCATCAACATTAGTATGGCGGGTGAATCCTCCATGTCAGCCAAGGACTTAAACCAACTGCACACTGGAAGTACAATATGTTATGTGTGATGTGTTTAAAAGAATAAAAGCTTTTGTGTCGATCCAGTCCCCAGTAAGACACCTATAATCGTTACCTAGACATGTGAGCCACACAATCGAACGATAGATTCATTCACTAAAACAAGTCAAGATTTAAAATATTCTCAATCTCTAGTCACATACCACATGGACTCCCTCACCATGTCTGTACGCCCTGTATATCTACATGTTGTCTACCCTCTACCTACTACTCTGTACGCCCTGTATATCTACATGGTCTACCCTCGCCATGTCTAGCCCTGTATATCTACATGGTCTACACCCTTACGCCGACTCTGTTACCGCCCATGGTATATCTACATGGTCCCACCCTTATGCTACATGCTCACTCTGTAGCCCTGTATATCTACATGGTCACCCTTGCCAGCTCTTCGCCTGTATTACAGCGCACCTGACTCCTACAATCCGGCTGATTTGTGCATCTAGCATACTACTCCAGTCTTATTCAACATCCAGTAATGACCACAGCAGACTACATTTGCGGCTCGCTCTTTACAAAGTGACTTACATTCACACAACAGAACCGTTCCTGGAATAACATGGCCATTTAATTAAACGGCGTATGTACGAACCACGAACAAAAAATACGTGAAGAAGACGGAGAGACAGAAAGGAGACGGCAATCGCGGGGAAAACGTGAAGAAAGATGGATTTGTCAGTTGGTAGCCCTTCCTTCGATTTTACAAGATTTAAAACATAGACATTACTACTTCGAATCATCGTTGGTTGCTTTTGTGTGAATTGAAACTAGAAAAATGTCAAGATAATAATATGCATTTTGCAAGAGACTAAATAAGACTTGTTTGATTGAGAATTTAGTTTCGATCCAAACCTGAGAAACATATAAATATATATTTATTTGTCCACGCAGGAGCCGCTAAATATATTTTCAATTATTATTTCCGCTTCCACACTTTACCAACGTAATTAAATGTGGATAGCATGGATGGAGTCTTTATATTAGATACAATAATTTTATGACTATATACTTTAATTTATCTACAATAGAATATAAAATATATTTTATATAGCCCTATATACATATAATATATAAAAAATAGGTAATAACCTATAGTTGTATATTATATGAATGGATAATACAATAAAAGCATTGTTGTACTAAATTATATATAAGTTCATAAAACTATATTTGATATAATATTCTTTAAATTGAAAAATGATACTTTGTCACGGGAATCGAGCCCGGAACCTTTGACTCCTGGTCCTGGATAGCTCAGTGGTAGAGCATTGGCGTTCTAAGCCTAAGGTCCCGGCTCGATTCCTGTGTTCAAGCATCATTTTTCAATTAAAAGAATATACTATTTAGATGCGGCTGTAACCGTAATTAACAAATATAATAGCTTAGCTAATTAATCCATTATTATATTTGACTAGCTTTAATATAATAATGTGTAAGAAAACTATATTGTATAATATAAAATCATATTCAAATAAATAATTAAAAATATTGCACATATAATCAGCTACGCTAATGGTGTTGAAATGAGGAGGGTAGAATTTAGAATAAGAATTTTACCCACAGTTTATTGGAGGGAGAGCGGGAAACCATTTAGGCAAACAAAAAATTCTCAAGTACACCTGGTTGGATTCGAACCTCAACTTCCCCGCGTCACTAGCAGAACCGGACTAGACGACCCCACAAACGCGAGATATTATCTTAATCAGACCTGCATCGAGCGATGGAGTGGAGTGATAAATTCATCAAGTTATCGACTGTCTGTTTGGATGAATAATAATAATAATAATAAATAATAATAATAATAAATAATAATAATAATAATAATAATAAAAGTAGGCCTGCCAACGTGTTGCTAATAATAGGTTAGCCCCCATTCAGTCTGCACCTTCAGCATGGAGAAAGTGTTGTTTACTTTATGATTGATGTTGGTACGCTCTACTGGAGTAAAGCGCGATTCACACGGGAGCGTCAAATGACGCAATTTTGTTCCGGCCAATGCTGAAAAGAGGTTTCCACTTACTTTAAAAATTTGTCCTTTATTTTAAAGAAGGAGTTTATTTATATTTTACATTTTTAAAGTGGTTTATTTATAAAATAACGGATTTAGTTACATTTGATTGAATTTGATATAAGAATTGATTAATTAACACTCCGCAATAGAAAATGCGTTGTGTTCTAAGTGTAACGTCCCGCTTCGAATCTTTTAGTTCAGGACACTAGCGCCGCGAGCGCTAGCGATGTGTTTCTACTTGCCAACATTAGAATGGCGTTTCTATACTTATCCCTTTTCTATGTTGTCAGATAACGCAGCAGTGTGAAATATGCCTGAAAATTCGGACCTTGTATTTATATATTCGCTACCAGTTCCCCTCCTCATACCACCCCTCCCTTCACCAATAGGTTCCCTCCTTCCTCCACCCCCTGTTGCGCAAATGAAGTCTGCGCCCGCTATTTGAAAGAAAACGACCTCATATTTTAACATTTTTGTTGTTCACTTCAAAATAAATCAGCTTATAGGCATTCTTATTTTGGTTACCGAGTCTCTTAACTCTTCCACAAACTGCTGGTCCGTGATTTGGTTCCTGGCGGGGGTTCTAATTTGTTCTGTTGTGTGTGAACTTAATAATAGTTATTTGGTAGCTATTGTTTCACTCGTAATAGGACATCATGAACGTTAATAGGTAGGTGGGGAGGGGGGGAATAAAATCCCCGCTGTGAACTTGTGATCACCTGAACAACATTACATTCAACTATAACAAACAAACAAACGAACGAACAAATTACTTTTGATAATAAGACTAATATTATTTATCACGTGAGTCGCTATGACATAATATGTATTCATACTAACATCAGTGGGCCTGAGGGTTAGGGTCAGTATATCTGGTTTGTCAATGACGGGAAGTTAGGTTTCCAATACCGGATTTGTGTCCACATAGGTTTTTTATATTCAAATCGTTTCCTGCTCTCTTTCTATGCGAATATGTGTAAATTTACTCTTAGCATCATCCCTTCCCCGAGGGGTAGTAAGATGAAGTGCACAAAACTATGTACTGTATTTAACATGTCCTTATAAACAAAGAGTTAATCATCAAAAAGACTTGAGATTAACTTAATCTAGAACAGCAAATTTAATTCTTAGCTTACAAAACTAGTTCCGGGAATTATTTTTAACGAGAAAGTAGACTATTTTATGCCTGGATCAGGGTCGAACATGGACTTTTGGCTGGATTCCACAGCCATTCAGCCACAATATAAAGGAAAAGCCATTTTTACGACAGCAGAAACTAGCAGAAAATATTATTACACACCTTGTTGGTCGTCAAACTTAACAAGGTGAATAAAATAATTGATTTTCAAATTTATAGATAGATTTAATATCAATTGCCATGAAGAGGATAAAGTTAGCAATCAGCCAGCTAGAGCTGATTCATATTTGATCGCGGGTATTTTAAAACTACCGGTAATTGTCGTGTTCAACTTTATCCTGTGTATTTATAATTAGTTATTTGAAACGATGATAACATATTATTCCGAATAAAATCAATACTAGGCGAGTGAGTTTTAAAAAAAAATTAGCTCACTAATTTTATTTTTTGATACCCAGTATATTTAACTGTATAAAATTTAAGGGAATGCAAGTTCAAGAACAATATTTTTACACTTCTTATGGTAAAAATCTTTTTTGGTCAAAATAAGTAATATTTGCTTCAGTATAAAGATTATCTAATTTTCTGCAACAGTATTATCAACAGTACCTGTTATAATCTTTGTTGAATATTTTTTCAGGAGTATGGTGACATTTGAACTGAATTTTTGAATGATGGAGAAATTCCTCTAATTTCATGACAGATATTCAACAAAGTTATTTAGTGTCGTAATATTGTGTGCAGAAAATTAAGATAAATGTATCTGCTGAATCAATATTATTTATTGTTGTTTGTTTAACTTTTATTGTTATAAAAACTTCACACAGAAAACGGCCCTAACTCTAGTTTACTCCCCCCTCTCTAAATACTTATTACCGTGATTAATAATGTTTAGTTAGTAACATGACTTACAATTAACACCGACACAACAACACTTTTTAAAAAAATTTAGGCGGAACCCTTAACACGCTTCTCTTGCTCTACACAACTTCTTGCTTGTGGGGGAGCCTGGGGTTTAATACCAGACAGGTGTACTGTCAATTAAATTTCCCCCTTCTTTCAAAACATTGTTCAGTTATGTCCTACTAGTAACCCTCATCATACCCACATTCTCGCTGATAAGCTTGTGTTAAACGTATCTAATATAATTTAAAACGCGAAGAAAATTCTTTCGTAATAATTATTCTCACACTTTTTCACAAAGGATTTGCTCAAAGATTTTAATTCTAAAGAATATTAAAAGGAGAGAAATTCTTAATATGGGATTAAAATTATAACAGGAATATATATATTCTACTTATATTAATTGTATTTCACTTTACATTTACAAAAGCAGCGGTCGGCAGTTAATTTTATTTGGGGGCCGTATGACCAAATCAAAAATTTCGTGGGTCATCTGTATTAGAAGAAATTTTTAGGCCCGATTTCTACCCTTTTATCCAACCAAATCCGCAAGGAGCCATTTATTTGGGTTTTTTTTTATTTTTTTAAAATTTTTTGTAGACTAAATTCCATTCACCACCCGAGTTTACTTGAATGACAGCTCAAAAAGCTACTATAGTTCCAATATGTATTCCTGACATATCAGTAATTTAGGCTAATATTATGCCTCCAAGGATCACTAAAATGAAAGAAAACACTAGAAACCAATATTTTTAATTAATTCTAAGCAGAAGAAACACTTTAAACTGTTTAGTATAAGATGAATGAAAAAGTTATTACAAATTTTAGTATACATTTTGCTTATAAATATGTCATACTATTCTAGTCACTAGACAAACCACTTTTTATTATGGTTTTGAATTTATAATATTGCTTGTAAAACATTTGTTGATGATATCCAGTTGTCTTTGGTCATCTGTAACTTCTATTTTTTTCTTGGAACTCATTGCAGAATATTAAAACACACACAAAACTATGCACAATTAAAAAATCCCTTTACCAAATTTTGTGAAATAATCTATAAACTAACAAAAAAATTATTTAAATAACTTGAAATGCACCGTAACAATTGGTCAAATTAATATGTATTTGAACTAATAGAAAATATCTATACAAACAAAGTTATTCTTAAAATGATTATTAAAATGATCTAGGATGAAGTTTTTTTACGTTAACATGAGAAGCCCAATAATTAAAGTAAAAGATAATTGAAATTAAATTTATAAATTATAAGTTATAGAAAGGCTTTAACAAACTAGAGACTAAATTTAAAGCTATAAATATAGTAAACTTGCACAGTAATACATTCTGTAAAATATATTTGAACTAAAAATTTTTATATTTATTTAGGTCGGGTACAAAGCTTTTTATCGTTTTATTACACTTAAAAATTATTTATTGACAGCACTTTCACAAAAGGTTTTAAAAATATCTCTTTAAATGGCGACCGATGAATTAAAACCATATAATTGATCATGACCAAACAAGTTCTTTACAATGGTGCACCCACGCAGTAGAAAAAATATTTTTTTCAGTTAAATATTTCAAAATACATAAAATACATAAATGTATTATATATAAATAAAAATGATAAGTATTTTCTTTTTCCAAGTAAATACTGATGCCTGTATTAAAGGGTTAATGTATGCACTATATTACACATCATCGATAAATACAACACGAAGAATAAGTACTTTTAATTATGTTTAAATATTGTTTCGGATTGGATAGCAAAATTATTAAAAGTAATTAAATAATGTGGTGAAACTAAAGTTCCCGTTATTTTGAATATAAAATATAATATGTAATTAAAAAACTTATCTGATATTTTACAAGTGCTGGCAACCCAAAATCTAAACATATGATTTTTCAACTGTCATTCTGGTAGAAAGTTACGGTGAACATATTGTATGTTCGAGTTGATACAAAGTTTTGCTTTAATAATACTTATGAATAAATAATATTTTTTATGAATTAGTCTATTTTTAATGACTTAATAGCTTTATTTATCCAAGTAGATACCTTAGGCTTCTGTCGTACAAAAAGTCCCTTCTTCTGCCCTTGCGGCCTAGAAGGGAGAGCTTCGCGCCATTTGCGACCGCTGATCTAAAAGCTAAAGTTGAGATATGTCACTGACCTATCGTCATCCAGCCAACTATTAGTTTTTTAATCCACAAGATAATTAAGGTAGTATCTGTAGAGCGGAGCTGAGACAACGCAGGTCTCCTACCGTGCTCAGAGATGGAAGTGAGTTTCTAGACTCTATCACTTCCAAATATTAATGATGATGATGATAATAATTACCACGTCGCCACCTCCGCTAAGTTAAGACAGGGGCAGGCACCGGTGTCTCCTCCTAGCGGTGGCAGGTAGAAACAGAGAGCTCTAAGAACACATCTTAACATTTTGTTTGTTGTTGATAAATCATTTGTAATCAATTATTGATTAGCAACTTTTTCTTTGTTTTAGATAAACATTGTCGGAGATTCTTACTTAACATTTTCATTATTATAAAAATCACTTACCGAATGTATTGAAATTCTACAAAAAAAAAAAGTTAAAACTTAAATTTCTTTTTGTTTGGAAATTACAATGTCAGAGAAGATCCCAAAAGAATTTTATTTTACAACAAAAGTTTGTTAGTTTCTCAACAACAACACAATGATAAAGATAATTCAAAACTAGCTCTAACATCATTAATAATAAATCAATTTTTTTTATTTAAAAAAAGTTTAATTTAAGTTTAGGAACATCATTCCAAGAGTTTAAGATAGCAACTGTACACTGTAGTGCTAGGAAATAAACAGTCTGGTACACGTTCAGACGGATAAAAAACTAACATAACGTTTCAGGGATCGAGCTATGGTACCTGTAAGATAAGGTCAACCACGCTAACCTTTCAACCACATTGACACGCAATTAGTATTAATTTTTATTAGCTCACCATTATGTCTTAAAACAGGATTGCAAGTAACGGGAGGGCAAGGGTTCCAATCTCGGTCGGGTGCATTGGAGTTTATTTTATGTATTATTAGCACTATAGTTTTCTCCATCCTCTCTCCAAGCTAATATTGTTGAGTATCCTCTAAGTTTCTCGCACCAAAAAAAACACACCTTTTGTGGTTTTTAAAAAAAACTTGAACTGAATACTTTAGGCACACTAACATTTTCATTTTGGTTTCGTCTAATGAAATTTTATAAACGGAAGATGTTCCTAAATATTTCAAACCATAAAAATATGCCAAGGTAATCAAAAATGTCATATACCTTCAATTTCTCAAATTGTAACAAACAGTTTTATTTTAATAAAATAATTTACTTTGAGGATGGTCTTAATCAAATTTAGCAAAGTTTCAAAAGCGAATCCCCAATCTGCGCAATTGACGTTGATGTGTGAATATCTGGACGATATTAGGGACATGGTTCGCTATTTTTTAATATAATGTCTTGATCCGTAGATTTACACAGAAATCTCTAAGCGTTTTAGCTTACGACGGACTATAACACAAACCCCGTCACTTGGACCAGCGAGAAAGGGACTTGGCCGGTTTTACGCCTGGGCACTACTTGTTACCTTATTTTTAAATATCAAAGTTTCAGACCAAATTGGTACTGAAGTTCAACGTGTTCGAGATGATTCACTTTCTTATGTACATCGTCCGTGTGGTTAACTTGTTGAAACGGTCAACTTGAGATCAAGGGTGCCTGGTTCGATTTACGAGTACAAGATTAACTGTCTTAGGTTAAGTTAGTTTGTGAGTCGTGTAAAGATACAATATGTGTGCTTGAAAGTGCGCGTTAAATAGTCCAATATAGTTACACTGTAATTACTTATTTATGTTTATTGTTGTTGTTATTTCTTAGTAACTAAAGAAATGGAGGGGGTGGGGGGGAAGGACAGAATAAATAAATACCGCCGAAAGGTACACACTTCTTTTTCACTACCGTTTCTTAACCCTTCTTTTTTTTATGTCCCTCCCCCCTTCCTCTCTCGTGTGTAAATTATCTGTGAAGTTGAGCTCGGTCATGTTCGGGTGTCTCCGGAGAGTGGCTGGGCGGTCGCGCGCTCGCGAGTGAGAGAGAGGGAGACAGATTGGGATTGTTGTAGTAGGACAGTGTGGAGGCAGACCAGTCTCACGAATCTGCCGTGACGCGACGGACGGACATTAGTGTCGGGGTCGCTGTGTTTGCTGGGAGGCGAGAGAGAGAGAGAGAAAGAAAACAAAACACGACGGCGCGCGTCGGTAAAATCATCTGTTGTCGCGAATCTCTTTGTGATTTCCTCCCTTCGGGAAAACCAGATAGAAACATCTTTACTGAAATAGCGCAGTGACATATTTACAAGAGAAGAACAAACGGATCAAATTAAACATGTTTTGAACAATTGAAAATATCCTCGTTACCTCGATTAGTGTTTCTCAGAATTTAAAAAAAAGCTGTGGTGTTAAAAGCCAGGTAGTTTAAAAAAAATAGAACGGTTAAAACATATTTCAAGGTCATGCTTCATCGAAATAGCTTCTCAGATCCTAAAAATTTATTCTTTAAAATCAGTTTCCAGCATCAAGAAGGCACGTAATAAAAAAAATGAACAAGATAAGAAAAATAGTGTTTTGATACGTTGTGATTATATGTTTTGTTATTTTAATTATACTTTTGCCCCCCTCCTAAGATATCCTGGGATTTGTTGATATGTTTCGATATTCAAAGGTAGTTTTGTTGTGTTAAACGCGCGACACAGTCTTTCGGGCTGGACCAAAAATTGTTTGTGTTTTATACGTGAGTGCGGGGGGGGGAGAAACATTTGAAAAGAATCTTCATTCACCTTGATCTCAGTGTCGTGCGAAAATAAAACATAACTGGGCAAGAGAGAGAGAGAAACTTCCTTCTATTTGATTACCTAACAGGTGGGTTCATATTAGTTTGAATTTATTCATTTAGATCCATTTATAATCCTATTAGTCTAATTCATGTTTTGAATGTGGTTCGTTAAAAAAAGTCTCCAAAACAAAAATGGCAAAAATGTAGTTTTTTTTTAAACTTCAGCGTTTAAAAAAACCCAATGCGCACGTGCAAATGTTGTTTAAAGCATTCCCCGATGATATCTGTTTGGAAACTATTACTATCAACACCATCTCTCTCTTTAAATGTTATTTATTCCACGATTGTGAAATGTGTTAGGCCTACTTGTCGACAGACCACGAGCGAGCAAAGACCTGCCCAGTCCGCTGATACCTCGTCTGGTCTGCAACAGGTGAAGCTCGCTTTGTGCAAGAACACAACCAGACGACCTTTTGATTGAAAATTAATTCGGGTCAGATTATGGTTTAGTGGGGGGCACGAAACCCCAACTGATTGGGCCCTCTCTCCAAGTTTATTGTGTTATTAAAAATAGTGGCATGATTATTGTTTATAGGCCTAGTCTCAAACGTGAGCATTGCTTGGATTCGTACAATAATTGCGCATGATTTAACTGCAGCGAGTTATATTAACAGATAAACTTACAAAATAAAACTAGTAAATTA
This sequence comes from Timema podura, assembly GCA_033556935.1. Lineage (NCBI taxonomy): Eukaryota > Metazoa > Arthropoda > Insecta > Phasmatodea > Timematidae > Timema > Timema podura. Next base: position 49,787,966 of record JAVRXN010000005.1, read on the forward strand.
ACTCATAAATTATATAATTATTCCCATTACATTCTTATTACGGTCGATAGAAACAATTAAAACTGAGATAAACTTAATGTTTTTATACCGCGTTTCACTGCCCGTTCGGGTTGTAGGATATTTATTACGATAGTGGGTGCACGTCTATTTATTAATACATAGTGGTGTTTTTAATCGATATTATATTTATTAATCCATAGTTGGTGTACGCATATTTATTTATTACCATAGTTGGTGTACGCATATTTATAAAATTACCATAGTTGGTGTACGCATATTTATTAATTACCATAATGGGTGTACGCATATTTATTAATTACATAATGGGTGTACGCATATTTATTAATTACAATAATGGGTGCACGCATATTTATTAATTGCGTTAGTGGATGCACGCATATTTATTAATTGCGATAGTGGATGCACGCATATTTATTAATTGCGATAGTGGATTCACGCATATTTATTAATTGCGATAGTGGATGCACGCACATTTATTAATTGCGATAGTGGATGCACGCATATTTATTAATTGCGATAGTGGATGCACGCATATTTATTAATTGCGATAGTGGATGTACGCATATTTATTAATTGCGATAGTGGATGCACGCATATTTATTAATTACGATAGTGGATGCACGCATATTTATTAATTGCGATAGTGGATGCACGCAATTTATTAATTGCGATAGTGGATCACGAAATTTATCAATTGCGATAGTGGATGCACGCATATTTATTAATTGCGATAGTTAGTGGATGCACGCATATTTATTAATTGCGATAGTGGATGCACGCATATTTATTAATTGCGATAGTGGATGCACGCACATTTATAATTGCGATAGTGGATGCACCACATTTATTAATTGCGATAGTGGATGCACGCACATTTATCAATTGCGATATGGATGCACGCATATTTATTAATTGCGTTACTGGTGCACGATATTTATTAATTGCGATAGTGGGCGTACGCATATTTATTAATTGCGATACTGGATGCACGCATATTTATTAATTGCGATAGTGGGCGTACGCATATTTATTGATTGCGATAGTGGAAGTACGCATATTATTGATTGGATAGTGGCGTACGATATTATGATGCGATAGTGGCGTACGCAATTTATTGATTACGATATGCGTGCATATTATTGATTAGATAATGGTTGTACGCATATTTATTAATAATGATAACGTGGTAGCTACATGAGGAGGGTAGAATTGAGTGGTAATGTATTGCCACTAGCGCGGAGAGTTTGGGAAACTATATATGAAAGAACCACCTTTGGTACACTCGGGCAGGGATTCAAACCCCTTCCTTCCCCATCACTGGTAAATAAGACTAGATGTGTTTGACATTTAGACCGTGTGTTCACCGATGCATGTCGATGGACTGTGGTTGTATCTTCCCGTCTCTAAATACAACCAAGTGAAGGGATTTTAAACGTTCTCTTTGTCGGGAAAACGAACCACGGACCTAACTTCTCATGACCTGTTGGGAACATGAACCCTGATTACTAAAAAAAAAAAAAAATAATGGGGGTGCTTTTTGAGTGGCCTTAAAGCCATGTTTTGAGAAATAAAAAAAGTAAATAAAAGACTGTGAGCTGAATGTGTGACTGACAGAACTGATAAAAACTGATGGTTGAAAAAGTTATGATGACTAAAAGCTGGTTCTTTAACTCAATCATTTTATTAAATTTAAAAATTATTGTTTGAGTGATTGTAACGTGTTTTTTTTAGATGTCGGTAACAAAATTTAAATTTATCAACATTTTAAAATACACTACGGCATCCTAAATACTCTGAACGTGTATTAAATCAAAATATTAACATGCACGCATTGCTATTATTGTAGAATCAATATATTCCAGTTTCCCTTCATATTTAAGGTGGGCTGGGAAGGACATGAGCTAAGGAATATATTGGTTGCAGTTTTAATAGTTTTTTTTTTGTAAAATAATTAAAATATTGCTCCAGTAGATTGGTTTGGTTTAGTTGCTACACTTCTTGTCAACAGTTGTTGAATATCTGTCATGGATATAATGTGACTTGAACAGAAACATTTTAAGTGAAGAAAGAAATTCTTATTTGAGTCTCCTATTCTCATGACATACTCAAGAACTGTTGATATCACCGTGTGGAGACAAACTAAACCAACCTACGGGCTTTAACTCTTGTTTCCACCTTAATATTAAGGTGCCTCCTGACTCCGAGCAGTTCAGATTGCGAACATGAGATTTTTGATATATAGCAAAGAGTCCAGATTGGGGACACGCCATGCTGCTATGCCATCAGACACCCAGCGGGGCAGGGTACCGGAGGCGTAATATACCCGGGGCGGACCAACTATACTCCATTCACGGTAGGAATTACTCTCTGAAAGGTCTTTTTTCCTACCAAAATCCTACTATATAATAGCTTTCTGGTAGAGGAAAAAGGCCTTTCAGAAAACAATTCCTACGGTGAACAGACTTTAGTAGGTTAGGTATAGGAAAGAAGGACAAATAGGACTTTTAGATTTAGGTGCTTACTATAAATTTATTATTGTATTAATATAAAAAAAGAACATAGCTAAAAGATGTAATGTTGATTCAAGATGTAGATCTAGGTCCCGAGTTACAGGCTAGGAATTGGGATAAATAATGTAAATAAATAAATAAATATGCCATCAGAGCCAAAATCTGTGTTGTAATGTTAAAAAGGAAAATAAAATTGTAATTGTAAAAGTAATGTCAAAGTTATGTGGGAAAACGGCCCGGATTTAAAGTTTGTAGGATACCGGGCCTATAAACACTGGATAAATAAAATATGCCATCCCCCCCCCCCCCCTAATTTGATAATAGGGATGGCTCGCGGCCAGTCGTAGGTTCTTTCAGCCTCAGTCAGTCTTAACTTAACTAAATTACATAGACGAGTATTTCTAGGTTAGGTTAGATTAGGTTAGGTTAAGTTAGGGTAAGCTTGATCAGGAAGAAAGCCCCGGTGGCCGGTTGGTTCTGCCAGTAAACCCTTGCACCCGTGTCGCCACCCTCACGTTGGGATTCCCGTGAGTTGGTCTTTTACTTGTTTGCAATCTGGACATTGGATTATTTAGGTGGCCATAAAAATGTGTGGGTGTGTTCGAAATCCGGACTGTTCGCAATCAGGATACAACCAATATTAAAACTTGGCTGATAGTGAATTATGTACGTAGTTGATATTTTAAACTTGTGAAAAGTTTTATTCTCCTCTGGTTATTCATTTCCCCCGCCTCCATCTTCCTTCTCGTCCGGGATATAAGGGGGAAGGGCTAAGGACGGTAGAGTTTTAGTAAATGTACCCGCATTTGCATGAAGGGAAAACCACCCTCAGTACACCCGACCGAGATTTGAACCCTGAAATCATCTCGAGCCTAAATTCTAGTCCACGTGAAACTTTCTCCTAGTCTATTTTTACCAAGATAAATATTGATCTAGTATTTGTTTTAAAGAATTCACATCCCCACCGTGGTTTTCAAAGTTTTTTTATTTTACTTTCATCTCAGGTGGTTTTTTTTTTCTGTTGAAGATAAATCAAAGGTACGTTATTGTTAGAATATGCAATTTTTAAGTATATGTAATCAAGTATGTTTATTTTACCCCTTTTGGTTTTATTTGGGGTTGATACGATGAATACCATGCACTTACCCCGCCCCACCTTAGTAAACTCTGGGGGCCTTGTTCAAATCCAAGTTTGGTTAAATTGACGTATTAACGCGTCTTGCAGCTACTAACCACCTCACAAGCTTCATGGGATTGTAATATTATTACTATTACTACTACTACTAATAATACATGTGAATCCACCCTCTCAAATGCCAAGGGCCGAGATCAGGTTCGTGCCAGAGTTCACCACCCACAGTTTGAAACACCCCTCGCTGGGTGCCGTGTTCAGCTACTTTTGTAAACCTCATGACTGTCAAGAATGTGTGAAAGGATGGAGGGGAGGATATCACTCCATATCTCAGTGGTCAATCTGATCTAAATCCCCTCCCCTTACCCCTTTCAAACTTTTAAATCGGCTCCCCACAATTCCACCAAGTGTCCGTTTTTTTAAACACCAATTAGCGGTAAGAGGGCGCTTTGTCTACTTAATTAAGAGGGTAGCGCTTAATCCGGGCATAGCCTACACCTCGGTCGTGTTACGTAGGTAAGGGAATGTTGAAATAAAACTTCAACAATTTGAGGGAAACGTTGAATATTTGGGTGAAAATTAAGGTTTTTTTGTTCTTATTTCTTGAAAGATTCTTTGAAATTAAGAAAACAACACATTTAACATGAATAAAAACAAATTAATTGAATTATAATTTTTGGGTGAATCTTTTTTACATATCAAACGAGAAGTCAAGCTTTTTTTAAAGTCAAAAGAAACAAAGTAAAAAAGAAAATTAGTTTACCAATTAGGTAGACCCTAATTGTATTACTATTTTGGCTTTTAAACGCTGGATAGATCTGAGGCGAAGCCTTTAGTTTATTCAACATTCGGAAAATATGTAGCCTTCTAAAAATCTCATTTTAACGAGCTTTAGCAAAATAGATACATATAATCTAACAATCTAACAATTAATCCTATTAGATATTTTATTTTAGTTATATTTTAGTAAGTTATATAAATTAAAATGGTTTATTTAGTTGATTCATTAATATGATTTATTGTTTCAAACAAAACTTTACATAATTTTAAAGTATAAATTAGACTGATAAAATATATGTACTAATTACACTAATGTGTTGGGGATGAGGAGGGTTGAATTTGGAGGAAGTGAAGCCATATTTGCATGGAGAGAAAGTAGAAAATCATTTATGAAAAACCATCCTCACTAGGCCTACCTGACCGGTATTCGAATACTAATTTTACCATCATAGGCATTCCAGTCCATTTCTAGAGTGACGCCTTAGACTATGTGGCCACCGAAACAGGTGGAAAATAAAATTTTGTTTCCGTTATATATAGGTATTTTACCGTTTGAACAAATAAAACTAAAAACTATAGTTAAGTACCTCCTCTACCCCCCAAAAGAACATTATAAGTGTATAGCATACAATCAACTCTCAAACACACATTTCATACATTTGGAAAAAAAACTCTTTTAAAGAGATAAAATAAATATTTTACTTGCGTTAGAAAATGTTTTTAACGTCCAATAACATTTATTTATTATTAATTAATAATAATAATAATGGCCTTTATTTATCTGGCGAAGTTAAGGCGTTAAGCATTCTCTTCCACTTAACCAGTGTTGAATACAACATACACTATTACATTTATTGAAAAACAAACTAATTTTAATAAAGGAATATTCAAATAAGTAGAAAAAGATTCGCACGCTCATTCATACACTCATTTAAAGCTCAAGTAGTTTCAAGAACTCAGTTTAGCTTATTAGACAAGATAAATTGCTTAACCGCACACTTGAAGGGAATTTCAGATGTTAGGTGACAAGTCGAATTATCTAGTTTGTGCCAAGCCTGTGATGCTAGGACAGTAAAAGAACGAGCATTTGTTTGAGATCTATGTATGGGAATATACATTTGTGGAGTGGATTCTTGTCCAGTAGCACGGGTGTGTTTATCCTTCAGAAATAGGAACCGTGAGGAGAGGTATTGAGGCTGAGATGTTGATAATATTTTGTGAAGCAATACTAATAAGTGTAGCCTTCGTCTTTCATTTATTCTTAACCAACCCAGTTTATTAAAATACTTAGAAATAAGGTCATGCCGTTTTAAGTTAAATATGTATTGAACACAGGTGTTTTGTAGTCGTTGTATTTGCTCTGATATATCGTCTTTTAAGGCCCTTGGCCCTGTCGAGTGCAAGTCTAAAACCTATTTTGTGGGATGACCAAAGTATCTTTCCGCGCCAACAAGAACAGATGGATCACGGAAACCGTAGATGGCGCTAGCTACCGGACATATCTTGCGGAAAAATCATACGTTTGGAAATATCATTTTTCTCTAGAACGAGTGAAATGTTTGTATTAATATTTTCAACACCCCTTCTAAGATAATGTATCGACGTTTATTAAGTGTTACAGTTTCTTATTTTTTGTTATGAAGCCGGCAGTTTTCCATTGAAAAATGTCAATTTGATCGATATTTGATCACTGTTAAAATTATAAAGGAGGTGTGTATATAAAAGTATAACTTAATCAACATGCTTCTATTCTTGAACAAACCGTTTACGAAAAGAAAATTGAGAAAAAATAAGTATTCTTAAAGACAACCGTTTGTTCCTATGACTCTGTATTTCCACGCTAATCGCCTTAGGTCATTGTATACTACGTCGCAGTAGTCAAATTGTGGCATTATTAAGCTGTGTACAAGGATAATTCGCACATTTTCTGTGAGAAAATTCTTCATCCCTCCCATTGAATGTAAGCAGATATACACGGTCCACATTCAGTAGTAGTCTGCTTGTTTAAAGCATACCTCTCGCCATAGACTGGACTTCCTATGGCGGGGAGATCAGGTTCTATTACCGGTCGTGTGAACTGACGTGGCTTCTCACTCCACCTCCACACGATTGCAGGTGTTTTTCCTCTAAACTTTACCTTCTTCATCCCTAACACATTATCGTGGTACATATGCATACAACCCGAACTTAGCGATACAAGATCAAGGCTGTCGACCTCGATGGTCTTGGGGTGAAGTACTCGCCTCATGACCCGATGTTCTTGGGTTCAAACCTAGCCAGGGTTGACGGGTTTTTCTTGAGCAATAAAAATCCGTAGCATAACTTTCTTCGGAGGGGAAGTAAAGCCGTCGGTCCCATGTATATTGTGGCATGTAAAAGAACCCTGCAAAATATGTGAGAATACCTTTTCCGGCAGAATTGGTCGGCCCTTTCACTCTCGATCATAGAAATTTTCGTGTGCTTATTTAATCAGTCGGTTCAAAGAGTGCAAGTTAAATACCTCAAATAAGTAATAAACTTACAAGACTGTCACAATCAATCAAATGTGGTCTGGGTGGATTTTATTTTGGCCGTCTTAGCTACTTTTAGCCAAAATAAAGCCATCCATTCAATTATAATTGATTGGTTTTATTAGATTTTTATCAAAATTTCGGAGGATGCGTAGGTTATATAATTTGTTAAGATATACGACACCATTACATGTAAAATAGTCCCACTGGTTGTTTATCAACAATTTATTAAGCCAAAGGTAAAATAACATTTGTTCAGGGGATACTGGCTACTACTAGTTTGTAATCTACACAAGCACAGAATAGAGGATCCTTTTACAAACGTATATTTCAAAAATAGAATACTATTTAATGTCTAAAAATGTATAACAATTTTTGATCTTGTCAGTAGAAAATAGAGAGGTTTTATGTTCTAAGTGGACTGTATAATGTAGTTTAAATGGCCACGGGATTAAATTTACTAATAATAAAAATATAACTATTTTGTTTCCTCACGTCAGCTTACACTGAAACATAACTTCAGTGGTATTTATGAATGTACGCGTATATTGAGGGCCGTCGTATTGCTAGTGTCGAGCTGGTTGGAAACAACCAGTCCACCCCAGCAATCAATGCTGCAATTTTCTCTCTATGTGTTTATAAACATATTTCAAAACAATTAGTCGACACACCCTGAAAACGATTGTTCCATTTAGACTGTTTCCTCAGGCTCAATTCCGTTGAATGGCCCCCATACCCCACACCCTGGCCCCGTTCATGTGGCGACCAGATAAGATTCAGGTTGATATCAACTCATTTATTTTATTTTCCCAAACATAATTGTTATAAACCTCACATGTAGCAAGTAAAAGAAGTGTTAATAACCTCGCTTGTAACAAGTAATAGAATTGGCAATAGCTCGGATGTAGCAAGTAACAGAATCGTAATATAGCCTCACATATAGCCAATAACAGAATTGTTAGTCAACTAGCATGTAGCCAGTAACAGAATTGTTAATCAAGTAGCATGTAGCAAGTAAAAGAATTATTAATAAGCTCGCTTGAAGCAAGTAACAGATTTGTTATTAATCTCGCTTGTAGCAAGTAACATAATTGTTATTAATCTCGCTTGTAGAAAGTAACATAATTGTTATTAATCTCGCTTGTATCAAGTAACATAATTGTTATTAATCTCGCTTGTATCAAGTAACATAATTGTTATTAATCTCGCTTGTAGCAAGTAACAGAATCGTAATATAACCTCGCATGTAGCAAGTGTTAGGTTCGGGTTATACGCTTTCGAGTCATCTCAAGACGCTTACTCGCAATGATGGTCACGTGGTATGAGACGTCAGTCTTTCTAGAGACTTGATTGCCTGTGATGGGGGAGATCGAAGCTTGAATCTCGGCCGTGTGTCTTTACAAATGTGATTTAGCACACTATGGATTTTCCATTCTCTCTCCACGCTTGTGTGAGCGTTTATCCCTCAGATATTCCTTCCTTATTTCTAACCATGAATAAATAGCACGTCTTTTAAAACTATAAATTGGTTTTACGACCGAAGAGGAAACATTTTATTTTTGACACAAAATTAAACCTTACTTCTTTTAGACTACTGTCTAATAATTTAAATCTGATCAGGTACTTTAAAAAATATGTATTTGATAAAAATTCTAAACATGTTAACTTTTAGAGCAGATAAAGCTAAGCCTCATTTTAAAATTTAATTTATTACAGATTATTTTAAGAATAATTTAAACATTTTGCAGTGTGCATTAATGTAATATAACAATGTTTATTAAGTTACTTACGTACTATAGCTGAGTTTGTATCATTAGGCCTATAGTATTTTATAGAGATGAACTAGTATCTTAGAAAACCTTATTATAGGTATTTTCATTAAATCGGACAGTTTTTGTCAACTGTTCATAGTCTCTTAAAACTATTTCAGGTAGTTCTGTCTTTAAAGTCAATTTACATACCTACATACATACCTACATACATACCTACATACATACCTACATACATACCTACATACTTACACATACATACACATACATACACATACATACACATACATACACATACATACACATACATACACATACATACACATATATACATACATATATACATACATATATACATACATATATACATACATATATACATACATACATATATACGCGCGTGCGTGAGTGCGTACATACCTGATCACGCCGTTCCCACGGGGTAGGCAAGAGACTGTGCATATAGCTTTAAAAAAACTCCATATTTAATCCATCCCCACTTTCTCCACACTTCCCTATCCTTGCATAATATCTTCGCTTCAACAACATCCATCCACCGAGTTATCCATGCTCTTTTATTATTAAAACTATTAATGTTTCTCTTTCCTACACATTCTTCTACCACATTCAGCCACGTCTTACATGGCCTACCCATTCCTTTTGATCCACCCACACATATAATAAGTTTGTTCAAGAAATATTGAAAATGGCCAAATGTCACTTAAACAGTCCCTCAAGAAATAACAATCTCTTTGAAAGATTCCTATTATTATTATTTTTTCACAAACATGTCCTGTCACTCGGATAAAAGTATGTGAACTGAATTTAATTGTCAAATGGTTCAATGGTCATATTTGTGAGACAGATAAACATGGCTCGGCAATTTGAGAGACTTTTGAACGTTTAGAAAAGGCCAAAGCTAGCGTGAGCCAACTATCTATAGGCACACAACCTACAAACTAATCTGATACTATATCACACACGACACTCAGTCTCCCGACCAACGATTTACCGATGATATATTTATCCGCCGTGTTGGTGAACCGACAAAAGACACTTAGTCCCGTACAAATGATAGATTCGGGGATTATTCAATCTCCCATCCAACATGAACTTGTTACTCGTATTTGTATTCTTGGAAATTGGTTAACCCCCGTGACTAGACTAGAAGTACTAACTTGTTTTGGGAATATTTCTAAAACTACAACTAAGTATGAAAACAATGAGCGTGCGAGCGCACGTTGTATATCTTTTAGTATAGCTATTTAGTGATAGTTTTCATATAATTGTTTCAGTACAAGTTTATATATTGAATTAAGTAGGAAAACATCCCCCGTGTGGTACAGTTCGTGCCAAAATAATGAGATGCTGGTTGGGTATTTTGTTTAAATCTATGACTTCATTTAACCCGCTTCGATGACCGCGTGGTCAAACGCGCTACTCTAAATAAGCTAGAATTCCCTTATTGGGGAGATCAAGGTTCGAATCTCTGTCGGGTGTACAGAGTTTTTTTTTCCAAAATGGTTTTTCACTCTCAGATCCACGCAAATGTGGGTAGAGTCTCCATAAATAAAACCTCCCCAATCCGTAATATCATTGGCGTAATTAGTATTTAATCGTATAAATCGAACGGGTAGTAAGAGGTGGTGCTAAAATAAAAAATGTAGCTTTATTTCAGGCTATATTTGTATTTTTTAATATTTGTATCATAATTATGTCATCAGCGTAGGCCTAGTTTATTGATGTCACATAATTTTACATATTATAATGAGGGATTAAAATGAACTGGCAGGTAGTTAATGTTTTGTTTAAGGTGGGCTCGAAGAAAACTCAAGTTAAGGTCCATAATTTTACAGTTTTATGACAAAAAACTTTTGTTTTTTACAAAGTAAATAAAATTTTACTTCAGTAGATATATTAAGTTTAATTTTCAACACACACTAATACAATGGTTTCCAAACTTTGCAGGGTTTGGTCCCAATTTTTGTCTTTGATGCATCATGACCAAATATAATCTATAGCAGTATTTCCTAGTTTTTACATAATTATTTTCACTGAATCTTACTACCCATCCGGGCTATCTGCATATAATTAAACTAGAGGGATAATTAAGAGAGAATGCACCGTTATTCGCGTGGAGGGTGAGGGGGAAACCATTTAGGAAAATCATCCCCACTACTGCCGGTTGATATTTGAATCCTGACCTCATCACCGACAAACCAAACTAGCGTGACGTTAATATCACATGCTTGATTCAATTATTATAAGCTACCCGCCTCGGTGGCGTAGTTGTCTAACGCGCTAGTCGTGTTGAGTTCGACCGCCGAGGACGGGGAGATCGAGGTTCGAATCTCGGTCGGATGAACTGGGGGAGGTTTTTCCTAAATGGTTTTCCACTCTCCCTCCACGCAAATGCGGGTTCTCTTCCTCTAAATTCAACCCTCCCAATTCCTAATCCATTAGCGTAATTAGTACTTAGGCGTATAACCCGAACGGGTAGTAAGACGCGGTGCTAAATATTATTATTATTATTATTATTTATTATTATTATTATAAGCTAGAAATATGACTCGTTCTTCACACGGTTAAGCAACATCAAAACTATATCAAATTATAACGTTCAACATCCGGTTCCCCACTTTTTGATAGTTCCTTGTTGTACGGTCGTGAGATAACTACGGCAATCACAAACAAATCATGGTAGCTAATAAATTGAAATAAATATATTTGAGGCAAAATATTACCTTGTCCAAAACTGAATGCACTAAACAAACACAATCCACTAGCAACGCAATCTTTACATAAGAACGATAATAAAATTAGATAAATGAACTAATAGACATGTTACATTTAATACGTTGGGGAAAAAAAGAGCATCGCAGTTCACCAAATAGCCTAAATAAATATTATACCTTTTTACAGAAACATATTGAATAATAAGCATCATGGTTTTCCAAACAGCATCGTGGTTCAACGAGCACTGTCGCTAGAAGTTGTTTATTTTAAATGTTATGTCGCTTCTAGATAGGGGCCAATTCATCCTTGGGTTTTTAGCCTTGTTATCACAACGCTAATGGATCCGCTTTAAGATTGGGTGCTAGTGAGCGCGAGTTTAGGGCATTAATTTTGCAGTTTTTATAGCGTAAACATTTTTTGGCCAAAATAAATCAAATATTTCTTCTATAGAAACATAGAGTTTAGTTTTCTGCACATGTTAATCTCAAGAGTTCTTGAATATCTGTCATGAGCATAGCGGCATTTGGTGACAAACTTTTTAAATGCAGAGAAAAAGTTGTCACTAAATTCCAGGACACCCTTGATAATATTAAAGAACTGTTGAGATTAGCATGTACGGAAAACTAAACTCTATGTTTCTCTAGAAAGAAATATTTGATTTATTTTGGCCAAATAAATGTTTATGCTATAAAAACTTCGAAAATACTTCCCTAAACTCATGCTCACTAGCCCATCTAAAATAATCTTTAGTTTTTGTAATTCGTTTATTTTTAGATTTTTTTTTCATCTGCCTATACACAATTCAAATTTTCTACCATATCAAGGAATATTTTTCCTATTAGCCGTTTACTACCGTCTAATTATAAATTCCAAGCTTTCCGGCTTTTGTAGTTATTGTGGGGTGTTCTTTTACAAACTTGGCAAATTTTAAATTTACTTCCATGCCAAAAAGAAGATTTTATAATTATTTTGGATAGCTTTTAAGCTAATACCCCTCTTCATCCCACTTTTCAGTTTCCGCATTATAATTTCGTAATTTTAAGATTTATTTGATTGGCTTATATGATTTATTTACATGCTTGACAAATTTAAATTTTGAACCACACAAAAAATAGTTTTATTTTAGTTGTATCAATTTTGAGCCCATCCCTTTCCGGGCTTCAATTTAAAAAATTGATATTTTCAGACTTCATTCATCTCTCCGGGAAGGTCTATTATGACTTAACATAACGCACTTCCATCTATATCACACCAAAAAAGTGTTTTTTTAGATTAGTTTTAGGAATTTCGACTCCTTCGTTTTTAAATGTAAGGATCAAACCTTAATGGTTGTTTGGTTTGGTTCTTAAACACACCTGCCGGATTTATTTTACTCATTTAAAATATTTCGGGTGAAATTACGCTATTGCCCAAGACAAATATTCAAGAACTGTTGATATTTATTACCAATTGTAGAACTTAATTTATCTAATTGAGAAATATTTTAATTAATTTGACCAAAAAAAAGGTATATTATCATAAAAAGTGCAAAAATACGTAAAACTCGCATTCCTTCTACCACACACTAATATTTCTTTAAAAACTGCCACACTTTCATTTTCTTCAAGGTGTACACTTGGTTCAGTCTGAAATGTGTAAATCATTATTTGACAGATGACACAGTGTAACCAAGTAAGTAAGCTCGCTACCTCTTAGTACAAACCAAGTGTATCTACCATGATGAAATCACAAGAAACGTACAAAGGACGTATCAGCTGTATGTATTGTATTTGTGTCACTGAAGAAAGTGCCAAAGTAGAACCTCTTAAGTCACATTATTGTTATCTCTTACTTGGTCGTAATTGTTCCCTTTACTAATATCTACTTTCCCACGAATCACTAGCATGTGACCACCCTGTATAATTGCTTGCACTTATCACCTCTTAAGTTCCCACCATACAGCGTTGTTCGTCAAACACTCATTCCGAAGCTCCAGTTTCTGGTAACTTTTTTTTGCTATCCACAGGCGTCGAATTTATGTCCCTGCGCCTACCTGATGCAACCGGGATGGCGTGTTTTTATTGTGTGCACTAGATAAGTTGAGAGTGCCATTTTTAAATATTTTATGGTAACTCGATGGAGATAGTTTCCTGTGAACGGTTTCTGAAAGAAGTTCCAAGATAGTTAAATAGGTCTATATTAATAAAAGATCCCTTCCTAAATGAGTTAATTCATCATCTGGCATCAGATTTACACAGCCATTATTATTTACCGGATGTGATATACTAGTTAACTATCCATCCTTAATACAGGATATGTTTTATAATACGTCTATGCTTTATACCCTGATTATCTTCAAACAACGAATATATACAATATTAGTATTACTGGTTACGACAAGGATTTCCATAGTTTAATAGTAGAGCTCTGAAGGTAGTGTTCTAAAGTTGCCATTTTCTTTCAAGTTCGTCTAATTTATATCTAGGAACCTTTCTAAGTTGCTCGTCATGTCTACTCTATATCTGGAAACCTTTCTAATTAAGTCCGATAAAAATCCGATAAGCAAATGCTTTTTAAAAAAGGCCAAAAAGTAGTGTTTTTGTAGCCACCATCATAAAACAAAATGGCGGATGTAAATTTTAATCAATCTATATGTTAGCCGGATATCCGAACTATGTCCACGCTATATTTCAGCACAATCGGTGCTTAGTGGTTTCTGCGTGGAAGAGTCACAGACAGACAGACAGACAGACACCAACTCATTATTATATGTTAGTAGGATGTAGGCTCAACAACGATAAGACGATAAAGGTATATTTTAAGATAGCACTATTCTTTCAAATTGACTATCATTGTGTTTTTCATGTCCACGCATTGGAAATATTTCACATACAGTTCATGTTATTCCGTCTAAGCCTATCCGGTTGCATCCAAACCATCACCCTCGATTTCCACCAAGGAATTAATCAAACGTTTCTGTGTGTGATAATCTATCAGTGAACAATAATTTGTTTAAATCATCTGTCACAACAATTCAGTTGACTAGTTAGTAATTGAATTAATATTTAGTTACTCTCGTCTGTGGTTACGTGGACTAAACGCGTCGCTATTGCACAAGACTGGGAGATCGGGGTTTGAATCTGCATCGAGTGTAATGTGTGAGGTTTTTCCTAAAGGCTTTCCTACTCCCCTCACATGTAAATGCGGGTACATTTATTCTAAGTTCTATCTTGCTCATCCTTACCCCCTATTAAATATTTGGATAGCCTGAACGGATAATTAGATGCAATACCCATAAAAATAATATCCCTATACTCAACTACCTAATCAAAACTTACAAATAGAAGAAAGTTACAGTAGGCTCTGTTAATCAATTAGTTATAACAATAAGTTTTCTGATTTTAATGTAATTGCTGGTGAATCTAAAATAAGCATTAATTATTACAGTACACTTGCACATTGGTTATAATGATAATAATGATGATAACGATGATAATTATACTCTATGTATAATAATAATAATAATATGTATACTTGATTATGAGCTGAAATTTAATTTCATCTCAGGTATAGAATGTTTTCTTATTGATCAATCAAATTAAGTTACATAGTTATTTGCTTAGTTATTATTTCCTTTGTATACAAATTAAACGGTTTTCACAAAGGTTAAAATGCAATTTGGAGCGTAATAATTTTACAAGGCCTACAATAATTTTGTTTGGATTTGAATTTAAGGAGGCCTAATGTAAATAATACAAGCAAATTTAATAAAACTATTTCTAACTATTAAACTATGCTTTAGCATATTTCTTCTGTATGCACTTTATTCTCACTGTGTTTTTTTTTTTTTTTTGCCAATATGCTTCTATAAAATTATCCTAGATACTTAAATTTATCTGGCAGCCCCAAGATACAATAAAAAAAATCTTAAAGATCAAACCGAGATCAATATGTGTTGATTCAATTGAACTTGGTCTAGATATCTAAAAACGTAAGCCCAGTTTTCCCTGTATGTTGGTCTGTTTGTATAAACACTCCCTACAGGTTGCAATTCACAACAAATTGACCCCAATAATCTTGTACTATCAGAATAGAACCCTTTTATATTCTTTTAGCACAGCTAAATATGCGGATAGGCTACCCTTTCGGCTTATACTCTTATATACTAATTACGTTAGTGGGCTAGAAATGAGGAAGGGGTTGAATTTAGAGCAAGTGTACCCACATCTGCGTGGAGAGAAAGCGGGAAACCATTTAGGGAAAAACCTCAGTACATCCAACCAGGATCGAATACGATCACCCCGTCATCGGCAGTCTAGTCTATTACTAGAGTAGCGCGTTATACTATGTGACCACCAAAGGCCTTATTGAATACATAACCATTCGTTGCACATCCTAATCGTTCGTTGTGAAAACATTCTTACAAACAAATCATTTGTATCATAATGTTGGGTGATTTTACATCGAAATTAGATTATCCTGTGTACGATCGATCGTTTCAAATATATAATTGTATTTATTTGGTCTTTTTTCTAGTCAATTGTTTCACAATAAAATGCCATTTATCTTCAATGTATACATTTGTTTTAAAATATATTTTTTTTGGTCAAGTGAGAATACGTTTTGGGTCAATTTTTATATTTTGGCAATTGACTTAAAAAATCCCATTTCTCGTTAAGATAAAAATCCCAAATAAAAATAGTTTTTTAATATCTTATTAATATTTTGTAAAATATAGCTATTTATATTATAGAGTTTTGTGTACATTGTGGTTCTATACACACAAAAAAGCAACAAAAGGTGTGTGCACTTTGGTTTTGCAAAGTAGCTTTTGAATATTCGCCTAAGAAATACATCAGCTGCATATTTAAAAAACTGATTTTAATTTATTATTTTAGTGAAAATTGCAGTAAAAACTAATTATAAATTGTTTTGAATTGCAAAGTAGTGTAGATTTGAACTAAGAAATAAAATACATTTAGTGTATAAATCCATTAATACGCCGACTGCTGTTGAGGAAATGTCAACATTTGTTCAGTGGAGCCATTATTTCAAGTCAAGGTAGACATTTAAATATGTTAATAGCGTTAAAAATATTATAGTAGCAACATAACGTCTTATTTAGAAGTTGTCAAATATTTAAATTTGTCTGCATTGGTGGACACGGAAGCAAAGGCGTTAACCTATTCTGGTCTGGTTTGCTGGTGACAGGGACCACGGGTTTCGAATCCCAAACGGGTGTAATCAAGAGTGCTTTTCCCTAGTTGTTTTTCCATTCTTTCTCCAAAAAAATGCGGTTACATTTTCTCTTGATTCAACTTTCTTCATCTCTACCCATTGGTTTAATACACGCGCAGGGTTTTTATTAATTTTGTAAGAACAACATATTATACTCAGAGGAGATACAAATATTTCACTGTAAAATTATCAGATTTTTTCAGGTGTTTCAAACGACATCTTTCAATTTTTTCCTATCATTTTTCAATTTTCCGGATGAATGACTACTTTTTTTGGCAGAAGGACCCTCAATGCTTGCCTTAAAGTATGTTTTATGATAAAATATATCGGTGAACAAATGGAGCAGTGGGGCATAAGAGCCCTTATTTTTTTCATCCAATCCAAGGGTTGATGAAATTACTACTTGTGGGGGTGCGGTTGCGAATATTCAAAAACCAATACAATATAATTGGAGGACCACCCTTGAAATAAATAAGGATAATATAAAAAAATATTATAATTAATCACTCTGGTAGTAAAAACTCACCTTAGCGGGAGTCTTCGACTACTTCTGTTCGTGATAGAACAGAAATAAAGGTGGAATAGGGGTTTCGGTAAAGAACTTGGTTCAGGAACAGAAACAGGTATAGCCCTACCTGATCCCGGAGCCAGTAGCACTCGCGAAAGAAAAAAGCCACAAAGGAGTTAGCCGCTGAGCCAGTCAACCTCACTGTCATGTTTTCTTCAGTTAGGATTTAATAAATCAAACTCTGGACGAAAATGCAGAATAAATATTTTTAATATAAATATAATAATTATAGACGAGACACGACACACAACACGCAAAAAACATCTGTTCACCCTCTGCCGACATAAACCCCACACTAGTTAGACCGGGCTTTCTTCACGCATGGCAATCATAAACACTGCGGTAACAACAACAATACGGAACGTCTAAACATCAAGTGGAGGCTCACTATACTGACCCAACAAGAGAGAGAGAGAGGAGAGGGTAGACGATACCAATTCTACCAACAAATAGACAAATTGTCCCAACTCAAACTTGAATCTAAACAACAACAAAAACCCGGCCACACCAATATATATATAGAGCTTGTAAAAGAACTGCCATATTTTAGACGGCAACGCTTCACCTATATGTGAGGATAAAATCACTCATCGTGATAGTGTTTTAGTGTCTAACTTATATAACTCAACAGAATTATCCAGCAGCTTTTCGTTTGTAGACATAACTTGATCGGTGGTGAATATAAGGCGATACCAACAAGGTTTGTTATTTGTTATACATTAACTAATACTATATCCGCTTTGGTGACCACGTGGTTTAACGCGCTACTCTCGTGTTAGACTAGGTTACCGAAGACGGGAAAATTGGGCTCGTATCCTGGTAACGTGTACTGTGGTTTTTCCTAATGGTTATACACTCTTCTTCCACGCAAATGCGGGTGCGCTTCCTCTAAATGAAACCTTTCTAATCCCTACACCATTAGTGTAGTTAGAACATAGGCGTATAACCCGAACGGGCAATAATCCGCGGTAATAAGTGCGTGTATGGTGGACTATAAAGTCCAAATGAAGGCGAAGGTCTCCAGTAATTTACCTTCTCTCCTTGTGCTCTGTGTTTCCAATACAAGAACCGGATGGCTGATAAGGATCAGAGTTAGGTTAAGTGCGAACAGCCTTGTATCGCAATTCCACCTGTGGCTTTTGCTCGAGTGTGAAGTCCCGAGTGCTTTAGAGACTTACCGAGTGGTGGTTCGGATAATGGACCGACTGATACAGTTCTTGTCTGCAGATTCCTCAAAGAACAAACTGAATTATTCTCTTTCACTTTATCTGGGCGCGCTGTATTTACATAAATAACAAATCAAGTTTTATTGTAATGAGCTTATTTCACACTGTAATTAACTTGTTTTATAAACTTAGTATTCAAATGGAATTAATCGCAATACATTAAACTGTATTTGTAGAGTAATTATAAATGCATCATTACGTGATTCAACATTTTTAGGTCAGTCAGTGCATGACCTCCCTTGTAAATGAGCTATTAATACCAGTTTACACCCGCCTCGGTGGCCACGTGGTCTAAGGCGCTACTTTAGCAATAGACTAGACTGCCGATGACGGGGAGATTAAGGTTCGAATCTCGGTCGGGTGTAATGAGGGTGGTTCCTCTAAAATTGTTTTCCACTCTCCCTCCACGCAAATGCGGGTACACTTAGTCTTAATATAACCTTCCTTATCCCTAAAACCATGAGTGTAATTTTTATATAAGCGTATAATCCGAATGGATAGTAAGACGCGGTGCTAAAAAACTAGTTAAAGCTTAAACTCATTTGTACTAAAATATATTTCTAGACATTTGCATGGAAGGAGGGTGGGAAATTATTTAGAGGAGGTGGAGGGGATCCTGAGTACACCGGACCAGGATTACATCCCCGACCTCCCAGTTACTAGCAATCCGGTCTAACACGGGATTGATGCGTTAGGACATGAGGGTGATGTGATATTTAATCTAGCAAGCATTGGCGTTAGAAAGCGCAGACTACGTCTTTCTAAAGCTGTCTGCTTATTTTGTCCACCTGCCCCCGAGTGCATGCGCAGTAGACCCCACAGCCTGGGAGTGCCACAGGTGGGTGATGGGATGGGGCAGGAGAGAGTTATTTCCCATCGACCTTTCTTGCTCCATTTGACGGCGCTGAGTGCGTCACAGCCACAGTCTGAAACCCTGGGACTCAAACCTCAACCAAATACTTTAGGACCGTTAGTTTATTCACACAGCATCTTACTATGGGTCGAGTTAGTACGTTTTTATTTAGGCTAGTGAGGTAAGGATGAGGAAGGTATAATTTGCGTGGAGGGAGAGTGGAAATTATTTACGACAAAAAAAACTTCTCAAAAAAACCTGCGGAATTTAAACACTGACCTTATCTGGGAAACGCTAGGATTGTAGTGTGTGGTAAACCATTCCCTTTCTAAGCAAAGGCTGGTGCATTCCCTTGAAATTCAACCCCGGCCAGTTTTTCAGGTCAAATAGTTTCTGACTGCGAAGGCAGATATTCCAACACAAGTTTTAATAAAATATCTCACATTTTTTATGCCATGAAATATAAATTGTTACTACTGGTCACATTTGTTTGAAATTACACTTTAGAAAATTAGAAAAAATATTTTCTAAAAATGTAATTCATAGCTAAAGTTATTTAAAATTGCAAATTTATGTTGTCAGATTAGGAAGTTGTATGAAATTGTTTCCCACAAATGTGTCATGAGGCCTTTCTACAGTATGAAGGACTTTTGTAGGAAAGGACTTTAATAAAATAATATTTTTACAATACATTTATTATTATTTTATATAGTTATTGATAGCATATAGATCAAACGATACAGTTTTAAATCACCTGAATTGACATATAAATTTATGAAAATTGTTTGGTAATCTTATAAAATTAAAAGCTGAAGTTTCTTCGTAGTTCTCGCGTCAATATGGTAAACAGTGTACGATGGCCTTGAAGCCTTGTAAATAGACAACCCGCGCCTCACACCTGCTTGGCTGTTTGAAAACCCGTGCCCCTTTTCACATAGACAAGACCGCTTTAAAAAGGAGCTAGAGTAGGATTTGGGTCGGAACTATTTTTTTTTGTTACGCTCCGCATTGATAACATTTTAGTATATTATTAATTGTTATTTTATAGTATTTAAATATCTATCAAAAGTGACAGCTGTAGTTCACATTACGTGAAGTTAGATCAGTAACGTAGATTTTAGGGCCCTTCCTAACGAGACTTGGACCTAAGCTGTTAGTCACTTGTTCTGTTTTAGTTTAGTGTATATCTGCAGGTATCTGTCATTAAAGACGATTGAACATTTCGAATGTATTTCACGTTACATTTTATTTCATTAATTAATTATTAAATTTTAAAGGATTAGTATATCGTAGTGTACCTCATTTGTGTAGTACACCCGGCTGGGATTCAAATCCTGGCTACCCCATCACCTGCAAGCATGACTAAACGAGACTAACGCCTTTCTCCTTAATCCCCACCTATACAGGTGGCATCAGCATTAATATACACCCCGGCGATGATCACGTGGTCACACTCTTGTTGGTTAAAATATCGTTGGGTGTGTAGAAAGTGATTTTAACTAAATGGTTTGCAACTCTCCCATCAAGAAAATGAGGGTATTTTTCATATAAAGTTTCTACCTTCTTCATTCCTAATCCCATATTGTAATATTGAATGTATACGTAACAAGTTCTAAGACGCGGCGAAACAAATATAACGTACGAACAAATGTGAATGAGTAATACATCGTACTGGGCGAACTGGACGGTTTCGCCGTCCCGACGCCCCGGTTAATAGGAGGGACGTAAGGTAGACCGGAGTAAGGTAGGCCCGGGTCTGTCTCTCTCTAGAGCGCGCGTGGCGGGAGCTAGTTATTGATTGTTCCACCAGAGTGTGTGTGTGTGTGTGCGAGGTCACTACTCGCGTCATCACCTCGAACTTGACGCCATGCGTCGGTTTGAAGTGAGGGGTGGGAGCGACGCGTGCGCCCTTGTCACGCAAGAGCTCCCTCTACTCCATTTGGGTTCAGGTATCTTGTATCGCTAATTTACAGATATTGATAATATCTATCAAAAGTGACAGCTGTAGATCACATCACTTGACGTATGAACAGTGCATATTTTAACTGTTTACAAAATATACTTCTAAGTCAGACTGTACCATTTCTGGCAGTAGCTTGGTGTTTATTATATTGTTGTCCAGACTATACGTGTATTTACACTAGAGATAGGGAGGAGTAGGTATAATTTAGATCAAATATACCTGACTTTGCGTGGAGGAAGAGTGGGAAACCATCTAAAGGTAAAACACACCTCAATTACACCCAGCAGGATTGGAACCCCGACCTCCTTGTCATCGTAAAAACCAGACAAGATGAGACTAACGCCTTTGTCGTGGTTTCCACTGGTGTTTGTATCATTCTGTCGTTCAAAGACACCCTTGACTTGAAGCCGTGTCTGTTTCTTTGTGAATGGTCGATTAACTTCCAGCCGCACAATTGATATTAAATTACCTTCCACTTTCTGTAAGAGGAGAAAAAAAACAGAACAAATGAAAACAGTTTCGCGATTTTCCACCTTTAAAATATAAACTTAACGGCAGTGAATGTGTAACTGAAGTGGCAGCAAGGAAAAATATGACGTAGCAAATCCACCTGGAGTTGAATACATGGCTTCCTGGATTTATTTCCTTCCGGAGAAAATGCAGTCCTTGCATAATTTAAAGGGGAAGAAGTTTCTAGAGGCTCACGTCTGACTCTTTCTCCCTCCCCCTTCCTCGTCCTTCTCTCTTCCTCAGTGACCTTCATATATATATAATTATAATAACATATTTATTTGACATTTATAATAGTTTTTCCGTTATTTGTGGCTGTCTTTTTACTTTCTCTCGATACCTCTGAGAGAAAGTATGTGACGTCAAAAAATCGACCCGAGATTTGAGAAATGTCGACGTTTCCTGACCCCCTGAAACCAAAAAATTGTTTCCGCAATGCCGTATGTCTGTTTGTCTGTATGTCCGTCTGTCTGCCTGTACCTCGGCTAGAGCAGAAACTATTTTACCGATTGGGATAATCTTGTATCTGGGGTTTTCATAAGTCCCCCCGAGGTTTTTTTTTAAAACTAGACATCTAACCCTAAAATTAAGGGTAGTTTACTGAATGGTGAAAAGAGGAAAAATAGATTTTCTCAAAATTCGTTCTAACGAGTTTAATTAAATTTTATATTTAGACACTCTTTATCATTATAAACAAGATGGTGACTCTCATTTTCTTATGAAAATGACTTCTTTGACATGACTGAAAATTTCCAATTTTTGATAATTTCTTCACAACTATTTGTGATACGAAATATCTTATCATTGTAGAGTTGTATTACTATGAAAGATACAAATCTTTTGTTTGAAATGTATTTTTATAAAACGAATAATTTCTGAGATATAGACCAATATGTATAATTTTTAATTCAGGTCTGAAAATGGATTTGATTCTTATGCTTTTTGGTGGACAAAGATGTTTCTCTTTGTTAAATTTTTCTATGACAGTGTTCCTAGTTACTAATGCCATAGAGAAAGTAACAGTATATATTATTTCATTTATGATCTGTGGTGTAGTGTTTCTACAACAATATATATACCTATTATTTCGTTTTACAAATCTTAGTAGGCTAAATATCTATTTTAAGATAAAAGTGAGATAAATTCTGTGCAGTGCGCCGTACAATGTATTTATTATGTGTCACTTTTAATCTAGCAATGGTTTATAACTTTATAACCTTTTAATGATCTTCAGGTAGCTTGTCCGAAACTTACGTGGTGAAACATCTTATGTTTGAGTATTAATGCATCCATACAACATCAATAGTGTGAAACAAAAATGCCTTTAAAAACTATTCAAAGCAAGAAAATATTACCTAAAAATCCAAAATAACAAATATTAGACTCCTTTTAAAATGTACAATTCTACTACTAGGGTATCATGAGCAAAGTGTATTATTTGTATGTGATGTACAAACAAGAGATTACATTTCATCCCAATCCGGGCCTTGATACTTATTATATCATGAACTTAAAACCTTGGGGTACTATATATAGAACAACATTCAGAGATAAATTATGTAAGCTATGTGAGATAGTTTATCAAAATATTTTGCTTGTTTATTTAGTTTTCAGAAAGCTTGCGGATCCTTTTTCAAACAAACTTTATATCCATTTATTGTTATTCCATAGCTATTTATACAAAACTTGAAAAACACAACTGAACTTAATAATACAACTGGATCTAGTTTCATGGTTTTATATTTTTTGACTTTAAATATTTTAAAACCAATTCATCTTCTTGAAATGGTCACATTTTCCTACTTTGTCACTCTGTCAAATACGGACAGACACGCTAAAAAACACTTTGAATGTACTGAAACCAAAACGTAATAATGAATTATGTTTTCTCCCCGTACTGCTTTTTGTTTTTATAGAAATAAAAGTTTTCATTAAAATGATTAAAGTGACACCACAGAAAAAAGAAATTGCTCAGTATTTCATGCCTTGTGTAGGGCCAGTTTCACAGTCAGACTGAGTAAACCTCAAGTGCAGCGCTACACTAAATACAGGACTACACCTACCTAGACCAGAATGGAATGGGCCAGAAATTGGCCAGAACTGTTAATAACTGAGCTCAGGTTTGACCAACGAGATCGGAAACTATTCCTTACCTTTTCCAGTAATGAGGTTTCAGTGCTCCGAGTAATTTTACCACCCGTCCGGGGGTATTACAGGAAGGTGGAATTTAGAGAAAATGTACCCACATTTGTTTCACGTAGTGGAAGAGTGAAGACGAACCGTTTGGTAAAATCCACCTTTGCCCGCCCTTCTGAGATTTGAAATTCGACCATCTAGTTATCAAAAATTTAGGGCAGACGAGTTTTACAACTTAGTCTGCGTGCTCAGCGATGCATGATATTTTTTACGTACCAATCACGAACTAACTTTCCGATCAAATTTACTTCAAAAATTGAGGGAAAATTCGAAATTATCAAATTTCAAAATTTGTGTCCTTATTCGCGGCTCATTTACTCGTTCTAATTTATCTGCGGTGTTTAAAGAGTACTTTCTGCACCGATATTGTATACTCTGGACTCAAACCAGTGTTCCCTAAGCTTGGAGTCTGCCTTCTCTCGAGCCACGTGACACAGTTTGTTATAATATTACATAGATTGAATTTCAACAACTTACAACACGTCCATACACTGACCCATGGGCATTAGATTCGATTCCCTGAATGGCCGAAAATGTATAGCCTGTTCAATAGGGGTTACCCTAATATAACGGTCGGGGAACTGGGGGTTGTGTCTGTTCTAGAATACAAATTGTTATTTTTTAGTATCACGCCTTACTACGTGTTCTGGCTGTACGCATATCTACTGATTACACTTATGTAGTGGGGATAAGAAAGGTTTTTTTTAGCACCACGTCTTACTACCCGTTCGGGTTATACGCTTAAGTACTAATTACACTAATGGATTAGGAATTGGGAAGGTTGAATTTAGAGGAAGTGAACCCGTATTTGTGTGGAGGGAGAGTGGAAAACCATTTAGAAAAAAAACCAGTTCACCCGACCGAGATTCGAACCTCGATCTCCCCGTCCTCAGTGGTCTGGCTCAACACGACTAGCGCGTTAGCCAACTACGCCACCGAGGCGGGTGATAAGAAAGGTTAAATTTAGAGGAAGTGCACCCGTATTTGCGTGGAGGGAGATTGGAAACACCCAAGTACACTTGACCGAGATTCGAACTATGATCTCCCAGTCATCTATAGTAAGCCTTAGACCATTCGACCACCATGTGGGTTGTTATAAAATTAAGTCAGTATGTAAGTTGTGAGCTGATATAATCAGTCTGTATACTAAACATCACTAATGATATAATTATAAAAATTATCCTAGCTTATCCCCGGAATTGAGGTCTTCTTGATTTTCGACGATAATAAAAAGGGTGAAGCGCATAGTTCGATGTAGAGTGAGGTTAGTGATTCTGCAGGGGATGTCAAGGACAAGGAACTAAGGGTGGAGGGTGGAGGGTGGAAAGAGGGGGGGATAGGCCTGGTGCAGGGCAGCTTACGTTACCTCCTACTGGCTACCGCCGGGGCCGTTGGAAGGATCAAGGTCGAATTAATCAAGGCACCACGTGTTTGACGAAAAAAATATCCCTTAACTCACAAAAAATAAAATAAGGGTGGGTTTGGGGGTGATTAAAAGGGGCTGCCTTCACAAATGATGTAACCTCATCTCAGTACAAGTTTTAGATTTCAATTAGAGTCTCTTTATATCACCACATTGCTCACTTTAGCAAGAACAAAATAATCTTTCTCGGAACTCTTAATGAAAAGGGTGATTAATTGATTATCTTACGCAGCCAATACACACTAGCGATGTCTTAGTACTTAATTAAATAAAGAAACTTGTATTGAAAATATGATGGCAGGTGGCAGCTATCACGAGAAAAACAGCACATTAGCTATTATAAACCTTAGCACCAGCGGCCACCCGGTAAAAGTGTCAAGATCATTTAGGCTGACTTTCCGGGGTTCAGTGTTCTAGTCCCTGTCGGGTGTATTGAGAGTTATATTAAATGAGCGAAGGGGTACAATAACAGCGTTATCTGGGCGTTTAAACGGGCTCTTAATACGTTTGGTTTGAGATGTACTACCTGCCTAAGTTAGGTGTTAACTGGGGGTGAGATGGGCTCTTTAAGACGTCTGGTTCGAGCTGTAATACCTGTCTAAATTAGGTGTTATCTGGGGGTGAGATGGGCTCTTAATACATCTGGTTAGAGCTGTATTACCTACCTAAGTTAGGTGTTATCTGGGGGTGAGATGGGCTCTTTAAGACGCCTGGTTCGAGCTGTAATACCTGTCTAAGTTAGATGTTATCTGGGGGTGAGATGAGCTCTTAAGACGCCTGGTTCGAGCTGTAATACCTGTCTAAGCTAGGTATTATCTAGGGGCTGGACGTGTTATTAAAGTAAACTCAGATGTTCAAACTTGATACGCCACGTAACCACGTTAAGGAAAGGAACACGTTCGAACGCACGGTAATCTTGTTCTCGGAAAACATTCGAGTCGTTTTTTCGACGCAGAGAGCCCAGGCGCAGAATTATCGACAGCTCCTGTTTGTCACGGCCTTGATACTCTCGCGCCGTGACCTTGACGCTCACCCCTCCTGGCCTTGGGAAGCGTCGCGCAATACCCCTTGTAGTGGCGCCCTCCCCTCCCCTCACCGCGCTACAGGTTGCCGTGGTTACCCCTGCCAAGCACGCGTGGAAAGGTCAAGGACGGTTCAATGCTACCTACCCCCTTCTTCTCCCCCCCCCACCCTGCTGCTCTCACTCGCTGCCACGTGTTGACAACAGCTGTCTTCCGGGACATCCACAATTTAACAGGACGAGGAGAGAGAATTGTAAGCAGATTCAGATCTTTTACCTAGAGGGAAAACTTTACATCTGTATTGAGCCCTGTCTTCCTGGGTCAGGAACACTAGCCGTGCCTCCAATTCTGCCGCTACTAGTGGTGTGTTTGTTTTTGTCACCGCGTCTTACTACCCGTTCAGATCACACGCCTATTAACTAATTACGCTAATTTGTTAAGGGTGACGAAGTTTTAATTTAGAAGAAGTGTGCCATAATTTGCGTGCATGGGGAGTGGGAAAATATTTTGGGGAAAAAAAATCTCAGTTCACCTGGCTGGGGTTAAAACCTTGATCTTCCTGTCATTGGTTGTCTAGTTTATTGTAAGAATGACGCCTTAGACTATTCGACTATCGAAGCGGGTATTTCCTTTATATTCTCTAAATAACATTTTAGAACAATTTATATTTCAAATAGAATGGAACTGGTAATATCCCACTAAATTATGGACCTACTTGAAAGAGCTAAAGAACTACTAACATAGAAAATTAGACGTTATATTTATATTTTAAAACTTTAAAAATCGACATCTTTCATAAAAACAAATGGTCACAAAATTAACAACGCTTACCGTACCACTCAAGTGAAAAGTGAAATCAAGTTATTAATCTCACCAAACATGTATCTTACACGCCTCGGTGGCTTAATTAGCTAACGCGCTAGTTTCGTGTTGAGCTAGACTGCCGAGGACGGGGAGATCAAGGTTCAAATCTCGGTCGGACGAACTGTGGGCGGTTTTCCTAAATGGTTTTCCACTCTCCCTCCACGCAAATGCGGATTCACTTCCTCTAAAACTAAACTTTCCCAAATTTAAACCCATTAGCGTAATTAGTACTTAAGCGTGTAACTTGAACGGGTAGTAAGACACGGAGCTAAATAAAATAAATACACTTGTATCTTAATATAATACAAATTTTATATTTCATAGGACAATAGGGGGGGAGGGGGTGTACCAATGATGTTTTGTTTCTCCACATAGCTTGTTACTGTGGGTTACTTATAGAAATTAGAATTAATGAAAGATCCTTAATTCATAATCAATATTGTTAGCTTCATTTGGTAGGCAAATTATGTTAACACAGTCCTATTTCATTTATTATGTGTGAAGATCAATCAAATACTAATAGCTTAACTAGTTCAAAAACTGTGGTAACATGTAGACCCACTGAGAGAAGATTAGCTATGGTAGCATGTATACCTGTCAACAGAAGATTAACTATAGTAGCATGTATACCTGCTAACAGAAGATTAACTATAGTAGCATGTATACCTGCCAACAGAAGATTAACTATAGTAGCATGTATACCTGCCAACAGAAGATTAACTATAGTAGCATGTATACCTGTCAACAGAAGATTAACTATAGTAGCATGTATACCTGCTAACAGAAGATTAACTATAGTAGCATGTATACCTGCCAACAGAAGATTAACTATAGTAGCATGTATACCTGTCAACAGAAGATTAACTATAGTAGCATGTATACCTGCCAACAGAAGATTAACTATAGTAGCATGTATACCTGCCAACAGAAGATTAACTATAGTAGCATGTATACCTGCCAACAGAAGATTAACTATAGTAGCATGTATACCTGCCAACAGAAGATTAACTATAGTAGCATGTATACCTGCCAACAGAAGATTAACTATGGTAGCATGTATACCTGCCAACAGAAGATTAACTATAGTAGCATGTATACCTGCCAACAGAAGATTAACTATAGTAGCATGTATACCTGTCAACAGAAGATTAACTATAGTAGCATGTATACCTGCCAACAGAAGATTAACTATAGTAGCATGTATACCTGCCAACAGAAGATTAACTATAGTAGCATGTATACCTGCCAACAGAAGATTAACTATAGTAGCATGTATACCTGCCAACAGAAGATTAACTATGGTAGCATGTAGACCCATCGAGAGAAGATTAGATATGGTAGCATGTAGACCCATCGAGAGAAGATTAGATATGGTAGCATGTAGACCCATCGAGAGAAGATTAGATATGGTAGCATGTAGACCCATCGAGAGAAGATTAGATATGGTAGCATGTAGACCCATCGAGAGAAGATTAACTATAGTAGCATGTAGACCTGCCTACAGAAGATTAAGGGGTGTGTTTAAGAGGGCGCGAGTTTAGACCCGTATTTTTGCAGTTGTTACTATTTTCATTTTTTCCAAAACAATTAAAATATTTCCTCTATTCATACGTTCAGTTTAATATTTTGCTAACGGTAATCTTAACGCTGGTACCTGTCATGGACACCACAGTAACATTTGACCCACAACTTTTTAAATGAAGAGAAAAAGTCCTGTTAACAGTTCACTAATCTCATGGCAGATATTCAACAACTGTTGATCACGTTTGTTTGGTAGCACAACATCCCAAAATTTTCAAGAATATTTCCTCGTATGAAACTTTGCTTGACCGCTGAGTCAAATTTTGAGTAAAAATAGACCCCACGGTAGTTAATAATAGTTATTTAATTATCTAAAACACGTCTTATCATTTAATGGATTGTGTGGTATCACCTGTAAATACGTCTATTACATTCAACTATCAGCGTATAAAGTTATTAATAAGATTATACACAGAAACCTGTTAGATTTATGCTACGATATAATCTCACGAGAAACAGGTTGTTTTTTTTACACTAAATTATTTTGAAGTAGTTTGTGTTTTTATGCGTTTAGTGAAATAGTAATACATAAACAAAGCACACACAGCACCAAAACAATTAGAAAGTCACATACCATTCCAGACTTTTTTTTGTTGTCATCCACTTACATTTTGATTATAGATAGCCGTATTCATTTTTTATTTCGCATCATGAGTCATATAATAATATTGTTAGCAACATAACTACCGAAAGTGTTTCGGATCGATGCATACGGTAAAAAAAAAGTATGTTGTTATGCCGCGGGCGTTTAGAAATTACGCGACTATTATTTGTGTATCACCTTGCCAGGCAGGTATTGTATTCTCTGGCAAGTGCTTAAATAGCTTTCGGCAAAGCGTGAATCAAAAAGAGAGTAACCATGTAGGTTATACAGATGAAACGATAACATTGTTTTATTGAATAAAGTAATAAATAGTTATGTCGTAATCATTGTAAAGAGAAAGAAATTCCGTTTAGTGTCTCGTGTGTGTGTGTGTGTATGTGTGTGTGATCGAGATCCTGTTGGAGGGAAAAATGTGGTTCTGGTTGGGACATGATTTTGTCGTAAAGTCGCTGTTACACAAGTCGAGTGCTAATTACAAAATTAATATTGGTATCGTTTAGAGATATTAGGGTATATTTACATATAATGGATTAAAAAATAACTTTAAAGCCTATTTTAGATTGAAAAGAAAATTACTTAAACACTAATCTAACGATTCTATAAGATTCACAATAAAAGCTCTCTGCAGATTTAGGTTAACTGGTACATGGTGCGCATACTCTGTTTTGGTGCACTGTAAACCTCTGTGTGTCCAGAACAAACAAGTTATGTAACGCGCATTAGAGATATTCTGTCTAGCTTTCGTGTAGTATGGAATAAATTAACATCACCCATTGTTGCAGGGGTAGGTTGAATTATTAACATCAACCATTGTTGCAGGGTAGTTGAGTTATTAACATCAACAATTGTTGCAGGGGTAGGTTGAGTTATTAACATCAACAATTGTTGTAGGGGTAGGTTGAGTTTCTAACATCAACCATTGTTGCAGGGGTAGGTTGAGTTATTAACATCAACAATTGTTGTAGGGGTAGGTTGAGTTATTAACATCAACCATTGTTGCAGGTGTAGGTTGAATTATTAACATCAACCATTGTTGCAGGGGTAGGTTCAATTATTAACATCAACCATTGTTGCAGGGGTAGGTTGAGTTTCTAACATCAACCATTGTTGCAGGGTAGGTTGAGCTACTAATATCAACAATTGTTGCAGGGGTAGGCTGAGTTATTAACATCAACAATTGTTGCAGGGGTAGGTTGAGTTACTAACATCAACCATTGTTGCAGAGGTAGGTTGAGTTACTAACATCAACCATTGTTGCAGAGGTGGATTGAACTGCAGTTCATGTGGCCTGAAAAGGTGGGCATGCAGACTTAAGGGTCAGTCTCATCTCATCTCATTCACTGGTGACGTGAAGTCTGGTGTATTTTTAGCACTGCGTCTTATTACCTGTTCAGTTTTATAGGCATATATAGACCTACTAATTAAGCTAATGATTTAGGGATTAGGATTGTTGAATTAAGAGGAAATATATTCGCATTTGCGTGGAAGGAGGGTGGAAAACCATTTTGGTAAAACCACTCTCAATAGATCCGACCAGGACTCGAATTTCAATCTCCCTGTAGTCGGGAGTTTAGTCTAACACGAGTGTGGCGTCTTAGACCATGCGGCCACCGGAGCAGGTCAGCCGGGTGTTTTCTCGTAAGTTGTTTACCACCTTCCTTCACGCAAAGTCGGGCACACTACCTCTACTTTCATCGTCCCTACGCTACTAATGTAAATATGATGAACCGGACGGGTGGTAAGACGGGGATCACAAAAATAGAATATTTACATTTGATCTTTATGTTCTGAACGTTAGGCACTTTATGAACAGAGTGTACAGCATCTGTAAGTTCTGAACGGTTCAAGCACTTTATGAACAGAGTGTACAACATCTGTAAGTTCTGAACGGTTCAGACACACTATAAACAGTGTATACAACATCTAGTTCTGAACGATTCAGGTACTCTATGAACAGAGTGTACTATGAAGCCATTATGTGTAAAA
The DNA here is from genome assembly GCA_033556935.1 of Timema podura. NCBI lineage: Eukaryota > Metazoa > Arthropoda > Insecta > Phasmatodea > Timematidae > Timema > Timema podura. The sequence goes on from JAVRXN010000005.1 coordinate 49,819,437, forward strand.
AGAGGTTCGCTTGTGTTCCACGTAAAAGATGAATTATTATCATCACCGCCATCAGCGGAACTATGAAATCCCTTTAATTGTACCTGAGTCTCTTTTTTTTAACCATTTATTTTTCAAGGGATTTAAAAAAAATCATTAGAACATGTTTTAGTCAACTTGTCACTTAGTGACTGGATCAATTTAAAGCATTTTTTATTTTTTCAAACGCTAGGTCAGGAAACATTTCACAAATGATATAAAACTTTAACATTCTTTCCAAACTATTTTTTTTTATATAAATGGTTCAATTTCTATCGTGTGTATACAACCAAACATATTTTTAACTTTTAAATCCGTCAGATGAAGTTCAATAATTCACAAATAGAATCTATAGTCTAAATTAGTTTTTAAAATACAAATTACATTATAAATATTTTAAACATATTTTTATTATTATAGTATCTATTTATAGCTTCTAAATATCTTATCTTACCAGAGGGTCTCACATTATTGTGATTTTATTAATAAGTAATTTAATACCAATAAATATTATCTGTGGTCATTAATAATAAAATAAAAATATCAGTGGTTGTAAAAGAACAAGGTACTGGTATTTAAAATGTTAAATTACATGTATAAATATTATAGTATCTACATTCCAAATTATTATAGATCATTTTGATTAGTTTTTAATACATAACGTGTACTTTCTAAACTCGGTAACGTTTATCTATTTGTTAACTTGAGATAGCAACAATAATGACAAAAACCAATTAATGTACCACAGAATATCTATTATTTTGACTGATGACAGAACTATTAGTGAATATAGAATATTTGTTAATATCCTCTTAGTGGTTTAATTAATGTAGCTTAGGTAAACCGCTCACAGGTGCGTTAAGACGCATTGCGAAGGTAAAAAAATCCAATAATCCTGCATTATTTAAGAATGTGTTTGTTGTTTCGCATTAAGTTTCATGTTAAACTTAATTTGGAAGATATAGACATGTCTCTACAGTATTAAAAATCTTCAATTTTAGGTTTTATAATTTTAAGCAAATGAATGAGAAGGTCAAATTAGCTCATTTTCAAGCGAGTCTCATGCGAAAAGTTTAGGAAAATAGATCCAACCTTCCTTGAACAAATACTGTCATATTTTAACACAACAGAATATTATGAGATAGTTGAGGATTGTTTTAGTGGTTTGGAAGCTTCATAATATTATCATCAACAAAAATAAAGCAGAGTGAGGATATTTAGCTTCAAGTATACTCCATTCACGGTAGGAATTAGTCTCTGAAAGGTCTTTTTTCCTACCAATATCCTACTATATAATAGCTTTATGGTAGGAAAAAAGGCCTTTCAGAAAACAATTCCTACGCTGAACAGACAGTAGGTGCCATCCTTAAGAATACAAGTAAAGGAGGGAGACATTAAATAAATACACCAGCATTCTCATATTAATGTAATGTATGATAGAAACTTGACAACCTCTAGTCTAGAATATCCTTGTTCGAATCCAGGGAAAGCTAACTAATATATTCACTACTCGTCCTGCCACACAGTGGGTTGGCTCTGTGGTATTATACGTACTCATACGGCTTAAGCTAATTTTGTCTTTCCATGGGCCACCCATCTGGGATATTAGCATATTTAAACACTAAGGAGATATGGATGGGGAAGATAGGGTTTTAAAGAAATATGCCCGAATTTGATTTGATGGAGGGTTGGGAAATCATTTAGAATAAATCACCCTTAGATACCAACAGACAAGACGAGACTATGCACTCGCCAGGCTGGGTAGTTAGTTAGCTTGTTAATCCTGTGCTGATATGCTATATATATGCTACTGTGAATGTGTTGAATGTGATGAGTTTGTTAAGTCACCGGTGATTCTACAAATTCACTGGTTCACTTGAGGAATGTAACAGATGTATTTAATATTTCACATACTCGCCGAAGTTTTACAAAATCACCTGTGAGCTTACAAAATTAACATCAACCACCAGTGAATGTCAATAAATCACGTGAAGATTAGGTTTTGTTAGGTTAGTTTAGGCAAGTTAGCTTAGTTTAGGCAAGTTAGCTTAGTTTAGGCAAGCTTAGACTAATTTATTTTAGCTTAGGTTAAGTTATACTAGGTTAGTTTAGGTTAGTTTGGATTTATGTTCTGTATTTTTATCCACATACACTAGATATGTTATAAAATCACTGGTAAATGTAGAAAATACAGTTCATGTTTCATACTTTCACCAAACTGTATTGGGAAATCTATAAAATTACTGGTAAATTTAGATAAATCATATTATTTGTTAAATAAACCATCGCTTTCAGTGATTCTATACATTCGCTGGTTATTTTACAAAATAACGAATTCGGTACATTCACAGTAACATATATTACACCCCCAAACAAACATGGTCATGTAAGGGTAGTTACCCCTTAAATCTGATTGAGACTTCCCTGCGGACGGCGATGTAAAGCCGTGACCCGCATCAAGGGGCGGTTACTAAGGACGGTTGAGCCTCAGTCCTGGCAACTTGTTGCAGGGGTCACGTGACGTCATGGTGACTCTTGTGCGCATGCGCTAATGAGAGCACACAGCTGTTACTAAGCTCACGTGCACTTTCTAAACACACAGCTACGTACACATTTTCATAGAAAATACCTTTTACCAAAATACAAACAAAATGTTATAGGTCAACATTGATAACATTTTACTAAATTATTATTATTATTATTATTATTATTATTATTATTATTATATGTATTTATAATATATATCAAAATTGGCAGCTGCAGATCACATGACTTGACGCATGAGCACATGAGAGTAGATCTGAGTACTTTTATAGGTGTCAGAAAAGTATATTCGGGTGATAGTTGGACTGTATATAGTTACGTCCATACCAATGGTCACGTGGTCTAAGGGGTAAAAACTGAAATAGCCTGTATCTTGTGTGAGGTAGGTCAAGGTTAGAATCTCAGCCTGGCGCACTGAGGGGAGGGGAGGTTTTCCACAGCTGATCCATTCCTATTGTTTTTTCATCTTCTCACCACGCTAATACGGGTACATTTTCTCTAGATTGCCTTCATCATTCTTACATTTTAAGAATTAATAGCCAGAGCTATTATTTATGCTTATTAGTGGGGATTACTCCACCTAGATATCATATTCTGAAAATTGAAAAATTACACCTGGACACGGGAATCGAACCCGGGACCTCTGGCTTAGTACGCCAATGTTCTAACCACTGAGCTATCCAGGATTCGTCTCGTGCCCTGGGTCATTCTTCACTCATATTTTAAGGCAGAGTCTATGATGGACTTAGCAGAAATCGTCGGCTACAAATATGTGATTATATTAATATCACAAGCCATCGGATAACGCAGCCATCTGCGACTCGGTAGTTGGCATTACGCTGCCATTTGCACAATTATTAAATTGTACGGGATCGCACATATTAAGAATTAATAGCCAGAGCTATTATTTATGCTTATTAGTGGGGATTAATTCTTACATTTTAGATTAATCCGTTAATATCCCTTGTGACGAAATAAGTAGTTAAACAAAATCTCTATTAGTTCACGATTTACAGACTAATCTCCAAACACATTCTGCTAAACTGTTTGTAACGAGTTGACTAGAGCTCAGCCATTTTGTAATTTGGATGATTATAGTAACGCTTGGTTCAGATAATTCAAGTTAAATACTCTTAGTTCCAGATCAATCGTGTTGTTTCCCCCACCACATCATACTACCCGTCCGTGCTAGCCACATCTTACACTAACCGGGCCGGGAGGAGGAAGTTAGCATTTTTAAAAGGAAAGGTATCCACATTTGTGTGTATGTAAAGGGTAAACCATTCAAGTAAATACTACCAGCCTTCCCCCTTAACCCAAACAAGGTGAGAAGGGCGCCTTTTCCCTCGTACCCACTGTGCAAATTATCCGTGCATCTAATTTCCCGGTTAATCAGCCGTGAGGTAAGCGCACACTAGCGCGAGGTGAACACCATTATTACCTGCATGATGTTGAGCCCCATGGGAACACCACCACTAGAACACCGACCAGACTAGCAACGTTTCCAAATGACATGTTGTAAGATCTCGTCCAGCGATGGTCGCGCTCCACCGAGCACGCGGTGCATTCTAATACTAGTTCTTTTACTGCGCTCAGCCTCTTAAGCTCCGGCTACACTCGCCTTATAATCTCAAGTATGTGTAAACGTTTTGTTCTCTCCGTGTCTTGATCACGTGACGTAACAACCAATGGGAGAGTGGAGCACTTTGTAAAATAAAACAATTTCACGAAGTTCTAGAAACACAAGCAATATTATCAATTTTAATTATGTATTTTAAATTAAAACAAAGATACGCTTTATCTTTTGAATTTTTTTTTATGAATTGATATTAAAGGTGGATGGTGAAAATGCTATTCCTTTAGAAGATGGTGACCATCTTGTTTTCTATTACTGACACTTTCGTTTCTATTAGGATATCGATGTTCATTTATTTGTAATTGGTTCTCCGTAACCCTCCGTAGCAACAGTTGATCCGACTTGTACGGAGTGCTACTGAGCTAACGGATATGGACAACATATGTAGTCGGAGGTTCTAGTAGGATAAACAACGTGTCTACGACATACAGTAGCTCCATGGCTTCTTTGGTGCTGACTGACAGTTCACAGCTGACTTCTGACAGTCAACATTTAGGTATATACCTAAATTTTGACTGTCAGAAGTGACAGCTGCTAAACACATGTTTTTTGCAGATCATATGGTTCGGCGTAGGGATACATAATTTGGTCTGGCAGCTTTTCAAAGCTGTCAGAAGTCAGCTGTGAGCTGTCAGTCAGCACCACAGAAGATAAAACTGAGGTATAGCTTCAACGGGGATTTAAACAATTTTCTTCCGCTCTCGCTGATCAAGACTTCTCCACTCCAGTCCAAAATAGTTCCTAAAGTAAGAGAATGGATTTATTTGAAAAAGCGGACCAGAACTAAAGCTCGTCTCGTCAGGTTTACCACTACGGTGAGTTTGTGGTACGAATGGGCAAAGTAAAACATAAACGAAACGTACCCGCATTTGCGGAAAGAGAACGTAGAAACCATTTCGGTAAAAAACACCTTAATGCACCCAGCCGGGATTCAAACCCACAGCCCCGGAAAGGCATACTGGATGATATTTACGCCTTAGTCCAAGTGCACAGAAGTGTGTGTACATTATAATTAAATAATTAGAAACTAGATATTTCCTAAATGAATAAAGAATCAATTAAACCAGAACCAACTGAACCTACACATAGCACCCTCATCCTACAAATTTATAATAAATAAGACACAAACATTTTCTCCCCCATCAGGCTAAGAGCTAGGGTCATATTATCTTTGGAATAAAATTAAGTATTTCTAAACATTAAGCTTGAGCAAAATCCATCAACCCGTTTGAAATCTATGCCTATGGACTGGCTGATGGGCGGACGCACAAACGGGGGAGCAGACAAAATTATAAAACTTAAATTTTTTGGTTTGGATCAACATAAAACGTAATGATTCATCATAATGTTCATGAGTACAATACTTTCTCTTTATAGGCTATTTTTATTAGGTGTTCTGTATTACGACAGGTCCATTCCTTTTGTCAGTGAACTTAGACGGCCTTCCTCATCCTTCACTGCCCAGAATTTTCTTATTTCCTTTAAATCATCCTCCTTCCTAAGCTCCTCTTTCCCTCAACCTTTCCTTCTAAGACGTCGTGCAGAAGTCGGTTACTCTTAAAGATGTGTCCGATCCAGTTTGCTTTGCGCCTAAGAATCACATCCTAAAATAGTTATCTTTATATGCGAACGTAAAAATGAGTTGGTGTCTGTCTGTCTGTCTGTTACTCTTTCACGCAAAAACCACTTAACAACGATTGTGCTGAAATATATCGTGAACATAATTTGGAAGTCCGGTTAGCAAATAGTTTAACTAAAATTTAGGTCCACTTGTTGTTTTACAAGATGGCGGCTACAAAACACTACTCTTTGGCCTTTTCCTCCTCTTCTGACTATCGGATTTTCATTGAACTTACTTAGAAAGGTTCCTTGATATAGATTGTAGCAGCTTGAAAGAAAATTGCGACTTTAGAACACTACCTTTTAGACGTTTCAAAGCTCTAGCTCCTAAACTATGGAAATCCTGGTCGTAGCAGTATTACAATGTTGCTGTATATTCGTTGTTTGAAGATAATCAGGGTAGAAAGCATATACTTATTATAAAATATATCCCGTTATACAATTGGATAGTTGGCTAGTATAAGATAAACATATGCACCTCTCGGTGAATAGAGGTGCAGTAGATCTTAAGGATCCACCCCTTTATCTTATTATTTGTTTTGTCATGGCTTGGTCGATTATAAAAAATGGAACTTTCCCTCCATCACAGTCAAAGTTGAAGCGTTTTATGGTATCGTCCTACTATCTCATACATGGTAATGTATTCTTCTATGTCTTATCTTAGCTTAAACACTTAACAGTGGTCGAATGGTCTAAGGCATCATTCTCGCAATAGACTGGACTGCCGCTGATGGGGAGATCTGAGTTTGAATACGGGTCGTGGTGTGTTTTTATAAATGATTTTACACTTTCCTTCCACGCAAATTATGGTACATTTTATATCAATTCAACCTTCTTCATCCCAATACATGAGCGTGTTTAGTACATAGGCGTATATCCGAATGGGTTGTATTACGTGGTGCCAATATACATAATACAATTTACACCAGTAAGGAATGTAGCTAACGCTATTAGAACTATTTTCATGTAGGCCCAACTAATACATCAAGCCATAAGATATGAAGGTGTTACTTTTGATAGATATTATCAATATCTGTAAAATAACAACAATAAAATAGTATTTTATTTATTAATTAGCACCGCGTCTTACTACCCGTTCGGGTTATACGCTTAGTACTAATTACACTAATGGATTAGGAATTGGGAAGGTTGAATTTAGAGGAAGTGAACCGCATTTGCGTGGAGGGAGAGTGAGAAAACCCATTTAGGAAAACCACCCAGTTCATCCGACCGAGATTCGAACCTCGATCTCCCCGTCCTTGGTGGATCTGGCTCAACCGACTGGCGCGTTAGCCAACTACGCCACCGCTCGGCTATTGCGCACTATTTGAACGGCCACAGTGCAACACAGAATGCTCGGCTATCGCGCACTAATTGAGCGGCCACAGTGCAACACAGAATGCTCGGCTATCGCGCACTATTTGAGCGGCCACAGTGCAACACAGAATTCTCGGCTATCGCGCACTATTTGATTGGCTACAGTGCAACACAGAATGTCGGCTATCGCGCACTATTTGAGCGAGGCCACAGTGCAACACAGAATTCTCGGCTATCGCGCACTATTTGATTTGGCTACAGTGCAACACAGAATGCTCGGCTATCGCGCACTATTTGAGCGGCCACAGTGCAACACAGAATTCTCGGCTATCGCGCACTATTTGAGCGGCCACAGTGCAACACAGAATTCTCGGCTATCGCGCAATATTTGATTGGCTATAGTGCAACACAGAATGCTCGGCTATCGCGCACTATTTGAGCGGCCACAGTATGTTGAACGTAATGATGGTCACTCTATAAGGTGAGAAGGAGGCCCGCATCACGCACTTGCTCATTACTCTACCTCTGTACTGTCATTACTCATTACACTCGGAGGTACTTACAGGCTTTCCACTGCTCGCAGCTCAATTCCAGCTTTGTGTCGGCAACCTGTGGGCTGGATCAACTTACAAACTTACACTTTATAAACACGAGAGCGTACCAGAACACGAATTACAAACTAATCACCATAGAAAGAATCGAACTCCGGAGTTTGGAAAAGTTAATGATTCTACTCTAACGTAGGCCTATTTAAATGCCAAGCCATGTCTCCTGACTCTCTCACTTTTGACAAATAGTTTATAAAGGTAGTCTTACACCTTAGCTCAGTCGGTAGCGTGTCCATCCGTTGAGCTAAGACCTAAAGGTCCCGGGTTCTATTCCCGGCATGGCCAACATTTTATAATTGATGAAAATATGTGTTTACCCTTCCACCGGGATGAATTAACGAACGGGGACTGGATGTTGTGCCTGTCCCAGTCTTAAGTTAGATTATAAGTCATATGATGCTACGACAGGCCTAGCAAGGCGGTAGTGGAATATATATGGCTCTAATAAAAAAAACCTGGCCCAGGCCACAGGCTGGAAACAATAATGGATGTAAAAAGTTTTTATCGGTACATAACAATTGGGCTACGTACCCCTTAGCCCAACTAAGCTTTGAACTTTTGGGACAAGGTCACCAATAATAACAGATAATAGACCTGCGGGTAAGTATGGACTCGGCCCCACCAATCGTTTTGCCTTATATCAGGCTAGGCTTCTTTAGGTTAGGCTAGGTTAGGTTAGTTTAGAATATTTTTTTTGTGTCTTACTATCACCTACGGTGCTTCACTCAGCCTTAGAAAACATTTACAACCATCCTAAATGGAGCGCCACAACATCATGACCGAGTTAGTACACCAGAATGCCTTGGTTACAATTCCCAAGAAAGAACTCGTGGCCCGACTGTTATACACCCATTTTTATTTGTACACCCGTACTTAGTAGTGACCTAGGCTATTTTTGTTACTATCGGTATTTAACGTTATTTGAACTTTACTGATTAAAATACTAATTACAAACTAGCTAGGTGACCTGGCGGTCTGGGGGTAAGGTGTCGGACTTCTGTGTTGGGGGTCCGGGGTTCAATTCTTGGTCCCGGCACAGATTTATCTGATTGCCAAACCCTTCCTTCACCTCTGACAAGACGTGTATTAATCACAACTTGTGAATGTGTGGAATGCCAGGCCTTCACCGTGGTTCGGATTCCACGTTAAACTGTAGGTTCTCCATTTCATCTTACAATCACCCTACCATTGCACATTAGCGTAAGTGCGTATAACCCGAACGGCTAATAATAATAATAATAATAGTACAAACTAGCTTAACTCGAGGGATATACATGACTCTCAGTTCCCAAAACAGTCGACTCTATTGTGAATGGAGGACCCAATTTCACAAAATATAGATTTTCGAGTATCGTGTTGGAAATTGAACCTGGGACCCTTAACTCAGCAGAGATAAATTCTACCGGTTGTTTTTTAAAATATTTTAACCATAGCAACAAAATGGTACGAATATGAATAGTATACTTGTTTATTTTTATTACAGAAATGTCATTCTGATCTCAATAATTAAAAGGTTTTGCCTTTCCTTCATACCACCCATACCCGTGGTCACGCGGTCTGAGGTGCCAAGCCCACACACACTGTAATTTACAGTGATGAAAAGCTCAAAGGCTCAATTCTCGGCCATTTGCGTGGGAAGGAGAGGGAGGGGTGCATAACTTTGTGTTTCCCATTTTCTCTTTCTACACAAATGCGGGTTCACTTCATTTATAGTCAACCTATCAGTTCCTAAACCCATTAGCTTAATTAGTACTTAGGCGTAGCTATAACCCGAACGGGTAGCAAGACGCGGTGCTAAATATTAGTAGTATATTATTTAAATTGAAAAATGACACCTGGACACGGTAATGGAACCCAGGACTTTGGCTTAGTACATCAATGCTCTAACCACTAAGCTATCCAGGAAAAGACCTGTGCATAGGGTCGGCTACAAATGTGTGATCTTAATTGATCACAAATTTATCATTTAAGATTATACATTTGTAACCGACGATTTCCGCACGTCCATCACAGACTCTGCCTTAAAATATGAGTGAAGAATGACCCTGGGCACAGGACGACTCCTGGATAGCTCAGTGGTTAGAGCATTGGCGTACTAAGCCAAAAGCTCCGAGTTCTATTCTCGTGTCCAGGTGTCATTTTTTAAATTAAATAATATGCTATTTAGATGCGGCTATAACTGTAATTATGAAATATAGTATCTTGGCTATTTGATCTCTCATCTATAGTTTTATTCACATTCACTGACATGATGGGTACCTTTATTCCCGCCAAGATGGTACCCTTTGTTCACCCTGTAAGGTAGAAAGCTTACCTTTCATTATTCCACTATGGTACAGCTCTAAGAGAAGGATGAAACCTTTCAGGCTAGACGGAGTATATGACTCGAAGCAACCCTTAGGCTGGTTTCACACCAACGAGTCCCGAGTCTAGTCGAGTCTGACTCACCAATCGAGACAAGTACATATTGTATTCGATAGCACGATGGAGGACCAATATCTTACACACCAGCGAGTCGAGTCACCCCGAGTATAACCGAGTCTAGCCGAGTCACCCCGAGTCTAGCCGAGTCAGAGTCCATGATGCGGCAGATTACAGATTTCGTCAGTCCAGCCGAGTCAAATGTATAATTTCCAGGTTCTTTCCAAGGGTGACAGACACTGAACACCTCATTGTTCTAGTTCAGGAGAACATCGGGATAGAAATACAGTTTCCGCTATTTGGAAACAAATGTGAAAGACTACCGAAGGTGGTGCATCGTTTCATATGGTAAATACACATAAGCGACGACTTTTTTAGGCGTCTACGTCAGCGCCTCCATACAAATGTATTTATAGGAACCGCTAGGACTGCATTAATCTTGCACGAGCTCTTTGATCAAACTAGTGGACTCGATGACTCGACTCACGAGTGTGAAAGGTCTTGACTCTGGAGTCAGATTGGACTCGACTACATGAGACTCGACTCGGGACTCGTTGGTGTGAAACCAACCTTATTTGGCTATTTTGTAATTATATGGTTAATGAGCTGACCCTACGATAAAGGGCACCATATAAATATATCCAGTAGTCCACATTAAATCAACTATATGCAAGATAGCTAATAAATACACTCGTTTGTTTTTACCTGCTTGGATTATTTATGACCTCCCAGTATTGACGGGAAAATATGGTGGCGAAAACAAATCACCTTGTAATTAATTACTTAGAGAATACGGCAAGTGATCTAGTATCTACTAATTCAGTCGTTTAGTAAACTAAAGTATACACTGAAAAAAAACTTATCTAAAGGACAGTGTTTATTTTATAGTACCTACACTGCCGTTGATATTTTGCCAATGTAATTAAAACTAATGAACCATAACTGTAATTTATTATATGTACTTACGTTCTATTTGTTCATGGTTACATTCTTCAACGGGAATACATAGTGAAATGACAGTAATTTAAAGCCATGTTAAGTAAGCATAGCTAAGATATTTAAAAACCTACATCTGTATTATTACAGTGTTCCCAATATCCTGAACAAAAGTTAGAGCTCTCTAAATAAAGTATTGGTTTGTAGGCCCTAGATTTGCACACACATCACAATTTGTCTGAAACGTTTCTGGGCGTGGCAATATAAAGTGTGATTTTAATGAGCAATTAAGTTGATTTGGGCGATTTTTTTACCTAAGTACGAGGACTAGTTCTTTATTATTTTATCATTGAGGAACGTAATATGTTTGTCTTGCGTGGGAGGAGCTATATCGAAGTATGGTGTTTTAAAAAGAAACACACAAACACATTATATCAGTCGATGGAGCACCGGGTTTGAAGACCAGTAACCCGCTTTGGTGGTCACATGGTCTGCTGAGGCATCACTCTCACAATAAGCAGGCTTGCCAAAGACTAGGAGATTGGGGTTCTAGCTTATTCGGATGTATGGAGGGAATTTTTTACTAAATGGTTTCTTACTCTTCTTCCACGCAAATAGGGTATATTTCTTCTATAAATACTACAGTACCACACCCTACAAAATTAGCGTGATTAATATAAATGCGTAGAACCCAAATGGGTAGCAGGATTCGGTGAAAAAACACCCCAAAAACTACCGTGTTTGAGAGGAATGAAAATGTATGAATAGTAAGTTCCAAACCGCAACACCTGCATCTTGGTTGGGTTTTTTTTTTTTGACACATCCAAAAACCATTTACCTGATATAGTGAATTACTAACAAAAACTCTCTACTTATATGTGCTCCAGTATATACATCATATCTTGTAGCAAACGTTCAATAGGAGATGTGAGATCATGTTTTATCTCACGCACAGTCTGTTTCTAGAACACTCTAAACCACAAACGTGAGATGAGCTTCATTAAGTCCCCAGCCTGCACGTAGACTGCAGCGCACTCTACACCCGGATTTTTGGGAAAACTACATTTTTTATGTTAAGCTAAAAGTCTTGAATGAAAACAATCTCATTCATTTAGTCCATTTTTTGTTTCAGAGAGTGTACAGCCAGGGTGATCTCTTTTTTCAACATTGTGACGTCATAAATGACATTATTGCCTCCAAGACACAAAGTGCCATCAAACTATTTATCTTTTCCCTTCTTTTAGTCTTCTATTTTTTTAAAAAGATAGTTATTAGTTTTTACTAACGTAATTATTGGTTGATAAATTACGTGATACCTGCTTCAGTGGCCACATGGTCTAAGAAGTCTCTCTCTTCAACTAGACTATACTTCCAATGACAGGGAGATTAGGGTTCGAATCCCGGCTGGGTGTACTGAGGGTAGTTTTACATAATTGTTTTCCACTTTCCCTCCACACAAATGCTGGTACACTTCTTTTAAATTCAATCTTCCTAATCCTCATCCCTAACTCATTAACGTAATTAATATATACACGTCCACCCTAAATAGGGTAGTAACACGTGGTCCTAAAAAAACACTTCAGTGTCCAAATGGTCTAAGGCGTCACTTTCATGTTAGACTGGCCTGCTGAAGATGGGGGAGGGGGAGGAAGAGATCGTGGTTCGAATCTCGGCCGGGTCTACTGAGGTGTTTTTCCCAAAAATTGTTTTCCACTCTCCTTCCACGCTAATGCTGGTAGATTACTTCTAAAATGTTTTCTTCCTCGTCCATAGCCCACTAGAGTAATTTTCATATATGCACATAACCTGAACAGTAGTAAGACGAGGTGATGGATAAATAAATAAATATAACATTATGTACGGACATTGACGCCAATGATCCCCTCATTGGTGGAGGCGGAAAAGTTGGTGTCAAGTTTAGCACTCATGACTTTGACAACTGGAGACTTTGATTCTTTGCTTGAATCTCTTCTTTGTTTTTCTCTGTTCTCCGCGTCCTTTCACACGTCCGGAATATCCTCATATTTTCACTACTGGGATAGGGAAGAGGAAGATAGAATTTAGAGGAAATGCTACTGCATTTTCGTGGGGAAAACCCCTAAGTACACCTGGCTGAGACTCTAACCTTGACCACCTGTAAACTGCTTGCGGGTGACTTGTTTCATGACTAAATAAAACTATTTCCTCTCGTTTTGAATTGTTAGAGTGGTAACACTTCACCACTGTGCGAACAGTCCAATCTTCACAGAAAGGGTCTTTTATAAAATACAAACATATTTTTACGTTCAACATTGATAACAGTTTATAATATTATTACTGTTATTTTATATGTATTGTAATATATATCAAAAGTGTCAGATGAAGTTCACATGACTTGGCGTATGAATGAATTCACAATAGTAGATCTAGTAACTGTTCTAGCTGTCAGATAAGGCCCTTTCTATGAGAATTGTAGTGTATCTCCAGCAGCTGAGGCGTGGTAATTAGGGGGACGGCTACTGGACTTGAAGAGAGCTGGGAGGGTGTCAGATTCAAACCGCTGACAGATGTGATGTGGTATGAGGAGAGAGTGTGATAGCATCACCTTACCACTACCGCCATCACTACTTCTTCTGTCTTGTTGCTAAGGGACAGTCAGTCCCCCCGTCTCACACAAGTTGAGAGTCGATGTTATCGCTGGGCATCAAATGTACAAGTTGAATTACTTACTGCGCCCTAGTGCCAAACATTACTATCAGTCACCAAAACTATCTAACCAAGAGGAAAGGACGAGAAATAAGTATCGTCCTAGTACTGGAATTAAGCTATAAACTATTGTTAACAAGACATAAATGAAATGGGTCCGGGGTTCAATCCTCGGTCCCGGCACGGATTTATCCGATTGCCAAACCCTTCCTTCACCTCTGACAAGACGTGTATTAATCACAACTTATGAATGTGAGGAATGCCAGGCCTCCACCGTGGTTCGGATCCCGCGTTAAACTGTAGGTCCTCCATTTCATCTCACAATCACCCTACCATTGCACATTAGCGTAAGTACGTATAACCCGAACGGGTAGTAAGACACGGTGCTAATAATAATAAATGAAATGACCAAACAACAATAAAAACTGTGTCATGTCTTTGAATGTTTCCGGGGTAATGAGCTTGTTAAGGCTGTTCCTGTGATATTTTCTCCTATACTCTGTCCCCATTTGACCCAAGTGAAGAATGTATGAAACCACACTTTGTTGTGTTTCTGGTTTGAGAGTAATCGTGAATCTAATATTACGGTTAATCATGTATCTGATATTCCAGTTAATCGGCCGTGAGATGGACATTTAAATCTGTATTTAGGCCTATATTAGTAAGAAAGTGTTTTAAATTAAATATTTTATACAAAAAAAATGTATACGGGAATACATCTTTACAGAAATAAAACTCATTTTCCCCGTTATATGTATCCACATCGGTGATCACGCAAACTAAGGCGTCATTTTAGTCTGGTATGTTAGTTATAGGAAGGAGTCAGGTTTTGAATCCCGGTTAGGTGGTTTTTCCTCAATTGTTTCCTCTTCTCTACACATGTTCTCTTAATGTTGGACAGGCAGGACGTGGATCACAACAAAATAGAGTCAGACTTTTTTTTTATATAAATTATTTCGCCGCTCAATTAGTGTGAATTGTTGTATTACTTCATCGGTATTATTGTTTTTACTCTCACATTGCGACTGTCGTTTTAAAGCTAATAAGGTATGTGGGATAGGAAGGTGACAACACTAGTGGCCAAAGTCTGGAAAGAAAACATACAGTTTAGTGGGCTGGGATTCAACCCCGAGGGTTGCCTGAAAAAAAAAACTACGTTATTTTCTTGTTAGAGAATTACCCAAAGTCTTGTGTGTTTAGGTTTAGGTTTAGGTTTTGTTGTCCCGGGCTAGTTTGTAGGTCGTGTTCTGATGTGATGATAGAAAACTAGCCCTAATATTACTATTAATAAACAAGAGGGAAAGTCAACTACCAATGAAAACTAAAACGCAAGCTCACGGTGTTGTTTTATGAAAATAGTAAAGCATTTTTAGTTTATGAGTAATGTGCCGTGGTTAGAAGTGAAACTAATTAATTATCAAATCTGAAACATAAAACAAAATCCGGAATCCAAAACAACGCCTTAAAATATGTTATCTTTAATAAGTGAAAGATTACTGGTACAACTGGTAAATGGTTGAGGTTCTCTGCAAGCCGATTGGGTCCAATCAGATAATGCGGGTACCACTTGTTTGGCGCAATGTTACCATCCTTTCTAACCAAGAGCAGAGTAAACTGTATAAGGACAATCATCTTGATAACCAACATTGTGTGTTACTTCTAGAGTACAGTACCTGCACTTTATCTTGAGACGTTCCTTTGCTCGTAGTTTCATATTTACAAAGTCTTGCTCTAGTTGGGTTCAAGCTGGCTTTGGATTTGTACGAACAGTCCAAAGATCACTAGAAAATAATCCGGCGTTCTTTTGTTGTCATTGTGACAATAAAGTCAATTCACGTCATTTGTCTAACGTGACGAGATATAAGTGCTGTAGAAACTCGGGAGAGATTTTTAATTCCTTTTCAACTAACCGGAAAAAAAACAGAGTTATTTAAACAGATGATACAATTGTATTTTTAGATGAGGGCGAAGACGATTGACTAGAAGGAATCTATTACAATACATAGGGGTGCATCATATAATGTTAGTATTGGGCTATTAGGAGTTTGTCCTAATTATTCAAACAGTAGAATACTATAAAATACATCATCAAGCTTCCCGTCCAATAATTCACCAGATGACCTGGTGGTCTTGGGGTAAGGTGTCAGACTTCTGTGTTGGGGTCTGGGGTTCAATCCTCGGTCCCGGCACACAGATTTATCTGATTGCCAAACCCTTTCTTCACCTCTGACAAGACGTGTATTAATCACAACTTGTGAATGTGAGGAATGCCAGGCCTCCACCGTGGTTCGGATTTCACGTTAAACTGTTGGTCCTCCATTTCATCTCATAATCACCCTACCATTACACATTAGCGTAAGTGCGTATAACTCGAACGGGTAGTAAGACGCGGTGCTAATAATATAATAATAATAATAATTCACCAATTATATATTTCTTGACCATTCCGAGAATCGAATTAGTGGCTCTTACCTCAGCAGCCAATTGAAATGATGATATTAAAAATCTTATTAGCATTAGTTGACGGATTATTATTTCAGTTTATCTCATTATATTCGACTGGATTGACAACATTTCATTAATATGGATCTTATTTCTCATCGATTCATTATTCTGACTTATTACATTTGACAAATGACTAGGGCAGGGATTTGAAACCAGGACACTATTATAAAAATAGAAATAAAGACTCGGCACTATAGATTCTGAATTGATTTCAAGCCTCTCACAGTCCATTAGAGATATATTCTGTAACTGGCCTTCAATCTATAAAATCGTTTCTAAAAAAAAAAATCCGAACCAAACTAAAAAAAGAAGTCCTTCAGCAGTAGCTAATGACAAGACTAGTAGTGGGAGCTAAGAGAAACTAGACTCGCTCGTACAGTCGCTGACGTGAAAACTGGGTGTTGACTGCGCACCCCGTGAAATGAAAGAGCGGGGATAGTAATAATACGCACCTAAAACCTGTGCTTGTAAATTAGTTCTCTCGCATTGCAACACCATTCTAGTTCTTTCTTTGCCCCGCATCTTACCACCCGTCTGGGATATTCACATTTAATTACACTGAGGAAGGTAGACTTTAAAGGAAATATACCAGTATTTACGTGGAGTGAGGGTGATAAACAATTTAGGGAAAATCACCCTTAACACAACAGAAATAAATTTTAGTTTTTATAATGTCATAGAACAAGTAAATAAGCATAATCAGGTGGGATTTTAGCCCCAATCTCGCGGTCACCAAAAACTAGAATAGATAAGATTGGCATTTAGTTTGCATGTTTAGAGAGGATTGTAAACCCATTAAATATGACAACCAGGTCAAGGTCAGGACTTTCCCCTCAGGGCGACCAGGTCAAGGTCAGAACTTTCCCCTCAGGGCGACCAGGTCAGGGTCAAAACTTTCCCCTCAGGGCGACCAGGTCAACGTCAGAACTTTCCCCTCAGGGCGACCAGGTCAACGTCAGGACTTTCCCCTCAGGGCGACCAGGTCAAGGTCAGGACTTTCCCCTCAGGGCGACCAGGTCAAGGTCAGGACTTTCCCCTCAGGGCGACCAGGTCATGGTCAGGACTTTCCCCTCAGGGCGACCAGGTCAAGGTCAGAACTTTCCCCTCAGGGCGACCAGGTCAGGGTCAGAACTTTCCCCTCAGGGCGACCAGGTCAGGGTCAGAACTTTCCCCTCAGGGCGACCAGGTCAAGTCAGAACTTTCCCCTCACGGCGACCAGGTCAGGGTCAGAACTTTCCCCTCAGGGCGACCAGGTCAAGTCAGAAATTTCCCCTCAGGGCGACCAGGTCAAGTCAAAACTTTCCCCTCAGGGCGACCAGGTCAAAATCAGAACTTTCCCCTCAGGGCGACCAGGTCAAGGTCAGAACTTTCCCCTCAGGGCGACCAGGTCAAGTCAGAACTTTCCCCTCAGGACGACCAGGTCAAGTCAGAACTTTCCCCTCAGGTCGACCATGTCAAGTCAGAACTTTCCCCTCAGGGCGACCATGTCAAGTCAGAACTTTTCCCTCAGGGCGACCATGTCAAGTCAGAACTTTCCCCTCAGGACGACCAGGTCAAGTCAGAACTTCCCCTCAGGGCGACTAGGTCAAGTCAGAACTTCCCCCTCAGGACGGCCAGGTCAGGGTCAGAACTTTCCCCTCAGGGCGACCAGGTCAGGGTCAGAACTTTCCCCTCAGGGTGACCAGGTCAAGGTCAGAACTTTCCCCTCAGGGCGACCAGGTCAAGTCAGAACTTTCCCCTCAGGGCGACCAGGTCAAGTCAGAACTTTCCCCTCAGGGCGACCAGGTCAAGTCAGAACCTTCCCCTCAGAGCGACCAGGTCAAGTCAGAACCTTCCCCTCAGGGCGACCAGGTCAAGTCAGAACTTTCCCCTCAGGGCGACCAGGTCAAGTCAGAACCTTTCCATCTCTTTAATTTTGTGTGTGCATCGTTGCTATACTCATATTCACACTAACAAGATAGGGATAAGAAAGGTGGAATTTATATGATATGAACCCTCATTTGCGTGTAGAGAAAGAGTAAGAAACCATTTTGGAAATATTATTTTCAGTAAATCCTACCGGGATTCAAACCTCATACTCTCGGTCATCGTCAATCTGAACATAGACGATACCAGAGCCTTAGTCCGCGTGCCCACCGATGTGGATCATCCGTTTAAAATAAAACTGAATCTGTTTCAGTGATGCTGGGGGGTTTAATTCGCGAGCTAGCGTGTTGTTTTATTGTGAGTGTGAGTGTACCGCGACAGTCGGTTGTTGTATTGACTATATGCCTCGCGGGGGTGAGAAGACGTGTGTGTGTGTGTGTGTATTTCTAAGACTTACCCACCACGCAGCTGCCAAATCACCTTACACACATGTGTTATTTACTACTGGCTGCATTGTCGGGACATCGATCTAGGGGTAACAATTACCTTACTTTTATTTTTTTAAGGGGGAGGGAGTAGCAAATTAACCCTGCAGACGCTATTTTAAAAGTCCCTGAGTTCCAAATTAGTGTCGTATCCCATTCCTCATCTAATAATACTCGGTGGTCGAGTGATTAGGGAGACCAACTCTAGATATATTGGACTTTGGTTTTATCCCAGTCGCCGGGTCGAAAGAATCTTACTTTCTGTGGCAAACATCAAATGAAACTACGAATTAAATTCTACCTTTCCCTCAACCCTTCAACATTCGCATGGTAAATGTATGCATATAGAGTGAACCAGGACTAAGATGTAGGGGAGGGGTGGAGGGAAGTACCTATACATCTGGCTTGAGGACTTCAATTCCTGAGTAAGCAGCCCTCTTATAGCCTCCTTGAGGGAATTAAAGAAACTCATAACTCCCTACGCATCTGGCTTAGACACTTCAACTCCTAATAATCAGACAGCTCATTCCCTCCTTGGAGGACTTAAAAGAAACTCAATAGTTCCTACACATCTGGCTTAGACACTTCAACTCCTAATAATCAGACAGCTCATTCCCTCCTTGGAGGACTTAAAAGAAACTCAATAGTTCCTACACATCTGGCTTAGACACTTCAACTCCTAATAATCAGACAGCTCATTCCCTCCTTGGAGGACTTAAAAGAAACTCAATAGTTCCTACACATCTGGCTTAGACACTTCAACTCCTAATAATCAGACAGCTCATTCCCTCCTTGGAGGACTTAAAAGAAACTCAATAGTTCCTACACATCTGGCTCGGAGACTTCAACTCCCGAGTGAACAGCGAGCTCACTCCCCGCTCTTCCCCCCCACACCGCTGAAGGAGACAAGTGGTTATAGGTATTGCATGTCTGACTTTCTAGGGCACCTGCCTCCTCATACTTGTCTGCGCGCGGGTTACCCTTCGTGGAGTAGCGTGGGCGAGACGTTTGCCGGAGTCCTTGAGATAAATAGAGTAGGGGGAGGGGGGGGAGGTAGGGGTAATGAATGAACTCTCGCACACTTGGAGTGGTTAGCGGGGGTTGGTGGGGCACGCCCAACTGGTTAACAACTGGTACACATTTTTCACCGTAAACTGTGGACAATTTGTTAGTTTAAATTGCATGTCATTTAGGGAGGAAATATACAGGAAAGAATAAATTATATGACAACATTACACATACTTGTTTAAATTACATTTAAAATGTTCAAAAGTCAGCTATCAGTAAACTACCCATTAATAAATATGTTCTAGAAAAAAACAAAAGTACATTGCTACTTATTGAGTAAGAAACTCGTCAAATACTCATTTTGTACGAATTTGTTATCGCCATTTAAAAAAAAATTAAAATGGCAAAGCTCACCCATCAGCATAAAACTACTCTTAGACCATTTTTCTAACAAATAGTCTAAATGTAACGTAGCCCTAATAAAAAAAAGTCCATAAATTTAACTTCCAACCGTTAAAACTGATGACATATGTTATCATTGGCATCTATTTAGCACCTAGTTTAACATATGGACACATTAAATTAAAACTAGTAGCTTTATGATTCTTTAAACGTGAATAATTAGATTTGATTGTCAGATGGCATCTTTAGTTTGTGTTAGCTAACGTCAGCTATCATATGTGGGCACACAACACACTTGCCTGGTTAGCTTTGTCACTTTCACACATTAATACAGCTCAAAGGTGGAGCACATTTTGAAGTTATAGCACACAAGATTTATTTTATGACTGAATATCTTGACGTGTTAAATTGATGAATTATTACTGAAATATTCTATTGTTATGTTAAGTTTGAAATGAGTTTTGAGTGTGGGCTGAGAAATTATTGTGGTTGGTAGTTTACGTTCTGTCACTGTCTAAAAGGGGCCGATGATATGTTTTCAGACATGTGAAAGTTTTTCGGGAAACTTTTTAATGCTTGGATACAACTGCACGATAGCAATTAAAATATTATTACTAAAATAATAATAATGTGACTCGACAAAGCATTAACCATTCTGACTGGCAGCATAGATTTTTATTTTCAGTTGTATTTCAATGAATTGAAAATTGACACTTTCAAACGAATATCGATCATTTCTTGTATCCAATGTTCAGACCCCTAAGTAATTTTATGGATTTTTTATTATTATTTTCAAGGCTCAGGTATGGCTATTAGTGTCTAGTAGCTATGGACAATTATTTGACCCTAACTGGGAGCTGAATACCCGATAACCACCCAATAACTTTTGAGACAGATTAAAATATAAGTTATGGTATAGTGAGGCCTGTACCCATTTGTTATTGGGCTGCATATGGTTATTGGAGAGTTGCTTAACCATAGACCATCTGGTGAGAAGAGTTGATTAACTTATATGGCATATGGTTGATTGAAGAGTTGATTAACCTATACTGGCATATGGTTGATTAAAGTTGGCATTGACCAAACTGGCATATTGTTGATTGAAGAGTTGATTAACCTATACTGGCATATGGTTGATTAAGAGTGTTGACCAAATGGCTAGTTGATGAGTTGATTACCTATACTGGCATATTGTTGATTGAAAAGTTGATTGACCTATACTGGCATATGTTGATTGAAGAGTTGATTAACCTATACTGGCATATTGTTGATTGAAGAGTTGATTACCTATACGGCATATGGTTGATTGAAGAGTTGATTAACCCCTACTGGCATATGGTTAATGAAGAGCTGCTTGAACCCACATTGATAGTCACGTGGTCTAAATGTACACGCAATTTAGTTTGGTTTGACGATGACGAGAGGTCTTATTTGAATTCCAGTTAGGTGTACAGAGGTTGTTTTTACTAAATGATTTACCATAACCCTCCACGTAAATGCATGAATTTTATTATAAAATATACTTCTTCTTACCAACTACACTCGCTTGATCATACATAAGTATTTCCCGAACGAGTGGAAGTGTTGGGAAATAATTTAGCTAGGCTCTTCTGATTCATTATTTGTAATAAAATCGTGTTAGAAAATGTGGAGGAAACGGGGGCTTGGAGAGGAGGAAGGGGGTAGTATCATTCTCCCTACCTCCATTTTGAAATAACATTCATCGGCATGTTTTATTTTATTTAGCACCGCGTCTTACTACCCGTTTGGGTTAGCGCTAGTATGTTACGCTTATGGGTTAGGTATGGGAAGGATGAATATAGAGGAAGTGAACACTCATGTGCGTGGAGGGAGAGTGGAAAACAATTTAGGTCAATCCACCCCAGTTTATCCGAGTGAGATTCGAAACTCTAATCTCCCCGTCTCGGCAATCTAGCTCAACACGAAACTAGCGTGTTAGCTAACTGCGCCACCGAGGTGGGTCATAGTCATGTTTAAATGACTCCATACAATGGTTTGGTTAAAAATGAAGGCTCCGCGCCATTGGAAAATAACCTTTAATAAACAAAAATGAAATAGCATAGCTATAAAACATTATTTACAATAATTTTTATTATAATCTACTTCCCTCCATTTTCCCCTTGAAGCTCTTCCTTCCCCTTTTTTTACCTCAAAAAATGTGACCTCCCCCCGTCCCCCATCGAAAGTTCAACAAGATCATTTACCTCAACTGAGTTCTGACGAGGCTCAACCCAAGAGACCAAAACAGCTTTAGCTTGTTTTATGATGGTTTTTTTTATTTACTAAATATATGTGTCCGCTATAAAATTTAAATGAAGAGTACATGATAGTAGGGTTCTTAGTTGGCCTTAATGAATTTGTTGTTACTGGTTTTTTGTACCTGAAAATTCAGAGGCATTCAACTTTTTGAACATGTTTATGATAGATAGTAGTTCTGATGGGCAGAGGGGCAGGGGGGTGAAGTGGGGGTAGTAACAACTTTCTTTAATCACGAAGGTGTAATTTGTGTATTAGATTTTTATTAAATACATTAAAATAATGTATTTAATCTTAAGTTTTATTGCGATTCGTTGAACCACGAGGGGAATCTAGTTTGACATTTCAGAGGGACAAACTATTAGAGCCAATTCCTTTACGACGCTCATAAAAATAGAGGAAAATGTGGTAATAACAACCATTATATAATTTATGTTTGAAATTTTGAATTTTTAAAAATTATATAAGAAAAACTAATCAATCACTTTTTTTCTCACAAAGATTATTTTTAATAACTTAAGCAAATTATTAATTTGTGCCAAAAGAGAAAGGCATAGTTACTCGCCTGGTGAGAGGATGGGAAAATGTTTCAGTGGAAGAACCTCATCCTGAACGCGAACTTTCGGGATTCGAATTACGGTTCCGTCCCTTCAGAGCTATGTGGGAGAGCTGACACGTCGACACTGATTATTACTTGATTCTCCAAACAATGGACATTTGGAGTGCATTTTAGAAATTACAGACATATTTTATTGCAATCAACATTGATAAATTTTACTATTACAGTTATTACATAATTATTAATAATATATATTAAAAGTGCATCGCCTTTGCACTGTCTATTTTCGCACTGTCATTTTGCACACGTTTTACATTTCCTTATCACGATTTGCATAACGCGACAAGGTTATTTTTGTTATAACCCTACTACTTAAATTGAAGTGACTGACGTTGCGTTCTGACTATGACAGCTCTTCTACACACGCCACTGACACTAACACTAAAGTAACACAGTTCCAATGTTTTCATCAAGAATGTGTGCTAACGGGAGTTTTCAGGAGACAAGGGTAAATCCAGATTCGTTCTGTGTTATAATATAACTCGCTTTGCTCGTTGGGGATTCCGCCCCCAAAGCCCCGGCGAGTTTTCTTTGCAAGTGGATGTAAACTGATGTAATTCCAGCGTTGTTTTGAACGTAACAACTTAAAGTTACCGATATTTTATTGTATTTTTCACACAAAATTTTAGTTTCTCCATACTTATAGGGCAGCTAGAATAATCAAATTTGGCACGCTTATGGCAATTGGATGTGCCAATATGCTTGCTAAATTTTATTACTCTAGCTTTCACATAAGTGAGTCATAAAATTAAAAAATGCGTGGAAAATGCGCAAAATGTACTTAAAATCAAAAGATATAGCTGTATCTAAGGTATAACCGATGGAAACACGACAAAAAGTAGTAGGACCAAACTTGTGGCTCTTGCCAAATCCGTGGCTTCTGTGCAATCCGTTTTTTGATAGGTCTTACCGTTTAGCAACAAGAGACCGCCAAAGAAAGGTCCGCACCGACTTTAAGGTTGCACCGCTATTTTGAATTTTTTTCGGGGGTTGAAACTTAAAATTTTTAATTTTTTGGAATTTTCCCGTCAGTTAAAGACTAGAATCTATAAGTTTGCCAAATTTCAAGTTTCTAGCTCATCTAGAAGTGGGTAAACATTAATATCAGTGAGTAAGTGAGTGAGTGAGTGAATCCTCCATGTGGCTTTAAAGTAGTACAATGTTTATTATGCAGTATATTAATCACTCGGAACAGTAATAAAATAATCACAATCTCGTACCTTGGGTCGTTGGTCTACTAGATTGAACCCCCGACATTCCCCCCATAGTGTATTCACACATTTTGATCCAAAAAACTAGTCCTGGCCTGAATACCTGTTCTATTCGAAACTTAAAACACGATTTCCCATTCGGAGTAATGATCCACTGACGCTCTAAGCCCGTGACGTCATGGGCACAGAGCCACCTCGTGGTATGTACCTCAATTATCACATTGTGACCTACATGGCACACAAGTAACAACTGAAGAACACATGAATTGACGTATGAATACATAAAAGTATATCTAGTAACACTTCTATCTGGCAGATATGTCCATATCTCTGCTGATTACAGAACCATTGATGGGATCGGATCCTTGGGCAATCTCCTACTTACCTGTTTTATTACTATTATTATATTACCTGCATCATTGAGCACGTGGACTAAATGTTCAGCTCACCTAGTATGTTTCGCTAGTGACAGGAACGTTGGGGTTCGAGTCCTGCCTGGGTTTAATGAGAATGATTGTTTCCTATATGGTTTCCCACTCTGCCACCCCTGGCATGGGGGTACATTTCCTCTAAAACGAAATCTTCCTCTTTCTTACCCATCTACGTGGTTAAATTCGGATATCACAGACAGGTTCAAAGACACGGTGTGCAAGTAGTGTGCCAGTAGTGTGTTAATAAATGTAGTAAATATTCTACTTGAAAGACTGTCGAACAATTCTTGGCCCAAATCCTGCAAGTTGACTTCTGAAAGAATCAAGACCGAGTTCCGTATCTATAGTCAAGTTTCAGGAGCAAAAACCTCCCAAGTACACGAAAACGAACAGTCAGGTAAATTGGGGGGATTTCTGGACATTTTATAGTATGTCGGGGGTCAACCAATCTTCAGTACATGAACTAGCAGTCCCAGGAGATTGGTATTGTCTGGACAGTTGGGCCTGTGTACTGCCGGAGCACCAGGGAATCACCTTGGTAATATGTGGACATTTGGCCTGTGTACTGCCTGGAGCCACCAGGGAATCACCTTGGTAATGTGTGGACAGTGGGTCTGTGTACTGCCGGAGCCACCAGGGAATTACCTTGGTAATGTGTGGAATTTGGGCTGTGTACTGCTTGGATCCACCAGGGAATCACCTTGGAAATGTTGGACAGTGGGCCTGTGTTTGCCGGATCCACCAGGGAATTACTTGGTAATGTGTGGACATTTGGGTCTGTGTACTGCTTGGATCCACCAGGGAATCACCTTGGAAATGTTGGACAGTTGGGCCTGTGTACTGCTTGGATCCACCAGGGAATCACCTTGGAAATGTGTGGACAGTTGGGTCTGTGTTCTGCCCGGATCCACCAGGGAATCACCTTGGTAATGTCTGGACGGTTGGGCCTGTGTACTGCCCGGAGCCACCATGGAATCACCTTGGTAATATGTGGACATTTGGACCTGTGTACTGCCCGGAGCCACCAGGGAATCACCTTGGTAATGTGTGGACAGTTGGGTCTGTGTATTGCCCGGAGCCACCAGGGAATTACCTTGGTAATGTTGGACATTTGGGCCTGTGTACTGCTTGGATCCACCAGGGAATCACCTTGGAAATGTGTGGACAGTTGGGCCTGTGTACTGCCCGGAGCCACCAGGGAATCACCTTGGTAATGTGTGGACATTTGGGCCTGTGTACTGCCCGGAGCCACCAGGGAATCACCTTGGAAATGTGTGGACAGTTGGGCCTGTGTACTGCCCGGAGCCACCAGGGAATCACCTTGGTAATGTGTGGACATTTGGGCCTGTGTACTGCCCGGAGCCACCAGGGAATCACCTTGGAAATGTGTGGACAGTTGGGCCTGTGTACTGCTCGGAGCCACCAGGGAATCACCTTGGAAATGTGTGGACATTTGGGCCTGTGTACTGCCCGGAGCCACCAGGGAATCACCTTGGTAATGTGTGGACAGTTGGGTCTGTGTACTGCCCGGAACCACCAGGGAATCATCTTGGAAATGTGTGGACAGTTGGGCCTGTGTACTGCCCGGAGCCACCAGGGAATCACCTTGGAAATGTGTGGACAGTTGGGCCTGTGTACTGCCCGGAGCCACCAGGAAATCACCTTGGTAATGTGTGGACATTTAGGCCTGTGTACTGCCCGAAGCCACCAGGGAATCACCTTGGAAATGTGTGGACAGTTGGGCCTGTATACTACCCGGATATACCAGGGAATCACCTTGGTAATGTGTGGACATTTGGGCCTGTGTACTGCCCGGAGCCACCAGGGAATCACCTTGGTAATGTCTGGACAGTTGGGCCTGTGTACTGCCCGGAACCACCAGGGAATCACCTTGGAAATGTGTGGACAGTTGGGCCTGTGTACTGCTCGGAGCCACCAGGGAATCACCTTGGTAATGTGTGGACATTTGGGCCTGTGTACTGCTTGGATCCACCAGGGAATCACCTTGGTAATGTGTGGACATTTGGGCCTGTGTAGTGCCCGGAGCCACCAGGGAATCACCTTGGAAATGTGTGGACAGTTGGGCCTGTGTACTGCCCGGAGCCACCAGGGAATCACCTTGGTAATGTCTAGACAGTTGGGCCTGTGTACTGCTTGGATCCACCAGGGAATCACCTTGGTAATGTCTGGACATTTGGGCCTGTGTACTGCTTGAATCCACCAGGGAATCACCTTGGTAATGTCTGGACAGTTGGGCCTGTGTACTGCTTGAAGCCACCAGGGAATCACCTTGGGAAGTGAACAGAGTGAATGAGACAGGCGAGGAGTGATTGCAGCTGGACGTGGCACTGTCAACTCGTGAGCAGTACACCCACCACTCACCACGGGGGTTATTACCTCGCGAGAGAGTTGGAGAGTAGCTTGTATCCTCCACCTTGTGATGTCGTGTTGTCTGTTTCAAGGTCGACAGTCATTCTAGGTCAGTTACACCCACTTCGCATGGTTATTGCGGGGAAACTCGCGTCACTGGTCGACTGCTCCAACGCGTCACTCCACGATATACAGGATTTAAATCGGGGCTCAAATATTGAGGGAAATTGTCTCCCCACTCTTCCTCCACGAGAATGTGTTCTAAATGGTTCCTTACTCATCCCTACAACATTAACGTAGTAAATATATACTCGTATCACCTGAAAGGTTAATGAGATTATAAGGGGAAAAAAAATTGTATGAGTTTTATTAAATTATAACATTTCTGATGGGCTATAAATCTAGTTTATAGCGGCCAGAAGTCTATGCGAGGTGGTCCACGACCAAATAATATTTACGGTCATCTCAAAATCACTCGTCCTTGTCCAACTCAAGACTGAAGAGTTCGGTTCCAATCATAAATAGGTGGATTACCTTGTAATCAAAACAAAGAGAACGCTAAACCTACAGTTAGCAACGTTTTGGTTTATTTGCCAGTGTAGCAAAGTTATTACTCAAGAATTACAGCAACACACAAGTTGTTACAAGCATCTACAATAGATGGTCTATTAATTGTATTTAGACTTTTAAAAGAAAAAAAAACCCAGCAACATAAATTGACACAAAGGTCGACGTAAAACTAATCCTACGTGTTCGCGGAGTAGAACCTTGAGAGGTGTCGGCTAGCTGTGATTTTCAACGCCTTTTATTATTACCGTTACTACTGCTACTACTGCTACTACAAACGATCTTGGGTGGGGGACTAGAGGTCCCCTTGCCTTCACTTGTTCCCAAGACGCATGAGCCAATGATATCCAAGGAATTAGACAAGGTTGGATGCCGCCAACCAACCAACCAATACAGGATTGTATGAGTACCCTTCATGGTTTGTTTTTCTTTGGGGAGTACAAGGGGAATCGAACGGATAAGAAGAAAGAAACGGAAATAAGAGGACGCGAGAATAAGAGAAAAAGAAATGCATGGAGAGAAAAATCGAGAGGTAAAAAATAGAGGGAGGAAACGGTGTAAGGAAGGAGAAAAAGGGTATGGAAAAGGGTACAGATATAAAGAGTGGAAAGCATGAGGCGTGCAAAGGGGTTTGGTACCCTTTGGAAATTGATGGACCCCTCATAATGGGGGTAGGGGTCCATGTATACTAGTACGTATAAAAACTTAGATATTATTATTTCAATATTCACCTACAAGATGTGTTCGTTAAAACCTCCCGTCGTAACACTCGCTCTGTGAACATTTCACATTACATTTTGGTATTTGGTGCATTCAATACGACATCGGAGAGGAAAGGACGTTTCAAACGGGTTGGTGAGCAAAGGAGAAAAATATATTTGTTATTCTGTAAGATTGCACCTGAGGAGCCCCCTCGTATAGTGTTTAAAGACGATATCTACATAATATGTGAACCCCCCAGACAAAAGTTTGCTTTCTACGCCTTTCGGAGAAAGACACAAACTGAGAGAAAATGATAGGACAGAAAGAAATGTACAGTCCTATTTTCATAGGAAGAGCCTTTTAGAAAATTACAAACACATTTTTTGTGGCCAGAATTGATATGCATTGATAGCATCTAACAAAAGTGACAGCCGCGGATCACATGACTTGACGTGTGGGTACGTGAAAGTAGATCTAGTAATTGGCTGGGGGTTGTGGGTTTTTTTTTCCTTAAATGGTTTTTCACTTTCCTTCCACACTGTTGTGAATATATTCCCTCTAAATATTAACCTCAATATTCCTAGTCCCTTTATGCAAATATGCAGATATTCCGGACGGGTAGTACGACCTAGCGAAAATATGAGTACGTTATGTAACCAATAAAAATTATACAAATAATTGTGGCCAGGATGAAATTGTTCTCGTGTCCCCTCAATGACATTCCGCCGTGTGTGTTGCGCATGCGTGTACTGGACGTGAGTGTTGCGCATGCGTGTACTGGACGTGTATGTTGCGCATGCGTGTTCTGGACGTGTATGTTGCGCACGCGTGTTCTGGACGTGTATGTTGCGCACGCGTGTTCTGGACTTGTGTATGTTGCGCACGCGTGTTCTGGACTTGTGTATTTTGCGCACGTGTGTTCTGGACTTGTGTGTCGCGCACGCGTGTTCTGGACTTGTGTGTCGCGCATGCGTGCTCTGGACGTGTGTGTCGCGCATGCGTGCTCTGGACGTGTGTGTCGCGCATGCGTGCTCTGGACGTGTGTGTCGCGCATGCGTGCTCTGGACGTGTGTGTCGCGCATGCGTGCTCTGGACGTGTGTGTCGCGCATGCGTGTTCTGGACGTGTGTGTCGCGCATGAGTGTTCTGGACGTGTGTGTCGCGCATGAGTGTTCCGGACGTGTGTGTCGCGCATGAGTGCTCCGGACGTGTGTGTCGCGCATGCGTGTTCCGGACGTGTGTGTCGCGCATGCGTGTTCCGGACGTGTGTGTCGCGCAGGCGTGTTCCGGACGTGTGTGTCGCGCAGGCGTGTTCCGGACGTGTGTGTCGCGCAGGCGTGTTCCGGACGTGTGTGTCGCGCAGGCGTGTTCCGGACGTGTGTGTCGCGCATGCGTGTTCTGGACGTGTGTGTTGCGCATGAATGCTCCTCAAGGACCTCCATCAG
Organism: Timema podura; assembly: GCA_033556935.1. Lineage (NCBI taxonomy): Eukaryota > Metazoa > Arthropoda > Insecta > Phasmatodea > Timematidae > Timema > Timema podura. The sequence goes on from JAVRXN010000005.1 coordinate 49,849,109, forward strand.
GTCCTCATGTTGTAGGAAACAGTGGTGGCGTTATTTAAAGATGGATTATTATCTTGCCAACCTCTAGCATCGTTTGTTTGTTGAGAGGTGGTCAGTATTTAGAGACACGGGAGGCGCTTTAAGGCTCGAGTCACCCTCTGACCGAGCAGGGTTAGAATATCACAACTGGTTCTACTAAGGTTTCCCTCCCCACCTCCAGGAAAATGTTGGTGCAAAAGTAGGTCATAGAACCCGGAAGTGAAAGTAGGTGATTTGAAAAAAAAATCTTGGAAGTGGTGACCTACTTTCAGGTCATTGAACTTGGATGTAGCTATCCACAAAGGTGTTGATGTCTTATGCATGGTCGTTTTACTTATAGATAGACGCTGAAATGTGAGCCTTGATTCATTCATGAAGTACTATTTGGTTGGGTAATAGTCGTGGCTAGGTTTCACTTATACAGTATCCTTGAAACATTAAGTGACCGCGTTTTGTTCCATGATACTGATAGCTTCCTAATCACGGAACACCTCATCGTGGTTGATTAGAGTCCTCAGACCAGAGACTTTTTAGGTGATCATACTAATGAACTTCAGGATCATGGCACGGGAGCTAAATTAGCGCCTTTATATCTGGTGGCCCCAAAAACTACGCGCACCAAGTTTGCGTTGGTGTAGATCCTGCCAAAACAAAAACGGCGTTCAAGGTTTGCAGGATCACTATTAACTATGACAACAGGAACGACGTCAATTTTGACGTTTTGAAAGTCGTGGTCACTGAACAGTCTTCGAAATGGCACCCACAGATACCGCACAAAATTGTAAGGAAAGTCCTTGTAAATGTAGGCACTGTTTCGCAGATTAAAGTGTACCGACCCGTGTACGCTAAACGTTGGATTACTAATGATTACAATACGTTGCCGTTTGGATATCAAAGCACTCGCAACAACTAAATGGCGATTCTTTAGACAGGCTTAATGATCATATCTATTTTTCACTCCAGGCAATTCCACTGACATATCATTCCATAAAGATTATTCATTTGTTTTTCTTCATGAAGACACACATACTTTTTATTGATTTATTTTATACACCTGGGATACTTTTATATTCTTTTATCCACCAGTGAAAATCTTCAACTACCTGATTATTTCTAGTAAAAATATATATGTAAATGGAACCATTTGTCTGTCTTCAACTATCTGATTAGATGAATACTTTTCCAACTTTTTCTAATACTAGTACTGAGGCCACTATTCCATAAACCTTAAAGAAACAAGACTCTTCTTAACATGTTTATATTTTGTTCATATTCTAATAATTGTAAATATTCTAAAACTTGTTTGTAAATACATATTATAAAACTAATATGGTTGTGTTTTATCGTCTATACCTAAACGCCCATAAATATAAATATTTGCTCACCAAGTTTATAAGCTTATTATAAAACATTATGGACAATTTGAAACCTCCCTGTTCAGCCATCAGCTGTAGAAAGTCACATTTTGTCGTCAACTTTATCCGTCACTTTGACACAATATGTGACGTTAAATTTTAAAAAAATCACCTGGTATTATTCCTTATAGCAACTGGGATTCGAACAAAAGGAGCCAGGACCCCATGTACTATTCTGTAAGGGCCTACTAGAAATGGATGGTGACTCTAATAGCTCTTCATAGCTGCTTATCCTGGATGACCTGATGCGGGTAGATAACGAAGCTGTCGTCGATCTTTTCACCAAAACAGCCATACAATTAGTAGCATCATGTACCTTACACACAATATATTTCACCAGGGTAGGGATCAAAAAGATATTTTCCTAAACGCTCCCTATATACTTTTGTTTAAAAATCCCCGGGCTAAAACTTAGATACAACACTTTGCACACCATGTCTGCCCTGAAAAACCCTTGTGTTTTACAGGAGACCTACACGAATGCCACAAATACTTCCCATGGGTATATTTTGCTCGATTTCAAGCCAGGTACATCCGAATGATTCCAATATAGAACCCATAAAAGTTACCTCCACCATCTGAAATCACCACCCCAACCACTGAAGAGGTGGGACTTCCCATCCCAGCGATACTCAATAATGTACCCATCTAGGCACGTAACATAGCCGAACTTTTACTCGAACATACTATTTCCCGAGGTGGTATCGCATGGGATGCCAACGCGAAGGTGATACCTTATGACACGTCTTTCCAAGGATTCAACATTGTGGATCTAGTCAACGATTTGGTCATAGCAAAAAGACACACCGAGCCAACGTAGTGGTAATAATTTCTCATCACGCTCAAAAAAAAAAATATTCTCGAATGAATTTATTGTCAACCCTAAGCGTTTGACATCCATTAAAGATCTGTATGTCCCCGTGTCCTCCTGTATGCCTTTCCCTCTGTATGTCCCCGTGTCCTCCTGTATGCCTGTCCCTCTGTATGTCCCCGTGTCCTCCTGTATGCATTTCCCTCTGTATGTCCCGTGTCCTCCTCTATGCCTGTCCCTCTGTATGTCCCCGTGCCCTCCTCTATGCCTGTCCCTCTGTATGTCTCTCCCTCTGTTCTCCTCTATGTTATGTTATATGCTCACACCTCGATTTCAAATCGTGATTTAAATTGTAACCCTGGGCTAAAGGTAGTTTACTGATAAAATATTCTTAAATTAACAACCTGAAGATTGGTTTGATGTGAGCTCTATCCATCCGGAGATGGACATGCACTGAGCACTATGGCTGGTTAGTGCTGCCTGCACTATCTGGTAGAAATCCCATGTACTGGGGAGTTCGGAAAGTCTAGTGGCTCCCGTTGCCGTACACACTGAATTTCTAAAAGCGAGCTTGAAAGGGTCTACCAATTTTGGCGGGAAATGTGTTTTCACATACATTCCAGGGTTCCTTTACATGCCACAATTGACATGGGACCGATGGCTTGACTTCCCCTCTGAAGGAAATTGTGCTACGGATTTTTATCGCTCAAGTACAGTAAAATCCACATTGACCTGGGTTTGAACCCACGAACATCAAGTCTCGAGGTGAGAACTTTAACCCAAGACCAATGAGGTCAACATTGATAAATTACTTATTAAAAATTCAAAAATAAAAATACTTTTAACTATTTTTTTTAAAATTTAAACATGATAAATAAGTTGTTTAAAATATAACGCTTATATCGTACCTTTATTTGCATTTTCTCAGCAATCATAAAGTCTTTTTAATTCCCATAACTTGCCTAATTTTTTGTGTTTGATTTATGTTATTACTGTTGGATGAATTATCTCATAAGTCTAACTATTTAATAATGTAACTAGGTCTCTTTCTTACTTCATGTAATAAACTAATGTTGAAACTTTATAAATGAAAAAGTTTTGATAACCGGTTGTCACGACGTCAATCCCTGGAGATAGATCCATCTTGGTGGAGTATGACAGGTTTCTAAATGATGACGTCATGTAAACTGATTCTGCTTCCCTTTAGGTCCAGTCTATAGGCCCCCTACCCCTCTCCCGCCTTGAGGACAGTAGAACAATGTTCCGTAGAGCTCATATCGGGGGTTGTGTGATACAGTAGCTTCCCCTGCCCCTCTCCCGCCTTGAGGACAGTAGAACAATGGGCGGTAGAGCTCATATAGAGGGTTGTGTGATACAGTAGCTTCCTCTGCCCCTCTTCCTCCTTGAGGACAGTAGAACAATGTTCCGTAGAGCTCATATCGGGGGTTGTGTGATACAGTAGCTCCCCCTGCCCCTCTTCCTCTTTGAGGACAGTAGAACAATGTTCCGTAGAGCTCATATCGGGGGTTGTGTGATACAGTAGCTCCCTCTGCCCCTCTTCCTGCTTTAGGACAGTAGAACAATGGTCCTTGGAGCTCATATCAGGGGTTGTGTGATACAGTATCCCGATACAGCCCACCTATCACCTTCCAACAAATGGGGGTAGGGAGATTGGCAGGGGAGTATGTACAAGGGTGATGATGATGATGATACAGTTCTTCATCCTTCTTGGGGATTGAATGTTAAATTACAAGACGGATGTGGTGCAAGCCGAGGGAAGGATCAGGACGCTGTAGTTCTTAATAAAATAAAATAAAATAATATAATATAATAAAAAAAATGATAAAGTGACCTGGTGGTCTAGGGGTAAGGTGTAAGACTTCTGTGCTGAGGGTCCGGGGTTCAATCCTCGGTCCCAGCACAGATTTATCTGATTTCCAAACCCTTCCTTCACCTCTGACAAGGCGTGTATTAATCACAACTTGTGAATGTGAGGAATGCCAGGCCTCTACCGTGGTTCGGATTCTACGTTAAACTGTAGGTCCTCCATTTCATCTCACAATCACCCTACCATTACACATTAGCGTAAGTGCATATAACCCGAACGGGTAGTAAGACGCGGTGCTAATAATAATAATAATAATAATAAAGCATGAATGGTCTTGGGGACAAGTTAGTCTATCGCTGTATTGACTTGCGACTATTTTTTCTGTTTAAGCCGCGTCCTACCGACCGTCCGGCATATCTGCATACATGATGGAGCAAGGGATAAAGTAGGTGTCAGTCAGAGGAACTGTTCCAGCATTTTAGGAAAATACCACCCTCACTAAACCTAACCAAGATTTGCAATCTGGCCTTCCTGTCACTACCAATACAGTATATAGCGATAGCAACGCCTGATACCACGTGAGCACCGATGCGGGTACTTGCGATGTTAATTATTGTTTACTGTAGGGCTGTGTGCTTAATGCGGCTGTCCATGCTTAAGTTAAATTTTTAATTCCTACATAAAAATAATTATTATTCTTCCAAGTAGATCTAGAGACTAATAACACTTTGAATTTTTTTTAATAACAAATAATTCAACATCTTATCTCGAAAATAAAACTGGGAAACAATTTATCTGTGTTTCCCCCTCCCTAACTTCTAGGTGTACTTTAAGGAATCACAACTTTTCTTTTAACAAACCCCATGAAAAATAAAATTAATTTTCTTAAAAATATAGTTGGTGATAAAAAAATAAATTGATAATTATCGTTGGATATGTTTTATTTATAAATCCTCGTCAACTCGTACGACGCAAAGTGTCCTATGATAGTTGCGAAAGGTAGCGTTTTCAATGGTTTATTTTTGCGATGTAGTTAAGGAGTTTACGATGTTATTGTGGGAAACCTTGTCTTGCGCACTTCTATAGATTGCGAATACTCGGTAATAGCATCTCCCAGTCGAGCAATTACATTTCTTAAACTGCCGCGGTTTCTTTGGATGTTTCTATATTTATTTGTTGTTGATAGCATCAACCATAAAGCGCATTGCTCATATTATTCCAGTTGGATATTTATGGCTTGATGTCGTACCGACATTCTTGGTAAAACTCTTTAAAAAAACTCCTCGACGATTAATACAGCCTCACAAGTACCTCGTCAATACCCCTATTGAGGTTCTTTTATTTGATTGAACTTGTCAGTATAAAGGAAGGGATGGGACACTCAACTAACTACACACTCGCGTCACTAAAGGCACCTCCTGATAGAAGGTAAATTACCCTCACACGGCTGTATTTCGTATGATAATGACAGCTCTGGATATTCCAAACCCATAAAATAATCCTAAACTATTATTTTTTAAATGTCATGTTAAAAAAGTTACTCTTTTGTTTAAGGAAGGCTAGAGCTGTGTTTCTAACATAATACTTAGCACTGCGTCTTACTACCCATTCGGGTTATACGCTCAAGTACTAATTACGTTAATGGATTAGGAATTGGGAAGGTTGAATTTAGAGGAAGTGAACCAACATTTTCGTGGAGGGAGTGTGGAAAAGTTTTATGAAAAACCATCCCCAGTTCAGCCGGGTGAGATTCGAACCTTGATCTCCTCGTCATCGGCAGTTTAGCTCAACACGAAACTAGCACGCTAGCTAACTACGCCACCGAGGCGGGTTACAGCTTAGACATTTCTAATAATTTATTTTGATATTAGAACTGAGGCATTTCACGTTAAACGTCGTTTTTGTCCTTTTTTTTTTTTTTGTTACCGCGTCTCACTAACTGTATGGTTATAGGCCTACGCTATGTGCTAGGAATGAAAAAAGGCTAAATTTAGATGAAGTGTACTTGCATTGTTAATTATGGAGATTGGGAAAACCATTTAGTAAATGCCACCCTCAGGGCATGCAACTTATATTCGGATCCCAATCTCCCCGTCTTGGCAGTCCATTCTATTGTGAGAATAGACCATTTTACAATCGAAAATATTCGACACCGTAATAATTGATAAGGGTAGTTTATAGTAAATGCACCCGAATTTGTGCATCGAGGGGATTGAGAAAACAACAGTTATAAATTACATGTCGAAGGACCCTCAGTGTACGCAAACGGGACTCGAACCTTGACCTCCCACGTAATCGACCATCCAGTGTATCGCAAACCTGACGCTTTAAACGACGTGACCACCATGGAGGTTGATCCTGGTTGCATTGAAAACATTCCGTTGTAAATATCTAGACGCTGGGTCAAGACGTGTGCTGATATAATCCTTGTGTTTAGAAAGTTCGCGTTGACCTCCCAACTGAAGCAGACCGCCTGCTAACCTGCTCCTGTTGCTCGGAGATAAAGAACTCTCCCTGCAGTAACTCACGAGTAGTTACAAACAATCGGTAACTCCACGTCTTGTGTGCAGGTTTATAAACTACACAATATATCGTCACATTCGACCTAAAAAAACAACAAAAGACAGTTTAATCCGCGGCAGAGCTATGACTGTAAAACAGTAGATATATAAACCGTGTAAAAATATACCATCCCTTTACAAACCTGTAACATTAAAAAAAAAACAAGATCTTTAAGTTATTGTAAAAATGGTAACTACGAATAAAAGAAAGTTAATTTTTTTTTTATAATCTTTGGTTTGTTTGGTAATCTTCATCACCCTCCCTCTATTAATAAGTGCAAGTTAATCTGCAGAACAAAAATTGGCGCTAACATCTCCTGCTGGAATAATAATAGACTTTATGAACAGATCCCCCTTTCTACCGTCTTCCCTCCCTTCTCGAGACCTCGAGCGTTGATTGATGAGGCTGTCCGAGAACGTTAAGTTAGACAAAACAACACGAGTCTCGGAGTACGCACAGAGTATCACACGGTCATCGTTTTCATCAGACCGGAATCCGGAGGAGGGCGGATCGGATGAGTCGATGAGTTAAATAAACTGATGGCCGGGACCGATGGTAACACAGTCTAACGCGTCAGGCTCGCATGAGATTACATTTCCACCTGTGACCCGCTGGGAGGGCCGAAATTTGAATCTTGATCGTGACCACTCGGGTTGGGAGGGTGCGGGAAGAGGTATAGAGGTTTTTCACGTGTAATTTATATAAATGTGTTTTTTTTCATCCTTCTTCACTTGAACGTGGGTGCATTTATTCTCAGTTGGTTGCATTACATATAATCCCTTTAAAGAGGGATGTAGGAGTGCAAGAGTTAAGGTCTATATTTTTACAGTTTTTATAACAAAACATACCTTCGTCCAAAATATATAAAATGTTTCTCCAGTTGATACGTTTATTTTAATTTTCTACCTTTGGTGATATCAACAGTTTCTTTCAAAGTCCACAGTGCTCGTGACAGATATTCAACAACTGTTGATATCACCTAGTATAGAAAATTAATAATAAATACTCATGGTGGCTACAGACAGGGAAAACAGGAAAAACCTGGAAAAGTCAGGGAATTTTTGAATGACAGGGAAAACAGGGAAATGTCAGGGAATTTAACTAAAAATAAGGAAAAGTCAGGGATTTAAAAAATATATCTAAAATCCTATTAATTTCGAAAATAAACACCAAAACAAAAGTTAATAATACCTAAATAAAATAACATTTTAATTTTTAAAATAACTGATAAAACTGTTTATGTTTAGTAGATGCAAACTTTTTTAATATCTGATCAAAAATAAATAAAACAAATCATCCACCATTAAAAATGGAAAAAAGTAGTCAGGGAAAATTGAAAAATGTTGCCCCTGGAAAACCTGGAAAAGTCAGGGAATTTTGTAAAATATTTTTTGTAGCCACCCGGTTCGATGACCACGTGACCTAACGCGCTATTTCTCCAATGGACTAGACTGCCGATGATGGGGAGACCAAAGTTCGAATCCAGGTAGAGTGTACTGAGCGTGCTTTTTTCCAAAGTGATTTTCCACTCTCCCTACACGAAAATGCGGGTACAATTCCTATAAATATTACCTCCCTAGTTTCTAAAACCATTATCGTAATTAGTACATAAGCGTATAACCCGAACGGGTAGTAAGACGCGATGCTTTGGAAAAAAAAAGACTTTACTAGACCTCGTGTCAAACCTAATAGCTCACATAGTTGGGCACGCGGACTAAGACGTCAGTATAATCTGGAGGGGTTTGCTGTCAGTAATAAGAGGTTGGGTTTAAACCCCGGCCGGGGGTATCGAGGTGGTATTCCCCCAAATGTCCCCCCCTCTCTTTCTCCACGTAAATGCTGGTACACTTTCTATAAATTCTACCTTCTTCATTCCGGAAGAGTAAATGTGCGTAAAGCTCAGCCAAGTAGTAGCTCTGACAGAACATTCTTGTAAATTGTTAGTTCCCTCTTTTACGTACGATTCTAGCGCTAGTAATGAAACACTTGTTGAACGGTCGCCATCTTGGTATCATTTACTAGACAGAGCGAGTTTTTTTCCTTGCAAGTATCTCGGGCCAGTTCTTCGTCTAGCGAATACTTTCTTATATTCGTTACTTCTGACGGGGGATTTGAGACCGTGTAGAAAATAATCAATTCGTCAAGCGTATTTGTTTTTGTATATTTCATGGTTATTATATATTTTACTACGCCACATAAATGAATGAGTGGAATAAAAAACATACTAGATTTATTGAAATTGAAAATCTCGTTATCTTGTTAACCATGGATAAAGTATAATATTCTACTGTAATTTATAGTCTACACGTAAAAACTAAAATTATAATTAAAACTAAGAGTTTATGTATTATTTTTTTCTAGGGAAAATATTATCTTTGCTAAAGTTATTTATCTTAAAATATTGATTTGTTAAGCTCCAGCCCTGAATACGATGGTCTTTTTTAAGCCCAAACAAACTGATGTTTTAATTTACTTTTTGCGGTACTATAATAAATCCAGTATTAATTAATTTATTCCCACCACCTGCTTGTCTAAGGGGTTCGTTCAATTGGCCAATAGGACGTTAGATCTATCCCAAAGAGGTTTAAAATACGGCATGTGTTTATGTATTTGTTTGTCATGTATTTTTGGTGTGAATCGGGCGATAAATTTAAGATGGATGGACTAAATATTGAGCTGCTATACATATTTCTTATAAGGGGAGCAATAAATTCAGGCTAAGTAGATTTATACAATGTTGTGCATTAAATTTAATTTTTATAATGCAGTTAATAAATTGATTCAATACAATTTTTATATATCAAGGACCTTATTTGATAACTATGAAAGTAGCTATATCTATTTCCAAGTATTCATACGTCAAGTCTTGTGATTTGCAGCGGTCAATTTTGATAAAAAAATGATCAAAATATGTAAAATAACACTAATCATATATTAAAATAACACTAATCATATATTAAAAGGCTATCAATATTTACCATAATAATAATATATTTTTATTCTCTAATAAGCTCTTTGTATCAAAGTTGGACTAAAGTTCATCAAGCGTGTAAGTTTGTATATTATAAAATAGTATATACATATGATTGTAGCATGTTTCTGTAGCATTTCATGATAAAAGATAAATATACATAAAAATGGGCGCACTCAATTTTCGGAATAAAGTATACCTATCAGCCTGTGCACATGAGCTTAGGAACAACTTGCAATCACATTCAACTCCAAGCCCCTAGCCAAACCTAGCCTAACCTAGCCTAACCTAACCTAACCTAACCTAACCTAGCCTCCATTTTCCATTTTGAACAAAGCCACTATAAATTTAATTTTTACCCCGCAGTTCTTGTAAGGGTATTACCAACCTCGGATGGATTGTTTCACAATCCGTGTACACCGATAAATTTATATACTTATTAAATAAATCACAAACAATTTTTAAATATAAAACTACACTAACGCACGACTTACAAACTGAGGTTTAGTTCATGTTATTCTCAAGGGGGCCGCCTCAGTAAGCTAGAAATTGTCGCAAAGACGTTCAGCTCTAACACACTATTTAATTTTATGACGAGCTATTTAACAAATATGGTTCACGCCAAAGTAAAGTCGAAAGATTCCAACAAGGTTCTTTTCCCTTATCAACCCTAATGTTTGAGTTTTATTATTATCGCGGAGCTATGAGACCAGGCTTGATGAAACACGGTTCTAGATTTAACCTTCCTCCAACAAATACAGTAATTTTTTGTTAGGCTCGCAACAGAAGATTGAAAGATATTGAGAAATTAGCAGCGAGCTTTCCTCTTTACATTGAGATAATAAGTTTCATAATTTTCTTTCCCCTCTTTCTTATTGACATAACAAAGTGTTGTTGTAGGTTAAGAGCGAAATGGAATATTTGATTATACAAAATATAGAGGTAGTTCCAAAAACGACACGTACCATTGTATTTTAAGGCGTATAGCCCGACAGCGATTGATAATTTCTCGCTGACCGAGGTGGCGGCCTTAAGCCTAAACCACGAAGACATAGCATTAAAGAAAATGCGCAAGCATCTGCTCCGGTCTAAAGCATCAGTCTTGTGATATAGTGCATCCCCAGTAATAGGGAGGCCAAGGTTCGAATCGCACCTAGGTGCATTATTTTGTTTTCCCATGCTCTCTCCACGCTAATGCACGTATACTTGATCTAAATTACCCTCATCTTCTGCTACTACAGTAGGTGCGCACCGCGTCTTACCACCCGCTCGGGCAATCCCGCACATTTTCACTGGAGTGTAGGGATGAGGAGAATTCAGAGAATATGTATACATATTTGCGTGGAAGGAGAGTGGAAAACCATTTGGTACCCTCTGACTGGATTCAAACCCCCAACCTCTCTGTCACCGGACATATATTTTATTTGAGGTGTTAAATGCGTATTTTCTGATCTGACTTTAGTTTATCAGCACGTGATTGACAGACTAACCTGATTCTATAACTGACACATCAACCAATTAGTTGATCACTGTGAAATAAGAAGCCTATATTTCACAAATTCACCAAGCCAGGAATCGAACCCGGGCACCTGTGTTCCAGAAGAAAAGCGCGGTAAGGTGTCACATAGGTATGCAGCAGAACCAAATGACCTATCATGTGTGAAGTCATGACATCTCGCACACAGTTGCAATTTAGTATTTCCTTGAGGGTCCATTCCCCTCTCGTAAGATCATCAATCTTGTCTTCTCCCTCCCCCTCTCTCCGTCAATCCAGACGAGGGTTTACAACCTGTTCTCGCCGACCCGAGACGGCTCACAGACATCATGTTACCCTGATACTCCCTCAGTCCTGTAGATAGCATTCGGACATGTGTGTGTGTTTTTGATCAATCTATCCAGGGGGTGGAACATAGACTCCCCTCGCCCCTCCCCCCCCACACACTTTGGAAACAATGCGTGGCTCATGAATCATTTCTAGATACTATTTATTTGTAGGTAAATATTTATAAACTTATCGTAGAATCCGTTTTGGATGCTCGCAAGGGATGGATTTAGTGAAGTAGATGTTCTTGTTAAAGAAGGTAGACTAGATGCCTAAAAAAACCGAGAGGCAGACTAAGAACCTAACTAACAGGGCGGTAGATTACAAGCCTGGAGAATAGGGAGGCATATTACTAGCATAGAGAACTGGGAGGTGGACATATTAAGTCCAACTTTTGTATGAAGAACCTTATCTGACAGCTAGAAAAATTAGTAGATCTACTCTTATGTACTAATACGTCAAGTTATATGATATGGAGCCGTCTCTATTGATATATCTTATCATACCTTTAAAATAACAAGAATATTAATATAGTAAAAAAATTAATACTAACTACAAAAAATGTGTTCGCGTTTTTTAAAAATTTATTTTTACCTAGATCTTATAGGTTTAAAAAAAAATAAAACCAGGTCCTCCTGGTTCAAAACGACTGCGGAAAGTTCGCTGTAAAATCCCAGCTTGTTGAATATTCCATATCTCTGCCTGTGATGAGGAAACCAGGAGATGTAGGAGGTAGCTAATAGGTAAACATCTAGCCACACAGTTTGAAAGGAGTCTTTGTGAGTCGAGTCATGTGTTTATCTTCTACTCGGCTTTGCACAAATAGCAAGTGCAACGCGAGGAATATAAGAACTCGAGTGAAATAGACCAGCCGGATTTATTCGTCTGAAAATTTGTGTTCACTTTCCCATCAACAAGGACCTGGGGGAGAGTAACAGTAAAGTCGTTTGTAAGTTTGGTTTTATTTAGGACATTATTGTATGTAGGAGTGAAGGGCATTGTGGGAGCTGAAGGGGATACAAAGCAAGAGGGGATTAAGTGTATTTGGTTGATTGGTGTCAATTTGGTACTCTCTAATCGTGGAAGGAAAAATTAATTGGTAGGCTTATTTCTTTCATTTTTCAAATGAAAAAAAAAAGCCTTGCTTCCTTCCAAAATATTAACAATATTGCTTCATTAGATTTGTTTAGTTTAATTTTATACACCTGATAGTCTCAACATTTCTTGAATATCTGCTATGGACATAATGGAACTTTAACGGAATTTTTTTCTTTATTTAAAAAATCCTCTTGAAAGTTCACAATGCCCATGACAAATATTAAATAAATGTTAAGATTACTAAATGTAGAAAACAAACTAAACTTAAAGAATTAAACCAAACGTAGAGAGCTAAACTAAACCAAACGTAGAGAACTAAACTAAACTAAACCAAACGTAGAGAACTAAACGAAACCAAACGTAGAGAACTAAACGAAACCCAACGTAGAGAACTAAACGAAACCAAACGTAGAGAACTAAACGAAACCAAACGTAGAGAACTAAACTAAACCAAACGTAGAGAACTAAACTAAACCAAACGTAGAGAACTAAACTAAACCAAGCGGAGAGAACTAAACTAAACCAAACGGAGAGCACTAAACTAAACTAAACGTAGAGGACTAAACTAAACTAAACGTAGAGGACTAAACTAAACTAAACGTAGAGGACTAAACTAAACTAAACGTAGAGGACTAAACTAAACCAAACGTAGAGAACTAAACGAAACCAAACGTAGAGAACTAAACGAAACCAAACGTAGAGAACTAAACGAAACCAAAGTAGGTAACTAAACTAAACCAAACGTAGAGAACTAAACCAAACCAAACGTAGAGAACTAAACCAAACCAAACGTAGAGGACTAAACCAAACTAAACGTAGAGAACTAAACCAAACTAAACGTAGAGAACTAAACCAAACTAAACGTAGAGGACTAAACCAAACTAAACGTAGAGGACTAAACCAAACTAAACGTAGAGGACTAAACCAAACTAAACGTAGAAAATTAAACTAAACCAAACGTAGAGGACTAAACCAAACTAAACGTAGAAAATTAAACTAAACCAAACGTAGAGGACTAAACCAAACTAAACGTAGAAAATTAAACTAAACCAAACGTAGAGGACTAAACCAAACTAAACGTAGAGAATTAAACTAAACTTTTTACTAAAGCAATATTTTAATTATTTTAGAAGAAAAATATTATTTATTTATATAGAATGCAAAATTACTGACCTTATATCGCATTTTCTTCCACCCCATCTTTTTGGGGATGGTGGTGGTGGGGTGGTATGTGTAGGCCCTATGTTATTTGTTTGACAGATCCAACAATCACGAACATGGTTGTCACACAATCCAAGCCTAAGACTGGGTTGCCAGTGACGGAAAAGTCGGGAATACTGAGGTTGTGAATGGTTTCTCACTCTTCCTTTATGCAAATGTGGGTACATATATTCTACATTATCTTTCCTCGTTCCTAACACATTGGCGTATTAAGACATGATGGTAAAAAGAACATTGAAATGTACAGTTCCGAGTTTTTTTTATGAAACTAATGTAAGATTTTATGTGTGTGTCATCGTAGATATTCAAACAGCATCCAGTCATCATCATAAGGCAACAGTCGTGTCTTGTCGAGGGGAAACATTCCTATTTGAAGGAGAGTGGGGGACACTGTTAAAAGCACGGCTGATCATCTTGCCAAAGGCTGAAAATAACGCACCAGTGTTTAAGTCGTGGGTGAGAAAATGGTGAGACTCTAAAATAAAGTGAAGCCTGTGGATTACCCGAGCGAGTGGGTTTGACTGGCGTTTGCTCTGTCCCGACAATATTTAGCCCTATCCTTCTTGTATTGTGACTCAGACGTCTTGGACAGCGTAGCTACCGGTGCGGGTCAGAAATTGAATAGAATGCCAATGTTCCCAAGTTTGAAACAATTAGTAATACTCGTATTGATGGACGAGTGGATTAAGGAGTCACCTTTGTCGGGGTATGAACCCCAGCCTGGTGTTTTTTTTCTTAACTGGTTTTTCACTTACCCTTCACGCGAATTTAGATACTGTATATTTGTTCTAAATTCTACTTTGCTCAATCGTACCACCTTTGTTTCTAATACCAAAGATATATTTTAGTCACATGACCCAATCAGAGAAGAGAAGGTGAACTAACTGGTCATGTTATACATTGGTAACTCATTAATGGAGTTTTTATACGACAATTAATTATATTAGTTTCTATTCATTGATATATTTCATACGGTGGGTGGTTGCATCAATTTTGCTCTCTAAAATAGAACCCAATTTTGATTTGATAAAATTAAAATTAGATATTCCCAAGAAAAAATAAAACGTCTGTATTATTTTCTATAGTAAGTGCTTGCATTTTGCAAGATTCTTCTTTTAAAATATTAAATTTTTAAAATATCTAAACGAATCAAGAAAGTAATGTCAATGATTTCACTCTTCTTTGAAATTAGACGCACTCGGATAAGTATGAGTAAGATATAATATAGAGGAAATGTTTCCTCATTTGCGTGGAGGGAGAGTGGTAAACCGTTTACTAAAAACTACCCCCAGTAATTTGAACCCCAACCTCTCGTCCAGTTTATTGCGAGTGATATGCCAGAGACCGTGTGATCTTCGGTGCTAGTACAATAATCGTTGGAGAAGAAATACTGTTTTTTTATGGGAAATTTAAAAGTAAAATGTTTAAAAATAACATCTAATAATTTAATTTATATAAACATTAACAAATGATTAAAAGGGTACCTAACCATTTTATCGGACATTTTCAGGAATATTTGTTTTGACAATTTTAATCAAAATTAAGAAAATATCACAGTCTGTGATTCGGATGCCCCGGGAAAGTGTTAGCTTGATGTCCCCCACCCCTCGTACGTCTCTCAGAAAGCGTCGCGACGCTAGCAGGAGTCTGAGAGTCCATCTCTCTGCGTGGGAGTATCACAGTCGAGTGCACCGCACTGCACCACTTTGTGGAGGTTCTTGGTGGGTGCGGGGGAGGGTGCTGCCCACCCCTCACCCCTCTCTCTCCCCTGCTGCATCGTCACTGCAGCTGTTGTTCCTCTCGGCTGGTAGCTCAGTGGTCAGGGATCCACACTTACACAGAGACACGCGTCACTCTCATGGGGACTGGATTACCAGTGTGATGAGATTAGGGTTCGAATCCCGGTCAGATGTACAGAGGGTTGGGCTTATTCCTAAATAGTTTTACACTCTCCCTCAACTCAAATACAATCAACTTTCTTCTGAAATACCAGCTTCCATATCTCTACTTTCATTAGTGTAAGTATGTGGATAAAAATAAACACGGGGTAGGACGTGTTGCAAAAAATTAAATTACAAAAATAAACTGATAAAATCTTTTAAAAGCTCGTGTGACATATATTGGTGAAGAGAACGTTAGGTTAAAACAGGTGCTGTTTGTTTTGTTGCTTATTATAGTAACAATAGTTAGTGCCTAGATCCCGCAAATGAGTAGATATGCTGGTGTCTGGCAACGAACCGAGACCATTTCCAAGCACCCCCAATGCTTATTTCATCGAATCTCCGATTTTAGACCAAACAATATGTCATGTGGTGAGAATTAATAATAAATCACGCAGGACTGGTTGATTTAGGATTATTAAACTCTCGACATCAGACAGTGTTTTTCAAAATCTCTCAAATCTCATACCCTTTCCGGGGCCATGTCATTACCAACCTTACCTATTGCAAGTTCTCATGATAAAAACTCAAACAAATAGCTGATATCATCTTGTAAAGTATAAATGGTCGTTCCACATTTTGAAAAAGCTTTGTTAAAATAAAGCTACACCCACTTTGGTGGCCTTGTGGTTTAAGGCGTTACTCTTGTAGTAGACTAGACTGCCGATGACGGGGAGATCGTGGTTCGAATCTCGGTCGGATGTACTGAAGGTAGTTTTCCTAAATGGTTATCACTCTCCTTCCAAGCAAATGCGGGTAAACTTTATACAAATATAATATCACCCACCTCGGTGGCATAGTTGGCTAACGCGCTAGTCGTGTTGAGCCCGACTTCCGAGGACGGGGAGATCGAGGTTCGAATCTCGGTTGGGTGAACTGGGGGTGGTTTTCCTAAATGGTTTTCCACTCTCCCTCCACGCAAATGCGGGTTCACTTCCTCTATTTAACCTTCCCAATTGCTAATCCATTAGCGTAATTAGTACTTAAGCGTATAACCCGAACGGGTAGTAAGACGCGGTGTTAAAAAAAAATAAAGCCACTACAGAAGGAAATAAAAGTTTATAAGCGTTCAAATCTGCGTTTGTTTATCAGACTTAATGTTATCAAAATAATCTGATTAAACCCAGCATGTTGCGTATCACAGGTTGGGGAACACTGCTCTTAGTCATACGTTGTGTGGTTGGCTGCAGCCGACTAATTTCTTGGTTTATGACGTCAGGAATCACACAAAAATGGCTTGTTTATTTAATGACCGTAAAGACTGATTTACACGTAAAGGATTGTACGCTGGGTCATTTTGGATTAGTTTCAAAAGTTATTCCCAAGGTCACGGTCCGACACGGTACCAGCAGATCACCAGCACAATTATTCTGAATGTGTGAATTGAGATGCGGTACCAGCAGATCACCAGCACAATTATTCTGAATGTGTGAATTGAGATGCGGTACCAGCAAATCACCAGCACAGTTATTATGAATGTGTGAATTGAGATGCGGTACCAGCAGATCACCAGCACAATTATTCTGAATGTGTGAATTGAGATGATGTACCAGCAAATCACCAGCACAATTATTCTGAATGTGTGAATTGAGATGCGGTACCAGCAGATCACCAACACAATTACTCTGAATGTGTGAATTGAGATGCGGTACCAGCAGATCACCAGCACAATTATTCTGAATGTGTGAATTGAGATGTGGTACCAGCAAATCACCAGCACAATTATTATGAATTTGTGAATTGAGATGCGGTACCAGCAGATCACCAACACAATTACTCTTAATGTGTGAATTGAGATGCGGTACCAGCAGATCACCAGAACAATTATTCTGAATGTGTGAATTGAGATGCGGTACCAGCAGATCACCAGCACAATTATTCTGAAGTATTTTCTACCCGAGAGTTTTGTCCATGTCGACAACAACTTATGACCCAACCAGACTGTTGTAGAATTACTGTCCTCCACGTGTGAATGATAGCACCAGGAACCCAACGTTCGTTGCAAAGTCCTGGATTTGCCAATTAAATTTAAGGGTACCACCTATTTGAAGGGGAATATCCTCATTTCTTATGGTAATATCAGTTCCTAAGCTTCCAAACCACTAAAAAAAATCTTCAGTTATTTTTACATCTTAGGTTGTGATCCTATTTTTAAAAGATAAGTTCATTTATATGACGAAGAGTTTATTCTATGTTTTCAACCATTTATTTTGATCTCAGAACTGTGGCATTTTGTTTGAAACTTCCTTGAAAATGAGATTTTCTGACCTTTAAATGGATTTTTATTTATTACAAAATTAAAAATAAGGTTTATAATCCTAAACCTTCATTTTGACTTTAGCTATATTTCAAAATAACATATCACTTCTCAAATGCGCGGGATTTATGAACATCTGCAAAGCATCTCAGAACTACGGAAGGACGGCCCCTTTAAGACAACTTGACCTACTATGAACATTATCTAGGATATTTTGGAAATGTACGTATATTTCCCTCGCCTGGGGTCAATCTAGAGACTCCTACTCCTGAAGTTGGGGCACTCATACCTTGCCTCACAAGGGTGAACGTCTCAGCCAGTTACATGTACCAGCCCCCTGTTGCCCCCCATGAGTTTATATTGCGGGGGAGATACGAAGTAGTTCATCGATCGCCTATTCCCGTCCCCCCCCCTCCCTGGTCCCATTTGACGGGAACGTGTGTGTGGGCGTGTAGCCGTGACGTCACGCGTGCAGTGTGAACTGTCGGAGCATCGATCCACGCGACTATCACAAGGGGGTCACATTGGCTAATACCATCTTACCACCCGTCCGGGCTTCCCCTCAATGATTGGAATGGGATGAGAAAGGGTAGAAGTTTGATAGTGTACCCATGTTTGCATTTAGGGAGACTGGGGAAACCAACCATGGGAAATCCGCTTTATTACACCCATCTGAGATTCGAACCCTCACCTTCCAGTCGTTGGTAGATCAGACAAGACGAGAGTGAAGCTTCTGTCCACGTGGCCATGTGAGGTGCTAGGAAGTCCTAGTTCATTAAAAATGTTAGTTTCAAGGCTTTGATAACGAGGTAGCCCGTAATGGTTAGCACGCAGGACAAGGCGTCAGTCTCTTCTGGTCTTGTTTACTGCTGTTCAATTCCCGGCCAGACTTACCAACGTGTGATTTTACTATATAGTTCCCCGTTCAATACACATACGTGGACATTAACATAAGAAGTACAGAAGTTTGAGGTTATTTCTATTGAAGAAGGCGGCGCCCTAATAGGGCCCCTGCACGATCAGACTGTCATTCCTAATATTGACAATCTGGCTGACAGTATGAATCAGCATTTACAACAAGACCGTACTGGTCAGTCTTTGCCTCACTATTTGTATCAGTCTCAGCTCCTGCATGCGCCGTGAAACCACATGGATGATACGAAAAAGGCGTGGGCAATTGGGCAGTCTATGTTTGCTCCTGAGACTGAAAGATATACTAACGATCGCGCGCACATGTTCAGTCATACTGTCAGTCTTTCCTACCACTTGCAAGACTGATGGACTGAGACTGGTGTGATCAGAAAATTCGAATCACATCAGTATTTTCATAAGTCCATCCATCAGTCCATCAGTACTGCCCCTACACGATCAGTAAGACTGTCAATACTTTATTAATACTGACAGTCTGACTGATCGTCTAGGGGCCCTGTTAGGTTGGGATAAAAGTGAATCCGAGATTAGGCACGTATTTTTGTAGTTTTAAAAATAAGTTTTTTTGCTAAAGTAAAAAAATATATGGTTTCATTATATATGTTCAGTAATCCGACACCTTAGCTCAGTCGGCAGCATGTCTGTCTACTGAGCTAAATGTCCCGGGTTCGATTTCCGGCATGGCTGAACAATGTATCATTGGTGAAATATGGGTTTCCCCTTTAACATTGGTAAATTGATGGCCGGGGACTGGATGTTGTGTCTGTCCTAGTCCTAAGTTAGATTATAAGGCATATGAAGCTACGACAGGCCATAGGCTGGAAACAGTAAAATGTACGTTCATTTAAATGCTCTATGGATGGTGGTCTGAACAGTTGTTGAATATCTCTCATGAGCTTTGTGGCATTTGAAAAGAAACATTTGTTTTTATCACCGCGTCTTAGGCTCCTATCTTTTCAGATACATATTTTTAATGAAGAGAAAAAGTCAGATTCAGTACACAATATCCAAGACACATTCATGAATGGTTGGCATTACTATGTCTAGGAACATTAATATAAACGTATCTCCTGAAGCAAGAACATTAATCTAAACGTATCTACTGAAGCAAGAACATTAATTAAACGTATCTTCTGAAGCAAGAACATTAATATAATAAGTATTTTCTGAAGAAGAACATTAATATAAACGTATCTCCTGAATCAAGAACATTAATATAAACGTATCTACTGACCATTAATCTAAAGTACTACGAAGCAAAATGTTTTAGGTTGTCCAAAAACTTTTTGTTCTAAAAACTGTTCATATACGGGACTCAAGCCGCGTCCCTCCTCAAGCGCTTCTAAAAACATTTCAAATCACTGTGCCGGTATTCGAACTGCGGCCCCTGGGTTGAGAAAACACCTAGAGTTTGTTGACGTCCTCAGGCTAGAGATCCATGTGCCGATATTCGAACTGCGGCCTCCGGTCCGAGAGAACGTCTGGACTAGAGCTTGTTGGCGTCCTCAGGCTAGAGATCCAATTAGTGCAAGCTCCACCGGACAGTCTGCGCATGCGCACGCTAAATGCTTGCACACACCGTGTCAGACGAGCGTTTGACTGCCTTCTTTTGTCATGGAGAATAGGACGTCCCATCCTTGAGCCACGAGATCTTTCTAATGGTGGTTTTCTACCAGACCGACACACTTGCGACCGAGTTGTGTTTCCGAAAAGAGAAACAAAATCTAGTGTTCAGAAACAAAACCGGAACTCTTGTTTCCATCAAAAACTGACCGAATGAAAACAAGTTGAAGATTTATTTTATTTTAAGTTATTTTCCACTACACGGACAGAATATTCATGTCCTCCGATGATGACTTATTTATCATTCATTGGTTGTGTGTTTTTTTTCTCCTAATTCAGAATCTACAGACGAAAGAACGGTGGAACCCAAGGTACTGGGTGCGTTCGATTTTGAAAAGATTATGGAACGGAGGAAATGATGGCTGACTTTAGAAAAGACAATATATACACATGGAAAAATGCTATCTTCTTTTCATAATTTTGTGCGAATGTCAACAACAAATATTGAGACTTACCCCGAACAAAACACGTACTATCGTATTCAACACCTTGCAGGACGATGTAGATAGAGGAAGGTTTAATATGCACAACTGTTGCTGTAATATTTACACCGGACAGACTGTTTCACAGAAACTAAACAAAACTCGGAAATATTTTGATCTTCTCCGCCTGGTCTGGACTTCCAAATGTTGACTCGAAGACTCCAAATTGTTTCTGTCTTCCGGGACTAGAATTGCAGTTTCAACGAACTCGACACAGTTTCTGTTTTGTTTCAGTTTTGTAGGTCTGGTGGAAAACCAGCATAACAGGGCGTTCGAGAACAGTGTTATTAACTAATCAATCTAGAGGATAAGGATGAGTAGTCTAGTTTAAATAAACGGAGGTATACTATGTTCGTACATACTTTCTCTCATAGGGAATTGGAAATACATTTAAATATCCGTCATCAGTAAACTACCCTTAATCTTAGGTCTGGAATCAAAATCATGATTTGGCCTTGATGTATGTCCAAATAGCATTCTAGTGTCAAATATGAACAGACTCCATCTCAAAGTCCCAGAGATGGACAGACAGAACTCTAAATTCGGGGACACATAAAACGTCAAGATACATCAACAAATACTCTATATTATAAAGTAGAAAAGTTAACCCACATTCACGTGGAGAGATGGTGGGAAAACCGCATTGGTATATCACATGTGGGACATTACCTATTATACACCCAGCCCAGATTCGAACCGGGTCAGCCTATCTAACCACGCGATCTTTAGAACAAACTTTCACTGTTTTTACAGGCACTTAGGGTCACAGTTATAGAACTTCGATATCTCACCTGCTTGGATACTTTACATCAAAAACGTTCGGTTAAGAGGCTGAGAGGAAGGAAAAAAAAACCATTGCACCCAATCGGGTATTGAACCTCAGGCAAGGGCCCCCGCAGTAAAGGGAAATGGGGCCACTTGCCCTTCCTGGAATTATATTTTCTTTGACAAGAAAACATTGTTTTAACATTTTTTAATCTTCTAGTTTGCCTTACAATTTTTTTCTTCCAACATTTAACAAGTATCAGATTTACAATCGTGGAATATGTGTGATCACCACATCCACTAAACGCATTTCTGTATAAAACATGTCACTACATTTTAAACTATTCTTCTCGTTTGAGAACAGAGAAAACGAAGGATAGTGAGTGCTGTTGTATTTTTAATATTTTTATAGTGTAATTATAATGCCAGTGACCAGCAAAAGTTTTTCCAGGTGCGCGCGCGTGCGAATATATATTGACCCCCCCCCTTCCCGGAAAAAAGTATGCGGGCCCCCATGACCTCAGACACCCCCAAATGTGATGCGAGTCTAACGACTTAAGCCATTCAACCACGCCCAACTATTTATTCCAGTACAACATTAATACCTGACAAACATAACAAATTATCTGTTGTCTCCTGGAGTTACGTAAAAAAAATCTAAACACAAATAGCTTATTTAATGACTTATTAGTTACTCTCCCTGGGATGGAACCAAAGCTCTTCATAAAAAGTTATTTTCCCTTTTCACTAAACCAGAATAGGGAGAGAAACAAAAGATTGCTCGTTGTATTCAAATTATGTTATGTGTCATAAATACCATCAACAAGTTAGTGTTTTTAAGGCACAATTTGTTATGTTGATTATTTAATTTATTTGCGCCTTCACTAGAAAAATAGCGCATACACTCGTTGAGTTCCTTCTTCCATGTGAATACTCCATCAATGTCAGCGAAACAATTCAGCGCAAAGCTTAAGGGGGTCCTTTCCTTGCAATAATCTCCGCTGGTATTTAGTCAGATTTTATCTGGAATATATTTTTACTGGTATTACATTTTCAAATTAACACTGTTGGTAGCTGGATCGATGGTCATACGGTATAAGGCATCGCTCTCACAATATACTGGATTGGCAGGATTGCTGATGACAAGAAGGTCGAGGTTCGAATACTGATCGTGTGTACTGAGGGTGTTTTTTCCGTAAATGGTTTTCCACTATCCCTCCGTTCAAATGCAAATACACTTCCTCTAAATTCAACCTTCCTCATACCCACCCTTTAAATGAAGCTTTTAATAGACTTTAGGATAAAAGCGATATTAATTGAGATAATCAATCCTCCTATCTAAGGTGGCCGTCTACCGGTGAACCAGGACGTGTTGCTGGCGTCCACAAATACCGCGTTATTTTACAAGTGTTTTGTTATTTCAAAATATGATTCAAACCAAAATTGAGGTCAAATATATCAAAATGTCCATAAAATATTAAAAACCTTACATTTAAGGTTTTATAATTTTTGAAAATAATAATAAAAAAGAAACTTGACTCTTTTTCAAGGAGGTTTCACACTAAATGTTGCAGTTGTAGATCGAAGTAAATGTTTAAAAGCATTATTCCATCCAAACAAATATATCAGGGTCACAACATATTTCAAGAGAAGTGGGATTATTCGACTGGTTTGTAAGCTTCACAAGTGACATTACCATGAGAAATACAGCGGTGTGAGGTTATTTCCCCTAAAGTAGTCGGTGCCCTTAAGGCGACTCATTTTAGAGCTGACATCTCCTCGTGGCAGGTGATAACATGCCAAAATCTATGTTGGACTGAACTGTTTGAGACAATGTTACATGACGTGTCAGTTAACATCGTCGCTATTATACATTTGTACCACACTAAATATTTAGTCGTAAAATAAATAAGCTGGCAATCAAAAGGTATTTATTTTTTTAGATTTTATTCACTCCTACCCCCCCATTCCACCCTTAACGAATGACGTTAGTGTCGATGTAGTTAGGGAATATACTGAATACCTCTTATTTTTAATAACGACCGCAAGAAATTTGGATCCGATTTGTTGCAAACACAAGGTGATTATAGAGACTGCGTGATGGAGATTCATCTACTAGCGTGGCGGGATGCGTTTCTTGCTCATGAGGGGCAGCCTAGGTAAAACACGAGGTAGGCAGGCGAGTCTATTAGATTATCTCTCCCTCTGCCTTTATCTTAAACTCTTTCCATTTGATTTGATTCATTTTTAACTTGATAGGTTAACGAGTGCTTTCTAAACACAGGATCCTAGCACGTGACTCCGGTTAGACATAGGAATAGCCAAGCCACGTGGTCTCGATCTGTCATAATTGGCAGACTGTGTCAATGTTGACTGTTGTACTTTTTTTAAATACATATTTTAAAAGTATTTCATATGGTGATTCAGCTTAACCCAAGGTAGAAACATTTATCAATACAAAATATATGCGTTTATATCTTTGTAGGGTTGGTTGTTTGTTCAATATTCTGACTCAAAGTCAAGCCAAGAGTTAATCCGTCACAGCTGTATCAGTTGAGCTATTCAGGTTACCCTCAATGTACAGTACAAGTGACACTTCTAACCTTGTTATATCAGTAGTTATAGTAATGACTGGAAGAACACAGAGAGACATTTAGCAGTGAAGCCCGCAGGTATTCAAAACTTGCATAAGTTCATTCAGAAACTAGATGAATTAGTTTGTAGTCAACTATTATTGATGACGACAAAATAAACACTTGCTATATGTGTGTGAATTAATGTTGATCGAATAAATAATACATTTAATGCTAAAAAGTGATGTATTTGCCAAGAAAGCCAGTTAGATCCAAGTTTCCATCAAGTTATGTGTAAACTGAGATGAGATATTTTCCACCTTGAATAGGTACTGGTTTTGCAACTTTTCTATTTCCACTAACATTTCACATTGTATACTCCTCTGCACATAAACATCTTAGTGTTATAGTGTAAAAATAATAATAATAATAATAATAATAATAGTATACACAGGGTTTGTGTCCAGGTATATTCCTAATCAAAATGCATTGTGGCTCAGGTTATGTTGTGAAACTCTTGTCAACATGACAGCTATTCAAGACAGTAGTTTATCAACCAAACATGTTATAAGATATTAGTTTATGTGTAATGGGCTTTGTCTGCTTGTAGTTGCTACCATAGTTTAGTAACTGTACTTTATACCCGCTTTGGTGGCCATATGGTCAAACACGCTACTCTCGTGTTAGATCAGATTGCCGAAGACGAGGAAATCGAGGTTCAATCCCGCCCATAATACATTAGTGTAATTAATTAAAAAGGGTACAAACCAATCAAGTATTAAGACACGGTGTTTAAAAAACAGTACTTTATAATACTATCAACAAAAAATAGACTATAGATTTGATTCGATTATTTTTTATGTTAAATTATGTATATAATAATAAATTTGTCCTTAAATTGTATTAACTCAACCTTCCCAATTCATAACTCATTAGCGTAATTAATGCTTAAGCGTATAACCCGAACGGATAGTAAGACGTGGTGCTAAAATTATTAATAAAATTATAACAAAACCATCGTTTCAAATTAATTACAAACCTAATAATAATAATAATGTATCTTTACTGTTATATGTTGTAAGAGTGATAAAATAAAATATTATTTATTGATTGGAGCTAACAATTATCAATTTTTTAAATGTAATTCTAGTACATTTTTCCTCAAATACAAAATGCCTGAAACATTTTTAGAAAATAATTTTACTAGGGATAAAGTGAAACGCAAATAAAATAACAAAAAGCAACATCCATAAATATAAAATTACGATAGCACTAGTTTTTTTAATACCAAACAAGAAAGGCTAAATTAAGTAGCTAAACATTACTTACATATATATATAAGTTTTTATTACCTAAATATGTTAAAACTCAATTCTATTTAGTTAATTTATAATAATTTCAAAGTTTTCAAACTGATGTTTGATTCATCAATAGTTACTTTACATGGTAAAGTTTGTTCCCTCAAATTAATTCAGATACAAAATATCTCTTCCTTTACTAACATACACAAGTTATTGATAATTTACCACTTGAATATGCAAAGTTGTAGTGAAACTATTTTGAAGAGTGTTTACACAGTTAATAATATATTTGACAAGATTTGGGACGTTTGTCAAAAAGATGGAAAGTTATTTTAAACGTAGTCGCTCTCGCTTGTGAAGTGCACTTCAAAGAACTACATGAAGTGTTTGAAATGTAATATTCTTGATGATATTCTGCTCCTTGGTAGCACCCACTCAAACGTTTATGAGAGTACCCAGCTGATGTTCGTTTGTTTTCCGTTTGTTGTTCCAGGTGGTGCGTGGCCGCCCCTTCACAGCACAACCCACAACGTCGGGTGTCAAACCCGTGTCTTCCCGGCCGCACAGTCATGACACCGTGAACAAAGCGATGACATTGGCTGACGACGGCGGTGGTAAGCTTGGGCAGGCGTCGGGGGTGGAGGAGGCGGAGACGGCGAGGGACGGCGAGGCGCCGGGACGACGGGCCCATGACGATGGCCGAGACCCAAGTTGAACCCGCGGCGACGTCAACCACTTCGGCGGCGTCGACGAACCCGCAGGTCGAGCCCGTAGACCTCCACAAACACGCACCACGACAGCATGCAGACAATAACAACCATCCCTTGGTGACCAACAACAACCACCATCATCACAGGAACAATAGACTGCGCAAGAGGAAGCGTCTGAGTCAAGTCGTCGACAAACTGGCGACGCAGGTGTCATCTTCGGGCACCCAATCCCCCACCCCTTTCAACAACAACATCCACCACAACAACAATAACCACTTCGCCAAGGACTTAGTAGGGGCGAAGCGGGGTGTGGAGCACCCTGAGGGGCGCAATGGGGCGGTGTCTTTGTCGGGCGCGGTGACACTCGCGGGAGTAGGGACGCGGTCAATGTTAGCTGAGACGTCGACGCAGGAAGAGGAGGCTCGAGAGATGGCACCACGACTCGGTGAGGTGTTCCGTTTCGACAGCATGGACCGGGAGCGCTATCAGCAACAGCAGTGCGGGGCTATCTCGGAGGAAGGAGAAGAGGTTGAGGACGTCTTCAGCCCAGCATCCTCATCCAACAAGTCCCCGCACAGTTCCACGACGGACTCCCCCAAGATCAGTGTCAGCCCATTGAGGCTGAAAGACAGTAGTATAGAGGAGGAACTGGATGGCGGGAACACCTGCATCTCTCCTCCCCTCCCGCCCTTGAGGATAAAGGAGGAATTTCAACATTTCAGCCCTCAGCCGCGGTACCCAGGATGTTCCTGCGCCCATTGCACCTCTGGGTACCCTCTTCACCCCCACCCTCATGATAGGTACTTCCCCGCCTCTCCCCTGTCCCCTATGACGCCTATATCCCCATCTCCGGTCCCAGTCAACAGCTTCGAGCACTACCTTAACACCAAGTACCTGCCCGACATCTTCAGACGACGGAGCCACTCGGACTCCGACCTTCCCTTGTGGCTCGAGAACGCACGGACCGAGCGAGGGGTGACTCCAGGAGAGAGGGCGACAGTGCTTCGGCATCACGGCCGCCCACACCCCCTCACGCTACCCCCTCCGAGCAAAGGAAGTTCCTTGGAGTCTGACACTTCCACCCCTCAGGACTCCCCCTTGGACCTGTCTATGAAGGGCAGCAGGGAACGAGTGGGCAGTAGCACCAGTTCCGACTCTGCCCCCGCACTCGCGTTGGACCCACCGCACCAGATACCCCTTCAGTTACTACCCCCGGGGTTCCTTCCCCCTCGAGGGGCTGTTTCCGTCCCGGTCGTCAAGGGAGACGTCGCCTCACCGACGACGAAGGAGTCCGTCGCCGTCAGGTACAACCTGGAGGTGTCGCCCGTCGTGGAGGAGATGCCGCCAGGCTCTGACGTCGCGTACGTGTGTCCGGTGTGCGGACAGATGTTCAGCCTGCACGACCGCCTCGCCAAGCACATGGCGTCGCGACACAAGAGCCGTCAGCCAGCGGGCGCCGACGCTTCAGCCAAGGCGTATCTATGCGAGGTGTGTAAGCGTTCGTTCGCCCGCAGCGACATGCTGACGCGTCACATGCGCCTGCACACGGGGGTCAAGCCGTACACGTGCAGGGTGTGTGGACAAGTGTTCTCACGGTCTGACCATCTCTCCACCCACCAGAGGACGCACACGGGAGAAAAACCGTACAAGTGCCCTCAGTGTCCTTACGCCGCGTGTCGGAGGGATATGATCACGAGACACATGAGGACTCACGCGAGGTACGAGCCTCCTCCTCCTTCTCAGGAGGCGGGGGGCCTAGAACTGTCAGCCCCCCTTTCACCCTCCCAAGCACTCGGCTCCCTGTCTGTTCACTCCCCCATGGACACTTCGAGCAAAGAGAATGAATGAGAAAAGAGGAGTTTGGTTCGTTGTTCTGGTGCGAAGCCACTGTGGTGAACCTAGCAAACGAAACGGCAAGACCCTACTGTCTGTTTTGAATGCAATCAGTGGAAACTTGAGGGTGCTGCGTAAATCCCCCCCCCCGATACCCCACATCCCTCTTTATTATCTCGTGATATGATAAATTTACCCACATTTCTCTAAATATATTTTAAAATAAATTTAAGGTTTTCATATTAAAATAAATGCTCAAATAATTATCCAAGAAAATCTTTTTCTATAAAACATTTCTATAAAACATTTGTTAAAAATATTGTAAAATTGTAAATACTACACTTTCCTCTTCTTGTCTAAAGTAGAGGGAATGTAGCCAAGTGTCCCTGGTTCTGTTCTTATCGCAAGTAGAGGGAATGTAACCAGGTGACCCTGGTTCTTTTCTTATCGCAAGTAGAGGGAATGTAGCCAAGTGTCACTGGTTCTGTTCTTATCGCAAGTAGAGGGAATGTAACCAGGTGTCCCTGGTTCTATTCTTATCGCAAGTAGAGGGAATGTAGCCAAGTGTCCCTGGTTCTATTCTTGTCTAAAGTAGAGGGAATGTAACCAGGCGTCCCTGGTTCTATTCTTGTCTAAAGTAGAGGGAATGTAACCAGGTGTTCCTGGTTCTATTCTTATCGCAAGTAGAGGGAATGTAGCCAAGTGTCCCTGGTTCTATTCTTGTCTAAAGTAGAGGGAATGTAACCTGGTGTCCTTGGTTCTTTTCTTATCGCAAGTAGAGGGAATGTAGCCAAGTGTCCCTGGTTCTATTCTTGTCTAAAGTAGAGGGAATGTAGCCAAGTGTCCCTGGTTCTATTCTTGTCTAAAGTAGAGGGAATGTAACCTGGTGTCCTTGGTTCTATTCTTATTGTAAGTAGAGGGAATGTAGCCAAGTGTCTCTGGTTTTGTTCTCTGCCAATGTTGTATCACCAAACAAAGAATGTAATCCCTGGGAGAGGGTTTGTGAATAAATCACCCTGGTGTATTTATTATTTGAAAAGTGTAGTTAATTGTTTATGTAGATATATGATGGTTGTGAATGGTTAATATCGTTATAACTCCTTCGAAATCTCTTATTAAATACAATCTCAATTTTTTCTATGTATAAAATATTGTTGATATTGCTGTTGTATTTTTCTAAAGCATGAAATGAACAGATAAAATGTATTTTAACTCTTTTTTTTATATTGTTACGTAGTCTGTTAATTCAACGATCCCGATGAATACTGTTGAAACTATTTGTTCCATTAACTGGTTTGCACGTGGCCTAAAGTGGTAGTCTCGTATTGTTATGGTTTGATGCTGACGAGGAGGTTGGGTATACTAATATGACGTTTTCCACTCTCCTTCCACGCAAAAGCCTTAATATTTCCTCTAAATTATGCCTATCCCCCTACTGTAAATCATGTCTACCCTGACTTGGAAGGGACTTTTGAAAGGTCTTTTTTCATATCAGAAAACCGAAACTATTAGACGATTAGTAAATTGTAAATCAACACTTTAATTGAAAAGTAAATATTCACTATCTAAATACTTCTCTTCTCACTATCTTAATACTTCCCTTTCTCACTTTTTGAGGATAATGTCACTCAGGTGAGCTCCACCAGACGTCGGTCAAACCTCAGAATGTTGTCCATCACTTTCCTCAACATGGATCGTCTGATTGTTTTCACCCCGCCCTGTATTATGATACTAGTATTAAAAAAGACCTGTTAGAGGGTTATTCCTACCAAATTAATACTGGAGCACAAATTAATATTTTTTTAAAAAGAACAGTTAAAAATTACTATATATACCTATGGAATTAGATCAGCACTAGAGTGATCTATTTTGATCCAGAAATCCGGGTTTCCAATTCAGGACAAGTAGCCTGGAGGTTTTTTTCCTTCCATTAATGATTTGTACTTTCATCTTTATGCGATTTCTGGTACATTTCCTAAAAATATTTTACATTCAACGTTTACTCTTCCGGCGTCTAAATTGTCTCTGTTGATTCAAAATGGTAACTAAGCTCCTGCTATTATATCTGTATCCACCCCCTTAAGTTCACAAATGAAATCCTCAAAACTCTTATTAGCTGTAAAAAGATGTCTGCAGGTTCAAACAAACCAGTTTTAATTACTTTCTAATGGTTTTCTCATTATTTTAACACTCATTCACGACGCGAAAAATTAAAATTAAAATTAAAATGCCCTAAAACTGATTGATCTCACAGTTTCCCAGTAATGCAATAGGCCCCCAATCGGATATTATAGGGATGTGGAGCTGTCTAAAATATTAATGACAGAATTAAATTTAGTAACCTTTTCAATATTTCCATTAGTACGTCTAAACATCCTGTGTAAGCCAAAAAAAAAAAAATTATCTGCCATCAAATGTAAAATTTAGTTAAAAAAAACTTAGGTGGTTTTCCACTCTCATTCCAGGCAAATTAGAGTACACTTCCTCTAAATTCAACCTTACTCGTCCCTAGCAGCTAGCATAGCTAGTTCACATACGTGTGATCCAGCAGTGACAGTAACAAAACTACCCTCAGCTTACCCAGATCTCCTCCGAAACTCAGACTCCTTATCACCGCCAAATCAAACAAAGCGAGTCTTACGCCTTTGTCTACATGGTCATTTGTGAGAGTAGTATGTACATTGCTATTTATTGGAATCGTTGAGTGTAATTTTGTCTTAAAAAAACACATTTAACAATGTTTTTATGGTGTGGGGCTATAAATATTTGGTTGTTGTTAAAGTAAAATAAACAGCCGCAGGTTCGGTTTGGCTATTTTTCACACACATTTTTAGACAAATTATAATTCTGAGTATTTTTGAAAACTTGGCTGTTATCATAAGCTATTCACATTAATTTGTATAAATGAGTGTAATGAAAGTTAAATTTTCTCCCGTGAATTAACTATTTTTTCACAACAAAGTTTTTTTAAATCGCTTGATATTGTAAAATGCACAGTCTCGAATACAAATATTTCCAAGTTTATTCAACTATTCAAATATATTTTATCCCCAAAATATAACTTCATTTACAAAACCCACTATTTCAGTATTACTAATATTTGTTATCTCTAACTATACAGTATTTTGTGATGTGTTTCTCATATTAAAAATATCAAGCTCACATGCTCTTTACATATTTAAGTGCTTGTTACTGCTTAAAAATAATCATTTTTTATATATTTTTGTGAAGATATAGTAAATTATTCTAAATGAACATAAATTTAAAATATAACAAACCCATATTTGTCTCCTCGAAGATAATGTTGAATATTTCTGTATGCTTTGGCATCAGCTCTTAAAAATATAATAAAATATTGCTCTAAAATCACTGTACATATTTTAAAACGCTGTTCATTGAAAACAATCTATTCAAAACTTTCATATACTTTTTCCCATTTCTGAAAAAAAGGCCATTTAATTTCGTGAAATACCTCACATTTTTTAAAACTGAAGAAATCCAATATTTTGTTGTATCTCTAGGTGTCCATATGTTACAAGTGGGATGTAAGAACATCATTTTAATGGGGAAAATTAAGTTGTTCACGTTGTGTAAGCCTTTCAATTTGACCTGTTGGGGGGAGGGGGGAGGGGGGCAGCTGAAACACAACATGGGTTGAACTCTTTATTTTTACAGTCTTACAGCAAAAAATATTGTTTGTAATAGATAAAATATTGTTTCATAAGCTATGTTTAGTTTAATTTTCCACATATATTACTCTTGAACATTTTTTTTTCGCTGAATTTGACAAATACTTTTTACCTTAATTTAAAAAGTTTTATGTTCAAACGCATATGACAAATATTCAAGAACTGTGGATAATATTATGTGTAGAGCATTAACATAAACGTAACTACTGAAACAATGTTTTTTTTGTCTAAGAAATATTTTACTATAAAAAACGTAAAAATACTGACCTTCAATCGCATTCTCTTTCCCCCCTCCCTTCAACCTTATGTATATGTTGTGTTTTTGTACTGTTACCATCTAAAAGAGGCTTGTTGTATATTTATAATTAACTATTATTCTTTTGTTAGGCGAAAGAAGGAAAAATAATGGAGAGTTTAGTAAGTGCGTTACAAAGTTGGAGTGAAACAGGAAATATGATCTATGACTCGATCACATTAATTAGTCAAACAGATATGGAAATTTTTGCTAAAACTAAAGTATAATTCATATATTTGATTTTGAAAAATTCGGGTTCTTAAACTTTTATACGTATTATGGACAGAAATACTTACTTTGGTTGAGAATAAAAATTTTAGTTAAAATATGGCGCTCATTTCCTAATTACAAGCAATTAAATCCATTGAGAAAGGGAGTTTCTAGAGCATCCAGAGATTTGAACTAAAATTATATTTTAATTAAAATTTACTTTTTCAAATAATTAAATCAAATATAAATAATATAATCTGTGGTCAGTTGCAGTCCAAATATAGGACAGTCTTACAACTGATAATTCTGGAATAAATCACTTTGAAAAATAAACAACCTCTACTCCGAACTCCCACCGAATAAAATTTTAAATTTAAAATTAAAATACTGGTTTGACTTCATGTTCTGATTGTTGATTGGATGGTAAAAAGCATCTCTCACTTTTTTAGTAACAAGAAACACAGAGCACATCAGCACATGACTTACAAGCTGACTAAAGCTTGCACTCTAGCATGTAGCACTAAGAAACTAACCAAACCCCGAATCGATGGTCACGCGGATCAGATCAGGCTCATCGTGTTTGAGTTTCAGGTGACTGAGAGGTCAGGGGATTCGAATCCTAGATGGATGTACTGAGTGTTTTTTTTATAAATGGTTTCCTACTCTTCTTTCTATACGAATTTGGATACATTTCATCTCAGTTCATCCTTCTTTATCCTATACATATTAACTTTATTAGAATGCATCTGGCAAGCCTCAGGCCTGGTAATAGCTCAGTGAGACGAATACAAACTTCGGGTGGGGAGAAATTATTTGTGTCCACCCCATTTATTACCCTTCTCGGGATCAAACCAGATACTTCTAGACTTGGAGTCAGCTCCCATAACATCAGACAACAGACCATTAAAGGGCGAACGTTGTTAATTTTTAATCCGAAGTCACGAAAGTATCGACTTCTCTTGATTCCCTCTCGATACATTAGTGGTACGGGGAACATGAAACTGGAGTGCGATCTCGGCTGTTACTATTATTATTATTGTTATTACAATCGTTGTTGCGTGACGTCAAGCGTGGGTGGACGCAACAGACTGTTGACCGTGTTGTCGACATCCCAGGGGAAGGGAGGGACCTTGATATCGATCGAGCAAGCGAGGTCGCGTGACATGCGTGTCAGTTTGGGGGGAGGGGTGGGGGGAACACTGTCTCCACACATGGCTTAGCTATGAAAATGTGTCAATTAAATCAAACTCTTAGTTTGATCAGAATGTAAAGTAGGCTTATTATTCCCTAATTAATGTCATTGATTTGAATAATTTTGTATTTCAAAAATAAAAATGGTATAATTCTCTTATGGTGTACTCTCCGTTTACAGTTAAAGTAGAAGTACTACCTTGATTGATTACGCTATGACGCTACACCATAGTGGAATCAAGCAGGGTGAGCTTACTATCGTCCATGGTAAACATTGTGTACATATTTCAAAGCAGAATAATTAAATTAATGACTAACATCGGTATTTGTCCAACCAAACAAATACATACGTGAATGTTGTTTTTTCAAATCTTGATAAACCTTCTTTTAATTTGTCAATTTACCAACGAAATAAGTCATATTTTTCCAAATACTAGAATTAATAATATTGTACGAGTATTAAAAGTGTTTGATGGCAAAACTTTTTTTCCCCAAAAATAATTAAAATATGCTCCAGTACAAACATCGAATCTAATTTTCTTCACATGTTGATATCAACAGTTCCTGAATATCTCTCATGAGCATGGTGGCATTATCTGTCAAACTTTTTAAATGAAGATAAAAAGCTGTCATTAAATTTCAAAACACCATCGATAAATATTCAAGGAATTTTCAGGTCACCATGTGAAGAAAGTTAAACTCTATGTTGCTACTGGAGAAAAATTTGATTTATTCTGGCCAAAAAAATGTAACTGTAAAATTACTCGCGCCCCATTCTGCCGCACCTTGAAGAGAATAACTTTTAACGAAGTAACTGATAATTGCTTCTAGCACAATATCATTAACACATTTTTTTAAATAAGCGTTCATAATATAATAATTGTTTGCATTATAGCAGTGTAATAATTTTTAATTGTTGGTGTATTACATTGTTATGAGTATCTCCTCCAATAAGACAGAGTTTTATTTGTGTGGAGTAATTTACTGCTAAAGACTATTTCTTGTGCACAGGCCCCGCATGACTCCTCTCAACATGGTACAACTATTTTTTTAATTTAGTTTCAATTGGTTCATGTCTCATCATTGGTTTTGTAGAAACTTAAATGATAGCCAATTTGTAAATCCAGGAAATAATTTTGTTTTATATTTCCATGAATACTTAATACAATTTCAAAAATTATTATATAAAGCCAAAGGAATATATTTAATATTTCCAATTCTAGCTTATAAATTATATTGATATAAGTATGCCATTTCGTAATCTTGAATGGAGCAATATATTTAAATATGTGACTTTTACTTCAATTAAATTGATTTGAAGGCTACAGATTTTGAAATCATAAAGTTGCAAACAAGTAAACTATTACTTCTATTAAAATAAAAATATAAAACCTACGGTTTTCTCCCTTTTAATTATAAGTTAATGCCATAATTTTCATAACATTTGTGCCAAATACAAGTGGCCAGTGATTTTTTAAATATAATTTTACTAATCAGCCTATTTAAATTTTTCTTTTTTGGAAAGATTAACTATGCCAGTTATTTACATCAGTTTTATTTTACTAATCATAAACTTATCTACAAATGGACTGAAAAGGTCTTGTTTATGTTAATTTTTAAGTCATGCAGATGACAAGATATTCGTCAGTCACGATATCTGGTTTAGAAACAAAACCTTATCTTCTGCCGGTAAAGTGGGAATGTCGTAGGGAAATTACAGAGGTGGCATGTGACTGGTTTCCAAGGTGGATTAGGTGGCGTGGGACTAGTTTCCAAAGTGGATTTAGGTGGCGTGGGACTGGTTTTCAAAGTGGGTTTAGGTGGCGTGTGACTAGTTTCCAAATGGTTTAGGTGGCGTGGAACTAGTTTCCAAAGTAGGATTTAGGTGGCGTGGAACTAGTTTCCAAAGTGGATTCAGGTGGCGTGGAACTAGTTTCCAAATCGTATTTAGGTGGCGTGTGACTAGTTTTCAAGGTGGATCTATGTGGCGTGGGACTAGTTTTCAAGGTGGATTTAGGTGGCGTGGGACTAGTTTCCAAGGTGGATTTAGGTGGCGTGGGACTAGTTTCCAAAGATAAATTTAGGTGGCGTGAGACTAGTTTCTAAGGCGGATCTAGGTGGCGTGGGACTAGTTTTCAACGTAGATATAGGTGGCGTGGAATTAGTTTCCAAGGTGAATTTAGGTGGCGTGGGACTAGTTTCCAAGGTTTATTTAGGTGGCATGGAATTAGTTTTCAAGGTGAATTTAGGTGGCGTGGGACTAGTTTCCAAGGTTTATTTAGGTGGCGTGGGACTAGTTTCCAAGGTGAATTTAGGTGGCGTGGACTAGTTTCCAAGGTGATTTAGGTGGCAGTGGAATAGTTTCCAAGGTGAATTTAGGTGGCGTGGGAATAGTTTACAAGGTGAATTTAGGTGGCGTGGGACTAGTTTCCAAGGTGGATTTTCAATTCACGTGTTAGGTTAAGACACTTATAGATAAGTCCTTCAACCACCTGATGTTTTACTGACAATGTATAATATCTCTCAGTAGTACTTTAGTCTTGCAAGTCTCCATAGACATACCTGCACCAGTGATCAGGCTGTATGAGACGGCAGGTTTGCAAGAGAGTGGTTTAACGGTTATGGGGGCGAGCTAAACTAGGCTATCTTCCTAATCCCCATCTCTTAGACTAATGTATTAATAGCCATGGTGTTAAAGGTAATAATGTTAAAAATAAAAAGTTGTATCTACCTTGAAAACATTTTGCAAGCCACCACTGGATAATACACAAAGAATGTTGACTTAAGTGTGATCGTCTAATTAAGTTATTAAGTTGTGCTGAGGAATGACACATACAAATTGTAAATAGAGAATAGAAGTTTTTCATGGTTGAATCAGTAATCAAGAATTAGGGCATTATTAGCTGCTAGATAATTAGTTGAAAACAAAACATTTTGACTTGCCATCAAAGATGGGTTCACTATTTATTTTTAGATAAACACTGCCTTGCT
Source organism: Timema podura (assembly GCA_033556935.1). Lineage (NCBI taxonomy): Eukaryota > Metazoa > Arthropoda > Insecta > Phasmatodea > Timematidae > Timema > Timema podura. The sequence continues at coordinate 49,885,645 of JAVRXN010000005.1, forward strand.
GCAGTTCAGTGTGATTTTTACATTAATAATTAAAAAATGTTTATATGAATATATGTAATTATTAAAAAACTTCATCTAGTTTTTTTAAATATGTATAATTTTAGGTTTAATTTGTGCAGATAGATTTGTACCATTGAATATGGTCATCTTTATTAGATTAAATGAATGAATAGGTTTTATTTTGCCTGTTTTATTCGACACGTTTTACTGAAACACTTTAAAACAATTATAGACTACATTATTTATTCAAGCTATTCCAATCTCTATTTAAGTGAAAAGTGTATTTTTATGTAAACAATGTTTCGTTGCACCTACTCATAAGTCTATTTTTCAAAAACCTGTTGTATCACAATGATGTGAGATTGTATCTTTAATCTACAAGAACATTTGTCTATAGACATAGCAGTAATAATTATTGAGGATTGGCCATAGCATTTTGTGTTTGAGAACATTCTTCTTTATGTCTTAAATTTAGTGATTCACAAACAATTTATAAAATTATATTTTATCAGATTAAAATATTTCGTTAAAAATTACATACTTATCAATATTGTGTTTATCGTAATTATCAGATTATATATTTACATTAAAATTAAAAACTAGAAAAACTATATATTTTAACTTTCTATCATTTAAAATAGTAAAACCTTTTTGATTGTTTTATTTAATCTTTACAAAGCTGAATTAAAAAAAAAATGTGTTAGTAACGATCTGTAATTATTTCAAGTGGATGATAAATTTATGTTCAGAATCTTCAAATCGACTTTCGAAACTGAACTGTTTCCTTCATTCCCTTTTACCAGTTTTGGGTCGATACCTATTTTAAGGATGACCAGACAATATAAAGAAGAACTACGTGTGTGCCAGATTAGGTTAAGTTCCATTCTGTATGTTAAGTTGTTTTCACTATTCTTTCATTCTATATTTTTTATGTACAATATTCATTTTTATCTTGTTTTGTTTTGTATAGTTGAATACTGCCAATGTAAAAAAAGTTTTAATATAAGTTAATTATATTGTTTTGCGCGAATATGCTCTCATATTTATGATTTGATTTCTTTTTCTTTCTCATATTTATAGCTTAAATGTTATTATTAACGTTTTGTTTCCTTTTTCGTAACTTTTTGTTTTGTAATTGGAAATTAAGATGAGTACAAAGTATTACACGAAAAATCGACGATGTTGAATACATTGAAAAATAAATAAATTTAAACGTTAATTTTGATTACAAAAATATTTTGTTTTGTATTTTTATTTCAAGTATACCTTGATTTTCTATTACCTTTACCCCTTATTTACCCTACACATTTTTGTATTCGTAAAACATTTTATGCTTGGAAAGGTTTATATTTTAAAATAAAACTACTCAACAAATATTGTGTTGGTTCTTCTATTTAGAACCGGAATCTGTTATGATCATCAAAGTCTGGTTCAGTCCGTTTTAAAAAAAATGGATTCAGGTAAAACTGTTCTGCCTTAGTAAATACATACCATAAAATGTAAAGGCCTATAGTTCACGTAACTCAATTTTGCCCACCACATTGCCGATTTTTTTCTGTTCAATAATTTGTGCTCTATTTGTGCTCATATGTGCCCGAACATGAACACTTGTGCTCTAAAATTAGACCTTTGGAGAACATTAAAAGTGGCGGGTCAATTTGAGCTCAAGCTGGTCCGTGATATTAAATGTTATCTTAAAGGTCTAATATTTAAAGCACATATATTCATGTTCAGGCACATATGAACACAAATAAAGCACAAACAATTGTACAGATAAAAAAAATTCAGCAATGTGGTGGCCAACTTAAGTTACGTCTATAATTCCTAGTTTTCTACAGACAAATTTTACAAAAGCTAAACTTAGTTTACTTAGTTACCCATGGATTTTATTTTCCTAAACAAATGGTGAGCTATTTGTTTGTGGTTTGAATTTGACAATTAATTTAACGATTGATTTAAAGTTAGTATATGTTATCAAAAGAATCTGAAACCGAGAACAGAAGTAATATACTGGTACCCAAACTGGTAAAATGTTTAAACCAACTGATTCATAAAAAATAAAGATTTGTAAATCTATATAAATTAAATATTATTTAAAATAAGTTACGTTTAAATTTGTATTTTTTTTTAGAAATGTGATCTTTTTAAAAACCCATTGTAATTTTTTTTAAACTGACCAGGATTTTCAACTATTACTATTTAAATTTTGTAGTACGTTGAGTGTTTAGTAATGATTTCAATAAAATGTATTTTTATATTGCATATCTAAAACGATACCAAGAGACAAATGTTAATAAGTAATATGAAATATTTGTCAAATAATATGTAACGCTTCCTTTGGATAGAATAGCAATATCAACCTTCTTCACTAAACATTAAAATAGCTTTAAACTTTAGCTACTCAGTATAATAGTTTTCAAAAAAGATTGTTTGAGTAAGATCCTCAATATATCTAGATTAATTAAACTATCACTACTAGCGATTTACATGGCTACATAATGTTAACGGTGCTAAAGTTATCCAGAAATGGTTACGTCTTAGAAATGGGAACACAATTTAGAAAATGAAAGCTAACATATTTAGAGGTACTATTTTAAAACGTTAATATATGTCTCCGAAATCTTCTCACTAACACAGACTGCCATATTAATGTGAACTAGACAATTTTGTATCGAGTAGTAATGGATATTTTTACAGTTATAAAATTTTTTCCCGCAAGTGCATACTTATTTAGAAAAATTATAAAATGTAATTAACTGTGAATATAATAGAATTTTCTATATTACATAATCTATGAATCTAATGATGATGATATATATATATATTTTCAACTAAATATATCTTTCCAAGCAGTTAGATTCCTTCGCCTGTCACTAATAATTCGTATAATACTATCCAACGCTGTGAGTTGTCAGATTGTTCATGTAGTAAGTAAAATATTCAACAGCATCTGTAATTTTAAATTATTTCCACTATTTAGGAATAGATACACACACATGGAGGAGCTATTTCTTTATTTAAAACTCAAATTAGTAAAATAGCTAGCCAAGATTATAAATACAGCTTATTTATCTAGAGTAAACAAACCCTTTTATTAAATTTGATATTTGCAAGTTAAATTAAAATATAAACTTATAACTAAGCAATTAAAAAGGTATATAGCTAAGTTAAATTATCAAAATTACAAATATAAAAATCTTCAATATTTGTTTACACTCTTCTTGTGTGAAAGACTATTCTCTTTACACTCTCCTTTTCTACAAATATCATTGTCACTGTACCTCAATAGGAGATAAGTTTTCCATTATAATAGTGCTAATTCGACATTTTGAAAGTATTTAGAAGTCTTTTCTCAAGTACCACACACATTTAATGTGTCAGCTATTGGAATGTATTGCTTGCTTGCAGATCTCAAAAATGTAAGTTCAAGACATGTTTACACTTGAAAATATTTCATGAAGGTAAACTGTGCTAGTGATGTGAAGAAGCTAGAATAATTATATTGGAAATGAGAGCTTAGAACTACACACATGACATTTTGAAAGTTTAACTCTTACTTTTATAGCAAACAAAACATCAAAGGAATTGTTAAAAAAAATTTGTTGATTTGTGGTTATTTAACGAATGGACCTTTTTAAAAATTGGTTACAAAAAGTGGTGTGCACAAGTTGATTTTTATTAATTTTTTTAAGAGAATCAAATAGTTGAAACTTTCTTAAATAAGTTTTCCTTAAAATAGATTCTGGTTACTTCAGTAAATTATTAAAATATATGTGTATATATGTACCTGTCAAAAAATATACTGTGATGTTCAAATTTTAAATAAAAATTAAAACTTTGTTGCTAAATTAGGCAAATTTTATATGTTGCTAGAACTAAGCTTGTTTATTAAACTTAATACTCCCTTTAAATATGTGCAATTTTTTTTAATTGTTAAACTAAGCGTTAGTATTAACAAACTAAACTATGGTTTATGAAATAAACATAAAAATTCAAACACTCAATGACGTAAATGCATTAAATGAATAAGCAGTTAACTAAATGTTACTCGTATATTTAATATCTAAAGAAAAATATTATATGTTACAAAACACTATTAACAAATAACTTATATTTTAAATGTATTTTAAAATGTCAGCTAAATGAAACTTTATTATGATAATTATTATATTTGATGTTCTCTAAATTTATTTTTTAAGTTTAGACTTTTACATACCTACATATTCTGCGCCAATACTCTAAAATGGAATTTCAGTATTCATACAATTTAATTTAATTTATTTGAATAATATACTGTCCAATATAATGTAAGCTCTGTGAGTAAAAATATGTTAAATGTTCTCAATGAGTTGATCTTATTTTCATTTTATTGATCAAAGTTGAAACTTTGTCAAGAAAACATGTTGGAAATATCTATACTGAAAGGAAAGTAAACTTTTCCTGGAAATAAATATTCAAAACAGAAGAAAATATTAATGTTAAACTCTTTGTTACTCGTGTAGGATAAAACAGGATATATCAAGAAGAAAATTAAACTGTGACACAAAAAATAATTTAATTTTATTATTTAATTTAAGAAAATACATTTCCTAGAAATATAGATATTCTGCTACAAAATATGAAACCTCCTCATCATGCAGGGATATAGAACGATTAGAAAAGAATGCTTTATTTTTGGATCTAGCAATAAAACTACAAAGTCAAGATCCATTCCCTAAAATAAAAATTAATGCAATTTTGATGAATATTATGTGGGGTAAATTATTGCACATCGTACCGTAACTCTTTACATAAGCAAAAAGAAAAAGTATTTTACTAACTATTACTCCTTACATTTTGGTTTATTTTCATTTGATCAATTGATTGAATTAGTAGAGATGTTCATTGAATAACTACGTCTTGTCTGAGATAATTACTAACGCCACGATCACCACAGTGCGGCAGCACTGTCGCCAGAATTGGGACACCACCGCTCATCTGCGGTGAAAATCATAACTAAATGTACGAGTTTTCATTATTTCAGGTCAAAACAAGTGGCGATTGTTACTGTTTTTGATTGATTGATACAAAACGTAGCAAAACCAAACTAATGTCAATAATTAATTCTGTATTGTGGGATTGTCCCACGTTGGTAGGTACACCCTGGATAGGTGGAGGCACAGTCCCCAGTGCTGGTCCAACCAGTGAGTGACTGGAAAGGGGGGAGGAGTTGATTCTCGCCTCCCGGCCTGAACCGGATCATATCACCCTTCGGGGTGCAGGGGTTGGAGCTTTTTAGGTACTGACCTAGAAACTGCCCTGAGCCTCGCTGTCCAGGGGTGCTTGGCGCCGAGACCATAGTACGTTAAACGATAAGGTTGGTAGGTAAAATCCAATTTTCATAGGTAGGGCCGTTTAGAAAATACAAACACACTTGTTTGCGATCAACATTTGTAAAATTTCACTATAATATTATTGTTACTTTATTTTTTGTTAATATCTATCAAAAGTGATATTAGCAGATAGCATGATGACTTGATCATATAACCTGAAAAGTTAGTAAGACGCAGTCCTAAAAAAATGAATTGACGTATGGTCGCATGAAAGTAGATCTAGTAAATTATCTAGCTGTCAGTTAAGGTTCTTCCTATGAGAATTGACGTGTGTCTGACAGTTATAAAAGTGACTAGATGTATGTAACTTCTTGGCAGTTGTATCAGCGAGTATATAAATCGAGGGGCCCCATGACATCCTCTCAACACAAAGGTTGTTTTTTTTTCTCTCTTCTTCTAGAAAGTGACGTGTTGGAAAGTGCTACGTCACCTCTAACGGTGTTACTTTGCAACATTGGAAAACGGTTCCCCTCGTGATTTCCTTCTGGGCCGTTGTTACTTTGTTTTCGCACCCGGTACAAAGGGTGCGTGCCGATACAAACAGTACGTGCGTCATCGGCTGACATGGAAATGAAAAGAAACGCTCCTACGACGAGGAATGTCTGAAATGATTGTATTCTGAAGCTCGGATAAAATTACTTCAGCAACCGCTCATTCACCGTCAAAACCAAGATCGTACGCTCTTTACAAATCATTATAGACGCCTTACCCACGAAGTAAAACACTTAAGGTGCTGCCTGGGTGGCTGAGAGATTGCCAATCGGATGTTGAAGCTTAGATTGAATATTGACAGAATCTTTAACAATAAGCCTACACGAGTTAGGTGTGTACACAAAACTATTGTTTATGAGTCTATACATATTTAGACTAGAAAACTACTTAAAAGTTGACATTTTTTGCTAAGAAAAGTACAAATCTATATCAGTTGATTACCAAGAGCTAAATGCCCGGGAAACGAATGGTAACTGATATAGGAACGTAGATTGGATCTTTGATATTATTATTAGCACCGCGTCTTACTACCCGTTCGGGTTATACGCACTTACGCTAATGTGTAATGGTAGGGTGATTGCGAGATGAAATGGAGGACCTACAGTTTAACGTGGAATCCGAACCACGGTGGAGGCCTGGCATACCACACATTCACAAGTTGTGATTAATACACGTCTTGTCAGAGGTGAAGGAAGGGTTTGGTAATCAGATAAATCTGTGCCGGGACCGAGGAATGAACCCCGGACCCGCCAGCACAGAAGTCTAACCTTAGACCGCCAGGTCATCTTTTTGTTAATAGAATTATGTCATTTAATACGGAGGGTGGGGGTCAAAATGCAAATTGTATCGTCATTTGGTTTTTCCGTCCCTGTTTGTCCTCCTACTGCCGGACAGATCCCCCCCAGGAACGTTATAAACCCAACTAGTTTTGGACGTTTAGGAATCTCTGCTCGACAATTCTAGTCCAATGAGGGGGGTGGAAGGGAAAGAAAGATAAGGTAAGTATTTTTTCAAGTATTTATAGCAAAAATATGTCAACCCAAAATAAATAAAATATTTCTTCAGTAATTACGGTTGGTTTAATTTATTTAAAAAAAAATTATTTATCTATTTAACACCACGTCTTACTACCCGTTCGTTTTATACGCTTATGTACTAATTACACTAATGGTTTAGGGATTAGGAGGGTTTAATTGAGAGGAAGTGCACTCACATTTCCGTGGAAGGAGAGTGGAAAACAATTTAGGAGGAACCACCATCAGTGCACCCGATTGGGATCGAACCCCGATCTCCCCGTCTTCGGCAGTCTAGTCTAACACGAGAGTAGCGCGTTAGAACACTTGACCACCGAAGCGGGTTAATCTAATTTTAATAGTACCAACAGTTATTGAATATTTGACATGGGCATGGAGAGAAACCTTTTAAATTATGAGAAAAATCTCTTATCAAATGTCCCACTTTGTTCTTGAGAGATGTTCGAAACTGTTGAGATTACTGTGGATAAAATGTTAAACGAGACGTATCTCCTGAAGTAATATTTTATTTGTGTCATAGTAAGTTGTTTTAAAATCTGCAAAAAAAATACTCGCTTTCTCTTCCACGTTAAGAGCACGCCGCCTCCCTTTGTTGGGATCGAATCTCCACAAGACAAACTCGCACGTTAAACCCGGTATATCCCGGCTCCCCCGGGACCACGCCACGTAACTCCAGAACCTGAGGGGGCCCTGTGATCTCCTGGAATCCTGGGACACGCACTATCATCTCCCCAACGTGACCAGTACACCCTCCACCCTCCACCCACCGAGATGTTGGAGCACGTGCCACAGCGGGTCTTCCGTCATCCTCTGCTTGGAAACAGTTCCAGGGACAGATGGACGTGTCATGGCGTTGAAGTATAGATATCACACTCTGTTGCAGTCAATTGTACAACACCTTATATATATATATATATATATATATATATATATTTGTTACCGAGTTTCACTAACCATTAGGGTAACACACACGTATATTAATTACTCTAATGTGTTAGTTGGTAACCTGGCGGTCTAGGGGTAAAGTGTCAGACTTCTGTGCTGGGGGTCCGGGGTTCAATCCTTGGTTCCGGCACAGATTCATCTGATTGCCAAACCCTTCCTTCACCTCTGACAAGACGTGTATTAATCACAACTTGTGAATGTGTGGAATGCCAGGCCTCCACCGTAGTTCGGATTCCACGTTAAACTGTAGGTCCTCCATTTCATCTCACAATCACCCTACCATTACACATTAGCGTGTGTATAACCCGAACGGGTAGTAAGACGCGGTGATAATGATAATGATAGTAATAATATAATGTGTTAGGAATGAGTAAGGTTGAATTTAGAGGGAATATACCCACATTTGAGTGGAGGAAAAGTATACAGCCATTTAGGAAAAACCACCCTCAGTACACCCGACTGAGATTTGAACCCCGATCTCCCCGTCATTGGCAGTAAAGTTTGTTGTGAAAGTAATGCCTTAGAGCAGGGGTCGGCAATCTTTTTTGAATCCGATCGACTTATACATTTATCAAAGTTCCCGCGATCACCTTTCGTTTCTCCACTCTACTTTTAATTCTCTTCCCTTTTCTATAATCTTATATTTATTCCTTAAGTTCAATAGTTCTTCCATTACTTATGTCTGCCTTTGTAGAAAATACTTAAAATAAATAAAATGTACACTCTGTTTACCCTGAGAGGTAACTTTGACTGAATACGCTAAGGCCCTATCTTTTAAGCTGTACCATAGTGGAATAATACAAGGTAAGCTTGCCTTTTTGTGACGATGTATTTTTCTTAGGTGATCGACTGAAAATTGCTGCGAGATCGACCTGTCGATTGCGATATACCTGTTGCTGACCCTTGCCTTAGAGCATTCGACCATCAAAGCTGGTCTAGAAAAGTTAATAAAACAATTTTATTATCATACGTCAAGCCATGTCATTTTTTGTAGATATTATCAATTCATATAAACTAACAAGAATAAGATAGTAACATGCCATCAATGTTAACTTCAACTAGATATGTTTGTATTTTCTAAAAGGCCCGTTCTATGAAATTTGAGCTGTATTTCCTAAGATACTCTACGCAGCACTGATCCAATATTTCCTAATGTGAGCGTGAATGGAAGCTTTGACTGTGAAACTCCCGCGCTTGAAGCAATGTTGATACAAGCATCGACGTATGACCATATAGGCCTATATAAAACCAGAAATGTGTAAGATAATATGTAAGTTTGAAACAAATAATAACGGGTGTACATAAATTACTCACTCACAAATAAACCTTAATAAATTATTTAACTTAGGAGCAATATTGAAAGTTTTGCAGTAATTTGCGAGGTAGAGAAAAAATGTAGTAAGTAGTGTCATTAGTTGCCGTAAATAGTTTTAAGATATTCTCCTAAAATAACGAATGTGTTAATGCTTGTAATGAAGTGAATAAATTTCGGGACAGTCTGTATGTGAAATTTGAATGATATGCCAGATCTATACACTGGTTATCATCATTGAAGGAATTGCAGGCCTACTATTAGGAAACAGCCTTGTAATTTTCTTGTTTTCGTATGATCAATTGTCCCTTAAATATAAGATAAGTTTCTCAACGTTGATTAGTCGATGTTGTCAGTAGATACTTCTTTCCCCAGTACACCAACTTCGGACATAACTGAGAGTGAGGAGTTTTGGCCAATAGATCCTTTTTACCCAAGTACACCCTCAGACATAGCTGAGAGTGAGGATATTTGGCCAGTAGATCATTTTTACCCCAGTACACCTTCAGACATAGCTGAGAGTGAGGAGATTTGGCCAGTAGATCCTTCTTACAGCAGTACACCACCTTCAGACATAACTGGGAGTGAGGAGATTTGGCCAGTAGATCCTTCTTACACCAGTACACTTTCAGACATAACTGAGAGTGATGAGATTTGGCCAGTAGATCCATCTTACACCAGTACACCACCTTCAGACATAGCTGAAAGTGAGGAGATTTGGCCAGTAGATCCTTCTTACACCAGTACACCTTCAGACATAACTGGGAGCGAGGAGGTTTGGCCAGTAGATCCTTCTTACACCAGTACATTTTCAGACATAACTGAGAGTGATGAGATATGGCCAGTAGATCCATCTTACACCAGTACACTTTCAGACATAACTGGGAGCGAGGAGATTTGGCCAGTAGATCCTTCTTACACCAGTACACCACCTTCAGACATAACTGGGAGCGAGGAGATTTGGCCAGTAGATCCTTCTTACACCAGTACACCACCTTCAGACATAACTGGGAGCGAGGAGATTTGGCCAGTAGATCCTTCTTACACCAATACACTTTCAGACATAACTGAGAGTGATGAGATTTGGCCAGTAGATCCATCTTACACCAGTATACCTTCAGACATAACTGGGAGCGAGGAGATTTGGCCAGTAGATCCTTCTCACACCAGTACACTTTCAGACATAACTGGGAGCGAGGAGATTTGGCCAGTAGATCCTTCTTACACCAGTACACCACCTTCAGACATAACTGGGAGCGAGGAGATTTGGCCAGTAGATCCTTCTTACACCAGTACACCTTCAGACATAACTGAGAGCGAGGAGATTTGGCAAGTTAACTGAGAGAGAGCGAAGATAAAGCTTTTCCACATAAGACTTGCAGTTCCCTCAGCGATGATATCAGGTGTAGTGACAGGTGATGACGTGTGTAGAGAGGCCGCATGAACTATCACAGAAAAAGAGCTCTGGCTTGGGTTCGTGAGTAATTTCGCACCTCCTCAAATGTGCTCGAAAAAAAACCCAAGGGGAAGGGGGTGAGGGATAGTTTTATAGTCTGAATTCGTAGAAATGGAAAACTGTGATAACTTTACTACTCCGCTGTTTATATACTCATGGCTTGAGAAGGTGGGGCGGGGGGAGGAGAAAGGGATACCCGCAAAAATGGAGGGGGGAGGGCATGCTCGGGAAGCTGCTGACATTTTCCATATTTATTTTCTCATTTCTGTGAACTTCGCCTCCTAGCCCCGCCAGCGCGGTTTCGGTAAATGTAACCCCACGTTCAATTGAAGAAGAAAACAGAAAGTAAAGAGAATATAAAGTAAAGGATCCAAGAAGAATGGTGGAGATGAAGTTTGGAGGGGGAAATGACCGCAAGGGAGTCTAAGAAAGAGTGGCAGGAGCAAGTAACAGCAGGTGTGCGAGTGAGAGAAAAAGAATGAGTGAGAGTAAGGCAGGAAGGATGATAGTAGGAAAGAGAGAGATGGAGGTAGGTTACTAAACAGACCTGTGAGAGTTCAAGCCTAGCCTGTTGTATATATAACTTTAACTCCACTGAGTTGGCCATCAATCCACACCATCACAATAATGCACCTTTTGGGGGACATTTTATAATGTTAAAACAAAAATACATAGTCCATTTATTTAATATTAAAAAAAAAATAGGGTAAGATTATTTTGTTTTACTATATTATTATTATTATTATTTAGCACCGCGTTTTACTACCCGTTCGGGTTATACGCTTAAGTACTAATTACGTTAATGGATTAGGAATTGGGAAGGTTGAATAGAGGAAGTGAACCCGCATTTGCGTGGAGGGAGAGTGGAAAACCATTTAGGAAAACCACCCCCAGTTCACCCGACCGAGATTCGAACCTCGATCTCCCCGTCCTCGGCAGACTAGCGACTAGCGCGTTAGCCAACTACGCCACCGAGGCGGGTTTTTATTATATTATTACTATTGCATATAACATGACTTGACGTATGAATATATATAATTATGTTGTATGTAACTGTCAAACAATGTCCTTCCTGTCATCGCCACCATCCTCTTGAAGCAAACCAGTACACACACCGATGCTCACGCGGACAAGGGCGTTAACATAATCTAGTCTGGTTTTCCTTTGAGGTTAGAGTTAGAACCCCAGTCACGTGTGATGAGTTCCCCGCTCTTTCACAACGCAGATGCGGGTATATTTACTCTAAATTGTTCCTTCTTCATTGGTACTCAATTAGTGTGATAGGCTGGACGGGTGGTTAGACACGGTGCATGGAATAACAGTAAAAAATAATAAAGTAGCTATTCTGAAAATTGAAAAATTTCACTTGGACACGGGAATCGATTCCTGGATAACTCAATGGTTAGAGCATTGGCGTACTAAGCCAAAGGTCCCAGGTTCTATTCCCGTATCCAGGTGTCATTTTTCAATTTTCAGAATATGATTTCTAGATGAAATAATCCTCACTAAAAGTATAAATAATAGCTCTGGCTATTTTATTCATAAAACAGCTAGTTAATCCTTTGTGCAAGCGATATCTTCCGCTTGGAGATGACTTCGTAACTATTCACTTTTTTATCTCTGTATTCGTTTATACACTCTGCTATTTCTTTGTTTCAATCTTCCTTTCTCTCTCTCTCTCTCTCTAGTTCACATCCCACGTTTAGCACCCTTCACTTCACTGTGCTCCTGTTTCCTTCCTGGTAGTTCCTCGCAAGCAACAAACCACAGAGAACTAGCTCTAACCAAGCATGGGACCATATGAAGATAATGAAGAGTCTTACAACAGCCCGGAACTAGCTGACCTACAAGATTGCACACTTCCCCACCTCTTTCCCTCTTGACCTACCTGTACCATGGCGTGATAGGACACAGTCCATTGGACCCCGACACTTCAAATAATTCACGCACATTCCAGAAAAAAAACAAGTTATATAGAAACAATAAAAACTTAGCTTCGCACTTTCACAGGGGGCAGGGGGGGGGAGGAACCTTATCCGACAGTTCTATAAGTGACTAAATATACTGTCTAGTAGCTCACGCGTCACTCTCGAGTTGGACTGGATTGCCGGGGACGGAGAGATCGAGGTTCGAATCTCGGTCGAGTGTTTTGAGGATGGCATTCCCCTAAATTGTTTTCCTCGCTCATTCTCCACGCAAATGCGAGTACACGTCCTCAACAATTACACCTTTCTAATTAGAGTAATGTTAGTATGCGTATAGCCTGAACGAGTACTAGAACGCTGGGTGGGAGGTAATAGGTCTATTTCATGGACTCATACGCCACAGTAATATATTAGGCATCTGTCACTTTTGACAGATATTATCAGTAGCGTAACCATGGGAGAATTAAAGGGGCTAGAGGGAGCTTGACAATATTTTAGGGATGCCCTACCTAGTGTCTACACATACCTGCAAATAAAGCCACACGAACAGATTCCAGTAATAATTCTTATTATCACTAATGTGGAAAAAAACATCGATTTGATGAATAAATTGGAGGTTTAGTGGCGATATTTGAAACTATATCCGACCACTATCCGAACTTTGGATAATATTGTTGGCTTTTTATAACTCAAAAATATCAACATTATAAATATGGCGGATAATTGTTCTGTTTATTTTATCATTCTAATATATCTATGAAATATACAAGAATTAAAATTGTTGTCTTTGATTTAACTATTTTCTCATTTTGTTTTTAATTCAGTACAACTCGCGATGATATTAATATCTGACAGAAAAGTTACAAGATCAACTCATGTACACATAAATCAAACCATATGTTCACTTATGAATATAATAACGGTAATAATACATAAAATGTTATCAATGTTAACAAATAAAAAGTGTATGTTTTGTAAACGGCCCTTGTTATGAAAATGGTACTGTACGCCAGCACAGCTTGTAGCCATATTACAGGAGAATTTGCAGTCCTAGAAACAAATATAACCAACACTATCTTGTAAATGTAACTTGAGCCACGTAAACATAGTAAACATAATTTTGAGTACAAATTGTTTCATGTTGCTATTAAGTCTCAGCTCAGCTCCCCTTTACTCGAGCAAGTGTACAACGGATACACCCTTTACTCGAGCAAGTGTACACCGGATACACCCTTTACGCGAGCAAGTGTACACCTTATACATTCTTTACTCAAGTACGTGTACACCGGATACACTCTTTACGCGAGTACGTGTACACCGGATACATTCTTCACTCGAGCAAGTGTACACCGGATACTCCCTTTACTCGAGAAAGTGTACACCTTATACATTCTTTACTCAAGTACGTGTACACCGGATACATTCTTTACTCAAGTACGTGTACACCGGATACACTCTTTACGCGAGCACGTGTACACAGGATACATTCTTCACTCGAGCAAGTATACACCAGATACACCCTTTACTCGAGCAAGTGTTCTCCGGATAAACCATTTACTCAAGCGAGTGTACTCCGGATAAACCGTTTACTCGAATGAGTGTACTCCGGATACACCCTTTAGATACTTTTAGAATTATCCACTCTTAATTTTTAAATAACTTAGTCTATCTTTTACGCTCCCCAATACACACACACACTTTACAATCCTGCATACGCCACTGTATGATATCCATTTTGAGATACTAGTGATACAAATTAATTTAGTGACTTTTATTCCCTATTGGCCGCCCTGTTGAGCTTTAACAGCTACAACTTGCACCGAGGGGCTGTAAAGCAACAACAATAGTAACGTTATCACTTGCAATGAGACGACCTTGAAATTTTGTACTTCCCTTGTGATACCTTTCAACTATATTTGGATGGTTGCCATAATTTGAAATAACAAACGACCTCTTAGATAACCACGGGACCTAGAACGTCTGCAACGCGTCTCGGCGCTCAGTTAGGCGGCCTCCTTATCGGGGGTTTACACGATGCATGAAATCGTGCTCTTTAGCATGTTCATTGTGATCATGCGGATGGAGCATGCTAGAGATCCTATAAAGAGCACGTCTCAATACGCACGCACACACGCGGATTCTATTCTAGAGCGCAGATACAAAATCAACCAGTGTTTTATTTTCCGTGCTTGGAGCAAGACATGGGCTCCTCTTCTGCATTGTTGTCCTGTGGCGTTGTAATGGTTTGCTGTCCTGTATTTTAATTCAAGTATGGCTCTGCGGTGGTGTTATGCTCTAGTATCAAAGGTGCGGTGTTAGGGGACTCGGGAATAAGCCAGTGTTTTTGCAGTTTTTTATGGCAAAACTTGTATGGCCACCATAAATGAAATATTGCTCCAGTACAAATACAGAGTTTAATTTTCTTGACATGGTGACTTTAAAATTTATTGTATATCTGTCAAGAGTGTTCTGGAATTTAATGAAAACTTTTTCTCTTAATTTAAAAATTTTCTCATCTAATGCCGCTATGCTCATAATGGATATTCAAGAACTGTTGATATCTCCATGTGAAGAAAGTTAAAATCTATGTTTGTACTGAAGCAATATTTTATTTATTTTGGTCAAAAAAAGGTTTTGACAAAAAAACTGCAAAAACACTAGCATTTTCTCACGTCCCTTTCCATTTCACCTTAAATTTGTAACCTTACATGAAGGTGAACCAGATCTCTGGGATTCATCTTCTGAAAATTACAAAATCGTTAGCTAATACTTGGCAGACAGCACCTTTATTGGTAGGATCCATATTTAATTTGCCAACAAACACACAACTCCCGTCAGGAGAGATGCAGAAATTGAACAGGCCACATTCTAGTCTGCTCTTTTACCTTTTACGTGTAAGCACTCGCACAGCTGTGAGCATGCTCCTTCTGTGCTAGCCAAGGAGCATGCTCATGATCCACTTGCATGCTCCTTGGCTATCACGACTTCACGCATCGTGTGAACCAAGCACTTTAAGGTGGGAGGGAGCGAGAGTTTTAAGGTGGGGCTATAGAGAACGTGAGAAAAGGCCAATGTTTTTGCAATTTTTATAGCAAAACATTTATTGGCCAAAATAAATAAAATATCGTCCCACTAGAAACATAGAGTTTAATTTTCTTCACATGGTGATATCAACAGTTGTTGAATATCTGTTATGAGAATAGTGGCATTTGATGACAAATATTTTAAATGAAGATAAAAAGTTGTCATTAAATTTCAGGACACTCTTGACAAATATTCAAGATATTTTGATATAACCGTCTGAAAAATAAATTAAAATTTTATATTTGTACCGGAGCAATATTTTATTTATTTTAGCAAAAAAAAAAAAAAATTTGCCATTAAAACTTCAAAAACACTGGCTTTTCCTCGCATCCCCTTAATATCGTTATTTTGGCATTTTTTATGGCAAAAAAAAATGGGGTGTGGCTGTGTCATGGACACGGCCGTGTGTTGTACGTGAATACGTTTATGTAACGGGTTATATTTTTTAAATAAAATATTTTTATTTATGTATATTTAGGATAAAAGCAAGGAAACAAATAATTATTGTGTTACAATATAACTTTATTAATTATAGGTCTGTGATACGAAAAGTACGACACAAATGGCATACAAGATGCATCGAGATTTCTGGTAAACGTTAAATCTTGATAATATATTTTTATTCTAATACCTTATTATATTCACTGTCACTACTTTAAACTAATGTTTTATATACAATCGATAGATTTTGACGACAGCTGACGATTAAAACTCAAACGAACATCGTAGCTTCTCCGACTCAAAAGTTATACTAATTGCAAATCTTGATACGCAGCAAAATAACCTCAAAATGGCGGCGCTTCCCCATCCACCGCGCGCGATGCGTCACTGTTCTCGCTTATCGTAATGAATTCTTTGATCCTTTAGCTATCCAGTGGTATAATTTAATTTTGGATGTAGAGGAAAGATTCGAAACTACAACACCAAACTGTATCCCCCGATTTTGTTATCATTAGGTTTTTTGGATTGCCCCCGTATGGTGGCAAATTTAAAGACGTATTCACGTCAAAAATTTAGGACAAAAAAAATTTTGCTTTAGCTAGTTTAATTGTTTACAACTGGTAATATAAACAGTTGTTGACTATGTAATGAGTGTAGTGGCCTTTTAACAGGACTTTAATATTAAGACAAACTGTTTTAAGTTCTATATGATCATAAAAATATTCAAGAACGGTTTATATTATCAGTTGAAGAAAATTAAACTTAACAGTTCTATTGAGGCAACGTTTTATTTATTTTGGCCAAAAGAGTGTTTTGTTATAAAAACTTTAAAAATACGGGCCTTTACTTGCGCTTTATTCTATCCCCCCTTTAAAGTCAAGTGCTGCTGTCTAACTTTAAGTAAGTCAGTCGTGTGCTTATAAAGTGGTGCGTTAAGAAATGCATCTATTTTCTAAAATAGTTTTAACACATAAGTACCAATATTTGATGTCTACTCCCAGACTTACTCGACTGCTGACGTCATATAGTCTCCCCCCTCCCTTGAGTTCATCTCTCAACAGTTATTATTATTACTATTATTGTTAGTAATTGTTCCTCCCGGCCCGACAAGGAGGAATCCAGCAGGAGGGTAATAGATGACCACATCTCAGCTGTCCCCCGCCTCTATAATTAGTGACCCACAGAAGCAGTTGGCCTATCACAACAGCTCCTCCAGTCATCGTTAATGAGAGACAATTAAGTTCGCGAGGCGCTATAAATCGTAATCGATGTGTTATGATCGCGTTTAATTGTTAAGATAATCATCTGGCGGGCTATGGTAATATTTCCATTGTACCTTGGCCGGGGGTTCCTGACCAATCAGAAGATACACTCTGACTACTTGGCTTAGTGGATCGGTCTGGTTAAAAGACCTTGGATTAATTGCAGTATTGGTCTGACTGGGAGACCTTGGATTATTTATAGTATTGGTCTGACTGGGAGACCTTGGATTAGTTCTATATATTGGTCTGACTGGGAGACCTTGAATTAGTTCTAGTATTGGTCTGACTGGGAGACCTTGAATTAGTTCTAGTATTGGTCTGATTGGGAGACCTTGAATTAGTTCTAGTATTGGTCTGATTGGGAGACCTTGAATTAGTTCTAGTATTGGTCTGATTGGGAGACCTTGGATTAATTGCAGTATTGGTCTGACTGGGAGACCTTGGATTAGTTCTAGTATTGGTCTGATTGGGAGACCTTGAATTAGTTCTAGTATTGGTCAGACTGGGAGACCTTGAATTAGTTCTAGTATTGGTCTGACTGGGAGACCTTAGATTAGTTCTAATATTGGTCTGATTGGGAGACCTTGGATTAGTTCCAGTATTGGTCTGACTGGAAGACCTTGGATTAGTTCTAGTATTGGTCTGATTGGGAGACTTTGGATTAGTTCTAGTATTGGTCTGATTGGGAGACCTTGAATTAGTTCCAGTATTGGTATGATTGGGAGATCTTGGATTAGTACTAGTATTGGTCTGATTGGGAGACCTTGGATTAGTTCTAGTATTGGTCTGATTGGAAGACCTTGGATTAGTTTTAGTATTGGTCTGATTGGGAGACCTTGGATTAATTCTAGTATTGGTCTGACTGGGAGACCTTGAATTAGTTCTAGTATTGGTATGATTGGGATACCTTGGATTAGTACTAGTATTGGTCTGATTGGGAGACCTTGGATTAGTTCTAGTATTGGTCTGATTGGGAGACCTTGAATTAGTTCCAGTATTGGTATGATTGGGAGACCTTGGATTAGTACTAGTATTGGTCTGATTGGGAGACCTTGGATTAGTTCTAGTATTGGTCTGATTGGAAGACCTGGATTAGTTCTAGTATTAGTCTGATTGGGAGACCTTGGATTAATTCTAGTATTGGTTTGACTGGGAGACCTTGAATTAGTTCCAGTATTGGTATGATTCCCCGCCAGGGAACACTGCCTTTACGTAGGTCCATCAGACCGGGCGGCGGGGATTGAGGCTCCAATGAAGCTGAGGGCTATGCTGGCGGTAGCGTAGCTACTGGTAGGGTCTCCCATGCCAGACAGGCATCGGCCGAGGAGTGAGACTAAACGTGTTCCAATCCAACCCTAAGGTGGTATGCGATCCGTGCTTATGGGGTGCATGGCACATGGAAGATGTGCATCTAATGGAGCCTCAGGGATACCTGGCGACCTCCCTAAGTAAGCAGCCTTACACCAGCGAACGGGGCTCCACTGGTGTGGACCTTTATTTCCCCGGGACTCATGGGAATAAAATGACCGAAATGAATCCTAATTTTTCTGGAGTAGAGGGAAGAATTGCCAAAAAGCAAGAGACACCCGCTGCCCAGCCAAAACAACCACTGGGTGGAAGTCCAATGGAGCATACCATCTCTGAAGCAAAGGAGGTCAAGACTCCTAGCGAGGAGGATGTGGAAGGGGTAACGGAAGGAATGAACCTGGTGAAGCTTAAGGCTTTGTCGGGAGCTCAACGAAAGAAAGCCTGTAAAGAAAAGAGAATGAAGGAAGGGAAGGAGTGGCCTCCCAGGAATGAGTGGAGGGAGAAAAAGGGGTTGAAACCCAAGACCTCCAAGAAGAAGGCAAGGCAAATGGGAGGAGATGAACAGACTCCTTCCACATCTTCTGGGAAAAAGAGGGAAAGAGAAAGAAAGTCCCTAGATACTCTCAGCACAGAAGGAAAGCCAGCTTTGAAAAGGCCAAGACAGGAAATAGGGTACCAGTCCTATATTACTGTAGCATCGGTATTTCGGCTGGCAGTGATACAGCAGGGTTACCCCCTGGTAAACATAACGCAACAACAGGCGGAACAAATTCAGATGGCTCTATTTGAGAAAATTGGGGAAGACGTAAGTCAAAGTCCGAGATTCAGGAATGTCTATCTGAACAAGGGAGCTCTCATCTTTGTGTGTGATGGGCAAGACACCACAGCATGGTTGAGAGGGAAGGTACCAGAGATATCACCGTGGGGTGATGCCCAGCTGCAAGTGAAAACAGCAGCTGAGCTCTTCAGGACTGCAAAGATATCCATATGGGTGCCAAAGTTACTTAAAGACATCCCACCAGCGACTCTGTTTAAAAAAATTGGGTTCCAGAACCCAAAAATCGCAACGGAGGACTGGAGGGTGATCAACCGCAAAGTGGAGACTAATAGTCAGACCGTTGTGGTTGAAGTGGATGAAAAGTCCCTGAAGACTATACAAGAACTAGACTTGAAGATGTTTTTGGGCTTTGGGCAAGTTCAGGTAAGGGTGATCAAGGGCATCCAATCAGATGGCGGCAACGTGGAACCTGAAGGTGCTGCAGATTAATCTGCAGCACAGTAAGGGAGGAACGGCTGCACTGAGTCGACTGTTGCAGAAAGAACAGGTGAATGTGGCACTGATACAGGAACCCTATCTGTTTAGGGGAGGTGTATCAGGCCTAGGAGGAACTGGAGGTAGGTTAACATATGCTAGAAATGTTAAAGGACCCAGAACCTGCATTTTTGTTAAAAATGGTATTTCATTCATTCCAATGGTGGATTTTTGTTCGAGAGACTTAGTTACCATCAGGATGAAGCAAAATAAGGAAGGGAGCACTAGGGAATTTGTCCTGGCATCAGCTTACCTTCCTTATGAGGACAGTTCACCACCGTCGCAGGAGTTAAGAAGACTGGTTGACAGCTGTGGGAGAGTAGGGGAGCAACTGATTATCGGATGTGATGCTAATGCCCACAATGTAGTGTGGGGTAGCAATGACACCAATAGCAGAGGTGAGTATTTACTTGAGTACCTTATAGAATGTGAATTGGAGATTCTAAACAGGGGTCGAGAGCCCACCTTCAGGAAAGCAGTGAGGGAGGAGGTAATAGATATAACAGTTGGAACCATGAGAATGGGGGAACATGTTAAACAATGGCATGTGAAAAGAGAACCATCAGTATCTGATCACATGTACATTAGCTTTGAGGTAGAGATGGGTGTTGTACTGACCAAATCCTATAGGAATCCAAGGAAAACAGACTGGGATTCATATAGACAAGACCTCAAAGTATCTCTGGCTGAAATAAAGAATACAATCAGGAATGTAAGGGATATAGAGGATGTAGCTGATCTGTTGGGGAGAGCTATAATGACCTCATATCAAAATTACTGTCCTATTACTAGGAAGGTCCCAAACAGGAGTGTAACCTGGTGGAACAGCACCTTACAGTTGCAGAGGAAACGGGTGAGAAGTCTGTTTGACAAGGCAAAAAGGACTGGACGTTGGGCAGAATACCGAGAAGCCCTAGGTATATACAACACAGCAATAAAGCGTGCAAAAACAACATCCTGGAGGAAATTCTGTGAGGACATAGAGGAGGTGACCGAAAGGGCTAGACTCCAAAAGATACTCACGACAATTCCGACAAATCCAGGAGGTACGATAAGGAATGAGGAAGGGGAATACACTAGATCAGCGTATGATACATTGAGAGTACTCCTCATGACTCATTTTCCACAGTGCACATTGATGGATGATTCAGACCAATCTATAGTCCCAGTAAAGGGGTGGTTAACATTATGCAGGGAGGATTGGGAGGTGGCCAAAAATGTGTAGACTTCCAAAAGATCAAGTGGGCGGTTGGAACCTTTCAGCCATATAAGTCACCTGGTCCATATGGAATATTCCCAGCCCTCCTTCAGGAAGCAGGAGATGAGGTAATTAAATACCTGAGCAGGATCTTTAAAGCCAGCCTAGTCTCGGGATATATTCCTAATGCATGGAGGGCAGTCAGGGTGGTCTTTATTCCAAAGCCAGGGAGAATTGATCATACCTCGGCCAAGGATTTAAGACCAATTAGTCTGACGTCATTTCTCCTTAAAACATTGGAAAAACTGGTTGATAGACATATGAGGGAAGAGAGGTTAACATTGGTTCCTCTACATAGAAATCAGCATGCATATCAATCAGGGAAATTATGTGAAACAGCTCTCCACCATCTAGTTGGAAAAGTGAAGAAAGCACTGCATTACCAGGAAATTGCACTGGGTATTTTCCTGGATATAGAGGGGGCCTTTAGCAATACGACCTTTAAATCCATGGATGAAGCAGCAAAAAGGCATGGGATGGAGAACACTTTATGTAAGTGGGTAAGGACTATGCTAGAGACTCGGAGAGTCGCAGCTACTATGTTAGATGAAACAGTAGTGATTAAGACCACTAGAGTATGTCCACAAGGAGGTGTATTGTCTCCAATGTTATGGAATCTAGTAGTGAATGACCTTGTTAAGGAGCTGAATAACAAGGAGTTCTACTGTCAAGGATATGCAGATGACTTAGTCATCCTAATACTTGGCAAATGGGGTCAGAGCTCTTGCACAAGACGCTCTGTATATTGTACAGGAATGGTGCCAGAAACAGGACCTTGGAGTCAATCCCAAGAAGACAGTGGTGGTACCATTTACAAGGAAAAGAATCCAGGTCACGTACTGGAAACTCAAGTTGTTTGAGGAAGAGATACCAGTTAAAGGGTCGGTGAAATATCTTGGGGTGATTTTGGACTCTAAGTTAACATGGACCCCTCAAATAAATAAGGTATGTTCCAGAGCCAAGAGTGCTCTTATGAGCACGAGGAGGGCCTGTGGAAAGAACTGGGGGCTGAATCCCAGGAGCGTGTACTGGATATACACCATAGTAGTAAGACCCATAATTGGTTATGGGGCTGCAATATGGTGAAGGAAGGCAGATCAGGTGGGGGCTGTTAAGGAGCTGGGAAAAGTGCAAAGACTAGCATGTCTGGCTATGACCGGCGGAATTAGCAGCGTACCCTCTGCAGGAATGGAAACTATGCTCGGCATACCTCCACTACACCTGTGGGTAAAAATGGAGGCAGCAGCAGGAGCATATAGATTGAGAAGTAATGGCAACTGGATATATACAGGATATCCAGGATCACACACAAACATTTTGGATGTGGTTAAAGTAGGACCCGTGGTAGAGATGCCGGGAGACTACATGAAGCCATCGTTCTGCTTCAAGAAGTCTTTCGATGTAAAGATTGGAAGTAAGGAGCAGTGGAAGATGGAGCCTCAGCACCGATCAGGGGATATAATATGGTTCACTGACGGGTCAAAGATGGAAGAAGGCACTGGAGCGGGAGTATATGGGGTTCAGCCTAGACTGGAGAAGTGGTATTCTCTAGGGGGTCTGGCCACAGTATTCCAGGCGGAAGTGTATGCATTCAGGGCGTGTGTGGAGGAGAATATAGGTAGGGGGTACGTTAATCGCAGTATCTACATGTATTCAGACAGCCAGGCGGCTCTGAAGGCATTAAGAGCACCAAATACGAGATCAAAGATCGTCAAAGAATGCTATGAAGCCCTAGAGAAGCTAGGGAAGCACAATAAGGTGATCCTAACATGGGTTCCTGGCCATGTTGGAATCAGCGGTAATGAGAACGCAGATAGACTAGCCAGAACAGGGGCACAGAATCCCTTCATAGGACCAGAACCTGTTCTGGGTATTACTAAGCGGACAGTGAGGAAGAAACTGCATAACTGGATTAAAAGACAGCATGCAGAATACTGGGCAAACACCCAGAAGCAAAGGCATGGGAAGCTAATGATGCCGAGACCATGTCCAAAGAGAAGCACTGCTATACTGAACCTTAACAGGAAGCAGATGAGACTAATGGTGAGTCTAATGACTGGCCATGGGAAGTTCAGGAAACACCTATACAACATGGGGGTAGAGAGAGAGACCATGAAATATAGAAAGTGCAATGAGGAAGATGAAACAGCATCACACCTCATATTCCAATGTAAAACATTGGAACTAAGAAGATACAACCAATTTGGAACTCTGGACCCAAATGGAATTGTATCTAATGATCATCTAGTTGAGGGACTCCTTGGGCTTTTGAGGAACACAGAATGGCTTGACTAGGATAACAGGGAGAGATACCGCACAATAAGCTGAGGCTTCGGTGTGGGCAGGCAGGGGGAATAGACCCTCCTGTTTTGTCTCCCTGTAACAATCTAATCTAATCTAATCTAATTGGTATGATTGGGAGACCTTGGATTAGTTCTAGTATTGGTCTGATTGGGAGACCTTGGATTAGTTCTAGTATTGGTCTGATTGGGAGACCTTGGATTAGTTCTAGTATTGGTCTGATTGGAAGACCTTGGATTAGTTCTAGTAATGGTCTGATTGGGAGACCTTGGATTAATTCTAGTATTGGTTTGAATGGGAGACCTTGAATTAGTTCCAGTATTGGTATGATTGGGAGACCTTGGATTAGTTCCAGTAATGGTCTGATTGGGAGACCTTGAATTAGTTCCAGTATTGGTATGATTGGGAGACTTTGGATTAGTTCTAATATTGGTCTGATTGGGAGACCTTGAATTAATTGCAGTTGCTCAAGCATAAAATAATTTTGTTTTTGCTGTATATTGCTTCAATTAAGGAGGCCGACTATTGTGTCTGATTGCTTTCTAAAATATTTGTTGGTGTGTGTGCGGTCAAGTTATGGTTTGGCCTGATCATCAAGGTAAAGTTGAGGTTCTAATCCCAGCAGGGGGCATTGAGGATGGAGAGGGAAATTTTCCGGTAAATTCTGAATCTGAAACATTTTGGGAAAATTTTGGGTAATAGATTCCGCAGTGGTGGCTTATGTCCTAGTGGGTAGATGGAGAGGTTGTATTGGGGGAGGAGGGTACCTGGAGTCTATTACATATATTGGTTGGGGTAAGAGGTTGTTAGCTAGCAAGTTTTAAATCAAACAAATATTGGCGAAATTAGATATTAGGTTTAACATTTTAGGTTGCATTTTCGAAATATTTAATTCTAGGGGAAAGGATGTAATATAATATTGAAGTATTAACATAACTGGTCTACATCAGACCCGACTTTTGTGTCACGTTCAAACACCGAGCGCTGTCATCATTGCGTGGGCTGCCCTTTTATTAAGTGAATCAAATTTTGCAATCCAATGAAACAAGAAAAGGATGAACTTTAAGAAGATGGTTCACCATTCGCCTGGAGTGAGCGTTAGGAGGCTCAGTGCAACTTGTCAAGGATTGAGCTCTGACCTGAATGTTAGAATATCCACAACACTGCGTGGAGTGAACGGTTTACTATACAACTGTCCGCACTATAGTAGCACATGCTCTGCAGATCAGACAGGGTGATGTGTTTCCTATACAACTGCCCCTACTATAATAGCACATGTTCTGCAGATCAGACAGGGTGATGTGTTTCCTATACAACTTCCCCTACTATAGTAGCACATGTTCTGCAGATCAGACAAGGTGATGTGTTTCCTATACAACTGCCCCTACTATAGTAGCACATGTTCTGCAGATCAGACAAGGTGATGTGTTTCCTATACAACTGTCCCTACTATAGTAGCACATGTTCTGCAGATCAGACAAGGTGATGTGTTTCCTATACAACTGCCCTTACTATAGTAGCACATGTTCTGCAGATCAGACAAGGTGATGTGTTTCCTATACAACTGCCCCTACTATAGTAGCACATGTTCTGCAGATCAGACAAGGTGATGTGTTTCCTATACAATTGCCCCTACTATAGTAGCACATGTTATTCAGAACAGACAAGGTGATGTGTTTCCTATACAATTGCCCCTTCTATAGTAGCACATGTTCTGCAGATCAGACAGGGTGATGTGTTTCCTATACAATTGCCCCTACTATAGCAACACATGTTCTTCAGATCAGACAGTAGGAGTGATGTGTTTCCCATACATCTGTACGCACTATAGCAACACATGTTCTGCAGGTCAGACAGTAGGAGTGATGTGTTTCCTATAAACTGTCCACACTATAGCAACACATGTTATGCAGGTCAGACATTCAGAGTGTTGTGTTTCCTATACAACTGTCCACACTATAGCAACACATGTTCTGCAGGTCAGACAGTAGGAGTGATGTGTTTCCTATACAACTGTCCACACTATAGCAACACATGTTCTGCAGATCAGACAGTAGGAGTGATGTGTTTCCTATACAACTGTCCGCACTATAGCCACACCTGTTCTGCAGATCAGACAGGAGTGATGTTTTTCCTATACAACTGCCCCTACTATAGCAACACATGTTCTGCAGATCAGACAGTCAGAGTGATGTTTTTCCTATACAACTGTCCACACTATAGCAACACATGTTCTGCAGATCAGACAGTAGGAGTGATGTGTTTCCCATACATCTGTCCGCACTAAAGCAACACATGTTCTGCAGATCAAACAGTAGGAGATATGTGTTTCCTAGACATCTGTCCGCACTATAGCCACACATGTTCTGCAGGTCAGACCGAATGATGTGTTCTCACGACCCTACCTAACCTTTGACCCGAAAGACGTGGGCAGGTATTATTGCAATCAACAAAAGATGAGTAGCCAACTTTGATTACTAAAAATACATTTGCTGTCCGTGGTGGTCGGTCGGAACCAAAATGGAGGAAGCGTTCTCGTAATGTGTTTCAGCATGTATCCATTTGTTGTTGCATTCCCCCCGCTCCCCCGAACCCCTCGCCTGTACACGGTTGATGTGAGTTGGAGGCATGAATTATTGTAACTGTACTGTAAAGCAAATGTCTAGCTTTGAACTAATATTTTTGCTTGCTCACATTATAATTCTTGTTGGCATAATTGTTTTTATTTTTCTCCATTTCTTTATACAATCAAGATTTGATATTCTTATTTAATTAGTAGGTATACTTCGTTCACCCTGAAAGGTGTCACACTTTCTTGTGTTGTTTCCACAATGGTGCAGCTTGTAAGATAGGGCCGTAGTGGAGCCCGGCCAGGTGACACTAGAAGCTTGCATTCGAAACAGAAAATATTTCATGCAAATGTTTAAACAAAGAAAAATGACTACCCAACTTTGATAAACAGATTTTAGTGTCTTGCTTCTTACTAGCACAGTGGGCTATTCACATACCTACACTAGTTTATTATTATTATTAGCACCGCATCTTACTACCCGTTCGGGTTACACGCACTTACGCTAATGTGTAATGGTAGGGTGATTGTGAGATGAAATGGAGGACCTAGTTTAACTTAGAATCCGAACCACGGTGGAGGCCTGGCATTTCACACATTCACAAGTTGTGATTAATACACGTCTTGTTAGAAGTGAAGGAAGGGTTTGGCAATCAGATAAATCTGTGCCGGGACCGAGGATTGAACCCCGGGCCTCCAGCACAGAAGTCCGACACCTTACCCCTAGACCGCCAGGTCACCCTACACTAGTTCAAGTGCATACGATGAGGAAGGTGAAATTTAAGGGCATGAAGCAGAATTATTTTGTAAAAAGGATGGGGGAGGGGAGAAGACACTGTGAAGATTACAATGTGAAAAATCATTTCTAATTCTATTTATCGGGATTCGAACCAAACCTAAACCCCATAAATTAAAGTTTTTATAGATGTAATTTCATGAATTTTCAAACTATTTTCCCCCACACTGTTGTCGAACTGACCAGATAATTTAGGCTTCAACTGAACTTTGAAAACTCTTTTAATTTGCAGTCGGAAACCTCACATTTCTGCTAAAGCTCTGTGACGACTAACTGGAATTAATTCTGTTGGAGGGGATGGTTAGCAGGGGTTTGTAGAGCTATACTCATGTTTATCGAAGTGCAACAGTTTACTTGGTTTCAAATATATTTTAATTTCAATTTGGAAAATGACATGTTTGATCTATTTACTCTTGTGTATTCTTTTGGATATTTCATTTACATTTTTATTATTATTAATTTTTTTGTAAGCTTAAAGTCATATTTTAGAAGGTGTCATTTTGGAAACGACCACATTATGTTATGAGTTATTTTCCTTTTACGTACCTAAACTATTATTGCTTTACTAACTTTAGTTGCAGATATTTGATCTCTGTCAATAATTATTTTTATTCGTATATACAATACTAATTACAATGTACAATGTTCATAATATTAATATCTAAGTACAAAAATTCTAATCTAATTAATTCACGTAGCTTAATGCGATAAGACATATTTTCAAGTCCTTCGTCTTTTCGAAGTCCTAGAATATGTTATCAATTCTTTCATCCAGTTCTTTGTAGGTTTTGCGCCGTTTTCTTGCAGGTTCGCCTATTGCCTTAGATTTAAGTTGGTAAGGCTAGGTTGTGTTAGATTAGCTTAGCTAGGTTAGTTAGGTTAGGTTAGGTTAGGTTAGGTTAGTTTAGGTTATATTAGCTATTCCTTTGTGTACATATCATTTTTTTTTATATATTTTAGCTTGGATAAATTTTAAAAACATGTTTGATTGCTCTAAACGCGATTAAAGTTTTTGTGGTCGCTTCCAATACCAATTATATTGAGTAATTTATGGCCATTTTTAGGCCATCAAAATCCGGTCCTTGTTTATTAGTAGCTCTAGTAAGTGAAGAATTAAATAAAAGTGTATAGTGATTAATATAATATTATGTTGTATATAATGATTTTATTATTTGTGGGCATTTGGAGAGACGTTTATAAAGCAAACATAATTCTTACAGACAACATTGATAATATTTTACTTTATTATTATTATTATTAATTATTTTATGTAGGCCTGTTGATAATATCCATCAAAAGTGACAGCTGCAAATACAAAACTTGACTTATAAATACATGAAAGTAGATCTAGTAATTTTTCTGTCAGATAAGTCCATTCATAATAAAATTGAGATAAACTTAGCTGGACGCATCTGTGATAGTTGAGCGGGCTCATATTTCCCTAGAACGGAGAGTACAATTTATAATTTCTCTCTCATTAAGTTTCTCTCCCTCCCCCAGGGCAGACATCAGAAACAAAGTCCTGGACAGTGAGTCTCAAGTCCGGTGGTTCTTCCTCCGGGTGCTCCACCCACTCTCTGGTAGTCTCCCTAATTAACATGAGGAGGAGGGGGAGGGGGTAATTCCACACAATTAGCCCTCTCTCGGCTGGTGATGGAACTGATAGTCTGGCTCCTACAAGCCCTGAATACCAACATGAGCTTCCGCGCGGGTTCAAGGGAAGCTACACTTCAATTTACAAACTGAGACGCTTTTACCAAATATATCATTTATAATAATTATGTATTGATAATATCCATCAAAAGTGACAGCTGCTGATCACATGACTTGGCGTATGAATATATGAAAGTAGATATGGTAACTGTTACAGCTGTCAGATTAGGTTCTTCCTATGAAAAAGTAAATCTGTTAACTGTTCTAGCTGTCATACAAGGCTCCTATGAAAGTAGATCTAGTAACTGTTCCAGCTGTCAGACAAGGTTTTTCCTATGAAAGTAGATTTAGTAACTGTTCTAGCTTTCAGATAAGGTTTTTCGTATGAAAGTATATCTAGTAACTGTTCTAGCTGTCAGATAAGGTTTTTCGTATGAAAGTAGATTTAGTAACTGTTCTAGCTGTCAGATAAGGTTTTTCCTATGAAAGTAGACCCAGTAACTGTTCTAGCTGTCTGATAAAGTTCTTCCTATGATAGATCTAGTAATTGCTCTAGCTGCCATACAAGGTTCTTATGAAAATAGATCTAGTAAACTGTTCTAGCTGTCAGATAAGGCTCTTCCTATGAAAGTAGATCTAGTAACTGTTCTAGATGTCAGATAAGTTTCTTCCTATGAAAATGTGACCGTAACAATGAAAGATGAACAAGATGGATCTCTCCAAAATGAGACCTTAGCAGGAACATCCCAAAGACATCTCCAGGACTTGAAGACCAAACAAAGTTTGGGAACTGGAAAATGTTGTATAGAATAATTTTATATTGGAGAATGTTGTATAGGAGAATGTTTTATAGGAGAATATTGCATTGGAGAGTTTCTATAGGAGAATGTTGTATAGGAGAATATTGTATTAGATAGTGTTGTATAGGAGAATTTTTTATAGGAGAATATTGTATTGGAGAGTGTCGTATAGGAGAATTTTGTATAAGAGAATAGCTACGCCCCAATTTGTTTCCAGCGCGTATTACTACCCATACAAGTTAAAAGCGTTGAATTACACTACTGGTGTAGGGATGAAGAAAGTGGGGTTGCGGAGAAATGCACCCTTATGTTTCGTGGAAACTATTTAGTGAATAAAACAACCTCCATATACGCTGGTGGGATTCAAATCATGAGCTCCTAGACCTGAGTGGAACAGACTAAACGATATTTGCGATTAGAACGTATGAGCATCGAGATGTGTGTTTATTCTGTAAACAGATCACTGAGATTATACTTGGTTTCATGTTGGATGTTTAATTTTTCTGTTCTAGGTATATTTAGTTTGTAGGTCGTGCGTTGGTATAATCTTATCTTGTGTTATTTAACTATCTCTTATATACTACGATAATATTGTAATAACTTACTATGATAACTCAATAAGCGAACAATTAATTCCTCAATCAATAATATATCATCACGTGGTTATTACACTTGACACTCATTACTAATGATGTAGCCTCCCTTGAACCAGCTAGAGCTGCAATCAACAAGTATATTACCCCTGAGGGTTAGACTGTTTAGAGTGCTGGTTCCTAATGATGTAGCCTCCCTTGAACCAGCTAGAGCTGCAATCAACAAGTATATTACCCCTGAGGGTTAGACTGTTTAGAGTGCTGGTTCCTAATGATGTAGCCTCCCTTGAACCAGCTAGAGCTGCAATCAACAAGTATATTACCCCTGAGGGTTAGACTGTTTAGAGTGCTGGTTCCTAATGATGGAAGCTCGCAGCCTCCGGCCAGTGGTGGAATATACCTGTCGCCGCAAGTTAGCATTCCATTTCCCTTCTTTGATGGATAAAAACTAAAATCAAATATAAATTTGTTAAATTATAATTTAGCACCGCGTCCTACTACCAGTTTTGGTTAAACGCTTAAGTACTAATTACGCTAATGGGTTAGGAATTGGAAAGGTTGAATTTAGAGAAAGTGAACCTGCATTTGCGTGGAGGGAGAGTGGAAAATAATTTAGGATCTCCCTCCAGTTCACCCAATCGAAATTCGAACCTCGATCTACCCGACCTCGACAATCTAGCTCAACATGAAAATAGCGCGTTAGCTAATTAACTACGCCACCGAGTTGGGTAAATTTGTTAAATATTTACTCTAAGAAATATCTTTGAGACCGAATAAAACTATTCTATGTCCAAAAACGAACTGTTTATTTATCCTATCTCTTTAGAATAATGTACAAAGCTATGACGTAATAAGTTATGTTCTTGTGAAATAAGTTCGGAAATATATTACTTGGCCTTAAGTTGGGGTTGAAGGGGACGCGAGAAAAGACCAGTGTTTTGGCAGTTTTTATGACAAAACTTTTTTTTGCTAAGATAATTAAAATATTGCTCCAGTACAAACATAGAGTTTAATTTTCTTCACATGTTGATATCAACATTTCCTGAATATCTGTCATGAACATAGCTGCATTAGATGAGAACCTTTTTACATGATGAGAAAAATTGTCATTAAATTCCAGGACACCCTTGACAGATAGTCAAGAAATTTTGAGGTCAACATATGAAGAAAATTAAATTCTATGTTTGTACTGAGCAATATTTTATTTATTTTAGTTAGAAAAAATTGTATGCCATAGAAACTGCAAAAACACTGGCTTTTTCTCTGATCCCCTTCCACCCCACCTTAAAACAAAGTTTTTATTAAACATTGATACATGTTTACTATATTAACACGGTCATTTTAGATTTATTGATATACTAGCGGACCCGACAGACGTTGTCCTGCCCGAACGTTGGCTTTTCGTTTGGGTGGCATAATTGATTTCGATAATAAAACAAATACTATGTGATCATCACAATTATAACAAATTCACAATGAACTCCAATTAGTGAGTAACACAAATATTACAAATTCAGTGTTTGTCAAGACAACATACAAAATAAAACATCTTTTCATTTTTGGCATTTCGCCCACAACTCCACAAATATCAGCTGTATCGAAAAACAAACATAACTATGAATTATTCTCAGAAGTTCAATTATTCATAAACTTTTCAGAAGGTTTTAACGGTCAATTATTGATGAACTTATAATTTTTTTAACGGTCAGTTATTAAAAATATTGGGGAGTGGTGGTGGTGGTGTGGGGGGGGGAGGGGTTAAATGTTGAGGTTACATGTTCTGATATGCAAAAAATATATAAAAAATCCTTCAAAAAAATTCCCTAAAAAAAAAAAAATCCTAGAACCCAATTGCAGCGCCAGCTACTGGGTACAATTGTGAATCCAAACCATCCCCGGACCCACTCAAACACACACAACAAATTTCATCAAAATCGGTCCAGTCGTTTAGGAGGAGTTCAGTGACATACACACGTACAGAAGAATTATATATATTAAGATATGAAATGCAACAGCTGCAAATCACATGCCTTCACGTATGACTATATGAAAATTGTTTTAGTAATAGTTTCCTGGCCCTGAATATTTATTGTACTGTACAACCCAATTTTCTTAGGTAGAACATTATCTACTAGATTATAAAGCTACTATATACTTTCATGTATTAATACGTCAAGTGATGCAATCTGCATCTGTTAATTTTAATAGATATTATAATACATATAAAATAATAATAATAAATAGTAAATGTTATCAATGTCAGCCACAACTATATATGATTGTAATTTTTAAAAGGCCCTACCTTTGCAAATTGGAATGTATTTATTAAGTAACCATCTTTTTTTTTAACGTTTAGTTTAAGTACTTAACGTACATTTTCTGACCCACCTGATTATGTCAGCACACAACTTATGAACTAACTAGAACAGACACAAAAACCAGTCTCCAGCCGTTAATTCATCGCTATCAAAGGATAAACCCACATTCATTCATCAATGACAAATTTTTTGGCCATACCAAGAATCGAACCCGGGATCTTTAGCTCAATAGACAGACACGCTACCGACTGAGATAAGGTGTCAGACTAGATAACAATCAAAGCTTAATTTTGCTGGTGACGGGTAGGTCGGGTTTCGAGTCTCGAGCAGGTGGATTGAGGGCGGTAAAAAGAGACATTCGATCAGAATGACACGTTCGATCAAAGGTGAGTGCGTAGCTCATGGTCCAACTTTTGGACGGTCCAAGGTCCTTGTTCCATCTGGCGTTTTGTGGGAGGAGCAATTACCCAGGACTTCCTTGCGGTTACCTTGGTACTCTGCATCACGCATACCACCGCAACAACAATAAAAACATGTCTTGCAAGTGAAATCAAAGATTATTGATCCTGAACGAGTTATGGTGGCTAAAGTAGCACTGGGTATAGCTCTACCATGCTAAACTCAAACTCTTCGTGTTATTCAGTTTATATAGAGAAATGATAGTTTCTTTTAGCTCAGCATTTCCACATTGGAAAGTTGATGGGCGATTTTGGTGGTAGTCGCTTTGAACTGTGGGTTGATTTGAAGCATTGTTTTGCAAAGCGAAACTAAACACTTGAGTTTATGGTGGAAACATCATAGCACGGGTGAACATTATTCGGTCAAATTGTGGTCAGTATAGCATTCCTTCTCTCGCCTACTAACAGCTCTTGACCAGAAACATACAAGCAGGTCGACATTGTTCGAGGACAAGTTATATATAGGCTGAGATGAAACTGTGCTTGCCATGGTGAGAGCTTGAAGCAAGGTTCTAATGAGATATATACTGAGATGAAACTGTAATTGCCATGGTGAGAGCTTGAAGCAAGGTTCTAATGAGATATATACTGAGATGAAACTGTAATTGCCATGGTGAGAGCTTGAAGCAAGGTTCTAATGAGATATATACTGAGATGAAACTGTGCTTGTCATGGTGAGAGCTTGAAGCATGGTTCTAATGAGATACAGGTGAGATGAAACTGTGCTTGTCATGGTGAGAGCTTGAAGCAAGGTTCTAATGAGATACAGGTGAGATGAAACTCTGCTTGCCATGGTGAGAGCTTGAAGCAAGGTTCTAATGAGATACAGGTGAGATGAAACTGTGCTTGCCATGGTGAAAGCTTGAAGCATGGTTCTAATGAGATACAGGTGAGATGAAACTCTGCTTGCCATGGTGAGAGCTTGAAGCAAGGTTCTAATGAGATACAGGTGAGATGAAACTCTGCTTGCCATGGTGAGAGCTTGAAGCAAGGTTCTAATGAGATACAGGTGAGATGAAACTGTATTTGTCATGGTGAGAGCTTGAAGCAGGTTCTAATGAGATACAGGCGAGATGAAACTGTGCTTGTCATGGTGAAAGCTTGAAGCATGGTTCTAATGAGATACAGGTGAGGTGAAACTCTACTTGCCATGGTGAGAGCTTGAAGCAAGGTTCTAATAAGATACAGGCGAGATGAAATTGTGCTTGTCATGGTGAGAGCTTGAAGCATGGTTCTAATGAGATACAGGTGACATGAAACTGTGCTTGTCATGGTGAGAGCTTGAAGCATGGTTCTAATGAGATACAGGTGAGGTGAAACTCTACTTGCCATGGTGAGAGCTTGAAGCAAGGTTCTAATAAGATACAGGCGAGATGAAATTGTGCTTGTCATGGTGAGAGCTTGAAGCATGGTTCTAATGAGATACAGGTGACATGAAACTGTGCTTGTCATGGTGAGAGCTTGAAGCATGGTTCTAATGAGATACAGGTGAGATGAAACTGTAATTGCCATGGTGAGAGCTTGAAGCATGGTTCTAATGAGATATATACTGAGATGAAACTGTGCTTGCCATGGTGAAAGCTTGAAGCATGGTTCTAATGAGATACAGGTGAGATGAAACTGTGCTTGTCATGGTGAGAGCTTGAAGCAAGGTTCTGGAAGGATGTAAATATTCCACTTTGAGGTGGTCTGTTTCATATTAACACGTCCACCATTTTAGATCAGTTCTGCATATATTTGGATATTCGCATGACCTTACTTGGTTACAAACACGCCCTTCTACGAAGCCGTTTATCGCACACGACCACCGAGGTGTAAAACAGCGACTCTATAATGAACTACTTCATCCTTTGGATCACCGATGAGTAATTGCATCCAGGATAATCGTGCTGTTACGTAAATCTCCATCGGAGAGCTGTTCACCTTCAGGTATCTGGAGTGCTTCCCCACCAGACCACAACACAAGTCCACGTTGTGGAAAGTGGAGGCAGCGATTTAAGAGCACGCCTACTTTACAGGAAATATCCTCATAGTGAGGTTAATGGCAGTTCCGGAGCATCAAAACAATCTTCAAACATTCAATAACTTAATATTGTGACCCTGTTAAGATTGCCGAAGAGTTTTTTTCTACGTTTTTAACTATTTATTTTTACCCCAGAACCGGGAGATTTCGTTTGAAACGTCCTTGAAAATGAGCTAATTTCTTCTTTTAATTAAATTATAAAACTTAAGATGTAAGGTTTTTAATCCTACTGTCGCATGTTGATAGCGTTAAGCTTCATTTCGGCTTGAACCATATTTTGAAATAAAAAAAAACCACTTCTTAACGAACGTGGGGTTACTTAACGTCTGACCCGCCTCGGTGGCGTAGTTGGCTAACGCGCTAGTCGTGTTGAGCTCGACTGCCGAGGACGGGGAGATCGAGGTTAGAATCTCGGTCGGGTGAACTTGGGGGTGGTTTTTCCTAAATAGTTTTCCACTCTCCCTCTACGCAAATGCGGGTTCACTTCCTCTAAATTCAACCTTCCCAATTCCTAATCCATTAGCGTAATTAGTATTTAAGCGTATATCCCGAACAGGTAGTAAGACGCGGCGCTTAATAATAATAATAATAATAATAATAATAATAATTAATAATAATAATAATAATAATAATAATAATAATAATAATAATAATAATAATAATAATAATAATAATAATATAATAATAATAATAATAATAATAATAATAATAATAATAATAATAATAATAATAAACGTCTGAAAAGTGCTCCGTTAGGTGCCCCACCTTAAATGTATTGTGCCAAAAAGCTCCAGTGGACATTCATTATTATTCAGAAACCATAAAACATTAGTTATCGTTCACATTCATATCCTTATGTGTATTTTTAAAATATTTAATCAACGTTGACTTAATTACAGGGGGGGGGGAGGGGTTACAACCTAGCAGGTCTTGAGACGAACGACTACATTAACGAATTCATGAGGTTAAAAAGTCTAAGCGAAGTGGATCTTTGCCACCCACCTCGCTTATTTGATTGATTTTAATACAGTTTTGTTGCGTAAGGGGGGTGCGAAGGGGAAAGGGGAGGGTATATTTATATTTAAAGTAGACGACAGCGCGGGCCCATCAGATGACAAGGATAGATAGGCCTAGACTACACTAATGACTGGTCCTTGAGTAATTAGTGACTTGGATGTTGGTGTATTGAGGAGTAGGGGAACAAGTGATCTGAGCTATATCAGACCAATAATAATAATAATAATAAAACTTTCACCGCGCGCGCGACCGGCGACTTTGCATCTCGTAGTTTAGTTTGTGATCTAATAGTTTTGATAGAAAATAACAATTATAGATAAATAAATAGACGAGAAAAAAATTTGCATATTTTTTAATTAACACGTCCTTTCAGTAGTAGATCTACTTCCACTGGCCATGATGCAACACTATTAGATAAAACACCGTATTTTAGCCCGTCTCACTGTCGCTTAACCGAGATATTAGTTACAACACTGTATTATATCCCATCTCACGATCAATTAACCGGGATATTAGATACAACACTGTATTAGAGCCCTTCTCACTGTCAATTAACTGAGATATTGGATACAACACTGTATTATATCCCATCTCACGACCAATTAACTGAGATATTGGATACAACACTGTATTATATCCCATCTCACGATCAATTAACCGGGATATTAGATACAACACTGTATTAGAGCCCTTCTCACTGTCAATTAACTGAGATATTGGATACAACACTGTATTATATCCCATCTCACGACCAATTAACTGAGATATTGGATACAACACTGTATTATATCCCATCTCACGATCAATTAACCGGGATATTAGATACAACACTGTATTAGAGCCCTTCTCACTGTCAATTAACTGAGATATTGGATACAACACTGTATTATATCCCATCTCACGACCAATTAACTGAGATATTGGATACAACACTGTATTATATCCCATCTCACGATCAATTAACCGGGATATTAGATACAACACTGTATTAGAGCCCTTCTCACTGTCAATTAACTGAGATATTGGATACAACACTGTATTATATCCCATCTCACGATCAATTAACCGGGATATTAGATACAACACTGTATTAGAGCCCTTCTCACTGTCAATTAACTGAGATATTGGATACAACACTGTATTATATCCCATCTCACGACCAATTAACTGAGATATTGGATACAACACTGTATTATATCCCATCTCACGATCAATTAACCGGGATATTAGATACAACACTGTATTAGAGCCCTTCTCACTGTCAATTAACTGAGATATTGGATACAACACTGTATTATATACCATCTCACGATCAATTAACCGGGATATTAGATACAACACTGTATTAGAGCCCTTCTCACTGTCAATTAATGAGATATTGGATACAACACTGTATTATATCCCATCTCACGATCAATTAACCGGGATATTAGATACAACACTGTATTAGAGCCCTTCTCACTGTCAATTAACTGAGATATTGGATACAACACTGTATTATATCCCATCTCACGACCAATTAACTGAGATATTGGATACAACACTGTATTATATCCCATCTCACGATCAATTAACCGGGATATTAGATACAACACTGTATTAGAGCCCTTCTCACTGTCAATTAACTGAGATATTGGATACAACACTGTATTATATACCATCTCACGATCAATTAACCGGGATATTAGATACAACACTGTGTCAAAGCCCGTCTCACGATCATTTAACCGAGATATTAGCTGTAATACTTGACACGAACCAAAGAGGGATTCTCTTCATTCAGCGATGATGGGATAAGTTTAGGTGTTAAAATAAGGATAACGAGAAATCCAACTATGTGATTTAATACACAAAGTCAATAGTTTAAACGACTCGTATCTGTGGAGACGTGGACTAAGGCGTCAGATTCATCTAGTTAGCTGGTGGCTGGGAGGTTGGGGCTCGAATCCTAGCCTGGTGTACTGAAGTGTTTTTTTTTTCTAGGTGGTTCTCCACCCACCCTCCACACAATTTCAGATATATTTCCATTGAATTCTATCTTATCCATCCATATTTCGTTAGTGTAAATATGCATATGGGCAGTAAGACTCGTTCTCTCTCTCTATCACACACACACACACACACACAATTTGTGTATGTGTAAGTTCAATTTTTTTTATTGTTTATCTAGATAGCACTTGTCTACGACGAACTCAAACTTGAAACTATGTAAACTTGTCAGTTTCTGATTGATTTTAGCAACAGAACAAACAAATGCCGGGCAATGTTTAGGACAAAGTTTTGACCAACCGAATTAGCTCAGTTATTTCAGATCGCCAAAAAAACCAATTGTCACACACACGGATTAAATCTCGTATGACGATACCGGAAGTGATTGATACATCTTGGAAAGGAAAGGTCACCTTGGAAACATAAAGTGTTTCTTTGACCAACTTGACATTTACAAAATACTTGCACATGGCTTGACGGTATGTAAAAGTCCATTCAATGAAAATCGAGGATCTAGTAAATACAACGATGCCATATAGTGGCGTATTTTATACGATAATATGTTAAATTTTTTTTTTACATCCATCACTGTTTCCAGCCTGTGGCCTGGGTCAGTTTTTTATTTAAACCATATATTTTCCACTACCTGCTTGCTAGACCTGTCGTAGCTTCATATGACTTATAATCTAACTTAAGACAAGGACAGGCACAACATTCAGTCACCAGCCGTTAATTCATCACTGTGAACGGGTGAACCCACCAGGAATCGACCCCGGGATCCATAGTTCAGTAAACAGAGAGGCTACAGATGGAAATAAGGTGTCGGATATGTTAAATGGTTGACTGTTATAATTCGACTGTATATTAGTTATTTATTAGTTTGATTAAATGTATCCTAGCCAGTGGTGTAGTCGTAAATTTAGCAGTGCCGGAACGCGAGGCTGTATCCACCCTAAAATTGAAGGGGATGGGTTTGCCCCCCCCCCTCCAACCATCGTAGGCGAAAAGATTTCACAAACATAAATGACTCTAGAAGCTATTTGGAACATCTTTTAATGGTTACTAAGGCAGAAACTTACTTATCGCACTTCCCCCCTAAGATTTCAAAAATTCGCAAATGAGCACAGTAAATTTCAAAAGAATTTATTGACTCATAGTATGAAGAAAAAGTTTTAACATAATATTGATATAACATAAATTAGTCCACTTAAAATTGCATAGCATAGAACTTTACTAAAAATATATAGATTTTTGAATATTTTTCCATGAAAAGCAGTGCCGGAACGGCGTTCCTACGCGTTCCCGCTCCTCTACACCCCTGATCCTAGCAATCGTATTATTAACTGGTTAACCTTGTTCCATTTCCACACATTGTAATTGTGTGTAAAGATGGCTGGCGACAGATTATTTTATAGCAGACATTTATCACTCCTCGGGAAAATACTTACTCTCGATTGACTTGCCAATACTATAATAATAATAATAATTTAATTTATGTTTACAACATTCCGACTTACGAATAATTACGATTTTGAAGGGAAAGTCACAATTGTGTGTGATCTCTTTGCCTGCATGGTTGGAATGATTAAATTCCCAAATTCAAGTAAAACCTTGAGGGTGGGGGGTATGGGGGGCTAAAGGAAAGCAAGTTAAAGTAAAGATTTCTGTATTTTTATAGAAACACATATTAAAATTAAAATAAATAAAATATTGGTTCAGTAGATATCTAAGCTCTCTCTCTCGCACACTCTCTCTTACACACACTCTCTCTTACACACACTCTCCTCTTACACACTCTCTCTCTCTTACACACACTCTCTCACTTCCTCTATCACACTCTTAATATCTCCCACTGTATCTCTCTATCACACACAAACAAACCTTCTCTTTCCCACTCTGTCCCTTTCACACATTCTTTCTCACACTCACTTGATATTACTCATTCACTCTCAATCTCCAAGACTCACTCTTTCCCATTCACTTTCTCACACTTATTCTCTTACACTCACTCACACACTTACATACTCATGCTCACTCTTACATTTTCTCTGATAGCCCATTTCCGGTAAATGAAATTATAATAAAACGGCTGAACCAATTTTGACAAACTGTCAGTCATTATAAAGGCTAAGAGTTCAGGATGTCGGAAAAATAGTAACTCCCAATGAAAACCTAGTTTTCCAAGTAAATTTCCATCCTTTCTGTTGTGCACGCAGTGGTTCATCTGTACAATCTTTACTTACCTACATCACCATGGAAACCATGATTTGTGTATGATTGTGTATCAGTAAATAAAATATTTATCTTTGTTTAAAAATAATAACTCAATTCTTACTTGAGTGGTAAAGTACAACCAATAAGTAAAGAGCTGGGAGAGGGGTCATTTTAAAGTTATAATCGTAGGGTGATTAAGAAAAACTTACTTTTTGCTTAAAATTAAACACTGAATAATCAAAATCAATTGAAAGTTGCCTTTGACAAGTAAACCTTTAACTAGAAAGTCGAATGAGGCTTCATTCTATATAACTTTTCCCAGTAAAAAATTATTTTAATACATTTTAACATGATAATTTGCAGATATCGCTGCAACGAGCCACTATGCCTTATATATTATTTGATAATCCCGTTTCCTGTGATAGAAATTACGAGGAAATTAATGAACAGATTTTGACAAATGACCACTCATTTTAACGATTAGGAGTCCAGGATGTCGGGAAAAACAGTAGTTTCCCACTAAAACCCGATTTTCATAGAGAATGTTCAGTTTTTCATTCTTTGTTTAATCACCATGGAAACCGTTATTTGCTGTATGGCTGTAAATCTCTAAATAATATATATCTTTTTGGCTAAAAAATAATAACTCAATCTTTATTAATTTGTTTGTCCAAGCAAATCACAATTTTCTCTTTGGATGAATATTTATTTTTGAATGCTGGTCATAAACACAGCTAAATTGAGATTCCTAAACTGGGAAAATATTTATTTTTTATTAGAATGTTGTTACCGTTAATTCGAATTTAAATCTTGATAATATTGAGCATAATTCGAAAATTAAAAGGTTAAGTTGTTAAGTTCACGAAAATATTGTCTACGTTTTGTTTCGCGCATGATAAAATGATGTTTAATATGGGTTGGTATGTATTATAAGCTCAAAAACGATAAAATGATCTTGAATAATGTTTTAAAAATAGCCATTTTAGCTATCTAAGTATGAGTTTTGTGTTCATTTTTTTTTCTTCAAATATTGGGGTTTAATGTTCATTTTATTCAAATAATGGGTTTTGATGTTCACTTTAGCAAATAGTAACACAGTAAAAATACATAAGTTAAGCTGTGTTTTCATTTTACCGATTAATTTTGAGGGTGTGATATTTAAAAGTAATATTTTGTGTACCCCATCTATCTTTTCACATTCTGACAAATTCAGTAAGTTCGTTTATGTTTTCCTGTTGATATTTAATTTTAAGGGACTTGTATTTCAAAGTACAGTAATGTTTTATGTACCACATCTATATTTTCACATTCTCTATCTCTATCTGACACTCTCTCTCACGCTCTCACGCATTATCTTAATCTATTTCACACTCTCTCCCCTCATACACACATACACACACTATAACACACACTCTCTCTCTCTCATTTGATCTCTTATTCTCATGTCACACTTTATTCCTCTATCTCGTAGGTGACCTGGTGGTCTAGCGGTAAGGTGTCAGACTTCTGTGCTAGAGGTCCGGGGCTCAATCCTCGGTCCCGGCACAGATTTATCTGATTGCCAAACCCTTCCTTCACCTCTGACAAGACGTGTATTAATCACAACTTGTGAATGTGAGGAATGCCAAGCCTCCGCCGTGGTTCGGATTCCACGTTAAACTGTAGGTCCTCCATTTCATCTCACAATCACCCTACCATTACACATTAGCATAAGTGCGTACAACCCGAACGGGTAGTAAGACGCGGTGATAATAATAATAATAAACCTCTATCTCACATACACTATCTATCACACAATTTCTCTCATATTATCTTTATTATACTCTCAAAC
Organism: Timema podura; assembly: GCA_033556935.1. NCBI lineage: Eukaryota > Metazoa > Arthropoda > Insecta > Phasmatodea > Timematidae > Timema > Timema podura. Next base: position 49,927,408 of record JAVRXN010000005.1, read on the forward strand.
TCCCTCTTTCTCAAACTCACTCTAAATCTCTCTCATTCTTTCTATTTCGAACTCATTTTCTCTCTTTCTCAAACTCACTCTCTCAAACTAACTCTCAATTTCTCTCTCCAACTCTCTCTCTCTCTCTCTCTAACTTCCTCTCCAACACTATTTCTTAAACTCCGTCTCTAACTCTCTCTCACTCTAATTTTCTCTCTCTAAACTAATCTTTCCCTTTCAAACTCTCTCTCACTTGCTCTCACATTTTCTTTCTCTTTCACACAATATCCCTCCCAAAATTTTACACTATCTTTTTTCATATACACACACACATTTTTATGTATAATTTAATAAGCCCATTTTTGGTAGTTGAAATTAAGAGTAAAAGGTTTTACCGATTTTAACCAACTAAGTCATTTTAAAGGTTAGGAGTCCAGGATGCCTGCAAAAATATTAGCCTAAAACTAAATTTTCCATATTTTCATTCTGTTGGCAGCAGCTAAACTGTACAATCATTCGTTGTTTACATCACCATGGAAACCATTATTTGCGTATTATTGTATACCGGTAAATAAAATATTTATCTTTGTTTAAAAATAATAATAGCTCAATTCTTTCTTGAGTGGTTTGGTGCTACGAATAGAGAGCTGGGAGAGGGGTCGTTTTAAATTTATCATCGTGGACGGAAGAAGTAAAATATAATTTTTGATTCAAATTAAACACCGAAAGATAAATATTTCTATATAGAGTTGAAAGACTTAGGCGAGTAAACTTTAACTATAGACTAAATTCGAGTGAGGGCTTATTATATAGATATTTCTCAATAGAAAGTTTAGTATACATTTTAGTGGACTAATTTGCAGCCATCGATGCAACAATCCACGAGTATTTAATTTACTTTTCTACACATGGTAACATCAAGCGTTCTTGAATATTTGTCTTGGACACGGTGGGCTTTGACCAAAAATATTTTAAATAAAGAGGAGAAATCCTGGCCAAATCACGGAATGCCTAAAACATATTCAACAACTGTTGATACTATCATGAGTAGGAAATTAAACTAAACCTTTCTACTGAACCAATATTTAATTTATTTTAGCAGAAAAATATAATTAAGTATTTAAAAAAAATGTATTTTCAGTTTCTTTCATGTGAATCGGACACGTCACGTGGATTCTTGTTCTGGATCCTCTTCGAATTGACAAGAGGGAAGGAAGGAGCAGTGAAGATAATTTCATTCGAATTGTTTGTGGTTCGTTTATACAGTAAGGTGTCTTAGATTCTCTCTCATTTGTTATTTCCCTTTCTCCTTTCTCCATGAGGATTATTATTTTTTATTTATTAGTGATTTTAACGCGTACTTTCTGAACCGACTGATTACACGAGAATTTATATGAGTGAGAGCGAAATTTTCTACCTATTATGCCAGGAAAGGTGTTTTCACAGACCTTCCAGGGATCTTTTACATACAACAATCGAAATAGGACCGACGGCCTTACTTCCCCTCCGAAGGAAGTTGTGCTACGGATTTTTATCGCTCGAGAAATATTCGTCGATCCCGGCTGAGTTTGAACTCACGAACATCGGGTACTGAGGTGAACACTTTACCCCAAGACCACCAAGGTCGACATGAGGTTAGTTATTTCTCAAAACATCCCCCACAACATTTTCCTCTTTCTCGTGTCCATCAATTCTTCATAATGTTCCACTTCATCACGCCCTTCTCTATGCCCCTAGTAATAACCTAAAACAACATTTTCTCCAGCAGTTACAGTCCAATTTTCGTAGAAAGGGCCTTACATGACAGCCAGATATACTTTTACTCATTCATACGTCAAGTCATGTGATCTATAACTGTCATTTTTTATGGAAATTATCAATAACAATAAAATAACAATAATAATTTAATTTAATTTTAGCAACGCCTCTTACTACCCGTTCGGGTTATACGCTTAAGTACTAATTACAATAGTGGATTAGGAATTGGAAAGGTTGAATTTAAAGGAACTGAACCCGCATTTGCGTGGAGGGAGAGTGGAAAACCATTTAGGAAAAACCACCCCCAGTTCACCCGACCGAGATTCGAACCTCGATCTCCCCGTCCTCGGTGGTCTGGCTCAACACGACTGGCGCGTTAGCCAACTACGCCACTGAGGCGGGTCAATAATAATAATAATATAGTAAAACGTTATCAATGTTGACTTCAACAACAAAAGTTTTTATTTTCTAAAAGTTTATTTCTACTAAAATCCTACTATACTTAAATCTCTTTGTATAAACACGTCTACACCAAATTAAAAACCTTTCAAATTATCGAACACACACATCGATGGTCACGTGGTCTCACGCGTCACATATATGTAACACTAGATTGCCGGTGAGGATGAAGTTGAAGTTATAATCCCGGACGTATGTAACCTACTGATACGGTTTCTCAATATCTCTCCGCGTAATCATGGATACATATCCTCTAAAATGTAACCCTCCTCGCGCCTAGCAATGTTTGATGTGTAAGATGTTGTTTCCTCGAGGCACGGAGAGTGGACATGTGTCTCAATCTATCAGCAGGACTGTCAGACGCCCTCAACCCCCCACCCAAACGACGACGCAGGTGCCACCCGAACCGACGCCCGAGGTATGCGACGAGGACACGGCACCGACTGTTGCCAAGAATTGACGCGCCTCATCGAAGGGTGATGGCACCGTTTATATGAATTATATTTCACGGTGTCGTGGAAACTGGTGCTTTCTTTCTTAACCCCTCAGTCTCCCCTGTTACGATTGTAATCGCCAGATGAAAAATGGGGACAGGAATAACTTGGCGGTTTCTCACGTGTGTGTGTGTTTTTTATCCTTCATATATTTGGTTTTAAATTACATTTTCTTCGAGAATTTAAGATGCTGTTTTGTATTTATTTCAGTACAAATTAAAAATAGTGAAAGGGAGCACGAGTTAAGGTTCAATATTTTGAATATTTTATAACTTTTTTTTTCAACCAAAACAAATACCGACAGTCGTTGAATATCTGTCATGAGTATGGTCCAGCCCCGTGGTGTAGCGGTCAGTGGACCTGGCTACGAGCCTAGGGGCCCTGGGATCGATTCCCGGCTGGTATCTTGGGTATTTTTTTCCAAAAGGGGAATGATCCCAACGGTTATAAGGTTTGGATAGTTAGCCTTAAGTTAGATTAAGACTCCCACTAACTCCTCAGTCTATATTCATTATAATCACATTATCTCATTGCGGGTACGACGTGTAGACAACCTCCAGAGGTGTACCTTGGGTGTACTCTGTATCACCAGAGAGGCTAATAGTCTACATACAGGGGACAGAACTGGATGTCATGTCCATCCCAGTCAGTAATGCCATACAATAAAAAATGAGTAAGGTGGCATTTGAACAGAACATTTTAAATGAAGACAAAAGGTTCTGGTCAAAAGCAGCTATGCTCATAAAATATATTCAACAAATGTTGATATTAACATCTGTAGAAAATTAAACTAAACGTAGTTACTGAAGAAATATTTTGTTTATCATGGACACAAATTACTTTTGTTATAAAAACTGTAAAAATATGGACCTTAACTTTCCCCCCAGCTTAAGAAAATAAATTAAAATATAATGGAAGTGACCCGCCCCAGGTAATGGTTGCACAAGCATGGATTGCCGGTGACTAGAAGGTCAAGGTTCTAATCCCGGTCTGTGTAGTACACTGAGAAAAATCGAGGAAGGGAGCATAACATTACAGACATGGAATTTTTGTTTAGTCTTGAATCCAGGCTTAATGACAGTAGTTTTGGTTTACAAACGTAAGTTTTGTTGTGATTCCATTTCACGTAATCACATGCCAAAGAATGGGTTTTCAACAGAATCTGTGTAATGGAACAAAATCTGGGGCTCCGTGAAACTGGTGCGTAAGTCCGCTTACAAAGCCTCTCTGTAATGGAACGGCCGTGAGCTGACGTCACCTGACGCTTCGTGCATTCCAGTTTGGAATGGGATATTTACAATCTTCTCGGTCAACGACGTATCTTTTACCATTAGAATGGAAACAACGCCGTCTGTGCAGGGGTGGCTTCGTCCATTCCCGCTTAGGGCAGCCATCTTGCACTTGTACTCTGTGTAGACAGTGAGTGGTTTATTTTTGCATTTAAAGTTTAGTTATATAATTACTAAAAATAAACTTTAAGAAGTTACTATTTCAAGAGGAAATGAAATTCAAAATTATCACTAATGGGAGATTATGTGAGGGAGCTAGTGGAAAAGTGGGAATTGGAAAATGGGGTGTGGCTGTGTCATGGACACGGCCGTGTGTTGTACGTGAATACGTTTAAATTTAAACGAACATCGTAGCTTCTCCGAGTCAAAAGTTATACTAATTGCAAATCTCGATACGCAGCAAAATAACCTCAAAATGGCGGCCCTTCCCCTCCACCGCGCGCGATGCGTCACTGTTCTCGCTTATCGTAATGAATTATTTGATCCTTTAGCTATCCAGTAGTATAATTTAATTTTGGATGTAGAGGATAGATTCGAAACTACAACACCAAACTGTATCCCCCGATTTTGTTATCATTAGGTTTTTTGGATTGCCCCCGTATGGTAGCAAATTTAAAGACGTATTCACGTCAAAAAATATGTGTAAGTGTTGTGTGGTGAGTTCATATCGACCCAAACTCAAAATTTTAATGCATATGGTTTATAGATTTATTTGATCATTATGGTTACAAGGAATACAATAATTGCAAACTATCGTGATTGCTACCATTAAAATTGTGTAAAACCACTGAACAATGTTATATTTAAATAAATTAAACTATTCTTTTGGGGTAAACCTTTTGTTATTATAACAGTACAAGCATTAAACCCTTCTAACGCATCATAGATTGAATACCATACCATTTGGAGAAAATAACAGTACTTTCCTGGCTTTATTTAAACACACACGGGCTTGCAACATTAAGAAATGCGCTATTTACTTTGCTATTGTTAAAATTGATGACGTCACTACTGTGACGCGTTAACAAATGCCATTCTCGTACTGGAAACACATACTTACGTGCAAACCACTACGCGTCATGAAATAATCCCGGTCAGTACTCAAGATCATCGTTTCCCAGACAGAACAGGAAAGACATACGTAATTCCGTGTGTGAGACCAGTACATTTCTCTCAGTGTAGAGGTTTTCACAGCTTATCTTCATACCAATGTCGGTGCATTTCCACTGGATTTCCTCCTCATTCCTAGTTGTAATACTTAGTTAAATAACGTTCGTATGAGTCAAATAAAAAATTGATAGTCGTATGAACAGAATAATATAAGTATTCTATGTTCCAGGTGGGAATGAACCAAAGGCTTCTATAAACACTAGACCCCCTCCAGGACTAATGAAGCATTGAATATATTTTTTTATCGCTTGCTAAAGTTTGTTTGATCATTATTAGGTTGGTATTGGCCGGCAGTGTTTTCTTGTCCTCCAAATGGCCGGTAGCTCCTATGTTTAATTCATGGCCGGTCCCTTGCGTGTTCTTGTGATATATGGGCTGGATTCCAGGAGGGCGCAGCTTTCTTACAACTGTAACACGATAGGGTTATTAGCGCCAGGTACCTACTGATTATAATGAACACTGAGCCTTCTTTCGTAGTCTGACTGATACATTACCGTCGTAGCTGTTGATTCCTCAAGGAGGGGAAAGGGGGGTTACGCAAGTTAAGGCCCGTATTCTTAAAGTTTCTGTAGCAAAAAAAAGTTTTGAGTCAAAACAATACAAAATTTCTTCGGTAGACACGTTTGGTTTAATTTTTTACGCTTGGTAATATCAACAGTTGTTGGATATTAGTTTTGAACCTCGCAGAAAAAAAAAAATTTCATCTTTCAATGATTTTATTTTTAAATTAATAACTTAAATGTCGATAAGAGGGCAGTATGCAAGAACGCTATAAGTGTGAGTGGATTCTTAGTGGCACGTTAGTGTAGTCCCAATGAACACTTCTAACTTATGATGATGCAAACAAACCAATGCCACTAAGTGTGAGTGGATTCTTAGTGGCACGTTAGTGTAGTCCCGAGCACACTTCTAACTTATGATGATGCAAACAAAACAATGGCACTAAGTGTGAGTGGATTCTTAGTGGCACGTTAGTGTATCCAGCACACTTCTAACTTATGATGATGCAAACAAAACAATGGCACTAAGTGTGAGTGGATTCTTAGTGGCACGTTAGTGTAGTCCCAAGAACACTTCTAACTTATGATGATGCAAACAAAACAATGGCACTAAGTGTGAGTGGATTCTTAGTGGCACGTTAGTGTAGTCCCAAGTACACTTCTAACTTATGATGACGCAAGAAAACCAATGGCACTAAGTGTGAGTGGATTCTTAGTGGCACGTTAGTGTAGTTCCAAGCAACTTCTAACTATGATGACGCAAGCAAACCAATGGCACTAAGGGTCACTCATACGGCCAGTAGAGTGTTGATATCTTTCACTTTGATTTTACCCTGAATCTATTTTGAAGTAATCCACTTGTTAATAATTCAGTTTTTTGATGTCTGAAGCTCGTAACAACTTTCCATAGGCGCCTCAAGTGTGCCTTCCCTCCTTAAGTCCGTGAGCCTTTGGCGGCCCTCAGAAAGTGGTACAGTCATATCTTCATAAAAAGGTTATTTTAGAAATGCAAACATATACTTTTTTTTGCAGTCATCATTGATAAAATGTCAGTATATTATTATTGTTAATATTATTTTATAGATCCTGATAATATCTCTGAAAAGTGCCAGGCGCAGATCATGAACATGTGAAACTGTTGTTCGGCTGTCAGATTTCTGTGAAACTCGAGTGAAGCTCAGTGCTCTCGGCTAGTTGTAACTTTATAACAATCTGTCCAAGAAGGCAAAGCACGCTCTTTGTAAAAAGTAAATCTCCATAAACTGCAAGCGAGCCTTCCATTGCTTTGTTAGTGAGCGAGAATCATTCTCTCCCTCGAGTCGGTTCTGTTCAGTGGAGGTTTTATTGGTGATAATTCCAGTTGTATTTTGTTCCGAGAGGGATATCTTACATAAAACATCCTCACGCCAGGTTTCAAGCAGGAAGGGACTGAGGATCGATCCCAATCAAGGTGTTCTGTGGAGGTTTTCTCAATATTGAGCCTTATCAATCTCTAATACTTGGTTAAAAGGTGTAACATTTTTTAGCTCGTGTTCCCCGAATCACTCACTACCTGTCTGGGATATCCACATAGTTACACTAATCAGCCATAGATGAAGAAGGTTGATTAAGGAGGAAATGTACCTGCAGTTGAGTAGAGGCAAAGTGGTAAGGCCTAGCTATAATCGAACCTTGTCCTCTGCGTCTCTAGGAGACCACACAAGATGAGAATGATATCCATGTCTACGGAACCACTGGTAGGTTTACGTCTCATTAAATGTTGGCCCGCACCTATTATGGACGCGCGGAAAAAGGTGATAGTCTTGTCTTGTTTGGTGATTACATTGAGTTTGGGGTTTGATTTCCAGCTTGATAGTAATTTATACCATCACGTAAATGCGGGTACATTTTCTCTCAATTATAACTTCCTCATCCCTATCCTGAGCGAGTAGTAAAACGCTAATATCGTAGTTTTATTTCGATCTAGTAAATAAATACACTATTATTTGATAAAACTACATGTTATTACCCGCCTCGGTGGCGTGTAGTTGACTAAAGCGCTAGTCGTGTTGAGCTCGAATGCCGAGGACGGGGAGATCGAGGTTCGAATCTCGGTCGGGTGAAATGGGGGTGGTTTTCCTAAAATGGTTTTCCACTCTCCCTCCACGCAAATGCGGGTTCGCTTCCTCTATTCAAGCTTCCCAATTCCTAATCCATTAGCGTAATTAGTACTTAAGCGTATAACCCAAACGGGTAGTAAGACGCGGTGCTTTAAATTAAATAAATACATGTTATTCGAGGACATGTGACACTCTTGCACCGCAAAACACACCCTCTCGTTCCCCCGGGACAAGAGTGGTTCAACAGACCTTTAGGCTCCATCTCGTCTGCACGAGACATTCCGTGCATCGTGCGAGGAGCCCCGAGCCACTGATCCATAGAGCACACGGCACAATCATTCCAGGAACAGTTTAATATCCGCGGGCGACCCACTACGTCATACCCTTTGTGCGCGGGAAACATTGAGCGGGAGATGAAGGTTTGGGGGTTAAAACAGGGCAAGTGATTCTCTGGGTGAGGGAGGTATTGTTGAAACAGGGCAAGTGATTCTCTGGGTGATGGAGGTGTTGTTGAAACAGGGCAAGTGATTCTCTGGGTGATGGAGGTATTGTTGAAACAGGGCAAGTGATTCTCTGGGTGATGGAGGTGTTGTTGAAACAGGGCAAGTGATTCTCTGGGTGATGGAGGTGTTGTTGAAACAGGGCAAGGGACTCTCTGGGTGATGGAGGTGTTGTTGAAACAGGCTAGTGACTCTCTGAGTGATGGAGGTGTTGTTGAAACAGTACAAGTGACTCTCTGAGTGATGGAGTTGTTGTTGAAACAGGGCAAGGGACTCTCTGGGTAATGGAGGTGTTGTTGAAACAGACTAGTGACTCTCTGATTGATGAAAGTGTTGTTGAAACAGGGCAAGGGACTCTCTGGGTGATGGAGGTGTTGTTGAAACAGGGCAAGTGACTCTCTGGGTGATGGAGGTGTTGTTGAAACAGACTAGTGACTCTCTGATTGATGAAAGTGTTGTTGAAACAGGGCAAGGGACTCTCTGGGTGATGGAGGTGTTGTTGAAACAGGGCAAGGGACTCTCTGGGTGATGGAGGTGTTGTTGAAACAGACTAGTGACTCTCTGATTGATGAAAGTGTTGTTGAAACAGGGCAAGGGACACTCTGGGTGATGGAGGTGTTGTTGAAACAGGCTAGTGACTCTCTGAGTGATGGAGGTGTTGTTGAAACAGGGCAAGGGACTCTCTGGGTGAAGTAGGTGTTGTTGAAACAGGGCAAGGGACTCTCTGGGTGATGGAGGTGTTGTTGAAACAGGGCAAGGGACTGTTGTTGAAACAGGGCAAGGGACTGTTGTTGAAACAGGGCAAGGGACTCTCTGGGTGATTGAGGTGTTGTTGAAACAGACTAGTGACTCTCTGATTGATGAAAGTGTTGTTGAAACAGGGCAAGGGACTCTCTGAGTGATTGAGTTGTTGTTGAAACAAAGCTAGTGACTCTCTGATTGATGAAGGTGTTGTTGAAACAAAGCTAGTGACTCTCTGAGTGATGGAGGTGTTGTTGGAACAGGGCAAGGGACTATCTGAGTGATGGAGGTGTTGTTGAAACAGGGCAAGTGACTCTCTGATTGATGAAGGTGTTGTTGAAACAAAGCTAGTGACTCTCTGATTGATGAAGGTGTTGCTGAAACAAAGCTAGTGACTCTCTGATTGATGAAGGTATTGTTGAAACAGGCTAGTGACTCTCTGAGTGATGAAGGTGTTGTTGAAACAGGGCTAGTGACTCTCTGGGTGATGGAGGTGTTGTTGAAACAGGGCAAGGGACTCTCTGGGTGAAGGAGGTGTTGTTGAAACAGGGCAAGGGACTCTCTGGGTGATGGAGGTGTTGTTGAAACAGGGCAAGGGACTGTTGTTGAAACAGGGCAAGGGACTCTCTGGGTGATGGAGGTGTTGTTGAAACAGACTAGTGACTCTCTGATTGATGAAAGTGTTGTTGAAACAGGGCAAGGGACTCTCTGAGTGATGGAGTTGTTGTTGAAACAGGGCAAGGGACTATCTGAGTGATGGAGGTGTTGTTGAAACAGGCTAGTGACTCTCTGAGTGATGGAGGTGTTGTTGAAACAGAGCAAGTGACTCTCTGGGTGATGGAGGTGTTGTTAAAACAGGCTAGTGACTCTCTGAGTGATGGAGGTGTTGTTGGAACAGGGCAAGGGACTATCTGAGTGATGGAGGTGTTGTTGAAACAGGGCAAGTGACTCTCTGATTGATGAAGGTGTTGTTGAAACAAAGCTAGTGACTCTCTGATTGATGAAGGTGTTGTTGAAACAAAGCTAGTGACTCTCTGATTGATGAAGGTATTGTTGAAACAGGCTAGTGACTCTCTGAGTGATGAAGGTGTTGTTGAAACAGGGCAAGGGACTCTCTGAGTGATGGAGGTGTTGTTGAAACAGGGCAAGTGACTCTCTGATTGATGAAGGTATTGTTGAAACAGGCTAGTGACTCTCTGAGTGATGAAGGTGTTGTTGAAACAGGGCAAGGGACTCTCTGAGTGATGGAGGTGTTGTTGAAACAGGGCAAGTGACTCTCTGGGTGATGGAGGTGTTGTTGAAACAGAGCAAGTGACTCTCTGGGTGATGGAGGTGTTGTTAAAACAGGCTAGTGACTCTCTGAGTGATGAAGGTGTTGTTGAAACAGGCTAGTGACTCTCTGAGTGATGGAGGTGTTGTTGAAACAGGGCAAGGGACTATCTGAGTGATGGAGGTGTTGTTGAAACAGGCTAGTGACTCTCTGAGTGATGAAGGTGTTGTTGAAACAGGGCAAGGGACTCTCTGGGTGAAGGAGGTGTTGTTGAAACAGTACAAGTGACTCTCTGAGTGATGAAGGTGTTGTTGAAACAGGCTAGTGACTCTCTGAGTGATGGAGGTGTTGTTGAAACAGGGCAAGGGACTATCTGAGTGATGGAGGTGTTGTTGAAACAGGCTAGTGACTCTCTTAGTGATGGAGGTGTTGAAGTGTGTTACCTGTAAAGAAGATTTTCACAAACAAATGTTATAAAAATATTAATTGTAGATTGAATTGGGATCAAGCTCTAAGACGATATATAATATTATAAACTTACAATATACTATACATTTTAATGGGGTGTATTTTTAGGCTATAGTCTAGGCCTGTAAAAATATAAGTTGATTTATTGAATATGAATGGTTTGTGTAGCAAAGTCCAGTTAAAATCAGTTAACCTCTAAAAGTTATAATTTTAAAGGTGCACTAAAACAAAACAACTCATTTTGCTTTGGCTTCATTGAATGAAATTTGAGAAATGAGATATTAAGAATAGGGAAGTTAGAAACTTTGTCTACTTTGATTTTTAACAAGCCTTAATAATTTTAAACAGTCAATAATTAAGAAAAATACATAGAATTTAAAGATGCAGTTTAGTTCATTACATTGAATATATTATACATATAAATAAAATATCATTGATATTATTAGGTCTATTATTAACATTTATGTTTATGTTTTATACAAATATGCGATTACATTAATATTTATTACAATTTATCAAGGGCAAATGTTGGGTTATTGCCTAGTTCAAGGATTGACTGACCTGTAGCTTGATAATAATGTCTCCTTCCTACCATTTGGTATGGAACTTGGATACATTTGTTCATTACATTAGTGTGTGTGTGTGTGTGTGTGTGTGTGAGAGAGAGAGAGAGAGAGAGAGAGAGAGAGAGAGAGGTGGTTCAAACAAATACTGGTAGACTTTACCTTAAAATATGAGTGAAGAATAACCCTGGGCACAGGAAGATTCCTGGATAGCTCAGTGGTTCAAGAATTGGCGTACTAAGCCAAAGGTCAAGATTTCATTTTTCAATTTTAATAATATGATACCTAGATGGAGGATTCCTCATTAAAAATCATAAATAATAGCTTCGGCTATTTGATTCTTAAATACTAGTAGGTTACAGCTTTCCCTTGAGAACATCCCACGAGCCGCCACTGCTTAAGTTTGTTTCCGCACAACGTCTCCCTACACGTTCGGGTTAAACGCATATGTACTAATTACGGTAATTCTTTAGGGATAAGGGTGGTTGAATTTATAGTAAGTGTACCCGAATTTGTGTGGAGGGTAACTGGGAAAACATTTAATAAAAAGCACTCTCACTATATCCAACCGGGATTGAAACCCCGATATTCCTACCATAGGCAGTCCAGTCTGCAATATTACGTAACGTAACGTAAAGGTTTACCTAAGTTTTTTTTTTAATGGAAGCCATCAGAATGCAGTTATTTAGCGTTCACTTGACTTACACTTGACTTTACAACCCCCGAACGTGTAGGGGTAAGTAATTAATAAGGACAACGTTATGGTTGAAGAGACTGATAAAATAGCTAATACCTTTAATGATTTTTTTTAAACATTGGTCTTGAGCTGGCGAGTACAAAGAAAGTTGATGCATTGGCTGTGGTTTTGTTATTGGCAGATAATAAATATGATAAGCAGAAAAAAAAACGACGAACTTTATGGTCAAAACTTTGGTTACAACAAAGACACAAATTTTCCGACATTAATCTTTTACGTAAACTCTCTAAACTCCAACGACGACTTAGACAAATTATTTGTGTATGAGTTCTGAGTATTTTCAAAGGATTTTTGTCACTATTTGTTCCTTTAATATCCAAACAGGACACAGCGATAAGAGATGCCGTTCCAGTGGAGGAAAGACTGATGGCCATGCTCAGGTTTTTCGTTCACTGGAGATCCTTGGAAGAGCTGAAAGATCTCGGAAAGATCATACCCGAGACATGTGACGTAATATTTAAATGCTGATAGAGGAGTGTATAAAGGTAAGAAATACAAGTAGCATAATAATATTACAAAATACATGTAAATGTAATCAAACAAAAAATGGTAAACTGGAGTAGGATTATAATCGCTTACAAAGATCATTTTTACAGAGTTTACTTTGATGATATATTGTCCTTAATACATGTTAATACTTTCAGATGAAGTTGTGGGGAGCTCTGCGCATGCGCCCTTCAGTCCGAGATCACATATGCTCATACACGGTCAGTTTTGGAGGGGCATCACTCCAAAAAATCAAACAGGTTGGATTGTTCATTCCTGGAGTGAAGTGGAGTGTCAAACCGACATATTTGGGGTGAATCACCCCATTCACGGTCAGTTTTGGAATGAACAGTTGGACTGACACACCCGGCATCACGCCGAGAATGATCGTGTACGGACACCTTAAGAGTTGTCCAAGGTAGAACTCACGTTAAGTGAAGGATATCACGTGTTTTAGCCAGCCAATAATTCTGCGAGACACGTCAACAGAGATATTTAGTACTTCATTTGTTTGTTATCAAATACAGACGATTTATTCATTGTAAGTTAACTTGTCTACGTCTCATAAATCCTAAAACGTCCTGTCACACTTTATTTTGTATATCCATTGAATCGTGTATTGGTTTTTATTGTGTTGAATAATTTGTTTTCAAACCGTCCAAATCACTTGTCTGTATTTTGATAAAGCTATTACTTTACGTTACGTGACTCTTGATCACACACTAGTTGTTTACATTAAGTAAGCCTTATGTGAAAGTTATGTGAACGTTACTTTTCATGAACGTTAAGTTGATCGTGATCCCGGGATTAAGGCTGATACACACAGAATGCTAAGCTAAGCTATGCTATGCTATGCTATACTATGTTTTAATATCGCTAGCCAAGTATTTAAACGAACACGTTCACACATCACGCTATGCTATACTGTGCCGTGCTAAGCTATGCTATTCAAGCGAAATCGTGGACCGGGAGATTTTTACATCTCACTCGCGCTACGTTTTGTGCTGCGCATGCGCACAACGGACAGACCCACAAAAGGCCATGCAGTCTTGAAGACTTCAAATATTCTACCAAACCTTCCAAAGTATAGCGTAGTACACCTCATTGTGTGAAACACACGAGGGAAAATGTCACACAGCATAGCGTAGCATAGCATAGCGTAGCTTTATGTGTGAATCCAGCATAAGATGGCTCAATATGGAAGATGGAAAAATTGCCCGGCCAGCAATCGGAAAAAACATAGCGCGGCTTAGCAAGGAATAGCTTAGCTTACTGTGTGAACCAGCACATTTAAATACATGGTCCGCTATTTTTCTAAATAGTTAGTAGAGCAAATCTTAGCTAAGCTATGCTATGCTGTGCTGTGCTGTCCTCTGCTAAGACTTTATCAATTTGGTTTCACACAGAATGCTAAGCTAAGCAATGGTCCCTCTTTCCCCCCCGAATTCAGTGTTGTTTCTTTCTGGTCTGCTCCAGTGAAGTTTAGTTAGGATGGCGTTCTCAAAAATGTCTTGTTTGAGTTCAGTTGATAGTACTGAGGAAGAAAAGATGCTGTTGTTAGCAGTTGTTTTGGAAGATGAAGAAAATTTAGGAGGTGGAGGTTTGACTTGTTCTATTAACGCTTCCATTTTAACAGAAAAAACATTTATGAAATATAAAACCCAAATAGAATATTACTTAAATACACGTGAAACAAACGTAAAACAAAACTTCAATATTTCTTTAGTTATTTTCACCAGACCAGCACTGCGTCTGTTCAACAAGCAACGTTATGCGCATGCGCAACGTAAGATGGCTCAGCATGGGAGATGGAAAAATGGCCCTGCTAGCAATCGGAAAAAACATAGTGAGGCTTAGCAAGGCATAGCTTAGCTTACTGTGTGAACCAGCACATTTAAATATATGGTCCGCTATTTTTCTAAAGAGTTAGCTTAGCTTAGCGTTCTGTGTGAATCGGCCTTAAGAGTCCTCAATATGTGTGATTCTCCCGAGCTATGGGAAAGAGATGCATTGTGGTCTCTACTAAGAATCCTCTGTACGCTGCAACATGTGTGGTTCATTCTGATTTGTTGGCTGCAACAAGTGCCGCTGCTCTGATGTGGACTTAAACCCTTATTTCGCCGATGACTTTATTTACAAATTCGCATTGATTCGCCTTTGGGAGAATGTTGACATGTTGGTAAGAAGTTGGCAACATCTCACCCCGAGGGTGTGGAAGGTTCATTGCGTGTTAACACCCCCTTCCCCTAAACCCTTACTGTCAGTATTCACCTGAGCTTGCGTGTCAGAATAACCTGTTCAATGCCAATTTAAAATAGCTACTTTTTGTGGAAACTTATTTCTTCAGTGGTGAAATAAATTTGCAATCAAATTAGTCACAGTTCTTTTTCAACACATAACTTAACCCGAGTACCGTTAACTTAAAACTAAACGCCTAGCAGGTAATAATTTATTTTCCAACTAAAAATATAAACATATAAGATACAAAAGAATTGAAAGGATTCTAACTACTTCCCGGAATCGAGCTAAGCTCCTCTAAGAGAGAAGTTTATTTCCTTAACCAATCAACAATCAGCAAGGCTTGTTAGTAATAAGAAAGCATACAAATTGTGGCATAAAAAGTTACCAGATGGGAACATTGAGAAAATTTGTATCACAGAATAAAACCAATCATAAGCTTAGTTTTCGCTTTGACCTTGAATCACAATATAAGAACAATAATGGTTTCGCGCTGACCTTGAATCATAGAGTAAGAACACTCATGATAGTTTTCGCTCTGGACTTGAATCATAGTTTAAGAACAATAATAGTTTTCGCTCTGACCTTGAATCACAGAATAAGAACACTCATAATTTTTGATCTGAGCTTAAATCACAGAATAAGAACATTCATAGTTTTCGTTCTGACCTTGAATCAGAGGATAAGAAAAATCCTAGTTTTCACTCTGAACCTGAATCACGAAATAGGAACTATTGCGGTCTTAGTCCTAGCTGAAGGTTCTCGACTTCTAATAGTCTCCGGTTTAGATTCCGGTAGGTGCCTTCTACTGATAACAGTACTATCAAACATCCAGTAAGTCCTCGGTGCGAGAGGCCCAGTCAGTCTGTTACGACTATAAAGAACCGACTGTCGGTCGCTATAGACAAGTGAAAGTCGTGTGGCGCCGCAAGTCACTGGAGTGTGGAGGGGAGGGGATGGAGGTAGCGATGTCAACACAGGTGACAGACAACTCAAGTTCGATATTGTTCACACGCGCGTGGGCGGTCTCTCCTGTCTGCGCAGTCGCGAGGGGGCGGGGCACATCAGGAGAGAGGCGTATCCACAAGGGGCGGTGCTACGAGTGCGTGCAATGTTGCGAGTGTGCAAATTATCTGCCAGACAAATACCGTCTTTGTGAAGAGGGTGTAATGTTAGTCCGTCATTGTCCGGGTGTAATGTTAGTCCGTCATTGTCCGGGTGTGATGCTAGTTCGTCATTGTCGGTGTGATGTTAGTCCGTCATTGTCCGGGTGTGATGTTAGTCTGTCATTGTCTGGGTGTGATGCTAGTCTTTCATTGTCGGGTGTGATGTTAGTCTTTCATTGTCCGGGTGTAATGTTAGTCTGTCATTGTCCGGTTGTGATGTTAGTCCGTCATTGCTGGGTGTGATGCTAGTCCGTTATTGACAGGTGTGATGTTAGTCTTTCATTGTCCGGGTGTGATGCTAGTCCGTCATTGCCTGGGTGTGATGTTAGTCCGTCATTGTCCGGGTGTGATGTTAGTCCGTCTTTGTCCGGGTGTGATGTTAGTACGTCATTGTCCGGGTGGATGTTAGTCCGTCATTGTCTGGGTGTGATGTTAGTCTTTCATTGTCCGGGTGTAATGTTAGTCTGTCATTGTCCGGGTGTAATGTTAGTCTGTCATTGTCCGGGTGTGATGCTAGTCCGTCATTATAAGGATGTGATGTTAGTCCGTCATTAACAGGTGTGATGTTAGTCCGTCATTAACAGGGTGTGATGTTAGTCCGTCATTGTCTGGGTGTGATGTTAGTCCGTCATTGTCCCGGTGTGATGTTAGTCCGTCATTGCCTGGGTGTGATGTTAGTCCGTCATTAACTGGGTGTGATGTTAGTCCGTCATTGTCCCGGTGTTCTGTTAGTCCATCATTGTCTGGGTGTGATGTTAGTCCGTCATTGTCTGGGTGTGATGTAAGTCTTGTCATTGTCCGGGTGTGATGTTAGTCCTTCATTGACTGGGTGTGATGTTAGTCCGTCATTGTCTGGGTGTGATGGACAATACATAATTATTATACATACTTGCTTTGATAATAGTTAGGATTAGCAAACAAATACCAAAAAAAAATCCCTTAACTCAAATATTTGTCAAACAAAGATATTTATTTGAAAATCAGGGAAATCCCTGTTCAACCTGTTAATGTAAGACAACTTGTATCATTTCTGCGCATGCATACGTCTGTACTTAAATCATTCAGAACTAGAACCTGTTCAATCTACTAATGTAATGCACATATCTAGGACAGGGGGTTGGGGGGGCCGATATCCAAACAAAAATTAACATCTATTATAAAAAGATAAAAACTATAAAATTATCTTGAATGAAAATTGAGGGTTAAGCGCTGTGTTAACTACATTTTTAGTTCCAAGAGTGTAAATTTATTCCATTATTTCCTTCAAATGTGTTTCGTTGTTTTCGGGTATTTTCAAGTCTGCCGCCGTAAGATCAGTTTATATTTATCACGTTTGGCAGCACTGGAGACTAAAGTCACTTGATCTACAGTCTAAGTCACCTAAGTTGGCCTACACTCAGGAACTCTTCCACGCACGGAGATAAATTATGTCACAATTTCGTAAAAACAAATTATTACATTTGACCTATCCTTGTTTTCATCCACTAATAATAGGTACTATACTTTTTTATAACTTTTAATTAGTATTAGTTTTTATAAAAATATATGTAAAATCAGTTTATTTTCTATTAAAAGTCATAAAAAATATATCAATTATTAGTGAATGCAAGAATGGGTCTGCTTCAATATATTTTTGTACGAAATTTGAATATATTTTTTTCTCCGTGAAGGTCAGATTCGTCCGCCCCTCTCCCCCCACTGTTTAGTCTTGAGATAAGTGTGCCCCCCCTTCAACCCTCCGGGAAGAAAATTCTGGATACGGGCCTGCACAAGTTTCCATGATAGCTACTTGTTCTGTTAATTGTTGTCATAATAGATGGTCATACACGCGGTAATAGTTGACTTGTACTGAATTCAGTACGGAAACATCCATCATGATTGTGTACTGGGGAAATTAGACGCTCTTCATCAAAAAGTTTAGAGTGAGGGGGGGGGGAAGGAGGCTGTTATGGGGGGAGGGGGTTTGAGGGAGGAACCATCAAATTAATAATTATTAGGGCCTTCTCTAATAACACCTCCCCCCCCCCCCCCGCACCAACTAGAATAGGCATGACACAAGAAAAATAAAACAAGACGACGACATTAAAATACAGCCCAGGTAGCGAGTACCGTTTTTTGTTTGTTTTTTTATTCGAACATTCTCATTAGTCCACGTGAGCCACTGGATAGTTTCGTCTCAGAGCGATTCTTCCTCTATGTGTGTGTGTGTGTGTGTGTGTGTGTGTGTGTGTGGTGTGTGTGTGTGTGTGTGTGTGTGTGTGTGTGTGGTTGTGTGTGGTTCATTACACCCGGCTAACAATGTACCACAAGGGACCAGTCTACCGGGATAGAGTTGTCTTCATGTCGGGAGAACAACTGGATCACATTTCCTGTAAACCATCGACAGGGGGGGTACGAGGGGTAGAGAAGTTACTAGTTCTATTTTAATGTGTTCATAGTGTATAGTAAAATGTTATCAATGTTGACTGCAATAAAATATGTTTGTATTTTCTCAAGATGCTCTTCTTATGAAAATTAGACTGTACAAAGAAAATGAACTAAGTCTAGTATCCAAAAGCACCAAAACAAGAACTATCGTAGGAGCTGGATTCAGGGCCTTTGAGAAGAATTTTATCAAGGGGTACCAAGTTTTTTTGGGCCCCCCTCCATTTTCCATTAATACTGTCTAAGGAAAAAATAATAATCCTATCTGAAAAAAAAAATAGACAAAAAATTATATTTTAATTATACTTACATAGGCCTATCTAAAAAAATTGAAAAAAATAAGACAAAAAATATTAAACCTATAGTCTACTAATAGTTTAGTAATAATACTAGTAGTAGAGATCTGAATACAAGTCTTAATTATGTAAACATTTTCTGAGATTCCAGAAATTCCTAGGCCCCTTTTAGATCCCCGGACCCAGGTACGATGTACCCCTGCACCCCCCTTCGTGTGGACGTAACACTACACCTGTTTCTGTACCGACTACCGGTCATCTGCAGAAGGCCGCCAGTTTTATAAACCCCACATTCTGTTGACGACTTTCTACCTTGGGAGATTCGCAGCTGAGACAACATCTACATGTATACACCTTTATTTTCTTTTATTTATTTTTCAATAATTTCTTCTTGAGTTCTTGTTTTTTATCCAGAATCTCACTCAAGTTTGATAATTAATTGTTTTATCGACAGGTCTACGTGTTACGGTTTATTGCACTAGTTGATTAAAACAACCTTTGGGGCTAGTTTTAGCCTTATTTACCTATGAAGTGGACTAACACACGAAACGTATTATAAATCCATTAATTAGGTCTCTCAAAATTTTACTCTTACAAATGAAATAGTTAACGTAAGGATGTCTTACAAGGGGAGGCCACGACGTTCGGATCACGGATTATCTTCAAACTTTGTACACTTTTAGTAGTCCATTAGGACAACATAATGTGCAAGTAGTAAGGCGTACTACTTAGGCGTTTTCGAGAAAATCGCAAGAGAAGTTTTACGCGTCGAATATGTACCGGTGCGTTGCTTCTATAAGCACGAGATGGCGACGGTGGAGTGGTTAGCGTTCCAGCTCCGTAATCGCTGGATCACTGGATCGAGTCCCGCTCGTCTTTTTTTTTTTCAACAATGGTCATATTCTTTCCTATATATTACAATTCAAAGGTAATATAATGAAAAAATACGTGTATTTGCATGAACTTTTATTGAATTTCCAATGTTATTTGGCTGTTTACTAATTTTTATTGCTACAACAAATATTATATTTATAGTTATCGACAAGTAAACGACCAAACGCATAAAGTTTTCCTAAAAATGTATGCCTGTAGTGATTTGCGAAATCCCTCATACCTGAAATCGGATAAGGTACCCGGAACTTCTTTGGACTTGGACGATTTGACCTGCAGACACAGGTTTGAAAGGATAAGGGGAGGGCCAGGCTTGAAAAGCCCAAGTCAAACATCGATAAATAAAGTGTGAATAACTTTATTCAATAATACAATGAGTTATAATATGTCAGAATATATTACCTTTGAATTGTAATATATAGGAAAGAAAATAACCAGTGTTGAAAAAAAAAGAGGAGCGGGACTCGATCCAGTGATCCAGTGATTACGGAGCTGGAACGCTAACCACTCGACCGTTGCCATCTCGTGCTTATAGTCGCAACGCACCGGTACATATTCGACGCGTAAAACTTCTCTTGCGATTTTCTCGAAAACGCCTAAGTAGTACGCCTTACTACTTGCACATTATGTTGTCCTAATGGACTACTAAAAGTGTACAAAGTTTGAAGATAATCCGTGATCCGAACGTCGTGGCCTCCCCTTGTTAGTTAAGCTTCAAACGAGAGTTGATTAAAATACATGATCATATTATTTAAATTGAAAAATATTATATTTAGATGCGGCTATAATCGTACTTATTAAATATAATAGCTTGGCTATTTAATCCATCATTAAAATATATGTTGTTTTGAATTTCTTTAAAAATTTCTAGATTTAGAAAATTTAGACGATAATCTACGAGTATAAAAATCAAGTTTCGGCCTATGTAAATAAATAACGCTCCAGTGATAACTGAAAAAAAATTAAATTACACTAGTGTAACCACACGATCTAAATTGAAAGGCATGATTGTTTAATATTGTTGTTCTCTGGATTGTGAATGACAAAACAAGTATGGCAAGGTGTTGTGACTATTTGTAAACAAATAGAATATATTCGCTGACAACATAAACAGAGTGTCAGCAATCCTCACAGTAAGCCAGGCCAGAAGGCAAAATAAAAAGGAGTGTATCCAGCTAACATGGCTGACTAATCACCATCGAGTCTAGGGGGGGTCACTTTGCCCGTTTCTAGGGCTACGCGGTCTAGGACTCTGGCACATCAGTACCTGTATTGGAGGGCTATCATTCGAGCCCAAGGTACCGGGGTTCATTAACCGTGTAGGATTACCTAGATATCGGTCAGACAATACTTCATTCTGTCACATGCTTCTAAATAGTATTTTAAATTCTTTCATATCTTTTAATATCTCAATTCAACATCATGTTTTGTAATAGACATAGTAGTGAAAATAAAAACCACAAAAACCTAAGCCGAACGTCAATTACTAACCCACACAATCATATATCCACTCCCTCCCCTATCCTCGGCCACAACACATCCTAACTCTGTCAACCCTAGGCAGGGGATGGTGACACTATATTTTTTAATGTTTTATCAAACTAAAATTTGTGGAGGTAAAAAAACAACAAATAAATTGTGTGCTCCGTGTACCTTTACGTAAAACCATTCTATGGGACTATGATTTTATTTTCTCAAGAGCTACTTACATCACAATTAGGCCTAATATTAAATATTTAAGAGCATTCATCATATCAAACCTAACTAAGCTCCCGGCTCGCATTGTGTCTGTTTGTGGCATGGAAATAAAAGGGAAAAGAAAAGGCATACGATATGCCAGAAATGTGTGCAGTACATTCGTATTTGAATGATTACTCGAAATTTTCCGCAGTGACGATGGAGGACAAAGCAACCAAGTTTATTGTTAATATTGTGACATAATACATATATGTTCATAATGCTTATCTATGAAGCCATTCTAAAACGGTCAAAAACAACCTTTCCAACGCAATTTTTTATCCAACTATAATTTAATATTTCAACAATATTAACTCTTAATCTCCATTAATCAGAAATGACTTACGTTCAATTCGTGTAAATTTACTATTTCTATCAGACTGAATCAAAAAGTTGATTGGCATGTGATGCACGCTCTTAATCTTAGGGATGAGGAGACTTATTTGAACGAAATGCACACACATCAGTCTTTAACTTCTTGTAAAATCAACGTTCCTGATCCTTTGGCCAGTAGCGTGTAATCCAAACAATAATAAGTTATATAATAAGAGTTGTCCAGAAAGGCAGCAGTTGCTATCAGTTCGTTCCCTTTCCCAGCAACACTTGCCACTCCGTACGGCCAGAGGATGCAACAATTGAGAAGCGACTGGACTTCAAGGACAATTGTTGATAGACTAAATGCAACCGATTGCATTAGGTAAAGTCAGAAAGACCGCAGCTAAAATTAATTGGTCTAGGTTAGAGTAGGGAGTAATTGTATATTTTATTAGAGTAGGTTAGTATTAGGGTAGTATTAGGTTCAAGGAAGTGGTTTCTGGGAGTAGGCGGAGCACCATATCCGATAGGGCGCCTCCCCAGGATGCCCGTGGCCACTGGAGTCCTTAGCAACAATGAAAATATGGTCCCAGGCAGTTCCTCAGGGATACAGCGGTGGAGGACACTGGCACTTAAAATACCCAGGGCGGACCAACCGGTATAAGTTTAAAAGTAAAATAGGATTAGGACATTAGTATATAAGTGTAAATCTTAAGTGTAAATTCCAGATTAGTAATTATATAAAACCGGAAACAGGGATAAGTAAAGCAAACATGAATAGAAGATGTAGATAAGGCTCTCTTTACACATCTAGATAGAAAGAAAAATAGTCTAGAAAGTATTTTTTAAAATGTCACCTTATCCACGCCTCATTGAACCAATAAGAAACTCTCATAAAGTGTACTGAAGATCTCACAGAGTAATAAGAATTTTTTTGTTTGGCTTTTATTATACATTCCCTTTCTCCCCCTCTCTCTATCCCCCCCTCAATCTCTTTCCTCTCGCTCTTTCTCTGGCTGGATGACTGCAATTATTTGAGTCGGGGAAGGCAATTTAGTAAATAATTATTGGTTCATTTTTGGGTTATAATGAGAAGTTGAGGGAGAGCTTGTTTTGCTTCTGATTTTCTGCGTTATTTGGTGAAACATTTGGAGCCGGGAGTCTACAGCACGACCGAAATAACTAGAGGAGATTCTTCCTTCACACGTTAAACAACCAACACTCTTACCACCCGTCCGGGGAGTCTACAGCACGACCGAAATAACTAGAGGAGATACTTTCTTCACACGTTAAGCAACCAACACTCTTACCACCCGTCCGGGGAAACTACAGCACGACCGAAATAACTAGAGGGGATTATTCTTTCACACGTTAAACAACCAACACTCTTACCACCCGTCCGGGGAAACTACAGCGCGACCGAAATAACTAGAGGCTATTCTTCCTTCACACGTTAAACAACTAACACTCTTACCACCCGTCCGGGGAAACTACAGCACGACCGAAATAACTAGAAGAGATTCTTCCTTCACACGTTAAACAACTAACACTCTTACCACCCGTCCGGGGAAACTACAGCACGACCGAAATAACTAGAGGAGATTCTTCCTTCACACGTTAAACAACTAACACTCTTACCACCCGTCCGGGGAAACTACAGCACGACCGAAATAACTAGAGGAGATTCTTCCTTCACACGTTAAACAACTAACACTCTTACCACCCGTCCGGGGAAACTACAGCACGACCGAAATAACTAGAGGAGATTCTTCCTTCACACGTACACAGTCTTACCAACCGTCCGGGATAGCCACATAATAACAATGATGGTGTGGTGACGAAGAAGAGAGATCTGAGAGGAAATGTAATCCGCATTCTCTGGGGATATGGTGGGTGAAAGAGTGGGTAGCCATTTTGAAAAAAATCCTACTCTGTTCACTCGGCTAGTATTTAAAACCCGACCTGGGGATTAATGCCTTGATCTGCGTGCTCACCTGTGGATGTTTTGGATAAGGCTTCCCCCCCCCCTCCACCCCGGTGGCACAGGTGCTGTTCTTTTGACAAGGGCAAGAGTTCATGAGTGAAATCTCTGAGCTGATAGGTTTCAGGTTTCACAGTTTGACCAAAGTTCAAGGTCAAGTTCAGGATCACTGGCGCAAGCGGGAGATAGCCTTTGGTGTAGTGCACGGCGCGTACCTCATTTGTTTTTGTAATTTCACTAAGGCTCCTCCTCCATTGTCATTATAAACATAATAAATAGTCTAATTTTTATAAAAAGGGCATTATGCGACAGCATGAAAAAGTACTATTTATAGTTTCACGTATTCATGCGTCAAGTGATGTTATCTGCAGCTGTCACTTTTTATAACTATTATCAATACTTATGAAATAACATAATACAGTAAAATGTTTCAATGTTGACCATGAAGAGGGTTTGCATTTAATAAAAGGTCCTTTCTATGATCGCGGACATGGCCAGGATACAATTGTGTACTTTGCTTTGCTTCCCTACAGGACCTATCCAGGATAGCCACTATTCCTACAGGACCTACCGGTACACAGGCCAACAACTGCTTCTACTCGACCTATCCCTGCCAGTGGCGGATATTGCAGGCTAACAAGTAACAACTGATCCTACAGGACCTATACAGGCAAACAACTGCTTCTACAAGACATATACAGACCAACAACTGCTCCTACAGGACCTTAACAGGCTAAAAACTGCTTCTACTGGACCTACACAGGCCAACAACTGCTTCTACTGGACCTATACAGGCTAACAACTGCTCCTACAAGACCTCTACAGGCCAACACCTGCTTCTACTGGACCTATCCCTGCCAGTGGCGGATATTGCAGGCTAACAAGTAACAACTGATCCTACAGGACCTATACAGGCCAACAACTGCTTCTACAGGACATATACAGGCCAACAACTGCTTCTACTGGACCTATACAGGCTAACAACTGCTCCTACAAGACCTCTACAGGCCAACACCTGCTTCTACTGGACCTATCCCTGCCAGTGGTGGATA
Source organism: Timema podura (assembly GCA_033556935.1). NCBI lineage: Eukaryota > Metazoa > Arthropoda > Insecta > Phasmatodea > Timematidae > Timema > Timema podura. The sequence continues at coordinate 49,952,041 of JAVRXN010000005.1, forward strand.
TTGCAGGCTAACAAGTAACAACTGATCCTACAGGACCTATACAGGCCAACAACTGCTTCTACTGGACCTATCCCTGCCAATGGTGTATATTGCAGGCTAACAAGTAACAACTGATTTTACAGGACCTATACAGGCTAACAAATGCTTCTACTGGACCTATCTCTGCCAGTGGTGTATATTGCAGGCTAACAACTGCAACTATAAGATCTATACAGGCCAACAACTGCTACTATTGGGCCTATACAGGCCAACAACTGCTTCTACAGGACCTACACAGGCGCAAACAACTGCTTCTACAAGACATATCTAGGCCAACTACTGCTTCTACTGAACCTATCTCTGCCAGTGGTGTATATTGCAGGCTAACAACTGCAACTATAAGATCTATACAGGCCAACAACTGCTACTATTGGGCCTATACAGGCCAACAACTGCTTCTACAGGACCTACACAGGCGCAAACAACTGCTTCTACAAGACATATCTAGGCCAACTACTGCTTCTACTGAACCTATCTCTGCCAATGGTGTATATTGCAGGCTAACAACTGCTACTATAAGATCTATACAGGCCAACAACTGATCCTACAGGACCTATACAGGCCAACAACTGCTTCTATTGGACCTATCCCTGCCAGTGGTGGATATTGCAGGCTAACAACTGCTCCTACATGACCTAACCTTACCAGTGGTGAATATTCCAGGCTAACAACTGCCCCTACATGACCTAGCCCTACCAGTGGTGAATATTCCAAGCCAACAACTGCTCCTACATGACCTAACCTTACCAGTGGTGAATATTCCAGGCTAACAACTGCTCCTACATGAACTAACCTTACCAGTGGTGAATATTAAAGGCTAACAACTGCTCCTACATGAACTAACCTTACCAGTGGTGAATATTGCAGGCTAACAACTGCCCCTACATGACCTAGCCCTACCAGTGGTGAATATTCCAAGCCAACAACTGCTCCTACATGACGTAACCTTACCAGTGGTGAATATTCAAGTCAACAACTGCTCCTACATGAACTAACCTTACCAGTGGTGAATATTCCAAGCCAACAACTGCTCCTACATGACCTAGACCTACCAGTGGTGAATATTCCAGGCTAACAACTGCTCCTACATGAACTAACCTTACCAGTGGTGAATATTACAGGCTAACAACTGCCCTACATGAACTAACTTTACCAGTGATGAATATTGCAGGCTAACAACTGCCCCTACATGACCTAGACCTACCAGTGGTGAATATTCCAAGCCAACAACTGCTCCTACATGACGTAACCTTACCAGTGGTGAATATTCCAGGCTAACAACTGCCCCTACATGACCTAGCCCTACCAGTGGTGAATATTCCAGGCTAACAACTGCCCCTACATGACCTAGACCTACCAGTGGTGAATATTCCAGGCTAACAACTGCTCCTACATGAACTAACCTTACCAGTGGTGAATATTCCAGGCTAACAACTGCCCCTACATGACCTAACCTTACCAGTGGTGAATATTACAGGCTAACAACTGCCCCTACATGAACTAACTTTACCAGTGATGAATATTGCAGGCTAACAACTGCCCCTACATGACCTAGACCTACCAGTGGTGAATATTCCAAGCCAACAACTGCTCCTACATGACGTAACCTTACCAGTGGTGAATATTCCAGGCTAACAACTGCCCCTACATGACCTAACCTTACCAGTGGTGAATATTACAGGCTAACAACTGCCCCTACATGAACTAACTTTACCAGTGATGAATATTGCAGGCTAACAACTGCCCCTACATGACCTAGCCCTACCAGTGGTGAATATTACAGGCTAACAACTGCCCCTACATGAACTAACTTTACCAGTGATGAATATTGCAGGCTAACAACTGCCCCTACATGACCTATCCCTGCCAGTGGAGAATATTGTAGGTTAACAACTGCTCCTACATGATTTAACCTTACCAGTGGTGAATATTCCAGGCTAACAACTGCTCCTACATTACTAATAGGATGGTGTGTTGTTTACTATTAATTGTGGTATGTTTTGCTACCCTGCTCCAAGATGTCGAGGTGTGTAGTGCCGCAAGCCTAGCTCCTATGTAAGCAACCTGTTGTACACGCATGCTTGAACAGCTTTGATCTCCCTGCGTTGTACGCTGAAACTTTGAACTCAATTTAATGGTATTAATATAGTTTTCAGGTAGTAAGTATATAGGAATTTTGTATTTCTTTTGGTTCAAACAAGCTATATGTGCAGTTTGACCTATGAGTTTCCAAACACTCTGTATAAAGTAGTCTTGTTTTTATTAGGCCATATAAAAATAACAACAGGTAAAACTAGCCCAATCTTAAATTAAATTTAAATATTAAACATTTATTGGTTTAAATTTTGATACAAAATGCGAAAGTAGGCTGACTAAAATACAATGTCAAACTAGAGATATAATCTGAACATGTTTTAAAGGGTGGCATTTCTTTTGATGATTAAGTTATAACTTGTCTTTACAAAATACATTGCCTGTTAGTGCTAATAAAAATTGAAAGTAGAGTATCACATAGATAATTAGTTGTTAAAAGGTTGTAATATTAAATCCAATCAAAAATATTGTAGCGTTATTTTACCGCATTTACCTTTTTTCCATCCCGTGTACGCCCTTTATCTTTCTTACCATTCTACCCTTTTTGCACTTTTGAACTCTATTTAGGCCTAACACTTTTATCTTCTTTACACTAAAATAATACCCATTTTATATATTTTTTACAATTTTGCTCTTTTTAATCTTTTTACCTTTTAGACCATTTTACCCGTTTATCCTTTTTATTTTTAAAATTTTTTCCCTTAAATCTCTTTTAACACTTATACCATTTTTATTTGTATTAGATTTATTTTTCTCTTTTTACCATTTTTTCTCTATTGTGCCTTTTTGCTCTTTTTTACATTTTGTTATTTTTGGACATTTTGCAATTTTTGGTCTTATTTTCCTTTTTGAATAGACCTAGATTTACTTTTTACCATTTTGTCATTTTTGGACTTTTTGCCCTTTATCACACTTTTCACACCTTTTTACATTAACTACCTCGCTAAGCCTTGGATAAATATTTTAGGGTAAAAAGGTTTAAAAGGTGTAAAAGTTCAATAAAGGCATAAAGGGCAAAGAGAGTAAAAAGTATAAATTTAATCAAATTCTTTTAAAAAAGTAAAAAGGGTAAGTAAAAAGGTTAAAAAGGGTAAAGTAAATTAAAAGAATAAAAGGGCTAGAAAGGGTAAATATAATCAAAATTTTAAAATTCCGCCTTCCATATTCACATGTTCTTACACAAGGTCTACCCTACCATAACCCGAATCCCACAACTAATAGAAATATACTACTAAATCTTTCTCATGGTGTTAATATATCTTAATTTTTTTTAAATTAATTTAAAAAATCTAATCAAAGTTGTAAAATGCTGGCTTTGAGGTACACATGTTCATGCACAGTTGCTACTTATTTTAAAATTTCAGACCTCTGTGTGCGGTAGATAACGCTCAACGCTCATGACAAACTCTTCCTTTTATTAATATAGATATTCCTTCTTTTTCCAGAGTTTCATTTTAAAATTTGATATTATCAGGCTTTTTTGGCTATTTGGAGTAGCTTCCTGTCAAGTTTAAGTTTTAAACCACACTTTAAATGGCAATTTTTGTAGTTGTTCCTAATAAATAACCAACGTTCCGTCCCTATTTATGCACACATAGCAACCAAACACTGATTTAAAAGATGGCGAAAATTATGAAAATGGTTATATTGATTTATTTTCACCGCTTACCTAGAGCAATAAAACTGAAGAACAGAAGTTTTTCCCTGTGTTAGTTTCGATGTGATCCATTCTAAAATTATAGCCATATTCTCCACGACAAAACGAGCGGGTACTGAAGCACGTCATAGGAGCGGTGAGGTTCACTAGTTCTCTGCAGACGGTTGTCTTGAGTGCGCAGACCAATATCCCTTTTGACACACTCCCGATTCACTAACAATACGGCGACTTCGTTTGTAGTCGGGTCATTGTGTCGCCCTCTGTGGGCATTTATCACTAACTTGTAGTTTTATTAATTTATGGTTGGTAGAGACTGTAAAGCCGTTTTAAAATCATTGACATAGGGATTGATTTGACTTAGAATTTTGTGCAAGTCTCTTAATAAATTTAAGCTTAAGTTGAGGATATTTGAGATTCGTGTCAAAGCCTTCGTATCATTGTCAGAGATAAAATATATTTGCAAAAAGGTTGATGTTTGGTCTACAGTAAGAAATAAACTGATCAGGTTATATAATTGTCTTTGTACTTTGAAAGTTGTCATACTTCCGATACTTCATTATCACCAACGGATGTCATTTTGCACTATTGTACGACCGTATAGCACCGAGAACATGTTTCTATTGAGGATTTTCCCCATTCAACAATGATTTTAGGGGTTCTGGTTGTTCCCGTAAAGGTGCAAACCGAATATTATCTGAAGAACAGCACACACTTTTCATCTCTCCCTTCTCCTTGATAGCACTACATGAGACACACATCTCATTCAAGGAGCCAACGTTTGATACATTTGCGTAGTCAATAAATGGATTGTCTGTTATGTTTGCCCAGCCATCGCAAAACTACTATATTAGCACGTCAATCCCTTTCAGCAACTAAAAGTTATTGCCGTTGTTCATTATAATCAAGCTGTCTAGTGGTTGAAGGTAATTGTTTTGGGTGCTTTTCTTCTGATTCCCACTGCTTAGTAGCCTCAACCCTGTGTCGTTGACAGCTAAACAGACATGCTCATCCTGACTTTATCATACCTCTCCCGGACGAAAGTTACACGCTCCTCCATGTCACGTGTTTGTGAATGGTGTTCCCATTCAAACTTTTATTCTTTAGATATCACACGACGTTTTAGATCTGATGTTAAACTTGATTTACGATGGACGGCACTTTCAGAAGTTCTCTTGATTGCGACTGCTTACTTATTTGAGAGTTCAGACAACGTTCGCGCTCTTCAGAAGACTCAACCGCTCTGGAAGATGACTTTCAAGCTATCTGATCACTTAAACTTTTCTCCCTTTGAGATGGCCTTTCCGAGAGCCGTCTAAGTTTTGAGATTTTTACTTTTACTTTTGCAGTCTTTGTACCGAGATTGGTTCTCTTACGTGGAGGCACTGTTGCGATTATGGATTGTGCACTGCACGCTATGCCTTATTTATGTAAATCAAAGATCAATTGACAAGTGGACATCAAAAGAGATAATTTAAATGAGTTATCATAAAAACAAAATTGAAGTAATGCCATAGAGTATGTGGCAACATCATAAAATTACTGAAAACCTACTCGATGGCTTCAAACCTTCAGCTGAATGGCAAAAACCTACACAATTATTCATGTTTGTTTAACTCCCGAATCACCCTTTGCAAAGGAGACTTAGGCCTATAGTGAGTTTGTTGATCTTTAAAAACCCTTCGTTTCCAAGGAGACCTATAAATAACATTTATAAATATTAAAAGTTAATATATTTGAATTGTTACCAATTTAAAACGCAGATGTAACCACAATAACAGTCAGTTTTTTCGACACTGCTTTGCTCGTCGATGAAAAAGCGTGATGATGTATAGCCTACACTTTATTCTTAAAGATGATGAGCACAACAGAAGAGGTTACATCTCGAAATGATTAGTACCTTTTTGAGTTTACTGGAAATAAACGGAATAAATCGAACGCACAGACAAATTTACAGTTTTATTATATGTATAGATATAGACAACTCACAAATATTATATTGCAACTTTAAAATAAATGGTAAGACCCAATGGTAAATATTTTCTCACATAGTATTTTATAGTTTGGAAAAACATTTTTAAATATCTCTTATCAATAAACTACTTTGTAGCTATACTAGATATTTTTCTCTGAAAAACAAGTTTACCTTTCCGAAATAGCCATTTTGAGGCCCCCCCCCCGTAGGACACACCACTGATCTTAGGCAAAGCAGATGGTCGATAAGAGGAAATAGATACGGTCAGGGGGAGCTAATATTCCCAGGAGACCAGGAGAGGAACATAGATTATGAGTATCAACGCAGCAATTGTCTCGTTTGAACGGGGCCCTAGAGTTTAGTCCATAAGTCGGACCACGCGAGTAGTGACGGACAGGAGATCACCCATAGAGATGTTTTCATACTTAATTCTCTACAGAAACATATATTCAAATAATGATAGTAAATGTAATGAAATAACCAGCGTAGTAGCTACAACAAAAAATACGATGTGATTTTTTTTCTGTCGTCGCGTTTTACTAATATTTACGGCTATACGTATATGTACTACTTACAATAATGTGCTAGAGATAAGGAAGGTTGAATTTATAGTAGGTGTAGCCACGTTTGCGCGTAGGGAGAGTGATAAACCATTAATGGAACCACCCTTAGTACAACCAGCCGGGATTCGAACCCCGATATCCCAGCCATCGGCAGTCCAGTCTATTGCTGAAGTGACCATCGAGGCAGGCGTCACTATTTTCATCTTTGTTTTGAAAATAGTTAAGGTTACCAACAGAAATATGACTATTTACAGAAAATTATTTGTGTTTGAATAAATTTAAATCCAAACGTGCAGTTTGAAACAATCTGATGTATTTTTCACTTTCACGGATTTTTTTTTTTTACAAAACAAAGATGTTTAGATTTACTTTTGTTTTTAAAGTCGGGAAAATCTCAGTCTCCTCTTTTGATGTAAGACAAATTGTATCTCTTGTGCGCATGCGTCTGTACTGTAGCTGACCTGCGCAGAGCTAGTCCAGTCTCTACAGACACAAGTGTGAGCTAACAGCTGCTGACCTGCGCGGAGCTAGTCCAGTCCCTACATACACAAGTGTGAGCTAACAGCTGACCTGTGATGGAGATGTGCGGCTGTTGCACGGAGCTAGTGCAGTCTCTACAGACACAAGTGTGAGCTAGCAGCTGACCTGAGCAGAGCTAGTCCAGTCTCTACAGACACAAGTGTGAGCTAACAGCTGACCTGTGATGGAGATGTGCGGCTGTTGCACGGAGCTAGTCCAGTCTCTACAGACACAAGTGTGAGCTAACAACTGACCTGAGCAGAGCTAGTCCAGTCTCTACAGACACAAGTGTGAGCTAACAGCTGACCTGTGATGGAGATGTGCGGCTGTTGCACGGAGCTAGTCCAGTCTCTACAGACACAAGTGTGAGCTAACAACTGACCTGTGATGGAGATGTGCAACTGTTGCACGGAGCTAGTCCAGTCTCTACAGACACAAGTGTGAGCTAACAGCTGACCTGAGCAGAGCTAGTCCAGTCTCTACAGACACAAGTGTGAGCTAACAGCTGACCTGTGATGGAGATGTGCGGCTGTTGCACGGAGCTAGTCCAGTCTCTACAGACACAAGTGTGAGCTAGCAGCTGACCTGAGCAGAGCTAGTCCAGTCTCTACAGACACAAGTGTGAGCTAACAACTGACCTGTGATGGAGATGTGCGACTATTGCACGGAGCTAGGAGAGTGGTCCAACCACCTGTATCTTCATCTTGGGACGGACTGGCCTGCAGGAACTAGGGCTGTGGGCATTTCGTGGCATTCTTTGCTGGATAGAGAGAAGACAGTTATAGGACAGAGAGAAGATATGTAGAGAAGGAAATGACAGATATATGACAAAGAAAGGACAGATAAGGACAAAGAGAAAGACAAAAGAGATAAGGACCAAGAGAGGAAAAGAGAGAAGGACAGAAGAGAGCAGGCCCAAAAGAGGACAGAGAGAAGGACATAGAGGACAGAGAGAGAACAAGAGAGGACGTAGAGAAGGACAGATAAAAGAGAAACTTTTCCCAGATTCCTTGTTGCGGGTTGAACCTCAGATCCTCATCTAAAGAATAATAGAGGAAGGGTGGGTAAAGTCTAGAATGTAAACGAAGGAAGATTAAATAAATCACGATGATAATGAAGAGCTAACTAGTTTTCTAGAAAATAATTTTATTTTTGTAAATGTATTATTCCTGAACAAGCAAGAAGTGATTATGAAGGCTAGAAATACCACGTCCTAACTACCACCTTTCAGAACTTTACCAATATTTATATTGATAAAAGGGATGAGAAAGGTAGAATTTATATTAATGGTACCCGCATTTGGCATTAAAGCGAAGTAGGGAAACACTTCAGGATATATATGGCTTGATTTCGAACCCCAAACTTCTGGTCCACCGATAAAAACAAAAATTACGAGACTGACTCCTTAAGCCATGTGCCCTTCTGTGAGGGTCAGAAGTCGAGGAACAAGCAAACTAAACAAAGATTATAAGTTATTTTGAACACAAAATCGAAGAGAAACACAAGATTAAATAAATGGTACAGTGCACCGCACAGACTTTATATCTCTTTTATCTTAAAATAGACATTTACTAAAAACTCGTCAGGTTTGTGAAACAAAATAGTAGGACTGTACATTGTTGTAGAAACACAACTCCAAAGATCATATATGAAATATACAATATTACTTACTAATTCTATGGCATTTGAATATAATAACTCTGTTACAGAAAAATTGAGAAAAGAGAAACATATTTGTCCACCAAAGTGCATAAAAATCAAATTCATTTTCAAATATCTGAAATAAAAATATAGATATATTGGCTTATAACTTAGAAACTATTGGTTTTATAAAAATATATTTCAAATAAAAGATTTTTATCTTTAATAGTACTACAACTTTACAATGATAAGTTATTTCGTATCTCAAATAGTTGCGGAGAAATGATGAAAGTTGGAAAATTTCCCTTATATTCCCTCAGGAGAAAATGAGAATTGCCATCTTGTTTATAGATAAAGAGTTTATAAATATAAAATTTTATCACAAACGTTAGAACGAATTTTGAGAAAAACTATATTTTTATTTTTACCTTTAAGTAAACTACCCTTTATTATAGGGTTAAGTTTCTAATTCCAAAAACCTCTCGGGGGGGGACCTTAGGATACCAAGCTATATCCCAATCTGTAAAATAGTTTCGGCTCCAGCCCAAGGTACAGACAGACAGACAGACAGACAGACGGCATTGCGAAAACAACTTTTTTGTTTGTTTCAGGGGGTCATGAAACGTCGACTTAAAGGACCGGCTACACGGAGCCGCACCGCACCGCATTTTCTAACCATTTTTATATTATTTATAGACTGAATTTTATTACAAATTAAGTTAGCTATTAATTACGAAGAATAAAGTTTTAAATTAGTTGATAATTAAGAAGAGGAATGCTTGTTGTTCAATAAGTTGCTGTATATAATATGGTTTATCTTGTACGTAATGTTGGAAACAATGACTACAGCGTCACAAGTGCAATGGCTGTGAAAGAAATGCCTAGTTTTACCATGAAAACAAAGTTCGGAAGCTCCCGAACATTTATTTCCGGTGGTAGGTGGCTACACGCTCCGCACCGCACCGCAAAATTGCAGAACAATGCTCTCTCAACGATTCGTCCTCGCCGGTGCGGTGCGGTGTGGTGCGGCTCCGTGTAGCCGGAGCATCCAAATCTCGAGTTCGATTGTTTTGACGATCACAATACTTTCTCTCCGAGGTGTTGAGGGGAAGTAAAAGTTAGACAATTAGCTGTTAAAGCAAAACATTTAAAAAATATATATATATATATATATATAATGATAAGAGAAGGGGGACACCCAGAAGGAAAAAAAATGCTCAGTGATTCTCTTAGTATTTTAAACCGCAATATAAAGTTAAAAAAACAAAACATGAGCAGACCATAAGAGTAACTTGTCGTAGACATATTAAATGGATGTTACGTCAACTACACACACAGATACACCAGTACGTGTAGCCACCCGCAAGATATAAAATACACTTTTTTATATATATAAAAAGCAAACAAAAGAAACCAGATGTTTCGTTCTGGGGACATTTCTAGTCGTCCCAGCAGAACAGGTTTGTAATATTTGGAAAGTTTGTCTCAGGTGCGAGAGCAGATAAGTCTCAAGACTCCAATTGCTGGGGAGGCTGCTCTCAACACCTACAACCCACCTACCTACTCTGAGGAGAATATATTATTATTTATATTATCATTATTATTTGAGTTATTTAGGATTCCTGCATGGTAATCAAGTGATCTTAACTCTATATTTGATTAGTAATTGAATGTATTATTGAGCTGTATACTAAACATATGACCACAAGCAAGGCCGTAGTCGGGGGGGGGGTTCGGGGTTTAATTCCCCCCCCGAAATTTTATGAACAAAATATATATGGCTTTATTTATGGTTCAAACAATTTCAAAATTAAGGTACAAGTACAAATTAGTGGGCTGTGTTACTATAAAAAGCACTTCAGAGAGCTTCCAGAGGTGTTTGTTATTTAGAATTTTTTCTAGCCTTTGGCAGTTATGGTGTTATATTGTCATAAAAAAATTCAGATAGCTTCTAGAGGTGTTTAATATTTAGAATTGTTCCTATTTTTCGGCGGTTAGGGGGTTATGTTGCCAAAAAGAAACACTTTAGAGAACATCTAGAGCTGTTTAATTAATATCTGGAATTTGTCCTAGCGATGGGTTATTTTACCATAAAAAACACTTTAGAGAGCTTCTAAGAGCCGTTTAATAATTAGAATTTGTCCTAGCGTCCGATAGTTGGGGGTAGTGTTGCCATAAAAAACACTTCAGATAGCTTCTAGAACAGTTTTTTATTTATAATTTTTTTCTAGCCTCCATCAATTGGTGGATGGGCTCACCAAACCCCCCCACCCATGAAATTATTGGCTGGCTACGGCCTTGACCACTAGCTTTAAACCCTCATAGAAGGTTAAAATGTCGTGGAGTTCACGCGGGTTAGAGTGTGATTGAAGTCATCGTAAGACCTGATTAAGGTTTGCGCTGTACAAAGCACAAATTATTTATTCTGCTGTCGATGTTGTTCAGAATCATTAATCGTGTGAAAAAGTACAATTTCGATTGGATTCAATGTTCAAATCCCGTCATACTAACTGAAGAGGTAACCCCCGAACCCCCCCCCCCCCCGGACAGAAGCTGATACCTGGCATTCGACGGAAAACAGTAAAGGTGTCCCCCCCCCCCCACACCACACACATGGTCATGCCCCGCTTGATGCCAGGCTTGTCATTCCAGGCTTGCTAGGTTTCATCACACACGGGTCATGCTGGTACTGTCATTCCCTACTACGTGAACCCTGGTTTCATCACACACGGGTCATGCTATTACTGTCATTCCATACTACGTGAACCCTACATTTTGTATACTCGTGAGAATTTATTCATGGTGGAGCGTTGCAGAGATTTAACAAAATCTACTTTTCCAACCTCGTATACTGTTTTCACTAAATCAGCCATTTTCTGATAAGCCTCTTCCTTTTTAAACTCATTACTATACGCTTTACCTTACACTTTCCACAAAACAAGAAACGATTTGTACAAATTGATAAAGACCGTCATGAACTAAACATAGTTTAAATTAGGATTGGAATTCATGATAAAACGAAGATCAACCTCCAGCACATAAAACAACAAATAGATGAATGCTAAAAGTCTTGGCTAAGTAGGTTCACTGTGCATGCGTCAGTCATTCCGGGCTTGACGTTACTCACACATCAACAGTTTTGGCTTGTCTGCCTTGTCATAGTTCCAGGCATGACAGCAAAGCTCAAACACGTCTGATCCTTCATTCCAGGCTTGACAAACCGTCATTCCTGGCATGAATACCCCACTCACGATCAGTTTTGAACTGAACAGTCGAACTGACAAGCCCGGCATCAAGAGCGTCATGATCGTGTGTGGTGACCTTTAGAAAGGAGCAGACCTCCAGTACAAGAGACAGTCCAAACCATCAGGACAAAGATGACTGGATTACTCCACAACACTCCTCAGAGAGTGGTTACAAGATACAGTCCTAACCTCTGGTACAAAGATCACTGGATACTTCACAACACTCCTCAGTGAGTGGTTACAAGAGACAGTCCTAACCTCTAGTACACAGATGACTGGATACTCCACAACACTCCTCAGAGAGTGGTTACAAGAGACAGTCCTAACCTCTAGTACAAAGATCACTGGATACTTCACAACACTCCTCAGAGAGTGGTTACAAGATACAGTCCTAACCTCTGGTACAAAGATCACTGGATACTTCACAACACTCCTCAGTGAGTGGTTACAAGAGACAGTCCTAACCTCTAGTACACAGATGACTGGATACTCCACAACACTCCTCAGAGAGTGGTTACAAGATACAGTCCTAACCTCTGGTACAAAGATCACTGGATACTTCCACAACACTCCTCAGAGAGTGGTTACAAGAGACAGTCCTAACCTCTAGTACAAAGATGACTGGATACTCCACAACACTCCTCAGAGAGTGGTTACAAGAGACAGTCCTAACCTCTAGTACACAGATGACTGGATACTTCACAACACTCCTCAGTGAGTGGTTACAAGAGACAGTCCTAACCTCTAGTACAAATATGACTGGATACTCCACAACACTCCTCAGAGAGTGGTTACAAGAGACAGTCCTAACCTCTAGTACAAAGATGACTGGATACTCCACAACACTCCTCAGAGAGTGGTTACAAGAGACAGTCCTAACCTCTAGTACACAGATGACTGGATACTTCACAACACTCCTCAGTGAGTGGTTACAAGAGACAGTCCTAACCTCTAGTACACAGATGACTGGATACTCCACAACACTCCTCAGAGAGTGGTTACAAGAGACAGTCCTAACCTCTGGTACACAGATGACTGGATACTCCACAACACTCCTCAGAGAGTGGTTACAAGAGACACTCCTAACCTCTGGTACACAGATGACTGGATACTCCACAACACTCCTCAGAGAGTGGTTACAAGAGACAGTCCTAACCTCTGGTACACAGATGACTGGATACTCCACAACACTCCTCAGAGAGTGGTTACAAGAGACACTCCTAACCTCTGGTACACAGATGACTGGATACTTCACAACACTCCTCAGTGAGTGGTTACAAGATACAGCCCTAACCTCTAGTACAAAGATCACTGGATACTCCACAACACTCCTCAGAGAGTCACGACCTTCCCAAGGCCATGAATCATATGTGATCAAGTTCTCGCTGACAGGAAGAGACGGAGAAGATTGAAGAGGGCTAAAACCATCCCCGGTGCGTCTTTTTGAGTATAAAATTCCAGCCTTCCATTTCAAAGTCCACCCCTTCTTTCTGGGTACGCAGACAGAGTTCAGCTATGCAAGAGCCACCGAGTTACTTTATTATACCTATAAAATGTTGATGATTATTGATATCAAAGCAATAACAAATTATTGAAAATTTCCGGAAGAAATTCTCCTAAGTCATTTTCTGGCTCGTCAAAATGACGGGGCTTGTAGTAAAGCCAGGCGTAAGGTCAAACGTATATTACATATAAATTGTTGCTTCGTTTTTAGAAATCTGTAAACTTTGATATGATCAACCTCAAAGTAAAAGATTTTCTTTGTAATAATAAAACTGGTTTGGTATAAATTTATCTTGAAAGAAATGACGGCTTCCTCTTTTAATATACCTTTTAAATTTGAATTTTTTTTGCACATTTTTAGTGTACAAGCTTTTATTTAAAAAGAAAATTAATGAAAATTAATTGGGTAGATATTTATGTAACAATTTGATTCACGCTTTAATACATAAACAATTTTAAAATGTTGTTAATCATTTGAAAATCTAGAACACATAAACGGTGAACCGGTATATCTATTATTAATTCTATCCCCCTTCAACACTAAAGAAATCCTGTAATATAATATTTAATCTCTCCCAATATCTTCAGGAGCACAGAGTTTGTCGAAAAAACCGCAGCAAATGTCCCCTCCAGTGTTGGCATTCGTGGTCGAAACCTCTTTCACAATCCGACAACTATCGGCGAGAAGTTGGTTCATTTCCTTGTAGTCCTCAATAAACAAACAAGGTAGTAGAATATAAATAATAGTAATACACGTGAGAAACAAGCTGTATCTTCGGGGGTCCCCCTTTCTTGAACACACAAAATAAAAATAAAACTCTTTAAATACGACCTTGATATTGGGATGTTCCGGATTCCACATGACTCCGACGCTTCTATATAGTTACTGCTGGTGGGATAACAGTTGAAACTCTACTGCGCAGTGGAGGTTACGAGGATATCGTAAGGTGTGTGTGTGTGGGGGGGGAGGGGGGTCGAAGAAATAAACTATCTTAATATATATAATTCTTCTGTACTTGTGTATGTCACTGAACTCCTCCTAAACGGCTGGACCGATGTTGATGAAATTTTGGTGTGCGTTTGAGTGGGTCCGTGGGTGGTTTGGATTCACAATTGGACCCGGTAGGTGGCACTGCAATCGGGTTCTAGGAATTTTATTTTATTTTTTAGGGAATTTTTATTTTTTGGGCATTTTTTTAAAAAGATTTTTTGCATATCAGAACATGTAACCTCAAAATTTCACCCCCCCCCCAACATCACCCCCCAATATTTATAATAATGAATATAATATTAATAATTGACCGTTAAAACCTTCTGAAAAGTTCATGAATAATTGAACTTCTGAGAATAATTCATAGTTATGTTTGTGTACCATAGGTGGCGTTGATGTCGAATTCTGTGGTATTTGACGTACATGCGCAAGTCATTGTGAATTTTTAATTGTGATTATCACATAATATTTGTTTTATTATCGAAATCAATTATGCCACCCAAACGAAAAGCCAACGTTCGGGCAGGACAGCGTCTGTTGGGTCCGCTAGTACCATATATTTTTGTATGAGACATGACTACATGTTAGAAAAGGACAATAGGCACCATAATGCTTAGTCATGATTCCATAATGTAACTATCAGTGATAACTTGCTGTTTTATCACTGAGCACACTTAACAAAGGATTAAAGAGAACATGATTTAAAATTATATCAGTATTATTGTACTAATCAAAAACATTTGAAATTACCGTCTGTAGACACACTAAATGTATGTGATGAAGCAATATTTTAATTAATTTTGCTAAAACAGGTTTCTTGCTATTAAAACTGTGGAAACAATTACCTTAACTTGCATTACCTCCTTCTCCCCCTTAAGAGGTCACTTTGAACCCCTAATTCGATGTCAAACCATGTATGTTATTATTAAAGAATTTACTAAAAAAATAATGGGATTAAACTCTCTAAAAAAATTAATGACGCATTAAAGCGTCTCTCTTTGTCATTCACTATTTGTTTTTGTTGTTTTTCTTATAATCTAGCAACAACAACAAAAGTCTACTATCAAAAATGTTCCATCGTTTCCACGGATTTCCCTAACTATATTTCAGAATTATTGATAAGCGAGCGACAGAGCCGTGCGCTGCGTGATTAAAACTACATATCAAAATGTTATGGTCACGACACCAAATCTTTAGCTATTTGAAAACCAAGAATTGTATTTTCGAGTTGTTAGGACACGTTTGAAGCCGCTGATCCTTGCCTAGGCCACAGACAAGGACACAACAGATCCTCAGCCGTAAGGAAGTTTCGTTGTCCTTCTTGAGCCACGTTCAGTCTCTCAACACTAGAGTTCACTAGTGTCAATGCTCAGTGAAATAAACACTTTATAATGTGTAGTACGTACGTGTAACGACTCACTTTTAATATGCTGGTCATAAAGAGACTATTGGAATGGTAATGTTCAGTCTACGTAGGCCCATTGTGAGGTAGGATTATGTGAAGAGGGGATTGAAACAAGATTTGTGGAAGCCTGCCGATTGATTCGCGATGGATATTTGTGTCCCTAGTAAAACCATATTTAAAACTAGCATTTTTTTTTAAATTCCCCTGGATGGCACCTATCAATCCCCGTGTTGAAAGATTCAAACTCTTTCCACGGAGTGCGGCCATTTTATCCTGAAGGTGGTGGGTCTGGTGTATATTGTATGTGGCTTCTGCTTAGCGCAAGCCTTTGGGTAGCTTTGGAGAGGGAAATCAATTTCTGTCGTAGCTATTGGCCTCTCTTACTCAGACAATATTGAACTCTCCTACCCACACACTGAAAGGTTTTACGACCTCCTTGTGTATTATTTTCCCTAAGGAAGGTGACAGGTGACGCATCAAGGACGGGAGATCACTCGTTGCATACGTCTACAAATATCGCGATATTCAACACGTGGTTTGTCCATTATAAATATGGCTCATGGCAAAATGAAGTTAAAATATAGCATCATGTTTATAAATAATTAAATCGTATTTTAAGTTTTAGAAATTATAAAAGAATAATTGAAATGATCTCATTTTCAAGGACTTTGACGCGAAATGTATCAGTTTTGAGATGAAAATTAATGTTTAGAAACACATATCCAGTCTTCCTTGAATAAATAAAGCCATATTTTAACACAAAATAATATTATGAGCAAGTTGAGGATTTTTTCACTGGTTTGGAGCTTGACAACCGACATTAACATAAGAAATACAATAGTGTGAGGTTATTTCTTTTCAAGTAGGCGGTGCCCTTAAAGTGTCATGTCCATCCTCACCAGCAGTACTTCTTGTTTTATTTTTTATTTGCTCACTTCTTCATAGATACCGTTTATTTTTTATTTTTTTTCCAAGGCGGCGGAAGCTTGAAGCAGTAACCTGATCTTGAATTTACCTCTCCACCTCACCCGCTCCTCAATTTTGTAACTCTTCTCTCTCTCTTGTCTATTAATTCCTTCTACTTTTTTTTTCATTTTCTCCGACTGTCCTTCTTGGCTTTGACGTGTTCGATCTACGGACCAAGATTAGAAAGAAAAAAAAAGTTAAACGATGTGGGTGGATTTAATTGGGTAGATTGTAAGAAAACATTTCTCATGCTCTTTATTTTCTCTCCCTGCCATATTCATGTGAAATAAGCTGCAGCGCGTTGTTTCCATTCAAAGATAAATTAGTTAGAGACATGATTCACAAAGTCTTCAAGATGTGGAGATAACCAGTCGGTTGTTTTCTTTCAAAAATATATTATTTTTATTCGAGGTTGTTTATAAACTTGATTTTAAAACATTTGATAGGTATACATATTTTTGTTGAGTTCTTAGAAAAAAGTACAAATATTTATGAATTTATGAACTTATTTCAACATATGTTAAGACAAAATATTATATAATGTATAGACTTACAATGTATTTAAATTACTGCCCACTTTAATTTGAATTATTGTTTATTTTAATACCTCAATAAATCAAGTTAATGAAAGTTATAAGCTGTAAAATTATGTAATATATAAAACAAATGTTAGATTTTAACAGCAATAAAAATAATAATTAATTTTCTAACATCCTTTAGGAATACAATTTTAAAATAAATTATATTCTAGAAAAGCTAGAGGATATTGATGACGTGCCCCGGAAAGTAGTAAGTATGCCTACAAGCTATGTGAGACAACAGTTTGAACCCCGCCACTATTAAGATTAGAAATTAGGTCTAGGCTACCTTTGAGTGTAGCCAAACCGTGATTACCCAATGGCTCACAGGGTCACGCCCCACTAGCATTTTTCAAACATTTTTTTTCTTCTATTTTATAAAATATTCCAGTTAAGATTATTCATTCCTCGCTCCAAACATCACTCGAGAACTGTACCAGAACTCTCGTGACTGAATATAGAAACTGAGCAGGGCCAGCTGTGACATGCCCTCTCAGAAAAGCCACGCTCAATGTGAGATATCTCAAGGTCAATCCCCCTACCATTCAGGTGCCAGCTTAACACTAACGAATGGGGCCACCATACGATAAAAGTGTTCTATATTTTGTTATTTCATCCATGTGTCTGATTTAGTATGTGTTAAGTAAGACTCAAGAAGTGAGGTGACGCGTGAATATGATTAATTAAAATTAATAAAGTAAATTATTGATTAAATCTACGTTTCCTCATTAAAACTACAAGGAAAACTTAAAATCAACGGTTAGGATCAGGTCAGCCTAATGACTTTACATTTATGCAGGTGGATGGAAAGAAAAAAATAAAATGTTCTAAAGTTTGGTTTGGTAAACAATTGTGGTTAACTGTGAGTGAAGAAAAACAGAGCCTGTGTTGTTTTTAATGTTTATTATTTGGTGATGAAGGGTTGTGTACAACGATAGGTTATGAGGATCCTAAACATTTAAGTGAAAGAATTAAAATACATGAGGATTATTATGCAATTCATTTGGAAAATACATTTAAGATTACAATATTTGGAACAGTAACTATTGCATCACAGATAGAATCAGTGGCCAAAATTTCAGTCCAAAAACACAATGAAAAGGTGTCAAAAAATAGGCATACATTATTTTAGGCAGATTAATGGAATGATTAAAATATTATGGTACTCATGAACTGTCATTAAGAGACAGACGTGACCAACTTTTGTACAATTAAATTCATTCCCTTGGTAAGTTTAATTCATAACCTGTTTTCTTTTATTATTTCTGTTTGTGGATTTGTTTTGTGATTTTGTAATTCTAGGGATTTTTAAAAAATTAGGAAAACTTGAATGGATTTAATTTAATATGTTAATACGTGGTGAGAAAAAAAACCCATTACGTGTAGGCCTAAGTTTTGACCTGGCCCCCGAAAAAGAAAGATCACGCTCCGCCACTGATAAACAATAATGTGTTGAAGAGCATAGGTTGTCTAAGAGCTCCCGGCGAGACATCTGGTAGCATTACAAGAAACCAACAATCATACTAGACCAAGGTTCAGGGTTAGTAGTTACCACAAGGTAGACTTAGAAATAGCTGACTAGGAAATTTTTGTTACTAGAGATAATAAGCCAGGGAAGATATTTATTTACAATTTTAATCATTCCATGTAGAAAGAAAACATCAAGAACATCGCAAAATCCAAGATCGAAAAATATATTTAAAAGTAACCTACCCCCCTTACCACCATATATTTACCCGGAGCCCCAAGCCAGCTTGTATGTGAGAGTATCCACCATCCCCCTCAGTCTCTATACCCTGATCTAGCCGGTATATGGCAGTATCCACCATCCCCCTTAGTCTCTATACCCTGATCTAGCTGGTATATGGCAGTATCCACCATTCCCCTCAGTCTCTGTACCCTGATTTAGCCGGTATAGGGCAGTATCCACCATCCCCCTCAGTCTCTATACCCTGATCTAGCCGGTATATGGCAGTATCCACCATCCCCCTTAGTCTCTATACCATGATCTAGCCAGTATATGTCAGTATCCACCATCCCCCTCAGTCTCTTATACCCTGATCTAGACGGTATATGGCAGTATCCACCATCCCCTTAGTCTCTATACCCTGATCTAGCCGGTATATGGCAGTATCCACCATTCCCCTCAGTCTCTATACCCTGATCTAGCCGGTATAATAGCAGTATCCACCTTCACCCTCAGTCTCTATACTCCAAGCCAGCAGGTATATGGCAGTATCCACATCCTCATATCTATACCCTGAACCAGCAGGTATCCATACTCCTCCTCAGTCTCTATACCCTGAGCCAGCAGGTATATGGTAGTATCCATACTCCTCCTCAGTCTCTATACCCTGAACCAGCAGCCCAGCAGGTATGCGGGAGGATCCGGACCTTCTCATACACTTGTCTCAAGAGGAGTTGTTTTTCCACGAGCCGTGTTATTCCTCCTAAAAAAAAGTTCACTAAATAGAACCACAAAAATAAAACCTGAAAATAATCTCCGAGTCTTATTTATTAAAGAGAAAACCACTTGTAAGGCGGGCAGGTTTCATAAACAAATCAACGAGCACACATTGGCCGCCACTTAGTTTACTGCCCGACCTAACGCAATGAGCAGCACAGGGTCTACTTTTTTAAAATCATTAAACATAATAAAAATAATAATAATATTATTAATGAAATAATAAAGAGAATGAAAGAGTTGAGATAGTTTGATCTGGTGAGGCTTGTGTTGTTAAATATAGTTTTGTGTGTGTGTGTGTGTGTGTGTGTGTGTGTGTGTGTGTGTGTGTGTGTGTGTGTGTGTGTGTGTGTGTGTGTGTCAGGGTTTAAGAAACGTTGTTTGTCATGTTACCACGGTAGCGGTTTTATTCTTGTTTTATTTATTTCTATTTTTTTTTATTTATTTTTTTTAGAAAAATCAAATTGACTCAACTTTGAACGTGTTTAATTACTAGTGCACCTCTCCCCTCACCACCTTTTCTATTCCACCTGGAAAATAATAATGTTTTTAGGTTACATTAAAAAAAAGTCTAGAAGCACATTCTTTTTTTTTTTTTTCATTGTTACCGATAAGCTGTGGAGTGGTCGTATTTTTGTGTGGACACAACACCTTTTTAGGGATCTTCAGATCGCGTGGTATTCTTAGTGGTTGTCGAAAAGATAAAAATACAATTGGAACACATTACTGGATAAATAGAAAGAGCCTGTCCCAGTGATTGAATGGTCAGGTAGGTGAATACAGACTTAGAGGACCCTGGTTCCATCCTGTCTGCCCCAATGACTGAGTGGTCAGGGAGACCGAATACAGACTTAGAGGACCCTGGTTCCATCCTGTCTATCCCAATGACTGAGTGGTCAGGTAGGTGAATACAGGCTTAGAGGACCCTGGTTCCATCCTGCCTGCCTCAATGACTGAGTGGTCAGGGAGACCGAATACAGACTTAGAGGACCCTGGTTCCATCCTGTCTGCCCCAATGACTGAGTGGTCAGGGAGGTGAATACACACTTAGAGGACCCTGGTTCCATCCTGCCTATCCCAATGACTGAGTGGTCAGGGAGACCGAATACAGACTTAGAGGACCCTGGTTCCATCCTGTCTATCCCAATGACTGAGTGGTCAGGTAGGTGAATACAGACTTAGAGGACCCTGGTTCCATCCTTTCTATCCCAATGACTGAGTGGTCAGGTAGGGAATACAGACTTAGAGGACCCTGGTTCCATCCTGCTGCCTCAATGACTGAGTGGTCAGGGAGGTGAATACAGGCTTAGAGGACCCTGGTTCCATCCTGTCTGCCCCAATGACTGAGTGGTCAGGGAGGCGAATACAGACTTAGAGGACCCTGGTTCCATCCTGTCTATCCCAATGACTGAGTGGTCAGGGAGGCGAATACAGACTTAGAGGACCCTGGTTCCATCCTGCCTGCCCCAATGACTGAGTGGTCAGGGAAGCGAATACAGACTTAGAAGACCCTGGTTCCATCCTGTCTGCCCCAATGACTGAGTGGTCAGGGAGGTGAATACAGACTTAGAAGACCCTGGTTCCATCCTGTCTGCCCCAATGACTGAGTGGTCAGGGAGGCGAATACAGACTTAGAAGACCCTGGTTCCATCCTGTCTGCCCCAATGACTGAGTGGTCAGGGAGGCGAATACAGACTTAGAGGACCCTGGTTCCATCCTGCCTGTCCCAATGACTGAGTGGTCAGGGAGGCGAATACAGACTTAGAGGACCCTGGTTCCATCCTGTCTGCCCCAATGACTGAGTGGTCAGGGAGGCGAATACAGACTTAGAGGACCCTGGTTCCATCCTGTCTGTCCCAATGACTGAGTGGTCAGGGAGGCGAATACAGACTTAGAGGACCCTGGTTCCATCCTGTCTGCCCCAATGACTGAGTGGTCAGGGAAGCGAATACAGACTTTGAAGACAAATAATACAACGGGTCAAGGTGTCATGACTTGGTGGTAGTTGAAAGAAGAAATGTTGGCGTTATGGTGGCTCCTCACATGTGCATTCTATCTTGTAAGTGTTAAAATGAAACGTGGGGAATCCCGCGCGATTCAATCCCCTCTCCTCTGAATTAGCTCGACAATCTTCAAGCTTTCATTGCTCTCCACTCGAACGCTCGGATGTTCCAAACAACCTCCTTAGTAGGAACGATTCAATACGCTCGAATGATGATGAAACGCTTTCTCTTTGATCAAAACAACTCTATAAAACATCAAACTCTGTTCCAATTACAACCTTCAATAATATCTTGTTGGATTCATCCATCTCATTTTCAAACCAAGATTTGTATATATTTTAGTCAAACTAATTATTCGTCTGAGAAAAAAAAGTTGACTACGCTTAAATAATGATGAGTTCCTGTGTATTTGTAACAAGCTTCCCCCAGGACGTTCCAACAACACTTGGTAATATCACGCCCGTCGCCTTCTATGGACATTTTCTTGCAAAGAGAAAAAGGTGGGGGGGGGGGGGGGGGGGAAGACGGACAAAAACGCTCATTTATTCAGTAAAATCAAATTATTTGACCAACAATTATTTCATAAAGTCCGCATTTTACTGCCCGTTTGGTATATATCCACGTACTCACATTGAGAGGAGTGGGTATGAGTAAGGTAAAATTTAGAGGAAATGTACCCACTTTTGAGTGAAAAGATAGGGGGGAACCATTTAAAAAAAACACCGTGACATACGAACCAGACAAGACGAGACCAACACTTTAATCCGCGTGGCCATGGTATGTGTCACAGACTTACAATGTTTAGTTTGCTAACTACACATCACCTTAGGTAAGAATCAGGTGCTCTATTATGACGGAGTGTAGCCACATTTGCGTAGAGGAAATTATATAAAACGTTTAGGAAATAAAATCTCAATACACCCAACCGAGACTCGATCCCCGATATCACTGTCAACGTTTAAGCCAGACAAGACCCGACTGACGCCTCTGTCCTCATGACCACCAGTGTGGCTATCTCGTGATGGACCTTCTCGATGAATTCTTCCTACGAAATAGTTTCGAAGGTGATCGGGCCTAAAGACAAGGTCGTGTAAAATATTACTCGCGGAAGAGTCATCAACGCCGTCCTTTTTTTTTTTTTTTTTTTCCTGACGTGGGCTCCTGTTGGGCGTCGTCCCGGTGAGTCTGGTCGCAGTCTCGGGTCCCGTTCAGGGTGGAGGAACCAAAACTACTCTTTTTTTTTGTTCTTGTCAAAGAATGTCAACCTGAAAGTTGCGTGGTGGTGGTGCTGTCTTTTCTTCTGCCCACTTCTTATGAATGAAACGACACCTCCAGGGGGAGGAGGGGAAGGTAGTAGTGGGAGTGGGAGGGGGACCACTCCCAGCCATTGTTCTTTCGTGGAGGCGATGGCGAAACGCAATGGTTGACGAGTTTTACCCCCCTTCCCACTTCTTTTCTGTATTGAAATAAAAATGACAATGAAATGTATTCCGAACATGCTTTCCTTTTGTTTATTTTTTTTATATTAATGTAATGGTAATAAAGTGTAGACAATAATGGAAGACATTCAGGCCGGCATATTCAAGTGCACAAATAATGACTGGTTATGTAGTGTCACCAGGCTCTGGAACCCTCCCTCCTCGGACAGGGAATGTTTTTTCAACACACAGGTATAACAAACAGATTTTTTTGCAACTCCATTGATTGTATAATCTATAGAAGAAATTATCTAGTTTGTGCAATATACAAGTATTAAAAAAGCGTGGGCACATGTAGGCCTAGTTGACTTTCTAGAGGATTCATCCTTGAGATTATTCCTAACAACTAGTCACAATATTTCACACATTTCAAGGTAAGTGAATTGAACAAACCGGTGCAAGGCAGTTAGACGAGCGGTAAATGTCTCTGGAATAATGTGGTCAGTGAATTGTAACGGGCCAGACTGGTCAGTAAACATCCCTCAGTAGTGGGTGTGGAGGGAGCGTCCTCAAGCGTCCTCAAGGACATGTCGTTACTCCAATACTCCGTACAGTTGCTACACGCGCTGACACGTAGCGGATGACATCAGTACTCTACTGGTAAGGTTCGCATGTTTTCACAGCTTATTACTTTAGCCCAAGGCTAGGTGTAAAACATTTCACGCTTCAAAGTCACATTTCACATTCTCATCTGTCCATGTGCTGAGATTTTTTGTAGCCACATTTACCGCTCTTGCTGGCCATACACGCTCGATTCCGATACCATCAATAAATCAAATCTGGCCCATACGAGTCCACCTACAATGAAATTCGATCTTGTGTGGTGAGAGATGAGTCTGACCCAGCATCTGGCCCAGTCAATGGGATCACACTGGGACGTGTGTAGTGAGACCAGAGCCAAGTCTGACCCAGCATCTTGCCAGTCAATGGAATCACACTGGGACGTGTGTAGTGAGACCAGAGCCAAGTCTGACCCAGTCAATGGAATCACACTGGAGCGTGTGTTCAGCTTGATGTCCACTATCGAAGGTATGATCTATTAGCAGATCTGGAAGGAACTCACCAAAATAGGTTCATTAAGGCACATCAAGAGGATATTCGCATAAACACTAATAGGGTAGAGGGAGGAAGTAAAGACTGGGAGGAAAATATACCAGTATTTGAGTAATAGAAGATTAAATACTATTTTAGGTAATTAGCTAGATTTTATTAATATCTGCTTAAAATAACGTTGAACGTTGGAGTTCTTTCCAGTTGATCCGAAATAGCACTGAGATTTATTAAAGTCGTGAAATGTTCAATATCTCATGATCACTCAGACAAGCATCACCCAACATAATGCTCACTAAAGGAATATTTGTCCATTTTCATTAGAAGGTGGGGCGTAACAATTGATCCAGAATGGTAATCAACTATAATGTAATTAAAATAACCTCAAAATAGTAGAAACCAACTTTTTGACCAATTCCTGAGTTTAAGAAAGAGATAACTAAATAAATAAAAACATGTAAATAAATACAGTATTTTATTTACACAATTCGAAAAATCGAAAGTAACATATCATAAATTGTTGTTGTATTTGTGAAATGTTAAGAATATCACTACGTAGTCATTCACTATTCACTTTGATGGATCATAATTAATACAAAATACCTATTGATTTGTAGTCTAAATGTCTGTCTATTAACTGTGTCTGCCAATTTATTAGAAGATAGTGGATAGTAGAGAGAAGGAAAAGGTTCTTCATGAGGCCTGTGAGCTGAACGAATTCATGTCCGTAGCGGTGCCACCAGCTTACAAAGGTTGCTCTTTTCACTTTACCGATTTAATTACACTGATGTTTTATAGCACAACACATTATACCATTTTATTTTCAATGTTTACAAGACGTATTTTAAAAATTTGGCAACATTATCCGTTGGAATCTGATCTAATGCCCTTATAATACATTCAAGCTTTACATTTAGAAAGATTTACTAACACAAATGGGCACGAGGAGCCTATCAGCGCCCCCTTGTTCACGGTGCCCAGGGTTATCGCCCCGCTCGCCCCCCTTGTGGCGGCCCTGATGAAAATATATATATTAACATGGTAGATATATTTAGATAGTATTTGAACAGCTGAATATATTATTAGTTAAAATATAAATCGACTTATATTAATGCGACAGATGAATTGCTACTTTTATATAAAACTCACCTTTAATTCCTTCACCCTCCCTTCCCCCATCTTTACCTTATTTTACGGTGACATTATTTAGAAGATTTTGGATGTTCGCCAATCACGGTTGGTTTTAGGGGGGTTATTCAACTTTAATTTCTTAAGTGGTTTCCAGTAAAAGTCTTATGATAAATAAAAACTGGATCAATCTTTGAAAACAGATATCTTGAAATGTATTTCACAGTCTTTCGAAAAGAGCAATCAAAATAGTTGTCTGGTTCTGAAATTACTTAAAACGAGATTGAGCTGTAGAATGCTGTCCTTGAGAGGAACACTTTCATAATTTTTAAACGAAACATCACTAATACGATGTGAAGAACATGAAAGTTCCACTGATACAAGAAAACACTATTATTTACACAATTAAAATAAACCTCATATCTGCTAGATCACACACATTTAATTTATAGTCTGGTTTTATTAACAATAATCATTAAGGAAGGCACTTTTCCAACTAGAATCCTACATAGTAGCAACAAACAAAATGTTTGACTTGTTTTGGTTTATTGACAACAATAATGAACACAGCAGAATATTTTATTATGACTTGCCAAGCCTCCACCGTGGTTCGGATTCCACGTTAAACTGTAGGTCCTCCATTTCATCTCACAATCACCCTACCATCCACATTAGCGTAAGTGCGTACAACCCGAACGGGTAGTAAGACTCGGTGCTAATAATAATAATTAATAAATAATATAATAAATAATAATTATTTGTGACTTCTCATTTAATTTTTTTAAATCATTCTAAAACAAAGGTTATCTGAATAAGTGTACCTTAAAATTGTTTTAAATTATTACTTACAGCACTATGATTATTTGTGGCTTAATCAAAAGGGGGGGGGGGGGTTTATGGACGAGGAAGCTTTTATAAAACCTACCAGTCTAGGACAATCCAGGTATTGCGAGTCTGACAACTTATTCCACATGACTACCAGTGCGGGTAGGCCAAGATATCAAAATCATTTAATGTAGGCTCATTATAATCTTAATTTACACTTTATATATTCATACCATACACGAATGTATGAGCTGGGACTTGATAGAGTGGTCGAGTGGTCAAAGAGAGGACTGGCGAACACTTTCGAGCGCACGTCCCAATATACCGGTATTTTGCGGATAAATTCTTTTCATGGTCCCAAAGAAATGTTGAGGAGTGAAATGGAATTTTGGAGTTATTCATTATTATTATTATATACTATATTATTACATGACAAATTGTTATCATTAAATTATAATTATATGTTTTTATTTTTAAAAAGGAGATAGTTAAAGAACACTAATGTTGAAAGCAATATTAGGAAAGATATTTAACGTTGCCTTTTTTTTTTTGTTACATCAATTACTATTTCCACCCTGTGGCCTGGGTCAGTCTTTTATTCAAGTCATATATTTACCACTACCAGCTTGCGAGACCTGTCGTAGCTTCATATGCCTTCTAATCTAACTTAAGACTGGGACAGGCACTACATCCAGTTCCCCGGCCATTAAATCATCACTATGAAAGGAAAAGGATAAACCCACATTTCATCAATGATACATTTTTCGGCCATGCTTGGAATCGAACCCGGGACCCTTATCTGGGTAAACAGAGTGACTAAGCTAAGGTATCGAATAATTGTAGCCTCTGATTTGTTAAAAAAATAATAATAACGTTTTGTACTTTACTTGATATTGATTTTATAGCAATATTTTACTTTACTTCTTAAGAGATAAAGTTAATGACGTGAGAAAAATAATAAAATTGTGTTTTACTGGTTGGGCAACGCACCATAGACCGTTAATACTGAATGCCCTGTGTCAGAAACTCTTGACGCGTGCCATAGTCTGGCCACCCCTGGTTTTAGGCGTCAGTAGTGCAATAGATTAGATTGGTGGGGACGGCTGAGGGTTTGATTCCCGGCTGGCTGTACAGAGCTTGCTTTACCTCATTTTTATCACCACTCTCCCTCCACACAAATGTCAGTATATCTATTTTAAACTATACCTTCCTCTTCCCTACTTGATTAATTTAATTGGATACGGATCACCCTGAAGATTGGGCGAAAAAATGTGAAAAACTTTTTTATGTATTTAAGTATTTCTTATCTTGTAGTTCTTCAGGTGCTTATCACGAGGGGAGTAGACACTAATGTTTTACCGCTTCTAGAACAGAACCAAAGATTATCTGAGGCCGACGATAGACGTTGCCTCGATTTCAACCGTTCTTGGCCATGACCGAGGATACGTTGATGCTGTCACAATGATTGTGCCTGATGCAAGTCCTCTGCTGATGACGTCACGATAATCGTGTCTGATGCAAGTACCTTGATTATGACGTGACAGTGATCGTGTCTGATGTAAGTTTCTGTCCGGCCAAGAGGAACAGACGACAGGATTTAGTGACCCTTGACATTGCACTGGCACTGGACCCTCTTGTTACCTCCATCCTTTGATACCTGACTACTGGCACTGGACCCTCTTGTTACCTCCATCCTCCGATACCTGACTACTGTCACTGGACCCTCTTGTTACCTCCATCCTGATACCTGACTACTGGTACTGGACCCTCTTGTTACCTCCCTCCTTTTATACCTGACTACTGGCACTGGACCCTCTTGTTACCTCCATCCTTTGATACCTGACTACTAGCACTGGACCCTCTTGTTACCTCCATCCTGATACCTGACTACTGTCACTGGACCCTCTTGTTACCTCCACCTTTTGATTCCTTACTACTGGTACTGGACCCTCTTGTTACCTCCACCTTCTGATTCCTGACTACTGTCACTGGACCCTCTTGTTACCTCCACCTTCTGATTCCTGACTACTGGTACTGAACCCTCTTGTTACCTCCATCCTCCGATACCTGACTACTGTCACTGGACCCTCTTGTTACCTCCACCATCTGATTCCTGACTACTGGCACTGGACCCTCTTGTTACCTCCACCTTTTGATTCCTTACTACTGGTACTGGACCCTCTTGTTACCTTCACCTTCTGATTCCTGACTACTGGCACTGGACCCTCTTGTTACCTCCACCTTCTGATTCCTGACTACTGGTACTGAACCCTCTTGTTACCTCCATCCTCTGATACCTGACTACTGGTACTGGACCCTCTTGTTACCTCCATCCTGATACCTGACTACTAGCACTGGACCCTCTTGTTACCTCCATCCTGATACCTGACTACTAGCACTGGACCCTCTTGTTACCTCCATCTTTTGATACCTGACTACTGGTACTGGAGCCTCTTGTTACCTCCCTCCTTTGATACCTGACTACTAGCACTGGACCCTCTTGTTACCTCCATCCTGATACCTGACTACTAGCACTGGACCCTCTTGTTACCTCCCTCCTTTGATACCTGACTACTAGCACCGGACCTTCTTCTGCAGACTAATCATCGTAGAGATAAACTTATTTAAAGGTTAGAACAGTAACTAAATATACTGTCATATATCCATACGCCAAGTAATGCGATCTGCAGCTGTTACTTTTGATATATATTATCAATACATACAAATTAACAACATTAATATACTAAAATGTTATCAATGTAGACCACAACAGAATATGTTTGTATTTTATAAAAGGATCTCTCTATTAAAACTAGACTGTAAACTCTGAAAGGTATCAAACCTACCTTGACGGATTACACTTTGATCCTAACTTACAAGCAGTAACATAATGAAACTATGCAAGGAAAGGTCTAGTCCGAATGCACTGGGGCTAAATTACTACATGTGTTTATTACACAGAGGTTTTCCCCTTTCTCTCTCCACGCTAATGAGAGTCCACTAAGAAATCACCTCACTCATCCCTGTCCTTACTTTGAGGAAAATATCCTTTCTCCTGGGTATTTCTCGTGAGATTGGCAGTTGTTCTTGTTGGAGCCGCGTCTAACTACTCAGTCGGGCTATACGCCTACCTTAACTACGCTAGAGATGAACAGTACAGTTCTAGAGCAAATTTCTCCACATTTACATGGAGGGAGAGTGGGAAATCATTTAGTTAAAAAAACAGTACACCCAACCGGGAATCTAACCCAGATCTTCCTGTCACCGGGACCAGTCACCCATTAAAGTGATGCCTTTGACTATTCGACCACCGAAGTAGGTGACCTTGGCATTAAATCTGTCAATAAAAAGTATTGAGTAGTTTTTTTATCACTATCATTCGAAGTTGTCATTGGTGCACGTTTAGAAAGAACAATCCCGGCCATCTTTTCTTCCCCTCGCACGTTTGTACGCCACGATTCTCTGAATTGTGTTTAATTAGTCCACAAACAGATTAATGAACCTGTCCTTTCTTTCCCTCCAAGTGTGATTGGTCCGGAACATTAGTCAGACAAGTACCGTTTCATCGGTCGAGCATTACAGTCAGGCGCATAGCTTACACTCCTTACCAACTAGTTACAAAACTACACTTTTTAAACTGGCCCGTTACCGTTTGGTTTAAAATAACTTTAATTAGATTGAATTACCCAATTTTCAATTTAAACCGAGTCGAGATATCTTGGAGTATTTGTTGTCACTCGCGTATTAAATTATTGCCGTTAAGGGGGAAGTTTAAGGTGGGATGTTTAAGGTGAGTGTTTTTTAAATGTCCATAGTAAAAGTATTTTTTTTTTTTGGCCAAATATAGTAAAATTGTGCTCCAGTAGATATATTTAGTTTGGTTTTCAACACAATGGTAATCTCAACATTTGTTGACTATTTAACGTGACCTTAGTGACAGTTGAAAAGGACTTTTTCCTTTCATTTAAAATGTTTCTGTTTAAGTTCCAGTATACTCATGACTGATATTCAACAATAATTGTTGATATTACCACGCGTTGAAAAACTAAACTAAACATATCTACTGAAAGAATGTTTTATTTACTTTGCTCAAAAAAATTATTTTTGCTATAGAAACTTAAAAAATACTGACCACTGCGAGCCTGACGACGAAATCAATGTGATCACCCATGTCGGTCTAAGCCTTGTGTTTCTTGTCCATTGGCCGACACGATACCAATGATGTTTTCCCGATAGTAAAGTATTAGCCGATACGACGCACTGTGGGGCCAAATCCCAAAAAGCTGGCCAAAAGTCGCAAGCTTTTTTTTCCAATTTGAGTGAAACTCAGTACCCGGGGATTTTTGGGGTCGCTGATTACGAATCCAAAGTCAAAATTTAGAAAATCAAAATGGTAATTCCAATATGGACAACTTATATAGAAAAAAGTTTTATTTAGGCTAAAATTTAAATTTTTCCCTTTTCAATGATCGTTAATTAAAATTTTAGTTCTAAATAACAACAGAAAAAATAAAGAATAAGAATGCTGCCAAAATTCTAGTAGCTGATAATAATTTTTTTTAAATTTTTTTTTAGCACCGCGTCTTACTACCCGTTCGGGTTATACGCTTACATACTAATTACACTAATGGATTAGGAATTGGGAAGGTTGAATTTAGAGGAAGTGAACCCGCATTTGCGTGGAGGTAGAGTGGAAAAACATTTAGGAAAAACCACCCTCAGTTCACCCGACCGAGATTCGAACCTCGATCTCCCCGTCCTCAGTGGTCTAGCTCAACACGACTGGCGCGTTAGCCAACTACGCCACCGAGGCGGGTCTGATAATAAAGTTATTGTAAAAAACTTTTTTTTTTAGTGTTTAGTTACTTTTTTAAAGAATAACATTAAATTTCTTACTAAATATGTAGTTGCTTATGAAGAAAGGAAGTGAAATCAAAAGTTAAAGTGTAATATAAATCTGTATTTACTAAAATACAGTCAGTTACAACTTTATACATCGTCATCAGAAGAATAATTTGATTGACAGTCAGTTGATTCAACTGTAAGATAGCTGAATCTTTTCTTACTTACTCTAATACTTGGCGCAATTAATAATAATGCTTCTGGTAGCAAACGATTCTATTTTATTTTCGGGGTAATTTGCGCAAAACTAGAAATAAATGGATTGGATGTCAATAGTAGGAGTAAACTATGTATATCATATTTTTCCCCCGGGAACATTTTCTCACAAAATCTTCTCTGAACCTTTTAATATACTTGTTACTAGACTCTTGAGCGTCATCGGACATTTGTTTTTTTTATTATAAAAACTTGCACCAGTTTATTATAAAAATTAGCAGCAGTTTTTTGTTGTTTTCATTAAATAATAGTTGAATCTACAACCTACAATCGGTCTGGTCACAGAACTTTACAGAACTCATAAACTTTTATCTATGTTTTTAAAAAATTTGATTGCAATTTTACGTTCATTTTCATACAAATCATTTGTTTTTTGATATCACATAAATTATTAGTATAAATTTTGTAATAAGTGATGATATTCTAATTACTTTCAGCTGTCAAATACATTTTTTACATCTAAAATTTATATAGTTTTGGCGTCTTCTTGAATGTAACCTTTAAGAATTCGGCTCCGAACACGACACGTCTTGTTAGAGCGAGGGTAACTTTTCAACTGGATGTAATAGCGGGTATAAGGGACATAGTCATGACCCTCTATAGTCCAAAATTCGACCTTCGTACTATTACTCAAACTAACCCACCCCTTCAAATCCCTGAAATCGAAACTTTAATTTTTCAACATTTAACATTTGGCCAACTTTTT
This sequence comes from Timema podura, assembly GCA_033556935.1. Classification (NCBI taxonomy): domain Eukaryota; kingdom Metazoa; phylum Arthropoda; class Insecta; order Phasmatodea; family Timematidae; genus Timema; species Timema podura. Next base: position 49,983,986 of record JAVRXN010000005.1, read on the forward strand.
TGGATTTGGCCCCACTGTGCAACGCCGATAAAATCGTTTTACTCTTTTTTCATTTTAAAGACCTACATCGATATTGGTGACAACAAAATGTTAACTTACCCGTCAATCACTGTTTTGAGCTGGGACAAAAACTTCGTCATAGCTGCTGTCAATAAACCATATTTATTATATATTTTTCATTTAAGTTGAAAAAAGAGCAATTGTGAAACGGTTCTGATTACATCCTATAGTGAAAGTTAGATAGGCCTACCTGTATGTTGAATTCTAAACATGGTTCGCAGAGCTAGAGGACGTCTTACAGAAATCCTTGAACTATTTCCTCATGAGTCGAAATACATGTAATTATACATGAACACATTTGATTGATCAGATTATAAAACAAAAGATCCATTTAAGACTATCCATGCCACCACAAGAAATGTTAGAAATAACTTTAAAGTAAGTACTATTTATCAAAAGATTATTCCAAATAAGTCTAAATGTCCAAAAACTAGGATACTGAAAAAGCCTTTGATTTTAAAAACTTTACCACACCTATTTAATACAAAAGTTGTAGAAATTTCAAATTTAGTCTGCGTACTGGCTCTTAAAAACCACTAAGGTATTCTGGTTTGGTGATGGACGCACTGTTGTTCATTTGGGTAGTGAGTTCATGGATTTGTTCGTCTAATAAAGGTGTTTGTTGCCACATTTCTGTATAGGAATCAAATGTATTGCTTGTACTGGGTGATGTAACTGCTAAAAAGGATGGGGATGTCTGCAAAGTGATGCGTTTCTGCTTGATTTTTTTAAATTGCTTTAATAATTTCCATTTGTTAAACAAGTTTCTAGTCTTCAGACATGCCCGTGACTTCTGGTGAAAATTATGCAAAAAATTATCTTCTTTGTCTTGAGCAGGTGTAGGGTGTTTCGGGAATGATTCTGAAAATTCTGAAGCTTTAGATGTCTTTAGTTCTTGAAAAATGTATATTTCAATATAATATAATCTCGTTTGGATGTTGTTACTCTTTGACTGAAGGAGGCTTGGGAGAGTTTGGTGTTTAATAGCAAGAGTCTGAACGCTTAGCGCTGAAGGCTGTTTTTCATCCATTGATTCTTCTTGAGAATGACTTGTTTGACCAATATTTGAGTTCGTGTCACAAAGCTCATAGGAGCTCAATGAAAATCGCAAATGTTCGGCGTATAAATAAATATATATATACTTTTTTTTTCAGCTTGACCACTTTTAGTCTTCGGGTTATAGTAAATGCAACTCTTAAGCTTGCTCATTTTTATTGAACTGTGTTTCTTGTAAAAAAAAAAGTATACATATGCAATAAAAAAATATATATACTACCGCTATACCAGAGCATAAAAGTTTAAATCCATATTTTTGTCTTTAAGGTATTTGGCTTCAGATTATACATTTACCCATATGTTTTCTAACCACCGGATAGGAATTATAACAGCAAGCAAAATTATGAAATTAGTTTTCATCAAAATATGGGACATCCTCTAAGAAAAACGTTTCCCGAAGCCAACGCAGCAAGACTGGGAAGATATAGACGGAAACTTTGAAAAACAATCTCATTTTACTATGTACATTGGTGCTATAAACAGTAAACATGTTCTTGATGAAAATTTTCCACATAGGGTGTCAATGTGTTATAACTACAAAAAAAAATTTTACTATAGTTCTTTTGGAAATAGCTTACTCAGATTATAAGTTTATAAACGCCTACGGGAAGTACTGAGATTCGTCTCTATTACAGCAAAGCTAACGCCTTTTTGGAAACAACTCATTGAAGGAAAATTAAATGTACCAGATGCCAAACGCCATACCACCAGATTCAGTTCAGTTTAAGTGCCCCATGTATTTGTCGCTGACAATGCTTTCCCTATAGTGAGCATTTCTTAGAGATTTAGGATACAACACATCTATCAAGCAGCGAGTTTTCAACTACCGACTATGTATTTAACAAGGCGATACGTAGAATGCGCATATGGAATATACAGTAGCCCCATGGCTTCTTTGGTGCTAACTGACAGCTCACAGCTGACGGCTTTTAAAAGCTACCAGACCAAATTACGTATCCCCACGCCGAACCATATGATCTGCAAAAAACATGTGTTTAGCAGATATCACTTCTGACAGTCAAAATTTAAGTATATGCCTAAATGTTGACTTCAGAAGTCAGCTGTGAACTGTCAGTCAGCACCAAAGAAGCCATGGGGCTACTATACATACCCTTAATATTAGGGCTAGAATCCAAATCATGATTTAGGCTCGAGATATGAACATTTAGTATATATATATCAAGCTCAAAAGAAATCCACTTAACCCTTTTGGCTACAATCCCGGGTAGAGACAGATAGACAGACAGACAGACAGACAGACATGGTAAGACACACCTTTGTTTTAGTTCGGGGGCACATAAAACGACGTAGAAAATGTTTACGATTGCAATACTTTCTCTTTACGAAGAAGTGAAACTAGACCTATCCACATCATCCAGGAAAGCTAATATTCAAGATCTTGTTTTGAGTGACAGCTTTATCTAATAGATGAACTAATTTTAATTATTTTTGGTAATAACTTCGGAGACATGGAGAATGTGGATAATATATGCACATTTCCGCAGACAATATAAAGAAGTAGTTGTCAGAGGGTGTGGTGATAACCACATGACCACGTCGCTGCTATGTCAGGTGGGCGTAACTACGTCCGTCCCTTGCTTCACTGACTTCAGAGGATCGTAAAGTAATTAAAGAGAGATATTAGGACTGGTCTACTGCATTTTTAAGCGTTAAACATACTTAAAAATACAGAAATAAATTATTCATATATTTAAATACTAATTTTAAGAAATGTTCTTTACAAATCAATTTAAAAAAGCAATTTCCTTGATAGCGTGTACAAAAAATTGTAACCAAATTCTTTTTGACTCACATTTTGTATGATTATTATTTTATTTTATAAAGTTTGATAGAGTAAAATTATTTTTCTATGAGGGGCATCAAACATGTAAGAGCTCAGTGGGATCCAAATTGTCTCATCAGCTTAAAATAAACGACAAAATGATCTTTTTAAATTGATCCTTCCTCTGAAAAACTTGTTTTAAATCATGACCAAATAATAATAGAATACTACTCGTATTTAAAATAAATACATGAGAACACATTTCAAAGCTTTGAAAAATCAGTTAATTTTACATTGATTTTCACCGATTTTTTTCATACGTTGACTATAAGTTATTTAGCGTAGATTTTGTTTTAATTCAGCCGTTTGAACTCTTAGTTCCGTCGGTAACGTGTCTGCCTTATGAGCTAAGTGCCCCGGACTCAATTTCCAGTATGATTAAAACATGTATCATTGGTGAAATTTGGGTTTCTCCTTTCACAATGATCAATTAACGACCGGGTCTAGCTGTCATGTCTGTTCTAGATTTAAGTTAGTTTATTAATCTTGTTTGGTTATGATAAGTCAGTTTAGAAATTGCACGTTAAACCCTCCAAACAAAATAAAAAAAACTATTTTATCGTAACTTACTACCCATCCAGGCTGTAAGCAGTGGTGCAGGAACGTTTTGATTTGGGTGTGTGGAAATAATCATGTTCTTTTATAGGGGATAACATTTTTTTAGTTTAAAAAAAGGCCAAGAAAATGTAATACAGCTGCCCCTCACACTACGCGAGTGATTGATAAATAATCGCGTAACACGAAGACACAAGTGAATTGATTTTAACATTGGTGATATAAGGATTACTCCAAAGGAAAAAAAGTAAATAAAAACCTAAAACTTGTAAATGAATGTAATTTTTATTAATTTATCTAGCTAGTACAATTCTATAGGTTAGCCTACACCTATTGTCAACCTTCAATCCCCTGAAATTTGTAAACAAACACAATTTTTAATTAATGTATCTAATTAATACAATGCTACAGGTACTCACACTGTTAATCTTCAATCGCATGATAAATTAACCGGATCTGGCAAATCTGGATTATCACTATCTTACTCTTGATGGTAAGCTCTTGCTCTCTTGACGGTCATTGGACGGTAAGATCTTGCTCTCTTGAAGGCTCTGAAACGGTTAGCTTTTGCTCTATTGACGGCTCTTGATCTCTTGAAGGTCCTGGGATGGTAAGCTCTTGATCTCTTGAAGGCCCTGAGATGGTAAGGGCTTGCTCTCTTGAAGGCTCTGAAACGGTTAGCTTTTGCTCTATTGACGGCTCTTGATCTCTTGAAGGTCCTGGGATGGTAAGATCTTGATCTCTTGAAGGCCCTGAGATGGTAAGGGTTTGCTCTCTTGAAGGCTCTGAAACGGTTAGCTTTTGCTCTATTGACGGCTCTTGATCTCTTGAAGGTCCTGGGATGGTAAGCTCTTGATCTCTTGAAGGTCCTTAGATGGTAAGGGTTTGCTCTCTTGAAGGCTCTGAAACGGTTAGCTTTTGCTCTATTGACGGCTCTTGATCTCTTGAAGGTCCTGGGATGGTAAGCTCTTGATCTCTTGAAGGCCCTGAGATGGTAAGGGTTTGCTCTCTTGAAGGCTCTGAAACGGTTAGCTTTTGCTCTATTGACGGCTCTTGATCTCTTGAAGGTCCTGGGATGGTAAGCTCTTGATCTCTTGAAGGCCCTGAGATGGTAAGGGTTTGCTCTCTTGAAGGCCCTGGGATGGTAGATTCTTGCTCTCTTGAAGGCCCTGGGACGGTAAGCTCTTGCTGGCACGAAGGCCTTAGGAAGGTAGGCTCTTGCTCCCTTGAAGGCCCTTGGATGGTAGGCTTTAGCTCTTTTGAAGACATTTGGACGTTAAGCTCCTGCTCTCTTGAAGGCCCTGGATTGGTAAGCTTTTGTGGTTGTGAAGGCCCTGAGTCTTTAGACGGATGATTTTAAACTTCTTTGATGAAATAGTCAAGACTCAACTGACGGTCAGCATTCTTCCTCTTTAAATAGAATTCTTTGTAGCAAGCCAAATAACTTTGAATCTTTCTGGCAACTTTGGCGCTTCTATCCATGTTAGGGTTATTCTCTTCAATGTTTCTTATTGCACTGTCAATGTGCTTAAAATATTCATCCATTTGTTTTGTTGAAAGTTGTTTGATAGGCTCAACAACATAGGGCTCTTCCTCTTCATCATTTATGTCATTCTCCATTTCCAGAAAATTTTCATCCACATCTTACTATGTCAACGATGCCATGTCTTGAATCGGAAAGCTCGTGATCAGGATCAAAATTATGAGAATCAGAAACTTCAGGCCAAATATTTTTCCAAATTCCCTTCATACAAGACTGTTTAACTTCTGCCCATGCATCTCCAATGTTATCAATACCACCCCCTAACACCAAAATCTACAGTAAAGATCATTGCCTTCACTGGAATGTGCGTGCACAAGGTTACGCCACCACCGCACAGGGTGACTGCAAAATTACAGCTGACCATGCATTATTTTTTTGAATCGCGTTATATCGAGAACTCGTAAAGTGAGATCATGTATGACGAGGGATACCTGTATTTAATGGTTATTCTAATTTATTTTAGTGATTCCAAACTTTGGAATTAATACACACAAAACAAATTAAGAAAAATTATATCTGATGCGGCTCAACTAAAAATTATGAAACACTGAAAATTAAAGTAGGTTTCCATACACTTTTGCCCTATATTTGTTACTAGCTATAAAACCACTAACCAGTTTTGCAATTTCAATTTTGTTGAGCCTCTCAGAGAATTTAGTCTACATTGCCTCATCGTGGAGCGAAGGTAGTTTTTAATGCGTCCAAGAATTGAAAAACTTATTTCTGCAGTAGCTGATGTAGTTGGTATCACTATCAGAATTTTCAAATTCTCTTCAGTGTGTGCTCCAAGCACATTATAGTTGTATTATGTTAACATAGTGTGAACATTGTATTTTGCCTCAATAAGATGTTTATATTATCTAAAAGTTTTACTATATTATTCTGGGGGATAAAAAATTATACACTAAATAGAAATGTATGAAGAAAGGTGTAATTTTAAATTGATACAGTTTCGATCAAAATCTTGGGTTCCTATTTCATAATGATGGAATGCCTCTTGATGCACGTTTCACATACTTGACGTCCATTATAATAACCAGGTTTAGAGACTATCTACGACAGAATTATACTAACATTACTATCGAACCTAACAAAACATAATCTTCAATAGGTAGACGCATGGAAGGCTAGGTTATGTTGGGTTAGCTTGTAATTAATAGCATATACATTTTATTACAATGATTAGATAAAACACGTGTTTAATATTTTTATCTAATTTAATTTTTACAGTTTTATAGGTAAGCATTTTTATATCACATTTCCTTTCTCCTGGTGACGTCATGTCATCCGTACCGTTTGATATTCCCTTGCCCCTTTCTCCTGGTCACGTCATGTCATCCCCCACGTTTGATATCTCTTTTATCCTAGTGACGTCATGTCTAGGCGTTTTATATCTACAGTTCATTTTTCATAGGCAAGGCCTTAACTGACCACTTGAAAAGTTATTAGATCTACTTTTATGTATTAATACGTCAATTCATGTGATCTGCAGCTGTCACTTTTAATATATATTATTAATAAATAATAACTATAAAATAACAATATTAATATATTAAAATTGTTATGAATACTAACAGCAAAAACTATATTTGTATTTTTAAAAGGGCCTTTCTATGAAAATTAGAGTGTAACTTCATATTAATTGCGTTAGCAAACTCAGTTCAAATGATAACGCAATAGTGATACCATATTTGATCACTTATTATTATTGTTTTGATGGTAATTTACTTTATTATTAAGGTGAACAGAATATAAGTGAGAGTGTTGATGAGGGTGGATTTGGTAGAATTGCACATGTGTTTGCCTAGAGAAAATAGTTAAACCAATTTGTGGAAGAATTTTAACCAATCAGGATTGATCCACAGGCTCCCAAGTCAAAGTCAGGGGTGATAACAGCTCACCAAATACTGTCGGTTTATGTGACGTGTGGCAAGATCATGTGTGTGTGTCTAAAAAACAAAGAGCTCCAATAAATCTTGACAGTTCTTTTGTTTAGTGATCAAAATGTTTAGTGGGTGGTTGCGCATGAGGGATGAGGGGTGAAGGGGGGTAGACGGCGAGGGGGTGGCAAGGGAATAGTTGGCGCCTGCGCACACCTTCCGTCGGCCAGAACGGAATGTCTTTGACGGGCCTCTTAAGACGTTGGCCTAAAGGCTAATAAATGGTTCCTCCCTGTGAGAGTAGGCCTTAGATCTTCTTCTCTCTAATGACACATAGCTTCTTTTGTATCGGCACATCTTAATTTGAGGGTAATTATAAACTGGAGGCTTTTAGTTTGCGAACATAATGGAGGGGGAGATCCTCTCATTCTAACCGCTATCAAGAGAGACTTAGTGCTTACCTAGGAGGAGCTGGTGCTTCACTAAACAAACTCTGAAAGACTTTGGTTCTAAGCCAGTCGGGGTCACGATCTCATCTTGTGGAGGTGACGGCAAACCACGAGTCTTGTCTTGAGAGCTAGTCGCTAGCGTAGTTATAACTCTTGTCTCAAGAGCTAGTCTCTAGAGCAGTTACAACTCTTGTCTCAAGAGCTAGTCACTAGTGCAGTTACAGCTCTTGTCTCAAGAGCTAGTCTCTAGAGCAGTTACAACTCTTGTCACAAGAGCTAGTCACTAGTGCAGTCACAGCTCTTGTCAAAAGAGCTAGTCTCTAGAGCAGTTACAACTCTTGTCACAAGAGCTAGTCACTAGCGCAGTCACAACTCTTGTCACGAGAGCTAGTCGCTAGCGAAGTTACAACTCTTGTCACGAGAGCTAGTCACTAGCGCAGTCACAACTCTTGTCACGAGAGCTAGTCGCTAGCGAAGTTACAACTCTTGTCACGAGAACTAGTCGCTAGCGAAGTTACAACTCTTGTCACGAGAGCTAGTCACTAGCGCAGTCACAACTCTTGTCACAAGAGCTAGTCACTAGCGCAGTCACAACTCTTGTCACGAGAGCTAGTCGCTAGCGAAGTCACAACTCTTGTCACAAGAGCTAGTCACTAGCGCAGTCACAACTCTTGTCACAAGAGCTAGTCACTAGCGCAGTCACAACTCTTGTCACGAGAGCTAGTCGCTAGCGAAGTTACAACTCTTGTCACGAGAACTAGTCGCTAGCGAAGTTACAACTCTTGTCACGAGAGCTAGTCACTAGCGCAGTCACAACTCTTGTCACAAGAGCTAGTCACTAGCGCAGTCACAACTCTTGTCACGAGAGCTAGTCGCTAGCGAAGTTACAACTCTTGTCACGAGAGCTAGTCACTAGCGCAGTCACAACTCTTGTCACAAGAGCTAGTCACTAGCGCAGTCACAACTCTTGTCACGAGAGCTAGTCGCTAGCGCAGTTACAGCTCTTGTCTCGAGAGCCAGTCACTAGCGCAGTCACAACTCTTGTCTCAAGAGCTAGTCACTAGTGCAGTCACAACTCTTGTCACAAGAGCTAGTCACTAGCGCAGTCACAACTCTTGTCACGAGAGCTAGTCGCTAGCGCAGTTACAGCTCTTGTCTCGAGAGCTAGTCACTAGCGCAGTCACAACTCTTGTCTCAAGAGCTAGTCACTAGTGCAGTTACAACTCTTGTCACAAGAGCTAGTCACTAGCGCAGTCACAACTCTTGTCACAAGAGCTAGTCACTAGCGCAGTCACAACTCTTGTCACGAGAGCTAGTCGCTAGCGAAGTTACAACTCTTGTCACGAGAACTAGTCGCTAGCGAAGTTACAACTCTTGTCACGAGAGCTAGTCACTAGCGCAGTCACAACTCTTGTCACAAGAGCTAGTCACTAGCGCAGTCACAACTCTTGTCACGAGAGCTAGTCGCTAGCGAAGTTACAACTCTTGTCACAAGAGCTAGTCACTAGCGCAGTCACAACTCTTGTCACAAGAGCTAGTCGCTAGCGAAGTTACAACTCTTGTCACAAGAGCTAGTCACTAGCGCAGTCACAACTCTTGTCACAAGAGCTAGTCACTAGCGCAGTCACAACTCTTGTCACGAGAGCTAGTCGCTAGCGAAGTTACAGCTCTTGTCTCGAGAGCCAGTAGCTAGTGCAGTATAACTCTGCCAATTTTGCCCGGAAAGGTATTCTAACATACCTTCCAGAGTTCTTTAATATGCCACAATCAAGATGGGATCAATGGCTTTACTTCCCCTCCGAGGGAAGTTGTGCTACAGATTTTTATTTCTCAAGAAAAATACGTCTACTCAGCTGGGTTTGAACCTACAAACATCGGGTCCTGAGGCGAGCCTTTTACCCCGAGACTACAACTCTTGACTATTGTAAAAATATTATATATCTGACCAAAAGGAAGTTTGTTCAAGTTTTTACTTTCTTATGTATATAAAGTATTGTAATAAAGAAAAGCCCTTTCTCGAGATAATTATTTTGACCCTAGCCCTTTAGTGATGATCTATTTAATTAAAAAACAGCCTTAACGATGTCCTTCAAAATGGGTATCTTATGAGTTTTTTAAAATATAAATTATTTTATATGATTGTAATTCTTTTAAAAAAAATTATTTAGTATTAGTAGTTAACTAATGACAGATTTTTGAAAAATTTGCATTCAAACAAAATTGCTCCATCGACTTTGCTCAAAATTGGTTTCTGGATACTATTTTACATGATAAATAATATTATATAGTAATTTTTCAAAAAGAAATTAATTTAAATGTAGTTTGCTTATGAAAGATTTGAAAAAATTTGAAATATTTCAAAAATAAAATCAAGATTAAGTTCAAAATGGGCATCTTGGTATTTGTTTCCGTGATAAATAAGAATTAGTTTGTACATTTTTACAAATATATATAATGTGACAATAGTTAACTCATACCTGAGTTTTGAAAATTTGAATTAAAAAAATTGTTTAAACAATTTTGTTTAGAATTCATATTTTGAAAATTGTGTTCATTGTGACCAACTAAATAATATGCTTGCTTTCTTGTGAAAACTTTCTAAAGGTTATATTATTAAACACTCAGTTTTGAAAATTTGTTTCAAGCTATAACTTGTACGATTGTGTCGTACCATTTATTTATTTTGGTTTTAGTCTTCAAATTAAGGTTAGTTTATAGAAGAATTATTTTTGAAAAATTGAAAAATTTTGAAATTGGTGTTAGAGAGTTTCTTTAAATTGATATATGGAGAGTGTAAAGACATATAGATGGTAAATAAGAATGTTTGTTCGTTTTACAAAAACCAGGAATGAGTTTTGATAATGTCACAAAGTACAATAGACGATATGAGAAATATCGTCGTTGAATGTTTGTGTCTCCCAGATTGAAAACCACTGCCTCTAGTAATATTACTAGATTAATATGTTTATGTCTCTCAAAATGAAAACCACTGCCTTTAGTAATATTACTAGATTATGTTCATGTTTCCAAAGTGAAAAATACTGCTTGTAGTAAAATTACTAAATTATGTTCGTGTCTATCAGAATGAAACCACTGTTTGTAGTAATATTACTAGATTATGTACGTGTAAACATTATTTAATAACTTGATTTGGTTAGCTTGTGGAGATAAGTCTATCTTTGAGTTATGTGAAAAGAAGGGGAATTATGTAGGGGTAATTTAGGGTGTACTTTAACAAAAACGTTCCTTATGAATATTATTTTATAAATGAGACATGTGTGGCCACGTGGTCTAAGGAGTTAGTCATGTAATAGACTGAATTAACCGTGACTAAAAGGTCATAGTTATAGTCTTGATTAGATGAATTGAACGTTGATCTTCTGCATGCAATTTACACACAGTTTTTCAATCCTCTCTCCCCGTAAATGTGGGTTTCTCTCATTTCCCAAGTGGAACTCGAATCCTGATCTCTTCATCGGCAGTCCAGGCTAGCTCGAGAGTGCCACCTTAGAGATAGACCATTCGACCACCGAGGTGGCTTTTGGAAAAATATCCCAGCAGAATGGGCAACTATTGATGGAAAAAACCACCCTAAGTATAACCGAGTGGGATTCGAACCCATAACTCCACGTCACAGATAAAAACCAAACCAGGGAGCCATACATTTAGTCGGCATGCCCATGGATCCGGCTCCAAACGAGAATAAGCTACCCCACATAAACACGAGCAATTCCAAGAAAAGGGTTTTACTTCTCCCTCCAAACCATCCACGTCAGGGCGGCATCAACACAATGCAATGGAGGAGAATAGCAACGGAATTAACACCGAGATCAAACTTATGTAACTGACCACAATAACAACAACACGAGAGTTCTCGTAGCAGACAAACTTGACGCAAAGAAAGGGCGGGGGAGAAAGTGGAACCGACAATAACAATCTGTTAACAGGAAACCTAAAGAGAGCCTCGGTTTTATGAGGTGTTGGTGTGTGTTTCTAATAAGAACAAGTTGAGCCGGAGCAAAGAAGACGTTACTGGTTAGCGTGTTCACTTGTCTTCATTGATATTTGGGAAGATGTACTCTCTGTTACGATAAAATGTGATAGGTAGGGAGATGTACTCTCTGTTACGATAACATGTGATAGGTAGGGAGATGTACTCTCTGTTTCAATAACATGTGATAGATAGGGAGATGTAGTCTCTGTTTCAATAACATGTGAGACATAGAGAGATATACTCTCTGTTTTAATAACATGTGAGACATAGAGAGATATACTCTCTGTTTCAATAACATGTGATAGATAGGAAGATGTACTCTCTGTTTCAATAACCTGTGATGGATAGGGAGATGTACTCTCTGTTTCAATAACCTGTGATGGATAGGGAGATGTATTTTCTGTTTCAATAACATCTGATGGATAGGGAGATGTACTCTCTGTTTCAATAACATGTGATAAATAGGAAGATGTACTCTCTGTTTCAATAACATGTGATAAATAGGGAGATGTACTCTCTGTTACGATAACATGTGATAGGTAGGGAGATGTACTCTCTGTTTCAATAACATGTGATGGATAGGGAGATGTACTCTCTGTTTCAATAACCTGTGATGGATAGGAGATGTATTTTCTGTTTCAATAACATCTGATGGATAGGGAGATGTACTCTCTGTTTCAATAACATGTGATAAATAGGAAGATGTACTCTCTGTTTCAATAACATGTGATAGATAGGGAGATGTAGTCTCTGTTTCAATAACATGTGAGACATAGAGAGATATACTCTCTGTTTTAATAACATGTGAGACATAGAGAGATGTAAGCTACTATCTGTTTCAATAGCATGTGACAGGAATTTTTAAGTGCTATAAAAGTTTATAAATGTTACAAGGGGACTTATCCCCTTGTTATGAAATGCCTATTAAGACTCTATGCAATTTAAAAAACCCAGTTAAATTGAGATTCTTCCATTTAAAATAATTTAGTTGATACTGCCTTGTTGTGTTCGAACCAAGGTATAGGACCTATATTGATATTAATTACATGCTACTACAGAAATTGCACATTTTCAGTTTACCCTAGTTTCGTGCAAACTATTTACATCAGGGTTTTTTTATGGATCGTTGCCATGGTAATCAAGGCTTAGTTGTGACTGTACCAGTAAACAGTTCACTACTTTTCATTACCTCTTTGTACAGCCACATATACATTACTGTAACAAACGAATGACTGTTAATTAACTTTAAATGCAAGTTTACTAGTACAGTCTATTAAGCACTGCTAGCCCTGGTAAAAAACCACGAAACTGGAGAGAACGGTTTACTAGTACAGTCCTATCAAGCACTGCAAGCCCTGGTAACAACCCACGAAAAGGAGAGAACGGTTCACTAGTACAGTCCTATCAAGCACTGCTAGCCCTGGTAACAACCCACGAAAAGGGAGAGAACAGCTCACTAGTACAGTCCTGTAAAGTGTTGATAGCCCTGGTAACAACCCACTAGAGGGAACAGTTTACTAGTACAGTCCTATCAAGCACTGCTAGCCATGGTAACAACCCACAAGAGGGATCAATTTACTAGTACAGTCCTGTCAATTGTTGCTTGCCCTGGTAACAATCCACTAGAGCAGCGGTTCCCAAACTTTGGGTTGCTAAATCTTCCAAGGGGTTCACCGAAATATTTCTGTAATGGCGGATTATTTTCAGCCCTTTGTGAGAAAATAGAGAGCATTTACAACTGTTTATCCTCTCACACTGAGGTCAGGTGGTTATCTAGAGGTAGAACTCTTACCAACCATCCCTTTCACAAAGCAAAGTGCATGCAAGTGCATGCAAGATCAAATATGGCTCCAGGCTTTGGCCTATTTGGCAGACATTTTCTCAAAAATGAACAGTCCAAACCTTTCTCTCCAGGGGTCAAATATTAACTTTTTACTGTGAAAGACCGTATCGAGTCGTTCATAAAAAAATTAACTTTTGGGAAACGTGTTTAGTTAGTAATCAAACGGAGTGCTTTGATACCCTTCACGACCTCATGGTAGAAAATCAGCTTTCTTTGGACGAAAATATAAAGAACGTGGCTATAGAACACTTGAAGGGACTTGGAAAAACCTTCAGAGAATATTTCCCTGCTATAATAACAATTGGATTCGCAATCCCCTGGAATAGATGACAATTTTTAAATCCTCCACATTAAGCGTGAGTGAAAAAGAGCAGCTCCTTGAAATTTCAACTGATTTTGAATTAAAGAAAAGCTAGAAATCTTTGTCATTAATTGGTGTCTGGTTAAGTTTAAAGGAAGAGTTCTCATTGTTAGAGAATAAAGTTATTACAGCTTGCTTACCATTTTATTCTACGTATTTGAGCGAGAAATCTTTTTCTTCACATGCCTATAAAAAATTAATACAGGAACAGCCTCAATGCCGAAAGTGACTCAAGACTTTATTTATCGTCTGTGGTGCCTAACTTTAAAGCTTTGTGCCATCCAAAGCAAGAGCATCCTTCTCACTAAGTCACGTGAAGAGTTAAGTAGATGTTTAACCTTGTTAAAAAATTTCAAACATATCGGCATGGAATTCTGTGATTAAAGGAGGTTATTTCAGTTATGTCAAAACAGCAATTTCCAGTACCACTTTAAAAACATGTGAAATGTGATAATATTGTGACAGTAAAGATAAGAAAATTTTACTATGGTACTTTGCTTAGTTAATTTCAGTTTTAATTATTTGAACTTTTACTCAAGTAGTTTCAATATTATTTCATTATATTTGGTAAGGTATCCCAAAGTACCTACCGAGCTATAGTAGGTTAATTTAAAGGTATTAAACATTTTGATTACAATTAATAACTAAATTTCATAAAAATTAGGTATAAAATTAAGTGCGTGGCTATGTATATTTACCAGGGGGTTTGTGCAACTCAGATGTTTGTGAAAGGAGTTCGCGAGTCGAGAAAATTTGGGAACAGCTGCGTTAGAGGGAACAGTTTACTGGTACAGTCCTGTCAAGTGTAGCTATCCCTGGTAACAACCCACGAGAGGGAACAGTTTACTGGTACAGTCCTGTCAAGTGTTGCTATCCTAGGTAACAACCCACGAGAGGGAACAGTTTACTGGTACAGTCCTGTCAAGTGTAGCTATCCCTGGTAACAACCCACGAGAGGGAACAGTTTACTGGTACAGTCCTGTCAAGTGTAGCTATCCTAGGTAACAACCCACGAGAGGGAACAGTTTACTGGTACAGTCCTGTCAAGTGTAGCTATCCCTGGTAACAACCCACGAGAGGGAACAGTTTACTGGTACAGTCCTGTCAAGTGTAGCTATCCCTGGTAACAACCCACGAGAGGGAACAGTTTACTGGTACAGTCCTGTCAAGTGTTGCTATCCTAGGTAACAACCCACGAGAGGGAACAGTTTACTGGTACAGTCCTGTCAAGTGTTGCTTGCCCTGGTAACAACCATCGCTGGGCACGCTCGCTAAATTGTCAGACTCATATAGTCTGGTTTGCTGGTAACGGGGAGATCAGGGTTTGAATCCCAGCTGGGTGTATTGAGGGTGGTTTTAACTAAATGGTTTCCCAAATGAATGTGTAAGAAAGAAGAAGAAAGTGTGTGTGTGTGTGTGTGTGTGTGTGTCTGTGTGTAAGAGAGACAATATATCTGTATGTGAAAGAGAGAGCGAGTATGTATGTGTGAAAAGATGCGGGTGTGGTCCGAGCATCCTCCACACTCCTCTCATTAGAACTCATTAGCACCTTCAGGTCTGACTTTGCCCCCCGACCTTTGCGTGCCCGACACACACACACACACACACAGACAAGCAGTGTTGCCACACCTGACAGCACCTTCCCTCAGAGCACATGCCTTCAATATTTCAACCAAACATGACCAGAGGTCGAGGCTCAAACCCCGGCTGGATGTACCAAGAAGGATTTCCATGGATTGTTTTCCACTCTGCCTCCACGCAAATGCTGGTAGATTTCCTTTAAATCTTACTTTCCCCATCCCTATCCCGTTTTGTTTAAATATGTGGCTAGCCCGGATGGGTAGTAAGATAAGGTATAAGAAATGCTTTGAACCTTTCAGAACGAGTGAATTTGTGTTTCTGAGCCGTGATTTCATCGTCAACGTCCCAATAAAAGTTGCAAACGGCCGCACTTGGCGCGGGATGATTTATATTTGCTGCACTCGTCTCTATTCGCAACCACCTGCCCCATTCGACCGATTAATGTTGATTCACGTCGGGACGTGAGTTATTCTCGTCAACTCGCTCAAAGGGTGAGGGATATTCACGATCGTTAAGTTGCCGTCTCTAAAGGGACTTAATCCAAGGTCGGTACAACTTGTCAGGAAATGTTTCGAGCTCTGGATTAACTCTCTTTGATGTAGTCTGTTTATCTATTGCTTTGCTCTGGATTCGCTCGGTCAAGGGCCTCGGTACACTCCTTGGGGCTTGCATCTGGCCACAACACGGTGGCCCCCAAGCGAGCTTAAGAGCTTTGTTAATAGTTTATTTTTGTCACCGTGTCTTACTACCCGTTCGTATTACACGCATATGTACTAATTACGTTAGTGTGTTAAGGATAAAGAAGGTTGAATTTAAAAAAGTGTAGCTGCAATTGCATGACGGGAGAGTTTTAAAGCCATTATTAGGGAAAAACCCGCCTCGGTGGCGTAGTTGGCTAACACGCTAGTCGTGTTGAGCTCGACCGCCGCGGACGGGGAGATCAAGGTTCGAATCTCGGTCGGGTGAACTGGGGGTGGTTTTTCCTAAATGGTTTTCCACTCTCCCTCCACGCAAATGCGGGTTCACTTCCTCTAAATTCAACCCTCCCAATTCCTAATCCATTAGAGTAATTAGTACTTAGGCGTATAACCCGAACGGGTAGTAAGACGCGGTGCTAAATATTATTATTATTATTATTATTATTATTATTATTATTATTATTATTATTATTATTATTATTAAGGAAAAAAACACTCTCAATACACCCAACCGGGATTTTAACCCTGATATATCCGTTCTCAGAAATACAATATATTGGAAGAGTGACGCGTTAGAACATTCGACCACCGAAGCGGGTTTAGTTGTTAGTATTCGGTAGAAGGTCTTTGAAACAAACAAACCACCGATATTATCCTGGGCATAGGAGGGAAAATTAGACCGTGAAAAACAATATTATACTCGGTTGGGGATTGAATTCCAGCCTTCAGGTTAAAAATCAATCAAGGTAAAGTTACAGTGTAAACGGGGCCTAGATGTTTCTGGTGGTGATAAGGTGAATTTGATAATTGGATCATTAATGTCGACAGTAATACCTTATAAGCCACGTCAACCAAACTAAATGGATCAAGGTAGTTAGAGAAATGGATTCCAAGTAACATTTCTCGAACCAGACAATAATAAAATGTGAAGAAACTGCTCCAAACTGCCTTTAACAGCTTAGAGCAGTGTCTCTCGAACTTTCGCCAGTTGTGTACCCCTGTAGGTACGCGAACCACAGTTTGTAAACACTGATCTAGCCTGAGAAGGACACGAGAGACACTCAAGATGATCAGTTGTGATGACGTCAACTGACACAGGGCAAGATGGAACTATCTCACACTCAGATATTTGTAATCATACATTCAACGTGCACTTTCTAAACAAACCTCATAGTGATACCATACAAAAACTTCATGGTGTAAGATATACCGACCGAGCGGCCACCGCCGTTACCGATGATAGTGCCAACAGAGGTGGCCATGTGATCAGCACAACAAACCTACGGCCATTAATCTCAATTTTCTAGACTGGATTTGCTACTTATTTATTCAAGTATCTCTCATTTGACCCCGTTTCAGAGCCATTGTTAGACATAAAGATTGTGGATGCACCGGGGATTGAGCCCGGTACTTGTGGATTTGTATCCAGGAGGTCTGACCACTAGACCACAAAGGCGTTCCATAATAACGTCATAGATATAATTTAGAATGTACTTATCTTTATACAGAGCAGGCATAAATAAACAATCAAACTTAGCAAGAGGAATCATATGATTGATAATATGATTGATAGACCTACCCTTAGCAAGAGGAATCATATTATAATATGATTGATAGACCTACCCTTAGCAAGAGGAATTGTATTATAATATGATTGATAGACCTACCCTTAGCAAGAGGAATCATATTATAATATGATTGATAGACCTACCCTTAGCAAGAGGAAATGTATTATAATATGATTGATAGACCTACCCTTAGCAAGAGGAATCATATTATAATATGATTGATAGACCTACCCTTAGCAAGAGGAATTGTATTATAATATGATTGATAGACCTACCCTTAGCAAGAGGAATCATATTATAATATGATTGATAGACCTACCCTTAGCAAGAGGAAATGTATTATAATATGATTGATAGACCTACCCTTAGCAAGAGGAATCATATTATAATATGATTGATAGACCTACCATTAGCAAGAGGAAATGTATTATAATATGATTGATAGACCTACCCTTAGCAAGAGGAATCATATTATAATATGATTGATAGACCTACCCTTAGCAAGAGGAAATGTATTATAATATGATTGATAGACCTACCCTTAGCAAGAGGAATCATATTATAATATGATTGATAGACCTACCCTTAGCAAGAGGAATTGTATTATAATATGATTGATAGACCTACCCTTAGCAAGAGGAATCATATTATAATATGATTGATAGACCTACCCTTAGCAAGAGGAAATGTATTATAATATGATTGATAGACCTACCCTTAGCAAGAGGAATCATATTATAATATGATTGATAGACCTACCCTTAGCAAGAGGAAATGTATTATAATTTGATTGATAGACCTACCCTTAGCAAGAGGAATCATATTATAATATGATTGATAGACCTACCCTTAGCAAGAGGAATCATATTATAATATGATTGATAGACCTACCCTTAGCAAGAGGAAATGTATTATAATATGATTGATAGACCTACCCTTAGCAAGAGGAATCATATTATAATATGATTGATAGACCTACCCTTAGCAAGAGGAATTGTATTATAATATGATTGATAGACCTACCCTTAGCAAGAGGAAATGTATTATAATATGATTGATAGACCTACCCTTAGCAAGAGGAATCATATTATAATATGATTGATAGACCTACCCTTAGCAAGAGGAATTGTATTATAATATGATTGATAGACCTACCCTTAGCAAGAGGAATCATATTATAATATGATTGATAGACCTACCCTTAGCAAGAGGAAATGTATTATAATATGATTGATAGACCTACCCTTAGCAAGAGGAATCATATTATAATATGATTGATAGACCTACCCTTAGCAAGAGGAATTGTATTATAATATGATTGATAGACCTACCCTAAACAGGAGGAATGGTAATATCTGATGGATAGTCCAACCCAGTATCGACACATCTACTAAATTATTTGTTGCATCAAATGAAACCGGGCTGTCTGCACTTGGTATTGGCCTCTCTAGCCACTGAGGCAAAGGAAACATACGTTAGCTTGAAAAACATGTTGAAAATGTGTGCTTTTAACCATGCTTGTCGGGGAGTGATTGTGCTAGAGAGAAACTGTGTCAGGGGATGATCATATAAGAGTGGTGCTAAAGGTAGTCCGCGAGAAGACGTTATCTTCTTCAATCTCATCTCTTTATATGACGTCATCATTCAATCGCACAGTCACTGCGAAATGTTCCCACCATCTTTTTTTCTTTTGTTACTATTGCGTGTAAGGGAGGGGTACAAAGTAACCCCATGTAGAAATATGATAGAAGGGAGGGTGTTAAGGGTTTCTTCCTACACTCTTTACATCTCACATGGGATATAGCCCTAGTTGCTTCTCACACCGGCCTAAAGGAACGGGCTGTAAAGAGGGGAGGAGGATGGGGGGAGGGGAGGCTTGGTCAGGTACGGTTTCCGGAGGATAAAAGTACATATATCACAATTTGCTATATTAGTATTTTGGTGCCATTCTTTTAATTCGTAGCTTTAGAAATACACCTTTAAAATAAACTAAGTTATTTAAACAAGTTTTGTACACTTATTAATTTTATTTATTTATTGGGATGGTTAAATATTTGAGGACGTCAAATGCGTATTTCAGACATCGCCTACCTGAAATTAAACACGGCTGTATGTATTATTTAGTGAGACGTCCTTGAAAATTAGCTGATTTCACTTATACATTAGTTTATTTAAAATTATAAAAACTAGAATGTAAGGGTTTTATTTCTATAATCTGTTCTTGGGTGAACCATATTTTGAAATAACAAATCACCTCTTAATGCAAGATTTCTAGACTCTTACAAAGCGCTAAGCTCTACGGTAGCGGCCCCCTTAATCACAATGAGATTTAACATTTTATTTGTGTGTATATTAACATTGCTCATGTTTTCATAAAAATAATTATGTTGCTTAAAATATATTTGCTATGTTAATTATTTTTACTTTCTTAAATAGAGAGTGTGTGCTGTCATAAAAAAGTTATAGGAGTGAGTTAGCCGGTTGTCTCATTGAGAACAGCTGATCCTCATACGGGCTGGACTGAAGATTCTGTTAGAAGAACGTTACAGGAGTGAGTTAGCCGGTTGTCTCATTGAGAACAGCTGAGCCTCATACTGGCTGGACTGAAGATGTTATAAGAACGTTACAAGAGTGAGTTAGCCGGTTGTCTCATTGAGAACAGCTGATCCTCATACGGGCTGGACTGAAGATTCTGTTAGAAGAACGTTACAGGAGTGAGTTAGCCGGTTGTCTCATTTAGAACAGCTGAGTCTCATACGGGCTGGACTGAAGATGCTGTTAAAAGAACGTTACAAGAGTGAGTTAGCTGGTTGTCTCATTTAGAACAGCTGAGCCTCATACGGGCTGGACTGAAGATGCTGTTATAAGAACGTTACAAGAGTGAGTTAGCCGGTTGTTTCATTGAGAACAGCTGATCCTCATACGGGCTGGACTGAAGATGCTGTTAGAAGAACGTTACAAGAGTGAGTTAGCCGGTTGTCTCATTGAGAACAGCTGATCCTCATACGGGCTGGACTGAAGATGCTGTTAGAAGAACGTTACAAGTGTGAGTTAGCCGGTTGTCTCATTGAGAACAGCTGATCCTCGTAAGGGCTGGACTGAAGATGCTGTTAGAAGAACGTTACAAGAGTGAGTTAGCCGGTTGTCTCATTGAGAACAGCTGATCATCATACGGGCTGGACTGAAGATGCTGTTAGAAGAACGTTACAAGAGTGAGTTAGCCGGTTGTCTCATTGAGAACAGCTGATCCTCATACGGGCTGGACTCAAGATGTTATAAGAATGTTACAAGAGTGAGTTAGCTGGTTGTCTCATTGAGAACAGCTGATCCTCATACGGGCTGGACTGAAGATGCTGTTAGAAGAACGTTACAAGAGTGAGTTAGCCGGTTGTCTCATTGAGAACAGCTGATCCTCATACGGGCTGGACTGAAGATGCTGTTAGAAGAACGTTACATATCGTCTCCGGTCGTTTGAGCAAGTGACAATGTCAGCCCTATCCTTTTCCGTTACCTATATCCTTTCATACCCCCTCCAACTTACCCCTAACCGTCAAGGGCTGCAATCTATCTTGGTACAGGTCATTATCTAAACCAACCCCTTTAGTGAGTGGAGGTGGGAAGGGGGGGAATTGACTGGGGAAGCTTGTTTTGGGACGTAATCCTTACACCGGCCGGTTCCAATCTGGGTGAGGGGGGCTATGTACCTCTATTTTTACACCCTTTCCTGCCCTTTTCCTGAAAAGTACACTCTGTTTCAAATCAAAACTTTTTACTAAAAAACGTTATGAGTGTGTATGTATACTATATGCCTATATAAGTGCGGTCTCGTCAAACAAATGATTTAATAAACAGAAGCCTAAATAACGTAACTTTCCCCAATAAACAAATATTAAGTGTCAATTTGAAATATTTTAGTCGAACGCTTTATTTCAGTCAATAGCGCCTCTGTCTACTGAAATAAAGGTCCCGGGTTCGGTTCCGGGTATGACCGAAATATTTATTATTGGTTAAATTGGGGCTTCTTTCACAGTGATGGATTAATGTACGGGCTACTGGTTGTTGTGTCTACTATAGAAATAAGTTAGTTTGTAAGTCATGTGCTGATATAATTTGTCGGTTCAGAAAGTGCACGTCAAATACCCTCTCAATACATAAAAGAAACAACTCAAAATATTTTGTAAGCCAAAATTACCAAATAGATATACAAAAGTCAATTCACTGTTTCTTTTCATAAAGCAATTTAATGAATACATTAAATATTGACCCGCTTCTGTGGTATAATGGTCTACGACGTTAGTTTCACAATAGACTGGAATGTCGCTGACCACTGATCATCCCCATAAGAATTACCACTTTTCCCCCCTATTCTCTCCATGAGAATGCGGGTGAAACTCTTCCTTTCCAACCTTCTTCATCCTTATCCACTAGATTAAGCCGTTTAATAGCTTTGGTGCTAAAGGCAATATTTAAAAAAGTAAATCAGCACTTATGTTTCCCCCCTGACTGTACCTAGGGGTCCCATTGAGGGAAAGATGCAGGTGATGGTACAGGAGGGAAGGAGGTGGAAGGAGGTGGCGTGGTGTTCTCACGACCCTGAGTTCGATTCTCTCCCACTCCTGTGTCTCTAAAACCCTACACATTTCTATAGTCACTGTCTTATGTTCTTTAGCAACCAAGTAAGAAGGAAAGCTTTACTTCCCCGAGATATTTTCCCGTTTTCCCGTTCAGTTGACACTGTCGGAATTATTTTCCCACGCTTCGGGAAGAAATAAATTACAAATCTTGTATGAGACATTCCCTACAGTCGTCTCAAATCTCAACTCAAGAGCACGGAAATGGTAAGTACTGCCGTATTTTTCAAAGGTACCACTTTGAGAGTGAGGTGTATTTTTTTTAAAGTCTTGGTGCTTCAAACAGTTATCTAGGAAAATAAACATTACTTATTTGTTCACGTACTGAAAACAGTTAACTGGAAACAGCCTCAAGTGGATCACAACTAGTGGCCCGGGAACACTTTTAAGAACTTAAGTTATCGTTCCAGCTCGCAAAACGTGACAGGTAAATAATATCTCGGCCTGGAAATCAAATTAAAGTTTTATTCAGATAATTGTGTGTGTGTGTGTGTGTGTGTGTGTGTGTGTGTGTGCGCGCGCGCGCGCGCGAAGGAGGAAGGTCAAGGGTGGGGTGGGGTGGGGCGGAGTTATTAAAAGCCAATGTTTGCTCTAGATTAATCAGCCGATTACTTTTATTATGGTATTTGTTTTCATTATTATCGTATTAAAAATCCTTCAAAAGGAGTATACGTTCCACATTCAATTAAGATATGAAATCAGGAAAATTATGACCGAAATGAATTAGCCGTACGTTTAAAATCCGACGTACCATAAAAGTTTGGTAAAAAAAAATTAATACTTTCAAACTAACACTGATGGAAGATACGGACTTTTAAATATCCGTGAACTGTATAGAATAATTCTGATATAATGTTATAATTATTAATTGTTGATCATGGCGTTAAAATTATTGAAAGGCTTTAGTCTTGATAATAATAAGGGTAATTAATTGAGGACTTTGAGAGCTAAGGAAACCAAGACCTGAAGATCATATTCTTTTGATAAGAATACAGTGATTCAAATAGTATTTTTGTACAGCCGTTTTATCTAAGGCTCATAAACTTCATCAAGTCATTTTGGTTTGTTTTCTCCGCCTCCCAATACCGGAATCGTTGAGAAATACCGACTGAGATGTTATTGTACAGGTAGAGCCCATCCTGGACTATTTGTCAAGTAAACTGGTTAGTAAACAACAAGTAAATACCTGCCTGTTTAACACAAATAACATTTTAGGGAGTTTATGACAATTTCATTGAAATAATACAAGCTATTAATTTCAAATACTTTGTACCTAAAACAATATTGCGTTGATTTTGAGATTAGAATACTTCAAAATTAGCAAATTTAATTAAATTAATTTATTATCTGCCACCTATTTCTTCTTATTGAATTGTTTTATAAAGTTTAACAACATTAAGGAAGACACTTACAAATAAAATGTCATCTAATATTTTTTAGATTGGTCCATTAAGTCTTTATTATTATAATTATGTCCACGCCAAAATACTGAATTTCACTCCTTCAATCACAAATTAAATTAATAACGTATCAATCTATTCATTTGTTTTAGGTATCTTCTTAGAAACTGTCCATGTTACCAACAAACAATACAAA
Organism: Timema podura; assembly: GCA_033556935.1. Taxonomy (NCBI): domain Eukaryota; kingdom Metazoa; phylum Arthropoda; class Insecta; order Phasmatodea; family Timematidae; genus Timema; species Timema podura. The sequence goes on from JAVRXN010000005.1 coordinate 50,007,644, forward strand.
TAAATATAGAACTTTTGTTTTATTTTCAAATAAAAAATAATTTCCAATCCCAAATTAATAAAAACATAAAAAGTTGCAAATAATATTTTATTAACTGTAAGACAGGTTCGTAAATATCTACAGTAAAGTATTGTCAATAATTTTTAATCGTATTTCGTTTGGTGATTTAATTAAAATTGGTAAACTGTATTCAAATTTATTAAAATACCTGATCATGTATTATTTATTTGGTTATTTAACGTGCACTTTATGAACCTTCCTGGTAACATCATTCCACGAATTACAAACTAACATAACCCTAGAAGATACACAACACCAAGTCATCCGACCATTGACTCGTCACTGTAAAAGGAAAGTCCCAATGATCAACTATTTAAACCAAGCCGGAGATGGAACCTAGGACTCTTAGTTCAGTACACACATTTGCTACCAACTCAATCTTTATTGTGAAAGACTGAAGGATAAAGTAAATTATGATATATGAAACACAAACTAAGCAAAAACAATCGAACAAAAAGATTAAATTTCGGCAATGTGGTGGGCTAACTTTAGTTACGAGAACTGCCGCTTCTCTTCCATTCATTTACCAAGACTTACAATATTCTATTTTTCGCTGTCATTTTGTAATTTTTGCACTAGAGTGTTTAAACTTTGATCTGACTCTGCCCCAGGGAGTTGGGGCTCCAGTTCGCAAAAATACATAGGTTGTAATATCTTAAAATAATCTACATATGAAGCTTGTTGAGCAAGTATTTATTGTTGGAAACTAGATTTATAAACTGTGTTTGGACCAAAATATATTTAAATAAACAAGCACTATAAATTAGAATAGTTTAAAGTGGAAAAATGCTTAGAGGACTTTATTTGTAGATGAAACATTTACTGGGCCAACTTTCGTTTGCATTACAATATTTAACACCCACACGGTGGTCTAGTGGAAAAGGCAACAGTCTCTCTAATCTGGTTTACAGGTTAGGAACATTGTAACAGGGTGAATGTATTGAGGTAACGTTCTTATTTATGACTAATTATGGACCCCTGATAGCCTAAGCTACTGGAACATCCAGCACTAGCAAATTATGAACCATGGTAGCTTAGCTACTGGAACATCTGGCACTAGCAAACTATGAACCTTGGTAGCTTAGCTACTGGAACATCCAGCACTAGCAAATTATGAACCCTGGTAGCTTAGCTACTGGAACATCAAGCACTAGCAAATTATGAACCCTGGTAGCTTAGCTACTGGAACATCTGGCACTAGCAAACTATGAACCCTGGTAGCTTAGCTACTGGAACATCTGGCACTAGCAAACTATGAACCCTGGTAGCTTAGCTACTGGAACATCCAGGACTAGCAAACTATGAACCCTGGTAGCTTAGCTACTGGAACATCCAGCACTAGCAAACTATGAACCAATAGTAGCCTAGCTACTGGAACATCTGGCACTAGCAAACTATGAACCCTGGTAGCTTAGCTACTGGAACATCCAGCACAAGCAAACTATGAACCAATAGTAGCCTAGCTACTGGAACATCTGGCACTAGCAAACTATGAACCCTGGTAGCTTAGCTACTGGAACATCTGGCACTAGCAAACTATGAACCGGGTAGCTTAGCTACTGGAACATCCAGCACTAGCAAACTATGAACCCTGGTAGCTTAGCTACTGGAACATCCAGCACTAGCAAACTATGAACCAATAGTAGCCTAGCTACTGGAACATCTGGCACTAGCAAACTATGAACCCTGGTAGCTAAGCTACTGGAACATCCGGCACTAGCAAACTATGAACCCTGGTAGCTTAGCTACTGGAACATCCAGCACTAGCAAACTATGAACCAATAGTAGCCTAGCTACTGGAACATCTGGCACTAGCAAACTATGAACCCTGGTAGCTTAGCTACTGGAACATCTGGCACTAGCAAACTATGAACCCTGGTAGCTTAGCTACTGGAACATCCAGCACTAGCAAACTATGAACCCTGGTAGCTTAGCTACTGGAACATCCAGCACTAGCAAACTATGAACCAATAGTAACCTAGCTACTGGAACATCCAGCACTAGCAAACTATGAACCCTGGTAGCTTAGCTACTGGAACATCCAGCACTAGCAAACTATGAACCAAAAGTAACCTAGCTACTGGAACATCCAGCACTAGCAAACTATGAACCCTGGTAGCTTAGCTACTGGAACATCCAGCACTAGCAAACTATGAACCAATAGTAACCTAGCTACTGGAACATCCAGCACTAGCAAACTATGAACCAATAGTAGCCTAGCTACTGGAACATCTGGCACGAGCAAACTATGAACCAATAGTAGATTGGTCCTTAGGTTGTTAAACCATATTTTGTTCTGAGCCACTAGTAGCTTGCTTACTTGAAATTTCATTTGTAATTATTCATGGGAGTCGTGATTAAAATAAAAATAAATGCAATGTAGTTCTTTAAGCACCTTGTCTTATTACCTGTTGGGGTTACAGGCTTATATACTAAATACATTGGTAGCTTAGGGATTAGAAAGGTTTAATTTAGATGAAGTGCAACTTCGTTTGTGTCCAAGGAAGGTGGAGAACCATTTAGGGACAACCCTCCTCAGTGCACCCGACTAGGATCGAACCCCGATCTGCCCGTCTTTGGCAGTCGAGTGCAACACGAGGGTAGCGCGTTACACCACGCGGCCACCGAAGCAGTTATGTGGTGTAGTTGAATGTATGATTTAGTTCCTAACCAACTCTACGGGTGTAGAGTTACTTTGTCTTTAATAATAATAATAATAATAATAATAATAATAATAATAATAATAATAATAATAATAATAATAATAATAATAATAATAATAATAATAATAATAATAATAATAATAATAATAATAAAAAATAATAATAATAATAATAATAATAATAATAATAATAATAATAATAAACTATAATCAGGGAATCCGGGAGCTTTTTGAAAGTTGACAGTATCATATATTTATACACACTGTACATTGAGTGGTGAAAGAAGGGTATCGCGATACAATGATATAATCATTTAGTGTATCTTAGGGGGAACCACTGCCTTAGACCATTCAACCACCGAAGCGGGTCATATTCCACCTGATTTAATTTCCCACCTCCTTACGATTTTAACCAATGTCTCTCAGAGTTTATGAGTCTGGAAGCTCTCGACCTTGGAGTTGTAAAATGAAAAGAGCAACAAGCACCTCAAGCCTCCAAAAGAAGAAACTTGACGTGGTCGAGACAGTTTGATTTCCTGCGCCAAGTACTTCAGTTCAGATAAAGAGCAACAAGCACCCCAAACCTCCAAAAGAAGATACTTGACGTGGTCGAGAGCATTTGATTTCCTGCGCCAAGTACTTCAGTCCAGATAAAGAGCAACAAGCACCCCAAACCTACAAAAGAAGATACTTGACGTGGTCGAGACAGTTTGATTTCCTTCGCCAAGTACTTCAGTCCAGATAAAGAGCAACAAGCACCCCAAACCTCCAAGAAAGATACTTCACGTGGTCGAGACAGTTTGATTTCCTGCGCCAAATACTTCAGTCCAGATAAAGAGCAACAAGCACCCCAAACCTCCAAGAAAGATACTTCACGTGGTCGAGACAGTTTGATTTCCTGCGCCAAGTACTTCAGTTCAGATAAAGAGCAACAAGCACCCCGAAACTCCAAAAGAAGATACTTGACGTGGTCGAGACAGTTTGATTTCCTGCGCCAAATACTTCAGTCCAGATATAGAGCAACAAGCACCCCAAACCCCCAAGAAAGATATTTCACGTGGTCGAGACAGTTTGATTTCCTGCGCCAAGTACTTCAGTCCAGATAAAAAGCAACAAGCACCCTAAACATCCAAAAGAAGATACTTGACGTGGTCGAGACAGTTTGATTTCCTGCGCCAAGTACTTCAGTTCAGATAAAGAGCAACAAGCACCCCAAACCTCCAAGAAAGATACTTCACGTGGTCGAGACAGTTTGATTTCCTGCGCCAAGTACTTCAGTCCAGATAAAGAGCAACAAGCACACCAAACCTCCAAGAAAGATACTTCACGTGGTCGAGACAGTTTGATTTCTTGCGCCAAATACTTCAGTCCAGATAAAGAGCAACAAGAGCCCCAAACCTCCAAGAAAGATACTTCACGTGGTCGAGACAGTTTGATTTCCTGCGCCAAGTACTTCAGTCCAGATAAAGAGCAACACGCACCCCAAACCTCCAAAAGAAGATACTTTACGTGGTCGAGAAAGTTTGATTTCCTGCGCCAAATACTTCGGTCCAGATAAAGAGCAACAAGCACCCCAAACCCCAAAGAAGATACTTCACGTGGTCGAGACAGTTTGATTTCCTGCGCCAAGTACTTCATTCCAGATAAAAGCAACAAGCACCCCAAACATCAAAGAAAGATACTTGACTTGGTCGAGACAGTTTGATTTCTTGCGCAAAGTACTTCAGTTCAGATAAAGAGCAACAAGCACCCCAAACCTCCACGAAAGATACTTCACGTGGTCGAGACAGTTTGATTTCCTGCGCCAAGTACTTCAGTTTAGATAAAGAGCAACAAGCACCCCTAACCTCAAGAAAGATACTTCACGTGGTCGAGACAGTTTGATTTCCTGCGCCAAGTACTTCAGTCAGATAAAGAGCAACAAGCACCCCAAACCTCCAAGAAAGATACTTCACGTGGTCGAGACAGTTTTATTTCCTGCGCCAAATACTTCAGTCCAGATAAAGAGCAACAAGCACCCCAAACCTCCAAGAAAGATACTTCACGTGGTCGAGACAGTTTGATTTCCTGCACCAAGTACTTCACTCCAGATAAAGAGCAACAAGCACCCCAAACCTCCAAGAATAATACTTTACGTGGTCGAGACAGTTTGATTTCCTGCGCCAAGTACTTCAGTTAAGATAAAGAGCAATAAGCACTCCAAACCTCCAAGAAAGATACTTCACGTGGTCGAGACAGTTTGATTTCCTGCGCCAAGTACTTCAGTTCAGATAAAGAGCAACAAGCACCCCAAACCTCCAAGAAAGATACTTCACGTGGTCGAGACAGTTTGATTTCCTGCGCCAAGTACTTCAGTTCAGATAAAAAGCAACAAGCACCCCAAACCTCCAAAAGAAGATACTTGACGTGGTCGAGATAGTTTGATTTCCTGCGCCAAGTACTTCAGTACAAATAAAAAGCAACAAGCACCCCAAACCTCCAAAAGAAGATACTTGACGTGGTCGAGACAGTTTGATTTCCTGCACCAAGTACTTCAGTCAGATAAAGAGCAACAAGCACCCCAAACCTCCAAGAAGATACTTCACGTGGTCGAGACAGTTTGATTTCCTGTGCCAAGTACTTCAGTTTAGATAAAGAGCAACAAGCTCCCCAAACCTCCAAGAAATACTTCACGTGGTCGAGACAGTTTGATTTCCTGCGCCAAGTACTTCAGTCCAGATAAAGAGCAACAAGAACCCCAAACCTCCAAGAAAGATACTTCACGTGGTCGAGACAGTTTGATTTCCTGCGCCAAATACTTCAGTCCAGATAAAGAGCAACAAGCACCCCAAACCTCCAAGAAAGATACTTCACGTGGTCGAGACAGTTTGATTTCCTGCGCCAAGTACTTCATTCAGATAAAGAGCAACATGCACCCCAAACCTCCAAAAGAAGATACTTGACGTGGTCGAGACAGTTTGATTTCCTGCGCCAAATACTTCAGTCTAGATAAAGAGCAACAAGCACCCCAAACCCCCAAGAAAGATATTTAACGTGGTCGAGACAGTTTGATTTCCTGCGCCAAGTACTTCAGTCCAGATAAAAAGCAACAAGCACCCAAACCTCCAAAATAAAATACTTGACGTGGTCGAGAGCATTTGATTTCCTGCGCCAAGTACTTCAGTCAAGATAAAGAGCAACAAGCACCCCAAACCTCCAAGAAAGATACTTCACGTGGTCGAGACAGTTTGATTTCCTGCGCCAAGTACTTCAGTCCAGAAAAAGAGCAACAAGCACCCCAAACCTCCAAAAGAAGATACTTGACGTGGTCGAGAGAATTTGATTTCCTTGCGCCAAGTACTTCAGTCCAGATAAAGAGCAACAAGCACCCCAAACCTACAAAAGAAGATACTTGACGTGGTCGAGACAGTTTGATTTCCTGCGCCAAGTACTTCAGTCCAGATAAAGAGCAACAAGCACCCCAAACCTCCAAGAAAGATACCTCACGTGGTCAAGACTTTTGATTTCTTGCGCCAAATACTTCAGTCCAGATAAAGAGCAACAAGAGCCCCAAACCTCCAAGAAAGATACTTCACGTGGTCGAGACAGTTTGATTTCCTGCGTCAAGTACTTCAGTCCAGATAAAGAGCAACACGCACCCCAAACCTCCAAAAGAAGATACTTGACTTGGTCGAGACAGTTTGATTTCCTGCGCCAAGTACTTCAGTCCAGATAAAGAGCAACAAGCACCCCAAACCCCAAAGAAAGATACTTCACGTGGTCGAGACAGTTTGATTTCCTGCGCCAAGTACTTCAGTCCAGATAAAAAGCAACAAGCACCCCAAACATCCAAGAAAGATACTTGACTTGGTCGAGACAGTTTGATTTCTTGCGCCAAGTACTTCAGTTCAGATAAAGAGCAACAAGCACCCAAACCTCCAAGAAAGATACTTCACGTGGTCGAGACAGTTTGATTTCCTGCGCCTAGTACTTCAGTTTAGATAAAGAGCAACAAGCACCCCTAACCTCCAAAATAAGATACTTGACGTGGTCGAGACAGTTTGATTTCCAGCGCCAAATACTTCAGTCCAGATAAAAAGCAACAAGCACCCCAAACCTCCAAGAAAGATACTTGACGTGGTCGAGACAGTTTGATTTCCTGCGCCAAGTACTTCAGTTCAGATAAAGAGCAACAAGCACCCCAAACCTCCAAAAGAAGATACTTGAAGTGGTCGAGACAGTTTGATTTCCTGCGCCAAATACTTCAGTCCAGATAGAGAGCAACAAGCACCCCAAATTCCCAAGAAAGATATTTCACGTGGTCGAGACAGTTTGATTACCTGCGCCAAGTACTTCAGTCCAGATAAAAAGCAACAAGCACCCCAAACATCCAAAGAAGATACTTGACGTGGTCGAGACAGTTTGATTTCCTGCGCCAAGTTCTTCAGTCCAGATAAAGAGCAACAAGCACCCCAAACTTCCAAGAAAGATACTTCACGTGGTCGAGACAGTTTGATTTCCTGCGCCAAATACTTCAGTCCAGATAAAGAGCAACAAGCACCTCAAACCTCCAAGAAGATACTTCACGTGGTCGAGACAGTTTGATTTCCTGTGCCAAGTACTTCAGTCCAGATAAAGAACAACAAGCACCCCAAAACTCCAAAAGAATAACCTTGACGTGGTCGAGACAGTTTGATTTCCTGCGCCAAATACTTCAGTCCAGTTAAAGAGCAACAAGCACCCAAACCCCAAGAAAGATACTTCACGTGGTCGAGACAGTTTGATTTCCTGTGCCAAGTACTTCAGTCCAGATAAAAAGCAAACAAGCACCCCAAACATCCAAAAGAAGATATTGACGTGGTCGAGACAGTTTGATTTCCTGCGCCAAGTACTTCAGTTCAGATAAAGAGCAACAAGCACCCCAAACCTCCAAGAAAGATACTTCACGTGGTCGAGACAGTTTGATTTCCTGCGCCAAGTACTTCAGTTTAGATAAAGAGCAACAAGCACCCCAAACCTCCAAGAAAGATACTTCACGTGGTCGAGACAGTTTGATTTCCGGCGCCAAGTACTTCAGTCCAGATAAAGAGCAACAAGCACTCCAAACCTCCAGAAAGATACTTCACGTGGTCGAGACAGTTTGATTTCCTGCGCCAAATACTTCAGTCCAGATAAAAAGCAACAAGCACCCCAAACCTCCAAGAAAGATACTTGACGTGGTCGAGACAGTTTGATTTCCTGCGTCAAGTACTTCAGTCCAGATAAAGAGCAACAAGCACCCCAAACCTCCAAAAGAAGATACTTGACGTGGTCGAGAAAATTTTATTTCCTGCGCCAAGTACTTCAGTCCAGATAAAGAGCAACAAGCTCCCCAAACCTACAAAAGAAGATACTTGACGTGGTCGAGACAGTTTGATTTCCTGCGCCAAGTACTTCATTCCAGATAAAGAGCAACATGCACCCCAAACCTCCAAGAAAGATTACTTCACGTGGTCGAGACAGTTTGATTTCTTGCGCCAATACTTCAGTCCAGATAAAGAGCAACAAGCACCCCAAACCTCCAAGAAAGATACTTCACGTGGTCGAGACAGTTTGATTTCCTGCGCCAAGTACTTCAGTCCAGATTAAAGAGCAACACGCACCCCAAACCTCCAAAAGAAGATACTTGACGTGGTCGAGACAGTTTGATTTCCTGCGCCAAATACTTCGGTCCAGATAAAGAGAAACAAGCACCCCCAAACCCCCAAGAAAGATACTTCACGTGGTCGAGACAGTTTGATTTCCTGCGCAAGTACTTCAGTCCAGATAAAGAGCAACAAGCACCCCAAACCTCCAAGAAAGATACTTCACGTGGTCGAGACAGTTTGATTTCCTGCGCCAAATACTTCAGTCCAGATAAAGAGCAACAAGCACACCAAACCTCCAAGAATTAGACTTCACGTGGTCGAGACAGTTTGATTTCCTGCGCCAAGTACTTCATCTAGATAAAGAGCAACAGCACCCCAAAACTCCAAGAAAGAGACTTACGTTGGTCGAGACAGTTTGATTTCCTGCGCCAAATACTTCATCCATATAAAGAGCAACAAGCACCCCAAACATCCAAAAAGATACTTCACGTGGTCGAGACAGTTTGATTTCCTGGCCAAATACTTCAGTCCAGATAAAGAGCAACAAGCACCTCAAACCTTCAAGAAAGATACTTCACGTGGTCGAGACAGTTTGATTTCCTGGCCAAGTACTTCATTCAGATAAAGAGCAACAAGCACCCCGAAACTCCAAGAAGAGATACTTCACGTGGTCGAGACAGTTTGATTTCCTGCGCCAAGTACTTCAGTTAAGATAAAGAGCAACAAGCACCCCAAACCCCAAGAAAAATATTTGACGTGGTCGAGACGATTTGATTTCCTGCGCCAAGTACTTCAGTCAGATAAAGAGCAACAAGCACCCCAAACCTCCAAGAAAGATACTTCACGTGGTCGAGACAGTTTGATTTCCTGCGCCAAGTACTTCAGTCCAGAAAAGAGCAACAAGCACCCCAAACCTCCAAAAGAAGATACTTGACGTGGTCGAGAGAATTTGATTTCCTGCGCCAAGTACTTCAGTCCAGATAAAGAGCAACAAGCACCCAAACCTACAAAAGAAGATACTTGACGTGGTCGAGACAGTTTGATTTCCTGCGCCAAGTACTTCAGTCCAGATAAAGAGCAACAAGCACCCAAACCTCCAAGAAAGATACCTCACGTGGTCAAGACTTTTGATTTCTTGCGCCAAATACTTCAGTCCAGATAAAGAGCAACAAGAGCCCAAACCTCCAAGAAAGATACTTCACGTGGTCGAGACAGTTTGATTTCCTGCGTCAAGTACTTCAGTCCAGATAAAGAGCAACACGCACCCCAAACCTCCAAAAGAAGATACTTGACTTGGTCGAGACAGTTTGATTTCCTGCGCCAAGTACTTCAGTCCAGATAAAGAGCAACAAGCACCCCAAACCCCAAAGAAAGATACTTCACGTGGTCGAGACAGTTTGATTTCCTGCGCCAAGTACTTCAGTCCAGATAAAAAAGCAACAAGCACCCAAACATCCAAGAAAGATACTTGACTTGGTCGAGACAGTTTGATTTCTTGCGCCAAGTACTTCAGTTCAGATAAAGAGCAACAAGCACCCAAACCTCCAAGAAAGATACTTCACGTGGTCGAGACAGTTTGATTTCCTGCGCCTAGTACTTCAGTTTAGATAAAGAGCAACAAGCACCCTAACCTCCAAAATAAGATACTTGACGTGGTCGAGACAGTTTGATTTCCAGCGCCAAATACTTCAGTCCAGATAAAAAGCAACAAGCACCCCAAACCTCCAAGAAAGATACTTGACGTGGTCGAGACAGTTTGATTTCCTGCGCCAAGTACTTCAGTTCAGATAAAGAGCAACAAGCACCCCAAACCTCCAAAAGAAGATACTTGAAGTGGTCGAGACAGTTTGATTTCCTGCGCCAAATACTTCAGTCCAGATAGAGAGCAACAAGCACCCCAAATTCCCAAGAAAGATATTTCACGTGGTCGAGACAGTTTGATTACCTGCGCCAAGTACTTCAGTCCAGATAAAAAGCAACAAGCACCCCAAACATCCAAAAGAAGATACTTGACGTGGTCGAGACAGTTTGATTTCCTGCGCAAGTTCTTCAGTCCAGATAAAGAGCAACAAGCACCCCAAACTTCCAAGAAAGATACTTCACGTGGTCGAGACAGTTTGATTTCCTGCGCCAAATACTTCAGTCCAGATAAAGAGCAACAAGCACCTCAACCTCCAAGAAAGATACTTCACGTGGTCGAGACAGTTTGATTTCCTGTGCCAAGTACTTCAGTCCAGATAAAGAACAACAAGCACCCCAAAACTCCAAAAGAATAACCTTGACGTGGTCGAGACAGTTTGATTTCCTGCGCCAAATACTTCAGTCCGTTAAAGAGCAACAAGCACCCAAACCCCCAAGAAAGATACTTCACGTGGTCGAGACAGTTTGATTTCCTGTGCCAAGTACTTCAGTCCAGATAAAAAGCAACAAGCACCCCAAACATCCAAAAGAAGATATTGACGTGGTCGAGACAGTTTGATTTCCTGCGCCAAGTACTTCAGTTCAGATAAAGAGCAACAAGCACCCCAACCTCCAAGAAAGATACTTCACGTGGTCGAGACAGTTTGATTTCCTGCGCCAAGTACTTCAGTTTAGATAAAGAGCAACAAGCACCCCAAACCTCCAAGAAAGATACTTCACGTGGTCGAGACAGTTTGATTTCCGGCGCCAAGTACTTCAGTCCAGATAAAGAGCAACAAGCACTCCAAACCTCCAAGAAAGATACTTCACGTGGTCGAGACAGTTTGATTTCCTGCGCCAAATACTTCAGTCCAGATAAAAAGCAACAAGCACCCCAAACCTCCAAAAGAAGATACTTGACGTGGTCGAGACAGTTTGATTTCCTGCGCCAAATACTTCGGTCCAGATAAAGAGAAACAAGCACCCCAAACCCCCAAGAAAGATACTTCACGTGGTCGAGACAGTTTGATTTCCTGCGCCAAGTACTTCAGTCCAGATAAAGAGCAACAAGCACCCCAAACCTCCAAGAAAGATACTTCACGTGGTCGAGACAGTTTGATTTCCTGCGCCAAATACTTCAGTCCAGATAAAGAGCAACAAGCACACCAAACCTCCAAGAATTAGACTTCACGTGGTCGAGACAGTTTGATTTCCTGCGCCAAGTACTTCAGTCTAGATAAAGAGCAACAAGCACCCCAAAACTCCAAAAGAAGAGACTTGACTTGGTCGAGACAGTTTGATTTCCTGCGCCAAATACTTCAGTCCATATAAAGAGCAACAAGCACCCCAAACATCCAAAAGAAGATACTTGACGTGGTCGAGACAGTTTGATTTCCTGTGCCAAATACTTCAGTCCAGATAAAGAGCAACAAGCACCCCAAACCTCCAAGAAAGATACTTCACGTGGTCGAGACAGTTTGATTTCCTGCGCCAAGTACTTCAGTTCAGATAAAGAGCAACAAGCACCCCGAAACTCCAAAAGAAGATACTTGACGTGGTCGAGACAGTTTGATTTCCTGCGCCAAATACTTCAGTCCAGATAAAGAGCAACAAGCACCCCAAACCCCCAAGAAAGATATTTCACGTGGTCGAGACAGTTTGATTTCCTGCGCCAAGTACTTCAGTCCAGATAAAAAGCAACAAGCACCCCAAACCTCCAAAAGAAGATACTTGACGTGGTCGAGACAGTTTGATGTCCTGTGCCAAGTACTTCAGTCCAGATAAAAAGCAACAAGCACCCCAAACATCCAAAAGAAGATACTTGACGTGGTCGAGACAGTTTGATTTCCTGCGCCAAGTACTTCAGTCCAGATAAAGAGCAACAATCACCCCAAACCTCCAAGAAAGATACTTCACGTGGTTGAGACAGTTTGATTTCCTGCGCCAAGTACTTCAGTCCAGATAAAGAGCAACAAGCACCCCAAACCTCCAAGAAAGATACTTCACGTGGTCGAGACAGTTTGATTTCCTGCGCCAAATACTTCAGTCCAGATAAAGAGCAACAAGCACCCCAAACCTCCAAGAAAGATACTTCACGTGGTCGAGACAGTTTGATTTCCTGCGCCAAGTACTTCAGTTCAGATAAAGAGCAACAAGCACCCCGAAACTCCAAAAGAAGATACTTGACGTGGTCGAGACAGTTTGATTTCCTGCGCCAAATACTTCAGTCCAGATAAAGAGCAACAAGCACCCCAAACCCCCAAGAAAGATATTTCACGTGGTCGAGACAGTTTGATTTCCTGCGCCAAGTACTTCAGTCCAGATAAAAAGCAACAAGCACCCCAAACCTCCAAAAGAAGATACTTGACGTGGTCGAGACAGTTTGATGTCCTGCGCCAAGTACTTCAGTCCAGATAAAGAGCAATACCACCCCAAACCTCCAAGAAAGATACTTGACGTGGTCGAGACAGTTTTATTTCCTGCGCCAAGTACTTCAGTCCAGATAGAGAGCAACAAGCACCCCAAACCTCCAAATGAAGATACTTGACGTGGTCGAGACAGTTTGATTTCCTGCGCCAAGTACTTCAGTTCAGATAAAGAGCAACAAGCACCTCAAACCTCCAAAAGAAGATACTTGACGTGTTCGAGACAGTTTGATTTCCTGCGCCAAGTACTTCAGTCCTGATAAAGAGCAACAAGCACCCCAAACCTCCAAATGAAGATACTTCACGTGGTCGAGACAGTTTGATTTCCTGCGCCAAGTACTTCAGTCCATATAAAGAGCAACAAGCACCCCAAACCTCCAAATGAAGATACTTGACGTGGTCGAGACAGTTTGATTTCCTGCGCCAAGTACTTCAGTTCAGATAAAGAGCAACAAGCACCTCAAACCTCCAAAAGAAGATACTTGACGTGTTCGAGACAGTTTGATTTCCTGCGCCAAGTACTTCAGTCCAGATAAAGAGCAACAAGCACCCAAACCTCCAAAAGAAGATACTTCACGTGGTCGAGACAGTTTGATTTCCTGCGCCAAGTACTTCAGTCCAGATAAAGAGCAACAAGCACCCCAAGCCTCCAAGAAAGATACTTCACGTGGTCGAGACAGTTTAATTCCCTGCTCAATGTACTCCAGTCCAGAAAATGAGCCGACCAAACAGAATTAAAAAAAGACAATAACGTTCTCCGGCGTCATTCGAGAGTGAGTTGTGTGCGACATCAGTTACTCGGTAGTGTTGTACACTTGAAGAAGTTGGAGGGGAGACTCCAACATGAAACAAATATATATCTACATTTCATTATGAATGGGCAAATATAACAGATAGTCCAAGGTAGGTGTTAACAACTTTATTTCTTCCAAGCGCTTTCAAACAATTGAAATAGTAGTAGCAAATGCATTGACGACAATGGTATAATTAAGCTCATTCGACAGTATTTAAAGTCTGTTCACCGTAGGAATTGTTTTATTAAAGGCCTTTTTCCTTACCATAAATCTATTAGATAGTAGGATATTGGTAGGAAAAAAGACCTTTCAGAGAGTAATTCCTACCGTGAATGGAATTTATTTAGCATCACGTCTTCCTACTCATTCGGGTTGTACGCTTAAGTACTAATTACACTAATAGGTTAGGAATTGGGAAGGTTGCATTTAGATGAAGTGAACCCGCATTTGCGTGAATGGAGAGTGGAAAATCGTTTAGCAAGAATCACCCCAATTCCCCCAACCGAGGTTTGAACCTCGATCTCCCCGTCCTCAGCAGTCTAGATCAACGCTAAACTAGCGCGTTAGCTAACCGCGCCATCGAGGCGGGTTATTTGACAGTAAAAATGGTATTGCACAAATTTAACACGAGTTTATGAGTCTGAATATAGTATAACTAGACATTCATATGAAGAGTACACAGTGAAATATTTATAGTGTGTTAAATAAATGTTGAATGTATAAGTAGTTTAAAAGTGGTGGAATTACATAATTTTTTATTATTCTGTAGATAAATACTGCCCTTTTTACACCCAGATAATTTGATTTTATCTCATTTTATACTACACAATGTCACTATTTTGAATTTCTCTCACCTAACTCTGCTCGTTAATTTTATTAATGTGTTCGAAATGATGATTGCAAATATAGATTTGAAATGTAGATTTTAAGAAAATTGGTTATTTTGACGGTAGCGATTGTAAATAGGACACTAACTAGCAGAAAATAATATGCCCGGCCGAAGCAGAGGATAAAATAATCCCAACTAATGACATAACCAGGCAAAGCAGACGCCTGATTCCTGTCCTGGTCTGTGTTGCTGGAATGGGCTGAGACGTTGCTACTTGCTACAGTAGCCCCACGGCTTCTTTGGTGCTGACTGACAGCTGACGGCTTTGAAAAGCTACCAGACCAAACTATGTATCCCTACGCCGAACCATATGATCTGCAAAAAACATGTGTTTAGCAGCTGTCACTTCTGACATCAAAATTTAGGTATATACCTAAATGTTGACTGTCAGAAGTCAGCTGTGAACTGTCAGTCAGCACCAAAGAAGCCATGGGGCTACTGTATCTTTTACAAGTTAGCCCCCCCCCCCACCTATGTTAAACTACCTGCCAGGACGCTATAGACTCAAAACATCGTGGAAAAGACTAGTGGGTTTTACATCTCATCGACACAAATTGTACTCTTGGCGTCCTCACGTCCTCTCAAGGACGTTCCTAATTAGTCCTTCCTTTTAGAAGTTGTTCCTTCCTTACGGATAGCCACGACACTAACGGGCCATTTTAGAAGCTGCGTTAAGCCCCCTCTGTCTTGCCAAGTCTCGTAGATAACACGATTATACTCTTCAAGGGTTTACTGTTAAGATGGTATGGTCCCCCTCCCCCGCGGGCCATCCTCCTCGTGGAGTCAATGTCCCACCTTACGAACAAGTATTTATTTTATAGAAGCATTTGTCCGAGGAGTGGTAAAGGTGTGTTTGGGAGACGGTTGAGTTTATTTACTAGCGCAACTTAACATTTAAATACGAAGCTAAGGAATATTAACTTGTACGAGAAGAATATATATATATATTTTTTAAAAAGGTCGTGTTAACAATAAATATTATGTTATTATTTTTGTGTCTCATCCCAACAAATGTATAAATTCTTCTTAGAATCATAATTACTTTCTCTTGACACCTCAGAAAGAAAGTATTGTAATTGTAAAAAAAAAATCTAACTTGAGATTTTATTAAAGTCGAAACCAAACCTGAAACCAAAACAGTGGTTTTTGCAATGCTGTGTGTCCATCTGTCTATCTGTACCTTGGGCTAGAGCCGAAACTATTTACCGATTGGGATAAAAGTTGTTATCTTAGGTTTTCATAAAGTTCCCCCGAGGGATTTTTGGAATTAGATACCCAACCCTAAATTTAAGGGTAGTTTATTGAAGGGCAAAAGAAGAAAAATATATCTTCTAGAAATTCGCTTTTACGAGTTTGATTAAACTTTATATCTAAACACTGTTTTTTATTATTATAAACAAGATGACAACTCTCATTTTCTGATGAAAATTGCTTTAAGGGTACTTTACACGGAAGAACTTTTCCAATTTTGATCATTTCTCCGCAACTATTTGAGATACGAAATAAATTATCATTGTAAAGTTGAAGTACTACTAAAGATAAAAATATTTTATTGAAACATGTTGAAATATAATTTCAGCGCTATAAGCAAATATATGTATTTAATTCAGGTCTTTGAAAATTAATTGGATTCTTTTGCTCTTTTTTCATTTTTACTTTCTATCTTATAGGTAGAGAAAGTATGGTGATCGTCAAAAAAATCGCACTCGAGATTTTGATGAATTTTGACGTTTCATGACTTCCTGAATCCAAAAAAGTTGTTTTTGAATTTCCGTCTGTCTGTCTGTCTGTCTGTCTGTACCTCCAACTAGAGCCTAAACTATTTTACCGATTGAGCTGAAACTTGATATCTAGGGTTTTCATAGGGTTGCCCCGAGGTGTTTTTGGAATTGGATATCTACCCCTAAAATTAAGGGTAGTTTACTGAAGGGAAAAAAGAGAAAAAGTCGATTTTCTCAAAATCGGCTCTAACGATTTTGATTAAATTTCATTTATGAACATTATTAAATATTCCAAACAAAATGGCTACTCTCAATATTTCGGCAAAAACGCTTTAAGGGCTCCGGTCTGATGCGTAAATTAACATTTTTTATAATAGCTCCGAAACTATTTGAGATATGAAATTACTTAGCATTACAAATATGTATATATATTTATAATACAAATATTTTATTCGAAACATATTTTTATAAAATCAATAATTTTCAATCTATACGCAATTATATATATATATATATTTTTAGCTTTTTGAACATTAAAGCTTAAGTATTGCGACCGTAAAAAAAACTAACCTGAAATATTGATGGATGTCGACGTCTCATGACCCCCCGAACCCTAAACAAATTGTATTTGCAATGCCGTCTGTCTATGTGTATATTAAAACTTAAAATTAAGGGTAGATTACTGAAGGGCAAAAAGAGAAAAAGTCGATTTTCTCAAAATCGGCTCTAACGATTTTGATTAAATTTCATTATAAAACATTAATAAATATTCCAAACAAAATGGCTACCCTCAATATTTCGGCAAAATGGCTTTAAGGGCTCCGGTCTGATGCGTAAATTAACATTTTTTATAATAGCTCCGAAACTATTTGAGATATGAAATTACTTAGCATTACAAATATGTGTATATATTTATAATACAAATATTTTATCCGAAACATATTTTTATAAAATCAATAACTTTCAATCTATACGCAATTATATGAATTTTTTAACTTTTTGGACATTAAAGCTTAAGTATTGCGACCGTAAAAAAAAACTAACCTGAAATGTTGATGGATGTCGACGTCTCATGACCCCCCGAACCCTAAAAAATAGTCTTTGCAATGCCGTCTGTCTGTGTGTCTATAAAAACTTAAAATTAAGTGTAGTTTACTGAAGGGCGAAAAGAGAAAAATTTGGTTTTCTCAAAATCTGCTCAAACGATTTTGATTAAAATTCGTATCTAGGCGTTGATTAAGATTATAAATAAAATGGCTATTTTCATTTTCCTATGAAAATGATTCTTAGGGTACATTACAGAAGCGTTAATTTCCGTATCTCCACAACTATTGGAGAAACTAAACAAATTATCATTGCAAAATTGTAGGACTATTAGAAATAAAAAACTTTTATTTGACATATATTTTTATAAAAGCAGCAGTTTTTGAGATATTTGCAAATATATTAATACAATTTTGTGAGCTTTAGTTGTAAACATATACTACTTAAGTCTTAAAGCAATAATTCTCCAATGCCATAGAGTAATTAAATATAAGTATCTAAAAAAGTATGTTATTTTTCCTTAAATCTCTTAGGAGAAATGTTTGCATAGCAATGATCTATCTCCATTTTAGACTCAATAGTCAATATTTACATTTTTTATTGGTCAAAATGTATAAATGAATAATTAAATATCAATACGATGACTTGAAGATCTGCAACACCGTATAAAATGTTAAAATTTTAACCAGAAATCGAAATTTTAATACGAAGTTTTGACCCTTATGGAAGACATTAAACTGTTTGAAATGCTCTTAGGTGGACAAAGATGCGCCTCTTTTCTCATTGATTATATATCATTGTATATTATTTTATGCGTGTTCTTATGTGGATGGTGATGATACAATGTACATTATTCCGTTCAGAAATCTTACGAGTTTATAGAAAGAGAGAGAAAGTCTGTGCGGTGCGCCGTACCATTTATTTCTGTAATGGTGTTCCTTGTTCTTAGTGTCATAGAATAAGTAACAGTGTATATTATTTTATTTATGATCTTTGATATAGTGTTTCTACAACAATGTTTAGACCTGTTATTTCGTTTCACAAATCTTACGAGTTTTTAGTAAATGTCTATTTTCGAGATAAAAAAGAGAGAGAAAGTCTTTGTGGTGCACCGTACCATTTATTTTTAACTTGTTAAAATCAAGACTTTGTTTACATAAACTGATGTCAAAATATACTTTGCCAAATAACTTATGATTCTCTTGGTAATAAATCATTTGTCAACTCAGAGGCCACACAATTCTAATTGGTTGTAACAGAAGTACATTCTAACTTGTTGAGTTTTCTCTAGTTTTTTTGCATAGTGTACCTCAGTACCACCTGGATTCATCAGTGTCACCTGTACACCTAGATACCTCAGTGTCACCTGTACACCTAGATACATCAGTGCCACCTAGATACCTCAGTGCCACCTAGATACCTCAGTGATACCTAGATACCTCAGTACCACCTAGATACCTCAGTGCCACCTAGATACCTCAGTGCCACCTAGATACCTCAGTGATACCTAGATACCTCAGTACCACCTAGATACCTCAGTGCCACCTAGATACATCAGTGCCACCTAGATACCTCAGTGATACCTAGATACCTCAGTACCACCTAGATTCCTCAGTACCACCTAGATACCTCAGTACCACCTAGATACCTCAGTACCACCTAGATACCTCAGTACCACCTAGATACCTCAGTACCACCTAGATACCTCAGTGCCACCTAGATACCTCAGTGCCCCCTAGATACCTCAGTGCCCCCTAGATACCTCAGTGCCACCTAGATACCTCAGTGCCACCTAGATACCTCAGTGATACCTAGATACCTCAGTACCACCTAGATACCTCAGTGCCACCTAGATACCTCAGTGCCACCTAGATACCTCAGTGATACCTAGATACCTCAGTACCACCTAGATACCTCAGTGCCACCTAGATACCTCAGTGCCACCTAGATACCTCAGTGCCACCTAGATACCTCAGTGATACCTAGATACCTCAGTACCACCTAGATACCTCAGTACCACCTAGATACCTCAGTACCACCTAGATACCTCAGTGCCACCTAGATACCTCAGTGATACCTAGATACCTCAGTACCACCTAGATACCTCAGTACCACCTTGATACCTCAGTACCACATAGATACCTCAGTGCCACCTAGATACCTCAGTGCCACCTAGATACCTCAGTACTACCTTCACACCATTTGTATATCACATGCTCCATCTCTTGGTTATCCCCGCTAGTTCCCGCCAGTGTGGGACGCAGGGAGATGAAGATGGAGAACAGTCGCGGAGTAGAAACATTGTGTGGGAGGGTGATAATGGCGAGACAATGGCTGCATCAACTCACCTGGGACTCATTACATATCATACTCTCTTTTCATCTCCTCTTAGTACCTGCTAGGGCTACACGCACGTGTTAGTCACGCTTATGGAATTGGGATGATAGGGGAAATGTACCAACATTCACATTAGAGTGAATCATCCCATAAGTCGGCAAACCAGACTAACACGTGAGTGACGCGTTGATCTATTCGACCACCGATGAAGGCCATATTCTACTGCTCGACAATGCCCGGGCGCAACTGGATATTTTGTTTGAGGTCAACATTGATAGCAATTTATTATATTATTATTGTTAATTTACGTATATATATTGATAATATCCACCAAAAGTGACAGCTGCAGATCCCATGATTTGACGTATGAATAAGTGAAAGTATATCTAATAGCTTTTCTTACCAGCAGCTTAAACAATAGAACCTAAAAGGTCAGAATGAGAGGTGTGAAAGAGGCCGGTTTTTCATACCTTCTCTACACACTAATGCAGGTGCACTTCCTCTCAAACTAGTACTCTCGTCCTTTACTCTTATATAAAGTCATTAAAGTTTTCTGGAAGTCCATGAGAGCCAAGATCCATGCTATTTTACCCTTTTTAATGATAACACTCCAATATAAATACATTGTTGCTCCGGTAGAAATGTTTAGTTTAATTTGGTCCTCAACAGTGGTTGAATATCTGTTCTGGACACTGTGGGACTTGAACAGGAACTGTTGATATTGCTACTTGTAGAAGACTAAGATAAACTCATCTACTGAAGCCATACAATGACTAATGTCAAATTTGAACAAATTCCATCAAATCATTTAGGCTGTATAACCCAGGTACCGATAGACAGACAGGCAGAATTGTATAATCCACTTTTTTTATGTTCAGAAACTCTTAGTAGAAAATGTTCACGATTACAATACTTGCTCGATATGAGAAAGTTAAGAGAAGTGTTTTTGGTTGTATCAATCTCGAGACGATTTAAAATGTATAACCTTGTTCCACAAACTATTACCCGAACCACACTCTAGAATGTTTTGTTTTTTCCATCAGTGAACCATAAAAAGAACCATTATTCAAATAGACTTGGCCGCTTATACATATTCATTACAAACTCATGTTATATTTTCTACAGGATTGAAAGGTGGAGTTGAGGGGAGGAAGTATTTGGTCTCGTTGTGATGATGTTAATATCAAGGATGATTCATATGGATCATTTCTTCAAACGAGACTGAGAGCAACGGGAACTGCTGTTGTTGGATGAGAACAAAGACATGGACAAATGACCGCCTCCCATTCAAACAGAAACAAAACAATTAGTTTTAATGTTGGACAGATTCAGGTGGGAGGACAGAGCTTGTGGGAACTGGCGGTGATATTCGGCTCGCCTTAACTGGTGGCTACTTTCAGCTCGTCTTAACTGGTGGATACTTTCAGCTCGTCTTAACTGGTGGATACTTTCAGCTCGTCTTAACTGGTGGATACTTTCAGCTCGTCTTAACTGGTGGATACTTTCAGCTCGTCTTAGCTGGTGGCTACTTTCAGCTCGTCTTAACTGGTGGCTACTTTCAGATCGTCTTAACTGGTGGCTGCTTTCAGCTCGTCTTAACTGGTGGCTACTTTCAGCTCGTCTTAACATGTGGCTACTTTTATTTCGTCTTAACTGGTGGCTACTTTCAGATTGTCTTAACTGGTGGCTACTTTCAGCTCGTCTTAACATGTGGCTACTTTTATTTCGTCTTAACTGGTGGCTACTTTCAGATTGTCTTAACTGGTGGCTACTTTTAGATCGTCTTAACTGGTGGCTACTTTCAGATCGTCTTAACTGGTGGCTACTTTCAGATTGTCTTAACTGGTGGCTACTTTCAGCTCGTCTTAACATGTGGCTACTTTTATTTCGTCTTAACTGGTGGCTACTTTCAGATTGTCTTAACTGGTGGCTACTTTTAGATCGTCTTAACTGGTGGCTGCTTTCAGCTCGTCTTAACTGGTGGATACTTTCAGCTCGTCTTAACTGGTGGCTACTTTCAGCTCGTCTTAACTGGTGGATACTTTCAGCTCGCCTTAACTAGTGGCTGCTTTCAGCTCGTCTTAACTGGTGGTGACATTATTCTTGCCTTAACTGGTGGCTACTTTCAGCTCGTCTTAACTGGTGGCTACTTTCAGCTCGTCTTAACTGGTGGCTACTTTCAGCTCGTCTTAACTGGTGGCTACTTTCAGATCGTCTTAACTGGTGGATACTTTCAGATCGTCTTAACTAGTGGCTGCTTTCAGCTCGTCTTAACTGGTGGTGACATTATTCTTGCCTTAACTGGTGGCTACTTTCAGCTCGTCTTAACTGGTGGCTACTTTCAGCTCGTCTTAACTGGTGGCTACTTTCAGCTCGTCTTAACTGGTGGCTACTTTCAGATCGTCTTAACTGGTGGATACTTTCAGATCGTCTTAACTGGTGGATACTTTCAGCTCGTCTTAACTGGTGGGGTCATTATGCTTGCCTTAGCTGGTGGTACTTTCAGCTCGTCTTAACTGGTGGCTACTTTCAGCTCGTCTTAACTGGTGGCTACTTTCAGATCGTCTTAACTGGTGGATACTTTCAGATCGTCTTAACTGGTGGATACTTTCAGCTCGTCTTAACTGGTGGGGTCATTATGCTTGCCTTAGCTGGTGGTACTTTCAGCTCGTCTTAACTGGTGGCTACTTTCAGCTCGTCTTAACTGGTGGCTACTTTCAGCTCGTCTTAACTGGTGGCTACTTTCAGCTCGTCTTAACTGGTGGCTACTTTATTTTCATCTTAACTGGTGGCTACTTTCAGCTCATCTTAACTGGTGGCTACTTTCAGCTCACCCTAACTGGTGGCTACTTTCAACTCGTCTTAACTGGTGGCTACTTTCAGCTCGTCTTAACTGGTGGCTACTTTCAGCTCGTCTTAACTGGTGGCTACTTTCAGCTCGTCTTAACTGGTGGCTACTTTCAGCTCACCCTAACTGGTGGCTACTTTCAACTCGTCTTAACTGGTGGCTACTTTCAGCTCGTCTTAACTGGTGGCTACTTTCAGCTCACCCTGACTGGTGGGGACATTATGCTCGCCTTAACTTCCGGTGACTTCCTCCCCTCTAACACCCGAGGACTTCCCTTCCCCCAACTCCAAGAAACTCCCCTCTTAATGTACAGACAGAATCAAAAAGGAGTTCCTCTAAACTAAGCCCGCGTTCAGCCAAGATGACCACACGTCAACGGTAATGTGTCTGTCATCACATAACTTGCCAAACGTCCGATAATAATGTTGAGTAAAACATGCAGGTTTGATTGTTTATAAAGGTGTTTTAACATGTTGCTGCAAAAGTTTTTAACACCCTTGTTACAGACACATTCCCATAATGAACCCCTAATTTCTTCTCATAAAAAGCTTTAATCTTGAAATACCTGCAAATCGCTTGAACAAATGCGTGGTTTTGATTTTGAAAATGTACTTTCTAATTTCAACCTTTACCCCAGACATGTATTTTCGAGGCTGGTTTGACCGTTTTTGAGTCGAAACTCGCGTGGGTCGCCCTCTCACAAAAGTATTGAAACAATTTCCCCTGTAAATAAGAAATGAATGTCTCGGGGACCTTTTAACCACACCCAAAATATCACATAAACCAAATGTTATCAACATTAATCTTTTGTATTAAGTCTACGTCGACCTGAGGAGGTTTTCGGTCCTACCTCCCCCCCCCCCCCCTTCTTCTTTCCAACTCAAACCAATAAAAAGTTAGCTCTATCTTAAGTAATTCCATCAGCAGCCACCCACCATTTAGATATTTTGTGTCTCGTCCTTAGGGCTTAAGAACTAAATTACTGACTGCGCATATTAAGATCGGACATTCGTTTTATCTTCCAACATAAGCACACACAGCCTCCGTGGTTTCAATCTCGCCGGTAGAGGTAGCAGCTACCTACTCTTCTTATCTGATAGTCATTTGTTTGTTTGTTGTTTATAGTGCGACGGGTTCTACTCGCGATATATTATATAATACAAGCCTTCATTAAAATATCGTATCTGCAAAACATTTTAAATTGTTTAAGTGGTGTGATTTAAGGAATAAGATTTGTAGGGATTCAATTTTTGTGGTCTTTGCCGTGCATCGCACTCAAAATTATCAAAATAAATTATAATCAATTTGAGATCATTGACGAGAGCTACTCTATAAACAATCGTTAAGAAAAGTAAATTATAGTTCTATAATTATAATTCTTATAGTGCTATAAGAGAAGTGATTGCTTTTGGTGATTTGACAATAAAAAATCGAAGGGTTGAACGAACGGTTAGAGTACCCGACTATGACAACTAGGACTACCCTCCAACTGGCTGATCTAAGGTGGTTTTTTTTGTCGTTTACAAAGTTTGTAATAATCTCGTCTTGAGTTTAGTTTTTATTAATACCTCCCATAAAAATTGTTTTCTTCAAATTAAGTTGTATTATTATAATAATAATAATATTTAGCACCGCGTCTTACTACCCGTTCGGGTTATACGCTTAAGTACTAACTACGCTAATGGATTAGGAATTGGGAGGGTTGAATTTAGAGGAAGTGAATCCGCATTTGCGTGGAGGGAAAGTGGAAAACCATTTAGGAAAAATCACCCTCAGTTCACCCGACCGAGATTCGAACCTCGATCTTTCCGTCCTCGGTGGTCGAGCTCAACACGACTAGCGCGTTAGCCAACTACGCCACCGAGGCGGGTCATGTCATTAATTATTTTATTTAAACTTCTTTCCCTCATCCTGTAGGCAGGTAGTAAAAGTATGTGTAGCACTATCAGTACCTGGACTATTTCCCTCCCTGAAAACGAGAACAGGAGGGAACTAGAAACGTAGGCAGGCTATCGGTCAGAACTAACATTAATACCAACTTTAATTTGAACAAAATCATAATATGATCAGTCAGACCTCAACGTCGGTTTGGTCATGTTCAGAAGATGAGTGTGGATCGAATGATGAAGCAAATATATGAAGGTAGAGTGTGTGGATCAAAAGGGAGGGATAGGCCATGTAAGACGTGGCTAAATGTGTTAGACAACTGTGTGAAAAAAAGAAATATTAATAGTTTTAATAACAAATGATTATGTATAACTCAGAGTATGGATGTTGATGAAGCGAAGGAAGTATGCAAGGATGGGAAAGTGTGGAGAAAGTTGGTGAGGATGGATTAAGTATAGAGTTGTTGATTATTGAGCTATATTCACAGTTTCTTGCCTACTCCGTAAGGGAATGGTGTGTGTGTGTGTGTGTGTGTGTGTGTGTGTGTTATGCACGTATGCATGTATGTACAGTAGCCCCATGACTTCTTTGGTGCTAACTGACAGCCCACAGCTAACTTCTGAAAGTCAAAATTTAGGTATATAACTAAATTTTGACTGTCCGAAGTGACAGCTGCTAAACACATGTTTTTGCAGATCATATGGTTCGGCGTAGGGATACATAATTTGGTCTGGTAACTTTTCAAAGCCATCAGCTCTCAGCTGTGAGCTGTCACTCAGCACCAAAGAAGCCATGTGGATACTGCAGTTTGGTTTACCTGTGAGGGAAATGTTGAGCTTCGAATCCCATCCTGATCTCCTGAAAATGTATATTTCTCAATATATCATATTTTTCCATAAATGCAAATACATAACTAAGTATGAACACAGGAAATGCCGGATAAGTGGTAAGATGCGGTTAAAAAAATAAAGTTGACAGCAAATACAAGAGGACTTGGTTTGATATCTGAAGGAATATAAAATAATTAGGTTTTTGTGTGTTTACGTTCATACTGGGGGTCAATTATTGTATATAGTGACTTTGAGTGTTAGTTGTTCTAAATTAAGATTGCTTGTAAGTTGTAAGTTTGTAAGGAGACATATGTTCGTCTGCCACTGACGGGCTCATCCCATCAAAACGAATTAGGGCTCAGGTGATAGGCTACTTATAAAATCATAACGCTACAACAGGTTAGTTGAGATTCACAATCTTAATGGGTCCAGAACTGAGACAGAGGGATTTATTGCCCCTGACAAGTCCGTGACAAGCACAACAACTCCCAGAGAGAGACGTGAGTGTGGGCAGACGATGACAGACCGGTATTTAGAGTAACACACCCGGTACGGTTATTGGGGGACCCCCCCTTGAAAACACGGGGGTTCAGGGGCAAGTTTGATACTCTTCTAGACTCAGGGGTACTTATACCATACCCGAAATCGTCTTCCTCTTTCCAGGCGAAATATGAGGTGTTTCTGTAAATAAGCTTTTTTCACAAGCACCAGTGATCACGTGGACCAAGGCGGTGGTCTATTCGTGTATAGCTTGCTGTGCTTGAAAGATCGGGGTTTGAATCCCAGCTGGGTGTATACTGAAGTAGCTACTGCCCTAAATCAGATTAACAGTGTCGACCTGCCAAAAGTTTCTATTCTCTAAAGGTATATTCATATATAAAGTGGACTATAGTCACGGCTATTTGTTTATGTTTACAAGGAAGAATATTAGACTACAGAGCCTCATGAAGAGATGTTAATATGAGACTACAAAGCCTCATGAAGAGAATTTAATACGAGACTACAGAGCCTCATGAAGATATGTTAATACGAGACTACAGAGCCTCATGAAGAGAAGTTAATACGAGACTACAAAGCCTCATGAAGAGAAGTTAATACGAGACTACAGAGCCTCATGAAGATATGTTAATACGAGACTATAAAGCCTCATGAAGATAAGTTAATACGAGACTACAGAGCCTCATGAAGAGAAGTTAATACGAGACTACAGAGCCTCATGAAGATATGTTAATATGAGACTACAAAGCCTCATGAAGAGAATTTAATACGAGACTACAGAGCCTCATGAAGATATGTTAATACGAGACTACAGAGCCTCATGAAGAGAAGTTAATACGAGACTACAGAGCCTCATTAAGAGATGGTAGAAATATATATTATCTTGTTTTCTTTACCTCTGGATCACCACGTTTTGGGAACCGCTACTCAATAAGAGTCTTTCAATGACGTGTCGTTAATATCCCCTACTCCCCCTTAACCCGCTTTTGACCCACGCAGAAAGTAAGATAACTGTCCCGCCGGGATTTGAACCAAAGCTGGTTGCGTACGACTCTTAGTCCAATATCGCCTCAAGACAAGGCATTGGGGGCTTTACCCCACTCCCCACACTATCTCACCCCAACTGTTTTAGGAAAATACGTTGGAGAGTCCCTACCCCCTCAGTTCTATCTTAACGCATCAGTCCCTTTAAATTCGCCCCCCTTCCCTGCTCTTAAGAAACCATTTCTAAAAGATACGTAGCCACGATGCTCTCCTGTTTTCTCAATAGAAGAGCAGCACACGCCTCAATGGGGGTAAGATTTCTTTATTTTTTACCGGGATCTCACCCCTTACCCCCCATGTAGCATCCTAGTCCTCTTCTCAAAGTTTTCTTGTAAACAGCACACACACACTCACACACTCACACACGCTCACAGTACGAATTCTCCCGGGCTTTCGACTGGAAGTGTTTCTATTATGTTGAAGAGGTGGTGTGTAAACACGCACTCACGTGCACGCATGTGTGTGTGTGTGTGTGTGTGTGTGTGTATGGGGAGAGGGGTGGGTGGCTCTAAGCGTATGTAGGCGGTTGTGCGGGGGTGCGAGAGAGAGGAACACTTCCATACACATTCTCTTTCTCTCTCTAACATATTTTAAATTGCTTGGCTGGTGGGAGAAGAGGTCTCTTGTCGGGAGGGTGCGTTTGGGCACGTGCTATCTGAAGCGCGCTTCACATGGATACGCACACACACGTGCGCACAAATAATGCGACTAGAAATATTATGAGAAAAAAGTATTATTAAAAATAAGTGGAAAACCCATATATATATTTTCCAGAGTCTATATATATATATTTTTTCCAGAGTGTCTTATTACCTACCCGGGCTATACGTATTTTAGATAATTACACTAAGAGGGTAGAGAATTTAGAATAGGAAACTTTCCGCAGTGGCGTCTTGTGGCCTAGTAAGTAGGTGGGAGGGCTGGGTTGTAGGACGATTGACAGAGGTAGGGGTTAGTATATACGTAAGCTAGACTTAAAAAAATATTTTAACTATCATGTTGATGATGTACTTAAAATAAAATCCAACTGTTAGTTAAAGATGAAAGTTTCCGGTGAATACTTCGGATCAAAGAATTCCAGGGGAAGGGGATGTTTTATAATATTGAAATATTAGAGTATCTGATCCACATCAGACTCCGACGTTAGTGACACATTCGTCCACCGAGCGCTGTAGTCTATACGTGAAAGTGAGAAGAGAAATGTAATCGCTATTATTAGTTTATTATAGCTCATTTGTTAATGTTTTTGCCGTAAACGTCCTTGGAAGAAATTGAACTGAAGCGGAAACTTTAGAGCTCGGGATATCTCAAGTGCTTTTCTTACGTTTAAATAACGGTAAATATGTTCCTAGAAAAAATAATTGAACAATTTACAAAACGAAAAATGTTCCATATCACGTATCTAGGTAGGAATGAGGAGCGTAGAGGTTAAGAGGGATTGTAGCCACACTTGCATGGAAGGAGATTGGGAAACCTTTTAGGAAAACTACTACGCCCACTTCCATAACGAGATTCCAAACCTTTTAGCTCCCATATAACGTAAACCATTAATAAGTTTTTATCCGAAATGTTCACAGCAAACCCCGAGTTAAAGAGAAATCTAGCAATTATCTAAAGTTTGCTGGACAGGCAACACTCTGAACAAAAGAGTAAGAGGCTACACACTAACCAACTCCAAGAATGTTGCTGGACAGGCAACAACTGCTGAACAGAGAGAGGAATAGAGGCACACACTAACCATTGCTCAGAGATGTTGCTGGACAGGCAACAACTGCTGAACAGAGAGAGGGGAAAGAGGCAACACACTAAGCCAATCTCTCAAGAGATGTTGCTGGACAGGCAACAACTGCTGAACAGAGAGAGGGGCAAATAGGCAACACACTAAGCCAATCTCTCAAGAGATGTTGCTGGACAGGCAACAACTGCTGAACAGAGAGAGGGGCAAATAGGCAACACACTAAGCCAATCTCTCAAGAGATGTTGCTGGACAGGCAACAACTGCTGAACAGAGAGAGGGGAAATAGGCAACACACTAAGCCAATTCTCAAGAGATATTGCTGGACAGGCAACAACTGCTGAACAGAGAGAGGGGAAATAGGCAACACACTAAGCCAATTCTCAAGAGATGTTGCTGGACAGGCAACAACTGCTGAACAGAGAGAGGGGAAATAGGCAACACACTAAGCCAATCTCTCAAGAGATATTGCTGGACAGGCAACAACTGCTGAACAGAGAGAGGGGCAAATAGGCAACACACTAAGCCAATCTCTCAAGAGATGTTGCTGGACAGGCAACAACTGCTGAAAAAGAGAGAGGGGAAATAGGCAACACACTAAGCTAATCTCTCAAGAGATATTGCTGGACAGGCAACAACTGCTGAACAGAGAGA
The DNA here is from genome assembly GCA_033556935.1 of Timema podura. Classification (NCBI taxonomy): domain Eukaryota; kingdom Metazoa; phylum Arthropoda; class Insecta; order Phasmatodea; family Timematidae; genus Timema; species Timema podura. The sequence continues at coordinate 50,036,578 of JAVRXN010000005.1, forward strand.
GGGGCAAATAGGCAACACACTAAGCTAATCTCTCAAGAGATATTGCTGGACAGGCAACAACTGCTGAACAGAGATGAGGCAAATGAACCAGACTCCAGAGATGTTGCTGACATCAACATGCTGAACAGAGAAGGGAAAAGCAACACACTAGAGACATGGCTCTCAAAGATTTGCTGAACAGAGAAGGGAAAGAGGCAACACATGAACCAGGCTCCCGAGAGATATTGCTGAACAGAGAGAGGGGAAAGAGGCAACACATTGAACCAGGCTCCCGAGAGATATTGCTGAACAGAGAGAGGGAAAGAGGCAACATGAACCAGGCTCCGAGAGATATTGCTGAACAGAGAGAGGAGAAAGAGGCCACACACTGAACCAGGCTCCCGAGAGATATTGCTGAACAGAGAGGGGAAGAGGCCACACACTGAACCAGGCTCCGAGAGATATTGCTGAACAGAGAGAGGAGAAAGAGGCCACACACTGAACCAGGCTCCCGAGAGATATTGCTGAACAGAGAGAGGGAAAGAGGCCACACACTGAACCAGGCTCCGAGAGATATTGCGGAACACGAGAGAGGAGAAAGAGGCCACACACTGAACCAGGCTCCCGAGAGATATTGCTGAACAGAGAGAGGGGAAAGAGGCCACACATTGAACCAGGCTCCCGAGAGATATTGCTGAACAGAGAGAGGGGAAAGAGGCAACACATTGAACCAGGCTCCCGAGAGATATTGCTGAACAGAGAGAGGAGAAAGAGGCCACACACTGAACCAGGCTCCCGAGAGATATTGCTGAACAGAGAGAGGAGAAAGAGGCCACACACTGAACCAGGCTCCCGAGAGATATTGCTGAACACCGAGCTCCTGAGTGCTCGACCTGGCAATATAAGAGCGTAGGGATCATTTATTGGTGCAAGGGGAAAAACGGAGGAGGGAGGGGCGTTTCTCTCTCCTAATTAGTTGTAAATTCATACAAAATATTGGAGTGCTTTATTGCCACTCTTTTTGTTATTCACTGCTCAACATATTCTAGGACAAACACACCAACCAAACTCAGTACATACATTTATCACTTAGAAATCATGACAATTCCTATTTGACATAGAAATACCTATTAATATATTTTTAGGTGCATTACGTCTTACAAGTCATATGTATGCTTACACTTTTGAAATAAAGATGAGGGAAGATAAAATATATAGAAAATGTACCAACATTTGCGTGAAAAAAATTATGGGAGTAAATAATGTTAGGGAAACCACATCATTAGGCCTACATCTAGCTGAGACTCGAACCCTGACCTCCCCTAACAAGACCAGAAGAGAGTGACTTTTAGTACGTAAATAGCGGTGTAGGTTGTTTGACTGTTGAGAGTCGATCCAGGAGTCAGACGCGCTAACCAGGCAACTAAACTGTTCAATCATGTACAGTAAAATTCTCATAAGAAAGGACCTTAGCTGACATTTAGTTATTAGATCTACTTTAACGTGTTCAACTGTTCATACGTCAAGTCATGAGATCGGCAGCTGTCACTTTTGATAGATATTATCAATACTATGATGATGATAGTAATAATAATAATATGTAAAATGTTATTAATGTTAACAGTAAAATGATGTTTGTATTTTGCAAAGGACCCTTTATATGAAAATTGGACCATACCTGGGAAATATGTGGAGGACACGTGGTAAGAGAGTCAGTATTATACAATATTGTTCTTGTGATGGATAGGTCAGGATTCAAATCTCGGGTGGGTGCGCTGAGCCTAGGTTTCCCACTCTCCCTCCAAGCAAATGCAGTTATGCTACCTATGTCCCCCAGTCACTGTGAGTATTCACGGCCAGGAATCTTGTGAATCACCCCCCTCTCCCCCCCCGTTTAGTCAAGTCACTCCCCCCACCAGTTAAAATATATGTTCCACCCTGAAACCTCTCCTCCATTAATTTCGTATTCGTCAACAAGTTCTAAGTCGTCTTAGAAAAAGTGTAATCGTTTAGTAAACGTCCAATTAACGTGGTCAGAAAGCCGACCAGTAGTTTTGTTGAGGGGGTTAGGGGGGGCGACCCCCACACAACATTTACACGAGGTATTTATATACAGTTTCAAACGCGTAAACAACAAACTAAACAGGCCTATGTCCATTTCAGACGAGATAATCACTACAGCCCAATGTAGATAGCAAGGGCTACTTTATTATTATTATTATTATTATTATTATTATTATTATTATTATTATTATTACTATATGTAGCCTTTTAATAATATCTGTCAAAAGTGACAGTTGCAGATCACATGACTTAACGTATGCCTATCAATACGTGAAAGTAGATGTAGTAACTTTTCTGTTTCTATGGAAATTGGACAGTACCATCCGGGTACAATCACAGTACCCTCCAGGCACAATCACTGTAGCCTTCAGGCACAATCACAGTACCCTCCAGTCACAAGCACAGTACCCTCCGGGTACAAGCACAATACCCTCCGGGCACAATCACAGTACCCTCCAGTCACAAGCACAGTACCCTCCGGGTACAAGCACAATACCCTCCGGGCACAATCACAGTAGCCTTCAGGCACAATCACAGTACCCTCCAGGTACAATAACAGTAGCCTTCAGGCACAATCACAGTACCCTCCAGGCACAAGCACAATACCCTCTGGGCACAAGAACAGTACCCTCTGGGTACAATCACAGTACCCTTCAGGCACAATCACAGTACACTTCAGGTACAGTCACAGTATCCTCCAGGCACAAGCACAATACCCTCCGGGCACAATCACAGTACCCTTCAGGCACAATCACAGTACTCTTCAGGCACAATCACAGTACCCTTCAGGCACAATCACAGTACACTTCAGGCACAGGCACCGTACCTTCAGGGCACAATTACCGGACGTACTGAGTATAATCTTCGTGCTGTCTTCGTTTCCAAGGTGACAAGCTTGTCTCCCGTCAGACTGACACTTTCAGCACGACGCCAGTTACAGACTGGATTAGAGTGGAGAGAGGATTAGAAAACCATCCCTAGAGTCCCCGGCTAAAAATATAGCCATGACCTCACCGGCAAGCCAGTTTATTACTTCCCTCCAATTTGGTTGTGGATATTATAATTATTACTGACCCTAAAGCTGGGTGTTCATTTCAAAGTGTCGACCTCGATAGTCTTGGGGAAAAGTGCTCACCTCAGGACCCGATGTTCGTGAGTTCGAACCTAGCCAGGTTCGACGGATTTCTCTTGAGCGATAAAAATCCGCAGCACAACTTCCTTCGGAGGTGAAGTAAAGCCATTAGTCCCATGTCAGCTGTGGCATGTAAAAGAACCCTGAAAGATATGTGAAAATAACTTTCCCGGAAAAATTGATAGGTCCTTTTACCCTAGCTCATAGAAAATCTAGTGTGCTGATATAACCAGCCTGTTCAGAAAGTACACGTTAAATATCTAAAATAAATTAAACTGAAATAATTTCTAAGTAGTGGTACGTGTATAATGCCGTAAATTTAGTAATATATTAATGTATTAAATCTGTGCTTGATACAGGCTGAGAGATATAATGCTACGGCACAGTCTTACTGTTTCATGAATCTGTGCTTGATACAGGCTGAGAGATATAATGCTACGGCACAGTCTTACTGTTTCATCAATCTGTGCTTGATACAGGCTGAGAGATATAATGCTACGGCACAGTCTTACTGTTTCATGAATCTGTGCTTGATACAGGCTGAGAGATATAATGCTACGGCACAGTCTTACTGTTTCATCAATCTGTTCTTGATACAGGCTGAGAGATATAATGCTACGGCACAGTCTTACTGTTTCATCAATCTGTTCTTGATACAGGCTGAGAGATATAATGCTACGGCACAGTCTTACTGTTTCATGAATCTGTGCTTGATACAGGCTGAGAGATATAATGCTACGGCACAGTCTTACTGTTTCATCAATCTGTGCTTGATACAGGCTGAGAGATATAATGCTACGGCACAGTCTTACTGTTTCATCAATCTGTGCTTGATACAGGCTGAGAGATATAATGCTACGGCACAGTCTTACTGTTTCATCAATCTGTTCTTGATACAGGCTGAGAGATATAATGCTACGGCACAGTCTTACTGTTTCATCAATCTGTGCTTGATACAGGCTGAGAGAGATAATGCTACGGCAGTCTTACTGTTTCATGAATCTGTGCTTGATACAGGCTGAGAGATATAATGCTACGGCACAGTCTTACTGTTTCATCAATCTGTTCTTGATACAGGCTGAGAGATATAATGCTACGGCACAGTCTTACTGTTTCATCAATCTGTTCTTGATACAGGCTGAGAGATATAATGCTACGGCACAGTCTTACTGTTTCATCAATCTGTTCTTGATACAGGCTGAGAGATATAATGCTACGGCACAGTCTTACTGTTTCATGAATCTGTGCTTGATACAGGCTGAGAGATATAATGCTACGGCACAGTCTTACTGTTTCATCAATCTGTTCTTGATACAGGCTGAGAGATATAATGCTACGGCACAGTCTTACTGTTTCATCAATCTGTTCTTGATACAGGCTGAGAGATATAATGCTACGGCACAGTCTTACTGTTTCATCAATCTGTTCTTGATACAGGCTGAGAGATATAATGCTACGGCACAGTCTTACTGTTTCATCAATCTGTGCTTGATACAGGCTGAGAGAGATAATGCTACGGCAGTCTTACTGTTTCATCAATCTCTTGTACCTCGTGATAGCATTCTCAAAACAGGTTGTCACTCAAACTATAAAATGAAATTACAACATACAATTTTCCTGGCAAAAAAAAAAAATTCTCAGCTTTTTAAAAGGGTTTTATTTGGATTATGAGATTTCAAATGATGTTTTGTTAAAAATTAAGTCCTAATCCTCTAGTGTTTGGAGAATTCACCACGAGCCACAGATAGGACAGCTATCCCCTCCCCAAAACAGATTCAATCTCGGAAAATGTTTGAAAAATGAATGCCCCTAGACGATATTTAGAGTGGTCCCTGCCTTTAAATTCCAAAAAAGATACAAAATATTACAGCATAATTCCAGGTTTTCCTGATAAGTGGCCGCCCTTAAGAAATTAGATATTACTAACCTACCCTATAGAAAATTTTCCTCTGAATTTTTTTTTTTTTTTTGCTATACATATGAATAATCTTTCAGACATAGATTTTGAACAAATTTGTTTAACCATTAAAAAATGCAAGTTTTCAAAAATCAATCATTAATAAACTAGTTTTAATTTGAGGGCTAGAATCAAAATATAAAACATCCCTCTAGGATATCATATTCCTCACTAAGGAACATAAATAATAGCTTCGGCTGTTTGATCCCTCTGGGGGTTTGAACAAAATCCATCATACCGTTTTGGATGTGGCCCCAGGGATAGAAAGACATAAAAAGGGTCAAACAGTCAGACGTGAATAGAGACAGAAATACAGAACTACATGGGGACAGACGCCAGACATTGAGGGAAACATACATGAGGAGACATACATCATGTAGACATCAGAGATAGACAGCCAGACATAATTGTAAGACTCTTCCATTTTTTTGGCTCAAAGTGCATAAATCGTTAAGATTCATCATAATTTCAATCTATTCACGCTTAGATTACTTTTTCGATATGAGAAAGTAACATCTTGAGTGTTTGAATAGTAGGGAAAGGGTTTCTGGTGGATAAGTATTACTGGTCAAAAAACGCACTTATGACCAGACTAAGAATGGACCAATCAAAGAAGACTCCCAAAGACAAATTTCGGTCGTTAATAAGTTGTAAATAGAATCATAAAATATTTATGATCGTTCGTCATTGTTTTAACTTTGAATTTAACTTTCTTTTTACATGCATCTGTACACTCTCCCAACTTAACATTAAAATATTATATTAATTAAAAACAATCCCTCTTGGCTCACCGAGTGGTACTTGCCTCAAATTAAACAAGCAATAAAACTTACTGGAACCAACTAATGATTCGCGCGCGGTTAGACGGGGATCGTTTTTACAGCCATAAAAATAGAGTTTGGTTCAATTAAATATATATTGAAGTGCTAAGTGATGCGTAAAAAAAGATTTGTTAAACTTTTGTTGGTACCTCTAGCTGTGGCCTGTTTGCTAAGGTTCAAAAGCCGCTCATATTTGGGAGAGGCACAGAAGCGCTCGCCCTGTTATTGAGAGGTACTTTTTATTAGGCTTGGTTTTGTGCCACCTCTGATATTCCCATGTTGAAAGGTGAAGCAACATCGGTGGCTTTTTAGACGGGTTATGATTTATATCTAGAATATTTCTAACCCGCCAGACGTTGTCCTGCCCGAACGTTGGCTTTTCGTTTAGGTGGCATAATTGATTTCGATAATAAAACAAATACTATGTGTTCATCACAATTACAAACTCAGTGTTTGTCAAGACAACATACAAAATAAAACATCTTTTCATTTTTGGCATTTCGCCCACAACTCCACAAATATCAGCTGTATCGAAAAACAAACATAACTATGAATTATTCTCAGAAGTTCAATTATTCATGAACTTTTCAGAAGGTTTTAACGGTCAATTATTAATGAACTTATTAATTTTTTTAATGGTTAATTATTAATATTATATTTATTATTATAAATATTGGGTGGGGGTGGGGGGTGAAATTTTGAGGTTACATGTTCTGATATGCAAAAAATAAAAATAACCCCCCCCCCCAAAAAAATTCCCTAAAACATAAAAAAATTCCTAGAACCCGATTGCAGCGCCACCTACCGGGTCCAATTGTGAATCTAAATCATCCACGGACCCACTCAAACACACACAAAAAATTTCATCAAAATTGGTCCAGCCGTTTAGGAGGAGTTCAGTGACATACACACGTACAGAAGAATGATATATATTAAGATTATTGTCAAATGTAACCAAACAAACTTAAGGTGGAGGTATAAGGAATGTGAGAAAAGACCAGTAGCCTACTTTCGCAGTTTTTATATCAAAACATTTATTTGATCAAAACAAATAAAATATTTCTCTAGTAGAAACATAGAAATTAATTTTCTTCACGTATTTATATCAACTTTTGCCGAATATCTGTCATGAGCATAGCAGCATTAGATGAGACAGTTTTTAAATTAAGAGAAAATAGTTGTCATTAAATTCCAAAATACCCTCGACAGATATTCAACAACTGTTGATATCACCAAATTAAGAAAATTAAAATTTATGTTTCTATTGGAGAATTATTTGATTTATTTTGACTAAAAATTAGTCTCACGTCCTCTAAAATCCCACCTTAAGAACAGTAACTGTGATGTTTGCTAAACATGTAGCAATGTGGAGAAAATACTTGGTAGCGTCAAGAACAATAGAACCAGGTATTAAAACATACTTTACCTTGCTTGCACATTCTGAACCTACTGACCGATTTACACGACTTACAAACTAACTTAGATCCAACCCCGGGCTTAGATTTATTCTTGGAAAGGGGAAACCCACATTTCCCCAATGGTAAGTTTATCGGCCATTACGGGAATCGAGCCCTGGACCCTTAGCTCAGTAGGTAGATGCAATACCGACTCAGGTCTGCTAAGGAATCGGACTACTAAAACAAAAGATTAAAAATAAATAATTTCTGTTTGCTATCACATTTAACTATACTAGTGGGGTAGGCGTAAGGAGGGTATAATATAGATAAAATGTACCTATATATTCGTGGAGTGAAGATGAGAAGCCCCCCTAGGTACATCAGGAAGAGATTTGAACCCCGACCCTCCTTGTTACCGAGAAATCAGACGATATGAGTCTGGCATTGATTCCGCGGACCACACCTTCATGTTTCCAATAAAGTGTTGGTAAAGGGTTAGTGAAGTGTTGGTAAATTTTTAGTTAAGGGTTGGTAAAGTGTTGGAAAAGTGTTGGCAAAGTATAAGCATGGGGTTGGTAAAGCAAAGTGTTGGTAGAGTGTAGTAAGGTATTAGTAAATTGTTAGTTAAGTGTTGGTAAAGGGTTGGTAAGGTGTTGGAAAATATTAGCATAGGGTTTGTAAAGTGTTGGTAAAGAGTTAGTAAAGTACTACTTTCATTTATGCATACGTCAAGTCATGTGATCTAATGCTGTCACTTTTCGTAGATATTATCAATACCCATAAAAAACAACAATATTATAAGTAAAATGTCATCAATGTTTACCGCAACACAAGTTTGTATTTTGTAAAAGTTCCTTCCTACCAGAATCCCAAGCTACCATTTGTTAAACCAACTAAATAAATACCAGCTCTATTTTATTTGTTTTTTTAATGTATTAATAATATAAACATTGTATTAGTTATTATTGCTCCACATGACCCCCTTCCGGACTGTCCGTGTATCCTAGTGGAGGGGAAGAGAGGAGAGGATGGCGATAAGAGGAACTCTCATGGAGGGAAAGAGAGGAGAAGGTGGAGATAAGATGAACTCTCGTGGAGGGAAAGAGAGGAGAAGGTGGAGATAAGAGTAACTCTCGTGGAGGAATAGAGAGGAGAAGGTGGAGATAAGAGGAATTCTCGTGGAGGAATAGAGAGGAGAAGGTGGAGATAAGAGGAATTCTCGTGGAGGGAAAGAGAGGAGAAGGGGGAGATAAGAGGAACTCTCGTGGAGGAATAGAAAGGAGAAAGTGAGAGATAAGAGGAACTCTCGTGGAGGAATATAAAGGAGAAGGTGAGAGATAAGAGGAACTCTCATGGAGGGAAAGAAAGGAGACGGTGGATATAAGAGGAACTCTCATGGAGGGAAAGAGAGGAGAAGGTGGAGGAGATAAGAGGAACTCTCATGGAGGGAAAGAGAGGAGAAGGTGGAGATAAGAAGAAATAGCATGGAGGGAAAGAGAGGAGAAGGTGGATATAAGAGGAACTCTCGTGGAGGAATAGAGAGGAGAAGGTGGAGATAAGCTGAACTCTCGTGGAGGAATAGAGAGGAGGAAGATGGAACTAAGAGGAATTCTCTTGGAGTGGTAGAGAAGAGGAAGTGGAGCTAAGAGGAATTACCGTGGAGGGATGGGGAGGAGGAATAAGCATGCTGAATGCTGAAATGCTGAGAGAAATTTTCTTGGAGGGGTAAGGAGGAAGAAGATGCATGTTAAGAGGAATTCTAGTGGAGGGATAGTAATCTCCTCAGCACACCCGACCGGGATTCGAGTCCATGTCACCGGCAAGCCCCAAACAAGACGAGACTGCCACCTTTTCCCGCTTAACTAAGGTGGGCGGGTTAATTTTATTAATCGCAATACAAGTGTAGTAATGATCTCGTCCAAAGCTAAACATTCTCCTGATGGCCGCCACCTGCTTCTCTAATTACAAGGCTGTCTCTCGATGACCGCTCGGTGCGCGCCCGGCGACGCTATCATAAACTATACTTACGTATTGAGGAATCGCAGGTGGAAACAAGTATATTTACATTTTAGATCTCTTCTTAGTTACCCCATCTAGCCCGGCCAGCAATGTCCATTTTGGAGATAAAAGACAAGAAATAAAAAAAAAGAAGAAGAAACGAGAATATAACCGGTTGGCAAAGTAATAGTTCTGAGTTATTGGTAGATATAGTAGTTAGATGACAACGTTCATCTGATTGATGTTACGACTACATTACAATTATAGTGTGTTTTTTTAAAAGATACGAATATTAAAAAAGCGACGTGGAAAAAAATTATAAAAAAATGAACACGTGTTGAAAAGAAATGTAGAGATATGATAATTGCTTTTCGTTGTTATTTATATTGACTAAATAATGTCAGGTGTACTCAATTTGTATTTTTTTTAAACCCGAATGATTGTATAAAAATATTCGTGTTAACATAGAAGGTGTCTTATTTCCGATCGTTTGAGCTGTTGTCAACATTCATTAGCTACATTCAGGACATCGTGTCATCAATATTATAATAATGATTATAATAATAGTAATAATAATATAAGAGGTGATGAAAGTTGAAGGTACCCCTTTAAAGTTTTGCTTTTTTTTTATTTATTTATGATTTACGACAGAAATATGTCATTAAAATATAACAAATGAGTTGTCATATTTCGTGACTTGTTTGTGTTTCTACAAATTAAGGTAAAGGTGTTAAAAAATGTAGCTAAGGCATATTTTTTGTATAAAGAAAAGGGGCTGGTGGGCGTGTACTTTCCAACCAAAGTTCCATGTTAACATTAAACTAAAAGGTCTAACTTAACCTAAAACCACTTAGCTAACACTAAACAGCCGACCCTGGAAATGTGTACGGACTTAGAACAAACGAAATTAATTTAGGATCCATTTGGAGGTAAACCCAAATCCTCTAGACTCATGGTTGATCTGCCTGGCCCCCCCTGCGGTGGCCAAGAGGTCTAAGGCGCTAGACACGCACTGCATTTGTTTGAATCTCGGCCGGCAGCTCGATTGGAGGTGTTTAGTTCATGTATGATTTATTATTGTGGTTTTCCCAGTCTCTCTCCACGCTAATGCGAGTGTGATATTTTAAATAGCCCTAGCCTATATATTAAGGCATTAATAACCCTTGTTTTAACCAATACAATGAAAAAATAAAATTATTGTATTTACTTTTTTTAAATTGCAAATCTATTTTCTGTTTCTATAAATAATACATTGTAAATCGCTTGGTTCTGTTTTTTTTTATCACCGCGTCTTACTACCCGTTTGGTTTGTATGCCTATGTACTCACTACACAAATGGTTGAGGGAATTGGAAGTTTAATTGAGAGGAAGTGCACTCGCATTTGCTTGAAAGGAGAGGGGAAAACAATTTAGGGAAAAAGCCTCAGTGCACCCAACCAGGATCGAACCTTGATCTCTCCGTCCCCAGTAGTCTAGTCTAACACGAGAGTAGCGCGTTAGACCACGCGGCTAGTTACCCCTTGCCTTTGTTCTTCTTTCACAGAAATTTCCCCTCATAAAAAAAAAGAGTTGACACATTATACAGTTACTCAAGAACTAGCACCTACTTGTGGCCAGGCGGACAAAGGCGTAAGTCTCGTCTTGCCTGGTTTACTAGGTGGGAAGGTCACGGTTTGGATTTCGGATGGTTTCCTAAGGGATTATTTCCTATATAGTTTTCCAATCTCCCTTCGTGTAAATGTAGGTACATTTCCTCAACATTTTTATTTCTCATTGATAACACATTGTAAGGATGGTCAGTAAGACAAGAAGTTTTATTTAAAGGTCTTACGAGTTAAAATATGCTTACAAATCTAACTGCCTCTCGTTCTTAATTTGGGATGGAAAAACAACGTGAGTTAAGGTACATATTTTTACACTTTTTATATAAAATAAACATTTGTGACCAGAATAAATACAATATTTGTTCGGTGAGTACGTTTATTTTATTTGTCTCCATGGTAATATCTGTAATGACTATGGTGGGCTTTTAAGACTTTTTAAATGAAAATCGTATAACCCGAACGGGTAGTAAGACGTGGTGCTAAGTATTATTTCTAAATGAAGATAAAATTACGAAATGCCCAATACAAATATTCAAGAATTGTTGATACTACCATGTGTAGAGAACACTAAATTAAACGTATCTACCAAATAAACATTTTATTTATTTTGACCACACATTTTTTAATATTAAAACTGGACTTTCACTCCCGTATTTTTCCCTCCCACCTTAAACCTCATATTAAGACCCCTCCTAGTACACACGATATTATATCAAACAATTTTTTTTATAAAAGCTCAAATAATAGTAGTTTGTTTTTTAACCAGAACTTGGATCTCACAGCGGTTGAATGGCCCACATCAAATAATTGTCAAGATTAATCGGACAGATATTTCTCAAAACATAATTTATTCACATAAGTTATTTCTTGTTGGTTGTGGTGGTAGTGTTGGGTCCTTATCTCGCGAAGTGAGCGCCGCTTGATATTTCCCACGTCCGCTAACGGGTTATATTAACGGAATCACCCGCGAACACACAATAAGACAACGTTGCAGACACACATCTCCGGTAGCAGTATGTTATTAGGAATGTTTCATTTTACGATAGCACAAAGTTGAAAATAAGAAAAAGAAAAATTCAAACCATTTGTTTTTCACTTGTCTTGCTTGAGGCTTAAATGGGCAATCATAATATTGAGAAGTTTGCTTTGAGTTAGTACACAACAAAAACAAAAACAACAACAACAAAACTTGTTTCGTACAACTTCTTAGAGGACACCTTCCAAAGAGGAAACGGGGTCTGGTCCAGAATCCCCAACACTATAATCACATCATTAAAAAGAGTTTTCGTCTGGAAAAGTTGCTAAATTATGCGGAGAACATCATGTCACGGGAGTACTTAATAGTGGCCGAATGCTACGTGTATTGATAACTGGAAATTACAGCGTAATTTGCCCTTTTATTTTTCCTACAGGTTGTCTTTATAAAAGTGATGTTCTCGTCGATTATTTCGTAATGGTATATCGTAAAGGAATGGAAGAACTCTCCATTCCACATAGTGTGAGAGACGTTTATTTGACTTATTTCTAGATGTACTTGATTACATGTGTCTATTTAAATCACACTTTCTAAAAACAGCAATATTCGCTCATTACTTACAAGCTAGTTTAAGGTGGACAGCAGCACTTAGCATTAAATCACCCATCCTAGAACCCCTGAGTGAAATATCTGGGCAATAAGGGGAACCATCCACACATGTTTTCCTGATTATCTAGTAAAGAAGGTATTGTTTCAGATCAGACATGCTGGGTTGTTTGTTCACCTCATGTAGAATCATCCATACATGTTTTCCTGATCATCTAGTAAAGAAGCTATTGTTTCAGATAAAACATGCTGGGTTGTTTGTTCACCTCATGTAGAATCATCCACACATGTTTTCCTGATCATCTAATAAAGAAGGTATTGTTTCAGATCAGACATGCTGGGTTGTTTGTTCACCTCATGTAGAATCATCCACACATGTTTTCCTGATTATCTAGTAAAGAAGGTATTGTTTCAGATCAGACATGCTGGGTTGTTTGTTCACCTCATGTAGAATCATCCATACATGTTTTCCTGATCATCTAGTAAAGAAGCTATTGTTTCAGATAAAACATGCTGGGTTGTTTGTTCACCTCATGTAGAATCATCCACACATGTTTTCCTGATCATCTAATAAAGAAGGTATTGTTTCAGATCAGACATGCTGGGTTGTTTGTTCACCTCATGTAGAATCATCCACACATGTTTTCCTGATTATCTAGTAAAGAAGGTATTGTTTCAGATCAGACATGCTGGGTTGTTTGTTCACCTCATGTAGAATCATCCATACATGTTTTCCTGATCATCTAGTAAAGAAGCTATTGTTTCAGATAAAACATGCTGGGTTGTTTGTTCACCTCATGTAGAATCATCCACACATGTTTTCCTGATCATCTAATAAAGAAGGTATTGTTTCAGATCAGACATGCTGGGTTGTTTGTTCACCTCATGTAGAATCATCCACACATGTTTTCCTGATCATCTAATAAAGAAGGTATTGTTTCAGATCAGACATACTGGATTGTTTGTTCACCTCATGTAGAATCATCCACACATGTTTTCCTGATCATCTAGTAAAGAAGGTATTGTTTCAGATCAGACATGCTGGGTTGTTTGTTCACCTCATGTAGAATCATCCACACATGTTTTCCTGATCATCTAATAAAGAAGGTATTGTTTCAGATCAGACATGCTGGGTTGTTTGTTCACCTCATGTAGAATCATCCACACATGTTTTCCTGATCATCTAATAAAGAAGGTATTGTTTCAGATAAAACATGCTGGGTTGTTTGTTCACCTCATGTAGAATCATCCACACATGTTTTCCTGATCATCTAATAAAGAAGGTATTGTTTCAGATCAGACATGCTGGGTTGTTTGTTCACCTCATGTAGAATCATCCACACATGTTTTCCTGATCATCTAATAAAGAAGGTATTGTTTCAGATCAGACATGCTGGGTTGTTTGTTCACCTCATGTAGAATCATCCACACATGTTTCCCTGATCATTTGTTGAGAAAACGTATTGTCTCAGAATGTGTGCGTTAAATACCCCTATTAAATAATATGGATAGCTTCCCTTCCCCCTCACAAAGAAGTCCATACTTGTCTGCAAGCAACGGATCTAGTAGGTTTGGGAACTTTAATGACCCCCGGTGGCTTAAGGTATTATGCTGCGCATGCGCTGTGATCCATCTTTCACGGCAGACAGCTCACCACTGGACGGTGATACAATAAAAACAAAACAAGAGCGATCAATAAATTCGATTCCTCCCCCCCTCCTCCCGTGGACGTACCTGCTCATTATGGAGATCGGAGCATCCAGTTTCTCTCCCAGCCGCGACAGTTCAACACCGGAGGAGAGCGTTCGGTTTTAAGACTTAGCTCTCCCTCTGGTCAAGTGAAGAAGCTTTTCCATTTTGTCGGCTGGACTTTATGTCTGTTTCAAAAACCGAGTGTTCATGCAGGTGTAATACTCGGTGCCTGTGAATACACCCATAGTGAACTCCAAATTATCAACGATATGAATAGTCTAGTGTCTCTTATATAGCCTACAATGGGCGATGTTTACGTAGCTGATTCAACACTGAATTCAGTACAAATAAACTATTTCCGTGTGAACTACCAACTATCATAGTGATTATTGGCCCAGCAAGTAACTATCATGGAAACTTGTGCGTAGTTTAAAAGACGAACATATCTTAGTTTTCAGTTATGTTTAGGTACAAAATCAAGTATGAAAGATATGAAAGTTAGCTTGTACGAGTAATAGCAAATTTAACACCGAATTCCTTATCTTTCAAACAAAAGTGAAATGAATTTTAAAAAAAAATGATTGATGGCAGGGGTTTTAGTTAAATTTACGTTATAAATAAACTTATATTTTTAAAAATTTACTAGTTTATTTCAAAATACACATTGAGTTTTTAATTTATATGTAGGACTACACAAACCATTTTCTGAAAAGAACAATATTTTGGTTTGTAGCTTTAACTATTATCAAAACAAGGATAAAAACAATGGCCGCGAGAACGCGCGTAGCATATTTCGTAGCTGCTACTTCTCTAGTTATTTCGTGATGGCTGCTGTCATTATTTGGATAATATTGGAATATAATAACTAAGTACAGAAACACCACTCGTGTGCATGGGGTATTAGGAGTCAGGCTCGTGAGTAGTTGAATTGCTGGTGACCAGAGGGTGGATTTGCGACTCTGCCGCCCACAGGCACTAGATAATTTGCCACCCACTTTTCCTACCTTAATTTCTGACTTTCTAAATCCCCGTTTCCCCCTCCCACCCCTTATACACCAACACAGATATGAAATATACACAATTGTTATCTCTGGAGTGACAGATAAAATGTGCTTACATTATTTTATTATTTATTATAATGAGGTTTTAAAACTAGTAAGTATCTAAGCAAAGACTAGAAAATTGAAATAAATACTCATACACTATCACAACATACAAATTCAAATATTATATAATTTAAAAATATAAAGTCTGCATTAGTAGACTGTAGAACGTGTTACTACAAATTAATATATTATCATGTATTGTACACAATAATAAAATAGCCGATAGTATATTTCGCCTTAATTTCTTCTGGGTGAACTGGTTGACGATGCCATTCAAATTATTGTCAGTGAATTAAGGCGATCCTTTGTTATGTTGGTACACAGATACAGCAAATTACAACAATCACACACACGATGAAGCCATAAAATTATTTTAACTGACGGAAGAAATTTTTTTTTCATTCAAAATTTGCCGCCCCTTAAATTCTGCAACCATAGGCACGTGCTTACTAGGCCTATGCGTAAATCCGCCCCTGCTGGTGACAGGGAAGAGAGTTCCAAGTTCAACTCTCGGCTGAGTACATATGTTATAGTTTTTCACATGTGATCTGCTACTGTCATTCTCACAGCCCCTGGCTAAACTAATGCGAGTGCACTTGCTCTGACTCAACTTCCTGTTTTAAGCGCAATTATTCTAAACCAAGACCTAACCCACTCCCGCGCCAAGTGATGACCACCACAAGGATTCGAACCAGACTCTGTCAGAAAAGGTTCGTTTTAAACCCGATACACCCGACATCGGCAGAGTTGTCTCAGCGCATGCGCATCTCACTCTGACTTGGGAGGTCGTGACGTGAGTTCGAATCCTGTCCGGATGCTCTAAGAATTGTTTTCTCCTTCTTCTCTCAAGGTGAATATTTCCGTAACAAGTCATCGTCTCCCTACTCCCTAGATTAAGTAGATAATTTATTTTTTGATTCAAGATGCTTAAAGCGCACACAACACCCATTCCCCCGACCATTAATTCATCGCTGTGAAAAAGGGACACCCAGTAATACGTGTTTAGGACATGCCGATAATCTAACCCGAGACCCATGAGCTTAGTCAACGGACTAACTAAGCTAACAAGAAACTAGAGTAGGATTTTGGTAGGAAGAACGTTTTAGAACATACGTAATTGATTACTTTTTATTTTATTATAATTGTGGTTGTTTTATATATATTGATAATATATATTTAAAGTGACAGCTGCAGATCACATCAATTGACGTATGAATACATGAAAGTATGTATATTAACTTTTATGTATGTCTGATAAGGCTATTACTATGAAAATTTGACTGTATAAGCCATGGCGTTAAACATACCAATTTATTAATATGTAAGCCTTATTTATGTATTAGTTCAATATGTACCATATTAAAGATTTCAAAATATTTATACAATGTGTTTTTAAATTTTATTTCAATAATAATAATATTGCTGTCTGGGCCACATCATTCGTAACCCAGTAGTGGAAAGATTAGTCAGTACTAATGTAACGTTGCCCAGGGGATGCCCAAATGTACTGATCACACATTCTTTCCGTAAAAGATCTATGTCCCGATGATATGAGGTGATGGTGACAGTGAGTATGAGGGCGTGGAACCAGTGTTAACACTTAAAACCTAACCACAGTCTAACCAACCAAACCCTGGTTACCTTTGTGATAATTCCCCCTTCGAGAAAGAATACCCAAGGTACCAGTCGGGAATCGAATCCTGGACCCCTAGGCTGCACTAACCCCTTCCCCACGGGGCAGGTTATTTTTTTAAATAACTCTTCTACACAAAAAGGATGCTACAGATATTGTTAATTTAACTATATAGGGTGAGCAAAGCCTTAAAGCCAAACTAATGTGTTTTGGGGGATGGGGGGACATCTGCATATCTTGTTCCTCGTTATATGTGTAAGGTTATTAAATGCACGAATATGTCCCTGAGACATGTGGGAGATTTGGAACAAGTGGGAGGGTTCGGGGGGGCAAGTCTCTCTTCCAACCCAGGAACTATTTAAATATTTACGAGACAGGTTTCAGAAGGCCTTAGTGCTACTTAGCGTCGGTAGTTTTTGTTTTTGAGGAGGGAGGAATATTATTTCATAAGTTAATATCAATAGTTTATGATAACATGTTGAATAACATACTATACAGTTTTATTGTACTACAAACGCTTTTTTTTCCCTCTTTACACACACATTATTACTGTATCCCTATATTTCCCCCTACATCGACTATCGAGACTCTGCTTGCAGACGTTGAGTAAACTTATGCTGAAAGGATTTTATAATGACAGCAGTTTTAGTATTTAAATCAAGAGCATTCCAGGAACGAGCTTCAGCAACAGTAAGAGAGAGAGAGAGAGATAATAGAAGTAACAGTAGTTAGATTTGTGAAGAAGGATGGAAAGTGTGTGAGTGTCACGTGAGTGGTTGCTGAGAGTATGATGAGCATAAAGCAGGACTAGTGAGGAGAAGTATTGAGATCATCTTGAAAGCTTTCGAATTTACAAAAATTTGTCATCATTAAAGTACCTTAAATATAGAACTACAGGATACAAAAATAAAACAAGATATTTCCTCGAGATCTGACCATATGACAAACATATAAATATCAAGTTTGAACGGAATTGATCAAACAGTTTAAGTTGTAACCCCAGGTAGGTACAGGAAGAGCTAGGTTGGAAATGATTACGATAGCAATACTTTCTATACATGATAAAGTAAAAACTACAGCTATTATTATTACTAGCATCGCGTCATACTACCCGTTCGGGTTATACGCACTTACGCTAATGTGTAATGGTAGGGTGAATGTGAGATGAAATGGAGGACCTACAGCTTAACGTGGGATCCGAACCACGGTGGAGGCCTGGCATTCCACACATTCACAAGTTATGATTAATACACGTCTTGTAAAAAGTGAAGGAAGGTTTTGGCAATCAGATAAATCTGTTCCGGGACCAAGGATTGAACCCCGGACTCCCAGAAAAGAAGTCTGACACCTTAGCCCTAGACCGCCAGGTCACCAAAAACTACAGTTAAACACAACAATGATAAATTTATATCTAAATAGTTAAACCAATATTTGATATTCAAGAACCATCTCTTACTAGTAGCGGTGGTCACGAAGTCTTAGGTGTAGGTCTAGAAATACGTTGGTTTACTGGTGACGGGGGAGATCAAAGTTCAAATCACAGGGCGCATTAAAAGGTGATAGTTTTCCTATACTCTCACCACGCTAATGTTGGTGCATTTTATCTTAGTCAACCTGTAGTATAATTTAAAGTACATTTGGTTTAATTTTATGGTGACTAGGAGGCCGGGGTTTTAAGCTCAGCCAGCCATACGTATGGTTTTTTTCTACTCTGCCTCCACGCAAATGTGTTTACATATCCTCTAAATGTGTACCTTTGTCATCTTTACCGTATTGACATAGTTAATATATGTAATATACTCTATGTAGTCCAAAAAATATGTTTACGCTAAAAATAAGGCAGGTATGAATCATATAGCGATTTTAATCAATAAGCCAAACAGTAACTGATCAGCAATATATTACTATTAATGGATTTTTTATGTTGAGTTTGTACGATGTTATACGTTTTATTAACTATCTTTTTCTATGTAATAAAATAAAGGGTACGGCACACCGCACAGACTTTCTCTCTCTTTCTATAAACTCGTAAGATTTCTGAACGGAATAATGTACATTGTATCATCACCACTCCACATAAGAACACGCATAAAATAATATACAATGATATAGAATCAATGAGAAAAGAGGCGCATCTTTGTCCACCTAAGAACATTTCAAACAGTTTAATGTCTTCCACAAGGGTCAACACTTCGTATTAAAATTTCGATTCTGGTTAAAGTTTTAACATTTTATAAGGTGTTGCAGATCTTCAAGTCATCGCATTGATATTTAATTATTCATTTATAGATTTTGACCAATAAAAAATGTAAATATTGACTATTTAGTCTAAAATGGAGATAGATCATTGCTGTGCAAACATTCCTCCAAAGAGCTTTAAGGAAAAATAACATACTTTTTTAGATACTTATATTTAATTACTCTATGGCATTGGAGAATTATTGCGTTAAGACTTAAGTAGTATATGTTTACAACTAAAGCTCACAAAATTGTATTAATATATTTGCAAATATCTCAGAAACTGTTGCTTTTATAAAAATATATGTCAAATAAAAGTTTTTTATTTCAAATAGTCCTACAATTTTGCAATGATAAGTTGTTTAGTTTCTCAAATAGTTGTGGAGATACGGAAATTAACGCTTCTGTAAAGTACTCTAAAAATAATTTTCATAGGAAAATGAAAATATCCAGTTTATTTATAATATTAATCAACGCCTAGATACGAATTTTAATCAAAATCGTTTGAGTAGATTTTGAGAAAACCAAATTTTTCTCTTTTCGCCCTTCAGTAAACTACCCTTAATTTTAAGTTTTTATAGACACACAGACAGACGGCATTGCAAAGACTATTTTTTAGGGTTCGGGGGGTCATGAGACGTCGACATCCATCAACATTTCCGGTTAGTTTTTTTTTACGGTCGCAATACTTAAACTTTAATGTCCAAAAAGTTAAAAAAATTCATATAATGGCGTATGGATTGAAAGTTATTGATTTTATAAAAATATGTTTCGGATAAAATATCTGTATTATAAATATATACATATTTGTAATGCTAAGTAATTTCATATCTCAAATAGTTTCGGAGCTATTATAAAAAAATGTTAATTAACGCATCAGACCGGAGCCCTTAAAGCCATTTTGCCGAAATATTGAGGGTAGCCATTTTGTTTGGAATATTTATTAATGTTTATAAATGAAATTTAATCAAAATCGTTAGAGCCGATTTTGAGAAAATCGACTTTTTCTCTTTTTTCCCTTCAGTAAACTACCCTTAATTTTAGGGGTAGATATCCAATTCCAAAAACCCCTCGGGGCAACCCTATTAAAACCCTAGATATCAAGTTTCAGCTCAATCGGTAAAATAGTTTAGGCTCTAGTTGGAGGTACAGACAGACAGACAGACGGAAATTCAAAAACCACTTTTTCGGATTCAGGGAGTCATGAAACGTCAAAATTCATCAAAATCTCGATTTCGATTTTTTTGACGATCACCATACTTTCTCTACCTGTAAGATAGAGAGAAAGTAATTAACAACAATGAATCCCCACAAATTTTGAAATCAAAATGTTATAATTTTTTCTTGGTAATATGTTTAATTGGGTTTGATGGTTTTTGCTGTAGTATCTACTTTTATTTGTTCGAAAAGGTTTTCACTTTTATTCTGGTATTTGAATAGTTTTAATAATTAATTGCCAACCTCGGTGGCTTTGCGGTAAAGTGCTCGCCTCAGGACCGATGTACGTAGGTTCAAACCCAGCTGAGGTCTACGGATGTTCCATGAGTGATAAAAATATGTAGCACAAATTCCGTTCGGAGGGGAAATAAATCCATCGGTCCCATGCCAATTGTGAAATGTAAAAGATCCTTGCAAGGTATGTGAAAAAACCTTTTCCAGCCAAATTAGTAGGCCCTTTCTAGCTGGCTCATAGAATTTCAGTGTAAAAGGTAACGCGGAATCAACACACTTTCTTAACGCCCTCAGTACAAGTGATTTTGTACCAGATGGTGTAAGCAGCACTAACCAGTTGGACTGAGTGTATGCACAGGTCTGGATGGATAGAAATCACTTGTCGGCTTAAGGAGAATATATGTATGTGTGTGTTTATATCTATAGGTATGCATTTAAAACCGTTAGGGAGATCCAGTGAAAAATATATCTCACAATCTAGTGGATGGTACATTTGTGTGCGAGACTGATAGTTGTCCTGGAAATCTCCTGTATCCTCTAAGAGGTGAGACTGATAGTAATATAGTTCCTAGTTGTCCTGGAAACATCCTGTGTCCTCTGAGAGGTGAGACTGATGGAGGACAACTAGGAACTATATTACTATTAGTCTCACCTCTCAGAGGATACAGGATGTTTCTAGGACAACTAGGAACTATATTAATATCAGTCTCACCTCTTAGAGGACAACTAGAAACTATATTACTAAGAGGTGAGACTGATAGTAATATAGTTCCTAGTTGTCCTGGAAACATCCTGTGTCCTCTGAGAGGTGAGACTGATAGTAATATAGTTCCTAGTTGTCCTGGAAACATCTTGTATCCTCTAAGAGGTGAGACTGATAGTAATATAGTTCATATCTGTCCTGGAAACATCCTGTGTCCTCTAAGAGGTGAGACTGATAGTAATATAGTTCCTAGTTGTCCTGGAAACATCCTGTATCCTCTAAGAGGTGAGACTGATAGTAATATAGTTCCTAGTTGTCCTGGAAACATCCTATGTCCTCTGAGAGGTGAGACTGATAGTAATATAGTTCCTGGATGTCCTGGAAACATCCTGTGTCCTCTAAGGAGTGAGATGTATCCTTTATCCTCATCTACTGGGAGAACTCCACGATGATTAATTGATCAAAACAGTGACTCTTTATTTAACAGATAAAGCAACATTAATTCTTCGGCTAATTAACTGCCTCGAATAAAGACGTGGTGGGGGATTTTTCAATCGAACCATTTTATTTAGCTTTTTTAATTGCCGAGTTTAAGGTGTGCTGTTGCGTGACTTTGCAGCTCTCGCCGAACCAGGATTCAATTCTATTGTTTGGTTAATCAATGTTGTCATGAAGAAGCTGTGATGTCTTGAGTTTGGAGTACAGTGCTGGACATAGAAACTGGATGATTAGCTAATGTAGTAGAGATAAACGTTTCCCAGTAAATTTTCAATCGAAAAATTTTCTAGAAAACTTTATTTTAGCACCGTGGCTTACCACCCGTCCATACTATCTGGATTTAACTACACTAATGGGCTAGGGATATGGAGGGTAAATTTCAGAGGAAATGTAACCACAATTGCATGAAAGTAGGACACCTTGAAGTAAAAATTATGACAGGAATACCGGGGTTCAAATCTCGGTCTGGTGTACTGAGGATGGGGTTTTCAAATATTATCCACGAAAATGCGGACACATTTCCTATAAATTCAACCATCCTTATTCCTAACTCACAAGCGTAATTAGTTTATCTGCGTATAACCTTAACAGGTATTAAGACCTGGTGAAAATACCTCAATAGGTCCTACACCTGACCAGGATTTGATCCCCATTTTATATTGGTGATCACTGATGTATGTTAGTTTGACTTCTAAAGGTCGGTTACACTTTGCTCAGGATCCAAACAGAATAATAAGTTATCCCCAGTATTCCTGAGATATTAAAGACAGCCTAAGTGATATTTACAACGGGTCATGCATACCAGTCGAACCCAGGACTCACGTCCCACGGCGGCGGTCCTCCTTTGACCATGCGAGTGAGGTGTGTTGATGTAAGGTCACTCGCCACAAGCAGGTCCGCGATATATCCCTGCTCTTCAGATAACACTAAGATAACTATGGAGGAGCTTAGTGTAACAACACACCAACTCGCACTTAGATGCTGTGGCGTCACTCTCGGACTGCGCATTCACCAATAGATCGGGATTCGAATCTCAGTCGGGTGTATTGATGGTAGATTTTCTTGAACTGTTTCACACTCTTCCTCCACACAAACGAGGGTACATTACCTTTAAATACTACCTTTATAATTCCTAGCTCTACTCTTGTAGATATGTATCCCGGAAGCGCGGTAAGACGTAATGACAACTTAAATGTTGCCTCTAGATTTTAGAAAACTCCATATTTATAGAATTTAAATTAGCATACATCATGATATATAAACTTTAATTTAAAAATAAAAATTTAAATCTGTTAAATAGAATAAGTGAGAATCGTTTTAATAAACTTTTGCCACGCTATTGAGAATTTGTAAAAGTAAATACATTATTTTTATTTTAAAATAAAGATTAAAATAAAATCGACTAGGAAGAATTCCGAGAGTAATTATTGTCGCAAGAAACCGTTTCACGCTTGTTAAAAGATGGAATAATTTTTTTCACGCAGTTTAACTTAATAACCTTTTTAAATATGTAGTGACAAATCATGAATAAACATGGGCAGAAAGAAAGAAAGAAAAATATATTACCATTAGAGCTTGGGTTTTTATTTTATTTAAAAAATACGTGAAAAATTATACGTAATCTTCAAGATTGTCCAAAAAAATGCACCAAAAACTTAAGCTATGTTCAAAAATTTTTAATATGTGATGTTAATATGTTAATATGTTTTAATATGTGATGATATATGATGTTTTCCAAAAATTAAGTTGACTAAAAATCTTCAATATATAATTTAAATCCCATATATTTTGTTTTTAATATAAATATTATATTTTTAGAAAAATCTTCAAAATATGCACTGTATGCCTTAAGTATGGTCTAAATATGCTTTTAAATTAAAAAGCAGTTATAGGCCTATGCAAAATAAAAAATGTTAGGAATTAAAATGAAATTTAGGATCAAAATCTGAACCTCTCTCTGTTAACGTTTGCGTTTGAAACAATAACAGTAGGCCTATCTTATTTTACCGTTCTTTGTCACTTGTCTCTAGAGACATTCTCCTACATGGAGATGGCTGGTTTTTACTCTTGAGGGTCTCCATTATCCATCGTGCAACGCGCAGTGGTTAAGATGAATGGAACAAGGTAAGCCACAGGTACGGACATGAACACTTATTGTATTTTTAATCGTGTGAATCTAGATATATGTGTTCTTGTCTTTCTAATCCAATACTATTAAAAAGCGGCGGGGGAGATTTGTGTTGGCGGTGTTGGTACCCACTGGTCCGCGTTATTCATCTCTTTGCCAGGATCAGGCGTACCAATTGAAATTCAAGTCGTGTTCATACGATACTTTATATAACCAAAGAAACTTATAATACACAATATGTACTTGTAAACGAGTAGAAATGTATACACTTTTTTTTAATGTTTAGTTTAATCTTCTCGGTACGTTAAGAAATGACCATGAAATTCCTTTTCAGAAAGTTATATAAAACCAGATTTATTTGTATCGTTACTAGCACCTGTTTTTGAGACTACGACCCTATTGACATAACTCCCCTTTCTCTATCATAACCAGCCCAACTTCCCACGACAACTGGTCAGTAGCATCCAAAGGGGAAATGTATGACAGCTAATTACGAATTCATTTATTATCAAACCACGCGAATGATTAAATCGTTGCCGAATCAGAAAGTAATTATAATTGTTCAATGTTTACATTTAAAATTTCACACCTTTTTTAAAGATCATAATACATATTTTACAGGGAGTACATGAGATAGTAGAGGAAGTAAGACTGAGATGGTATGGGCATGTAATGAGGATGGAAAAGGAGGGGATGCCAAAGAAAATCCTGGAAATGAGGTATGTACAAAAATGACAGCAAAGGAGGCCAAGAAAGAGACGGGAGGAGCAGATAACAGAACGTATACAATTGAGAGATAAGAATGGAAGAAATTAAAGGAGGAAGAATGGAGGAAGGTTAGAGGAAGATGGAGGCCACAGGTTGAAAACAGTTGATGATGACGAATAAATATTTTTTTTTAAATAGTATTTTAGCTTATACCTTTTAATTGTGTTATTTAGCGTGTACTTTCTAAGCGAACAAAAATTATATCATAAGTGTAGTTTGTAACAATTTGTAATAAAGCCCTCTCTTTCTTACACGACTTACAATCTAATTTAACCCAAGACTTAACGCCTAATATTATACACACTAGTTTAGCGTATACATATTTAATTTTCGACCGAGCGTAACGAATGTCCTGTTTTAACTAGAACGTTTGGAATTGTGTGTCTGTGTGTTTATTTGTCCTAAGATATCTGTAAAATTCATAGACCAATTTTAACTAAATTTGGCCGGGATATTCTTTGAACGTAGGCCGAACGATATATGCAGGGGCCTATATATTTTTGTTTTTTCAATTTTGACATATTTCGAGTTTGAAATTTTAAACCACGGGAAATAAGGTTATTCTCTAGTAATATATCGTATAGTTTCTACCTAACTTATCAGCAAGGAAAAAAAAATTAGTACCAACTTTAAATTCAAAAATAAAAGTTAGGGGCGGGGGGAGGGGTGGGAGAGGGGCGGTAGGGAATACGAGAAGGGAAGAGGTCAGTGTTTTTTGCAATTTCCTTGATTATGATCAAGCTAGATAGAAAACCAATGAATAGGCCACTATGTCCAATAGTATATTATATTCATAGGTATATTGGTCAAGCAGTTCAAGACGTCAGTCTAGCAATGTGTGTTAACATTAAAGAAAATATTCCCTAGATACTTGATCGATTGCTTATAATGTTAAATTGAAATCATTTGAGAGGAGCTATAAAAATAAGAAACTTTTGGAGGAGCTACTATCTTGAAACAGATAAGTAAATTGAAAAAATTACATATAAATCGTTAGGGCTAGGTTCAGAGAATGTCTCTGCCAAGATTCGTTAAAAGTGGTCGGCGAATTAGACAGTTATAGCGGAACAAACATTTATAAGGACAGACAGAGGGAATGCCAATCATGTTAAAACAGAGCTTCACCACTCTTGATTAAATATCTTGGTCAATGCCATCCTGAACAGGACTATTTATAACGGGGATCAGGGACGCTGACCGCTCAGCTTCGGGATAACTCACTTATGACAACGTATTACTGATAAACAGTCATGATGGTGACCTGGTGGTCTAGGGGTAAGGTATCAGACGTCCCGACACAGATTTATCTGATTGCCAAACCCTTCCTTCACCTCTGACAAGACGTGTATTAATCACAACTTGTGAATGTGAGGAATGCCAGGCCTCCACCGTGGTTCGGATTCAACGTTAAACTGTAGGTCCTCCATTTCATTTTACAATCACCCTACCATTACACATTAGCGTAAGTGCGTATAACCCGAACGGGTAGTAAGACGCGGTGTTAATAATAATAATAATAACAGTCATGATGAGTAGCTACTGAAATAAATTATCTTTAGTTAATTAGTTACTACCCGAGGTCAGTCACTGGGAAATACAAGCTTTTTGTATAGCGAGTACTATCATTTATTTAAACTACTCGCTTATATTATGCCAACGTTTTAAAAGTGAATTGATGGCATTGGTAGCTTTTTACTCATCTCAGACGGAACAATCCAATTTGCTTGGCATTATTTTCCATCTGTTCTCCAAGGAATGACTTGACGTACACAAAATGACGGCTGTGATGATATGTACTACTCCTAATTGGCTACCAGCGTGGCGAAGATGTTATAGAAATAGGGTATTAATTATATTGGGATCATAAACAGTTCTTCATTTTATAAATGGGTGGTAAAATAGTTGTAGTTTATTTCCGGGTGGTCAGATGAACAGACAAGCAATGTGTGAGGCCGTGTAGCGACTGATCAATTATTGATGACTTGACAACTACCCGTTCAGAGGGTGGACTTCACCCCCTTTGTGTATGTTCTTTTACTATCTTAAAAATACATTATTTTCTTGATTATTTTTCAATACATATTAGCGAACCAAGGCGCAGGGAGAGATTTTAAACGTCCAACTATCTTCCATCTTTTTCCACCTTATGAAAATGAGGCTACATTTCTTCTAAGCTTTACCTTCCTTCAGAAATAGAGGTGAAATTAAAGTAACCATAAATTAAAGGAGAAATGAAGTCATCAAGTGTTAAGGAGATATGGAATTCACAAAATTTTAAGATAAGATGGAAGTCACCAAGTTTTAAGATAAGATGGAGGTCACCAAGTGTTAAGATAAGATGGAAGTCACCAAGTGTTAAGATAAGATGGAAGTCACCAAGTGTTAAGATAAGATGGAAGTCACCAAGTGTTAAGATAAGATGGAAGTCACCAAGTGTTAAGATAAGATGGAAGTCACCAAGTGTTAAGATAAGATGGAAGTCACCAAGTGTTAAGATAAGATGGAAGTCACCAAGTGTTAAGATAAGATGGAAGTCACCAAGTGTTAACGTGTAGCCAATGAACGTCACCTAACAGCGATGATAACTGCTCTCTCAAGGTAGAGGAGAAGGGGACGGGGGTCTCTAGGACCTGTCGCGTGACCGGAGATGTAAATGAGGGTGTTGGAGTGGTCTAGACTCTAGGGGCAGGCAGCTGTCCCTCCAAGAACCTCCAACAACACCCCAGGGGCTAGCTCGCGTGCCAGGGAACGGGGCCCCATTTACCTTGGCCTGACTTGTCTGACTACCTGACTAACTAGAGCTCTGACCTCCACCTTCACACTGGCAGACTGGAGCTCTGACCTCCACCTTCACACTGGCAGACTGGAGCTCTGACCTCCACCTTCACACTGGCACACTGGAGCTCTGACCTCCACCTTCACACTGGCGGACTGGAGCTCTGACCTCCACCTTCACACTGGCAGACTGGAGCTCTGACCTCCACCTTCACACTGGCAGACTGGAGCTCTGACCTCCACCTTCACACTGGCAGACTGGAGCTCTGACCTCCACCTTCACACTGGCACACTGGAGCTCTGACCTCCACCTTCACACTGGCACACTGGAGCTCTGACCTCCACCTTCACACTGGCACACTGGAGCTCTGACCTCCACCTTCACACTAGCACACTGGAGCTCTGACCTCCACCTTCACACTGGCACACTGGAGCTCTGACCTCCACCTTCACACTGGCACACTGGAGCTCTGACCTCCACCTTCACACTGGCAGACTGGAGCTCTGACCTCCACCTTCACACTGGCACACTGGAGCTCTGACCTCCACCTTCACACTGGCAGACTGGAGCTCTGACCTCCACCTTCACACTGGCAGACTGGAGCTCTGACCTCCACCTTCACACTGGTAGACTGGAGCTCTGACCTCCACCTTCACACTAGCACACTGGAGCTCTGACCTCCACCTTCACACTGGCACACTGGAGCTCTGACCTCCACCTTCACACTGGCAGACTGGAGCTCTGACCTCCACCTTCACACTGGCAGACTGGAGCTCTGACCTCCACCTTCACACTGGTAGACTGGAGCTCTGACCTCCACCTTCACACTGGCACACTGGAGCTCTGACCTCCACCTTCACACTGGCAGACTGGAGCTCTGACCTCCACCTTCACACTGGCACACTGGAGCTCTGACCTCCACCTTCACACTGGCAGACTGGAGCTCTGACCTCCACCTTCACACTGGCAGACTGGAGCTCTGACCTCCACCTTCACACTGGCAGACTGGAGCTCTGACCTCCACCTTCACACTGGCAGACTGGAGCTCTGACCTCCACCTTCACACTGGCACACTGGAGCTCTGACCTCCACCTTCACACTAGCACACTGGAGCTCTGACCTCCACCTTCACACTGGCACACTGGAGCTCTGACCTCCACCTTCACACTGGCACACTGGAGCTCTGACCTCCACCATCACACTGGCACACTGGAGCTCTGACCTCCACCTTCACACTGGCACACTGGAGCTCTGACCTCCACCTTCACACTGGCGGACTGGAGCGCTGACCTCCACCTTCACACTGGCAGACTGAAGTTCTAACTTTCAACACCTAATACTATATTTTATCTAAAGCCTTTTACTCGGTTCTAAGCCCCAAAAATTAAAATTTTTAGCTAAATAAAAATGTACGAATTATAAATTAAAGAAGAGCTGATCTTTCCCAAAGTCCTACCGTTCAGGGTTCTATTAATCCGGTTCATGGTTACAATTTTCGGGTCGAAGTTTCACTTAATCTCTCGTCTAACTAAAATCACGTGTTCTCCATCATACATGCAAATGTGATGTCACTAACAACTAGCTAGTCATTATGTGACTCATACATTTATTGGTTAAATAAAATATTGATCAACCGTAAAGAGTCACTATTATTTTCATGTGTTTATTAATAGGATGCGGATTTATATGCATACAATCATGCATCTAAAACTGAAATAATATGCAATAAAACCATAAAAAAATATGCATAAACAAAGAGACGAGGATCGCGATTAAAATGGTACTATAAAATATTATTATAGCCTACCACAGTTTACTGATTGTGGTTTTGATGACAACAAAGAGATAGATATTTATCAAAAATGATGCTAGATGGATATAAAAGAACCAGCAAACTCAAAATATACAGCCACCCAATCACAATAACTATCCCTTTTCTTTCTGTCCTTATTGTCGGTCTCAAATTCCGTCACCAATAATAGTGGTAAAAGTTGGACAAATCAGGCAACGAGCATTGTTGGTAAGCTTTTGAATTACCTACTCAAGTCCAGAGGTGACCAAACGATCGATCGAGATATACCGGTCGATCACAACCGCTAGTTTCTTCGATCGATTAAAAGAGATAGAAAATGAAAGAGAAGGTTTGCAGATTGTTCTCATATCAACATTATGAAATCGAAATATCGAATCTGTCTGACTAATGACTATTTACTATCCTACCTTTACTTATAACAGAGTAATTATCAACTCTCTTTCAGCAAACTTTCCTATGATTATGCCGTCTCATGCATCAATTTCAAAGTCAAGTGTTTAATGAGAAAATACTCTTCTCAGGGAAATTATGTATATTATGCAGAGGCGTAGCAAGGCAGTAATGGGCTCGTGTCAAAACTTTCAAAGTGGGCCCCCATCCAATAAAAGAAAGCCTCCCACGCCCCCCCCAAAAAAATTGTATGTGTAATGGTTGATTATGATAAATTACATTAGCATTTATTATTGGAATTCTTTTATAAATTTCGTAATACAGGTCTAAATTTGTCTAGTAAAATTTCTAATGAAAAGTGGAAACTAACAATAGAATGTAAAATTTGATCTGAATTGAATAAGACTATATTAATACATATTATAAACAAACCATAAACAATATAAACACTTACAGAGGCTAAACAAACATCGACATTTAAACTCTTTTCTTCCTACTTTGACCTCTGCGAAATTGTCTATAATTTCCTCAAGATATTTTTTTAGCTTAACTTATACCTATCTTGGGCGATTGGCGCTTTTTATTTGGCGTGGAAATTCAGAGCCATAGGAACAAACCATTATCTTCAAGAATTTTTATCATTTTGCAATTTTCTTTTCGGAAACAGTTTGTCCAAGAATAGAAGCATGTTAATTAAATTATACTTTTTATAAACACACCTCTATAATTTTAACAGTGATCACATATTGATAAAATTGACATTTTTCAACAGAAAACTGCCGGCTTCATAACAAAAAATAAGAAAATGTAACAATTAATAAACATCTATACATTATCTTAGAATGGGTTTTCACAATATTAACATAGAAATTTCATTACTTCTTGAGAAAACTGATATTTCCAAACGTATGATTTTTCCGCAAGATCTGTTCAGAAGCTAACGCCATCTACGGTTTCCGTAACCCATCTGTTCTTGTTGGAGCGGAAGGATACTTTGGTCGGTTGTGAAGCCACGCCACGCCTTTCACCCTCCCAACTACTATCCCACAAAATAGGTTTTAGACTTGCACTCGACAGGGCCAAGAGCCTTAAATGTTGATTTTACAGAATAATATGCAAATAGCGTTTTTGTATGACATGAAATTATGCAAAATAAAGTGAATATTGAGTAATTTTTTAATGAATAACAAACTTTTTAAGAAACAAAAACAACACTTTCATCTTTTACCTAATTAATTTTGGGTTGGCAGGCCTACGTGGTGGGCCCCATTTTAGTCGCGGGCCTGGGGCATTTTCCCACCTAAACCACCCTAAAATTACGCCACTGATATTATGTGGTTTGATAAAAAACTTATTTCCAGTGTGTGAAAGTACTCTTAAAGTTTCTATATAATTTTACTATTAAATCAACACAAAATGGTTTATCATTTTTCACCAATGAAACAAACAATATGGTTTCGTAGATCAAAAAGGATTTTCCTTCTCTAGAGTGGATCCCTAGATCGAAAATTCTGGCCACATCTGCTCCAGTCTAGATGAAGTTGCCTACATAAATGAAGCTAGACATCTGCTATGATTTCTTAATTTTTCTTGATAAATTAAGAAATGTTCTTTTAAATAGTTAAACTACGGTATTTATGCACTCATATGAATATTCGTGAAAATATGCATTTATATCTGAAATATACGATAATACGCTGCATAAAAGTGGGTAGGTTTCTTAGTTTTTTAGTAAAATAAATGTCTGTAAAGTTGGCATATCGATATAAACAAAGGAAAATAATATGTGTACGTGCCAAATTCACAGTATATTTATTAATATTATTGTACTAAGCATATAACTAAAAACAGAGGAATGTAAACCTGTTTCGGTTCATAGCTGAAGACAGTTCCCTAAAAATTAATTCGGTCCATCCTTAGAGCGCAGTGAAAACTGTGACCTTGGTAACGCTTCACGCAAACATTTCTCCTAAACACTCACCCTGAGGTATCTCTGAAATGCAGCTTTTGTCCTCGAGTAACTCAATCCTTCTCCTGCGAACATTTATACAAAGTAATCATTATTAGAATATAAATATTCGACTGTCGGCCAACTTTATACATAATTCAAACATATAATTTGACAGTGCAACACTTACACCTGCATAGAATTTTTTTTAAATTATAGTGAAACTTTCACTTTTGATTCAACAAACATGTATTTAAACAAAGAAGCAAAGGACGTCAGTCTGATTTCAGCAATCAATGCCATCTATTTTCACTATATCATTAAATGGTTACAGCAGATTTAAAGGTAGTACCCTGCAGCACACTTTCCCTGAAATTTACATTTATTAGAAACCAGCAAGATACAGAAATAAAATATCTGCCCCCAACTGCCCCATCAAATGTCAAAATATTTTGTATTTAGGAACACTTATTTTTGCATCTAGTTATATTTTAAACGTTTTATCCCAAACGGGGATAGAATGTTGTGTTCCCGTAGGGGATGGGAGACGAAATTGTTCCAAACGAAGACAACAAATTTCCCCGAAATACGATATGTTACACCCCAATATAAGGGGGGGGGGGGGGGGTTCCGAGGGTGCTTACAAATATTTAACGGGTATTAGAATAATGAGGACGTGAATAGATGTTTGCATTCCAGCCATATATTATGTTTACAACTCACAAATTTGTCTTATGTAATTAATTGTTAAACAGTACCCCTGGATAGTCTGAAGACACTGGTACTCCCAGAACCCTTGGATAGTCTGCAGACACTGGTAGTCCCAGTACCTCTGGATAATCTGCAGACACTGGTACTCCCAGTATCTCTGAGTAGTCTGCAGACACTGGTACTCCCAGTATCTCTGGGTAGTCTGCAGACACTGGTACTCCCAGTATCTCTGGGTAGTCTGCAGACACTGATACCTCCCAGTACCCTTGGATAGTCTGAATACACTGGTACACCTAGTACCCTGGATAGTCTGAAGACACTGGTACTCCCAGTACCCTTGGATAGTCTGAAGACACTGGTACTCCCAGTACCTATGGATAGTCTGCAGACACTGGTACTCCCAGTACCTCTGGATAATCTGCAGACACTGGTACTCCCAGTATCTCTGAGTAGTCTGCAGACACTGGTACTCCCAGTATCTCTGGGTAGTCTGCAGACACTGGTACTCCCAGTACCTCTGAGTAGTCTGCAGACACTGGTATTCCCAGTACCTCTGGTAGCCTGCAGACACTGGTACTCCCAGTACCTCTGGGTAGTCTGAAAACACTGGTACTCCCAGTACACTTGGATAGTCTGCAGACACTGGTAGTCCCAGTACCTCTGGATAATCTGCAGACACTGGTACTCCCAGTATCTTTGAGTAGTCTGCAGACACTGGTACTCCCAGTATCTCTGGGTAGTCTGCAGACACTGGTACTCCCAGTATCTCTGGGTAGTCTTCAGACACTGATACCTCCCAGTACCCTTGGATAGTCTGAATACACTGGTACTCCCAGAACCCTTGGATAGTCTGAAGACACTGGTACTCCCAGTACCTATGGATAGTCTGCAGACACTGGTACTCCCAGTACCTCTGGATAATCTGCAGACACTGGTACTCCCAGTATCTCTGAGTAGTCTGCAGACACTGGTACTCCCAGTATATCTGGGTGGTCTGCAGACACTGGTACTCCCAGTACCTCTGAGTAGTCTGCAGACACTGGTATTCCCAGTACCTCTGGGTAGCCTGCAGACACTGGTACTCCCAGTACCTCTGAGTAGTCTGCAGACACTGGTATTACCAGTACATCTGGGTAGCCTGCAGACACTGGTACTCCCAGTACATCTGGGTAGCCTGCAGACACTGGTACTCCCAGTACCTCTGGTAGTCTGCAGACATTGGTACTCCCAGTACCTCTGAGTAGTCTGCAGACACTGGTATTCCCAGTACCTCGGGTAGCCTGCAGACACTGGTACTCCCAGTACATCTGGGTAGCCTGCAGACACTGGTACTCCCAGTACATCTGGGTAGTCTGCAGACATTGGTACTCCCAGTACCTCTGGGTAGCCTGCAGACACTGGTACTCCCAGTATCTCTGGGTAGTCTGCAGACACTGGTACTCCCAGTACCTCTGAGTAGTCTGCAGACACTGGTATTCCCAGTACCTCTGGGTAGCCTGCAGACACTGGTACTCCCAGTACCTCTGGGTAGCCTGCAGACACTGGTACTCCCAGTACCTCTGAGTATTCTGCAGACACTGGTATTCCCAGTACCTCTGGGTAGCCTGCAGACACTGGTACTCCCAGTATCTCTGGGTAGTCTGCAGACACTGGTACTCCCAGTACCTCTGAGTAGTCTGCAGACACTGGTATTCCCAGTACCTCTGGGTAGCCTGCAGACACTGGTACTCCCAGTACCTCTGGATAATCTGCAGACACTGGTACTCCCAGTATCTCTGGGTAGTCTGCAGACACTGATACCTCCCAGTACCCTTGGATAGTATGAATACACTGGTACACCTAGTACCCTGGATAGTCTGAAGACACTGGTACTCCCAGTACCCTTGGATAGTCTGAAGACACTGGTACTCTCAGTACCTCTGGGTAGTCTGCAGACACTGGTACTCCCAGTACCTCTGAGTAGTCTGCAGACACTGGTACTCCCAGTACATCTGGGTAGCCTGCAGACACTGGTACTCCCAGTACATCTGGGTAGCCTGCAGACACTGGTACTCCCAGTACATCTGGGTAGTCTGCAGACACTGGTACTCCCAGTACCTCTGGTTAGCCTGCAGACACTGGTACTCCCAGTATCTCTAGGTAGTCTGCAGACACTGGTACTCCCAGTACCTCTGAGCAGTCTGCAGACACTGGTATTCCCAGTACCTCTGGGTAGCCTGCAGACACTGGTACTCCCAGTACCTCTGGGTAGCCTGCAGACACTGGTACTCCCAGTACCTCTGAGTAGTCTGCAGACACTGGTATTCCCAGTACCTCTGGGTAGCCTGCAGACACTGGTACTCCCAGTATCTCTGGGTAGTCTGCAGACACTGGTAGTCCCAGTACCTCTAGGTAGCCTGCAGACACTGGTACTCCCAGTACCTCTGGGTAGTCTGCAGACGCTGATACCTCACAGCACCCACAGTCCCTCAAAGCCACGACGAGATACACACCCCTGAACCGATCTGACGCAGTGGGGAGCACCTTGCGGTCACTCCTACAAAGATGGCCGGGCAGGTGGTCGTATGGTATCTCCAAGAGACGGCAAGATGCGGGTCCCACCTCCGATCTACTTCCTCGCGCACGCCTCATTAAGCAATCAGCCGATCCCTCACGATCTGCACCTTGTGTGTGCTCAACTAAGTGCTGCTGTCCGTCAATATTGTTCTCTGTACGTATTGTCTTACGCCTACTACACGCCGGGGTATTGCGACTAGCGCTTAGCGGACATGCCTTAACTTCGCAAGGTTATCTGTCCAGTCGATATCGAGGCTAGGAGAAGTTGGAGGGAATGTGAAGCTGGAGGGAAGGAGAAGCTGGAGTAAAGGAGAAGCTGGAGTAAAGGAGAAGCTGTAGGGAAGGAGAAGCTGGAGTAAAGGAGAAGCTGTAGGGAAGGAGAAGCTGGAGGGAAGGAGAAGCTGGAGTAAAGGAGAAGCTGTAGGGAAGGAGAAGCTGGAGGGAAGGAGAAGCTGGAGGGAAGGAGAAGCTGGAGGGAAGGAGAAGCTGTAGGGAAGGAGAAGCTGGAGGGAAGGAGAAGCTGGAGGGAAGGAGAAGAGAGAGGGAAGGAGAAGAGGGAGAGAAGAAGAAGCTTGGAGGCAGGAAAATCTAGAGTGAAGGATAAGGGGGAGTGATTAAGAAGGGGGAGGGAAGGAGCAGTGGAGTGAAGGATAAGAGGGAGGGAGGGAAGGAGAAGCTTGAAGAAAGGATAAGGGGGAGTGAAGGAGAAGAGGGAGTGAAGGAGAAGAGGGAGGGAAGGATAAGCTTGAAGAAAGGATAAGGGGGAGTGAAGGAGAAGATCGGGTAAAGGAAAATCTGGAGGGAAGGATAAGGGGGAGTGATTAAGAAGGGGGAGGGAAGGATCAGTGGAGTGATGGATAAGAGGGAGTGAAGGAAAATCTGGAGGGAAGGAGAAGAGGAAGTGATGGAGAAGGGAATCATATTATAGAAATATATTCCCCTGTCCCATTTGACGTCACCGGCTGGGGCTTTAATAAGATACACCTGGAAGGAAGAGACGGAGAGATTGAATAGAGGCGCAAAGCGCAATCTATAGGAGGATTATGACGGGACAAGAAGCACTAAAGATGAAAAGTTGATGAAAGACTGAAATGATTAAAAATAAACATTACTACACAATCGTGCATACTTTATCATCAAGTGTTTGTGAAAAAACTTCAAAAAGCATTCACCAATAAACTAACCACAAATTATTATGTTTTAGAAAAACTAACATTTATTCTAATTTATCATTTAAAACACTCCTCAGATACCAGTGTTGAACAAAAACTTTAAGTCTATTGCAAAAAAATTCAAACTAAAAAAAATTGTAAACTACCCTTAAACGAATTGTTTCCCAAAAACAAGTATACAATGTTATTATTCATGTCAAACACTACTCAGATATTTATTTTCAATCAAATCATTTGAGATATTTTCGAGAAATTTCGAATTTTCTAAAAATCAATCATTAGTAGTAAACTACTCTTAAATTTAGAGCTAGAATTAAACTCATGATTTGTCCTTCAGGTATGTCAACATAATGTCTAAATATCAAGTTTGATCAAAATCTACCAAACAGCTTGTATTGTAGCCTTGCTTGGGTGTGCGTGTGCGTGTGCGTGCGTGCGTGCGTGCGTGTGGGTGCGTGCGTGTGTGTGTTTGTGTGTGTGCAGGATCGTGAGTATGAATGCCGTGAAGCAAAGAAAGATGGAATAGCGCCGAAGTTATCGTTGGTAATGGAGTTAAGGTCGTGTTTGCCAAAGCAACATCGTTCATTGTCAAACAGTTCGGGAGTGGTATTTGTTTATTGATGCTTCTACCGCTGCACGTTACGTTCTCCATCACTTAGCTCTCTAATGGGAATCACAAGTTTGATGAGGGAGCAACGTTTTTGAAACGATGCGTAAGAAAGATCTCCTACATCTTTCATTTGTTGGCGAGACAATACTCATATATATTTATTCTTACATTACATTTATTTGAGGCATTTAACGTAAACCCTCTAAATATATTGATTATGTCATCATACGACTAAACACACTATCTTGATTCTAGGCTTATTTGAATTCACCTTTAAGGTAATAGTTCATAGCAGGCCCATGTCTCGTCTATAGACCTACATGAAAATGTATTTTGTAGCACGGAGGCGGTTGAATTCGGACATAAATTTAACGACTGGTATTTCGTTATTTATTTTTCCTTAAACTAACTAGTATGAATATTCCTGCGATCTGTATTTTTCTTAACATACCGTGAAACAGCTCTTTTGAAGTTATAACTTGTATTAATTTTTATAAAAGTTGTTTTCTAAATGTTTACAAGTTATATTACAAAGACACCCACACACACACACAACACATATATATATATATATATGTTACAGTCCAAACCCGATTTCCAGGACAAACTAGTTCGGACTAGGCCGAATTGATACATCCTGCCACTTGTAGGATAAACCGATACATCCTGATGTTTTTAAATCGTACTAGTTTTCATTCTTCTTAGCCAATACGATGAATTGACCTTGGACAGGTTTCATCATTCACAGTTTGCGCACAAATGCTGTCAACTAACCTAACCTAACCTAACCTAAACTAACCTACAAATGATTTGTCTTAAAAAAAATTTAGGCTATACTAATTTATCCTATGAGCTATACCAACATTTCAGGATTAACGAATTTAGACTAGGTTAAACTAGTACATCCTGAGGCTCTTAGGATGTATCAATTCAGCCTATTCCGGTCTAGTTTGTCCGGGAATCGGGTTTGAATGGTTTTTTATATATATATATATGGATGAAGATGGTAGGACGGTGCCGAGAGTGAAATGATTCAGAGTAATTTGTTGTTCTTTGGCAATCTGATGAGTGTTAGATAAGCCTAATTTTCTCTTATACAATCCTCATATGAAATGTCGTGCCCTGGCGTTGTTTCGAGGTTCACTAGACATGAATCGTTTCTAAAGGCCTCGATACACGTAATAGCTTGCAGCGCCGCTTTCTAACATTGTTTTGCAGCGCTGCGATCTGACAAATCTGGGGCACTTATTTCACACATACGCTGCTTTCTGACGACTGATTATCTTGCAGCTCAGTGGATGGGGCAGGTTTTATTTTACTGGTGCCAAGATGTCTTGTCAACAACAAGAGGATGAATAGTTGCTTATATTGTACTTATACTACCGAAGTATGAAATCTCGTAGTATTGGAAAACGCAGAAAGAAACGCGTGTAGAGTCGACATTTAATGTTAAAACAGGACACTATGTGACACACACTGTGACGATTTTGTCTGAATCAGATGCTGATGACTTTCCAGAATTGCCTACGTATGAATGAAGACATCTACAATCATATTTTATTCATCATGTCTCAGCGGTTGACCAAGCAAGCAAGACACTGTTATAAAAAAGGCTATATTTCTATACGAGAAACTAGGTATCACAGTTAAGATTCCTTGCAATGGGTCGATCACACAAAGATTTGAGATGTTCCTCCTTTCCAAACTCACGCATAAGTGGTACAAGATTCCAGAAGTTGGAAGCGCAAAAAGCCGATTACACGGAGCAGAAAACAGTCAGTCATCCGATAAAATAATATCAAAACTAGTTTGATATTTGCAATGCCAGCTTTTTGATACGCGCATTGATAATTTAGACATATTACACGATCATCTTGCAGCGCTGCAACCTGATATTTGCAATGCGACCTTAAGGTTGGGTGCTAGTGATCGCGAATTTAGTGCGCTAATTTTGCAGTTTTTATAGCATAAACATTTTTTGAACAAAATAAATCAAATTTTTCTTCTATAGAAACATAGAGTTTAGTTTTCTGCACGTGCTAATCTCAACAGTTTTTGAATATCTGGCATGAGCATGGTGGCATTTGGTGACAGACTTTTTAAATTAAGAGAAAAAGTTGTCATTAAATTCCAGGACACATCTTACAGATATTCAAGGACTGTTGAGATTAGCATGTGCAGAAAACTAAACTATATGTTTCTATAGAATAAATATTTGATTTATTTTGGCCAAAAATGTTTATGCTGTAAAAACTTCAAAAATACTTCCCTAAACTCACGCTCACTAGCACCCCATCTTAAGTAAAGCAGTCTAACTTCTAATAAATGTTCGGCGGAACGGTAATATCTTCTGTAGCTCTCCACGCATTAACTTCGCTCAGTATATACATTTTTTATCACCGTATCTTACTACCCGGTCGGATTATACGTGCATGTACTAATTACAATAATGTGTTAGGGATTAGGAAAGTTTTATATAGAGAATGTGCACACGCATTTGCGTGTAGGTAAAGTAGAAAAACATTTAGGAAAAACCATCCTTAGTGCAAATGACCGGGATCAAACCTCAATCTCCCTGTCTTCGGCAGTCTAGTCTAACACGAGAGTAGCGCGTTAGACCACGCCTTCACCATTACCTGTCTTATTTACTCATGTGGTTGTGGCATTCATCCATATTAATAAAAACAGTGCATGTGCTGAGGGTCCGGGGTTCAATCCTCGGTCCCGGCACAGATTTATCTGATTGCCAAACCCTTCCTTCACCTCTTACAAGACGTGTATTAGTCACAACTTGTGAATGTGTGGAACGCCAGGCCTCCACCGTGGTTCGGATCCCACGTTAAACTGTAGGTCCTTCATTTCATCTCACAATCACCCTACCATTGCACATGAGCGTAAGTGCGTATAACCCGAACGGGTAGTAAGACGCGGTGATAATAATAATAATAATAATAATAGTTCACTCCACCAATTTGGTATCAATCTTCGACTCACACTGCTTATCGATACACCGCCATGTGACGCTCCAAATTTTAGAAGTATGAGCCTTTAACAATATACAGTTGCCCCCCCTTTATCAGTAAACAATCATGTTGCATTTATTATTATTATTATTATTATTATTATTATTATATCTATTACTGTTTCTAGTCTGTGGCCTGGGTCAGTTTTTTTTATTCAAGCCATATATTTTCCACTACCGGCTTGCTAGGCCTGTCGTAGCTTCAAATGGCTTATAATCTAACCTAAGACTAGGGCAAACACAACACCCAGTCCCAAGCCGTCAATTTATCAATGTGAAAGAGATTTCTGTAATACCGGCTAGGGGAGAAGAAAAGTAAAGAGGATACAGATGTGACGTCGGAAGTTGTTCCTTACTCGAAGAGCCCTGCCCGCTCGGAAACAAGTGTGATGCTGGACTGGAGCTATCGAGCACTCCAGGAATGTTGACTGACCACGGTAGGAAGTGACCAGAGAAGAAAAAGAAAATGGGACTCCCTATAAGGAAAATATTTAAACTTATTGTGTAGACGATGGCATTAGCTATAAGTTAGGTTAAGTTAGATTTAAGTCCAAAGTAGGCATAGTAAAAGTAAAAATGTATATATCCAAAATAGCTTCAATAGAGAAAGAAGGACAAGTGTATTTATAAGTCATGATAAAGTAAAAATTGTTTTGATATATAGAAGATGGAGCTGCTAGCTCCAGTAGGGCACCTCCCCGGTTGATGAATAGAGGGGTGCTTGCCTCCGCTTGATGTCCTGGGGGCTCTGGAAACATGGACACAGGCCGCAACTGGGGGGTCAAGCGGGGGAGGGTACCGGCCAATTAAAATACCTGGGGTGGATACAGGCACAGGTTGAGATAGATTGGTAATGATCAACAACAGGACAAGTAGTTTTAGTAGTAGTTATATGTTTAAATTCCAAGAAGTTCATGTGTAAAAACTTTTAGAATAATTATATAGAAGGCATATTGTAAAATAAACATAGCAGAAAAAGTTCTGATTTATAGTAGAATAAGATGTCAGGTCAAATGTATAAGGAGGTTGAAAAAAAAAAGAAATGTGAACGGGTAAATCTATGTTTTTATCAATGGTAAAGTTTCGGACATGCCGGGGAATCGAGGCCGGGACCCTTGACTCAGTAAGCAGCCACGCTACCGACTGAACTAATGTGTCGGCTCAAGTATTGTTATTATTATTATTATTATTATTATTATTATTATTATTATTATTATTACTGACCTCATGACGGCAAATGATCAAAATCTTTCATTGATTTTATCTCTCACTGAGCCACGGCATAGCAAATAAGTAAACTAACGCGGTGTGTATAGCTCGTCTATACTGCACTTCCCGGCAAGTAGTCCCAGGTTAGATTCCTCGTGGCGGAACTCGCATACGTCCATCAAGTAACTATAATAAAATAGTACAACGTTATCAATGTTCACCATAAAAAACATGTTTGTATTTTCTAAAAAGTGCTCTAAATGTCCACTCGTAATTAAAATGAAGGAATACTCACGACCTCAAAGCAGTGAACCTTGTTGCTGATGGTTTTAATTATTATTATTATTATTATTAGCACCGCGTCTTACTACCCGTTCAGGTTATACGCACTTACGCTAATGTGTAATGGTAGGGTTATTATGAGATGAAATGGAGGACCTACAGTTTAACGTGGAATCCGAACCACGGTGGAGGCCTG
The DNA here is from genome assembly GCA_033556935.1 of Timema podura. Lineage (NCBI taxonomy): Eukaryota > Metazoa > Arthropoda > Insecta > Phasmatodea > Timematidae > Timema > Timema podura. Next base: position 50,078,015 of record JAVRXN010000005.1, read on the forward strand.
GCATTCCTCACATTCACAAGTTGTGATTAATTGTTTTAATTACATTGTGCATAACCACTAAACATCCTCAGAAGGTTAGTTTTTATATCCCACTAAATTACTTCAAGGAGTGATAAAAAAAATGCAATCTAATGTGGGAATAACTCAACTACGAGTCCCTCCTCCCTCCCTCAGGAATAAACATCTAAGCATAGTGAGCGATGAAAGTTTAAGAAGCAAATGTCCGGCCAAGGACGGTGGGGGCGTCGCTTTGCTAGACGTCTGATGGATGGGCGCAAACCGTGCGCACGTTCGCAGAACGTTGCGTCCTACCGAGGCGTTCAATCATAGCTATACTCTCTCCCACATAAGTTGAGAGAAGAGGAGCGTGCTATGCATGCATCGGATTGGCTCTGGTGTACCAAGGGGACATTTCCTGGTTAGTTCCCCCACTCTACTTACAGGCAAATGCTGGTACACTACCACGGATAGCCCGGATAGGTGGTAAGACGTGACCGATGAAGAAATAGTTTTGTCGACATTAATTTGCAAGAAATATTAAGTTGAGACTGAATACCAATAATAATTATAATATTAATTAATAACAAGTTTTTAAATTGTAAGTATTTACATCTGAATCAATTCTTAAACTCAATTCTTAGTTTAATTAAATTTGAAAACTAGTTGCCTGCGTCCACCTTAGTGAAAACTTACCTTGGTAATAAATCTATCCGACTGCAGTAGAGGGACGGGGATTTAATTTGTGTGGGCACATTAAATTAAACCTCTCCTATTAATGAAGCCATCAACCATGTTTTAATGGAGATATTTGGCTTTGATTCCGAAAAACCGCTAGCTTCACGAATAAAGATGTCATAAGGCTCCCCCACCGCCTACAAATACAATAATAAAAAGATAAAGCAACGTAAACTCGCAAGAAAGTAAAATATACTCCCTCCAAAAGAATTAATCATATTACCCCCTAATGATTTACAATATTTATTACGCCCATCACCTGGGACCAAGAATATTTCTCCGATACGACGCTTATTAAACCAGAGTCGAACACAAGAGTTCCCTTTATTCGTTTTGGCTGCGCCGTAGTGCGGCAATTGTTCTTTCAGGGATGAGACACACTCACGCACACACTCTGGTGGCGAGTTTCCAAACCGAGCGAGAGAGAGAGAATAAAACACCTGACAGCTGTAAAGCGTAGGTGAATGTCTGAGAGAGCACAGAGGGTGTCTTGTTGTATTTTAATTTGCTTCGCTTCAGTGTCTCTTGCATGATAACAGTTATTTCCTACCTCTGGTTGGAATGTGGAGGGGGAATGATTCATGGTGGGGGAGGGGAAATCACCCTCAGCATCTCGGAGAGAGGGGGGGACACACACATCTGGTCCTGGCAACAGAGGACACATCATCTCGCCTGGATCTTTTGATGGGGAATTTATTCAACCTGTCAACGGAGCGGTGAGAGTTGAAATTTGGACCACGAAATAATAAAAAAGAGAGGGAGGGAGGGAAAATATTAGTTTCTTTACTTTTATTTTTGGTAGACTTGTGATTTTATGTGTGAAATTCAACAAACCTTGATGAACGAAACAAGTTTTCATCTTGAGTTATTGTTTTGTTGCTCTTGTGACGTCAGTTTACAGTTTTAACTTTACATAGAATTAACAATACATATAAAATAACAATAGTAGACCATTATATTGAAATATTATTAACGTTTACAATAAACGAAAATTAGTTTGTATTTTTCTAAAAGACCCTTTCTATTAAAATTGCACTGTAGCTATTTTTTCTAACGAAAAATAATATATATATTAATTCAATATCACTTTAATTGTTTCGTATTTATTTATTAGACACCTTTTGACCTTATAATAATTATAATTAATGAAGCTGATATCACACCTCTGCGTCCTTGGAGTGTTAAAATCAAAGTAATTTTTTTTAATGATCCAGTAGCTAGGTCTAGTTTAATTTTATACACGTGGTACAGTTCTTGAATATCTGTTATGAGTATAGTGTGACTTGAACAGAAAACTTAAAATAAATAGAAAAAGTCCTGATCAAATTACACAATGTCCACTACAGCTATTCAACAACTGTTGCTATTACCGTATGAAGAAAACAAAACTAAACGTTACTACTGAAAAATTTTATTTATTTTTTGTTAAAAAAGTGCTTCGCTATTTAAAAATAAATAAAAATCGCTTACCTTACATAATTAGCACTCCCCCTTCCCCTACATTTCACCTTATATTTAATTTATAGCTTATTAAGTAGATACCAACACGTGATGATCTTGTTAAAGGTTTCAAAAGTCAGGTTGTCTCAAAAGTGTTGACTCTTACTGTGACTAGCCTAACAAATAGACTCACCATGAAATAGGTTGTATCCTATTAGAGTTGATGCCAAGTCGCCCCCGCAAACTTCTCACGAAAACTAGTCAAGTTTAACATTCGTACATTTAATTGTGTATTTTATTTGTTAACGAGACACTTTCTTTTTATTTATATATATAAACTAGACATGATGCTACTCTCAGAACGTTTGGTCCGTCTTCAAACTCTCTGCGTTATTGTTAGGATCGTACAACTCCTTAATTCTCCTAGTTATAAATGGATTCAGACATCAATTTTAGTGGCAGCTTTTTGAGTGCTACAGCCAAGCCGGCGGGATCATTGCGAAATTTATTTATGACTGTAATAAATTTTAGTTTTATTGTTAAAAGAGCTAAAATAATAACGGACTGCTAAATGTTTTACATTCATTGTTTTGAAAGAAAGCATGACCAACCAATTTTTCTTAGCATCGTTTGCTATGAGCATTCAAGCTATAAAATAAATGAAAACGATATATTTTATAATAATGATTGTTATAATATTGACTAAAAGCTGTTCTTAAGTTTGCTCTTCATTTCCTAAGTGTGGCCTACACAAAATGATATGTAGGTATTCTAGAATTAAAATAAATTATAATAGATAGTGTGTTGTTTTATTTGTTAAGGATTATGTTTATATTTTATACTATAATGTCAAACCTCCATGTTGTACTAAATTACATAATAACAATTGTAGGTACACTCCATTTATCCTGAAATGTATCAAGCTTACTTTGAAACTTTAAACTATGATGCAGCTTAGCAAATAGGGCCATAGTGTAATCGTTAATCGGAATCGGTAATCGGAATGTATATTTCCGCTATGACCAAAAAGAAATCAGGTTAGATTCCAGGTATGGCCAAAAAGAGATCAGGGGAGATTACCGGCATGGCCAAAAGGAAATCAGGCTGGATTCTTAGCATGGCCAAACAGAAATCGGGAAATATTCCCGGCATGGCCAAAAAGAAACTGGGTTATATTTTCGGCATAGCCAAAAAGAAACTGGGTTATATTCCCGGGATAGCCAAAAAGAAACTGGGTTATATCCCTAGCATAGTCAAAAAGAAACCGTATCAATATTTAAAACGGGGCTTTCCTTTTACAATGAGTTAATCTGCCCTGGGAGACTATGTGTTGTGTCTGTTATATAATTAAGTTTGTTGGTAAGTCGTGTGCGTCAGTTTATAAGGCGCAAGGTTAAAAAAAACTGAACTAACACTAACGAGCCTCTGAGCAAATGTTGATGCAGTCACCGCACCCAAAGTTGCATGTTGCAAGGTACCTCTCGCGTTGATCGGTTGACATGTTGGGGGAGACTTACGACAGGTTGTTTGGAAGACATCCCTCCCGTCACAGATGTTCTTGTTGATACAGTCTGGCCTTGCATTGCCTCACGCTGCACAAAGTGTCACTATATTTACACAAGGGCGATGAAAAGTGCTACATTTCAGTGTCGCAGATTGCATAAGTCTTAGGAGCCATTTTAAACCTCTCCTCTTCACGTCAAATTACCATTTCTCACACACAAACTCTCCAATGTTAAAGACTGTAGTTTCAAACACGCATTCTTTCTGACCAACGTAATTTATCATTTCAATCCCAACCATATTTTTATTTGCATGCCTCACTATTTAGCTACGTGTTTCATTAACGCGATATTTAACATAAACATAATCTTTTTTTTTTATCGCCGCGTATTATTTACTACCTGTTCAGGTTATACCTATATATTATAATTACTCCAATGGGGTAAGGATTAGGAAGGGAGTATTTTGTAGGTAATCTACCCGCATATGCGTGGAAGGAGAGTTGGAAACCATTTAAAAATAAAACCTTAATATATTCGACTGGGATTCGAACCCCGTTCTCCCCACCTTCAGCAGACCAGTCTAACACGAGAGTGACGCGTAAGATTATTCGGCCACCGAAGCGGGTTATAATCATAATAGTTGCAATAATAATAATAATAGTATAAATGGTGTTCCCGCATGTGTGAACGCAGCGTCTAAGGCATCACTCACGAAATCGACTGAGATGCCAACGACAAGGCGGTAGGGTTTAAAATACTAGTAGAGTGTACTAAGGGTTATTTTCTCAAATAGTTTTATAATATATACCTTCACGCACCCTACCCTTTCTCTGAATGGTACACTCCTAATCCCGACTACACTACCGTAATAGTGTGACGGGCTATTGGCAGTTACTCCACACACACCAATAAATCTACCCCGAAACATTACATGAAATAATCATCGCTATCTACCCAGTTGACTCACCCCTTCTACAAACCTGGTCGGTCAGCTCCGCCATGATTGTTCGACAAGTCACTTGTAACTTCGTTGGATTTGATAATGAAAGAAACGAAAGCCGCGCCCCTCCAACACTTCGAAATAAACAATTTGATCTTCACGCTTGTGCATTAGCCGCTCGTCGCCGATGGGCCTATAAATGATCTTAGTCTTTGATTGGCCGTTTTCCCCCCACCCCCGTTCCTTGGCCGTGTGCTAAATTAGAAGCGTATATATGAAGGTGGTTTAGTCTAGAAAAGTGTACTTTATAATTTATATATCTTGTGATTTTCAATTGTATTCTGGGTCACTGCTCGGGGTTCGTGCTGCCCGATACCGCCTGCTACATTCCAGGGAGTTGGAAGAAAACTATATCTGCACGGCTCGGCTCTGCCAGCACCCCGCAACATCCAACATATGTTCTTCTGTACTAATGTTAGTTTCTCTTTGACCCAGCTTCGGGCGCTTTAGCTAATTATGACGTTATTGTCTTAGTCGATTATCTTGCTTTCCCGGTACGGGATTTTGTCTAGCGTGTTTAGCTTAGTGGATAATGAGGATAGTTATGAGATTTGTAGCTTTTGACCAGCTTTTAAGTCGCTTAACGACGGGATATCTGCACTTGCCTTAATGAGTTAAGAAATTAGCTCGGGCTCAGAATTAACTGACTTAGGGCCAAGTGATTGTTAGCTTATTTTTAGAGACCTAATTATTTTGTATACTGTGTTGTCGTTGTCTTGGGTATGACAGCACTTGGTGTGCAGCTAGTGGTGTGCAGCTAGTGGTGTGCTTAGAATGTCCCGCGGTTTCACTTATTTGTTGTTTATACACGGATTCTAAGGATGCTATTAGCGCTTGTCCCTCCGGCCTTTTTGATTTCAATACTTTATCGTTGATGCACTTGTTTGAACGCGAATGAAGGGTCGCCTTATACTAGAGCGTTCCTAATTCGGACTAGAACTATATATCTGGTATGATATTGTTTTAGTTCCTATGGATCTAATTCAGGATATGTGTATGCTAATATTCATACTAACCGAGCCTTGTGTAGTCGTATTATATTTATTGTTTAATGTATCTACGTAACCCCTCCGGTTTGATTGCTAGAGCAGGTAACTTCATAAATACCACTTAGAACTGCTTAGCAGTGATTAGCTTTCTTGTTCCCCAGATTAGATTAGCTATCTTGACCTTTTAGGAGACTATATTTGCACCTCATATTCTATGTAATATATTCTTTTTTGGATAAACCTGTGGATGAAGTTGAACACAGTACCTGTAGACTAGTATGTCTATAGTTGTTAATATGAAAGTAGAGCTGGCTAGTTCTTTGGGAAATTACGCCCCCCCCCCCCCCCCCAATTGAGAGCTTGCTCTTTTTGATCTAATGAACTGGTGCGCCTTTCTACCTTATGTAATAATCTTGTGTTCGTTCATGACAAGTCTAAAACTAATTAACGCGTGTTTATAATCCAAAGCAGGGCTGTCGCCCTTACCGAGCTTGTTTACTCTGGTGCTAACAAAGCATATATTGCTAGCCATTGAATATAATGACTGTAACTTGTATTTTTTTTTATTTACTCTTTAATAAACTTATGTATTCATTGATCATTTATTACTGTTGACTTGCCCTAACTTGTTTATGAACGTCGATGACAGGGTGCCTTACTCAGAGCGTTCCAATTCGGACTAGAACTTTTGGTAGATAGTTTAGTTCCTATGGATCTAATTCAGATATGTATGCTATATTCATAACAACGGCATTTGTAGTCGTATTATAATAATGTACTACGTAACCCTCCGGTTTATTGCAAGCAGGTAACTTCATAATACCACTAGAACTGCTTAGCAGTGATTAGCTTTCTTTTCCTCAGATTAGATAGCTATCTTGGTCTCTTTAGGAGCATATTTGCACCTCTATTCTATGTAATATATTCTGTTTTGGCTAACCTGTGGATGAAGTTAGACCAGTACCGTAGAACTAGGTATGTCTATGTTGTTAATATGAAGTGAGCTGCTATCTTTGGAATTACCCCCCCGCCCCCCCATTGAGAGCTTGCTCTTTTTGACCTAATGAACTGGTGGCTTTCACCTTATGTAATAATCTGTGTTCGTCATGACAATCTAAAACGTAATAACGCGTGTTATAATCCAAATCAGGGTGTCGCCCTTACCGACTGTTTACTCTGGTGCTAACAAGCATATATGCTGCCATTGAATATAATACGTAACTTGTATTTTTTTTACTCTTTAATAAGTATGTATTCTTGAATCTTCTTACCCGTGGTACCCTTCGCCTACCTATTAGCTCCTCATCGAGAACTGCTCTCTCCCGTTAACATGGTCTCTATCGGTGCGAACGAGTGAGGATGAACGTTCTATTCCTGTATGGAAGCGTACAACCCACCTAGTCGAAAGTGGCTGGTCTTGTCGCGGTCCATTAACAAATGTTCACACAATCCTTCAGGACATATCAAGTACAGGCTGGATCCTAACAATACCTCTGTCCTGAGATATCCTGGTCTCTCTCCTGTGGGATATCCTGGTCTCTCTCCTGGATATCCTGGTCTCTCTCCCGTGAGATATACTGGTCTCTCTCCCATGAGATATACTGGTCTCTCTCCGTGAGATATCCTGGTCTCTCTCCCATGATAAATCCTGGTCTCTCTCCGTGGATACCTGGTCTCTCTCCCATGAGATATCCTGGTCTCTCTCCCGTGAGATATCCTGGTCTCTCTCCCGTGAGATATCCTGGTCTCTCTCCCGTGAGATACCCTGGTCTCTCTCCTGGAGATATCCTGGTCTCTCTCCCGTGGGATATCCTGGTCTCTCTCCCATGAGATATCCTGGTCTCTCTACCATGAGATATCCTGGTCTCTCTCCCGTGAGATACCCTGGTCTCTCTCCCGTGAGATACCCTGGTCTCTCTCCCGTGAGATACCCTGGTCTCTCTCCCGTGAGATATACTGGTCTCTCTCCCGTGGGATACCCTGGTCTCTCTCCCATGAGATATCCTGGTCTCTCTCCCGTGAGATATCCTGGTCTCTCTCCTGCGGGATATCTTGGTCTCTCTCCCGTGAGATATACTGATCTCTCTCCCGTGAGATATACTGGTCTCTCTCCTGTGGGATATCCTTGTCTCTCTCCCGTGAGATATCCTGGTCTCTCTCCCGTGAGATATACTGGTCTCTCTCCCATGAAATATCCTGGTCTCTCTCCCATGATATATCCTGGTCTCTCTCCTGTGGAATATCCTTGTCTCTCTCCCATGAGATATCCTGGTCTCTCTCCCGTGAGATATCCTGGTCTCTCTCCCGTGAGATATCCTGGTTTCTCTCCCGTGAGATATCCTGGTCTCTCTCCTGCGGGATATCCTGGTCTCTCTCCCGTGAGATATACTGGTCTCTCTCCCATGAGATATCCTGGTCTCTCTCCCGTGAGATATCCTGGTCTCTCTCCCGTGGGATATCCTGGTCTCTCTCCCGTGAGATATCCTGGTCTCTCTCCCGTGAGATACCCTGGTCTCTCTTCCATGGGATATCCGGACATCCACAAAAAATCCGGGCACTCACAAACCGTTTAGAAATTCACAACGTATCCAGGCATTCATAAAGTAACTATGAGTTCACAAAGTATCCGGGCACACACATAGTAACCAGGCATTTACAAAGTATCCGGGCACTCGTGAAGTATCCTTATTTTTGGTGGTATTTATATAAAGAAAAATCACGTCTTTATTTTATATAAAAATCAATGTAGCACTGACAGGATGATGGTAGAAAAAAATGGTACGGAACTCCGCACGGACTTTCCCGCTTCATTGGTTAAAAATGGAGATATTTACTCAAAACTTGTAATATATGTGAAATGAAATAATACACACTAGCAAACCCGAGCAAAAACTCCGTTATACTTGCGTTAAGTATTTTTGACTCCCGGATTTAAATTTTATGATTTTTTTAAAATAATTAAAGTCCTCATTAGTATATTTGTACAAAAAAAAATATATCGATATTGGGTCTACAAGGGTCAATACTTCGTATTAAAATTTGGACTTTTGGTTAAACTTCTCGACATTATATTAGGGGTTACACAACTTATGGTTATCGCATTTTTATTAAATTCCTCATTTATAAATTTTGAACAATAAAATCGGTAAATACTCACTATTGAGTCTAAAATGATAGAGATAGATCATTGCTGTACAAACATTTCACCAAAGAGGTTGAAGTAAAGAGAATATACACTTTTTGAGAAACTTACTAATATATAATTACTTTATGGCATTAGAGAATTATTGCGTTGAAACTTAAGTAGTATCTCTGTACAACTAAAGCTCACAAAATTGCATTAATATATTTGTCAATATCTCAGAAACTATTGGTTTTATAAAAACATATTTCAATTAAAAGTTTTTTCATTTTTAATAGTAATACAATTTTGCAATGATAATTTATTTAGTATCTCAAATAATTGCGGAGATACGGAAATTTCCGCTTCTGTAAAGCACCCTTAAAGTAATTTTCATGGGAAAATGAAGATAACCATTTTGTTTATAATCTTAATTAACGTCTAGATTAGAATTTTAATCAAAATCGTTAGAGCCGATTATGAAAAAATTGATTTTTTCTCTTTTCACCCTTTATTAAACTACTCTCAATTTTAGGGTTAAACAGACACACTGCATTACAAAAACAACTTTTTAGGTTTATGGAGGGTCATGAAACATCGACATCTATCAACATCTCGGGTTATATATATTTTTTTTTTACGGTCGCAATACTTGACTTTTAGTGTTGAAAAAGTTAACAAATAAATATATATATATGCGTTTAGCTTGAAAATTATTGGTTTTATGAAAATATATTTCAAATAAGATATTTCTATTATAAATACAATGATAAGTAATTTCATATATTAAATATTTTCGGAGATGTGATAAAAAAAACTATAATTTACGTATCAGACTGGAACTCTTAAAGTCATTTTCCTTAAAAAGGAGAGCATCCATTTTGTTTATAATATTTACCAATACTTAGAAATGACAATCAAAATCGTTAGAGCCGATTTAGATAAAAGCTATTTTTCTCTTTTTACTCTTCAGTAAACTACCATTAATTTTAGGGTTGGATATCCAATTCCAAAACCCCTCGGGGCAACTATATGAAAACCCTAGATACTCCGTTTTAATCCGATCGGTAAAATAGTTCAGGCTCTAGTGCAAGGTACAGACAGACAGACAGACAGGCGGGAATCCTAAAAACACTTTTTCAGATTCGGGGGGTTACGAAATGTCAAAATTCATCAAAATCTTGAGTCCGATTTTTTTTTACAATCACAATACTTATTCTACCTGTAAGTTAGCGAGAAAGTAAAAATGAGTAAATATTATTGTGATGTTTGGCCCTGTTTGTTTTCATTAATTCTTAAATATTAGGTTTGATGTTTAACGGAGTGCACTTCAAGTCGACAACGCTGGTTAGTTTTATGTGAGTCATAGTTGAAGACGCGTTGGTATTGCAAGTGGCCGCAATGGTAGCTTAGGGAACCTTAGCTTAGTTCAAACTGTGCCCTGCGGAATATTTGGGCTCCGACATTTATCTCAGACTCCAGGAGGCAATTTTTAATGCTCTTTATTTGTTATGCTCTTTATTTGTTTTTCACAATATAAAATAAAATAACATCAGTAATTAGAATTGTCATTTTCTTTTTTTTTAATCAGAATAAAGGACAAAGGGGCATTCAGAACATGTGAGGTTTTATATTTGTTTTACACTTTTCTACTTGTAAAAGTTAACTGTCTTTATTTTATGTTCTTAATATTAGTGTAAAAAATGCTCTCCTTTGGTGTAAAAAATTTGGGAACCTCTGTCTTAAGGCGCGTCTACACTATGCCGTGGTTGGTCGTTGGCACTGCCAGGTTGGCAAAGCCACTACTATGTAGACGTGGCCGCTGGCATGTGCCACCGAGCCAACGGTGTGCCAACGAAAATCGCTCGAGTGTCGGTCTACTACAAAGAAAGCCAATGAGAGCGGGGAGTGGGGACGTGCCAACCGCTGGATCCAAGCGGGTTCAGTTGTGTCTTGGACAGCGCCGTATTCGGTCATGGAGTGGACAAACGCTAAAGTGTGTGATTTGATTAACCTATACCGAGATCGTCCTGTTCTGTGGGACTGTCGTTTGAAAGAGTACAAAGACAGGTATAAAAAACTGGACGCTCTACTAGAAATCGCTGTTAGCTTTGGTGTAGATAAAGAGGAAGTTGAAAGAAAAATTAAGAACCTGGTGTGTCATTTTTTACGAGAAATAAAAAAGGAGAGAGAGTCAAGTAAGTCTGGTGCGGGAAGTGATGATGTGTACAAAAGTAAATGGTTCTGCTACAACAACATGCTCTTTCTCAAAGATCGAAATCAACCAAAAGGAATGACGAATACAATCACGCAGGTAAATATATAAAAGTAATTAATCCACACAGTAATTCGTAATTTTAATTAGGAATTATTATACAATACACACAGTTTTGGGCTTATCATTTGTCGTGTTGAAAAGGTACTATTCCAGCCGGGGAAGTAAAAAAACTCTGCAAATTCATTTCTAACGGCTTGTACTTCATCAGTGCTTCTTCTTGAAGTCCTGGGAATGTTAACCAATGCTTGATTTGAAGGCGATTGTCTCCAAACTTCTGGATTGATCTCACCTGTGGTCGAGCACTCAGAGTCGAATGTCCCGGGGGGATTGTATATTGATTCGGAGTTACTTTTCCTTAAGTAATTGTGCAGATAAAGTACTGCCATCAATACGTTCTTAGCCCGCTCTGGCTGTAATAGCATAGGTCTCCGTAGTATGCGGTACACAGAGGATATTATCCCGAATGCATTCTCAGACACTCTACGTGCTCTGCTTGACCGATAGTTGAACACTCTTTGTTTGGAACCCTTTATTTGAGCTCCTGGAAATGGTTTCATTTTTTTTTTTGACAAAGGAAAAGCATCATCTGCCACAAAAACAAACGGTGTTGTATTGCTTCTTCCAGGAAGTGCACTAGGGGGAGGGAGATGCATTGTGTTATTCTTAAGGCATTCTTTGATTGTTGTTTGACTAAACACACCTCCATCTGATATCCTTCCTTGGCAACCAACATTTGCATAAATGAAGTTGTAGTTTGCATCTATCACCGCAAAGAGGACTATACTAAAGAACCCCTTGTAGTTAAAATATTCGGTACCACTATTAATTGGTGATTGCAAAGTGATATGCTTCCCATCACAGGCTCCAACACAGTTTGGGAAATTCCACTTATCATTGAACTCCTTTGCAATAACGTTCCACTCAGCTTCATTTTGTGGCATCTGAAACAAATTAATAACAATCTTGCAGTTTTCTTAAATTTACAATAAGTCCCTGTTACCTCCCTATCTAATCACAAATCTTTCTTGGTTTTTTAGGATCTGAATACAACTGTGAATGAAGATATTATTGAAGACGAGACTCATAATGTCGACCAGGACCAAGTGGCTAGTAAAGATGCATCTGGAAGCAGGGAAAACCGAAATAAAAGGTTGCCAAAGTCACCCTCTGCTCGGCCAGGCTCGCAAAAGAAACAAAAGACTTCAGCTACAGAAGAAGCTCTTCCCATTATGAGAGAGAGATTCAAGGACGTAATGCAACAGTGACAGACCAGTACAAGTCTTTTGGAGATCAAGTTGGACTGCGTATTAGAGACCTTCCATCGTCAAATACATAAACAATAGTAAAACACCTAATTAGCAATATTCTCTTTGAAGCTGAAATGGGTAAGTATGATAACGGCAACCCATTGAGCGCAACTCACTCACAGCCTTTTTACCCAATACCGAACTATATACAGCAACAATTTTCTGTCCCTATGGCACCTGTATGTCCCAATTCAAACCAACATTTTGAGAAGCCGTCTTATTCCGTACGAATGCAAACGACCTCTCCACAATCTCTAATAGGCCCCACGCCGTCTGCCCATTCGCTAACGGAAGTGACTCTATGGACAATATTTTGATGGCACTATAGTTCCCACCTCATCTCTTCAAAATTATAATTTGAGTTTAAGACTTTTCTTCTATTTTTGTTGTAATAAACTTGAGACACATGTTTACTAAATAAATTTTTCATTTGTAATAGATCTTGTTTTTTCCTACCTTGATGTAATCCTGTAAAACGCTGACAATTGCATCACAAACAATCGGGATGATGTTTGAAATTATTTGCTTCGAAATCTTGAACGTGTAACTTAACGAGTGGTAAGAATCTCCCGTCGCTAAGAATCGCATAGTAACTGCAAGACGTTCACCTGGAGGAATAGATCTTCTGAAGGGTGTGTGTCTTCCTTCTTGATGATATGAGCTATCTTATTCAGAATAACTTAAAAGTCACTACTTTTCATACGAAAAACGTTTTTGAAACCACATCCACATCTGTACTCAAGATTCAATTCGTCTACGTCATCCAATAATAAATCCTTAATTAAGTCACTAGTTCCGTATTGTGCTCTACTTTGAAGGCTTGGACGCACCCAAAACCGTCGTTTGAGCAGTTTGCGTATTTTTTCATAATTTTCAATGATTATGAACGCAGCCGAAGCAACAAGTAAATCCTCCTCGACAGATATTGTGCGACTAAATGCCAACTAGATGTAAACGGCAGGCCAGCAGTCGGCTTTGCCACTTTGGCTTTGCCAACCTGGCAGTGCCAACGGCCAACCGCGGCATAGTGTGGACCCGCCTTTAGGGAGAGGATGGAGGAGCCTCAGGGGGCAGATCCGAGGATTGCGAGCTTGAAAATAAACACTTGCTTTCAGTCTTTTGGCTGGTAACCGAATTTATAACATCTTGTAGGCAGTGATGGCAATACCACAAGAAATAACTATTTTAATCACTTTGAAAAAGTGATTCAAATCAATAAAAAAACTTCATCTTTGACTGATACAAGTACAGTTTTAGTGGACATGAGGCTTCGAAGTGGCCGAGAGAATTGACCGTTGTGTCTGTTCTAAATTTAGGTTGGTTTGTAAGTCGTGTGCTTAAATATTGAGATGGTTCATAGCGTACACGTTATATACCCTGATAATTTGTATTATATCCCTGACTTGAGCTAGTTCTATCCATTCTATCTCATTACACCCTATCCCTATCTTAATCTAGTTCTAAATAGTCTCTCTAATTACACCCTATTCTTATCTTGTGCTAATTCTATCCAGTCTCCTCATTACACCCTATCCCAATATTGAGCTAGTTCTATCCATTCTATCTCATTACACCCTATCCCTATCTTAATCTAGTTCTAAATAGTCTCTCTAATTACACCCTATCCTTATCTTGTGCTAATTCTATCCAGTCTCCTCATTACACCCTATCCCAATATTGAGCTAGTTCTATCCATTCCAGCTCATTACACCCTATCCCTATCTTAATCTAGTTCTAAATAGTCTCTCTAATTACACCCTATCCTTATCTTGTGCTAATTCTATCCAGTCTCCTCATTACACCCTATCCCAATATTGAGCTAGTTCTATCCATTCTATCTAATTACACCCTATCCTTATCTTGAGCTAGTTATATTAAGTCAACCTCATTACACCATATCCCCATCTTGAGCTAGTCCTATCCACTCCACCTCATTAAACCCTATCTCTATCTTGAGCTAGTCCTATCCACTCCACCTCATTAAACCCTATCTCTATCTTGAGCTAGTTCTATCCAGTCCCCTCATTACACCCTAGCCCCATCTTGAGCTAGTTATATTCACTCCACCTTTTGCCCCACCCCTACCGGCTTTCCAACACAGATTGTTCAACATATTCTCAGCAACCCTTCATATCCTCTACCTGCAGCCTGAGGATGCACTGTTCCCAGGTGCTAGGGACCCACGAGGCAGAGTTACAGGGTTCAGAAATAATAGTTTTGTTCATCCTCTATTGAATGTGCTCCAAACAGGTCCTAAAATAACCTAGTGATGAAGTACACGTATAGCGGCGTGATATATGTAGCTGCACTCTTAAGTGAAGCAGCTTGTGGGATTAAGGCAAGATAAAATATGTTACGATGCTTCCTACTACAAAAAAAAAAACCTGTCCAGTTCCTTCAAAGTGGTCCAAAAGCAACATTCAACAAGGATTTAGAAGAAGATAAATTATAATCCATGGCCACACGTGGTTCCGTGTTTGTGCAGATGCAACTGCAAATATTTTCAAAACTGCAAGTCAGTTAGCTTGCTATCGTCACCAAGTGGGAACACACCATAAACTGTTGGGACATGAGATATGTTCGTTTGGAGGACGCTCAAAGTTTTCAACCTGACCTTAAATATAAACTGCTGGCCGCGCTGACACAAATGTCCCTCTTTAGCGCCAAGAAGGAGGCAAAGGTAGCAGAGAAGAGGAATAAAGAATGAGACAGTTTACTTCAAATTGAAGGTACTGTTGAAAATGGCGGAACTTTTAATAAACGACTGCTTTGTTTTCCTTTTTCACAAAAACGTTAAATTGTTTTAATTCTAGCTGATATTTACTACAAAGTTGTTTACCTTCAGATAGTTTTAGTAAATTAACAGTACACAGAAACATCACTAATATCATGTATTCATACGTCAAATCATGTGAACTGTCAATTTTGATAGATATTATCAATAAATACGACAATACAATAATAATATAGTACAATGTTATCAATGTTGACCACAAGCAAATATGTTTGTATTTTGTTAACTTTTTCCTACCAAAATTTTGTTTTATCAGTGTGTACTATATAAACCTGTATATTGTGTAGGCCACTTGGGGTACAGGTACTGTGAGGACCCCAGTGATATTTTTAAAATAAAAAAAGGCTTAAGGAAATTTAGATTTAAATTTACAGGGCTAGCAACAATTACAACTCAAACATTTGCTTTAGATAGTTTAGAGAACTTATACTTTGATTCAGCATTCACGAATGAAATAACTTTTCACTTAAGGCGGTCGCCTTGGTCAGCGAAATAGTATCAATTGCTGTCAAGGCCAAACAGCTTAAAATATAATGATCTGTGTCGTTTTCTGGACTACTACTTTTTTTTAAGCCTAAACTCCCTTTAGCCTCTCCGCTGCAACCACCCTTTGACTTGTCAATAAAAAAGAGGGGAAATAAAATTACGAAACTTCTTATCTAAAGGTAATACTCAAAAACTAATTTTTTTGTTGTGTGCTTATCAAAAAATTACTTTATTTGATAGAAGAAGGCTTCAGCTAAGTTCTAGATCTTTCTCAGAAGTACATATTTTTGTGTAAAACATTGTTAATTTTTTTAAACTTTAAACCCAAAATATAAACTTTTTAACTGCTCAGCAACCCAATGATAGTTTTCATTTCATTTTATTGAAAATATTAAACAATTTCTTGAATAGAGCAGGGTTTCTAAACCCCTGCAATCCGTTTCAATGTTCTATTGTGTAGCACCTTTAATGGACACCTCTCAATATCGGATTCTTCTTTATAACGGACAGTTTAAATATCCCTGTTAAAACAACATGAACTACTGTGAAACATTTTCTCAATAGTGGATATGAACATTGCAAACGGCAAACATTTATCTACAAAATTTTCTAAATAGAGATAAACTATTGCAAATATTTCTCCATGTATTTATAATAGAGCTGTAAGGATTGTCATTGTCTAGCGTGCAGTCGTGAGCTGTTCTACCTTCCTTTGACAGAGAAACAGTTCCATTGATAATACAGCCAATGTTGTCAGAGGGAGATAGGTTTAGGACATGTAACAATATGTGTTGTCAGAGAGAGATAGGACATATATAAGCCTGTTTTGTCAGAGAGAAATAGGATTAGGACATTTATCAGCCTGTTGTTGTTCAGAGGGAGATAGACCAATTATAAGTAATAATGCATCTTGAAAATAAAATTCAAAATTAATAAAAAAAGTTATTTATTATAAATCATAAACATAGTTTTCATACAACAAACGACCTTGCTGTCTATAGTTAATTATATTATATTCTTTGAATATTCCATTCTTAAGTTAAGTAGGCTATCAATTTAATATCGTAAATGCAGTAATTACACATTTATAATATGTATTCACTTTAACAATTTAATAAATATGAATTATATGTGCTAAGATAATGATTTTTAATATTACTTTTTTCAAATAGTGAATACTTCTTAATAAATGAATTTTTTTTAAATCCCATGACGCGTCCGTTATTAATAGATCTCACTGTTAACATATCTGGTCTACACTAGACCCGATGCTGGTTACACATTCAACCACCAAGCGCTGTTGTCGATACGCGAGTGCGATAAGAAAGACTGTAATCACTGTTAACGCTTTATTGTAACTCGTTTGATAATGTTTGGGTATTAACGTCCTTCGGCAGAAATTAAACTGAAAAGGGAAGCTTTATAACTTGATATATCTCGAGTACATTCGATTTCACAGAAGAAGAAAAAAAAATGTTAAAATTTCTGGTGTAACGTGTTTCCTCCAGACATCCCGTATAACTAGAGGTACTTGTGAATGACGGTACATCTATTGCTGGTCATCTTCAAGGCGGTCAGTATCTGCGAGTCAGCTGGCGAACGAAGCCTTTACAAATAAGAAACGGTGAAATATTGAACAGCGTCAAACAACAGTTTTAAACCAACGCGTCAAGGAAGAATTGCTATGGTTGGAGTAATATGCCATGTCTTACAATGTGACTAGTCACATTTATATATAGTCTAATATCATTTTCAGACTTTAATATAAATAAATAATGTGTTGAGGATGTTCGCATGTCCTAGATAAACATTTTTATCATGTATTTATAATGAATTGCATCTTCTAGGACTATCGATAGCAAACTAACACGTTCACTTTCCAAGCAGCAATGACAGTCCGAGTCACATAACAAGGAACTTTGTAGACAAATAACGTAAATTAAACACTGTTTGTACTCATATATTCATACGTTAAGTCATGAGATATGCAGCTCTTTCATTTTATATAATATGTTAACACATATAAATAAAACTAATAAATAGTAAAACATTATCAATGTTGACCGTTAAAAATACTATTGTATTTTCTAAAAGACCTTTCCTAGGAAAATCCTACTGTACCTAAGCTAAGGTTAAGGGGAAAGTTAAGGGGAAGGGGTGGAATATTCGGCCCTAAATTTAGGTTTGTATTTTCTTCCTAAATGGTAAATTAAAGTCCCAATAAACAAACAAGTTTTTTGTCCAAAAAAGTTTAGCGTCATTTGTTTGTAAAAAATAATTAACACTTTGAACACGTTATAAGAGATAAATTTCTGAACGTAGACACTTAAAATTTCGGAACGAGATCTACTTTAAGACTATTTAATTAACCATTAATTAATTGTAATTATTATTCTAGGATATTTAACGCACACTCTCTGAATAGAGCATGATGTAAAAACTTACTTGATTATTTAAAAAAAGGCTATGCATTTTTTTCAGGCATATGAGGATTCTCGGAAAAATAATCTACTTTAGTAAAAATTATGTTTTTAGTCGAGAAAATGAAAGTTTTGACTAGGGGAGAAAATCCATGAAAGCTCCAGTTGACTTTTATTCAGTAATAAACTTAATTACTCTCTATTTTAATAATAACTTGTGCATCCGCTAATATTTCCTTCCACTCCTGCTTAGCATATTATTTTGCAGCCCTGCACTAGACTCGTGAATTCAAAGTTGTAGACCCCCTGTCCTACAATACTTACATAATTAGCACCGTGTCTTACTACCTGTTTGGTTTACACGCTTAAGTACTAATTACGCTAATGGATTAGGAATGGGGAAGGTTGAATCTAGAGGAAGTAAACCCGCATTTGCGTGGAGAGAGAAGGGAAAACCATTTAGGAAAAAACCTAGTTCACCCGAGTGAGATTCAAACCTTGCTCTCCCCGTCCTCACCAGTCTAGCTCAACACGAAGCTAGCGCGTCAGCTAACTACGTCACTGAGGCGGGTCTGTCCTAGAACATACACAACACCCAGTTCCCAGGCCGTTAATTAATCACCGTGAAAGGGAGAAAAAACCCTGCTTGCAACAATAATACATGTTTCGGCCATGTTAGTAATCGAACCCAGGACTCCTAGTTTAGTAGGCCACTAGATATTTTTGTATGGGGATCTCTCAAGCAAAAAGTGCATCAAGTGCCTGTTAATGACCTTCAATCGTTACAACAAAGGATAACGCAAGCGTGTGAAGAAACAACAGTCGCACAATGTCGGTCAGCCAATCGTTCTCTCATTGATAGGTTCAATGCTTGTCTCTGGGCTGGAGGTCGTCAATTTGAATAAAATAAATTATTAAAGTATTTTATTTAATACCTACCCAGTTTGTTTTTGTTTAGTTTTTTGCTGTTTGCACGAAAAGAAAGCGAAAACTAACACATTTCCTAAATACATTTAGAGTTAGTTTTTGTATCTACTACCACTTCCCAAAGTTTAGCCGTCTAACCCGGGAACACCCTGTACAGTAGGGCTGTAGAATTTGTTTCAAAGGAACTACACCAGACATTGTGGCTGACTCTGACCCAGAAGGCTATCGGGAATTCCACATTGTGATCTCCTATATGCTTTCTAACTGAGCTAGATCACATTTCCTTAAAAACTAACCTTCCTCTTCGTGTTCTCTTAGATCAACTCACACCGGTGGGCACGCGGGTTAAAGCGTCAGTTTCGTATTGTCTGGTTTGGTAGTGATGGGAAGGTGGAGCTCAATTCCTGGTCGGGTGTACTGAAGGTATTGTTTCCTAAACAATTTCCCACTCTCTTTCCACACAAATTCGGAAACATATCCTCTAAATTCTGCTTTCCTCTTTATATAATAAAACACTCAACACCACAAAAAATCACTACTATTACTAATACTACTACTATACTACTACTACTAATAATAATAATAATAATAATAATAATAATAATAATAATAATAATTTCCATTTCCTTTATTCTAGTGCTGGCCAACAGTCGTAAGAGCTATAACAGCCTAGCACTGAAAAGTACACAAGTACTATACAAATACATATATTTACACGAGAAATATGATAAACAAAAATGGCTAAAACATTGTATATGCTGATGAATAATTACGAAACAAGTAGTAATTAATAATGATAAGAATAAAAAAATAGTACATTATAATGTAGAATTTGTTTATCTTTAGCAACTAAAAGATGAAAAGAGAAATTAAAACATTTCACGTGGTAAGGATTGAAAATAATATCTTTATCTTTACTCTCAGAAGAGAACGTTCAACTACAGTAAACAAAAAATTATAATCAAAGAAGAATTTTATTTTTCAGCATCGCGTCTTACTTCCCGTTAGGGTGATACTCCTTTGTACTAATTACACTTCATGATGTGTTAGATATTAGTAAGGTTAAATTAAGAGGAACTATACCCGCATTTATGTCAAGGGAGAGTGGAAAGCAATTTAGGGGAAAACCACCCTCAGTACACACAACCGGGATCGAACCCCGATCTCCCCGTCTTTGGTAGTCTAGTCGATTATGAGAGTAGCGCCTTAGACCATGCGGCCAAGGAAGCGGATAGGAAGAAAATTAAAGATCGGTCTAAAAAGCGGAAAAACAACACCTCTATACATTTCGCCTGTGTTTGAGGTACACCCAATAAATCTTGTGAATTTACGACAGAAAACTCTCGCGACAAATGTTAATGTTGTAATAACTTACTTTCCGAACTTTACACTCTCTCGCTTTGCAGTTCATACAGATCTGAAACTCTCCGTCAATTAGCGTCATCATCCTGTTCCTGTGGACTATTTTCTTTATGAATCTGTCGTGTCTGACATTGTATACATTGACGCTGTTATCCACCGAGTCACCTCACTGAATCAGGCGCCGTGGTGTAGTGGTCAGCGCACCTGGCTACGAACCTAGGGGTCCAGGGTTTGGTTCCCGTCTGGTACCTTGGGGATTTTTCTCTTAAGAGGAATTGTCCCGGCTGTAGCCAGGGGTTGGTAAATTAGGCTTAAGATAGTTTAATACTCTCACTGGCCCACACCTCCAAATTGACTATAATCACATCGTCTCACCCACCTCGGTGGCGTAGTTGGCTAACGCACTAGTCGTTTTGAGCTAGACCACCAAGGACGGGGAGATCGAAGTTCGAATCTCGGTTGGGTGAACTGGGGGTGGTGTTTCCTAAACGGTTTTCCACTCTCACTCCACGCAAATGCGGGTTTCCTTCCTTTAAATTCAACCTTCCCAATTCCTAATCCATTATTGTAGTTAATACTTAAGCGTATAACCCGAACGGGTAGTAAGACTCGGTGCTAAATTAATAATATAATAATAATAATAATAATAATAACACTTCGTCTCGTTGTGGATACGACGTGTAGATAACCTCACCCCGAGTAACGCTCTGTGCCACCCGAGTTGCTAATAGTCTACACATAAGGCGACCGAGCTGGATGTTATGTTCATCCCGGTCACATAATTATGCCATACGCTGGAAAAACACACACAAAACGCTGATACATGACATAAGCACAGTCTAACTTTCATAGGCAAAGCCTTTTAGAAAGCATACTTAAGTATAATATGTTATTGCGTTAAACATTGATAAGTCTAATGTTTTATTATTGATAATATCTATCAAATCGACAGCTGCAGAACACATGACTTGACGTATGAATACATTAAAGAAGATCTAGTAATTCTTCTCTCAGATAGGTATCTTACCATGCGAGTTGGACTGTAATGCCGGGATCACGATCAACTTAACGTTAACTTAAGTTACTTAACGTAACTTAACGTAAGGACCTCGTCGTGTGTTTAAATGGAGGCGATCACGATGCAGTTAACTTAACGTAAGAGATGTCCTGGAAGGTATTTTACTTTAAGTGTACGTTACTTGAAGGGTATCACGTGATCTAGCCAGCAATCATTATGCGAGTGACGTCAATAGGGCTATTTAGTAATTCATTTGTTGGTATTATGACTAATGTTTACTCTTTAGCGTAAGTTCTAGTGATCAGACATTTAAACAAAATAATTAAACTAAAATAGGAAAGCTAAATTTATCAAAAAAGTTTTGTAATAGATATTTATTATATCGATTGAAAAACTGTAAACATTCACAGATCATCACTGTAAAACTAGTACAAATCACAGATCATACTCGAAAATGAAGATGTTTGGCTCGAGCTGTTACGTTAAGTTACGTGAATCGTGATCACACATACGTTAAGTTAACTTTAAGTTAACTCCAAGTGAATGTTACATTAAGTTAACGTTAAGTTGATCGTGATCCCGGCATAAGTAATGCAGCTTAAAGCAAGCGTCACATCGTAACTTCATTAGAAAACAACGGAACTAAAACTAATGAAACCGTTTTACTTTACTTTTATTTTAAAATAATCAGAGCACAATTGAAAAATTTGTAATTTTAAAATGAAAAAGAACCTAACCAAACTAATTACAATTTTGCGGTTGTCAAAATGAACAACGCACAAAACGCAATTTGATACGTTTTCCAGTCCGAACGTAGTGCTGTGTCTAATATCACGGTTGATCAGCCGTGATATAATATTTTAAGGTTAGCGCAGAATGGGATGTAACTAAACGACACGGAAAATATTCCCGATTCGGGGTTTACCCACATTTTCTTACTAAATAATGTAAGCAGGAGAGTCGCAACAGAATTTAAACTGTCGATATTTGTAAGGATAATGCTTTTATTCAAGTTTAAAGAAGATTTTGGTAGGCTTATTAATAATTAATATCCCTGTTTATAAGCGGTAGATGCGTTCCGGCAAAGTGCCGCGTAAACCGAAACCGCGTATAACGGGGACTATTTATAGCCTAGCGCGATAGCTGCAAATAGAACGTCATACAGCTTAGTATGTATTGATATTGATCAAGAAGGCTTACAGTACTGTACACGTTTAAAAAGGATTTTAGTAATTAAAACAAGTGGTTTTGTTATTCAAATTAATTTTATTATATTGACGAAATACACAACCAAATCAGTAACTGTACATATGAGTTTATTATATTAAAAAAGGTACTTTAGAGGTTATAAAAATAGAAAAGCTATAAAATACAAAACCTTTCAAGGACCTTTTTCTTTTTTTTTAAATCGGTAAGCGGACCGGTATAACGGACTGCTGTATGAACAATTATTTCGAAAGAGAAGCCATATTTGCGAATGGCTCACTACGGAGGATATAATTGCTCGAATTTTTGAAAGGAAAGGAGGGGAGGGGCGAGGTAGGGGGAGGAACGTGAGCTAAGGTCAGTTTGCAGTTTTGATAACAAAATAAATAAAATATTGCTTCGGAAAAATGTTTAGTTTAACTCTATATATATTGTAATCTAAACAGTTTTTGAATAGTTAACATTCGATAATGGGATTTAGAACAGATTTCTTTTAAAGGGAAGGGATATGTCCTAGTAAAATGCCCCATGATTATAGCAAATATTCAAGAGATTTGTGATTAATATTTTGAAGAAAATTAAATTGAACATATCTATTGAAGCACAATTTGATCTTTGTGGAAAAAAATGTTTTATTTGAATAATAAAGACCTTAAATCGCGTTCCCTTCTCCCACCTTATAAATTAATGAATTCTTATTTAAAATAAATAATAGCAAATAGTTAAATCTTCGTGTAATTCCCCTACATTCATTATTTTGCATGCAAATGAGGGTAAAATGAGAGGAAAACCCAAAATCGGTAATATTTTCCGAACCGACGCAGTACCCAATAGTGTGCACCTACTTTTAATCCTCTTTACTAATGTCCTTCCCACTCACTCTAGAAAGAGAAAGAGGGACGGGCATTAAACAGTCGAATGGGGGTCGTAAAGCAACCGCCGTAGGTTGCTCAAGTCGTATTTAACTGCGTGTAGTTATTACAGATGTTTGTTACAAGTCTCTGCTACTGCGCAGACGCACGGGAGATGAGTTTATGTGAGGGGGGGGGGGACTAATTTTCTCATCGCTATACATCCCACGTTCATTTCCACGTGGTGATTAGCTGTGAAGACAGAAATATGGAAATAAAATGTCAAGTTAAAATAAATTATCTTCATTACCGAGATGCGTTTCAATTTAGCTGAGTGGTACGAGGGACTTAAAGAGGACACGTGTTTGGATCCCAGAGGTAACATGGTAGGTGTTTCTTTACACAAACTTTTAGGGTGACCTGGTGGTCTAGGGGTAAGGTGTCAGACTTCTGTACTGAGGGTCCGGGGTTCAATCCTCGGTCCTAGCACAGATGTATCTTATTGCCAAACCCTTCCTTCACCTCTGACAAGACGTGTATTAATCACAACTTGTTAATGTGAGGAATGCCAAGCCTCCACCGTAGTTCGGATCCCACGTTAAACTGTAGGTCCTCCATTTCATCTCACAATCACCCTACCATTACACATTAGCGGAAGTGCGTATAACCCGAACGGGTAGTAAGACGCGGTGCTAATAATAAATTTCACAAACTTTCCCCGCCAGTCCAATTACCACCTTTCGAGGTAATGTTCTAACCAAGAGGTGTCGGGAAAACTGTGCCGTCCAGAAAAAAGGTAAAATTGCACCCTCGCCTGAATCATCACACTAATAGGTGGCAAAAGTGCGACCACACGACCTTGTCTGTCTCACCTAAATAATTTTAACAAGGTCGTGTGGGCGCACTTTTCTCACTTTCCTCATGACCTTACTATTTTCACCGGCGTAGATCGGTTCAACGCATCCGTTTGTTTAGGAGGGCGGGTATTTCAAATCTACTCATCACACATCATGAGGTCTTGAGGAGGTCAAAGTACATTGATTCATCGCACCTATCTCTTTGCCTGTTGTTTAGGCTAGGCTAGGTTAGGTTAGGTTAAGTTTTTCAATGAAACAAAGATTAGGGTGTATCTGTAAGCATTTGATGTGAACGTATATATTGAAGTTACCAAACTAATTATTGACGACCTTTTACTGCAATTTTTGAATCTAGGCTAGACTCTTCAAACACTTTGCTAGGTCCTTGGGCGTATTTGTTTTGTAAGTGTGTAAAACAGAGTGTGGGGCGCACTTTTCTCATCTAATGGTGTGATGATTGATAGGAGGGCGCAATTTTTCCCTTTTTCTGGGAAGGCGCAGTTTTCCCGGGTGTAATTTTCCCTAATCCGACCAAGATACCCCTTCCAGCTTGTTTACGAAATGAAGGAAATCAATACCTACATCTTGTAAAGTACGCCCATGCCAGTGATATAACAATATATATTAGGAGCAGAGGCTAGTAACTGCAACAATTATGTTTATTGCTTGGTGAATAGGGGGTTGGTATACCCTGATTTTTATAAGAAGCCCACTTTTCACCACCAACATTAATTGAAAGTAACTAACATTTGGCATTCTATAAATTATTTATTTATTTATCGAAGACTTTCCCTTAAAATTTACCATTAGCTTACAATAATATTTCTTTATTTATTACAGTATAATTGATGATTGTATCATTAATTCAACCGACTAAAAATGTAAATACAACGATTGAAATACTTTTATTTTCACCATTGTGTCAACCTGAGTATCCGGTTTTCAAATAACCAGATTCCTATGGAAATTAAATTGTAGTTATGCTGAACAATAAAAACTTCAAACAATTGCCTCCCTTTAAACCCAAACTAGTCTGACATAGTAGCTATTGGGAGAAGTTCAGCTTGTTTTGTTTTTCGTAACAGAGATTGGCCGAATAATCACGATTGTCGTGTCACCTTATAGTTCCGTTTGAACTAGGTCCCTTTAGAAGGTGAACTAGTTCATTTAGTTCATGCAGTGTTAAGAATCGTTCAATTAGTTTGCAGACTATTAAGTCTTACGGAGCCAGTTTAGCTCTGTCTTGTATTTATGAAGACGTTGAAAAGTAATGGAGGCGTTGGCAGCGATCGTGCGAAGTGGCGAGAGCTTATTAATATTATTATTGTTTACCTCTTCCTGGAGATAGAGTGGAACGGTTCAAAGATTAAGCCATAAGTTCTAAAACCTTGCAATAGAGATTTATGACTTAATAACGATTCTTTCAAACAGACCAACTCGTAATAAATCTCTCATTATATTGGCGTCACGATCTCGAGTTGCGAACCTTAAAAACAAACTATTGTTATTTAATTGATTGGTTTGTGTTCTTTTTTTTTTTTGAATGAATTATTAATATGAACGATTGCTTTAAAATAAAGAGTAATTATATTCCAACTGTGTTATTTTAATGTGAAGTAATGATTACGGAGCCTTTCAACATAACGAACTGATTTATCTTACTGAGGTTCAGAGAAATATTTATAAGGACAAAACTTTTTACCCGTCCGCGCTAAGCGCATTTAATTAACTGATGGGACAGGGCTGATGAAGGTGGAATTTATAGAACGCAGACGCATATTGGCATGCTCTAATGCTCCTGAAGAGGATCATGAGAGCAAACCTCATCATGTACCGACCAACTGGTCACACCATTATGTTAACTGAACCATAGGGATGGATTGTCGCATTTCGCAAAGGTTACTGAAACAATGTAACAAAGCATATCTTAATTAGTATGGGGAATGGAAATTGTAGACTGGATATGGGTTTTTAGAGTTACGTGCGGAGACACTACTCTATGGGGGGGAAGGGGGTCTGGGTGAGGCGTATATCCATGTCCCGGTGACACGCATAATCTAGAATCGGCTAACAACTGCTTGTAGAATGTCAATCCGTTCCTCATGGACAGGGTGCTACGCTTGTTCAGCAGTGGGCCTAGGGACCCCATCTTTCACCTCGTTAAGTCGTTCAGTAAATTGTAATCTCCAGGTCAGTTTGGTGTCCAGCGTAAACTCCAGGTACTTAGCACTGTCAGCCCATATGATCTGGTATCCGAACAGCCGGAGCCGTGTCGTCTGCATACAGTGCCAACCGAGTCTCTGGGGATTTCGGAATGTCGTTCACATACAGACTGAAGAGTACAGGGCCGAAGAGGGAACCCTGCGACACACCAGCCCAGATGCTTCTGATTCGGGATGTGGCGTTCCCAGAGGTTATGAAAAAGGTACGGTGGGAAAGATAAGATTGTACAACCTTAACTAGGTAAAAGGAAGTTCTAGGGAAAGGAGTTCGAAGAGGAGTCCTTCGAGCCAAACACGGTCGAAGGCTTTTTCCACGTCAAGGAAAACAGCACCGGTCATCCTGTTGATGTTGTTCCTGGTGACCTGCTCGACCAGGTGGACAGGTTGGTGGAAAGTCACATGCCCAGCCCGTAAGCCGAATTGCTCGTCCACCAGCATGCCTTCCTCCCGAATATGCCTCGTCAGTCTCGTCAATAATAGTCTCTCGACCTTGCACAAACGGTCAAGCAAGTTTATCGGTCGGTAGGACTATGCTAGGGCTGGGTCCTTACCCGGTTTATGGAAACAGAGGGCGTTGACGTGCTTACAGAGCTCATAGAAATGACTCAAAAATAGGACGACGTTGAATAACTCCACGAAAAAATGTATGACCTCCAAGGGCAGGTTTCTGAGGGCCACGTTTCTGATGCCATCCAGTTCGGGGGCTTTGTTTAATCTTAGATTGGCTAATGCCTGCAAAATTTCTGTTGCGTTTGTGGATTCGGGTTCATCTAAGGGTCTATAAGAGAGTGCAACGATGACCTCCCCTGCGTGCGCTATGTGCACCGGATCTGTCGGGCTGTCACTCAGTACACATTGAGCCTCAAAGTTCTCAGCGAGAGCATCGGACATCTCCTGGTCAGATTTGGCCACCCTGTTCCATCTGATGATCGACGGCCTTGGTGTGGGGACCCACATCAAGTTCCTCGTCATCTGCCACAAGGACATGTCTTGTGTGCACAGGCTGTCAATCTTGTTCCCCCCAGATACTGTTCCGGTATTCTTAGACCATCTCACGAACTGCATGGACTTTGCAGTTCTAGTTGGCCTTGTCCGACGGGTCTCTTGACGTTTGTCAAGCCTTCCTCAGCCCTATGAAGGGTGCTTTGAGTTGAAGTCTCCATCTATTAGAAGTGACTTGGCGGTCTAGGGGTAAGGTGTCAGACGTATGTACTGAGGTCCGGGGTTCAATCCTTGGTCCCAGCACAGATTTAACTGATTTCCAAACTCTTCCTTCACCTCTGACAAGACGTGTATTAATCACAACTTGTGAATGTGTGGAATGCCAGGCCTCCACCGTGGTTCGAATCCCACGTTAAACTGTAGGTCCTCCATTTCATCTCACAATCACCCTACCATTACACATTTGCGTAAGTGCGTACAACCCGAACGGGTAGTAAGACGCGGTGCTAATAATAATAATAATAATAATAATAATAATAATAATAATAATAATAATAAACCTTCTATTAAAAAATGCATGGTACCTCGTAGCAATGGTTCCATGTCTGCTCCAGTGACCGACGCTGTTGAGAGAATTAGATGAAAATGAGACTTACAGGGGTGCTAGATGTCCCCAGTTGGATAGCCGATGCTTCTATCTGTTGGGGAGGAGGAAGTGAGATAGAGTGATGGTGGAATGCCCTTCAGACCAAGACAGCCATCCCACATCCCTGGCTACATCCCCGGCTCAGTCGCTCCGATGACACACTTTGCCAACGAGAACCTCATTGCGGGGCGCAAGTGGTTTTCTCCCAAAAGCATTACATCGACACGATACCTAGCCAGGACATTTTCAAGCTGAGCCTTCTTCCTTGCAGCTCCGTTAGCGTTCCAGAGTGTGACAGTGAACTCCTTCGACATTGGTGGTCCTCTATTCGGGTGTGTTGCTATGGGAGACCAAATATAGGATGATATGCTCCATGATTAGATGACCATGGTTGCTCCTCGGAGAAGCCTGGACCTTCCTCAAAGACTCGATGAAAAGTCCCAAGGATTCAGTTCAGGTATCTCTTTGAGCAGCTCAATAAAGGTTTTGAACTTGGCAGCCTCATCCTCTGGGGTGGGGTTTACGGGAGGAGGGAGGTATGGGGAAAAAGAGGTTTTAAGTGTGAGAACGTGCGAGAGGGGATGTAATATGAGCGGGGGAAGGGGTGCAAAGATTGGGAGGAAGAGGAGTGGTCTTGGGCAGATTCTCAACCGGAGGGGAAGAGGGGCCAGCCGGGGCTGACTTCGGGGCTGTAACTTTGGCGGGGGCCTCTGCCTGGGGAGGAGGGGTTGGTCTCCCTAACAACGCACCCACGAAAGAGTTCACCAGTGGCTTTGGTGTTGGAGTACAAGAGCCATGGTCACGTTCCGTTTCGCAACGTGTTCCGAGGGCTTCTGGCCTTCGCTTAGATCATTCGTCCTCCCTTCGCGAACCTTCAAGGCTCGTGCCGTCTCCACATCTCGTAGGGCCTTGTACGCCCCACCGAGTTCTCGAGCATTGCGGACACTTTGGGGAGATCTCCTCTCCTCCGGGCACCCGCCACTCTCCTGGCTGCTACCACCACAGAACTCACCTAGGACTAGCGTGGCAATCCTTCCGCACATGACAGAACCATTAGCAGTTCTTGCACTTATAGAAATGAGAGTAGGAAATTATACAGAGAAAAGTACACAGTACCCTCAGTACACCTGACCGGTATTTGAACCTGGATATCCCCGTCTTCGGCGGTCCAGTCTATTGCGATAGTGACGTCTTAGACCATTTATCACTGAAGTGGGTTGGCCACAGTTATTAATATTAACATAGCCCGTGAGTGTTTAAGTTTGCTGGCGTATGAATACACGATATCCTATATTTACATCTGTCAAAATAAAAACATACACATCCCAAGCCGTGTATGGACTTGAGCGACCCTAGGTGATGTTTTAATAAGGATCGAAGGTGATGTTATTGAAAGGAGCAATACATATTTTAACGTCCACCAATGCATCAATAAATTGGGTATAATTTACCTGTAAACTCGGTAAATATCATCATCTTAAGCACACAAACCTCACGCAGGAAAAAATAACAACGGCAAGATTTGTTGGATACAAGCTATAGCCATGCTGGGGGTCACGCGGTCTAAAGTTAGGATTCCCTCGGCGCGTCTCGCGTCTACGACCAGCGACTGGACTGGTTTCCATAGTTTGTTATGTGGCCATTTCCTTCAAGGCGACTAGAATGCGCGTCCAGCGTCTCTACATTGCGTCTACAACCAGCGACTGGACTGGTTTCCATAGTTTGTTATGGGGCCAGTTCCTTCGAGGTGACCAGAATGCGCGTCCAGCGTCTCTACATTGCGTCTACAACCAGCGACTGGACTGGTTTCCATAGTTTGTTATGGGGCCAGTTCCTTCGAGGCGACCAGAATGCGCGTCCAGCGTCTCTACATTGCGTCTACGACCAGCGACTGGACTGGTTTCCATAGTTTGTTATGGGGCCAGTTCCTTCGAGGCGACCAGAATGCGCGTTCAGCGTCTCTACATTGCGTCTACAACCAGCGACCGGACTGGTTTCCATAGTTTGTTTTGTGGCCAGTTCCTTCGAGGCGACCAGAATGCGCGTTCAGCGTCTCTACATTGCGTCTACGACCAGCGACTGGACTGGTTTCCATAGTTTGTTATGGGGCCAGTTCCTTCGAGGCGACCAGAGTGCGCGTCCAGCGTCTCTACATTGCGTCTGCGACCAGCGACTGGACTGGTTTCCATAGCTTGTTATGTGGCCAGTTCCTTCGAGGCGACCAGAATGCGCGTCCAGCGTCTCTACATTGCGTCTACGACCAGCGACTGGACTGGTTTCCATAGTTTGTTATGGGGCCAGTTCCTTCGAGGCGACCAGAATGCGCGTTCAGCGTCTCTACATTGCGTCTACGACCAGCGACTGGACTGGTTTCCATAGTTTGTTATGTGGCCAGTTCCTTCGAGGCGACCAGAATGCGCGTTCAGCGTCTCTACATTGCGTCTACGACCAGCGACTGGACTGGTTTCCATAGTTTGTTATGGGGCCAGTTCCTTCGAGGCGACCAGAATGCGCGTTCAGCGTCTCTACATTGCGTCTGCAACCAGCGACCGGACTGGTTTCCATAGTTTGTTTTGTGGCCAGTTTCTTCGAGGCGACCAGGGTGCGCGTCCAGCGTCTCTACATTGCGTCTACGACCAGCGACTGGACTGCTATCCATAGTTTGTTATGTGGCCAGTTCCTTCGAGGCGACCAGAATGCGCGTCCAGCGTCTCTACATTGCGTCTACAACCAGCGACTGGACTGGTTTCCATAGTTTGTTTTGTGGCCAGTTCCTTCGAGGCGACCAGGGTGCGCGTCCAGCGTCTCTATATTGGGTCTGCGTCCACACTGCTTCGCAGACGCACCACCGGGCATGCGTGTGTTTTAGTAAAGCTGTATTTAGTTTTGCCATAATTGTTTGTCCCTCTCAGCTAGACTTTACCTTCTAGGTAGCGTGTTAGAATATGGGGGCGAGAGATGACCAGGTCATGCGACACTAGGGTTCCGGGAGCATATCATGGGTTCGACTCCAGTCGATGTGATTACGTGGGAAGGGTTACCTAGCGAGATCTCCTCCGATTAAATGTAACTTCAAAGGGCTATGTAGTGGGGCCTGGTTGACCAATCTTGACAGGACTTCTCCTGTGGTCCCAGGATAGATCCCCTCAAGGCTAGTATACATCAGCCACGCCCATCAGCATCATCTGCCTCGGGGCCTGGGCAATATCTCGGAATACAGCTGGGCTATAGCCCTCCTGCGGCGTCAGGTGTTGGCGAGTGCCATGAGTTAATACAATCCATACTATTGGAAACTACAAGGAGGATACTATCCAATGGAAGGAAAGTTATTGCTAATAAACACAGATTTTAATGAAACATATTGGTCCATACATGAATTCAACAGTAAAATTACAGAGTACTTGCATTATAATGCAGATGTGTGGGAGAACAAAGTGACAGGAATTCTTCTCAGACATCCAGGGGACAGACAGGACACAGAAAACAAACTTCCATAAATTAAAGTCAAAATAATGAACTTTGGAAACCAAACTGCGCACATCATCCTCGTGATCGAACTACGATCAAACAGAACGAATATGGGTAGTCACGTAGAACATAGGAAATAAATAGAAGTTATTTACAACAAATACTTAAAACAATTTAAATAGTGTTTCAAAGGAACCTCGCTATTCGAGGAGATCTTAGGTCCAAGTCGGTCTAAGCTTACAGTGACAATAATTAAGTTGCTGCTTACAATTTAGGGACCTTTAAATATTAAAGGGGGGATCTGAGTTTATGTCACAGTTCTATGTTTATTGGGTTGGTTTTGAAAATGTTCCAACATTTATCCATAGAAGAGGACGAAAATTTAATTGAAGAGGTGGAAAAGCACACATCAATTTTTTACATATCTTCTCCACTGTACCGGGACCAACTTGTGAAAGACAACACATGGGAGGAGATCTCAGGAATATTTGATCAATCAAGTTAGTATTTTTAGCCGCACTATTCCAAAATAGCACGTAACATTAAATAAAACATAATTTAAAAACTCTGATGACTAAGGAACGTCCTGTACTGGGCATACCCTTGACTGGCGACCAAGAGACGTCTCTAGGGAAACATTGTACCCCGCGTCTGCGACTCATCACCCCACGTCTGCGGTCGCAGATGCGAGACACAAGACTCGCTGAGAGAATACTACCTTAAGGCGTCAGAATGTAAATAGATTGTATCAAGGTTCGAATCTCGGTTGGGCTCAATAGAAAGTAGTTTTTCCAAACAAAACATATAGAATATTTTTAAAGCTGTAACTGTGGTCTTCTTAAAGAACTTAAGCCTACGACCCCTCGGTGACTTTCAAGCACTGACTCTAGTTTGACTCTCTCTTAGATAGAATTTTCTTAGGCTCCAAATGGCACAAAAACAAGGATAAGGTGCCACAAACGCAGGGATGAAAGTAGACAAATGCAGGAACGAGGTGGCACAAACACATGAATGACCAAAAGGTGAGTCACAAACCTGAGGGGACGAGATGGCACAAAATCACGGGGACGAGGTGGCATAGCACACAACACACAGGAGGGCAAATGGTACAAGGGCACAGACACGGGGATCCAGTAGATGTAAAACAAAACACAGGTCCCCAGGACGATGGTGAAAAGCACACAAACACAGGGTACAGAAGCATGGGAGGTGGCACAAGCACAGGGACGGACAAAGGTGATAAATTTATCACAAAATTGAATAGCCCAGAAGCGAATATCCCTATTTTTAATTAGTAAGCGGCTGTAAAATAGCAACAGGATTGATATAGAAGGTCCACCATGAATACCTGCAGGATCCGATCTATTTATAGTTCGTCATATTTATCCAGATAAACTACTAGTTTGAAGATTAGGTTTGCTGTCCTAGGTTCATGTTTTGTGGTTTAAAATTAAGTGCGCTTTGCGTCAAATAAAAGTTTTCATCTTGATAATAATCTGTGTGAAAGCTTTGCTACGTCCAGCGGTGTCCTATGGGTGAACTGGTTATAACCGATTCAGGTGGAGGCGAGGAGAATGTGAATCAAGAGATATTGTCAATAAGATGTTGCTCTTATATTATTATTGACAAAATATTTAACAATACACGAGTTTAGTGCTTACTGTAATGAACACAAAACTATTTTCTATGGCCCTATACATTGGCCTACATAGATTTGTAAACATAGGCTTAGTTTAAAACTTGACAGTTTACATTCTGAAAGGTAACTGCTATAAGAGCGTAAAGAGGATCTTTGTTTTATCGAATGATATATTAATGGGGTTCACAACACACATTGTACTGTCATTTGTATTTCCCTCTTCCCTTGTTTGTTCTCCTACTGCCGCACAGCTTCACCCAGGAACGTTATAATCCCACTTAGTTTCTGGCCTTTAGGAATCTCTACGCTAGTTTCTTAAGGCCAGTATTTTTACAATTTCTATATTTGAATCTGCGGTACGAACACACATGGTGGCAATTATAGCATGTTCTTATGCCTAGATGACCCAGATTGCTAGACTTCTAGATTGCTATATTGCTATATTGTTATATTCCTATATATTTCTACTATTGCTAATAAATTTCTAGAGCTGCTAGATTGCTATGAGATTGCTACCCAACAGTTAAGGTGGGTGGGGCGAAGGGGGATAAATGAAACTGTTAATGTTCGTATTTTTGGAGTTTTAGAGGGTTTTTTCTAATAAAAACATTAATTCAGTAGATACGTTTAACGGTCTTGATGGTCTTGGGGTAAAGTACTCGCCTCACAACCCACGGGTTCAAACCCGACCGAGGTCAACGTATTTTTTATAAGGGATAAAATTGTAGCATAACTTCCTTCGGATGGTTAGTAAAGCATCGGACCCTTGTGGATTGTGACGTGTAAAGAGCCCTAGAAGGCAGATATGATATAGCTTTTCGACAACATTTGTAAGCTCTTCCTCATTCGCTCGTAGAAATTCATGCAAAACGGGAAATTACCACGCTTCAAGGCTTCCCTAGTAATGTGCTTTCTCCCAGATGGAGCAGGTGGGCGACGCTAGCCAGTTGAATGCAGCGCTTATCTGGAAGGATGAAGTCACATCAGGACCTACGTTTAAGGTCAAATTACGGGATACCCAAGACAAATGTTCAAGAACTGTCGATATACCATTTGTAGAAAATTAAACTAAATGTATCTCTGGGGAAATATTTTATTTGTTTTGAACAATACGGTAGTTTTTTTATAAAAAGTGCACCAACACGGATCTTAACTCGCGTTCCCTGCGTCCCTCGCTAACCAGTTAAGTGGCAGCGACCGCTGGTAAGTGAGAAGTAATGAAGACGGGGTCTGCCGGCTCGGTCGTCTTGCCCATATATGGTCGGCAGCACCTGTATAGGAAAGTTCGGGACAGCCGTCGTCAAACGGGTTCGAGCCCCGCCCACCCGTGTTAGTGCACACGTGTCCAGGGTGACAGCCTACAAGGGGCCCTCGACTGGTCACACGCATGGGTCGCGTGGTACACACCCTTCCAACACAAACACAAACTTCGAAATGACAGCATCATTTATTTACGTTTTAATCTGTACAGTCCAATTTTCATAGGAAGAGCTTCTTAGGAAATGTAAACCATTGTTTCCCAACAAACATGGATAACATTTTACTATGGTTTGAAAAAAATTAGCACCACGTCTCACTACCAGTCCAACCGCGTAACTACCAGTCTGGATCCACGTTTCACTACAGTCCGGACCAGTCTCACACAGTCCGCCCACGTTTCACTACCAGCCGGCTCCACGTTCACTACCAGTCTAGCACCACGTTCACTACCAGTCCAGCACCACGTTTCACTACCAGCCCGGCACCCGTCTCACTACCAGTCCAGATATAAGCATCATGTGCTAATCACTCAGATGTGCTGGGAATGAGGAAGGTGGAATTTAGAGGAAGTGTACTTGCATTGGCTTCAAGGGATAGTGGAAAACCATTTAGGAAACATAATCTCAGTACACCCAACCAGGGTTCAAACCCTGATCCTCTATAGGCAGCCTAATCTATTATGAGGTGGACTATTTGACCAACGAGGCTGGCCGTTTTACTATTATTATTATTATTATTATTTTATTATAATTATATATATATATCCATCAAAAGTCGCAGCTACAGATCCCGTGACTTGACGTATGAATACATGAAATTAGCTCTAGTAACTGTTCTAGATGCCATGAGGTTTTTCCTATGAATATTAGACTTAATGTTCCACGCAAGGGTTATCAACAAGTTTCTTGTTTCTGTGGGCACGGGGCTAAGGCGCCAACCTGGTCTTTTTTATCTTGCTGCTGGTTATTTTCTAAATTGTTTCGGCATTAGCCCAGATGGTGTTAAGAAGCTGGTTACCCCCCTGCCCCCCACATTCACACAATTAACGAGTTAATCTAAGTTGTAAGGAAGAGGAGATTATCCTATAATTAAACGCGTCCACAAGCTGTATAGGGTAGATTAATTTTGAGACTCAACCTCCCCCCTTAACACACCAAGCCTGAATTCAAATCCGACCGACGCGCCAAGGGCTAATAAACGCCACGTGAGTCTGACATCTTGGATCGCTCGGCCACCACTTCGTGTACCAATCAAAGTGAAGAGAAACTTAGTACATGCTGAAACAAACCCCGACTGTGACGGAGTATAACATCCGTCGAGATATTTCACCCAAACATTCGGGCCACCAGTTTTTACGGCAGTTCTATCTCTGTACGGAGATTCACTGGGGGGGGGGGGGGGGGAGGAGGGAGGCTTTTTGGTGGTGGTGTCAACATGAGCGGTGATTCATAAACTGCTTTGTATTCAAATTTCAAAATGATCGTCGGATTAATTCCATTAAATATTTGAATAAATTTCAAAAGATGTTTTAGACTTTTTAATATCTAAAACTTCTAAAAGATTTTTAACGACATTTGTTTTATTTATTAATTTATTATTATGTAATTCATTTCTGTCACTCTTTTTTTCATTAAATTTTTCTAGCAATATAGTACAAAACGTGTGTTATAAATTACTTTCCTTCAGACACGAAACGAGTTAAAATGAAGATATAAACACCGTGGCCATTAAATAAAGTATTGTGTGTTGCTTGTTTTAGGGGCAACGTCTTCTAAACGCGCTTAACATTGTTTCCGCGTGTATTTGTCTGGATTTATGCTTTTTAAACTAAGGAAATAAAACGTAATGTTTACAAACAAGTGAGCTTGATGATAAAGGAAAATTTAAGCCTGTAATGCACCCGCATTCCCCTAAATATATGATAAAAAGCCACATTTAAAAAACCCAGAATGAATCAGGCTGGGCTTAGAACTTAACCATTCAATTTATTGACAGTAAAAATAACCCGCTTCGGTGTCCACGTCGTCTAAGTCGTTACTCTCGCAGTATAATAGACTGCCGATGACAGAGAGATCCAGACTCAAATCCCGTTCGGGTATGCTGAGATTTTTTTCAAAATAGTTTTTCACTCTCCCTCCACGCAAATGCAAGTACATTTACTAAAAAATATAACCTCTCATCCTTAAAACCATTAGCGTGAATTAGTACACAAGCGTATAACCCAAACGGGTAGTAAGACGCGGTGATAAAAAAAACAGTAAAAAAACATAAAAATGGTCCGGAATTCATTTAAATAGATTTGTAAAATGATCCTGGGGTACGGAAACAGAACCCGGAACCTTTGTCTTAGAGCGCCAATCCTCTACTGCTGAACTACCCAGAATTCATTCATAGTTTAAGGCGGAGTCTATTATGGACTTGTGTGAGATGGTCGTACTATATTTACCGGTAACTCAAGGTCCTCATTTAGATACATAATGTATATTTTTCCTAAAAGTTTCTCACTTATACTCCACGCAAAATGCGGGTACATCTTATCTAAGTTCTACTTTGATTACTAAATTATGCCCCATTAGATAAGTTAATAAACGCTTGGGCCAGACGGTTAATACGACCTGATACAAAAAACAGACCCACAGACTACCACGGCTTCATGCATCCATTGACAAGCATGCTTAATGTGCTTAGGGTTGAGGAAGGTACGGTTTTAGAGGAAATGTACCCACATTTTCGTGGAGAGAGGTTTATTTAGGAAAAAACAAACCCTTAGTGTACCCGAAGGGGATTCAAACTCCAACCTCCGAGCAACTATACAAGCCCGACGTTTAGTCCGTGTGTTCACAAATTCTACTCGCCAGTAAAGATGTGACTGGGCCTCAGTTCCATTGGCTTGCACAGTGGTTTTCCACCCTCCATCCAGGCCAGTATTGCACAGTAAATACCGGTCCTTTTTATTGTCTTGGTCCTTGCTTGATTCGGATCTTCTTGAGATTGGTTTCCGCAAAACATGTCTGTACCTATATATAAAAGAATATACATGTCCATACCTAGATCTAGAAGAGATAACATGTCCGTACCTAGATCCAGAAGAGATAACATGTATGTAGCTAGGAATAACGGGGCTGTAGAAAGGCTTCTTTATTGTTTAGAATATCCACTCTCTTTAACAATTTTAAAAACATTTTTAGTTTTATTTTTATTTATAAAAATTATAAGAAATAAAATAATAATACCAACAATTTTTATTGTTTGACAGTTATATGTTAATTTGTTTTTAGTAAATATACAAGCCATATTTGTAAATGGTTTTATTTAATTTATTTGCCTCCCTTTTGCAAAACAACATTTATATTTTAGTCTTAATTCCCTTGATAAAAATATTTTGTATATTTAATATTGATTACAAATTTAAATTAAGCCAATTTTCTTTAGAACTAGCTTTAAAACAATACAATATAATCTACCTCATATCATACGGCGGAAAAGAAAAATAGCAAGTGTAATCGCCCGCATAAAAATAAACATTTAGTTCTAATTTAAAATACATCTACACTGGTAGCCAGACAAATTTTGTTTTAAATACTCCGCTAAGGCCGTTATTAAACTTTTTTATAATCCGCTTACAAAAAATTATAGCATTTTTAATGTCGACTGGGTTATTTCCGAGTTTAATTATAATCATAACCAAACCGATTAGGCAAAACCATCAACAAACTGTCAGTTTTGTTTCAATAAGTTACTTAAAATAATACTTATATTTTTGAAAGTAGATTTGCATTCTTTAAAAAGATGTGATTAATGTGACTATTTTATAGCATTGAGTTTTCGGCTCTTTTTCCCATTTGATGGATGAGATTGGACGCGGAAAATGTTATGAATCAACAGTTAATTGAAATTACTTTAAAAAAATACCTTCAAGTCCTCCTCAAGGAGAGTTCGTTGAGAACTCTAAAATTATTTGTCAGGTTGTTTATGTCTCTTGAGACCGTACAATCAATATTATATATATTTTCTAAAACAATTAAATAATTCACCTTTGATTAAAAGAGAGAGAAGAGTCCCAGAACACGTCTAGGAATGATATATGTTGTTCAAGATGAGTGCGAGCACGTCTAGATTTGATAAATAGAATGTAGGCCTACTCATCTAAGAGTGTTACAACTGCCAGCCTGGTTTATTTCTGTCAGTGGGAAATTATCCCGGTCATTTTGGCAACTATTATTCTCATCCAAGTAATTTAATGCAGGCCGGGTTATTGGCGTGGCATAGTTTCTTACGTTTAGATCCATGGATATCTATAGAACTCGGAGTTTTATGTAGTATTAACTTACAAAATATGTAATATTTAATAAACCCTATATCTACACGCTTATATTACTGTACATATACATGTATTATTGAACAAAATTTAATTTTATGGCTGTAAATTTCTGAAGGAAGTAATGAAAAACCACTTTTCTAAATATACATACGTGTAATTACTTTTTTAACGAGTTGTGTTACATTATAGTTTGTTTTACACCATTTAAATTTTCCATTAATAAAACAAATAAATAGCATTATATAACTGATATCACACAAACAAACAAAAAAATAATAAATAATAAAAACATAAAAAAAACAAGTGAACGAACGTCAGACCACTCCAGATTGTTTCAAGTCAGTTTCCTAGAAAACATTTTTTTCGGGCCGAGGTTAAATGTTTGTTCTAGACATACTAGCCGATATTAATATTACACGTACACGTATAAACATGATTGGTCTTGTTTGAACTTTTCAAAAGATCGTTTCTACGTGTCCTATTATTGTGAAAGACATCAAATCACATTTCCATGCTTTATGTTGGGTTCCATTTTCGACATTTTTTTCTTTGCCTTGTCGCTTTATATACGTTTCTTCTCCAAACCAAAAACCATTTTAGAAATAGAGCTTATCAGATCCAAGAATTATCATTAATACATCTCGTTGACTTATGTTTACAAATTGACACGCCGCGCGAGATGTTGAGGCAATTATCTGGCAATGCCGCACTCTTCATAACACGAGAAACGATAGACGCAAAGTTAAGTTACGACAATTGTGACCTCTCTGACGAAACGGAAACAAGAACATAATAATGATGGAACATATAGAAGGGATGATGAACGTAGTTTTAGGTGGATGCACACGCATTAACGTGGAAAGAGTATGGGAAAGTCAGAAGTAACAAAGCTGACAGAGTGTTCGGATTCGAATCCCAGTCGTGAGCATCCAGGGTGGTCTTACCCTCCCTTCTCCAAGCCAATGCGAGAGTATTTTATATCGACTACTTTACTCATCCTTACCCCTTAAACTAAGAATTGTAAACTTTTTTAAACGCAACACTTTTTTCAAAAGCTTACCCCTGTGAAATATTTAATGCCCGTTATCAATTGCCCCATGCTTGAGTTACAACAAAGAAAATGCTACTGTCAACGTTCGCCCTGACGGGACTCAAACCCAAATATTTTTATTTTGTTAAAAATAATTTCTATTCTATATTTTCCAACTGCTCTATTTTTTATTTTTTATCACCACGTCTCGCTAGACGATCGGATAATACGCATATATGCAAATTACGCTGTTATTTGTTTTTTTTAGGAATGAGGAAGCTAGAATGTAGAGGAAATAAACCCATATTTACGTGGAGGGAAAGTGGGGACAATTTTTTTTAAACTTAAATATAACCGACTAAGATTCGAAACCCCTATCCACCCATCAGCTACGGTCCAGTTTACCGCGAGAGTGACTTTTTGGACAGCTCGACCACCAAAGTGGATTTTTCCGACTGTTCTTAGATTAGAAATTTAAAATCCCAAAATAAATTTATCAAGAAAGTTTTTTTAATCTTATTTTAGTACCTATGTTTAGAAAAAAAAGGTCAAGTTGAAGTTCCCGATGAGGAACAAAAACTTTTACATACATCATGAACATTACACCATGAACATTAAACCATGAACATTAAACCATGCACATCAAACCAAGTTGGCGAAAACAAAGGTTGGATTGATAGAAGAGTCTTGGGAGCTTATTAGGGAGGGAAGCGGGAAGGGGGAAGAATCTCTCTTATTAAGAGATGAGGGGAAGAGAGCATGAGGAGGAAGGGAGGAAGGCAGGAAAACTTGGCCCTAAGCAGTTGCAGTTTGTTTTCAACCTTTTTGTCTCCTTGGATTACAATATACGTCCGTCTCTTGTCTCTCTGCAGTTTAATACGAGTGGGTCATCGAGCCTGGGATCACACTCCTAAACTATTCATGAACTGCCTCGTCACGTGAGGGATAACGGTTATGTTTTATAGCACCGGTCCTACCACCCATACGGTATGTTCATATATTTATACCAGTGCGGTAGAAATGAGGAAGGTAAGGTTTGAAGGTAATGCACCCGCTTGTGCTTGAAAAAAAAGTTGAATCCATTTTAAAAGGCACATCTGAGTTACACCTGGTCCGGGTTCAACTCCGACCTCCCTATCCCTGACACCTATGTCTGTGTATCCACCAGTGTGACATTAGAGCTCTAGAGTTAATATCATGGCCTCAAACACAGTAAATCTGCTCCTTGCTCTCAATTGACATTCTATTCATGTTAGAGTGAGCATATAAGTACAAAAACCTAATTAAGTTCATTCAATAAAATAAATATTATAATATTACGTCTCTGCTACTCTTCTCCCCCCTTCCCCACCGTGGTCGAGTGGTTAGTGTTTTCAACACACGTCTAGTAGTCCCAGGTTTGACTTCAGTTGGCATTCAGCCTATATAGATTTGGTTGAGAGAATTCATAAGGTTTGTCCTAGGTTAGATTTTATTTTAGGTATTTAATGTACACTTTATAAACCTAATGGTTGTATTAACACACAACTTACAAACTAACTTAATTCTAGAATAGACACATAACCAATCTCTCGGCAGCAATAATGAATTCCCTCCCGAATGTCCAGAGGGTTTTATTTTTTATAAACGGTTCCCACTTTATTCAAGCGGGCACATTTCCTCCTAATCCTACCTTTACATCCTTATCCAATTTTACGGAAGGGAAATAGGACTCTGTGCAAAATAATCAATTATATTAATGATGTGGACATACGGCCCTCTTTTTTCGCATGGAGAAGCCGTGAATCTTCCTAGCGTGGGTTTGCTGCGACTGACAGGTGAATTAAGGGGGGGAAGGGGGGGGCTCTTGTCAGTTTGGGTTTCTACTCGCTAGTAAATCAGTTCCACACATACGAGTATTTCCATTAAGTTCTTTTTTTTTAATGAGTGTGTATTCATTTTGGGCTTACGACGTCCATAGTTTTTTTGTTGTTTTTTTTGGCATTTGGAACCAAAGGCCCCCTCGTTTATGTACTTATGATGTGTTGTTTTCTCCGTAAATTGGTTTTGTTCGGAAGATGAAGGCTGCCTTCACCTACCGCGGTACACATTCTTACATGTTTTGAGCAAGAAGGTGTCAAATGCACCAGTTCATTGGGAATTAATTATTCAAACAAGAAGAAAAACTAAAGTTCATTTAGTCAAAAACTTGGGATTTTTTTTTTGTCACCACGTCTTATTGCCATTCGGGATATAGGCATATATACTATCAACGCTGATGTGTTAGGGATGAGGAAGTTTGTATTTGGCGGAAGTGTATCCGAATTTACGTTAAAGTATAGTGGAAGACCATTAAGGAAAATTAATTTATTCATCATGTTAACGTACACGAAACAATCAAAAATACATTTCATAGTCTAACTAAGAATAAAAAAAAGCTGTTATCGGGAATTGTCTTCAATATATTTTCTTGGAAAAAAAACCTATTTTGATAATATGAAACAATATTCAGATCAAATTTGAAACTCATTTATTAAAGTCACTAAAAATCACATTTAAAAAATAAATAAAAACGTCATAATATCAAGCTCAAAAATTTCACGATTATAATACATTCTCTTTGTATGGAAACAAAAACTGTTGTGTCTTCCCGCAATGGTGGCCGCACGGTCTAATGCATCGCTCTCGTGTTTATACTGCAGGTGACATGGAGGCCAGGAGTTCGAAAACCCGGTTGGGGTATGACGAGAGTAGTTTTTCCCTAAATGGTTTCTCGCTCTGTCCCCCCGTGAATGCGGGTACATTTCCGTCCTCCTAATCTCCATCCAGTTAGTTTAAAGAATGTATCCGTGTGAACAAATGTTGTCTCTTATCGGTTTGTTCCGCCAGGCTCCAAGGACTGTGGAAGGCGCTAGGTAGAGCTCCAACAAAGTACCAGCGGCGCACTAATTACTGAAACACTCCCAGCAGCATCCCAATGCTCACTGTGTCCATCGGAACACTCGCACCAGACAAATATCGACCGTGTTCCGTGTTCCGTGTAGCGAGTAACGACCTTTATAGAGGAGAGGGGGGAGGAAAAGGAATTATTCATGTACATATTTAATAATTTTTTTTAGCACCGCGTCTTACTACCCGTTCTGGTTATAAGCCTATGTACTAATTCCATTAATGGTTTATGGATTAGGAAATTATATTGAGATGAAGTGCACCCGCATTTGCGTGTAAGGAGATTGTAAAACCATTTAGGAAAACCAGCTTCAATGCACCGACCGGGATCGAACCCCAATCTCCCCGTATTCGGCAGTCTAGTCTAACACGAGAGTAGTGCGTTAGAACACGCGGCCACCGTAGCAGGTCATTTAATATTACCAGGAAGTATTGTCAGTCACTCACTTTTAAACCAATAACAGGTGTGTGTGCGTTGTGCGTGCGTGCGTGCGTGCGTGCATGCGTGTGTGTGTGTGTGTGTTGTGTGTGTGTGTGTGTGTGTGTGTGTGTGTGTGGAGATTTATACGTGACCAATATTTAGTTTGATCCCCACTCGTCACAAACACTGATAGTTTTTGTTTTTCACTTTGCTTCTGTTTGGGCTACCCGCATATAATTATCTGCGCCAACAGAAAATTAAGAAGAAATGCAGGCCTACTTACATTTCCTTGAAGTAAAAACACGTCTCTTTACACCCGACCAGGTTTAGAACCCTGACCTACCCTTAATCAGTATAACAGACCAGATGATCTTGAAGCCTTAGCCCACGTGACCATCGATGTGGGGTTGTGATAGTTTAGCACCAGAAACATTATCAACTTAGTCACAATAACAGCAATAACAGCGATTACAGTTATCTTTTCACAATTACGTATCTACTACAGATATTGCTAAATGTGAGTTATCGTTGTGGTTTCCTCAATCCCTCTTCGGGTACATTTCGCCAAGTCACTCTGAATCCCCACAATACCTCTGAATCCCACCAAGCTATCTTGATCCCAGTATCTCTGAACC
Organism: Timema podura; assembly: GCA_033556935.1. NCBI lineage: Eukaryota > Metazoa > Arthropoda > Insecta > Phasmatodea > Timematidae > Timema > Timema podura. Next base: position 50,121,823 of record JAVRXN010000005.1, read on the forward strand.
CCACCAAAGTTCCTATGATCCCACAAGTTATCCTCTGAAACCCCACCAAGCTTTACCCCCTATCCTATGAATCCCCACCAAGTTATCCTCTGAAACCCCACCAATGTTCACCCTTGAATCCCCACCAAGCTATCCTCTGAAACCCCACCAAGTCTACCCTCTGAATCCCCACCAAGCTATCCTCTGAAACCCCACTAAGTTACCCTCTGAATCCCCACCAAGCTATCCTCTGAATCCCCACCAAGTTACCTCTGAATCCCACCAAGTATCTCTGAAATCCCACCAAGTCACCCTCTGAATCCCCACCAAGCTATCCTCTGAAACCCCACCAAGTCACCCTCTGAATCCCCACCAAGCTATCCTCTGAATCCCCACCAAGCTATCCTCTGAAACCCCACCAAGTTACCCTCTGAAACCCCATAAAGCTAACCTTTGAATCCCCACCAAGTCACCCTCTGAATCCCCACCAAGCTAACCTATGAATCCCCACCAATTACCCTTGAATCCCCACTAAATTACCCTTTGAATCCCCACCCAGCCCACCCAGTTTAATGTACAAATTTAATTTTTTTTTAATTTGATGAAGTAATTTGAGATTTGAATGATTCTATGAATGGGTATGGAATATTTTCTAGTCCTCCAAAATTTAAATTTTATATTTTTTTATTATTATTATGTGATTAAATTTATATAAACATAATTAGTGGAACTTAACAGCGATGACTGCAAATTATTCCACTAACATTTAATCTAAGCTTTTATTGGGAAAAGTTCTATATAATAAGCCCTCACTCGACTTTATAGTTAAAGTTTACTCGTCAAAGGCTATTGACTTAACATAGATATTTAACTTACGGTGTTTACTGTACTTTGAATACAAACGTATATTTTCCCCCTTCACCCACGAATAGAACTATAAAACAACCCCTCTCCCAGCTCTCTATTCGTTACACCAAACCACTCAAGTAAGAATGAGTTGTTATTATTGTTAACCAAAGAGAAATATTTTATTTACCGATATACAGCTATATACAAAATCATGGTTTCCATGGTGATGTAAGCAAAGAATGATTGAACAAATGAGCCACTGTTCACAAAGAAGGAAAAGATGGAAAATTTGCTAGGAAAACTGGTTTTGGTTTTAGTTTTAGTCTACTATTTTTACCTCCAACCTTTAAAATTAGCAATTGTTTGGTACAAATCGGTTAAACCATTTTCTCGTAATGGGCTTATCAAATTATATAAGACTGTACATAGAGAAAGAGAGGGAGGGATTGAGAAAATGTGAAAGTGGTGAGTGAATGAGTGTGTGATGGTGTGAGTGTTTGAGTGAGTGTGAGATTGAGATTTTTAATGTGAGAGAGATAGTGTGAGAAAGTGAGTATGAAAGAGTGCATGTAAAAGAATGATAATGAGATAATGTGTGTGTGAAACGAACAGAGTGAAAAAGAAAGAGTGTGTGTGTGTGTGTGTGTGAGCGAAAGTGTGCGACTTAGAGTGAGAGAGAAAGTAAGAAGAAATTTTGTGTGAGCGAGAGTATATGTTTGAGAAAGAGTTTGTTAGAGTTTGTGTGTGAAAAGAGAGTATGTGTTTGTGTGTGAAAGAGAGTTTGTGTATGTGATAGAAAGATTTGTAAAAGAGTGTGTGAGATATTGTGTGAAAATAGTGTATTATAGATAGATATTGTGATAGAAAAAGATTGTGATCAGAGAGGGTATGTGCGAGAAAAATTTGTGAGAGTGTGAAGAGAGAATGTGAGAAAGATTGTGAGTGAGAGAATGTGTGTGCAAGAAAGAGATAGAGTGTGTTAAGCGTGTTTGAGAGATAGGTTGCGAGAGAAAGTGTGTTGAAGAATGTGTGGGAGTGAGAATGTGTGCATGTGTGAAGATATATGGGTACACAAAACTATTTTTGTCTACGAATTAAAGTCGATATTGTAGATTTAAATGCAAATTAACGTTAACAACATTCTAATAACATTTAACAAAAAATATTTACCCAGTCTAGGAAATAAATTTCTTCAATCAAGCATGTAGGTAAAATATATGCTAGGACCAGCTATTATAGCGGCCATTTTGTGATCAGAGGTAAATATTAAAAAATAAAGAAGAAGAAAAAGTACAAAAATCCACATCTCAGGTCTGCTTTGCGGGATTGCGAAAGCCACACCTTCACCTACTAGTAGCGCCACAATAATTTATTACACTATTTAATCGAACCAAATTTGATAAAGTTATTATCACGCTATGCATTTTTTTGCCAATATATTATTAGTTGCCTAACTTAACCTAGAGCATATTCCGTAAACACGCAAATCGAACCAGGGACCTTGGCCTAGTACGCCAATGCTCTGACCACTGAGCTATCCAGGAGTCGTCCCGTGCCCTGGGCACAAACATGCCTTGTCTGTGGAGTAGGTTCATTCTTCACTCCTATTTTTCATTTTTCATTTTAAAGAATATGATATTTAGATGCGGTTATAACCATACTTAATAAGTGTAATAAATAGCTTGGCTATTTAATCCACCTTTAACCTAAAATAGCTTAAAAATTAAACAAGCAAGTCTAGTGCCAAGAATGAGAATATAGATACAACAAGATGATCATTACTAGATGTAATTGTATGTTATTCACACCAACAAGGATATGTATTCCCTTTTGAATTATATTTTTAAAAGGTTTAGAATGTAATTGTAGTGTTTTCACACAAACATCGTTGCTTAAATGTAATTGTAGTGTTCTTCACACAAACAGTCGTTGCTCTAGAATTAAGGGTAGTGTTCTTCACACAAAAGTCGTTGCTCTAGAATGTAAGGTAGTGTTCTTCACACAAACAGTCGTTGCTATAGAATGTAATTGTAGTTTCTTCACACAAACAGTCGTTGCTCTAGAATGTAATTGTAGTGTTCTTCACACAAACAGTCGTTGCTCTAGAATGTAATTGTAGTGTCTTCACACAAACAGTCGTTGCTCTAGAATGTAAGGTAGTGTTCTTCACACAAACAGTCGTTGCTCTAGAATGTAAGGGTAGTGTTCTTCACACAAACAGTCGTTGCTCTAGAATGTAAGGGTAGTGTTCTTCACACAAACAGTCGTTGCTCTAGAATGTAAGGGTAGTGTTCTTCACACAAACAGTCGTTGCTCTAGAATGTAAGGGTAGTGTTCTTCACACAAACAGTCGTTGCTCTAGAATGTAAGGGTAGTGTTCTTCACACAAACAGTCGTTGCTCTAGAATGTAAGGGTAGTGTTCTTCACACAAACAGTCGTTGCTCTAGAATGTAAGGGTAGTGTTCTTCACACAAACAGTCGTTGCTCTAGAATGTAAGGGTAGTGTTCTTACACAAACAGTCGTTGCTCTAGAATGTAAGGGTAGTGTTCTTCACACAAACAGTCGTTGCTTAGAATGTAATGTAGTTTCTTAACAAACAGTCGTTGCTCTAGAATGTAATGTAGTGTTCTTCACACAAACAGTCGTTGCTTAGAATGTAATTGTAGTTTCTTCACACAAACAGTCGTTGCTCTAGAATGTAAGGGTAGTGTTCTTCACACAAACAGTCGTTGCTCTAGAATGTAAGGGTAGTGTTCTTCACACAAACAGTCGTTGCTCTAGAATGTAAGGGTAGTGTTCTTCACACAAACAGTCGTTGCTCTAGAATGTAAGGGTAGTGTTCTTCACACAAACAGTCGTTGCTCTAGAATGTAAGGGTAGTGTTCTTCACACAAACAGTCGTTGCTCTAGAATGTAAGGGTAGTGTTCTTCACGCAAACAGTCGTTGCTCTAGAATGTAAGGGTAGTGTTCTTCACACAAACAGTCGTTGCTCTAGAATGTAAGGGTAGTGTTCTTCACACAAACAGTCGTTGCTCTAGAATGTAATTGTAGTATTCTTCACACAAACAGTCGTTGCTCTAGAATGTAAGGGTAGTGTTCTTCACACAAACAGTCGTTGCTCTAGAATGTAAGGGTAGTGTTCTTCACACAAACAGTCGTTGCTCTAGAATGTAATTGTAGTATTCTTCACACAAACAGTCGTTGCTCTAGAATGTAAGGGTAGTGTTCTTCACACAAACAGTCGTTGCTCTAGAATGTAAGGGTATGTTCTTCACACAAATAGTCGTTGCTCTAGAATGTAATTGTAGTGTTCTTCACACAAACAGTCGTTGCTCTAGAATGTAAGGGTAGTGTTCTTCACACAAACAGTCGTTGCTCTAGAATGTAAGAGTAGTGTTCTTCACACAAACAGTCGTTGCTATAGAATGTAATGTAGTATTCTTCACACAAACAGTCGTTGCTCTAGAATGTAAGGGTAGTGTTCTTCACACAAACAGTCGTTGCTCTAAAATGTAAGGGTAAGATCTTTATAAAAAAGTGAGTCTCCATAAACCACGTGACCACGATGAAGAGTATAGGAGCTAGTATATTACCCCCACATATGTTACAAGTACAGGGGCCTCTTACATAGGACGATTCGTCAACTTCAACTGATAGCAAGAACAAATGCGGTCTCATTGGTACACTCAGTACGCATAGAAGTAGGTCCCCTATATGTGTAGGAGTAGGACCCCTGTATGTGTAGAAGTAGGACCCCTGTATATGTAGAAGTAGGACCCCTATATGTGTAGAAGTAGGACCCCTGTATGTGTAGGAGTAGGACCCCTGTATGTGTAGGAGTATGACCCCTATATGTGTAGGAGTAGGACCCTTGTATGTGTAGGAGTAGGACCCCTGTATGTGTAGAAGTAGGACCCCTGTATGTGTAGAAGTAGGACCCCTATATGTGTAGGAGTAGGACCCCTATATGTGTAGAAGTAGGACCCCTGTATGTGTAGGAGTAGGACCCCTGTATGTGTAGAAGTAGGACCCCTATATGTGTAGAAGTAGGACCCCTGTATGTGTAGAAGTAGGACCCCTGTATGTGTAGGAGTAGGACCCCTGTATGTGTAGGAGTAGGACCCCTGTATGTGTAGAAGTAGGACCCCTGTATGTGTAGAAGTAGGACCCCTGTATGTGTAGAAGTAGGACCCCTATATGTGTAGGAGTAGGACCCCTGTATGTGTAGAAGTAGGACCCCTGTATGTGTAGAAGTAGGTCCCCTATATGTGTAGGAGTAGGACCCCTGTATGTGTAGAAGTAGGACCCCTGTATGTGTAGAAGTAGGACCCCTGTATGTGTAGAAGTAGGACCCCTATATGTGTAGGAGTAGGACCCCTGTATGTGTAGGAGTAGGACCCCTGTATGTGTAGAAGTAGGACCCCTGTATGTGTAGAAGTAGGACCCCTGTATGTGTAGTAATGGGGCCCATCTATGTGTAAGTAGGGCCTCGTACGACCGAGTGAACCTCTACATTCCAACAACAAAAATGCATGTGTATTAAAATGTGTTTTATTTTATTAATGAATCTTTTAATGTTTTTAGGATGACTAAACCAAACCGACAAGACTTGCTTATGGCACACGTTGACCAAGGTCACGTGTCCCAGTTTTCCATCGAACTCTCAATGCTGCAATCAATCAATTATAAACCATGCACCAACCCTAGCTCTCCGAGCCGTCCAGTGGACGTTTACTGAACCTCGGGAGCATGGACTGGACCTTGAACCCGTTTTAATGCTAACTAGTGAGTTGGAATGAGCCCGGTTCAAACCCCGAGCGGTGCAATGAGATGATACCAGGTGGGGAGCTAAGTGCCCCCGACGTTGTCTATAAAAATCAGTCACGAAGGAAATAAAAAAGGGTATCTGTTCTAAGAAGATATCCCCGCCCTGTCTCATGAAGGGGGAGGAGGGGGCAGACCCACCTGCCGCAGGGGCCCGACTACGCCCACCTCCCACTCCCGAGGTCCACCTTGCTTGATTTGTTACCTAATTAAAGCTACCAACGCTAGATCTTCGGCTGGCCGGAGGTTGAGCGCAACATTGACCTATCTGCTACCTTCACTTGTCTCGCCAGATACCCGGCATCGGGTGTGACGTCGTACTGCCCTCCTCCCCTCTGCCCTTGGATGGAAAGACCCTGGTTACGAAACTAGCGATGTAGTTTATATTTGTCCAATGCGGCTGCGTCTACGCTCAATTCGAAGCTATTTTGCAAACCGCGTTGCATCTTAGCTTTATTCACGCTGAGTCCTATCACACTTAGACACTAACGTACGAAATAGAAAATAAGGCAAGAAAATGGGTATTATACTCCACGAGACCTCCAGTTTACCTGCTGATAGTACTTTCCCTCTTCCGCTGAAGAGTGGAAACACTCTCTTTACTATTTACACTTAGACAACACTGACTTGTATTTCAAAATATGTTTTTGTTTGTTTTCTATTCTAGATACACATATCAAGGTTGCCCCTATTTTCTTAGTACAAAGCTCCCTGCGTTTTCCACGTTTTCCAAAAGTACTTCCAATTTTTCCAGGTGAGTATCAGGAGAGTGAGTGATAAGCCCTTAGGTAAAAAACCACTCTCAGTACACCCGGCCGAGATTCGAACCTTGATCTCCCTGTCATCGGAAGTCCAGTCTATTGTGTTAGAGCATTCGATCGTCCATGCGTGTAAGATCAAATAAATAACTGTACCATATATTTTAACACGGGGGAAGGAGGTGGAAAGGTAGAGTGAAAACCAGTTAAGGGGGCCAAACCAGGATTAGATTAAAGAGAAGTTGTTTTAAGGGGGATGGAAGGAACGAGAGTTAACATCCGTATTTTTTTCGGCCAAAATAAATGCAATATATTTCCAATAGATACGTTTAGTTTAACATGGAAATATAAAGAGTTCTATCTGTTATGAGCATAGTAGACTTTGAACACGACTTTTTATCTTCAACTAAAATGTTTTTGTTCAAGTCCCATTATACTCGTGATAGATATTCAACAACTGTTGATATTACCGTGTGTGGACAATTAAACCAAACGTAGTTGCTGATGCAAGATTTTTTTTTTATTTTGGCCAACAAAACCTTTTTTTTAACAAAACGTGTAATAGTCCGGACCTTAGCTTTGTATCTCGGCTAGAGCACATACCGCTTCCACTCGTCCTGTCAGTCATAGTCAGGCGCGCTAACAGCTCATCCAGCGAGTGGAGTGCGGCCCTGTCAGTAGAGTATGAAATGAGTTCCTCACCCACGAGACAGCCGCGAGGCGGGAAAGTAATTGAGTGCCAACTCGTGAGTAGTTTGGGCGTGGACGGGTCTCGGAGGTTGATCGGTCCTGGTTCCGCTCCGTTCCTTGCGTTCAGCCTCCTACTGTGCGCGTGCGCAGAGATTGCTTATATTAGCATACACAGGGGGTAGTGGGACTGTGGAGCTGAGCCAGATGGTTGCGTGGTCAGGGAAACTGACTGCAGGACTACAGGACCCTGCTTACATCTTGTCTGTACTTGTGACTGTGTGGTCATTGAGACTGACTGCTGCAGGACTACAGGACCCTGCTTACATCTTGTCTGTACTTGTGACTGTATGGTCAGGGAGACTGACTGCTGCAGGACTACAGGACCCTGCTTACATCTTGTCTGTACTTGTGACTGTGTGGTCATTGAGACTGACTGCAGGACTACAGGACCCTGCTTACATCTTGTCTGTACTTGTGACTGTGTGGTCATTGAGACTGACTGCAGGACTACAGGACCCTGCTTACATCTTGTCTGTACTTGTGACTGTGTGGTCAGGGAGACTGACTGCAGGACTACAGAACCCTGCTTACATCTTGTCTGTACTTGTGACTGTGTGGTCAGGGAGACTGACTGCTGCAGGACTACAGGACCCTGCTTACATCTTGTCTGTACTTGTGACTGTGTGGTCAGGGAGACTGACTGCTGCAGGACTACAGGACCCTGCTTACATCTTGTCTGTACTTGTGACTGTGTGGTCAGGGAGACTGACTGCTGCAGGACTACAGGACCCTGCTTACATCTTGTCTGTACTTGTGACTGTGTGGTCAGGGAGACTGACTGCTGCAGGACTACAGGACCCTGCTTACATCTTGTCTGTACTTGTGACTGTGTGGTCAGGGAGACTGACTGCAGGACTAGAGAACCCTGCTTACATCTTGTCTGTACTTGTGACTGTGTGGTCAGGGAGACTGACTGCTGCAGGACTACAGGACCCTGCTTACATCTTGTATGTACTTGTGACTGTGTGGTCAGGGAAACTGGCTGCAGGACTACAGGACCCTGCTTACATCTTGTCTGTACTTGTGACTGTGTGGTCATTGAGACTGACTGCAGGACTAGAGAACCCTGCTTACATCTTATCTGTGCTTGTGACTGTGTGGTCAGGGAGACTGACTGCAGGACTACAGGACCCTGCTTACATCTTGTCTGTACTTGTGACTGTGTGGTCAGGGAGACTGACTGCAGGACTACAGGACCCTGCTTACATCTTATATGTGCTTGTGACTGTGTGGTCAGGGAGACTGACTGCAGGACTACAGGACCCTGCTTACATCTTGTCTGTACTTGTGACTGTGTGGTCATTGAGACTGACTGCAGGACTAGAGAACCCTGCTTACATCTTGTCTGTACTTGTGACTGTGTGGTCAGGGAAACTGGCTGCAGGACTACAGGACCCTGCTTACATCTTGTCTGTACTTGTGACTGTGTGGTCATTGAGACTGACTGCAGGACTAGAGAACCCTGCTTACATCTTATCTGTGCTTGTGACTGTGTGGTCAGGGAGACTGACTGCAGGACTACAGGACCCTGCTTACATCTTGTCTGTACTTGTGACTGTGTGGTCATTGATACTGGCTGCAGAACTACAGGACCCTGGATACCCGATGTCTGTCCTAGCTACCGAGTGTTTGAAAGTTGTTCTGCAGTTCCTTTTCTTCGCTGAAGCACTTCCATTTTCCATTTTAGCTACAAGATAAAAAGTTCTACATGACGATGCTTTTCTCTCAGGAAAACGAACAGCGTACAGGAGAATAGCATTATTACATCGCGTGTCCATTACATTGTGTTTTGATAGGATAGTGTGCCTGACTCTCACTTTGAAGATGGAGATGGTTGGAAGGATAGTGCGCCTGATTCAAACATATCTCACTTTGAAGGTGGGCTAGTTAAAAAAATAGTGTAACTTATTCAAAACTTAAATAAACTTCACAATAGCCGAGATGCCTTGGCAACTGGATCTACAACACTCCTAAAATAAATACACCATAATTTTATTTTTTACTTCTCTGGAAAAAAAGTCTAGATAAAAAGGTATATTTTGTAGATTATATTCTTATTTTATTATTTCATCTCCGTTTTTCGTTGCACCACAGCAATTTGAATTTACAAATTCAAGTCTTAAAGTATATTAAGGACATTATATTTCTGGTAAGCTAGAAACTCTCCCCCTCCCAAGGGGAGTCAGTTGACCCTATATTCCTATTTGTTGTACGTCAGGGTAGGGTTAGCTGTGTGTAGAGAGGTGGGGGATACGCGACGTGATGGACCTGCAATGTATTTGTACCAAAAACGCGATGTAATGGACATGCGATGTAATTGTATATGTTACAAGAAAAGTAGATTCTCCAGTAAGAGTCGACTTTACCTAGGCCGAGTCGACTCTTACTGGTCTTTTTAGTAAAAGTTGATTAAAAGCGAAAAGTGATGAATTTCGATCAACATTTACTAGTCAGAGTTGACCTACCTAGGGAAAGTATACTCTTACTAACTTGAAAACAAATAAAAAAAAAAGCAAAACCTTTATGATACAAAGAGAGATATAAATATTTATAATTTATTACAGCAAGGTAAAGATTTGTGACACTTTGAGTTGCAGAGCTAACCTAACCTAACCTAACCTAACCTAACCTAACCTAACCTAGAAAACAACAGTAAACAAATAAAGCTGGGATATTCAAAACAAAGATGTGCGCGCGAAGTCGCATGTAGAGAGCAACATCGCGGAATCAACTTTTACTAAACCACAGCAGGCATAGTTAACTCTTCCTAGGAAAAGTTGATCTGTTTATTCTCTATCAACTTTTACTGACACTTTTAGTAAGAGTCGACTTTACCTAGACCGAGTCAACTCTCCCTAACAATCTACTTTTCCTGTGACCATTACCCGCCTCGGTGGCGTAGTTGGCTAACGCGCCAGTCGTGCTGAGCTCTACAGCCGAGGACGGGGAGATCGAGGTTCGAATCTCGGTCGGGTGAACTGGGGGTGGTTTTTCCTAAATGGTTTTCCACTCTCCTTCCACGCAAATGCGGGTTCACTTCCTCTAAATTCAACCTTCCCAATTCCTAATCCATTAGCGTAATTAGTACTTAGGCGTATAACCCGAACGGGTAGTAAGACGCGGTGCTAAATAATTTCCTGTGACATATGCACCTGCAACCCGCTTTATAAAATAGCTTCGAAATATCCAAGTAGGAAACATCGTTAAATAGGATATGTTTTAACTGAGGTAAGGTCCAAAATCTGTGCCAGGTATAAACCCAGGATATCTGATAGACCTGCATATGACCCACAATGGCTGCACGGTGCACCACGTTATGGATTTAGCTCAAATTTTAATATAACGCATTGCCACGTGAATTCGATATATGTACAAAGTTTAAACCTCCTATCTCTATTAGAAGTGACTGAAAAAGAGATCGGAAGTTTTTATGACAGAGGCAGTGAAATCATATAAGGTAAGTAAAAAGGCCTATGATTAAGGTAACTAAACAAATTATATTGAATATAAGTTAAGTTTGAGATAGGAAGCTTTTGCAAGAAATTCAGACATTTTATTAGAGGTTGGTAAGGATATAGGTTTGTAAATGGACACTGAAAAGACTAAATATATGATCACAAGAAGAATACAGATTGAGGACATAATTTAGAGATTACTACGAGCAACAAATCATTTAACAGGACTAATGAGTTTAAATGTTTAGAAATAATTTTAACTAACAATAACAATATAAGAATGGAAATTAGGTTAAGAATACAGTCGGGAAATATATGCTACTACTCGGCCAGTAAGTTGTTAACATATCGCCTGCTTTCAAGAAATGTAAAACTCAAGAATATACGCAACAATTTCACCGGTTGTTCTCTATGGGCGTGAAACGTGGTATCTTACCCTACATGACGAAAATAAATTAAGGTGTTCTAAAACAAGGTGCTTAGGAAGCTATTTGGTTATAAAAGGGATGAGGCTACTGGGGAGGGGAGTAGGTTACATAATGATGAGTTCCATAACCTGTACTTATCACAAAATATTGTTAGTATAATAATATCTCGTAGATTACGATGGGCAGGACACGCAGCGCGAATGAGAAAATCTAGAACCATGTTCAGAGTATTGACTGGCAAACGCAATGGGAAGAGAACATTGGGAAGGCCCAGGCTCAGATAGGAGGATAACAATAGGATTGACCTGAAATATATAGGGTGTAATGAGGTGGACTGAATAGAACTAGCTCAAGATAGGGATAGGGTGTAATGAGGTGAACTGAATAGAACTAGCTCAAGATAGAGAGAGGGTGTATATAGGTGGACTGGATAGAACTAGCTCAAGATAGGGATAGGGTGTAAAGAGATGGACTGGATAGAACTAGCTCAAGATAGGGATAGGGTGTAAAGAGATGGACTGGATAGAACTAGCTCAAGATAGGGATAGGGTGTAAAGAGATGGACTGGATAGAACTAGCTCAAGATAGAGAGAGGGTGTATATAGGTGGACTGGATAGAACTAGCTCAAGATAGGGATAGGGTGTAAAGAGATGGACTGGATAGAACTAGCTCAAGATAGGGATAGGGTGTAAAGAGATGGACTGGATAGAACTAGCTCAAGATAGGGATAGGGTGTAAAGAGATGGACTGGATAGAACTAGCTCAAGATAGAGATAGGATGTAGAGAGGTGAACTGAATATAACTAGCTCAAGATAGGGATAGGGTGTAAAGAGATGGACTGGATAGAACTAGCTCAAGATAGGGATAGGGTGGAATGAGGAGGACTGAATAGAACTAGCTAAAGAGTGGGATAGTGTATTATGAGGGGAACTAGATAGCTCAAGATAGGGATAGGTGGCGTATTTTTATAAGTGCGGCAATGAAATTTCGAGTTCCTAATACCATGGAGTAGTTTAAAAAAACCTTATTTAATTTGTGATATAAGTTCTGCCTTTACATTAACTTTTCATCAGTATATTCATTTATTTCTAAATTCTAATTAATACTTTTTTATTGGTAATCGGTGGATTTGTTGAAAAAATATATTCCAAGAAAATAAATAAATTATTTTAAATAGATTACTTAACATTTAAAAAATATATACTAAGGATAGGTCTAATTGGAAGTATTTTTGCGTCAACAGTGAATTGTTTTGGCAAAGTTTATTTTACAGTATATTAATGGCGCAGTTGTATTATGCCCTACTTTTGTTTCTATCTAGAGTCCGAGTTGTATTTCCCATTCAAAAATGGAATAACTCATTTAAAAAACTTATAATCACTATTTAAATCCCAAAATTTAAGATGTATTAATTCCACAATTTATTAGCCCCTTTATGAACCCAAACACGACTTGTATCAAATTAAAGATGGAACATTTTAATCCGAATATATTATACATTTACTTAAAGATTTAGTGTCTGGACCTAAAAAATATAATATCATAATACCTATAAAGTGGAATGTACTAATCTAAAACCGGAATATTTTATTTTAAAAATGGAATATTTTAAACAACAGAAGTTGGAATATCTTCATCTAAAAATTGAATATAGCTATTAAAAATGTAACATATTTAATACTTAATTTAACTGTGTTTTCTATCACAACTTGTGAATGTGAGGAATGCCAGGCCTCCACCGTGGTTCGGATTCCACGTTAAATTGTAGGTCCTCCATTTCATCTCACAATCACCCTACCATTACATTATTATTATTATTAGCACCGCGTCTTACTACCCGTTCGGGTTATACGCACTTACGCTAATGTGCAATGGTAGGGTGATTGTGAGATGAAATGGAGGACCTACAGTTTAACGTGGAATCCGAACCACGGTGGAGGCCTGGCATTCCTCACATTCACAAGTTGTGATTAATACACGTCTTGTCAGAGGTGAAGGAAGGGTTTAGCATTCAGATAAATCTGTGCCGGGACCGAGGATTGAACCCCGGACCCTCAGCACAGAAGTCTGACACCTTACCCCTAGACCACCAGGTCACCCCCTACCATTACACATTAGCGTAAGTGCGTATAACCCGAACGGGTAGTAAGACGCGGTGATAATAATAATAATAATAATAACTGTGTTTTGTGTAGATGAACATTTGAAAAGTTGCCAATAATAATAATAATAATAATAATAATATTAATAATAATAATAATAATAATAATAATAATAATAATAATAATAATAATAATAATATAATGTAGAAAGCGGTGGTCGCGGGCTGAAACATAAATAATCTATTCTAAACGCGCTACAACTGCAAATCATTGAGTCATTCCATTTGAGAAGTGACCTCTCCCCGGAGTGCAAGGACGCGTCATAACTTATCCCCTGTTTCTATTGCCCCCATCATGCCCCATTATATATTACACAGCTCGGTAGCTGCTTTCCCACACTCACGTGGCAATATTTGTCTTTGTGGAGGTAAGAACCAACTCACGTCAACGTAATAACCATCCGTCTTTCCTCCACCTGTTTACAAATAAACTAAGATATCCTAAGAAATATAAATATTGCACTTCATCTTATTACCAGCATGGTCTGCCCGCATTTAAATATAATGAGGTGAGGATGATGAAGGTAGAATTTAGAATAAATGCACCCGAACCTGCGGGGGAAACCATTTAGTAAAAAAACATTCCAAATATACCCGCCAAACCAGACAAGACAGGACTGAATTTTAATTAGCGTGTATACTTTTTTTTTAGCACTGCGTCTTACAACTCGTTTGGAGTATCCGCTTATGTACTAATTACGAAAATGGTTTTAGGGATTAATAAGGTAGTATAAAAAGGAAGTGTACCCCTATTTGCACGGTGGCCTGGTGGTCTAGGGGTAAGGTGTCAGACTTCTGTGCTTGGGGGTCCGAAGTTCAATCCTCGGTCCCGGCAGAGATTTATCTGATTGCCAAACCCTTACTTCATCCCTGACAAGACGTGTATTAATAACAACTTGTGAATGTGAGGAATGCCAGACCTCCATCGTGGTTCGGATCCCACGTTAAAATGTAGGTCCTCCATTTCATCTCACAATCACCCTACCATTTCACATTAGCGTAAGTGCGTATAACCCGAACGGGTAGTAAGACGCAGTGCTAATAATAATAATAGCCCCTATTTTCGTGGAGGTAGAGTGGATAACCATTTTGTAAAAACCCTCAGTACCCGACCGAGACACGAACCTCGATCTCCCCTTCACCGGCAGTCTAACCTATTGCGGGAGTGACGCGTTAGATCATTCGACCACCGAGGCGGGTTGTTTCGAACAATGACACATCTGTTCAATCGAAATCTCAAAGTTTAAAAATAATAATCTGTCTTAGAGCACTTTATTAACTCGACATAAAGAGTGAGGAATAACGAACTAAAGGCGAGACAGACAGAGGATCTGCTTGGAAATAGGTTCAACCATCTTTCAAACGACATCGTGGTCCTAGAAGGCTCGCTAGATTCGGGAGAAGGAGGGAATTGTTTTTGAGGGGGTGTTAAGAGAGAGAGGGGGGAATGTAATGGGGGGGGGGGGAAGAGGGGATGCCCTAACAAATGAAGCGCTCTGAAAGAGCACCTGCCCACCAGTTAACGCAAACAGGCCCTCGCCAGTAATAGGACACTTTTTTTTTTGTTCTTCTCATTTTAGATTTGTAGATCATGTAAAAGAATTAAAGAGAAGAAAAAAAAAAGAGAATAAGAAAATAAAGTGGAAGGCTAAAGAATGTTCCTCCTCCACGCATCATTTATAAATTCCTGCCCGCCAGTAGCTGTGAACTTCTTGTCTTGGAGAGAGAAAGAGAGAGAGTGTATGTGTTGTGTGTGTGTGTGTGTGTGTGTGTGTGTGTGTGTGTGTGTGTGTGTGTGTGTGTGTGTGTGTGGTGTTGTGTGTATGAGTGCGTGTGAGAGACTGTGTGTGTCGCCTGTTCTCGGTCGTGGGTGGATGAGGTTCGTATCTCCGTTATACCGCCTCTGAAGACAATAGTATCTCAGACCAATTTGTGTATTTTAATCAGCTTAGTTCTTGTTTCTCCCGCCGAGTATACTACCCGTCAGTCAGCGTTATCAGCATTTTGGAATCACGCTAATTGACGTAGAGAAGAGTAAAGTTGAATTTAGAGAAAGTGCACCCGTTTCGCTTAGAGAGAGAGAGAGAGAGAGAGAGAGAGAGAGCCTTCAGTTTCCCCGGACTTGAGTCGAACCGTCAACATCCCCTTTACCGGCAAACCAAACTAGATTCTCTTGACGTCTAATCCGCGTGGTCACCGATGCGGGTCACATAATATTAGACTATATTGTTGAGTGAAAGGTTCTTGGTTTGTTTTATTCCTTCTTGAGACCCTCGAACCTTGTTCAAGATCGTTGAGACAATATCACTTCAAACGTTAGTTAAATCACCTCTAACTGTTTCAAATAACGAAGTTATCGAGTTTTTTTTAAAACTAGCATGCAACCTCCTCGGTGGCGTAGTAAAGCCAGACTGCCGAGGACGGGGAAATCGACGTTCGAATCTCGGTCGGGTGAACTGCGGATGGTTTTTACTAAATCTTTTCCACTCTCCCTCCACGCAAATGCGAGTCCACTTCCTCTATATATAACCTTCCCAATTCCTAATCCATTAGAGTAATTAGTACATGAGCCTATAACCCGAACGGGTAGTAAGACGCTGTGCTTGGAAAAAACTGACATGCGTTTTATTTAATTCATTCATTTATAAACACGCAACTGCATTAGCGTGGAGAGAGTATGGGGAAACCACAATAATGACTCGCATGTGAACAATACATCTCTACTATACCCGGCCGAGATTTGAACCCCGGTCTCCCAGTCCAGTCTATCACGCATTATAACAATAGACCATCGAAGCGGGTCTGATTATTTTATAAATATAATTTATAAACTTTTAATTGATACACAACACAAACCATGTTTTTATTATAATTGTGTACCAACGATACTAATTACGAGTTAAGGATCACGCAGAAAGTGCGTTGTATAATCTCGTGATAGCTGCAATGATTGTTTCAGTACAAGTTTCTCTACTGAACTGAGTATGTTGTATCTGGCCAGAGTGTCGAAAAGTGGAGGGTGAAGATTGTCTCAGTCCGCTTGTTCTATTTCTATTGTTCACAATATTATTATTATTATTATTATATTATTATCATTATCACCACGTATTACTACCCATTCTGTTTATACGCACTTACTCTATGTGCAATGGTAGGGTGATTGTGAGATGAAATGGAGGACATACAGTTTAACCTGGAATCCGAACCACGGTGGAGGCCTGGCATGTTCACAATAAGATGGCAATAGAGTTTTATTGGGGACCCTTCATTCACTCTTTTCCACTGATTCCTAGATATTGTTTGGTAATTTCTACGACCCAGTCTTACCACCCGTCCGGTATACACGGGAGTAGGGATATACAAGGCAGCAACAATTAAATGAAATGTAACCACATTTACAGGTTAAGAAGAGTCTTAAAATAATGTAAGATAAAAAACAATCTCAGTCTACTTGGCCGGGATTCGAGCTCCAATATCCCAGAGATGAGCCTGAAATTTAGAACACGTGATCACTAGCTTAGTTTGGCAACATTTCCTTAAAAGCTGATTAATAATATTAAGAAGGTAACAACAACCAGTAGTGGTGGTCATGTGGACAGGGGCATCAGTCTCGACTAGTTTGGCTTCCCGACAGGGGACAGTGAGTGTGTGTGAGTGTGTGTGGGGGCGTGTCACAACAGATGACGTGTGCTCAGTCGCTATCAGCACCCAACAACCCACCCACGAGTCAGTCCGCATCTGTTCAGTTACTGTAGGCATTGCCCGAGGTCAAGCCTGGACCCTCTACACGTGGATTCGACTCTTCACTAGAACAACATGTATGTATATATTAATGACGCTAATGTGAGGAAGGGTGAGGAAGTTAAAATTTAAGGGAATATACCCATATTTGAATGGAGGAAGAGTGGGAAACTGTAGAGAAAAATCCCCAATTCGGAATTAGAATTCTGACCTTCATATCACCAGCAAACTAGATTCTATATGCCTGACATCCAGTCCGCCCACTCACCGGTAATGAAAATATACTAATGCTAATATGCTTTAAATATAATTATATAACTTTATTTGATAGAACTCATGTAACTAAATCTATTTCAAATGTTTCTATATGGAGAGGTTCATTTTATTTTACCAGTGAATAAAATATATCCAAGTATAGTTGGAATGTTTATCTTTACTTTGTTGAAGATCAGTGACGATAGATGGAATAAAGGCAGTTATGCAAATATATCTTAGTAGAGTTGGAATGTTTATCTTTACGTTTGTTGAAGATCAGTGAAGAGAGACGGAATAAAGGCAGCTATGCAAATATATCCTAGTAGAGTTGGAATGTTTATCTTCACGTTTGTTGAAGATCAGTGAAGAGAGATGGAATAAAGGCAGTTATGCAAATATATCCTAGTAGAGTTGGAATGTTTATCTTCTCGTTTGTTGAAGATCAGTGAGAGAGATAGAATAAAGGCAGCTATGCAAATTATCCAACTAGAGATGGAACGTTTATCTTCACGTTTGTTGAAGATCAGTGAAGAGAGATGGAATAAAAGCAGTTATGGAAATATAACCTAATAGAGTTGGAATGTTTATCTTCACATTTGATGAAGATCAGTGAAGAGAGATGGAATAAAGACAGCTATGGAAATATATCCTAGTAGAGTTGGAATGTTTATCTTCACGTTTTTTGAAGATCAGTGACGAGAGATAGAATAAAAGCAGCTATGGAAATATAACCTAGTAGAGTTGGAATGTTTATCTTCACGCTTGTTGAAGATCAGTCAAGAGGGATGGAATAAAAGCTCTTAGCTTCTTGTAGATTTGAAAGCCTGTGGATATAAGAAAACATTTTTTGTTGTAGACGTGTGCAGATGTAAGCCGTGCGTGCGGCTAACATCACTAGACTGCTATGAACAGTTCTAATGTAATGTGTGTTGGCTATGTCGAGAGGTGAGTTCTAATGTGTTGCGTGTTGGCTATGTCGAGAGGTGAGCTCCAATGGGATGTGTGTTGGCTATGTCGAGAGGTGAGTTCTAATGTAATGTGTGTTGGCTATGTCAAGAGGTGAGTTCCGATGTAATGTGTGTTGGCTATGTCGAGAGGTGAGTTCCAATGTGTTGTATGTTGACTAGGTCAAGAGGTGAGTTCCAATGTGATGCGTGTTGGCTATGTGAGAGGTGAGTTCCAATGTGTTGTGTGATGACTAGGTCAAGAGGTGTGTCCCAATGTTGGTTAGGTTGAGAGTTGGGTTCCAATGTGATGCGTGTTGGCTAGGTTGAAAGGTGAGTTCCAATGTGATGCGTGTTGGCTAGGTTGAAAGGTGAGTTCCAATGTGATACATGTTGGCTAGGTTGAGAGGTGAGTTTCATTGGGATGCGTGTTGGCTAGGTTGAAAGGTGAGTTCCAATGTGATACATGTTGGCTAGGTTGAGAGGTGAGTTTCAATGGGATGCGTGTTGGCTAGGTTGAAAGGTGAGTTCCAATGTGATACATGTTGGCTAGGTTGAGAGGTGAGTTTCAATGGGATGCGTGTTGGCTAGGTTAAGAGGTGATATTTAATGTGATGCGTGTGTATCATCCCACTCTCACTCTATTTAATTACGGCCACAATAGACTAAAAAGGAGGAGGGCGATATCTACGGGAATAATAATATGAAAAAGTAAAAACAGTTGGAGGTTAAAGAAATATTTGAATTATTTATTCAAAGTAACAAACATTGTTAAAACAACAAGCTGCATGGCCTTACAAGTCAAACTGAAGTGTGTTGGAAAACAAATAAATCGTGGCAATTTATTTCATGCGCAGTACGTTAAAAAAACTTTAAGGTATATAAATGTATTATATAAACTTTTTTAGAAGAGACCAATAAAATAAACAAAATTGTTGCTATTATTTAAAGAAACTATTCTAAATGATATCCAAACTTCTAATTCACCACAGTGAATCAAGACCAAACAAAATTAGGACCAAAAGTTTAATTTACTAAACACTACAAATATTGCAAAGAGCTTAATGAGCCTCTTTTAAATGGTTTGCAACGCGTCAGATTCACACCTGTGAATACAGACAAAACAATTTTAAATTTAAGGAATAAATTTAAATTTAAATATCGCACCAGATATTTACTTTAAGTTTTAACTCCTAAAAATTTTGCAAGATCACAAAGAACTTAATGAGACTCTTTTAAATGATTTACAACGCGTTAGATTCACACCTGTTAATACAGACAAAACAGTTTTTAGTTTAGGGAATAAATTTAAATTCAAACATCGCACCAGATACTTACTTAAAGCACAAAGGTTTGACTTCTCGACTAAACTCAAACCTTCGCGGAACCATTACCCGCATCACCTTTTAAAGAATTAAACAAGCTTCTCACATTTAAATTTCTAATAGTAAAACAAAGTTACTTTAGAAAACTTGTAAATTTTTCCTAAATGAATCAGCGAATATTAAAGTCAAAACTATATTAATCAACAAAAATAAGTTACTTTAACATTAACTTCAAAGAAAAGAAGTCTACAAACTATCCAAATAAAGAAACATTGCCAACTTAAAGAATGTAAGTTATTACTGATAGCAAAAAATTTAATATTTAACCTAAATATTGCAAAACACAAAAGGAACCAAGAAATGTGGCTACCTATTTAAAGCGAGAAAATAAATAGATAATAGCGCCCATGCGGCAACAGGAAGCATTAAGTGCTCCATAACAGAATTTACGTTTAAAAATAAAAAGTATTTAGCAAAACATTACCGATGCCTAAACTGACAGATTTCCATAATAAACTAAACCAAAGTTTTCAAGAAAATCAAACCCATCGCAGCAATATGTAGTTTATAGATTTAAACAAAGATATTATTATCAGCCATCCTGGTTAGATACTGTCCTAGTCCTGAAGAGGACTTCTCGTGGAAGTGGCAGATGTAATGGTCATTGACATTGTCTGTGTTCCCTCGTTATATAGGTCTAGTTGCAAGGTGGGAGTTTTACTTTGCTATTACGTCATTCACTAACATCAGGTTAGAAGGCTGCTTTGTTGTCATCACGTAGGCCAGGTTCTTGTTGTTTTGATATTCATCCGCCGCATTTGACTCATTTCCAAAACACGAACTCCAAGACACCGGACGAGCAGTGGTAGAGATACGCTGGCTTGATCACGTACGCCACCCTGGTGTCCATGAATATGAGTGGTCTTGTCTTATTACATCACGGGCCAATCAGAGCATTGCAAGCTCACTCCATTGGAACATCAGTTTTCTTCACAATTTGTAGCTTGTTTTAGACTTCTCTTCAATTTAGCATTCGTGGTGATAAGGCTGTACTTACAAGTAGCTCTACTCCGGCAGATATATGCGTGAGTAGAACACCTATATTTGACATAGTACGATTGTGATATTTAATAAAGCTGTACGTCTATGAGTACAAGATTATTTGGGGTAGTATTTCTATTGCAGGATGTCTATGAATATTAGCTTGTTTAGGGGTGGGTAGTAACATTGTCATATTAGCAGTACACGATATTGTTACATGTGTTGGTTAGGTTGAGAGATGAGTTTCAGTGTTAGATAGGTTGATAGGTGAGTTCCAATGTTGGCTAGGTTGAGAGGTGATGTAGGAAACACCTTTATGTTATTTCATGAAAATAAGCATTTTGCTGGTATGTTGTTTGGAGACGCTTAAAACAAATAGGGTAGTTAGTGTCTTGAATTGCTCTTATAGTGATCTACGAATCACTACTTAACTCTTTTCACTGCACGTGAGGACTAAAGGCCGTAGCATATATGATCTGGATTCGGAGACCATCCAATCCCCATTTGACCTCAACTTCTTGTTATTCTTATACTGGGTGATTGGTTGACTCCCGTTCAAGTCACAGTGTAGTAAGAAAGAAGGATCCATGTACTAAGTGAGTGCAAGTGTAGCTCTCAACCTGTTCAAGTTACAGTGTAGTAAGAAATAAGGCTCCATGTGCTAAGTGAATGTAAGAGTAGCTCTCAACTTGTTCAAGTAGTAATCAGTGAGTGCAAGAGTAGCTCTCAACCTGTTCAAGTTACAGTGTAGTAAGAAAGAAGGCTCCATGTGCTAAGTGAATGTAAGAGTAGCTTTCAACCTGTTCAAGTCACAGTGTAGTAAGAAGAAGAAAGAAGGTTCATGTACTCAGTGAGTGTAAGAGTAGCTTTCAACCTGTTCAAGTCACAGTGTAGTAAGAAGAAGAAAGAAGGTTCCCTGTAATCAGTGAGTGCAAGAGTAGCTCTCAACTTGTTCAAGTCACAGTGTAGTAAGAAATGTACTCAGTAAGTGTAAGTGGGTGTGTAAGAAGTGTAGGAGTGGATCTCGTCTGATGATGTCTTGTCTCATGTTGATCTTGTGAGGATGGTGAAGAGGGGGTAGGGGTGGCTAAGAGAGATGTGGGGGGTGATAAGGCTACTTGCCTGTGTGCGTCCAGTCCCGGTTCAAACCCTGCCTTGGGCTAACATCGTCTACAGAAACAATTTTTTTGTGAAAGGCGAACGTAAATCACTCACCCACCGACAGATACGCTCCAATCAAATAAGCGACGTGTGTGTGTGGGTCTGTGTTTATAGACATGGATAAGTCGTTATGGCACTGTCTCATTTATTCATATTGATTTATTCAAATTTCGTATTAGGTTTATAAAGTCAAACAGTTCAATCAGCTGGCACTTTTAGTTTGACGGTTTAGTACTATGTTTATATTAATTATTAATGGAATAATACAGGGTTGCCATTTTTTTAAATACAAAATTCCTTGTGTTTCTCAGAAGGAATTCCTATTTTACAAGCGGTGTATGGAGGAATAACAGATAATTTTTCGTAAAATTGGCTATCATGAAATCCTGCCATTGATGTTTAGAATAGTATATTTTGACCTTGAGTGGGAAATGTATGTAATTGTTATACAACCTGATGTTCCAAGGAGGAAGAAAAAGTTGCTTGTGGGGTAATGAAGCATAAATTAGAATTCATACCAATTATTTCTTCAGTTTGATTTTTCTTCTATGCAAAGGCCTATTAGGCCTACTTTTTAAACTTATTTCCTAAATTCACAAATATTCCAGTATTATTTTAGTTTTAGGTAAAATTTCCTATGAGTTCGGGGTTTTTCAGACAAGCCTTTATATTGCTTTTATTCCGTTGTATCCTGATAAGTTTTAGTGTTAAATCAATTAAATTGCCTTTTTGATGTTTATAAAAACTAAATGAGTGGTTGTTATGGGGTCTGGTTGTAGCGTGGCCAGTTCTAGTTTTAGGTAAGAATAAGTTTCATATAACCGCTTCGGTGGCCGCGTGTTCTAACGCGCTAATCTCAAGTTGGACTAGACTGCCGAAGACGAGGAGGTTAGGATTCGATCCCTGTTGGGTACACTGATAGTGGTTTTTCCTAAATTTTTTCCACTCTCCTTCACTAAAACGGGTGCACTTCTTGTAAATTAAGTCCTTCCTAATCCCTAACCTATTCGTGTGATTAGTACATAGGCGTATAACCTGAACAGGTAGTAAGACGCGGTGATAAGAATGTTTAACACACTAGCACTGTGATATTTTAATGATTAACGCTGAAGAAACCAAAGGCAAATGTTATATAATATAATTAAATAAATATGCCAAATATTATTTTGCTCTCAGCACGCCGACCTATCTTCCCCTCCACCGCGTAATTACGCTAATACAAGTGGATAGTTATAATTTTAAGGAAATGTATCGACACTTGCGTGGTGGGACGGTGGGAAACCATCTAGAAAAACTTTCACCTTTAAATACTTTGGCTGGGATTCGAACTCCACACCACCGGCAAACCAAACCAGACTGAAGTTAATGCCTTCACTCGTGTTTCAACCAACGAGTCTATTATCTTAAAGCAGCACTAATATTCGCCTGGACATAGAATGAAACCCAAATTGTAGGAAAACTATCTCTACCGAAGACGGCTCATAGCGAACGTTAATACTACCGGAGTCAGTATCTTGAACGTTCGGTTAGTCCTGGATGCGCTAACTGTACCGGAGTCTGGTGTCTTGAACGTTCGTCTAGTCCTGGATGTGCTAAACTGTACCGGAGTCAGGTGTCTTGATCGTTCGTCTAGTCCTGGATGCGCTAAACTGTACTGGAGTCAGATTCTTGAACGTTCGTCTAGTCCTGGATGCGCTAAACTGTACCGGAGTCTGGTGTCTTGAACGTTCGTCTATCCGGGGTGCGCTAAACTGTACCGGAGTCAGGTGTCTTGAACGTTCGTCTAGTCCTGGATGCGCTAAGCTGTACCGGAGTCAGGTGTCTTGAACTTCGTCTAGTCCTGGATGCGCTAAACTGTACGGAGTCAGGTGTCTTGAACGTTCGTCTAGTCCTGGATGCGCTAAACTGTACTGGAGTCCGGTGTCTTGAACGTTCGTCTAGTCCTGGATGCGCTAAACTGTTACGGAGTCCAGGTGTCTTGAACGTTCGTCTAGTCCTGGATGCGCTAACTGTACCGGAGTCAGGTGTCTTGAACGTTCGTCTAGTCCTGGATGCGCTAAACTGTACCGGAGTCAGGTGTCTTGAACTTCGTCTAGTCCTGGATGCGCTAACTGTACCGGAGTCAGGTGTCTTGAACGTTCGTCTAATCCTGGGTGCGCTAAACTGTACCGGAGTCAGGTGTCTTGAACGTTCGTCTAATCCTGGATGCTGCTAAACTGTACCGGAGTCCGGTGTCTTGAACGTTCGTCTAGTCCTGGCTGGCTAAACTTACCGGAGTCCGGTGTCTTGAACGTTCGTCTAGTCCTGGATGCGCTATACTTTACTCGAGTGTTCAGCGGGTTGATCTTTCAAACGTTACTTTACCTGAAATTCCTGGATGCGCTAAGCTGTACCGGAGTCAGGTGTCTTGAACGTTCGTCTAATCCTGGATGCGCTAAACTGTACTGGAGTCAGGTGTCTTGAACGTTCGTCTAGTCCTGGATGCGCTAAACTTTACCGGAGCCAGGTGTCTTGAACGTTCGTCTAGTCCTGGATACGCTAAACTGTACCGGAGTCAGGTGTCTTGAACTTTCGTCTAGTCCTGGATGCGCTAAACTGTACCGGAGTCAGGTGTCTTGAACGTTCGTCTAGTCCTGGATGCGCTAAACTGTACCGGAGTCAGGTGTCTTGAACGTCCGTCTAGTCCTGGATGCGCTAAACTGTACCGGAGTCAGGTGTCTTGAACGTTCGTCTAGTCCTGGATGCGCTAAATTGTACCGGAGTCAGGTGTCTTGAACGTTCTTCTAATTCTGGATGCGCTAAACTGTACCGGAGTCAGGTGTCTTGAACGTTCGTCTAATCCTGGATGCGCTAAACTGTACTGGAGTCAGGTGTCTTGAACGTTCGTCTAATCCGGGATGCGCTAAACTATATTTCTCGTCCAGTTGTTCAGCCGGGACTTGACCCTCTCCCCCACCAATAGCTGTTACTTTAAACCTGACAAATATTTACCTCGAGTTAAGTTCCAAGTAATCGTTAGAGCACGGTCTCGTCGCGAGTAGCAGTTTGTTGGAGGTCAGTGTCTGTTTCGAGATGAGACTGGAGCTTATTCGAGAATTGGCGGCACCCTTACCCGAGTGTAGCTCCCGTCTTGTTGCAGTTGTTTATTGTTATGGTCATAACAGAACATTCTGAGTTATTTGAGGAAAAACTTTTTAGAATTTAGAAGCGTTTGACCTTCCCTTCTCGTAATAAATGTTCACAATGTGAGTATTTTTTAACTTCATGAAGGCGGCCACCTTAATGGTGGAGGTGCAGGGAAACGTTAGTATAGGCCAGTGTTTTTGCAATTTTTATAGCAAAACTTTTTTTTAGTCAAAATAAATCAGACGATTCTATACAAACTTAGAGTTTAATTTTCTTCACATGGTGATATCAACACTTGTTGAATATCTGTCGAGGGTGTCCTGGAATTTCATGAAAAAAATTTCTCTTGATTTAAAAAGTTTTTCCAGCACCTTAGTTCAGTCGGTAGCGTGTTTGTCTTCTGAATTAAGGGTCCCTGGTTCAATTTCCGGCAAAGACGAAAAATTTATCATTGGTGAAATGTGGGTTTACCCTTTCACAGTAATGAATTAACAGCCGGGGAACTGGATGTTGTGCTTAGTCCTAGTCTTAAGTAATTATATTATAGGCATATGAAGCTACGACAGGCCTAGCCAGCTGCTAGTAGTAAAATATATGGCTTGAATAAAAAAACTGGTCCAAGCCGCAGACTGGAAACAGTAATGGAAGTAAAAATTTAAAAGTTTGTCATCTAATGCCGCTATCTCATGACAGATATTCCAACTGTTGAAGTCATCATGTGAAGAAAATTAAACTCTGTATGTTTTTACTGGAGCATATTTGATTTATTTTGACTAAAAAAGTTTTGCTATAAAAACTGTAAGAAAATACTGGCCCTTTCTCGTGCCCCTGTACCTTAACATAGTAAAGTATCTTATTAGAAAGAGAGGGCCGATGGGCAGCCAACTCATCTACATAGAGGAGAAGTAACTTTTAATTTGGTAACGTGTCTCTGATAACTGCTCGCAACCGGATGACGTAAATTCGGGTTAGGAAGTGAAATAAAAGTTATTGGTAACAACGGTGAGGAGCAAGTTAGTCTTATCTGTCCCATCTTTGATGGAGGGAGGATACCATAAGGGGGGGGGGAGAGGGGTTTTTAATTGAACATTCACCAATCAGATGCCGAGATACAGACTTGGGAACCGGTCTGTTTAAATACATTTTCTAGGATAGTTTTCAGATAACGTGCACAAGCTGTGTTATCATCAGCACCTGAGGAACCTTGGAAACGTGCTCTAGGGCAGGGCTGTCAAAGACGCGGACCACGAAACGATTTTATGCGACCCTTCTTGTGGGTTACGGCTTTTGATTATCACCCGCGAAAAAAATAACAGTCTTCGCAAAACTCGGGCGCAAACCTAGTTTCCCAGCCACGACTTCAAGTGCATTCCAACTCCAAAATGCCTCGTTTCAACGCGAATGCTCAGCATGAAAACGTAAGACCTGACCTTCAACTGTAACTGCGCAGTTTGCAATAAGACCCTTTTTATACTGGCAGAATCGAAAAAGGAGAAGATTTTTTTTAAATTCCCTACCAAGAAAGCTCTATTCGAAATTGGTGATTTGTACTTAAATGTCTCGATTTCGCGATTATTCAAAGAATTTTCTTCATGAATTATAACATTACAGATTATTATTATTAAATTATTATATTATTTTATTATTATTATTATATTAATATTATTAGCACCGCGTCTTACTACCGTCGTTATAGCCTTCCTATTGCATGGAGGTGATTGAGATAAATGAGGACTTACAGTTTAACTGATCCGACCACGGTGGCTGAATCCTCACATTACAAGTTGTATAATCAGTCTGTCAGAGGTGAAGGAAGGGTTGGCAATCAATAAATCTTATACAGAATGTTAATTTAATGATAAATAGCTCTCACATTTACAGCGATAGGCAACTACAATCGATATTGATATAGCTACTTTAGTAAATGGAAACTAACAACTGCAGAGCTCACATTAAAATGAATGATCAGCTATAAATTTATAAACAATTTGTATCTTGTCTAGTATTTCAATAAGAACTTTAATAACAATATGAATTTTCTTTATTACGAAATGTAAGAAGTGCTTGCTAAACTTAACGGTTGGACTCTCCATATATATTTAATACCTGCACTGTATTTATAGTTCCAGATGCGGCCTTCGGGTTGATATTTTTTTAATGGTGGCCCTGTATACCTAAAATTGGACAGCCCTGGTCTGGTGAAAGGAGAAACCCACATTTCACCAATGATACATTTTTCGGCCGTGACGGGAATTGATAGTGGGACCCTTAGCTTAGTAAACAGTCACGCTCCACACCCTAGTCGGGTAATCAAAGAAAAATGTAGTATATAAAGTTTTTAGTTGTGATCCTCATTGTATTCAGTTTATTGCACACACAATATGTCCGATATTTAGTCCTTGATATTCCAGCTTGTTGGAACTATCTATGATCAGCTTGCAAGAACATTTTGGATACAAATAAATAAATTAATATTTATTGGGATGAAAGAATAAATGTGCTTTATAATTTTCTGTACACCTTCCTCTTCACTTGGATGTACTTTACGGACAATTTTAAAAATAGTCTCATGTGACAACAAAAACCTTATCTTGGACTTCGCTTTTCATTTAAAGCGTGCCCTCCACACCTCCCCCACCCTCAGTGTCTTGGGGCCAGAGTAAGGAGCTCGTCTTGTCTTCCTCTGGGACGACTCTTAAGCACCCAACAAAACTCGTCTTTAACTTCCTCTAGGACGGCTCTTAAGCACTCAACAAAACTTGTCTTGTCTTCCTCTAGGACGGCTCTTAAGCACTCCAACAAAACTCGTCTTGTCTTCCTCTGGACGCTCTTAAGCACTCCAACAAAACTTGTCTTGTCTTCCTCTAGGACGAGCTCTTAAGCACCCAACAAAACTTGTCTTGTCTTCCTCTAGGAAGGCTCTTAAGCACCCAACAAAACTTGTCTTGTCTTCCACTAGGGCGACTCTTAAGCACCCAACAAAACTTGTCTTGTCTTCCTCTAGGACGGCTCTTAAGCACTCAACAAAACTTGTCTTGTCTTCCTCTAGGACGGCTCTTAAGCACTCAACAAAACTGTCTTGTCTTCCTCTAGACGGCTCTTAAGCACTCAACAAAACTTGTCTTGTCTTCCTCTAGGACGGCTCTTAAGCACCCAACAAAACTTGTCTTGTCTTCCCTAGGGCGGACTCTTAAGCACCAACAAAACTTGTCTTGTCTTCCTACTAGGACGACTCTTAAGCACCAACAAAACTTGTCTTGTCTTACTCTAGGCGGACTCTTAAGCACCGAACAAAACTTGTCTTATCTTCCCTAGGGCGCTCTTAAGCACCAAACAAAACTTGTCTTGTCTTCCACTAGGACGCGCTCTTAAGCACCCAACAAAACTTGTCTTGTCTTCCTCTAGGACGGACCTCTTAAGCACCCAACAAAACTTGTCTTGTCTTCCACTAGCGGACGACTCTTAAGCACCCAACAAAACTTGTCTTGTCTTCCACTAGGGGACGACTCTTAAGCACCCAACAAAACTTGTCTTGTCTTCCACTAGGGCGACTCTTAAGCACTCAACAAAACTTGTCTTGTCTTCCTTAGGACGGACGGCTCTTAAGCACTCAACAAAACTTGTCTTTTTCCTCTGGACGACTCTTAAGCACCCAACAAAACTTGTCTTGTCTTCCTCTGGGACGGCTCTTGAGCACCCAACAAAACTTGTCTTGTCTTCCTCTGGGACGGACTCTTAAGCACCCAACAAAACTTGTCTTGTTTCCTTGGGACGGCTCTTAAGCACCCAATAAAACCTGTACCACCTCCTAAAGAGCAAGTGCCTGATTGAGAAACGCATCGGAATACTCCCATCACGTGTGTCATTGACGAGCTCCTTCTATTTCAGCGGTTACCCTTCATCTCCATCTCCCTCCCTCTCCGTCTTTATTCGGGGAATGCTGAGGATCTTTTGTCTCGTCAGTTCTCTCTCTAGCTGCCAAATAGCTTCCCCCTTACCCCCCTGAATTAGAGACGTCCGTGGCGTCGCGGCGACAATAGACGAGAAAAACACGCGCCGCTGACGTTTTGCCGGGGAGACACGAATTGACGGGTTGGGTGCGCTAATGAGTCAAGTGTTCCGCCGACAGAGATAAGTCGTGCACACTCCAGACTCATTACAAGGGACGTAATCAATATTAATTAACACAACAGTAACAATCATTGTTTTAATAAATAGCAAACCATCTTAGAAATATTGTTTCTTAATCAATACTGATGTGACCCACTTCGGTGGCTACGTGGTCTAAGGTGTCACTCTCACGGTAGACTAAACTGCCGATGACTGGGAGATTGAGGTTCGAATCTCGGTCGGTGTACCCAAGCTGGTTTTTCCTAAATGGTTTTCTACTCTCCCTCCACGAAAATACGGATACACTTCCTATAAATATAACTTCCCTAATCCTTAAAATCATTATTGTAATTAGTACATAAGCGTATAACCTAAACGGTTAGTAATATGTGGTGCTAAAAAAACCTGATGTGGAAAATAAATTTACATTATAATATTATTATTTTTTTTTTATATATTTAAACTTAGTTGAAATCTGTACAGCTCATACATGTTCATGCCATGTCGTAGCAGTGGCTGAGATGTCTGGGGCGTTGCATTTAATCGCAGGTCAGGGTTTGAGCCTCAGCTAAGTGGGGTTTGTCTTTATACTCTTCAAGTTAATGCAGTCGCACTTCTTCTAAGTCACCCTTTTCATCCTTATCCCTGGATTAAAAAATTACAGATGCTTGGGGTACACGTAGCAATAAGACACATTCCTACCATTGTTAGTCCCGTGACATAGTGTGGGGGTCGCTTCTTCAATTCTTGATGGAACCTTTTATTATATTGATTTGTTTGTTGTATCACCCAGATAAATTATTATTATTATTAGCACCGCGTCTTACTACCCGTTCGGGTTATACGCACTTACGCTAATGTGTAATGTTAGGGTGATTGTGAGATGAAATGGAGGACCTACAGTTTAGCGTGGAATCCGAACCACGGTTGTGCATTCTCTCAGTTCACGAGTTGCTTTTAATACACTTTTATCTAGGTTAAAAAAGAAGTGCTTTGGCAATACAATTTACATATTAGTCCGTGACATAGTGGGGTGACGACTTCTCAATCATGAGTTGAACCTTTACCTAGACTGATTGGTATCCCCAGATAAAGTTGGAAGTTGATTGATGGTTTTTTGTTCTAGGTTAAGTTAGTCTGTAAGTCAATGTGTTTTGATATGGTAGTGAACAAAGCAGTCCTTCTTCTGAATATGTTGTCCTTATTTGTGTGTACCACACATCCGGAACAAGATCGTCAGGAAGAGAAAGGTAGGATTTAGAGGAAATGTACTCGTATTCACGTGGACAGAGAGAATCGGAAGCTATCTCAGGGTGTTAACCGAACTATGTAAACCATATTTAATGACTTCTCATCACCAAAACATGCTAAAAGAAATTCTTAGCACCCCTCAGATTAAGAGATTCATTTCTAATATTTTCTCATCCATGGTAAGTTGTAGTTACTTAAGATAACGTTGAGCAAAGCATAATAAATATATTCTCAACAGACATTGAACTAGTTCATTCAGTTAAAAACTAATTTAATGACGTTTTATGACTGATAGAAACAAGGAGACAAGAGGGAGAAGGAAGAGAGGAGAGTCAAACGATTCAGAGGAGACAAGGGAGACAGGGGAGAAAGGAAAACAAGTGAGACAGGGGAGAAGAGGAAAGGAAGGAGAGTCAAACGATACAGAGGAGATCAAGGGAGACAGGGGATACAAGGAAAACAAGGGAGACAAGAGGGAGAAGGAAAGGGAGTCAAACGATACAGAGAGACAAGGGAAACAGGAATACAAGGAAAACAAGGGAGACAAGAGGGAGAAGGAAGAAAGGGAGTCAAACGATACAGAGAGACAAGGAACAGGATACAAGGGAGACAAGAGGGAGAAGGAAGAGAGGGGAGTCAAACGATACAGAAGAGACAAGGGAAACAGGAGAATACAAGGAAAACAAGGGAGACAAGAGGGAGAAGGAAGAGAGGGAGTCAAACGATACAGAGGAGACAAGGGAACAGGGGATACAAGGAAAACAAGGAGACAAGAGGAGAAGGAAGAAGAGGGAGTCAAACGATACAGAGGAGACAAGGAGACAGGGATACAAGAAAACAAGGGAGAAGAGGGAGAAGGAAGAGAGGGGAGTCAAACGATACAGAGGAGACAAGGGAGACAGAGGATACAAGGAAAACAAGGGAGAAGGAAGAGAGGGAGTCAACGATACAGAGAGACAAGGGAGACAGAGAACAAGAAAAACAAGGAGAAGAAGAGAGGGGAGTCAAACGATACAGAGGAGACAAGGAAACAGGAAACAAGGACACACCACACACCCCACCCCCTCTCTCACCTATACAACGGGCCAACATCTCATCCCTTCGGACGAGAATAGCTGAGGAGTAGAGGAAAATACTTGACACGGTCATGGCTGATGAGGATATACCTTACACTCTCTTACACTCTGCGCTGGTTATACTAGACCTTACACTCTTACACTCTGCAGCTGGTTATAATAGACCTTACACTCTCTTACACTCTGCGCTAGTTATAATAGACCTTACACTCTCTTACACTCTGCGCTGGTTATATAGACCTTACACTCTCTTACACTCTGCGCTGGTTATAACTAGACCTTACACTCCTTACACTCTGCGCTGGTTATAATAGACACTTACACTACCTCCTTACACTCTGCGCTGGTTAATACCTTACACCGTGTAAGCCAACTCTCTTACACTCTGCGCTGGTTATAATAGGACACTTAACACACTCCTTACACTCTGCGCTGGTTATACTAGACCTTACACTCTCTACACTCTGCCTGGTTATAATAGACCTTACACTCTCTTACACTCTGCGCTGGTTATAATAGACCTTACACTCTCTTACACTCTGCGTGGTTATAATAACCTTACACTCTCTACACTCTGCTGGTTATAATAGACCTTACACTCTCTACACTCTGCGCTGGTTATAATAGCCTTACACTCGTCAGTTAAATAGACTTAACCCCTAACGCTGGTTATACTAGATTACACTTCCACATCTTGTATACTATACACTCTGTGCTGGTTATAATAGACCTTAACTCCTCTATAAAGCTTACCTGGCTGGTATAATAACTAAGACTTGCTGTTATAATGACTAACACTCTGTGCTGGTTAATAGACCTTACACTCCTTCACTCTGCACTGTTATACAGACTTACACTCTCTACACTCTGCGCTGGTTATAATACCTTACACTCTGCGTGGTATACTAGACTAACACTCTGCTGGTTATAATAGACCTTACACTCTCTTACACTCTGGCTTTAACTAGACCTTACACCTCTTACACGTTATGCTTAATAAACCTAGACAAACTACACAAAATGTGCTGTAGTTCTTCAATAATATCTTACATAACAAGAATTCTCCACGGTGGTCAAATTCTGAGCTGTCAGTCTCACAATAGTAGATAAACGTCTTACTTTAAGTCAACATTGATAAATTTTACTATCTTAGTATTACTTTATATATTATATTAATAAATTTAAAAAAAGTGACAGCTGAAAACACATGACTGCTGTATGGATATAGAAAGTAGTTAGTACTTCATAACATTAAATACGGCCCTTGCCACCAGAACCCAACTTAGGACGTTAATTCAAACCACCGTGGAGGGAATCAACTAAATCTTATTGCGATAAAATGTTCGACCTTTCAGGGACTCGCACCCCATACGCATAGATCAGAAGTCTCGTTGGATGAGCTAAGACTCCGTAATGAATGGCGCAAAGCCCCACCCCTCCACCCCCTCTTTTTGAAATGATCTGTATTAATAACGTAGAGCCCAGCTGTGTCTTCTATTCTTGGGCTACCAACAGAAGCGTAGGATGTTTGTCTGCCTCTGAAATAATAACGTCGGAGCTCCCGTGTTATATTGGAACATCCACCTGTGTGACACCGCCAGGCACTCACTAGCACCGGCTGGGGGGCGGAGCACATCGTCCTGGCAATCTGACCACAAGGGGAAGTCACTGTAACAACACCTTATGTTCCCACAGACACACACACCGTGTAGTCATATCAGGGGAGCAGGATCAGAATGCTGAAATAGTGACACAAACAAAGAAGTCAATCTAGTCTTGTCTGGACGGAGAGATCGGGCTTGAATACGAGGTGGTATCCTAAGATTTTACAAATGGTTTACAAGCCTCCACACGCAAATGTGGGCACATTTCCTCTAAAATCTACCTTTCTTATTCTTACCACTTCAGTGTAATTTAATTTGTGTGTCCGAACAGGATGTAAAACGGGAAGTAAACAAAAAGAAACTAAGCCAAGTGTCCGTTCTTGAGCGGTTATTACATTTCTGTATCCATTAACAAAATACTCAAGAAAACTTTCATTAATTAGACACAATATAACGTTCTCAATCAAGCTCTAACCTAAATCATATAACAGGTTTTACTGTTACTCGTATCTGACATCGCACATCACTACTACTAGCGACTAGACTATTACAAAGTAAAAAGTTTGAGTAACTAAAGTAAGAAGAGAGGGTGTAAGCGTGTCAACATAAATAAAGCACTCCCGTATGTCCTGTTGAGATATGAACTCCAACCTGCCAGGTCAGAGTCAAGCTATCTGTTGATATAAAAACAAAATTGTCCAACTTGTGGAGTTGGTTCGTTTTCCCGCCACGACCAGCCAATAGAAATAAAGCCGACTATTTGTCTGTTACCCAGAACTTCTTTATCTCGGGCTATGTATCGACAAGTGACAATTACGTCCTCACGGAACCGAATAAACCTCAAGAGTGCCACAATCCGTTACGTAACCGATAAAAGTAATGAGAGGGAGTCGAACGGGTTTAAATCACTCCGCCTCCAGGAGACACACCTTCAACTACCTATAACCGCCCCACGTTAAGTTGAACATGAAAGGCGCTACGATTCATTTCCTCGCGAGCCGATAAAACAAAGGTTTTTAAATTTATGAATGTTCTGCTGTATAACTTCGACTACCCTTGCACCTTCTAATAATGTGGCACCAATTTCCAGAGCTGGGGATCGAAACAAACACTTTGTAGATAGTGGTAGGCGACCGCTGATTGACGCCTTCATGCTCTCATTCTCAGGAAAACAAAATTTAAATTTGATTTTTCTTTAGGCTGGGAAAGACTGGATGATCCGTCTATACCTGTCATCACCATCACCAACCAAGCGCTCATTATCAAGATCTGACAGAAAAGACAAACCAAATAGATGCATGGTTTATAGACCAGGTAAGACAGAATACTCTCCCTGTACCTGTCAACCGGCCAAGACAGAATACTCTCCCTGTCCTAAGAATGAATACTCTACCTGTACCTGTCGACGAGCCAATACAGAATACTCTCCCTGTACCTGTCGATCAGCCAAGACAGAATACTCTTCCTGTACCTGTCGACCAGCCAAGACAGAATACTCTCCCTGTACCTGTCGACCAGCCAAGACAGAATACTCTCCCTGTACCTGTCGACCAATCAAGACAGAATACCCTCCCTGTACCTGTCAACCAACCAAGACAGAATACTTTCCCTGTACCTGTCGACCAGCCAAGACAGAATACTTTCCCTGTACCTGTCGACCAGCCAAGACAGAATACCCTCCCTGTACCTGTCGACCAGCCAAGACAGAATACTTTCCCTGTACCTGTCGACCAGCCAAGACAGAATACTTTCCCTGCACCTGTCAACCAGCCAAGACAGAATACTCTCTCTGTAACTGTCGACCAGCCAAGAGAGAATACTCTTCCTTTCCCCTAAGAATGAATACTCTCCCTGTAATAAGACAGAATACTCACCCTGTACTTGTAGACCGGCCAGGACAGAATACTCTCCCTGTACCTGTTGGCCGGCCAAGACAGAAAACTCTCTTTGTACTTGTCGACTCCATCACCAACCAAGCAGACCCAGCCAGCCACAAGAGCTAAGAGAAAGGATAAACCAAACAGGTGTATAGTTTGTTGAGCCTCGTCCAAAGGAATTGTCCCGCGAGATGAAATATGCGATGGCTGGTCCTGTGTCCAAACACTCCCCCCACCCTTTCACTTCCCCCGCTAGATGTCAGTTCTCTAGTTATGAAGATTGTTCATTCATCTTTCTAAATATATGAATTTGGTTGTTTGTTTTTTTGTTTTATCTGCGCGATGTGTCTTCACGGCTGGTTAGCTTCGCCATCTTTTATCTTCTTGGGTGAAACGTATCTTATCAAACAATGTGAGATTCTCACGCGTGGACGATAATGTTGAACTGTTCCTAGTATTTAGCACAGTGTTGAGCTGTTCCTTGTATTTACTACAGTGTTGAGCTGTCCCTCATATTTAGTACAGTGTTGAGATTTCCCTCGTATTTACTACAGTGTTGAGCTGTCCCTTGTATTTAGCACAGTGTTGAGCTGTCCCTCATATTTAGTACAGTGTTGAGATTTCCCTCGTATTTACTACAGTGTTGAGCTGTCCCTCATATTTAGCACAGTGTTGAGCTGTTCCTTGTATTTACTACAGTGTTGAGCTGTTCCTCATATTTAATACAGTGTTGAGATTTCCCTCGTATTTACTACAGTGTTGAGCTGTTCCTTGTATTTAGCACAGTGTTGAGCTGTCCCTTATATTTAGCACACGGTAGAGCTGTTCCTCGTATTTAGCACAGTGTTGAGCTGTTCCTTGTATTTACTACAGTGTTGAGCTGTCCCTCATATTTAGTACAGTGTTGAGATTTCCCTCGTATTTACTACAGTGTTGAGCTGTCCCTCATATTTAGTTCAGTGTTGAGCTGTCCCACGTATTTATTACAGTGTTGAGCTGTCCCTCATATTTAGTACAGTGTTGAGCTGTCCCTCATATTTAGTACACGGTTGAGCTGTTCCTAGTATTTAGTACAGTCCTGAACTGTCCTTCATATTTTAGCACAGGGTTGAGCTGTTCCTCATATTTATGTAACATTGGCTTGTACTGCTAATATCACAATGTTACTACCCGCCTCAATTAAGCTTATGCATGTAGAAATCCTGCAATATAATTACTAGCAAGACTAGCTTAGTATAATACTACCCCAAAT
Organism: Timema podura; assembly: GCA_033556935.1. Classification (NCBI taxonomy): domain Eukaryota; kingdom Metazoa; phylum Arthropoda; class Insecta; order Phasmatodea; family Timematidae; genus Timema; species Timema podura. Next base: position 50,157,795 of record JAVRXN010000005.1, read on the forward strand.
AAACTTATACCCATAGACATCCAGCGTTATTAAATATCACATTATCACTATGTCTTATATATAGGTGCTCTACTCACTATTTGTCTTTTCCCGGCTAGCGTGACTTCCGTAACCAGCCGGTTCACACCAAATGCTAAAACGAAGAGAAGTCTTAGCAAGCTATGAATAATGCAGCAACAAGACGTTACAATAGAGAAGTCCAGAAATACGCTGATTGGCCCAACTGGGTTGTCCCGGCTGGCCACTCACTAAGTTCACTGCAACTTACCTATTCTACGTGACTGAATGCACGTAACTAGAGTCTGCAGCCGCTCACCATGTGTCCGGTGTTCGAGCCTTGGGGACAAGTCAAATGGATCTACAACACATAAAAGATGAAATAGTAAATAATATTTGGAATAAATGGTGAAGTTCTCCCTCTCTCTTCTTATTGTTAGGATATGCACTAAGCTGCCTAGATTTATTACAGGCTAGGCAGTAAAATTCTGCCACTGCTGACATGTCATCAATATCATCACTACTGCCGTCAAAAATATTATATCAATTTTTTAGTAAATTTTTAAAATTAAAATTAAAAATCTTTAAATTAAAAATAGAATAAGTTTAAGAAACAACACAGTACGAATGCTCCATGTAGACTGGTTTTCTCCAGCCGGGTAGGAAGAGTGATGAGCAATGTGCGAAGATAGGAGTGATGTGTAATGTGTGGAGATAGGAGTGATGTGTAATGTGTGGAGATAAAAGTGATGTGTAATGTGCGGAGATAGGAGTAATGAGTGATGTATAATGTGTGGTGATAGGAGAGATGTGTAATGTGTGGAGATAGGAGTGATGTGTAATGTGCATAGATAGGAGTGATGTACAATGTGTGGAAATAGGAGTGATATGTAATGTGCGGAGATAGGAATGATGTGTAATGTGTGGAGATAGGAGTGATGAGTGATGTATAATGTGTGGAGATAGGAGAGATGTGTAATGTGCGGAGATATGAGTGATGTGTAATGTGTGGAGATAGGAGTGATGTGTAATTTGTGAAGATAGGAGTGATGTGTAATGTGTGGAGATAGGAGTGATGAGTGATGTGTGGAGATAGGAGTGATGAGTGATGTATAATGTGTGGAGATAGGATAGACGTGTAATGTGCGGAGATAGGAGTGATGTGTAATGTGTGGAGATAGGAGTGATGTGTAATGTGTGGAGATAAAAGTGATGTGTAATGTGCGGAGATAGAAGTGATGTGTAATGTGTGGAGATAGGAATGATGTGTAATGTGTGGAGATAGAAGTGATGTGTAATGTGCGGAGATAGGAGTGATGTGTAATGTGTGGAGATAGGAGTTATGTGTAATGTGTGAAGATAGGAGTGATATGTAATGTGTGGAGATAGGAGTGATGAGTGATGTGTGGAGATAGGAGTGATGAGTGATGTATAATGTGTGAAGATAGGAGAGATGTGTAATGTGTGGAGATAGGAGTGATGTGTAATGTGCGGAAATAGGAGTTATATGTAATGTGCAGAGATAGGAATGATGTGTAATGTGTGGAGATAGGAGAGATGTGTAATGGGCGGAGATAGGAGTGATGTGTAATGTGTGGAGATAGGAGTGATGTGTAATGTATAATGTGTGGAGATAGGAGTGATGTGTAATGTGCGGAAATAGGAGTGATGTGTAATGTGCGGAGATAGGAGTAATGTGTAATGTCTAATGTGTGGACATAGGAGTAATGTGTAATGTGCGGAGATAGGAGTGATGTGTAATGTGTGTAGATAGGAGTGATGAGTGATGTGTGGAGATAGGAGAGATAGGAGTGATGTGTAATGTGTGGAGATCGGAGTGATGTGTAATGTGTAATGTGTGGAGATAGGAGTGATGTGTAATGTGCGGAGATAGGAGTGATGTGTAATGTGCGGAAATAGGAGTTATATGTAATGTGCGGAGATAGGAATGATGTGTAATGTGTGGAGATAGGAGAGATGTGTAATGGGCGGAGATAGGAGTGATGTGTAATGTGTGGAGATAGGAGTGATGTGTAATGTGTAATGTGTGGAGATAGGAGTGATGTGTAATGTGCGGAGATAGGAGTGATGTGTAATGTGCGGAGATAGGAGTAATGTGTAATGTGTAATGTGTGGACATAGGAGTGATGTGTAATGTGCGGAGATAGGAGTGATGTGTAATGTGTGGAGATAGGAGTGATGAGTGATGTGTGGAGATAGGAAAGATGTGTAATGGGCGGAGATAGGAGTGATGTGTAATGTGTGGAGATCGGAGTGATGTGTAATGTGTAATGTGTGGAGATAGGAGTGATGTGTAATGTGCGGAGATAGGAGTGATGTGTAATGTGCGGAGATAGGAGTGATGTGTAATGTGCGGAGATAGGAGTGATGTGTAATGTGCGGAGATAGGAGTGATGTGTAATGTGCGGAGATAGGAGTGATGTGTAATGTGCGGAGATAGGAGTGATGTGTAATGTGTGGAGATAGGAGTGATGAGTGATGTGTGGAGATAGGAGAGATAGGAGTGATGTGTAATGTGTGGAGATCGGAGTGATGTGTAATGTGTAATGTGTGGAGATAGGAGTGATGTGTAATGTGCGGAGATAGGAGTGATGTGTAATGTGCGGAAATAGGAGTTATATGTAATGTGCGGAGATAGGAATGATGTGTAATGTGTGGAGATAGGAGAGATGTGTAATGGGCGGAGATAGGAGTGATGTGTAATGTGTGGAGATAGGAGTGATGTGTAATGTGTAATGTGTGGAGATAGGAGTGATGTGTAATGTGCGGAGATAGGAGTGATGTGTAATGTGCGGAGATAGGAGTAATGTGTAATGTGTGGACATAGGAGTGATGTGTAATGTGCGGAGATAGGAGTAATGTGTAATGTGTGGACATAGGAGTGATGTGTAATGTGCGGAGATAGGAGTAATGTGTAATGTGTGGACATAGGAGTGATGTGTAATGTGCGGAGATAGGAGTGATGTGTAATGTGTGGAGATAGGAGTGATGTGTAATGTGTGGATATGGAAGTGATGTGTAATGTGTGGAGATAGGAGTGATGAGTGATGTGCGCACTCCTCGGCATGCACGTACCCTAACGAACGAGCACAAACGAACAAAAACTTATGGTGTGGACGGGACAACAATCACAAACGAGCACGAAGAAATGAACATCACCGAATGCGATTCACCAGCTTGTCGGTACTTCAAAGAAAAAGTGTTGGTTTTTGTTCGTTCCTTGGGGTGGTCAAATGATACAATATTTTAATTTTTCAGATACTTAGAAAATCTCCCTGTTGTTTGGAATCCTGATCCCTACTATAAAATAGAACACAAGAAGAATGGCGCTTGGTTAATCTTGACCAAGTACAACACTACGCCTGAAGAAGTTAAAAAAGAAATGGCAGGCAGTCTTTAAAAATAAATATAATTATTTCAATAAATGTGGAGATTAAACATAGAATCTCGATAAGACTATGGTAGTAATTTTTTTTAGTTTAATGTTTTTTTAGGTATCATATCTTTATCTTTAACTTTATTTAGCACAGCGTCTTACTATCCGTTCGGGTTATACGCTTAAGTACTAATTACGCTAATGGATTAGAAATTGGGAAGGTTGAATATAGGGGAAGTGAGCCCACATTTTCGTGGAGGGAGAGTGGAAAACCATTTAGGGGGAAAAATAAGTTCACCCGACCGAGATTCGAACCTCGATCTCCCCGTCCTCGGCAGTCGAGCTCAACACGACTAGCCCGTTAGCTAACTACGCCATCGAGGCGGGTGGTATCATATCGAAGAGAAGGAATGAAATAAGTATCTCATTCGGGTTTAGGAACCTTAGACAAAGCAATTTCTAAACGGTTCGCCTACCAATACATGATGTTTATGAGGGATCGCTGTACGCCACAACATCCATATTTTGAATATTAAATAGATCTGTTCTATACGGAGCGTCAACGAACACTACACTTTTCTGTCTGATTGATCGTTTCTGTTTATTCGCGTGCGTCCATGCACATGTGCGCGTTTATGTTCGCTTGTGCTCACACTTGTATGTCTGTGTTCGTTCGTTAGGTGTGTACGTGGCCCTATGTTTGATCCCAGGTGGTGTACAATGAGCACATGAGCAAGTCCTGCTATCTCGCGGCATCAGAATCACATAATGTCATAGGCTAAGATAGTTTGTAAGTCGTGTGTTGATGTAATGTGTGTTTGTTCAAAAGGTGAAGATAAAGTGTGCCAATAAATAAATACATTTATGTTACTTGTTGGCACAGAGAGTTGTAGGTGAGACTTCAGGAGAAGTTTCAGAAGCAATCAAATTGTGGGCTGCGTTGTAAATGTCACACACATTCATCTCCGCCAGCCTTTCTTCTTCCCGACTGTGACACAAGATTCTCTTGGAGTTATTTGGTGATTAGACAAACAGAGGAATATATTAACACTCCTAGCATATCTCACAGAGTACAAGGACGTTACGAAACTTATGACACAACATAATCATCTATAACACTTGTTCCTTCTAATTACAACCATAATAATTTTAAATTACAATCATGTTTTAATATTATTGTTTTTTTTATTCCAACTAGTTTTTAAATTCAAGCTAACAAAATAATACAATACAGTGAGTCGAATCGGTGGTCTCAAGGTTTAAGGCATCATTCTCGCATTAGACTGGATTGCCATTGACAGGGAAATTGGAGTTCAAATCCCGTTCAAGTATACAGAGGGAAGTTCTTTCTAAGTGGTTTTATACTCTCATTCCACACAAATGCTGATACATTTACTCTATATTCATCCTTCCTCATCGCTATTCTATCAGTTTAATAATGCGAATAGGCCGCATGGGCAATACGACTTGCTTCACACACAAAACAAAGGAGAATTCTCAAAACAAATTTAATTAACTGGTCATGATTAAATAAATGAAAATCATAAAAGCTTGCTTTCAAATTTTAACGAGCGATTATAATTTTAATTTGAAACACAATTATTGCTTTTATCTTATATGATTTTACCCAGCCACGTTTGGAAACAAACCACTTTCTGCAGCACATTTAATCTGGAATATAATTAAATAATTGGACGCTATCTACCAAAATAAAGGCCAATAATTACCTTTCAAGTCACCGACTTATGATTTCCGGCGCAACGTGCCCTGTTTTCTAATAATTATTTGTTGTTCTGAGAGTATTAGACTTCCTTTTCTATATATGACATGTATAAATGTAGTTTTTATACGACATGTAGAATGTAGTTTCTTTATATGACATGTAGAAATGTAGTTTTTATACATGTAGAATGTAGTTTCTTTATATGACATGTAGCAATGTAGTTTTTATACATGTAGAATGTAGTTTCTTTATATGACATGTAGAAATGTAGTTTTTTTATACGACATGTAGAATGTAATTTCTTTATATGACATGTAGCAATGTAGTTTTTTATACGACATGTAGAATGTAGTTTCTTTATATGACATGTAGAAATGTAGTTTTTTTATACGACATGTAGAATGTAATTTATTTATATGACATGTAGCAATGTAGTTTTTATACATGTAGAATGTAGTTTCTTTATATGACATGTAGCAATGTAGTTTTTATACATGTAGAATGTAGTTTCTTTATATGACATGTAGAAATGTAGTTTTTATACGACATGTAGAATGTAATTTCTTTATATGACATGTAGCAATGTAGTTTCTTTATATGACATGTAGAATGTAGTTTATTTATATGACATGTAGCAATGTAGTTTTTATACATGTAGAATGTAGTTTCTTTATATGACATGTAGAAATGTAGTTTTTTATACGACATGTAGAATGTAGTTTCCTTATATGACATGTAGCAATGTAGTTTTTATACATGTAGAATGTAGTTTCTTTATATGACATGTAGAAATGTAGTTTTTTATACGACATGTAGAATGTAGTTTCTTTATATGACATGTAGAAATGTAGTTTTTTATACGACATGTAGAATCTAATTTATTTATATGACATGTAGCAATGTAGTTTTTATACATGTAGAATGTAGTTTCTTTATATGACATGTAGCAATGTAGTTTTTATACATGTAGAATGTAGTTTCTTTATATGACATGTAGAAATGTAGTTTTTTATACGACATGTAGAATGTAATTTCTTTATATGACATGTAGCAATGTAGTTTTTATACATGTAGAATGTAGTTTCTTTATATGACATGTAGAATGTAGTTTTTATACGACATGTAGAATGTAGTTTCTTTATATGACATGTAGAAATGTAGCTTTTATGCATGTAGAATGTAGTTTCTTTATATTACATGTATAAATGTAGTTTTTATACGACATGTAGAATGTAGTTTCTTTATATGACATGTAGAAATGTAGTTTTTTTATACGACATGTAGAATGTATTTCTTTATATGACATGTAGCAATGTAGTTTTTATACATGTAGAATGTAGTTTCTTTATATGACATGTAGAAATGTAGTTTTTTGTACGACATGTAGAGAATGTAGTTTTCTTTATATGACATGTAGAAATGTAGTTTTTTATATGACATGTAGATATGTAGTTTCTTTATACGACATGTAGAAATGTAGTTTCTTTATACGACATGTAGAAATGTTTTTTATACGAATGTAGAATGTAGTTTCTTTATATGACATGTAGAATGTAGTTTCTTTATGTGGCATGTAGAATGTAGTTTCTTTATATGACATGTAGAAATGTAGTTTCTTTATACGACATGTAGAAATGTAGTTTCTTTATACGACATGTAGAATGTAGTTTCTTTATATGACATGTAGAATGTAGTTTCTTTATGTTACATGTAGAATGTAGTTTCTTACACAGGCTACACAAGATGAAATAAGTTCTTACACCCGGTGAATTTCTTTAGTTCGAATAACGGAAGGGTCACTCGTTCTATTTTAATCCAACAACTTGATTTATCGCAGGTATGTTTGTCTACGATAAATTGGTAGAGAGTTTTATTCTCTGCAGTGTCTAGATATCATCTGGTATTTATAAAAAGATGTGGTTTCACGTCACGCTAAATAAAAGTTTTGGTTTTTCTTTTCTTGTTTTTTCCAACGCGTCTTGCCAATTGTCCGGACTATACGTTATACGTACACTACATACATCATGAATAGGTCTACTAATGTATCAAAATGAGGAAGGTATAAATTAGAATAAACATTCCCGCATTTGCTTGCAGGAAGAGTGAGAAACCATTTAGTTAAAAACACCCTCAGCCCAAGGCCAAGATTCTACCCCCGGCCTCCCCATCACCTTCAAATCAGGCTAGATGTGCTTAACATTAAGGCCGCGTGACCACCGGTACGGGTGTTTTGTTGTTGGCTATGTCCTAAAATAATACAAGGAATCTACGCTGATATCCCCATAGGATAATATGTGGATAGTCCCATAGGATAATACGCTAATATCCACCCATAGGATAGTACACTGGTAGCCATCCATAGGATAATATGCTGATAGCCACATAGGATAATACGCAGATAGCTACATAGGATAATACGCTAATATACACTCATAGGATAGTACACTGATAGCCATCCATAGGATAATATGCTGATAGCCACGTAGGATAATACGCTGATAGCCATCCATAGGATAATACGCTAATAGCCGGTCATAGGATAGTACGCTGATATCCACCCATAGAATAGTACACTGATAGCCCATAGGATAATACGCTGATAGCCAACCATAGGATAATATGCTGATAGCCACATAGGATAATACGCTGATAGCCACATAGGATAATACGCGGATAGTCCCATAGGATAATACGTGGATAGTCCCATAGGATAATACGCTAATAGCCGCCCATAGAACAATAAGCTGACAGCTATCCATAGGATATACGCTAATAGCCGTCATAAGATAGTACGCTGATATCCACCCATAGAATAGTACACTGATAGCCCATAGGATAGTACGCGATAGTCCATAGGATAATACGCTGATAGCCATCCATAGTACAATACGCTAATACCACCCATAGGATAGTACGCTGATAGTCATCCATAGGATGTACACTAATAGCCCATAGGATAATACGCTGATAATCACCCACAGGATAATACGCTGATAGCCATCCATAGTATAATATGATAGCCACCCAGCATATAAGCGTAGCTTTCCCATCCTCAGTCCACGCGAATATGGATGCACTTCCTATCAATTAGAGTAAACTATTTTTTCGTTGAATTTTCAGGGACAGTCACTCTAACCCCAGCTGGGAGCCGGGGAAAGTGGTTACCATTTAAATGATCCCTAACACAGCTTATAGAAATCTATCAAATATCAGACAAGGGTGATGTTTCCTTAATGGTTTCCTACTATTCCTCCACGCAAATGTATGCACACTACCTGTAAAACTCTTCCTTCCTCATCTGTACCCCACTAGTGTATGTATGCGGATATCCCGGATAGTAATAATGTCAGCTGCAATTATTCTCGCAGTTGAGGTCGTTTATAGCGAGCGGTCCAGTGTCTGTAAGGTAGAGCCCGCCTTGTCTGTGGAGGAAACAAAACATGGGGGGAGGGGGTCAGTACGTTCCAAACAAGCGCTATTTATATCCCGGTCAGTGGCCAAAAAACATTGGCCCTGAGTTGTGGAGAGTAAAGATAGATTAGTGAGACCTCGCTACCCGCCCACGACTCGGCCAGCTTGCGTGGTCAGAGCGGCTAGAGCATTCTGCTTGCGTGGTCAGTGCGGCTAGAGCAGAGTCTGCTTGCGTGGTCAGTGGCTAGAGCATTCTGCTTGCGTGGTCAGAGTGGCTAGAGCATTCTGCTTGCGTGGTCAGTGTGGCTTGAGCAGAGTCTGCTTGCGTGGTCATTGGCTAGAGCATTCTGCTTGAGTGGTCAGCGTGGCTAGCGCTGAGTCTGCTTGCGTGGTCAGTGGCTAGAGCATTCTGCTTGCGTGGTCAGCGCGGCTAGAGCAGAGTCTGCTTGCGTGGTCAGTGGCTAGAGCATTCTGCTTGCGTGGTCAGTGTGGATAGAGCATTCTGCTTGCGTGGTCAGTGCAGCTAGAGCAGAGTCTGCTTGCGTGGTTAGTGGCTAGAGCATTCTGCTTGCGTGGTCAGCGCGGCTAGAGCAGAGTCTGCTTGCGTGGTCAGTGGCTAGAGCATTCTGCTTGCGTGGTCAGTGTGGATAGAGCATTCTGCTTGCGTGGTCAGCGCGGCTAGAGCAGAGTCTGCTTGCGTGGTCAGCGCGGCTAGAGCAGAGTCTGCTTGCGTGGTCAGAGCGGCTAGAGCTGAGTCTGCTTGCGTGGTCAGTGGCTAGAGCATTCTGCTTGCGTGGTCAGTGCGGCTAGAGCAGAGTCTGCTTGCGTGGTCAGTGTGGATAGAGCGTTCTGCTTGCGTGGTCAGTGCGGCTAGAGCAGAGTCTGCTTGCGTGGTTAGTGGCTAGAGCATTCTGCTTGCGTGGTCAGCGCGGCTAGAGCAGAGTCTACTTGCGTGGTCACCGGTTAGAGCATTCTGCTTGCGTGGTCAGAGCGGCTAGAGCATTCTGCTTGCGTGGTCAGTGCGACTAGAGCAGAGTCTGCTTGCGTGGTCAGTGGCTAGAGCATTCTGCTTACGTGGTCAGCGCGGCTAGAGCAGAGTCTGCTTGCGTGGTCAGTAGCTAGAGCATTCTGCTTGCGTGGTCAGTGCGGCTAGAGCAAAGTCTGCTTGCGGGGTCAGCGCGGCTAGAGCAGAGTCTGCTTGCGTGGTCAGTGGCTAGAGTATTCTGCTTGCGTGGTCAGTGCGGATAGAGCATTCTGCTTGCGTGGTCAGTGCGGCTAGAGCAGAGTCTGCTTGCGTGGTTAGTGGCTAGAGCATTCTGCTTGCGTGGTCAGCGCGGCTAGAGCAGAGTCTACTTGCGTGGTCACCGGTTAGAGCATTCTACTTGCGTGGTCAGAGTGGCTAGAGCATTCTGCTTGCGTGGTCTGCGTGGCTAGAGCATTCTGCTTGCGTGGTCAGCGCGGCTAGAGGATTGTCTTGCTAATCATAATCAAAGTGACGTATCAGTGGAGCAGTGTAAGATTATATGTATTTACCCTTAGCCAGTAGTAGATAGAAAGAGTCTTATACACCATGCAACCAGTAAGAGAGATAAAGAGTCTTATACACCACATAACTAGTAGTAGATATAAAGTCTTATAAACCACATAGCCAGTAAGAGAGATAAAGAGTCTTATACACCACATACCCAGTAGGAGATATAAAGAGTCTTATACACCACAAAGCCAGAAAAAGAGATAAAGAGTCTTATAAATCACATAGCTAGTAGTAGATATAAAGTCTTATAAACCACATAGCCAGTAAGAGAGATAAAGAGTCTTATAAACCACAAAGCCATTAGTAGATTGAAAGAGTCTTATACACCACATAGCCAGTAGGAGAGATAAAGTCTTATAAACCACAAAGCCAGTAAGAGAGATAAAGAGTCTTATACACCACATACCCAGTAGGAGATATAAAGAGTCTTATAAACCACAAAGCCAGTAAGAGAGATAAAGAGTCTTATACACCACATACCCAGTAGGAGATATAAAGTCTTATAAACCACATAGCCAGTAAGAGAGATAAAGAGTCTTATAAACCACATAGCCAGTAGTAGATTGAAAGAGTCTTATACACCACATAGCCAGTAGGAGAGATAAAGTCTTATAAACCACAAAGCCAGTAAGAGAGATAAAGAGTCTTATACACCACATACCTAGTAGGAGATATAAAGAGTCTTATACACCACATAGCCAGTAAAAGAGATAAAGAGTATTATAAATCACATAGCTAGTAGTAGATATAAAGTCTTATAAACCACATAGCCAGTAAGAGAGATAAAGAGTCTTATAAATCACTTATCTAGTAGTAGATATAACGTCTTATAAACCACATAGCCAGTAAGAGAGATAAAGAGTCTTATAAACCACATAGCCAGTAGTAGATTGAAAGAGTCTTATACACCACATAGCCAGTAGGAGAGATAAAGTCTTATAAACCACAAAGCCAGTAAGAGAGATAAAGAGTCTTATACACCACATACCCAGTAGGAGATATAAAGTCTTATAAACCACATAGCCAGTAAAAGAGATAAAGAGTCTTATAAACCACATAGCCAGTAGGAGAGATAAAGTATTATAAACCACAAAGTCAGTAAGAGAGATAAAGAGTCTTATACACCACATAGCCAGTAGAAGAGAGAAAGAGTCTTATGTCAACATCCCACGGAGGTTATTTTGCTCCCCAGTCCTGTGCCAGTTTATTCAGCTATCTCGGTGATCATCGTATCAGACGGACAATAGGTGTGGGAGGTATTAAGAGCTTTTTCTCTAAGAGGCGAGTCAAAGAGCGTTCCTCATCTCCGCTCACCGAGTCGCATTTGTTTCCCCGGTCGTAGGAGGGGAGGTGTGGGTTGTGGGGGGGTGGGAGGGACGTCAACTTGGCGAAACACTTGGTTGGTGGCAAAGAGACGCAACATGAATTCCCCATTAGTGACTTGTTTTCTGTCATTAAACAGCCACAGGACCGCGAACTATTTTAAATTGGAGGGAGGGGGAGGAATGAAGGATTGCGAAAAGGGGGAGGACTATTTTTCAATTCTTTGGCGACTTCCTTGCCTACCCATTGTTTTCGACTATTGATCCATTACTCTTCTTAATTTTGTTTTTTTTACGATTACGCAAATTAGTTTTAATTTTAGTTGTAATCTTTCGTTGGCATTGGTATTTTATTTATCTAAGTTTACAATGCTTTAATTTAAAATATAATACATAAATATTCTAATTATTAACTTTAATTATTTGAATTTGTCAACACTTATTTAATGTAACTCATTGATTAAATGTTATCAATTTAAGTGAAATAGATAGTGATTTAATTGTTTAGCGTGATTTAAAATTATGGTCTTTATATGCAAATAAGTTCCATATTAATAATTATTATAATGAGATATGTTACTCCACTTGTGTTGGAGTGACTATACTGAGTGGCCATAAAATCTCAAAAATATGTATATATTTTTTAAAGTTTTTCCTGATACCGAAATCTAAATTTTCACCAACTAAAATTCACATCGGAATTTATTAAGATGTTTAAAAATATCCAAAGACTAAATTTGTTATAAATAGTTATTTTTAAAATGCACTCAAAAATTAATATTATATATCGACTTTAAAAAAAAGTTTTCAAAGGTTAGGAGGTTACAAATAAGATATTTCTCTTTCGTAAATAGCTAAATTTAACATTTTCCCTGCTCGACTTCAAATTTCCCTGATTTCCATGTTTATTTTTTCAGTTTTTCCTTATTTTTTTGTCTTTGTTGTTGAAGGCACTACATGCAATATGATAACTCTTTACGACTCATTGTAAATTATACATATTTATTTTTATGTTGGTATAAAAACATATGAGACATCTAAATATAGAAATATTCATAAATGCTAAGTAATATTTCAAACAGAGATCATTTAACTGTTGTGTAAAATATGTTATTTTCTCAGTTCACTTAAGTTAAAAACGTCATCATATTTCTCCGGTAATTAAATAAATTCTACGTTAAAAACACTCCAGATCATGGACAGGAATCACTATCGGAAATTAACTGCATTAAAAATTTGCATAATTATGCATCTGAATCAATTTCTTCATCTTTAATATTAACTTTGAAGAGCAGGCAAGAGTGAAAATAATACATATCGAGTGTTGTGAGCCTGAGCGTACTTCACAGGACACGAGTTGACTGTAAACTGGAGAAGGGACCAGACTAACCGTGTGTGAACATACATGCTTAGTAGTGAAACTCAATGTTCAGGTAGCGTCCAGGGTTCGAATCCCAGTCGGTGGCATTGAGAGTGGTTTTTCACATATAGTTTCCCTTGTGGGTTGCCCATCCTATCTCCACGATAATATGAGGACAGTCGTCAATATTTTTGATAAACATAAACATAACTACATACTATGCCGCGATTTCACATGACATAATTTTGTACGCGCTATCCACGTCGTACTACCAGTCCGGCCTATCCACGTCTAGAAGAATAGTTGCAATTAGTGTGACGTCACATGTAGACAGAGTAACGCGCAGCCAAGCTAGAAGAAGAGATATAGCCAGAGTCACCAGCAGCCAAGCCAGAAGAAGAGCTGTAGCCAGTATTACCAGCAGACAAGCTAGAAGAAGAAATGTAGCCAGGGTTACCAGCAGACAAGCTAGAAGAGATTTAGCCAGGGTCACCAGCAGACAATCTAGAAGAAGAGATGTAGCCAGGGCTACCAGCAGACAAGCTAGAAGAAGAGATGTAGCCAGGGTTACCAGCAGACAAGCTAGAAGAAAGATGTAGCCAGAGTAACTTGCAGCCAAGCTAGAAGAAGAGATGTAGCCAGGGCCACTAGCAAACAAGCTAGAAGAAGAGATGTAGCCAGGGTTACCAGCAGACAAGCTAGAAGAAGAGATGTAGCCAGAGTAACTTGCAGCCAAGCTAGAAGAAGAGATGTAGCCAGGGTTACCAGCAGACAAGCTAGAAGAAGAGATGTAGCCAGGGTTACCAGCAGCCAAGCTAGAAGAAGAGATGTAGCCAGAGTAACTTGCAGCCAAGCTAGAAGAAGAGATGTAGCCAGGGCCACTAGCAAACAAGCTAGAAGAATAGATGTAGCCAGAGTAACTTGCAGCCAACCTAAAAGAAGAGATGTAGCCAGGGTCACTAGCAGGCAAGCTAGAAGAAGATATGTAGCCAGGGTTACCAGCAGACAAGCTAGAAGAAGAGATGTAGCCAGGGTTACCAGCAGACAAGCTAGAAGAAGAGATGTAGCCAGGGTTACCAGCAGCCAAGCTAGAAGAAGAGATGTAGCCAGAGTAACTTGCAGCCAAGCTAGAAGAAGAGATGTAGCCAGGGCCACTAGCAAACAAGCTAGAAGAAGAGATGTAGCCAGGGTTACCAGCAGACAAGCTAGAAGAAGAGATGTAGCCAGAGTAACTTGCAGCCAAGCTAGAAGAAGAGATGTAGCCAGAGTAACGCGCAGCCAAGCTAGAAGAAGAGATGTAGCCAGAGTAACTTGCAGCCAAGCTAGAAGAAAAGACGTAGCCAGAGTAACTTGCAACCAAGCTAGAAGAAGAGATGTAGCCAGTGTAACGCGCAGCCAAGCTAGAAGAAGAGATGTAGCCAGAGTAACTTGCAGCCAAGCTAGAAGAAGAGATGTAGACACAGTAACGCGCAGCCAAGCTAGAAGAGAGATGTAGCCGGAGTAACGTGCAGCCAAGCTAGAAGAAGAGATGTAGCCAGAGTAACGTGCAGCCAAGCTAGAAGAAGAGATGTAGCCAGAGTAACTTGCAGCCAAGCTAGAAGAAGAGATGTAGCCAGGGCTACCAGCAGACAAGCTAGAAGAAGAGATGTAGACAGAGTAACGCGCAGACAAGCTAGAAGAAGAGTTGTAGCCAGAGTAACGCGCAGCCAAGCTAGAAGAAGAGATGTAACCAGAGTAACTTGCAGCCAAGCTAGAAGAAGAGATGTAGCCAGAGTAACGCGCAGCCGATCTAGAAGGCGCCCCTCTGTAAGCCCCGCTCCTCCCTGGCACTGTACTTCTTACGAGAGGACCACAATTAGAGCAGCAGGTAGCCGCGATACAAATCTCTCGAGGCAGTAATTACCAGCCAGCGTGTAATAATCTCTCTGAGGCTCCTACTTGCTGGCTCTCCTATATCTAAAGCTTCTCCTCCACGCTTACTCTGGAAAGAAAGAGAGGGTGAGAGAGAGAGAGATTGATACACCCTCACGCTCTGACTCGAGCTCTCGGAAGATATGGTGCAGTGGAGTGAGGCTTCAACACTTCATTGAGCTACTCACCATTTACAAGGAATTACAAAAGCAAGATTCAAAGTGAAAATATATAATTATTAAGCCTGCGCTCATATGAGATTTGAAACTTTCTCATAGTCTCTTGGGGCATTTTACAGTTGGGCTACGTATATCTGCTAGGACCTGCATTTAAAAGGGTATCGTTAATTCCACATCACAGTTGGGCTACGAGTGCCTTCTTGGGCATTGTAACCAAGGTGTACTGGTGTATTAACTCAGCCCAGGCTGTTGTGGCGCTCCATTTAGGATGGTTGTAGATGTTTTCTCAAGCTGAACGAAAAACAGAAAGTGATGGATAGTAAGACACAACCCAATGTTAAGCTAATCAAACCTAGCGTAACCTAACCTAAACACGCCTAACCTAATGTAAGACAGAAAGATTGGTAGGGCCAGATTCATATCTACCTTTAGGTTTATTATCTGTTATAATTCTCCAGGTCAGTGAACATGTCTCAACTAAGCTATGACAATAATCCTCCTGGTCAGTGAACTTGTCCCAACTAAGCTATGACACTAATCCTCCTGGTCAGTGAACATGTCTCAATGAAGCTATGAAGATAATCCTCCTGGTCAGTGAACATGGCCCAACTAAGCTATGAAGATAATCCTCCTGGTCAGTGAACATGGCCCAACTAAGCTATGAAGATAATCCTCCTGGTCAGTGAACATGGCCCAACTAAGCTATGAAGATAATCCTCCTGGTCAGTGAACATGGCCCAACTAAGCTATGACGATAATCCTCCTGTTCAATGAACATGTCCCAACTAAGCTATGACGATAATCCTCCTGGTCAGTGAACATGTCCCAATGAAGCTATGATGATAATCCTCCTGGTCAATGAACATGTCCCAACTAAGTTATGACGATAATTCTGGTCAGTGAACATGTCCCAACTAAGCTATGACGATAATCCTCCTGGTCAGTGATCGTGTCCCAACTAAGTTATGACGATAATCCTCCTGGTCAGTGAACATGTCCCAATGAAGCTATGACGATAATCCTCCTGGTCAGTGAACATGTCCCAATGAAGCTATGACGATAATCCTCCTGGTCAGTGAACATGTCCCAATGAAGCTATGACGATAATCCTCCTTGTTAATGATCGTGGCCCAACTAAGCTATGACGATAATTCTCCTGGTCAGTGATCGTGGTCCAACTAAGCTATGACGATAATCCTCCTGGTCAGTGATCGTGGTCCAACTAAGCTATGACGATAATCCTCCTGGTCAGTGATCGTGGTCCAACTAAGCTATGACGATAATCCTCCTGGTCAGTGATCGTGGTCCAACTAAGCTATGACGATAATCCTCCTGGTCAGTGATCGTGGTCCAACTAAGCTATGACGATAATTCTCCTGGTCAGCAACCAGTTATTTTCCACCTTCATTCTAATATGTTGTAGTTATGAACAATATCACAAACATCTGTTTTCAGTATAGTATCCTTGAATGTGTTTTTCTAGGTCAAATAAAGAATGCAGTGTTTGTTATCAAGTAAACACAATTCCTCCCATTTTACAGAGAAGTTTTCAGAAACCATTCATTAATAAACGTCCTTTAATATCAGAGATAAAATTAAATTCATATTTTGGGCTCTAGGTATGACCATCTGTAGTATAAATATCAAGTTTGAACGAAATCTATCGAGCAGTTTCGGCTGTACCCCATTGACTGGAACCAGAATAAGAGTACAGGGGAAAAAAGGGGGGTAAGTCATATTGTACATACTTATCAGGAAAACAACTTTTATATCTCAGACCCTATAAAGATCCCAGCAAATACTTTTTTTAAAGTTAATTTAGATATGACAAAGGCCTCTTTTAAACATAATCTAAAGAAAGTGGAGGAGAAAGGTTTCATGATTGCCCGACAGATGGAAGTACTAAATCAATATTTTAGTTAAAATTGGACTCTCCTCCTTTCCCCCCTGTACTTTTATATTGTAAACAAAAAAAAACTTTATTGAGTTTGGGTATTTATAAAACTTCAAGATTTTTAATAATAAAATGGTAAAAAAAAACTCATTAAAAATACGTACTCTATATGAGAATTTAAAACTAGCGTTCGTTAAATTCCTTGCTGGTGTCTGGTTGGTTATCAAGAAATCATTCATATTCCTGAGTCAAGTGTTGATCTATAGGTAGCCTTGAATACTCCATAGGGCCCGTATGAGTGGGTACGCGAACTAAACGTCAAGCTCATCTAGTCTGAATTGACGAGGAGGTTAGAATTCAAACGGTTCCTCACTCTATCTCCTCGCAAATGTGTGTACATTTCAATTAAATACTTCCGTTTTCATCCTCACCCTATTAGTTTAAATGCTCGGATAGCCTGAACGGGTATTAATAAAGGGGTAAAAAATTGAAAATTGTATTAAATCATTAAAATAAAAACCAACTAATTATGGTCCATTATATTCACGAAGGATTTGAACAGGAGTTAGTTTATACAAATAATACGTACAGTAACCCCATGGCTTCTTTGGTGCTGATTGACAGCTCACAGCTGACAGCTGACGGCTTTGCAAAGCTACCAAACCAAATTATATATCCCTATGCCAAACCATATGATCTGCAAAAAAACATGTGTTTAGCAGCTGTCACATCTGACAGTCAAAATTTAGGTATATACCTAAATGTTGACTGTCAGAAGTCAGCTGTGAACTGTCAGTCAGCACCAAAGAAGCCATGGGGCTACTGTAGATGCTAACCGAATTTTATTTAGTTAAAATATTAAGGCCATATCTCGATAAAAAAAAGGTGTTGTACTATTTTATCAAGTGTAAGTATAAGCTTTATATTAATATATTAAATAGTGAGTCAATAATTTCAAAACAGTATAGTTCACATTAGAGGGGGTCAAACTTTCTATTTTATGCTTTTGTTTATCATTATTAAGGCTGACATTTAGTATAAACAAAAACATACATAATTATGAGGTGTACAAAATGACATATTTATAATTTTAAGTCAATTCTAATTTCCTTTACTATGGTATTTGCCAACAGTCACAAGACCTGTAACAGGCGAGCACTGAAAGTTACACAAGTACCTGACATGTGAGCATACATACATAAAAAAAAATAGAACAAACAAACAAACAGTATCTAAGTAATTATTCATACAAATAAATAGTTACTAAAAGATCAGAAAGATTGTAATAATAGTAAACTACGTTAATAAAGAGTAGTAGTGAAAATCAATAAGCATTGATATAATTTCAAACACAAAAAATTAAAACAGTAAGCAGAATAATGCAAATCTAAATACTATAGGTAGAACATCTTCTGAGTAAATTAATAATCAATTAATTGTTAGTGATCCAAAAATAAATTTCTGAGTAAAAATATTAATAATAATAATACTAATAACAATCTCTCTATATATAAAGCTGAATGTATATATGTCCGTAAATGAAAATCCACTTCCAGATGAGGTGGAAAACTGAAATTTGGCAGGAAGGTAGAGATTGTCTCATATAACTAGAAAAATCTAAAATAGGAGATTTCAAAATGGGGTGATGGTGAGGGCTTTAAATAGAAATAACTTTTCAGATGAGTTAGAAAATTAAAATTTGGCAGGGAGGTAAATAATTAATAATCAAATAATCATAAAAGTCTGAAAACCTTAAATTTTTTATGGGATTCCGGAAAAAAGGAAGGGGCTATGGTCAGAAAAATTGCTATCAAGAACATCTAAATTTGGCAGGCAGGTAGGACACCTCCAGATAGCCAAATAAATCTTAAAATTTGAGATTTATAAGTGTTAGCCATACATATGGCGTTAGATGAAGGGGGTTAAGGGATTTAAAATATACAAATTTAATTTTAAAAAACCCTTCTCAGTGGGGTAGAAAATTTAAATTCTGAAGGAATGTAAAGGGACCTCTTAAAATAAACAGAACAATATAAAAAAATTAAATGGAACCCCGGAAAATAAAGTAAAATGGAGGGGGGAGAGGCTTAAAAGGAAAAAAAAAACACTTTTAGGTGGGCTAGAAAATTTAAATTTTTCAATCAGACCTTCAGATAACTTAATACAAATATAAATTTCTAAGAGGTGATTGGAGAGATTGAGGGGGAGAGCAAATTTCCAACACTAATACAAACAACTACGCTGTGTGGAATAAAACTGAAATTTGGCAAGGGGTTTAGGGAATATTAGGATTTACAAATAAACATAAATTCTGAAAATTTCAAAATGGAACTGAGCTGGAAGATAGAGGTAATGGGGAGAGGGGGTGGTGTGTAAGTGGAAAAACCTTTTAGTTTAGGTAGAAAAATAAAGTTAACAGTAATGTAGAGATATTACTTCAAATATAAAAATTAGTGCTATGATTCTCTCTTTATAAGTGGGGGCTGGTGGAATGGTGAGGCTTCAAAATGTCCCAAATTAAACTAATAAACTACATATCAGTGTGGTGGAAAATCGAAATTTGTCAAGCAGGTGTAAAGACCACCTCAATCCGCAATGAAGCTTTGAATATTCTTAAATTTCAAAATAAAAGTCCATAAAATGCAAAGGTGTTCTTTTCAAAATTTCCTAAAACATAAAACACTCCTCGGTATTTTAGATAGTTTAAATTGTTTACTAAATGTAAAGAGAAAAACCAATAACTAGATAGTTTGAACAATTAAAATTTAAATTGTATTACAGGAAATGGTCAGGGCTGTAAATTTCTAAAACTAAATTTACCAACCCCTTATCGGTTGGATAAAAAAAATTGAAATTTGGCGCGATGGTAAAAAGAACACCCTAAAAGCAAAACTTTTTAAAAATTTGAAATTAAAAATGGGAGGGATGGCAGTAAAATGGGGAATGAGAAGAAATTTCAAAATCATATTTTTAAATGGTAGAAAATAAATTACGCAGATAACTAGAAAAGTATGATTTTTTTTTTAAAAAATCAAGATCTGTGTTGAAGGAGAGCTAGGAATTAAAAAAACCAATAATTTATATAGTTTTCAAGCAGTTAAATCAACCGCCCCAAATAATAAAAAATAGTGAAAATTTGGAATTTAAAAATTGGTTTTAAGAAATGAGGGATCTACAATTTATTAAAATAATAGAAATAAACTTCTCAGTGTGGAATAAAATTTAAATTTGTCATGTAAGTGAATATACCTTACAGGATAACCGAATCATGTCTGAATGAATGGAATTTCAAAATTAAAAACCAAGAAATGCAAGAGCTTGAGATTGATAAAAATATTTTAAAACCCACTTCGGTGGCCACATGGTCTAAGGCGCTACTCTCGCAATATACTAAACTGCTGATGACGGGAAGATCGAGGATCGATCCCTGGGGTGTACTGAGGATGGCTTTTCTTAAATATTTCCAACTCTTTTTTCAACGCAAATGCGGGTACACTTAATCTTATTTCAACCTTACTAGTCCCTAACCAACTAGCGTAATTAGTACATAAATTATTAACCTGAATGGATAATAATCCGCGGCACTAGAAAAACCTGTTTTCGGTGTGGTTGAAATTTTGCAGGCACGTAAAAGAACCGTATCAGATAACCAAACTAATATTTAAAATTTCAAAATTGGAATGTGGGAACTGAAAAGGGTTGGGGGGCGGGCGAAGGTGTTATACTAGCTTGAAATCCTTTCAAAGTATTCAAAAATCTACCTTTCAGAGTGGAAGAAGATTGTAAATTTGGGCAAATTGGTTAAAAAAAAAAGATCACCCAAGAAAACATAAAAATTGTAAAGTGTGTAATTTAACGCTAGGGGGTCAATAACTGTATTAAAGGTGGGAGAGAAATGAGAGGGGTGGCCTCTAAATTGCTAAACTATTAGAAAAAAACTTGATCTTGCTTAGGTAAACATTGGGTTCGTTTGTGCACTCAGTTTGGGTGCTAGGTAGATTAATTTCAATATTTAATTTATTTTAATCTATCGATTACGATAATTGTCTTGAATCGACATAATTAGTTCAAGATTGTACAAGGAGGAACTTTAAAAATGTTGGTCACCGGATGTTGAACGTCTTATTTTGATATAATTTTGATTCTACTTACACGCTACGAGTGCGAAGAACGAGTAACAGCTGGTGTTAATATAAAAAGTAAAAATATCAAAAGTACGCTCTCATATTAAAAATATTTATTTTGTTTTAATAAAAAAAAATTGTATCCTGGCAGAAGACGAGAGAGTGAAAGGAACATTACGACTAACTCATTGCTAACTAGAATCAGGAAGTCCCAGGTACAAAAATAAACCAAACCAATAAATCCTTATTGGGTTGACCACGTGTATGGTTGTGTTGGGAATCACCTTGGTGTTTATGCAGTCCGAGCTGGTTCTTGAATATGTGTTCGCAGCGGCCAAGTAGGTACAGTACTGGACAAGTCTACACTCCATAAAACAAGTTGCAGAAGAGTACAGGGAGGACTACACTAAACTTTCACAAGGACTTTTAGATAATACAAACATATTAGTTGAGTCAACATTGATAACATGTAACTATATTTATTATTGATATTTTATTTGTATTGAAAATATCTATCAAAAATGACAGCTGCAGATCACATGACTTAACCTATGAATACATGAAAGGGGGAATCAATTAGATTTTCTATGAAACTAGGATTGTACTTGTAACATGAAATTGGAGTGTATTAGTGACAGCAATGGCACACTATTAAAGTACTTTAATCTTGATAGAAGATGCAAATTATATCCGTGTGTATTAAAAACACTTTTGTGATATGTCGTTCTCTCAACACATTCTATAGTGAGTTGATGTCCCCGGCCTATCAAGAGGGATTGTCCCGAACTATCAAGAGGGATTGTCCCCGAACTATCAAGAGGGATTAGCCCGGACTATCAAGAGGGATTGTCCTCAAACTATCAAGAGGATTGTCCTCAGCCTATCAAGAGGGAGTGTCCCCAGACTATCAAGAGGGATTGTACCCAACTTCCAGAGGGATTGTCCCCAGCCTATCAAGAGGGATTGTCTCCTGCCTATTAATAGGGATTGTCCCAAGCTTATCAAGAGGGATTGCCCCAGCCTGTCAAGAGGGATCGTCCCCAACCTGTGAGGAGGGATTGTCCCCGGCTTGTCAATAGGTATTGTTCCCGGCCTATCAAGAGGGATTTCTCCGGACTATCAAGAGGGATTGTCTCCAGCCTATCAAGAAGGATCGTCCCCGGCCTAAAGAACTTGGAAGTGAAACAACTGCAATGAAACTTCAAAGAGAAAAATGTCGCATCCTCAAGTGTCCGAGGATTAATTTGTAGGAAATAATGTGTTGGCCCCAATTTCCGGGCGTAGGCTCCAAGAAGAATGTCAGACGTGGCCGTAAATTAAGTACGGCAATAGCCCTCAGCTGCGGGCACTAAAACACAACGTGATTACCGTGAATCAAATAAGTGTGACAATTCCTTTTATTCTTGAATCGCAGCAGTGAAATATTTCATCTCACTATTTCTAAACAAACCAGATCCATTTTGAAATACCTTTTTATTTATTAAGAACAAATATTATATACTCCTATATAAGGAGACACCTACTTCTGTGAGCACGCAGAAAATGGCGTTAATCACGTCTTGTCTGGTTTTACGGCGAAAAGGGGTATCAGGATTCAAATCCCGACTAAATATACTGATGATGTATTTTACTAAATTATACCTTCCTCCAAGATATAGGGCCTACACAGTTCATCATGGGTGTGCATGATACGGTAAACAGTTCATCAGGGTGTGCATTATATTGTAAACAGCTCATCGGGGTGTGCATGATAAGGTACACAGTTCATCTGGGTGTGTATGATACTGTACATAGTGATGTGTATAATACGGTAAACAGTTCATCTGGGTGTGTATGATAATGTACACAGTGATGTGCATAATGAGGTATACAGTTCATCTGAGTGTATGATACTGTACACAGTGATGTGCATAATGAGTATACAGTTCATCTGAGTGTATGATACTGTCACAGTGATGTGCATAATGAGGTATACAGTTCATCTGAGTGTATGATACTGTAACACAGTGATGTGCATAATGGGTTATACAGTTTCTCTGAGTTTTATGATAGTACACAGGATGTGCATAATGAGGTATACAGTTCATCTGAGTGTACTGATACTGTACACAGTGAGGTGTGCATGATACGGTAAACAGTTCATCAGGGTGTGCATTATATTGTAAACAGCTCATCGGGGTGTGCATGATAAGGTACACAGTTCATCTGGGTGTGTATGATACTGTACATAGTGATGTGCATAATACGGTATACAGTTCACTGGGTGTGCATGATACTGTACACAGTGATGTGCATGATACTGTACACAGTGATGTGTATGCTACTGTACACAGTGATGTGCATAATGAGGTACACAGTTCACCTGGGTGTGTATGATTACTGTACACAGTGTGTGCATGATACTATACACATGATGTGCATGATACTGTACACAGTGATGTGCATAATACTGTACACATGATTGTGCATGATACTGTACACAGTGATGTGCATGATACGGTATACAGTTCATGTGGATGTGCATGACATGGCATCCCCCGGCTAAGGTGACGACAATACCATAGGTGTGAGATGGTCAATGGGAGGAGGGAAGAGTAAGGAGTTCAAATTTAAAGCTTAACTAAACCCTTTCGTTTATTTTAATAAACAACTAAAATATACTTAAAAAACTAGACTCATAGTGAGCTAACCGAAATTGAAAAAAAAACAAATTATTTCTGATATTGTATATTATTTCAGTTTGATGTTAAGTGTGCAACGCATACCATCTGTCATTTAAAATTAGAAGAACATATCATCTGAGTATATAAAACACAAATACACCTTTTAAAGTTTAAATATTAGGGTTTGCCTGGGCACAGCTATAGATCAGTCAGGTAGACAGGTTAAATACTGGTACACGTAAAAAAATATCGTATGGATATATTTTATGATTGTAGTCATTGCCGTAGTCAAGGGGGGGTTTTGGGGGTTCAAACCCCCTCCAAAATATAATTAACAAAATATATAAGGCTTTTCTTATGGTTCAAACAATATCAAAATTAAGCCACAAGTACAAATTAGGGGGCTATTTTACCATAAAAAGCACTTCAGAGAGTTTCTAGAGGTATTTAGTATTTAGAATTTTTCCTAGCCTCCTGCAATTAGGGGATGTGCCCACCAAACCCCCCCTGAAATTATTGGCTGGCTACGGCCTTGATTGTAGTTATATTAAGTTTATAAAATTGAATTTTTTTAAAAATTTGTTGAAACAAATTATCTAATTTAATTTTATAAATTTGATATAATCACATTCTTTAAATATCTAATCAGAAATAAATTAACATTAGTTTAAGCAGCCTATATTGTTTAATGAAGATGAGAAAATTCTTTAAGCCTACCCTTACACATCATGCTACCTTAGATTTGTTTGGCCACTTGAGAGCTAGAAATAGCACAGTCGAACAAAATATAATTAAAACCAAAACAGGTATTTTAGTAACGGAAGTCTTATTTTCGCATCTCACCTCGACCTTGAATCAATCCATCCCCTCCAAACTAGCAAACACATGTCTTGGCGCTCTCTACCAAGCCGCTCCCATCAATCACTGAAACACAAGTGCAGGAATGCCAACCTATTAAAAAATAATCCATTTATAAAATATATAACAGCACAAGTGAAAGGATTTTTCTCTAAACTAAACGATTAAATCGTGACAAGTCATAACGTGTTTTTTTTCAAACTATTCTTTTTCAGTGTAGTTTTGCCTTGGCTAATTAGTTTTGTTGCTAGTGTGTGCCCCCCTCCCCCGGACCATAATACGCTGCTCCCCCCTCTTCGCCAACAACCAACTCATGAAAAGATCCGTATCGATAACCTTCAACAGTTACGTGGGAAGTCACTAAGCGACGTCTTGGGTTACTTTCCGATCACGAAGTGACCGAGTTAGTGAGCGGGAAGAGGGAAAGAAGTGTTAGGCACTTACTTAGATTTATTGGGGTCTTTTCACTTACTGTACTTAGGGTAAGTGCCTAGTAACGTATTTAATAAGAGCTCCGAATCACATAGATTAATAAAGTTCCTCAGTCCATGCGATGCAACGTTGTTTTTTTGACTTTTACCAGATTCAGCTTATCACCAGAAGTTACGACTATCTGCCCCTCACGTTAATTAGTCCAAATATAAAAGAGGAAGAAGGTAAATTATAATTAAATATATCTGCTTGGGAGAAAGAAGAAAACAATGTTTGTATAAAACACCAACAATGACCATGCTTGTAAGTCAAACACTAACCTCACGAGTCAGTCAGTGGTGTAGCCCCTACAGTCTACAATCCTGTCAGTCATGTGTAGCCCCTACAGTCTACAATCCTGTCAGTCAGTGGTGTAACCCTAAAGTCTACAATCCTGTCAGTCTGGTGTAACCCCTATAGTCTACAATCCTGTCAGTCAGTGGTGTAGCCCCTATAGTCTACAATCCTGTTAGTCAGTGGTGTACCACTATAGTCTACAATCCTGTCAGTCAGTGGTGTAACCACTATAGTCTACAATACTGCAGTCAGTGGTGTAGCCCTATAGTCTACAATCCTGTCAGTCAGTGGTGTAACCCCTATAGTCTACAATCCTGTCAGTGGTGTAACCACTACATCTACAATCTGTCAGTGGTGCAGCCACTACAATCTACAATCCTGTCAGTCAGTGGTGTAACCACTAAATCTACAATCCTGTCAGTCAGTGGTGTAACCCCTATAGTCTACAGTCCTGTCAGTCAGTGGTGTAACCACTAAATCTACAATCCTGTCAGTCAGTGGTGTAACCCCTACAGTCTACAATCCTGTCAGTCAGTGGTGTAACCACTAAATCTACAATCCTGTCAGTCAGTGGTGTAACCACTAAATCTACAATCCTGTCAGTCAGTGGTGTAACCCCTATAGTCTACAATCCTGTCAGTCAGTGGTGTAACCCCTATAGTCTACGATCCTGTCAGTCAGTGGTGTAACCCCTACAGTCTATAATCCTGTCAGTCATGGTGTACCACTATAGTTCTACAATCCTGTCAGTCAGTGGTGTAACCCCTACAATCTACAATCCTGTCAGTCAGTGGTGTAACCCTATGGTCTACAATCCTGTCAGTCAGTGGTGTAGCCCTACAGTCTACAATCCTGTCAGTCAGTGGTGTAACCCTATAGTCTACAATCCTGTCGTCAGTGGTGTAGCCCTACAGTCTACAATCCTGTCAGTCAGTGGTGTAACCCCTATATCTACAATCCTGTCAGTCAGTGGTGTAACCCCTATAGTCTACAATCCTGTCAGTCAGTGGTGTAACCCCTATAGTCTACGATCCTGTCAGTCAGTGGTGTAACACCCTACAGTCTACAATCCTGTCAGTCAGTGGTGTAACCCCTATAGTCTACAATCCTGTCAGTCAGTGGTGTAGCCCCTATAGTCTACAATCCTGTCAGTCAGTGGTGTAACCACTATAGTCTACAATCCTGTCAGTCAGTGGTGTAGCCCCTATAGTCTACAATCCTGTCAGTCAGTGGTGTAACCACTATAGTCTACAATCCTGTCAGTCAGTGGTGTAGCCCCTATAGTCTACAATCCTGTCAGTCAGTGGTGTAACCACTATAGTCTACAATCCTGTCAGTCAGTGGTGTAGCCCCTATAGTCTACAATCCTGTCAGTCAGTGGTGTAACCACTATAGTCTACAATCCTGTCAGTCAGTGGTGTAACCCCTATAGTCTACAATCCTGTCAGTCAGTGGTGTAACCCCTATAGTCTACAATCCTGTCAGTCAGTGGTGTAACCTCTATAGTCTACAATCCTGTCAGTCAGTGGTGTAACCCCTATAGTCTACGATCCTGTCAGTCAGTGGTGTAACCCCTACAGTCTACAATCCTGTCAGTCAGTGGTGTAACCCCTATAGTCTAAAATCCTGTCAGTCAGTGGTGTAACCCCTATAGTCTACAATCCTGTCAGTCAGTGGTGTAGCCCCTATAGTCTACAATCCTGTTAGTCAGTGGTGTAACCTCTATAGTCTACAATCCTGTCAGTCAGTGGTGTAACCCCTATAGTCTACGATCCTGTCAGTCAGTGGTGTAACCCCTACAGTCTACAATCCTGTCAGTCAGTGGTGTAACCCCTATAGTCTAAAATCCTGTCAGTCAGTGGTGTAACCCCTATAGTCTACAATCCTGTCAGTCAGTGGTGTAGCCCCTATAGTCTACAATCCTGTTAGTCAGTGGTGTAACCACTATAGTCTACAATCCTGTCAGTCAGTGGTGTAACCACTATAGTCTACAATACTGTCAGTCAGTGGTGTAGCCCCTTTAGTCTACAATCCTGTCAGTCAGTGGTGTAACCCCTATAGTCTACAATCCTGTCAGTGGTGTAACCACTACTATCTACAATACTGTCAGTGGTGCAGCCACTACAATCTACAATCCTGTCAGTCAGTGGTGTAACCACTAAATCTACAATCCTGTCAGTCAGTGGTGTAACCCCTATAGTCTACAATCCTGTCAGTCAGTGGTGTAACCCCTATAGTCTACGATCCTGTCAGTCAGTGGTGTAACCCCTACAGTCTACAATCCTGTCAGTCAGTGGTGTAGCCCCTATAGTCTACAATCCTGTCAGTCAGTGGTGTAACCCCTACAGTCTACAATCCTGTCAGTCAGTGGTGTAACCACTATAGTCTACAATCCTGTCAGTCAGTGGTGTAACCCCTACAGTCTACAATCCTGTCAGTCAGTGGTGTAACCCCTATGGTCTACAATCCTGTCAGTCAGTGGTGTAGCCCCTACAGTCTACAATCCTGTCAGTCAGTGGTGTAACCCCTATAGTCTACAATCCTGTCAGTCAGTGGTGTAGCCCCTACAGTCTACAATCCTGTCAGTCAGTGGTGTAACCCCTATAGTCTACGATCCTGTCAGTCAGTGGGTAACCCCTACAGTCTACAATCCTGTCAGTCAGTGGTGTAACCCCTATGGTCTACAATCCTGTCAGTCAGTGGTGTAGCCCCTACAGTCTACAATCCTGTCAGTCAGTGGTGTAACCCCTATAGTCTACAATCCTGTCAGTCAGTGGTGTAGCCCCTACAGTCTACAATCCTGTCAGTCAGTGGTGTAACCCCTATAGTCTACAATCCTGTCAGTCAGTGGTGTAACCCCTATAGTCTACAATCCTGTCAGTCAGTGGTGTAACCCCTATAGTCTACGATCCTGTCAGTCAGTGGTGTAACCCCTACAGTCTACAATCCTGTCAGTCAGTGGTGTAACCCCTATAGTCTACAATCCTGTCAGTCAGTGGTGTAGCCCCTATAGTCTACAATCCTGTCAGTCAGTGGTGTAACCACTATAGTCTACAATCCTGTCAGTCAGTGGTGTAGCCCCTATAGTCTACAATCCTGTCAGTCAGTGGTGTAACCACTATAGTCTACAATCCTGTCAGTCAGTGGTGTAGCCCCTATAGTCTACAATCCTGTCAGTCAGTGGTGTAACCATTATAGTCTACAATCCTGTCAGTCAGTGGTGTAGCCCCTATAGTCTACAATCCTGTCAGTCAGTGGTGTAACCACTATAGTCTACAATCCTGTCAGTCAGTGGTGTAACCCCTATAGTCTACAATCCTGTCAGTCAGTGGTGTAGCCCCTACAGTCTACAATCCTGTCAGTCAGTGGTGTAACCCCTATAGTCTACGATCCTGTCAGTCAGTGGTGTAACCCCTACAGTCTACAATCCTGTCAGTCAGTGGTGTAACCCCTATGGTCTACAATCCTGTCAGTCAGTGGTGTAGCCCCTACAGTCTACAATCCTGTCAGTCAGTGGTGTAACCCCTATAGTCTACAATCCTGTCAGTCAGTGGTGTAGCCCCTACAGTCTACAATCCTGTCAGTCAGTGGTGTAACCCCTATAGTCTACAATCCTGTCAGTCAGTGGTGTAACCCCTATAGTCTACAATCCTGTCAGTCAGTGGTGTAACCCCTATAGTCTACGATCCTGTCAGTCAGTGGTGTAACCCCTACAGTCTACAATCCTGTCAGTCAGTGGTGTAACCCCTATAGTCTACAATCCTGTCAGTCAGTGGTGTAGCCCCTATAGTCTACAATCCTGTCAGTCAGTGGTGTAACCACTATAGTCTACAATCCTGTCAGTCAGTGGTGTAGCCCCTATAGTCTACAATCCTGTCAGTCAGTGGTGTAACCACTATAGTCTACAATCCTGTCAGTCAGTGGTGTAGCCCCTATAGTCTACAATCCTGTCAGTCAGTGGTGTAACCATTATAGTCTACAATCCTGTCAGTCAGTGGTGTAGCCCCTATAGTCTACAATCCTGTCAGTCAGTGGTGTAACCACTATAGTCTACAATCCTGTCAGTCAGTGGTGTAACCCCTATAGTCTACAATCCTGTCAGTCAGTGGTGTAGCCCCTACAGTCTACAATCCTGTCAGTCAGTGGTGTAACCACTATAGTCTACAATCCTGTCAGTCAGTGGTGTAACCCCTATAGTCTACAATCCTGTCAGTCAGTGGTGTAGCCCCTACAGTCTACAATCCTGTCAGTTAGTGGTGTAGCCTCTATATTCTACAATCCTGTCAGTCAGTGGTATAGCCCCTATAGTCTACAATCCTGTCAGTCAGTGGTGTAGCCCCTATAGTCTACAATCCTGTCAGTCAGTGGTGTAACCCTATAGTCTACAATCCTGTCAGTCAGTGGTGTAGCCCCTATAGTCTACAATCCTGTCAGTCAGTGGTGTAGCCCCTATAGTCTACAATCCTGTCAGTGGAGCAGCCACTACAGTCTACAATCCTGTCAGTTAGTGGTGTAGCCCCTATAGTCTTCAATCCTGTCAGTGATGCAACCACTACAATCTACAATCCTGCCAGTTGTTAAAATTTAAAATAAAAGTAGTTTGACAGAATAATAATTTATTGATTCATAACTTTTATATTTCTTAGATAGTTTCATTCACTATCATAATTAGCGTTGGTGCCCTTTTGCCATCTTGTGTGCAGACTAACAATTATGTAAAATCCTTAAATGATATTAATTGGTGTGATTTTTCAGGTGTGTGGGAGTATTTTATATGTAATCGCTGAACCTATTGATTAAACCAACACACGATTTACAAACTAACTCAGTTCTAGAACCGGTGCAACACCCAGTCTCCTGCGAGTTAATGACAGTTCTTGGGACGCACACTCGTCTACACAGATAAAATTTCCTGCATTTTTGTAATAATACTTGCGTGATAATTTTATAAAGAAATGTATGGATTGTAAAACAATAAAAATATCAACATTTAAGTTGATTTCATTTTCAAAGGGAAATCATATTTTTACAAAGTACATTTATCATAGTAAAAAAGGCAGATATTCGGAAACAATTCATTGTTTTAAGGTTCTCAAAACATTGCTATTGAGAAGTATTGATAATTTTTTTTATTTTGATGGAATTTGTTGCCACACTTATTTACAAAAGTTATTCGAAAAAGATTAAAATAGAAATTAGTATTATTATAAATACAAATTTAATGGAAGCTTGAAATAATCGACCAAAAATATGAAAGTTATTATGCTTTAAATAAATGTTAAAGTGTTTAAAAAATAAGAATCACCAAACATATATGAAGCCATTAAATGATCAAATCAATAAACCAAGTAAGCGATAGTTTCCAGGAATGGCCCGGGCTGTTCCATTAATAAACTTGTTCTTTAATAAAACGAGACTACTTTTAATGTCTTTTGAAGGATATCTTGGCTGGACGAGTGAGGACATTACACGCACTACCGGACTTATATCGATATACCATGTAATACCGGACTTCTATCGAGATTACACGTACTACCGGACTTCTATCGAGATTACACGTACTACCGGACTTCTATCGAGATAACACGTACTACCGGACTTATATCGAGATAACACGTACTACCGGACTTATATCGAGATACCACGCAATACTGGACTTATATCGAGATAACACGTACTACCGGACTTATATCGAGATAACACGTACTACCGGACTTATATCGAGATACCACGTACTACCGGACTTCTATCGAGATAACACGTACTACCGAACTTATATCGAGATACCATGTACCACCGGACTTCTATCGAGATAACACGTACTACCGGACTTATATCGAGATACCATGTACTAACAGACTTATATCGAGATACCATGTAATACCGGACTTCTATCGAGATTACACGTACTACCGGACTTCTATCGAGATTACACGTACTACCGGACTTCTATCGAAATACCATGTACTACCGGACTTCTATCGAGATAACACGTACTACCGGACTTATATCGAGATAACACGTACTACCGGACTTATATCGAGATACCACGTACTACCGGACTTATATCGAGATACCACGCAATACCGGACTTATATCGAGATACCACGTACTACCGGACTTATATCGAGATACCACGCAATACCGGACTTCTATCGAGATAACACGTACTACCGAACTTATATCGAGATACCATGTACCACCGGACTTCTATCGAGATAACACGTACTACCGAACTTATATCGAGATACCACGTACTACCGGACTTCTATAGAGATACCACGTACTACCGGACTTCTATCGAGATAACACGTACTACCGGACTTCTATAGAGATACCACGTACTACTGGACTTCTATCGAGATACCACGTACTACTGGACTTCTATCGAGATACCACGTACTACCGGACTTATATAGAGATACCACGTACTACCGGACTTCTATAGAGATACCACGTACTACTGGACTTCTATCGAGATACCACGTACTACTGGACTTCTATCGAGATACCACGTACTACCGGACTTCTATAGAGATACCACGTACTACCGGACTTCTATCGAGATACCACGTACTACTGGACTTCTATCGAGATACTACGTACTACCGGACTTCTATCGAGATACCACGTACTACCGGACTTCTATCGAGATACCACGTACTACTGGACTTCTATCGAGATACCACGTACTACCGGACTTCTATCGAGATACCACGTACTACCGGACTTCTATCCAGATACCACGTACTACTGGATTTCTATCGAGATACCACGTACTACTGGACTTCTATCGAGATACCACGTACTACTGGATTTCTATCGAGATACCACGTACTACTGGACTTCTATCGAGATACCACGTACTACCGGACTTCTATCCAGATACCACGTACTACTGGATTTCTATCCAGATACCACGTACTACTGGATTTCTATCGAGATACCACGTACTACCGGACTTCTATCGAGATACCACGTACTACCGGACTTCTATCGAGATACCACGTACTACCGGACTTCTATCCAGATACCACGTACTACTGGATTTCTATCGAGATACCACGTACTACCGGACTTCTATAGAGATACCACGTACTACCGGACTTATATCGAAATACCACGCACTACTAGACTTCTATCGAGATACCACGTACTACCAGACTTCTATCGAAATACCACGCACTATCGTTGTTTATTCTTATTCAGGACCTTGTGTGTTCATAAATCGGCCCATTCCTTGAGATCGTCGTATTATTGACACTGTATGATCCTTATTTTATTTTCAATAGTTTCTGTATCTTAATATGCCTCATTTTCTTCTGTATCGTTTGTTTGGTTATTCTTCTCCATTCTGTTTTTTTCTTAACAATATCGTCATTTTTAATATGATAGATCATAATCACAAAACAAAAACCATAAACATGCTAATTCAAACGGGGCACACTTTATTTTGCTACCAGTTTTATTTTAATTAGATCACTTTATTTCCATATTTTAAAACTTGTTTCTATATCAATCTTGTGTACTTAGATCTTACCTTTTCTTACCCATACGTGTTTATAGCCTTCTCCCTGCATTTGTTTAACTTGTCATAGTAAGTTTTTTATTAAATGGAGTAAGGTTTTCGTTGATGTAGATATATCTCTTTGTTCATTTTTCAATTAACATTTTATTGGTGACCTGTCGGTATAAGGGTAAGGTGTTAGACTTCTGTGCTGGGGGCCTGAGGTTCGATCCTAGGTCCCGGCATAGATTTATCTGATTGCCAAACCCTTCCTTCACCTCTGAAAAGACGTGTATTAATCACAACTTGTGAATGTGTGGAGTGCCAGGCCTCCACCGTGGTTCGGATCCCACGTTAAACTGTAGCTCCTCTATTTCATCTCACAATCACACTACACACATTAATGAAGTGCGAATAACCCGAACGGTTAGTAATACGTGGTGCTAATAATAATAGTAACAATTTATTGCTAATGATTTGTCGCCTTTTTTTTTTCAGCCATGTGTTTATTACAGTTTTAGATTAGAGTTGGCAATTACTGGTGGAGGTAGTCTATATTTTGCTTCTTACGGTGTAGAAAATGCATTAATTTAATTTGATCTTTTTTTTTTTCGTACGACAGTTCTAAATATTTGGCAATGTTTTCCATGACTGTACACAAATCTTATGGCGTGAGCGTTTCCAAACCATGAATCTCCAAGTTAATATTTCTTCCGTATTGCTCAATTTGATTTAGTTTTTTTTTAAAGATCTTGAATTTTATTGTCTTTTTTGCTTGTTTTCCTCATATAATGATATGTTTTTTTTTGTTAATTCCCTTTAACTGTCTAATAATTCTTTAATTTCGTTTCTCATACATCATACAAATCAAATAGCTTGGACATGATTTTTTTTCTAATGTTTCATAGTACTTTTGTACCTCTCTTATTACCTGGATTTATGTCTTGACTCTTGAGATCTTCATTCATTTTTACATCAGTAAGGGATGAAGATATAGATCTTTACGGCTCGTCCCAAATAAGTAGGTTTGTAAAACTGGACAATACGGCTCATCCCAAGGTTGCTAATGTTTACCTTTTCCTTGAACACGGCTCATCCCGAAGTTGCTAATGTTTGCCTTTTCCTTGAACACTGCTTATCTCAAAGTTGCTAATGTTTACCTTTTCCTTGAACACTGCTTATCTCAAAGTTGCTAATGTTTACCTTTTCCTTGAACACTGCTTATCTCAAAGTTGCTAATGTTTACCTTTTCCTTGAACACGGCTCGTCTCGAAGTTGCTAATGTTTGCCTTTTCCTTGAACACTGCTTATCTCAAAGTTGCTAATGTTTGCCTTTTCCTTGAACACTGCTTATCTCAAAGTTGCTAATGTTTACCTTTTCCTTGAACACTGCTTATCTCAAAGTTGCTAATGTTTACCTTTTCCTTGAACACTGCTTATCTCAAAGTTGCTAATGTTTACCTTTTCCTTGAACACGGCTCGTCTCGAAGTTGCTAATGTTTGCCTTTTCCTTGAACACGGCTCATCTCAAGGTTGCTAATGTTTGCCTTTTCCTTGAACACGGCTCATCCCAAGGTTGCTAATGTTTACCTTTTCCTTGAACACGGCTCATCCCGAAGTTGCTAATGTTTACCTTTTCCTTGAACACGGCTCGTCTCGAAGTTGCTAATGTTTGCCTTTTCCTTGAACACGGCTCATCTCAAGGTTGCTAATGTTTGCCTTTTCCTTGAACACGGCTCATCCCGAAGTTGCTAATGTTTACCTTTTCCTTGAACACGGCTCGTCTCGAAGTTGCTAATGTTTGCCTTTTCCTTGAACACGGCTCATCTCAAGGTTGCTAATGTTTGCCTTTTCCTTGAACACGGCTCATCCCGAAGTTGCTAATGTTTGCCTTTTCCTTGAACACGGCTCATCCCGAAGTTGCTAATGTTTGCCTTTTCCTTGAACACGGCTCATCCCGAAGTTGCTAATGTTTACCTTTTCCTTGAACGCGGCTCATCCCAGTCTTTTCATATCACTCCAGTAGAATTGATCATGAGCGACATGAATGAAGCAGTTAGCAAACTTGGCAAAGCGTTCTTATTTTTAATTTAATAAACATCACGATTTAGCGAGTGATGAAAGTAAATGACGGTATTTTATTAATGTTATTCGACAGTAGGCCGATTCAGATATCCCAGGCCCCAGAGCATTCAGAGTGATAATAGTTTTCACAAGTTGTGAAACTTTACTCAATCTCCGTCTGCAGATAGATTGTCATCACAGCGATCACATTTCGTCATAGTCAATCACTTATTACGCAAATAAAAACACTTGTTTTAAGCAACTTCACTGCTTGGCACTTACGAGCATATCAGCTGTGCACAATATTTAAACATGCAACGCGAAGATGAGCAGACACGTCCAACCCACACGAGCTCACAGACAAGTAGTAGCAGAAGTAGTAGTAGTAGTAGAAGTAGGCCTAGTAATAGTGTTTGTTTTTTATCATACCGCGTCTTAATACCTTTTCAGGCTAAATGAATATGTACTAATCACGCTAGTGAGTTTTAAACGAGAAAGGTTGAATTTATAGAAAGTTTACCAGCATTTGCGTAGAGGGAGAGTGATAAACCATTTTTTTAAACACCTTCACTATACTCTACTTGGATTCGAACCTCGATCTCCTTGTCATCGGCAGTCTAGTCTTACACGAGAGTGATGCCTTAGACAATGCAGCCACCGAAGCAGGTTAGTAATAGTAGTAATATGAAGTGATGCGAATATAAATTACTGAAGGCACCATCTAGAATTGAACCTGAGTCCTTAAAGCTCTGCTCGGTATTCCTAGCCAGTATCCGGGAACGCAGGTGAGAATATTCTTGACGGTGGTTGCCAGCCTGCAGCCCCATTGGCTACCCTGAGATAGTTTGGGCTGAACTCCATCCCCTCCCCCTCAATCTGTATAAATTAGTAATTTGTTAATACTTCGCCTCCGTCTATCCACTTCTTGCTCTCGACTGCTCCAAGTGAACAACAGATCAGAACAAGTCTCATTAGGATTTTATTTTGTACTCATCTCTCTCCCTCGGTTTTGTTTACTTCCTCATACTGAGAGAAGTATTGTGATCGTGAAAATTTTCTACATCGATATTATGATGAGCGTGTGTCTATAAACATACAAAAAAAAAGTGGATCTAACAGTTCTGTCCCCATGTCTGTCTCTCTGTCTGTCTGTCCCTGGCCACAGATCTGATCTGGTTTGATGGAATCTGTTCAAACTTGATATTTAGATTTTATCTGGCTATATCTCAAAATAATGTTTCTTTTGAATTTTGATTCTAACCTATAAATTAAGGGTAATTTACTGATTAACTACTTTAGAAAATTAAAAAAAATTGTTCGAAAATGGCTCAAACTATTTTGTTTCAAATATGTATATACTTGGGGAATATTTGAGACGACAATAAAGATATAATATACTTGTTTCTTGGGGGAAAATCCATATAAGAATAATTTGCTAGTTACTGATTTTTGCAAAAGAAAACCTAATTGAATTATTTATGGAAAAAGCATGTTCTTGTACAAGTAATTTTATATGACTAGCGAAACTTGGGAAATTCCTTTACAAATACATCTTTAAAATGTTATTAAGCGCAGTTTCGATATCAAAAACCACTCACTTTAGTTACATAACAATTTTCATAGAAAGGGACTGATAAGAAATACAATAATATTGGTTTGGAGTTATCATTGATAACATTTTATTTTATTATTACTGTTATTTTATATGTATTATTATTATATCAAAATTGTCTGCTTCAGATACTATGACTTGACCTATGAATACGTGAAAGTATATTTAATTACTGTTCTGCCAGGTAAGATCCTTCCTAAGAACATTGCTCTTTAGAATTATTTATATGTAAACGAGTCGTACCCAGTGGGAAAACCGCCCGAGTAACTTTCTCGATGGTCCAAGTGACGGGGTTTCTGGTAAATTTCAGCGTAAGTACACACTTTTTGTGATTTCTGTGTAGATCTACAGATCAATACCTTATTTTAAACATGGCGAGCCCCGTCCTAATATTGTCCATACATTCACACACTAACGTCAATTATATACATATTGAGGACTCGCTATTGAAACTTTAAAAATTTTGATAAGAACATCCTCAAAGTAAATTTTAAAATCGTTTCAGTTGAGCTCAAGAAATAGGTGTCGAAAGAATGGTTGTTTTCTGAAATTGCGGCTTTCCTTTTGATTTTTTTTTTTTTAATTTTGGTGCCCATCCTCGTGTTACGCCCTCTCTTTTACCTCGTAGTTTAAGGCCACCGTAAACAACATAACGAGTATAGAGGGGCATAAGCTATGTGAAACATAAAATAAATAAATAAGGAAATAAGCAGAGATTTTAAAGTAAATAGTCATTTAATAAGCAAGTATTTTCAACAACATCAACATTGTGGCCTCGACAATCCTAGCAGCGAAAGTATTTGCGAACATAGATTATAGGAAAACATTCTTTGGTAATACACCCTAAACATTATTATTATTTATTAATAATGGTTTAGTAAAAGAAAACCTAAGTTTTACTATGGAAAATTTTCTTGTTACAACAATAAGAACTGGATTAATACCAATGATAAATGATAACTGCATTTCAAGCTATTCACACAACATATATGCAAACGTAAATCTGACTATTCATGAAACCATGTAAATACATAATATGATTCTACACAGTATAAAGTTCATTACGTAAATTCTCTCAACAATAATATTTAAGTAGTCCAATAAACAACGTCAACTCAATTAGTTGACACGTCCAATATTTTAGTTTCAAAAATATATAATAACATAAGACATGTTCTCATTACCGAGTCAATTGTTGCTATTTCTCCTCGATAGAGATGAGTCCGCATTTTCACGCGATGCTGGTGAAAATCCACGTGGACGACGACAGGAGCAGTGGTTGTTGGCAGCGATAGAGATAGAGCACAAGCGTTCAGTTAGGCGAGACATTATACGCCTTCTTATTCACGACGCAGTATAGTGTTGCACTTCTATATAGATATAGTCTATCCATTGCCTTCGGTAGTCGCACTTCGGACCGTATGACCACCAGTGCCGGTCATCAGTGAACATAACAGTTTAAATGCACATTCAGATCTAATTACGTGAATACGGAATAATTCTCGTACTGAATCAATCCCGTCGACTCTGGACTCTTCACGTACATAATTATATAGCGAACCGAACATTTAAAGAACATTTAACTGCTAATTCTTCTTTACTTTTACTCGTACAGCACAATGACCACACGGGTCACATGCAGAACTCCGACTCATCTTTCACAATAATGGACATAGGTTATATACCGTGCTAGTTGCGTATCACTAAAAGGGGGGTGGTAACCTTCCAGTTGGCCGGTGACGTTGTTGGGCAGGTGGAAGTCTCGCCATCTCTTGGGAATTCAGCATGCAGGTCTATGATTGGATGAACCGCTCGGCCCAACGGATTTGGTGTCTTGATTTTCAAATCCTCCCCGGACGATTGGCTTGCTACGTATAGTGGTCTGTAGTTAGCCCCGGCGAGGTCAGGTGACGTCATCTTGTCTTGATAGAATTATTATCATGAATTTGCGCCCGCTAGTATCCAACTAGACGGTCAGATGTAAGCATCAATTGCGGGTACTCTCGGTACCTTTGCCCCACTCGCCGAATTAGGACGTTTATTTAACTTACGAGCAATCTTCGTGTCTCGGACAGCAGATCCAGGTGGTAAGTAATAGAATGGAATTATTATTTGAAATTGAATTGTGGTTGTTGAAGGAGTATAGGGCAGAAAGAGACGTATTAATTAAAGAACAGTATTAGTACTGGATTTACAATAGTGAAAATTACTATTGTTTTGTGGCTATTCTTCGTAGTTTCTTGGAGCGGGTAGTAAGATTGATCAGGTGGAAATAGCTGAGGCGGGTAAATGTAACATAACAATGTTACACTCGGTGAGTAAGCTTTAATTATACAAATAATGATGTGCTGTGTCATGTGTGTGACTCCGGAAAACTGTCTAAAGGAATCGCTTCACGTTTTAAATGTCAAGATTAGGTTCATGTATTAAACTTTAGCTGTAAAACTAAACGATGAAACTAGCAATTAATGTTGTTGTTGCTGTCTATTCAATTGAATAATATTTGTGGGGAAACACATTTATCTGCTAAATATAATATACACACATAAAAAAGGTTCTTTAATGAACAAAACTTGTTGCTGTCAGTCACATTAGCCTATATATTGACCAACTGAGGTGATTTGATAAAAAGACACCCGCATCAGTGAGCAAGGAGACTAAATGTCAAGCTCATCTAGTCTAGTTTTCCGGTGATTGGGAATCCTGGGTTGGACTCCCGGCTGAGTGTAGGGAAGGTGGTTTTCCTCCCGCTCCCTCCTCGCTACTTTCATTGTCCCTTGTAAGCTGCGTACAGCCCGGACAGGTACTAAGGTGCAGTGTACTTGACAAGTACATATAAACACATTACAAACTTGTATTGTCAATATCACCTCATCCAGACATCCGGTATGTTAAATAAGATGAAGGGTGATGCTTGATTGCCCGTACAAGGGGATATATATATATATATGAATTAATCAATACTTGTTGCAGCACTTGTACATTATCTGAACCGGTAACATGTACACTATATCAATACTTGTTACAGCACTTGTACAATGTCTGAACTAGTAACATACACACTATATCAATACATGTTGCAGTGCTTGTACATTATCTGAAACAGTAACATACACACTATATCAATACATGTTGCAGCGCTTGTACATTATCTGAACCAGTAACATACACACTATATCAATACTTGTTGCAGCGCTTGTACATTATCTGAACCAGTAACATACACACTATATCAACACTTGTTGCAGCGCTTGTACATTATCTGAACCAGTAACATACACACTATATCAATACTTGTTGCAGTGCTTGTACATTATCTGAACCAGTAACATACACACTATATCATACTTGTTGCAGCACTTGTACATTATCTGAACCAGTAACATGTACACTATATCAATACTTGTTGCAGCGCTTGTACATTATCTGAACCAGTAACATACACACTATATCAATACTTGTTGCAGCGCTTGTACATTATCTGAACCAGTAACATACACATATATCAATACTTGTTGCAGCGCTTGTACATTATCTGAACCATTAACATAAACACTATATCAATACTTGTTGCAGTGCTTGTACATTATCTGAACCAGTAACATAAACACTATATCAATACTTGTTGCAGTGCTTGTACAATGTCTGAACCAGTAACATAAACATTATATCAATACTTGTTGCAGTGCTTGTACATTATCTGAACCAGTAACATACACACTATATCAATACTTGTTGCAGCACTTGTACATTATCTGAACCAGTAACATGTACACTATATCAATACTTGTTGCAGCGCTTGTACATTATCTGAACCAGTAACATGTACACTATATCAATACTTGTTGCAGCGCTTGTACATTATCGAACCAGTAACATACACACTATATCAATACTTGTTGCAGCGCTTGTACATTATCTGAACCAGTAACATACACACTATATCAATACTTGTTGCAGCGCTTGTACATTATCTGAACCAGTAACATACACACTATATCAATACTTGTTGCAGTGCTTGTACATTATCTGAACCATTAACATAAACACTATATCAATACTTGTTGCAGTGCTTGTACATTATCTGAACCAGTAACATAAACACTATATCAATACTTGTTGCAGTGCTTGTACATTATCTGAACCAGTAACATACACACTATATCAATACTTGTTGCAGCACTTGTACATTATCTGAACCAGTAACATGTACACTATATCAATACTTGTTGCAGCGCTTGTACATTATCTGAACCAGTAACATACACACTATATCAATACTTGTTGCAGCGCTTGTACATTATCTGAAACAGTAACATACACACTATATCAATACTTGTTGCAGTGCTTGTACATTATCTGAACCAGTAACATAAACATTATATCAATACTTGTTGCAGTGCTTGTACATTATCTGAAACAGTAACATACACACTATATCAATACTTGTTGCAGTGCTTGTACATTATCTGAACCAGTAACATACACACTATATCAATACTTGTTGCAGCACTTGTACATTATCTGAACCAGTAACATGTACACTATATCAATACTTGTTGCAGCGCTTGTACATTATCTGAACCAGTAACATACACACTATATCAATACTTGTTGCAGCACTTGTACATTATCTGAACCAGTAACATGTACACTATATCAATACTTGTTGCAGCGCTTGTACATTATCTGAACCAGTAACATACACACTATATCAATACTTGTTGCAGCGCTTGTACATTATCTGAACCAGTAACATGTACACTATATCAATACTTGTTGCAGCGCTTGTACATTATCTGAACCAGTAACATACACACTATATCAATACTTGTTGCAGCGCTTGTACATTATCTGAAACAGTAACATACACACTATATCAATACTTGTTGCAGTGCTTGTA
Source organism: Timema podura (assembly GCA_033556935.1). Lineage (NCBI taxonomy): Eukaryota > Metazoa > Arthropoda > Insecta > Phasmatodea > Timematidae > Timema > Timema podura. Next base: position 50,199,022 of record JAVRXN010000005.1, read on the forward strand.
CATTATCTGAACCAGTAACATAAACATTATATCAATACTTGTTGCAGTGCTTGTACATTATCTGAAACAGTAACATACACACTATATCAATACTTGTTGCAGTGCTTGTACATTATCTGAACCAGTAACATACACACTATATCAATACTTGTTGCAGCACTTGTACATTATCTGAACCAGTAACATGTACACTATATCAATACTTGTTGCAGCGCTTGTACATTATCTGAACCAGTAACATACACACTATATCAATACTTGTTGCAGCGCTTGTACATTATCTGAACCAGTAACATACACACTATATCAATACTTGTTGCAGTGCTTGTACATTATCTGAACCATTAACATAAACACTATATCAATACTTGTTGCAGTGCTTGTACATTATCTGAACCAGTAACATAAACACTATATCAATACTTGTTGCAGTGCTTGTACATTATCTGAACAAGTAACATACACACTATATCAATACTTGTTGCATTGCTTGTACATTATCTGAACCAGTAACATACACACTATATCAATACTTGTTGCAGTGCTTGTACATTATCTGAACCAGTAACATACACACTATATCAATACTTGTTGCAGTGCTTGTACATTATCTGAACCAGTAACCTGCCCTGGAAAGCAAGGCGATGCTGCGATGCTTGATTGCGCCGGGCAAGTGGATGCACCTGTCAGATAGACTTGAATCACGCATGCGCACTACCCGGAATAACGCGCGTGCTTGAGCCTTATAAGAAGACAGGTGGACACCCTTCTTTCCCCTCCCCCTCATTGGATAAAATACTAGACCTGTAACGACTCTGACCTTTTGACACCTGTTAAAGAGATATGAGCCGTCCCTGTACTTATTTAACTGGTTGAGATGTTGACTTTAAACACACCATGTTGGCCTACAATTACTAAAACCTGCACCAAACTGACTCATATTATTATTACGGTTAGCTCCAGTGGTCGAATGGTCTAGGGCGTTACTTTCACACTGGATTGAACTGCCAATGTTGGGGAGGCTAGAGCTAGAATCCTGGTCGGGTGTAATGAAGGTGGTGGTTTCCCACTCTCCCTCCATGCGAACGCGGGTTAATTCTATCTCAAATCTACCTTCTTCATCCCCAAGTAGTTAAATACCCATAGCCCAACGAATATACTAAGTAGTAGAGCAAAATAAAATGCTAGCACAAGTTACGTGACGTCACTCGCACTGATTGCGAATGGTCTGACGTCATTAGATTGTGTTTCCAACCTGCCTCTCCCTCTCTGGCTTGTGTCCTGACTGAACACAAAGAGAGAGAGAGAATCCTACACTTCTACCGTGAGAGGCGTCACACATACTCCTTTACTGAGCTTCACCGTGGTCAAGAGCGGGGAGGCATCATGGTACAGATGATTTGTCATCTTACGATCCATCCGTCCGTGCTATCAACATAGTTACACTCATGGGTGAGAGACGAATAAAGTACAGTTTAGAGGATATGCACCCACATTTTCTCGAAGGTAGAGTGAGAAACAATCTAGTAAAATCCACCCTCAGTATACAGGCCCAGGATTCACCCTCCGACCTCCCCGTTACAGGAAATTCATACTAGGCTAGACTAATCCCTTTTTCCCACGTGCCCAATTGCGTGGCTTAGTGTTTGCTTATGATTTCAATTTCTCCTCTCTTGTCCTGCTTCTCCCCCGCCCCCATTTAGATTAGATAAATTAAATCGTTGATAGCTAATTCTCTACACTAAAACGTAGAAATAAAATATTCGTTCAATAACACCTCACGTGGCGTCTCGCTTCCAAACAGTCCAACTTCACCAGTCCCTCCTCGGTCCCGGCACAGATTTATCTGATCGCCAAACCCTTCCTTCACCTCTGACAAGACGTGTATTTATCACAACTTGTGAATGTGAGGAATGCCAGGCCTCCACCGTGGTTCGGATTCCACGTTAAACTGTAGGTCCTCCATTTCATCTCACAATCACCCTACCATTACACATTAGCGTAAATGCGTATAACCCGAACGGGTAGTAAGACGCGGTGCTAATAATAATAATAATAATTCACCAGTCCCCAATTGCCCACTGCCAGTGTTCCAACAAGATTCTTCTCGTGGATAACACGTGTCTAGACATAGGCCCTCAAACCCCTGGCGGCCAGTCCTGCAACTACACCTCTTTACCAGCTCTCTGTGAAGCCCAGTTCACACCAGCACTGTACTAGTTCTGTAACTACACCACCTAGCCAGCTCTCTGTGAAGCCCAGTTCACACCAGCACTGTACTAATCCAATAACTACATCTAACAGCCAGCTCTCTGTGAGGCCAAGTTCACACCAGCACTGTACTAATCCAATAACTACATCTAACAGCCAGCTCTCTGTGAAGCCCAGTTCACACCAGCACGGTACTAATCCAATAACTACATCTAACAGCCAGCTCTCTGTGAGGCCCAGTTCACACCAGCACTGTACTAGTTCTGTAACTACACCACCTAGCCAGCTCTCTGTGAGGCCCAGTTCACACCAGCACTGTACTAGTCCTGTAACTACACCACCTAGCCAGCTCTCTGTGAAGCCCAGTTCACACCAGCACTGTGCTAGTCCTGTAACTACACCACCTAGCCAGCTCTCTGTGAGGCCCAGTTCACACCAGCACTGTACTAGTCCTGTAACTACACCACCTAGCCAGCTCTCTGTGAGGCCAAGTTCACACCAGCACTGTGCTAGTCCTGTAACTACACCACCTAGCCAGCTCTCTGTGAGGCCAAGTTCACACCAGCACTGTACTAGTTCTGTAACTACACCACCTAGCCAGCTCTCTGTGAGGCCCAGTTCACACCAGCACTGTACTAGTCCTGTAACTACACCACCTAGCCAGCTCTCTGTGAGGCCCAGTTCACACCAGCACTGTACTAGTCCAATAACTACATCTAACAGCCAGCTCTCTGTGAGGCCCAGTTCACACCAGCACTGTACTAGTTCTGTAACTACACCACCTAGCCAGCTCTTTGTGAGGCCCAGTTCACACCAGCACTGTACTAGTCCTGTAACTACACCACCTAGCCAGCTCTCTGTGAGGCCCAGTTCACACCAGCACTGTACTAGTCCTGTAACTACACCACCTAGCCAGCTCTCTGTGAGGACCAGTTCACAACAGCACTGTACTAGTCCTGTAACTACACCACCTAGCCAGCTCTCTGTGAGGCCCAGTTCACACTAACACTGTACTATGAGTACAAGCCAGCCCTGATGAACTCTGACCCGGCAGAGCACGGCTCGTGTTAACGGGTCCTATACGGCTCCTAGAACCTGTTATTTCAGTGTTGTGCTTTTCCTCCAGCTTCCTTCAGCCTCCTCCGCCTCCAACTGAGAAAATTACGGCCTCAGAATTAAACTCAACTCGATCGCTCGCTAACGTCTCTCAGTGACCGTCACGTCCAGCATTGCACAGTATTCACACCGTACATTCTCAATCCTTACATAGGCCTATATCGTGTACAGTTTTGAACAGCTCATCTGAAAACTTAATTTGAAAATTTGTTGGGTTTTTTTTCCTTTGGGCTACAGCCTATCTAACCTTGATCAATATTTCTAAGGCTCCACATATGTTGTATCTATAGCGTGTATAGCCTGCCATGGCACCTCTAATAGCCTGCCATGGCACCTCTAACAGCCTGATATGTTCAAGTAAAACTTCTCCGCACCGCAGATCTCATTTGCCATCAATAACAATCAAAAACCTTTAATTATATCATATTAAAATCAACAACTTTCGGTCTTAATTCATCAGCTACAATAATGCGTGGCGTACCACAATACAATACAATTCAATACAATACTTGTCTATGGAACTGAAAACTAACATTTCACATTTCATTATTCACACACACAAAATTAAATTTATGGAACTTTATTTATCTCACTTTAAATCTTTTGTTTTACCAAATATAATTATTGGTTATAGACACTGATAGCTCTTCCTTGAATGCCCCATACACATGTTCGATGTTTCCATACTGAATTCAGTGCAAGTCAACTATCACCATGTGAACAATAATGTCTACTCGACTCGGCATCACTACGTGCATAACGTAAAGTAAATGTAATAAAAAAACACCGTTTGTTCTGTTAAGACAAGACTCAAGACTCTTTAATAAAGTAATGACCTGGTTAATTGACTCAGTGTCTTTACTGGTGTATTAATAATACTATTATTATGATAAACCATTTTTAAAGTAGGCATTCTCATTGGAACTTGAAGGTGACTACCACTAACTTTCACTTGATAAGTAAATGCTATTGTACTTAATTTACGCCCTAATATACGAAGTTCTAGAACCATGGAAGGCTCGTTTAATAAACCATTTATTGTTATTTGCGACATGAGAAAATCTTGTTTATCAATAATCATGAATAAAACAGTACATTGCCTTTGGACCAGGAATCGGCGGCTGGTCGATCGTGTAGCAAAATTATATCGTCATTAAAAGTCCACCTTTGGGTCTTCTGAACTCGCAAATATATCAAGTACTATCAAATAATATCTAAGTGTAACTAAAATAACCTTTATCGAGTATATTATAAGAAAATGAAATGGTATAATATGAATATACATTCGATTTATTCAATAATTTGTTCTATAAAGTATTTGAGTAAGATTGAATTCAAGGAATAATTAATATAAGATTTACAGACAAAAACAAGATCAAAGTAGATTGGCTCAGAAAGTTTTCTGCCCACTGCTAATAATTCACATGAGATCATTTATTTATTATATTCAAGTCAAACATAAAAACAAAGCATAAAAATTGTTTCCCATCCTCCCTATGCACAAAATTCGGATACACTTTTTATAAAACCCCAACTTCCTCGTCTTACTCCAGTTGTGTAAATGTACTGGTATTTAACCGCGTTGGAAACAAACCATGGTGCAAAAAACAAGTGTGCGAAGCATTGTAAACCTTTACTTAGTTCCTAAAATGTATCAGTTTCAACTTCAACTTCAATTTTTTTTAAAAAAAGCTTAAATAGTTACAAATCTTCACTAATAAACAATTAACATAAATGTAATTCCTCGTGAGCTGACGTACGGCTGAACGTATCATTACCAACTTTGTTTCTAGCAGAACCTTTTTAGCTTCAACTAGCCTTTGAAACGAGCGTATATACAAAACACATAGCATTTAAGCAACATCCTACTGACGCGGTTTTTCAACTTGCGCGAAAACCTTTGGAAATAACTAACCGCGTAAGTCGAGCCCTTACTGTGTATATATATATATATATGTGTGTGTGTGAGAGAGAGAGAAAGAGTATGTGTGTATGTGTGTGTGTGTGTGTGTGTGTGTTGTGTGTGTGTGTGTGTGTGTGTGTGTGTGTGTGTGTGTGTGTGTGTGTGTGTGTGTGTGTGCGCGCGCGCTCCGACCAAACGTTTAACAGCTATTTTTAAACAAAAGGCGCCTTCCCCACCTCAAAGAAGTGTTTCCCGTCTGATTATGTTACATTGTCCTCGGGTACCTGCAAATAATGAGATCATTACAAGCGATTGATTGATTCTTGAAAATATCAACAAGACCTTCGCTCCGTTTTATAGCTAGAGAGAGAGAGAGAGCGAGCAGTCAGTTTATTTACATTTACAGATGAGTGTCTTTTGTGCCCACTTATCCCGGCCTTCAGCTCAAGTCGAGGTAAGAGCGTACCAAGTCCTTCCTATCTGTTGTCTGTCGTGTGACGGTGTACTGTAGCGAATATGTTTTGTTTGATACAGTTTGTTCTTTTTCTAAACACGTCGATTATATCAGCGCGTGACTTAAAAACTAGCTCAGAAAAGGAAAGTACGTCTACATCACGTACCTAGATATTTACAGTAGAATTCTGAAAGATAGAAAGAACAGTTCCGAAAACACAAACATATTTTATACGGTCAACATTGATACCATTTCACAATGTTATTATTGTTGTTTTATATCCAAGCTGACAGCTGGATATTACAGTAACTGACGTACGAATGTATTGAATGCATATTGATCAAGTTTTGTAACTGTCAGTTAATGCCCTGACAGAGCTTAACTATATTGGACAGTAGGATGAACCCGTATACAAATAGTTAATTAGTCAGCCCCACTTGGAATCGAACAAGGATACTCCAAACTTATGGCCTACAAAGGGACATGAGAGAGATTTATTCTAGCTCTGTTTGCTTACAGTACGTAACATCGCGAGGTTTTGAACCAGACTATCGCGTGAGGCTCTCTTTAGGTATTTGAAGGTTGCTTAGCCCTATTGACTTTTTCACGTTCATCTAATGTTCATAAGTGCTCCTTCCTCTTGTATGCAGGATGTCCCAAGTGTTAATCTTAAATACCAACAAGTGAACTGATAGGTTTTTTTCTAAGTGAATTTCCATTCTCCTTCCACACTAATGTTGGTACCTTTCGTCTAAATCCCACCATCATCATCCTCACTCACTGTAAATAGGATGGGTGGTAGGACGCGGCTATAACACTTCCTCTCTAGGATATACGCATTTCATTGAGTAGGAATAGGAAGGTAGAAAATAGAGGAAATGTACCAGAATTTTCGTGGAGGGAAACCCGTGCGTTGGTTACCAACCAGTCAGTTTACAAAGAGCTATTTTTTTTTGCCGCAGGGCCTAACCGACACTCTCGAACACCATTCCGGTGTACTGATGGTTGATTTTGATAAATGGTTTCCCTGTCTCCCTCCACGCAAGTGCCTCTATTCCATCTAAAATAATTTCCAACACTATCCTATAAGTAATTAATGTATGCGTACAGCCGAACAAGTACTCACGTGTAGAAAAAAACTTCTACCGACACATGGAATCACAGGCCTTACGGCTCAAGCCACTTTCCACGAGGGCAGCTCTTGGTCTGGGCTGGAAGACCTCGACAAGAGAGATGTGCGACTGTGCATGAGCCCCCCAACGGTGAAACCTATAAGCAATGTTGCGGTGACGCACCAGATGGCCACACACACCCCAACCACCATCTCTCTGTGTCATAGTGAGAACCAACAAACACATGTTCCGACCATAACATCAACTCTCTCTGTGTCATAGTGAGAACAAACAACATGTTCCGATCATACCATCAGCTCTCTCTGTGTCATAGTGAGGAACAACAAACCACATGTTCCGACCATACCATAATCTCTCTTTGTGTCATAGTGAGGACCAACAACATGTTCCGACCATACCATCAGCTCTCTCTGTGTCATAGTGAGAACAAACAACATGTTCCGACCATACCATCAGCTCTCTCTGTGTCATAGTGAGGAACAACAAACCAACATGTTCCGACCATACCATAATCTCTCTTTGTGTCATAGTGAGATAAACAAACAACATGTTCCGACCATACCATCAGCTCTCTCTGTGTCATAGTGAGGAACAACAAACAACATGTTCCGACCATACCATCAGCTCTCTCTGTGTCATAGTGAGGACCAACAAACAACATGTTCCGACCATACCATCAGCTCTCTTGTGTCATAGTGAGAATCAAACAACATGTTCCGACCATACCATCAGCTCTCTGTGTCATAGTGAGAATCAAACAACATGTTCCGACCATACCATCAGCTCCTCTTGTCATAGTGAGAACCAAACAACAATGTTCCGACCATACCATCAGCTCTCTCTGTGTCATAGTGAGAATCAACAAACAACATGTTCCGACCATACCATCAGCTCTCTCTGTGTCATAGTGAGGACAACAAACAACATGTTCCGACCATACCATCAGCTCTCTCTGTGTCATAGTGAGAACAAACAACATGTTCCGACCATACCATCAGCTCTCTCTGTGTCATAGTGAGAACAACAACATGTTCCGACCATACCATCAGCTCTCTCTTGTCTCTGTCATAGTGAGAACCAACAAACAACATGTTCGACCATACCATCAGCTCTCTCTGTGTCATAGTGAGAACAAACAAACAACATGTTCCGACCATACCATCAGCTCTCTCTGTGTCATAGTGAGAATCAACAAACAACATGTTCCGACCATACCATCAGCTCTCTCTGTGTCATAGTGAGAACAACAAACAACATGTTCCGACCATACCATCAGCTCTCTCTGTGTCATAGTGAGAACAACAAACAACATGTTCCGACCATACCATCAGCTCTCTCTGTGTCATAGTGAGAACAACAAACACATGTTCCGACCATACCATCAGCTCTCTCTGTGTCATAGTGAGAACAAACAAAACATGTTCCGACCATACCATCAGCTCTCTCTGTGTCATAGTGAGAACAAACAACATGTTCCGACCATACCATCAGCTCTCTCTGTGTCATAGTGAGAACAACAAACAACATGTTCCGACCATACCATCAGCTCTCTCTCTGTCATAGTGAGAACAACAAACAACATGTTCCGACCATACCATCAGCTCTCTCTGTGTCATAGTGAGAACCAACAACATGTTCCGACCATACCATCAGCTCTCTCTGTGTCATAGTGAGGAACCAACAAACAACATGTTCCGACCATACCATCAGCTCTCTCTGTGTCATAGTGAGGACCAACAAACCATGTTCCGACCATACCATCAGCTCTCTCTGTGTCATAGTGAGGAACAACAAACACATGTTCCGACCATACCATCAGCTCTCTTTGTGTCATGTGAGAACCAAACAACATGTTCCGACCATACCATCAGCTCTCTCTGTGTCATAGTGAGGACCAACAAACATGTTCCGACCATACCATCAGCTCTCTCTGTGTCATAGTGAGGAACCAACAAACAACATGTTCCGACCATACCATCAGCTCTCTCTGTGTCATAGTGAGACAACAAACAACATGTTCCGACCATACCATCAGCTCTCTCTTGTCATAGTGAGACAACAACAACATGTTCCGACCATACCATCAGCTCTCTCTGTGTCATAGTGAGAACCAACAACAACTGTTCCGACCATACCATCAGCTCTCTGTGTCATAGTGAGGACAACAAACAACATGTTCCGACCATACCATCAGCTCTCTCTGTGTCATAGTGAGGAACAACAAACACATGTTCCGACCATACCATCAGCTCTCTCTGTGTCATAGTGAGAACAACAAACAACATGTTCCGACCATACCATCAGCTCTCTCTGTGTCATAGTGAGACAACAAACAACATGTTCCGACCATACCATCAGCTCTCTCTGTGTCATAGTGAGGACCAACAAACAACATGTTCCGACCATACCATCAGCTCTCTCTGTGTCATAGTGAGAACAACAACATGTTCCGACCATACCATCAGCTCTCTCTGTGTCATAGTGAGACAACAAACAACATGTTCCGACCATACCATCAGCTCTCTCTGTGTCATTAGTGAGGACCAACAAACAACATGTTCCGACCATACCATCAGCTCTCTCTGTGTCATAGTGAGGAACCAACAACAACATGTTCCGACCATACCATCAGCTCTCTCTGTGTCATAGTGAGAACACAAACAACATGTTCCGACCATACCATCAGCTCTCTCTGTGTCATAGTGAGAACAACAAACAACATGTTCCGACCATACCATCAGCTCTCTCTGTGTCATAGTGAGGACCAACAAACAACATGTTCCGACCATACCATCAGCTCTCTCTGTGTCATAGTGAGATCAACAAACAACATGTTCCGACCATACCATCAGCTCTCTCTGTGTCATGTGAGACCAACAAACAACATGTTCCGACCATACCATCAGCTCTCTCTGTGTCATAGTGAGAACCAACAAACAACATGTTCCGACCATACCATCAGCTCTCTCTGTGTCATAGTGAGAACAACAAACAACATGTTCCGACCATACCATCAGCTCTCTCTGTGTCATAGTGAGAACAACAAACAACATGTTCCGACCATACCATCAGCTCTCTCTGTGTCATAGTGAGAACAACAAACAACATGTTCCGACCATACCATCAGCTCTCTCTGTGTCATAGTGAGAACCAACAAACAACATGTTCCGACCATACCATCAGCTCTGACTGTGTCATAGTGAGAATCAACAAACAACATGTTCCGACCATACCATAGCTCTCTTGTGTCATGTGAGGAACCAACAAACACATGTTCCGACCATACCATCAACTCTCTGTGTCATGGTGAGGACCAACAAACAACATGTTCCGACCATACCATCAGCTCTCTCTGTGTCATGGTGAGGACAACAAACAACATGTTCCGACCATACCATCAACTCTTTCTGTGTCATGGTGAGAACAACAAACAACATGTTCCGACCATACCATCAGCTCTCTCTGTGTCAAGGTTAGAACAAACATGTTCCGACCATACCATCACTCTTCTCTGTGTCATAGTGAGACCAACAACATGTTCCGACCATACCATCAGCTCTCTCTGTGTCATAGTTAGGACAACAACATGTTCCGACCATACCATCAGCTCTCTCTGTGTCATAGTGAGGACCAACAACATGTTCCGACCATACCATCAGCTCTCTCTGTGTCATAGTGAGGAACACAAACACATGTTCCGACCATACCATCAGCTCTCTTTGTGTCATAGTGAGATCAACAACATGTTCCGACCATACCATCAGCTCTTTCTTGTCATAGTGAGAACAACAAACACATGTTCCGACATACCATCAGCTCTCTCTCTGTCATAGTGAGAACAAACAAACATTGTTCCGACCATACCATCAGCTCTCTCTCTGTCATAGTGAAAACAAACAACATGTTCCGACCATACCATCAGCTCTCTCTGTGTCATTGTGAGGACCAACAAACTACATGTTCCGACCATACCATCAGCTCTCTCTCGTGTCATAGTGGAACAACAAACACATGTTCCGACCATACCATCAGCTCTCTCTGTGTCATGTGAGGACCAACAAACAACATGTTCCGACCATACCATCAGCTCTCTGACTGTGTCATAGTGAGAACAACAAACAACATGTTCCGACCATACCATCAGCTCTCTCTGTGTCATAGTGAGAATCAACAAACAACATGTTCCGACCATACCATCAGCTCTCTCTGTGTCATAGTGAGAATCAACAAACAACATGTTCCGACCATACCATCAGCTCTCTCTCTGTCATAGTGAGAACAACAAACAACATGTTCCGACCATACCATCAGCTCTCTCTGTGTCATAGTGAGGACAACAAACAACATGTTCCGACCATACCATCAGCTCTACTGTGTCATAGTGAGAATCAACAAACAACATGTTCCGACCATACCATCAACTCTCTCTGTGTCATAGTGAGGACCAACAAACAACATGTTCCGACCATACCATCAGCTCTCTCTGTCATAGTGAGAATCAACAAACAACATGTTCCGACAATACCATCAAGCTCTCTCTCTGTCATAGTGAGAACCAACAAACAACATGTTCCGACCATACCATCAGCTCTCTCTGTCATAGTGAGAATCAACAAACAACATGTTCCGACATATACCATCAGCTATTGACTCGTGTCATAGTGAGAATCAATAAACAACATGTTCCGACCATACCATCAGCTCTCTCTGTGTCATAGTGAGAATCAACAAACAACATGTTCCGACCATACCATCAGCTATTTCTGTGTCATAGTGAGAATCAACAAACAACATGTTCCGACCATACCATCAGCTCTCTCTGTGTCATTGTGAGAATCAACAAACAACATGTTCCGACCATACCATCAGCTCTCTCTGTGTCATTGTGAGGACAACAAACAACATGTTCCGACCATACCATAAGCTCTCTCTGTGTCATTGTGAGGACAACAAACAACATGTTCCGACCATACCATCAGCTCTCTCTGTGTCATAGTGAGAAACAAACAACATGTTCCGACCATACCATCAAGCTCTCTCTGTGTCATTGTGAGAGACAAAAACCATGTTCCGACCATACCATCAACTCTCTCTGTGTCATAGTGAGGAAACAAACAACATGTTCCGCAACCATTAAACCATACATCACTCTCTCTGTGTCATAGTGAGGACCAACAAACAACATGTTCCGACCATACCATCAGCTCTCTCTTGTCATAGTGAGACCAACAAACAACATGTTCCGACCATACCATCAGCTCTCTCTCTGTCATAGTGAGAACCAACAAACAACATGTTCCGACCATACCATCAGCTCTCTCTGTGTCATTGTGAGACCAACAAACAACATGTTCCGACCATACCATAGCTCTCTCTGTGTCATTGTGAGGACCAACAAACAACATGTTCCGACCATACCATCAGCTCTCTCTCTGTCATAGTGAGAACCAACAAACAACATGTTCCGACCATACCATCAGCTCTCTCTGTGTCATAGTGAGAACCAACAAACAACATGTTCCGACCATACCATCAAGCTCTCTCTGTGTCATAGTGAGAACCAACAAACAACATGTTCCGACCATACCATCAGCTCTGTGTCATAGTGAGGACCAACAAACAACATGTTCCGACCATACCATCAGCTCTCTTGTGTCATTGTGAGGACCAACAAACAACATGTTCCGACCATACCATCACTCTCTCTCTGTCATATGTGAGAATCAACAAACAACATGTTCCGACCATACCATCAGCTCTCTTTGTGTCATAGTGAGAACCAACAAACAACATGTTCCGATCATACCATCAGCTCTCTCTGTGTCATAGTGAGGAATCCAACAAACAACATGTTCCGACCATACCATCAGCTCTCTCTGTGTCATGTGAGGATCAACAAACAACATGTTCCGACCATACCATCAGCTCACTCTCTGTTCATAGTGAGATCCCAACAAACAACATGTTCCGACCATACCATCAGCTCACTCTCTTCTGTGTTATAGTTTGAGGAGAACCAACAAACAACATGTTCCGACCATACCATCAGCTCTCTATGTGTCATTGTGAGGACCAACAAACAACATGTTCCGACCATACCATCAACTCTTTCTGTGTCATAGTGAGAACAAACAACATGTTCCGACCATACCATCAGCTCTCTCTGTGTCATAGTTAGAATCAACATGTTCCGACCATACCATCAGCTCTCTCTGTCATAGTGAGAACCAACAAACAACATGTTCCGACCATACCATCAACTCTCTCTCTGTCATAGTGAGAACAAACAACATGTTCCGACCATACCATCAGCTCTCTCTGTGTCATTGTGAGGACCAACAATCAACATGTTCCGACCATACCATCAGCTCTTTTTGTGTCATAGTTAGAATCAACATGTTCCGACCATACCATAAGCTCTTTTTGTGTCATATCTGTTTTAAATAACCAAGGAGGGTTTTGATCAAATAAGTTGTATCGATGGTCACGCGGAATAAACGTATGACCTTTCTAGACAGGCTTTTGCGGGGAGGACTAGGAAGTACGAAGTTAAAATCCATGTTTGGTGAACTAAAATATTTTTTTCTAAATGATTTCCCACCTAAACGCTAATTAGGGTATATTTTCCTATCCTACCCCTCGTATTTAAATACATAAATCTTGGCTGGGTAGTAAGACGCGGTTGATTTAAACCAATTTATCTAATAAAACATTAAATTTAACATTTAAAATTGATCTGGAGATCGGCAAAGTATTCATAGCTCTAGCACCTGTCAAGAGGTGGAGAGCGTTAGCATCGCCCCTAGAAAGTCTCAGACGCTCTCTGGCACCTGTCAATAAGTGGAGAGCGCTAGTATCCCCCCTAGAAAGTCTCTTGACGCTCTTTAGCACCTGTAAAGAGGTGGAGAGCGCTAACCTTCCCCCTAGAAAGTTTCTCGACGTTCTCTAGTACCTGTCAATAAGGCGAGAGCGCTAGCACCCCCCCTAGAAAGTCTCAGACGCTCTCTAGCACCTGTTAAGAGGTGTAGAGCGCTAACTTCCCCCCTAGAAAGTCTCTTGAAGTTCTCTAGCACCTGTCAATAAGGTGAGAGCACAAGCATCCCCCCTAGAAAGTCTCAAACGCTCTCTAACACCTGTCACTAATTGGAGTGCTAGCATCCCCCCTAGAAAGTCTCAGACGCTCTCTGGCACCTGTCAATAAGTGGAAAGCTCTAGCATCCCCCTAGAAAGTCTCTTGGGGGGCAGAGTATTTGGAGCTCTAGCACACCTGTCAATAAGTGGAGAGCTCTAGCATCCCCCCTAAAGATGCAGTAGGTAATATCATGTTCAACAGACCAGGTTGCAACCCCTCAAGGCTAAACGCTCTGTGCTATAGGTTTCATCTCGGCCTGTGGGTATCTTCAAGGAGGTTGAGAGGGGGATGGAGCAGCTCCTTTGTTTAGCCCACTTTCCCTCTCATTATACCCCCCTCTCCTTCCGTTCCTCTTTGCGCCTGGGGGAGTTTGCTACCGCCCGGAGGAAAACACAGCCCGTCAACTTGATTCTGATTACCACTTCTCACGCCAACGTAGAAACAAATATACAAAAACAACAATAAAAATAGAAGGAGCTTCTTTCTGTTGAAACTTTGGCGGAAACCCCACATGGGAAGTTGCCTGCGGGGGCTGTACGGCCTCTGCTGATCTCTGATTAAATGTCTTGTAAGTGGTTGTAAGAGAACAGCTCAGGGGCAAAGAAACGACTCGCCCAGATGGTCAGAATGCTAGTCCTCCATCCGATACTTTACCGGTTGAAGATGCTCTTCTTGACGACCCCTGACTGGGGCTTGCAAGCTTCACTCTTATATAAATATATTCGTCATTTATGTATCATATGATATCGATGTATCGGTGGTTTATGATTTTTATTGAAGAATTGCATTTTTGGTGCGAACCAAAACAGCGGTATTAAGATGGCCGCTGTTTTGTGGTGCCATCACCTTCACCACTTTTCACCTTTCAATGTTTTATTTAGCTGTTGAATATAGCAGACAAGTTTAATATAAATAGGAAAAAATCAACTTAGTTAATAAACATAAATGGAAAAAATCGTTCAATTTATTTTAATTCCCAAACTTTAAACGTAGTCCGATGTAGTGTATGTTTATATCGATGTATTGTTTCTGTCCCTACTTCTGACAACTTTTGATGGGGAAAGATCGTGTCGATGACATCCAGGCCCGCTACCGGCACAGATTATCAAAGAACACCTTTGAGAGGACCCGAGTTCGAGTCTCCCGATGTAATATTAAAAACATTCGTTAGTTCACAGGGTTCAATAACCCAAGCGTGTTAAATGTTCCTTAGGAGCCCATTTCACGTTTATTAACCGGGATATTGGATACAATATCATGCTTGAACTAAAAAACATGTTAGCTCAGGGAGATGTGTAGCTCACGGTGTAGTGTAGTTCAAGGTATACTGTAGCTCAGGGCCAGTTATGGCTAAGAGTGGGGTGCGGCTCAGGATGTAATGTAGCTCAGGGCCAGTTATAGCTAGGGTGAAGTGTAGCTCGAGTGGAGTGTAGCTCAGGGTGTTGTGTAGCTAAGGGTGAAGTGTAGCTCGGAGTGGAGTGTAGCTCAGGGTGTTGTGTAGCTCAGGGTGTTGTGTAGCTCAGGTGTAGTGTAGCTCAGGTGGAGTGTAGCTCAGGGTGGAGTTATCTCAGGTTGTTGTGTAGCTCAGGTTGTTATGTAGTTCATGGTGTTGTGTAGCTCAGGTTGTTGTGTAGCTCAGGGTGTAGTGTATCTCAGGTTGTTGTGTAGCTCAGGGTGGAGTGTATTTCAGGTTGTTTGTGTAGCTCAGGGTGTTGTGTAGCTAGGTTGAGTGTATCTCAGGTTGTTGTGTAGCTCAGGGTGGAGTGTAGCTCAGGGTGGAGTGTAGCTCAGGGTGGAGTGTAGCTCAGGTGGAGTGTAGCTCAGGTGGAGTGTAGCTCGGGGTGGAGTTATCTCAGGTTGTTGTGTAGCTCAGGTTGTTATGTAGTTCATGGTGTTGTGTAGCTCAGGTTGTTGTGTAGCTCAGGGTGTAGTGTATCTCAGGTTGTTGTGTAGCTCAGGGTGGAGTGTATTTCCGGTTGTTGTGTATCTCAGGTTGTTGTGTAGCTCAGGTTGTTATGTAGCTCATGGTGTTGTGTAGCTCAGGTTGTTGTGTAGCTCAGGTTGTTGTGTATATCAGGTTGTTGTGTAGCTCAAGTTGTTATGTAGTTCATGGTGTTGTGTAGCTCAGGTTGCTGTGTAGCTTAGGGTAGGTTATAGCTCAGGTTATGAGCGCACCACTCTCTTATTCGACTCCACAGAACAAAAGGATCTGAGAGTTACGCATTTTAGCGACGCGCTTCTGCTATTGTATTTTATTTTTCAAAATGTTCGTGTCCAACCTGTGAATAATTGACTATCCTCACACATGAGAGAATATTGTTCCCAGGAAAAGCAGCCCCGAGGCCATCACATTATTCAATGTTCATGTGATAGTGGTTCGTTCTTGGCTCCAAATTAAAAATAATTTAAATAACTTGTAAAATACAAACTATAGTAGGCTGAGAACGCCAGACCAGCTTCTGAACTGGGTCCCTTGTTTGTATATACCTCCTCGTGGTGTCTCCCTCCCCCCTCCTCCCAAGGAGGTGGATTGTGGAAATGTTTGATGTGTTTACCACCGCGCCTTGGCACACGTTCGGATTATAAGCATACGTGATAGGGATGAGGAAGGTAGAATTTTAGAGGTATGCATCCGGATGTGAGAGGAGGAAGAGCGGGAAAGCATTTATAGAAGAACTCAGAACACCCGACAGGGATTCGAACCCCTGATCTCCCGGTCACCAGCATTCCAGTCCAACACGAGAATGACGTGTTAAGCGATGTTCCCATCGATGCGGGTTGCGCTAAAGCTCCTCTTGAAAATGAACCACCCAAAAGGAGATGATCTTAGGAACAGGATGAGAAGGGTGAATTGTGCCAGAGCTGTGTATCAATTACTTACACTGTCTAGCCTAGTGTAACAGGAAATTGGGGTACTCAGTCCAAGTTCACCTTATCACACGTCTATGACCAGAAGAAGCTTTTAACAGACATTGGGGGTAGCTCATTCCAAGGTCACCTTATCACACGTCTATGACCGGAGGAGCTGTTAACAGACATTGGGGATATCTCAGTCCAAGGTCACCTTATCACACGTCTATGACCGAAGGGAGCTGTTAACAGACATTGGGATATCTCAGTCCAAGGTCACCTTATCACACGTCTATGACCAGAAGAAGTTGTTAATAGACATTGGGGTATCTCAGTCCAAGGTCACCTTATCACACGTCTATGACCGGAGGGATTAACATACATTGGGATATCTCAGTCCAAGGTCACCTTATCACACGTCTATGCCGGAGGGAGATGTTAACAGACATTGGGGATATCTCAGTCCAAGGTCACCTTATCACACGTCTATGACCGAGGGAGCTGTTAACAGACATTGGGGATATCTCAGTCCAAGGTCACCTTATCACACGTCTATGACCGGAGGGAGATGTTAACAGACATTGGGATATCTCAGTCCAAGGTCACCTTAACACACGTCTATGACCGGAGGAGCTGTTAACAGACATTGGGGTAGCTCAGTCCAAGGTCACCTTATCACACGTCTATGACCGAGGAGCTGTTAACAGACATTGGGGGTAGCTCAGTCCAAGGTCACCTTATCACACGTCTATGACCAGAAGAAGTTGTTAACAGACATTGGGGATATCTCAGTCCAAGGTCACCTTATCACACGTCTATGACCAGAAGAAGTTGTTAACAGACATTGGGGATAGCTCAGTCCAAGTTCACCTTATCACACGTCTATGACCGGAGAGAGCTGTTAACAGACATTGGAGATATCTCAGTCCAAGGTCACCTTATCACATGTCTATGACCAGAAAAAGTTGTTAACAGACATTGGGAATATCTCAGTCCAAAGTCACCTTATCACACGTCTATGACCAGAAGAAGTTGTTAACAGACATTGGGGATATCTCAGTCCAAAGTCACCTTATCACACGTCTATGACCGGAGGGAGCTGGTGTTTTCGCGTGTTCGGACGTCATTAGATCTCTGCCCCTGCACGCACGCTTCATTGTTCCAACCGAGCCCCGCAAAAGGAAGGGTGGGAGGGAGGGAGGGACCGACCAACAGACTCTTCCATAACAATCTTCAATAAAGCTAGAGGAGGAGGGAACCAAGGGTAGTCTATAGAGATGGGCTAGGTCAGATATTACTGGTTCCCGCGGGACTAATTCTTGGCGGAGTGATACAATCAGAGATTCTCAGGGATCTATATTTATCCTTCATTACGGAGTGAAGTCGGTCAGGTTCAAGCGAATCAGTCATTTGACGCGAGTACGAGTAGAATATTGTGATTGGAGCACCAGGGCGCACTTTCTCTCAATTCATAAGCTATATCGACACACGACTTACAGACTAGCCTCACTAGCACGGGGTCTAAATGTCAAGTACATGTAGTCTAGCTTTCCATTGACGAGGGAGGTTGGGGTTCAAATCTCATTCGGGCTTATTGGAGGCAAGGGGTCAACGTATCACTATGGTTTTCCCATCCTCTCTCTACGCTAATGCTAATCCTCTAGACTAGCTTCCTTATCCCTGATCCTTTAATTATTACGTTAACAGTTATGATGAAAAGCGATTTATTTAAAGAAATGTATTCGTCAGTTTGAGTTCTACCCTCAATAGCGTAAATGAATATTGATTAAACCAATTTAATGAACTGCATTATATATATATATACTCTCTGGCCCTAAGGAACTGGGGAGTTCAAGGTCATTAGAACTTAATCTCGACTTTCAACCATATCCTGAGACACCTCTATCCAACCCTATCCTGAGACACCTCTATTCAACCCTATCTTGAGACACCCTCACGCAACCCTAGTCTAACACCTCCATCCTCCCTCAAATACATTCTCATATTATCCTCCCATCAACGTCTCATCTTACTAAGGGGTCCTGTATCTTCAGGTTTCTTAACTAAAATGTTGTGCACACACCTATCATCACTCAAACGCGACACATTACCTCATCCTGCGCGTCTGGATTATCCTTCATAGGTTTGGGGATGCATACAAACAATGAAGTTTGTAATTGAATAAATTTGTCCATTCTCCTGTTTATTCACCTCTATTAGGCCCAAATATCTTTCTCGACACTTTGTTCTCAAATACCTTCAATTTACTTTCTCATCCGTACAGAACAACGGGTGGAATAAGTTTAGTATATTCTTATATTTCGAGACAAGACGAGCCAACAACATATGTATGACTGGTTGTATTTTTTTTATTTTAGAAAAAAAAACACTGTTGAAATTTTAATCGTTGAACGAATTTCTCTAAACGTATCTTACTTGTTAGAATTTCAATATTATTTCAGTTAAAAATTTTTACTTTGAAAAAATTAAATATATTTTTTTTCTTTAAAGGTCTGAACCCGGTTCTCTGTTGGTCCACCGCTATTATCTGTTAACTACCGGTGTCCCGCCCAGCCCACGATAGGGAGATAGACCCCATGAATGAAAACCTAGGTGCTCTCCAACACTGCGGCATATAATTACCCTTTACTCTCGCTCAGGAGCGAAGGAAGATAGGGAAAAAAAACAACACAAAAGAAGGTGGGAAATAAAACGCTCCACCTGTTTGAAACAGTAGTCAACAGGTAGCAGCACGAACTCTGTCATTCCCAACGGAATTATAGGGGGTGGAAATTAGGAGGAAGAAGACTAAAAAAAAAAAAAAAGGGGGAGGAGGGAAGGGTATATTCTGAATTGAATCATTTCCTTAGACCGATAATCTGCCTCCATTGTATAGTTGCGGTGATTTAGGTTGTCGTTTTTTATAGCAACGTCGTGATCAAATTATTATCTTTTTTATTTTTTTCAAGCCTTAAGCTGGTTACACAACTAGAAACCATTTAATTTTAGAGACACTTTTTACATTAACAAACTTAGAATTTTCTATAGCATTCCGATTTTGTAAATTTAAAATTGTGCCTGCCATACTTTGACTTTTAAAAGTCACACATTCTAGTGAAAATTTTACTTCTATAAGTTTAAGTTTTTAAATTGTGTAGCCATATTTATTTTATTTTAAATACGTAATTTATAAGATTTTTTTTAATCTATATTTTACCGACATGCAGTTGTTTGTACGACAAGGTTCAGAAAAGATAAAGCTATCAGAAATAGCTAATTAATTAATCTCGATCATCCATCATTAATCAAAAAGTCTGATCGGACATTTCATAAACAAAAAATCAAGGAGATAATTGTTTTTGATATGAAATGGAAGGGTGATGAATAGGGCGGAAGGAGGTCTGGCATTGAGTTATTTAACTATTTGATTATACTTTTTTTTTTTTTATCATTTTGTTTGCGTAATCTGTTGCTCTAGCTTTGCGCTGAGCGGTGTTGGTGTGTAAGTGAAAATAATCTAAAATTAATATCAACTTGGAATTAATTAGGTCTAAGGTAGTATGAAGAAATGTTCGGGAGGTGAGGCTCGGGACGAATGATTCAAATAGTTGGCTTCTCAGATCCAATACTAGATTCTAGAGATAAAAACAACTCGTGAATTTTCGGTCACAAATGTTATCCAGATCTTAAATATATCCGGGAGATTTTTTTTTAATGTAGGAATTCAGACTAAATTTAGGGTGTCCTGACAATTGCGTGCAGTGACAATTGCGTGCAGTGACAATTGCATGCAGTGACAATTGCGTAAGTTACAATTGCGTGCAGTGACAATTGCGTACAGTGACATCTGCGTACAGTAACAATTGCGTAGTGACAATTACGTAAGTGACAATTGCGTGCAGTGAAAATTGCGTGCAGTGACAATTGCATGCAGTGACAATTGCGTGCAGGGACAATTGCGTACAGGGACAATTGCGTAGTGACAATTACGTAAGTGACAATTGCGTACAGTGATAATTGCGTGCAGTGACAATTGCGTAGTGACAATTGCGTACAATGACAATTGCGTGAAGTGACAATTGCGTACAGTGACAATTGCGTACAGTGATAGTTGCGTGCAGTGACAGTTGCGTACAGTGACAATTGCGTAGTGACAATTGCATACAATGACAATTGCGTGAAGTGACAATTGCGTACAGTGATAATTGCGTGCAGTGACAATTGCGTACAGTGACAATTGCGTACAATGACAAGTGCGTGAAGTGACAATTGCGCCCAAAAGGTAGAGTAAGTGGGCAACCCAGTTAGAAGTCATTTGTTTATTTTGTGTGATCAATATTATTTGAAATTTTAATTTATTAACATATAAAAGTTTAGGTTAAGTTAGGTTGGGTAAGAACCATAATTATATAGGGCCTATATGTATACATTATGGAATGCTTTAAAGTTAGGTTTGTATAATAATAATTTCTATTATTTTAAACAATAATTTGAACTTTTTTAGGCCCTATTTGTGACGTAATATAACTTTTACACTTGGGTGTGGTAACAGAATTGGTTTGGTTGGGATAGGAAGTTGTGTGAGCTTACATCATGTAATTTCATTTACGGCCAACTCATGTAGAAAAATAAACAACTGTACGCAATTGTCATATATTCTACATTTAGGGCTAACATGATCCTGTACACATTGTAATGCATTACTCTCAGTTTTCGAAACATAATATTACTGTTGATACTTTTAACTATTCATGACAACACAGCTCAGCTGAGATAACGCTTAACCTAAACAACCCTAATTTTTTACAAGAATATAAAATAAGATCTAGGAAAACACCAGATATTTATTCCCAGCACAGAATCGTAACAGTTACATTTTACGACCTCGGCTCGCCGGTGGCTGTGTTTTAATGATAGCTCATTGTAAGTCGATAAATCCTCACGTCCATCACAGACTCTGCCTTAAACTATGAGTGAAAATAATGGCGCTGAGCACGGGACGATTCCTGGATTGGTCTGCGTCAAATCAAAGGTCTCAGGTTCGATTACAGTATCGGTAAAGATAAGACGAAAGGGTACCTCTCTACCCATCCGGCCTAGCACTTTACACTAATGAGGGAGGCGGAGTTTATAGTAAGTGTAAGTGTAATTTTAGTTGCGTGGAGGGAGAGGGAGTAAGTAATGTACAATAGAAAACTAAGATTACCTCATTACACCCGGTTGGGGTTCGAGCTGTGTCCTCCCCGTCACCGGGAAACCTAACCAGAAGGTTATGAAACCTTCTGTCATCACTCAGGTACCCCCGTGACTAATTCATCATCATCATGAACCGCTTCCAGCCAGTGACTGGGTCTGTTTGGAACATAGATCTCTCCACCGCCTCCTTTCCTCCCACCACCTTAGCCCAGTCCTCTCCTCTCTCCTCCACACTCCTCCTTACTCCCTTGATATTCCTCTCAGCCTCCTACCTCCCCCCTCCATATCCAACATTCTCCTAGACATCCTTTCTCCCTCCATTCTTCTCAAATGGCCATAACCCCTTAGTCGTGCCTTCTCTATCCTGTCCTGGACTTGCTCTTCCTTTACTTTTCCTCTTACTCTCTCATTTCTCATCCTGTCAAATTGTGTCACACATATCCTCTTAATTATTATAAATTAACTAGTGACTATTTATTATTACGTAAAAAAAAGAAGCTGTCAGTTGTTTCTGCGTGACTCTACAGTCAGTTGTTCTGTCTTGCAAATAAGTGAAATGTTTAGACCCCTATATCTTCCTGTAAAACATCTTCTCACCCTCCCACCCCCCAATTACAAGAGATTCCAAACAAAGAGCAGAAGTTAGAGTTTAGGGGGAAGGAAAAACACCAAACCCCATTATATTTGTTCTCTCTCTCTTTTTATCTTTTCCTTGGCTTTCTCCTCGTGTAAATCTTAGAGCGGTAATGTTTCCTGTCTGTGCGTTCAAATCTTCAGGTAGGCCTACCACTAGGGCTAGTTTTAATTGGGGGGGGGGGGGGACAAGAACACACAGCTAGATGGATGCACAAATATAATTATTAATAATAAATACAGGACATAAGTTCCTTTTCAGTTCTCTATTAGAATTCTATAATTCAGTATTGTATTCACAGGAAGGAGCTTGTATAGTATACATGCATATTTGTTCGCAGTGACAGCTGCAGATCACATGACTTGACGTATAAATACATGAGAGTAGATCTATTAGATATTATAGCCACAGATAAGTTTATTCCTATAAACATTGGAGTGTAGTGTACTCAAAGTGCACGTAGCGCGCAGTTTCCTTCCCCCCCCCCCCCCCATACCAGCTGTGTTTGTACGCGCCCTGGTGTGTACAAGCCACTAAATTGGTCGCTGCTCCTGAGGGGGGGGGAGAAAGGGGAAGGGGGGAACCTTCCTTCGATTGAGATGGACCAGAGATTTGTGGACTCTTAAAATGTTGACTGAACAAACTTTACGACTTTTGAAAAGTTCTCCCAGGATGGAGTGTGGGGTGAGAGTAGTCTAAGCGCCCGAGTCAGTATTCCTAGGAACGGACCGGACCAGGAACACTACAAATATCAACATTATTATTATTATTATTATTATTATTATTATTATATTATTATTATTATTATTATTATTATTATTATTCCACGTCTTATCACCGCTCGGGCCACCAACAATATACCCTACTGGTTTAGATATGAATAAGGCAGAAATTAGAGGAAATGTACCCACAATTGCGTGTATAGAGAGCGTATAAAACGATTTACAGAAAAACTCCTTAGTACACCCGGCCAGGATTCGATCCCCAAACTCCACGTAAGCGGTAAGTCAGACGAGTTTGATGTAGCTGTTATGATGTGAGATATTTTGGAAGTCATATAGTGTGAAGTGTATTACTCTTGCTTCATTATGATGTAAAAAAATAAGACGAACCTGTAAACATATGTGGATAAAAACATCAATCTCGTTGTTTCGTACCTGCCTCGGATACTGTAATGGGCTTTCCTCAAATATTTTCCACTTTCGCTTCATTTAAATACGAGTACCTCTTATAAATCATAGCTTACTCATCTCTTGCAGTATCCAACAGTCACCCCTTTGTCTAATTGCCAGAAGACACGCCTGAGTCTAATTACCAGCAAACACCCCCGAATTAACTACCAGCAGACAATCCTAGTAGCATTACCAGCAGATACCTCTGAGTCTAACTACCAGAAAACACCCTCGAGTCTAATTACCAGCAGACAACCCTGAGTATAATTACCAGCAAATACCCCTGAGTCTAACTACCATCAAACACCCCTGAGTATAGCTAACATCAGATACCCTGAGTCTAACTACCAGAAGACACCCCTGAGTCTACCAGTAGACATCCCTTAGTCTAACTACCACCAGACACCTCTGAGTATAGTTACCAGCAGATACCTCTGAGTATAACTACCATCAAACACCCCTGAGTATAGCCAACATTAGATACCGCTGAGTCTAACTACCAGAAGACACCCGAGTCTACCAGTAGACATCCCTGAGTCTAACTACCAGCAGACACCTCTGAGTATAGCTACCAGCAAATACCCCTGAGTCTAACTACCATCAAACACCCTTGAGTATAGCTACCATCAGATACCCCTGAGTACAACTACCAGCAGACCCCCCAAGTCTACCAGTATACATCCCTGAGTCTAACTACCAGCATATACCTCTGAGTATAGTTACCAGCAAATACCCCTGAGTCTAACTACCATCAAACACCCTTGAGTACAACTACTAGAAAACACCCTTCAGTCTAACAGCAGATACCATTGAGTCTGACTATCAGAAGACATACCTGAGTCTACCAGCAAACGCTTATGAGTCCAACCAACTACCAGCAGACACATCTGAGTCTGACTACCAGCAGGCACGTCTGAGTCTGACTACCAGCAGACACATCTGAGAATAGTCACCATTAAACACCCCTGAGTATAGCTTCCAGCAGATATGCCTGAGTCTACCAGCAGACACCCCGAGTCTAACTAACTCCTAGCAGATACACCTCATTTTAACTACTAGCAGACACCCCTCAGTCTAACTACCAGCACACACCCCTGAATCTAGTCACCAGCAGATACCTCTGAATAACTACCAGTATCTGCACCTCAGTCTATCAGCAGACACCCATGATTCTAAATACCAGCAGACACCCATGAGTCTAGCTACCAGCATATACCCTTGAGTAACTACCAGTATACGCACCTCAGTCTATCAGCAAACACCCATGAGTCTAACTACCAGCAAACACCCCTCAGTCCAACTAGTGTTCTCTATGTGTTACTGAGTGAATGCCACTGTTAAGTACACAACACCTTGTAACAGGTGATTAATAACCCAGCCTGTCACTATCTGGACACAACTGTCACAGATATGCAGGGATTTGTTACTCTGTCTCTCTCATATCTTACTAGTCAGGGCAAGGGGGAACCAATTATAAAATGCGTTGGTGCATATTTTGGTTTTATAAACAAGTGCTCAACCTGTTGTTATCTGAGTTACTGGGAATAAAACATTCCTTGTCACCGTCGTACTAAAACAAATCAGTATCCCCCACAGATGTCTTGGACGGCCATTAGAGGCCCACTCACGACTAAGAGCAGGATTCTGGTAGGAAGATGGTCCGTCATGTGGTATGTTGTGTTTACTCTCCAATATCACACACAATAACAACCGGGAATGTTTCAGCTGCTGTTACAAAGTCCCCATCTTGTGGTATGTTGTGTTTACTCCCCAATATCACACACAATAACAACAGGGAATGTTTCAGCTGCTGTTACAAGAGTCCCCATCTTGTGGTATGTTGTGTTTACTCCCCAATATCACACACAATAACAACAAGGAATGTTTCAGCTGCTGTTACAAAGTCCCCATCTTGTGGTATGTTATGTTTACTCTCCAATATCACACACAATAACAATAGGGAATATTTCAGCTGCTGTTACAAGAGTCCCCATCTTGTGGTATGTTGTGTTTACTCCCCAATATCACACACAATAACAACAAGGAATGTTTCAGCTGCTGTTACAAGAGTCCCCATCTTGCGGTATGTTGTGTTTATTATTTACATTTGTTTCCTTGATGAATCCATGTTTTGATCGTACAAAGCGAGCACATGTTGTGTCTCTTCAACACGAGCGTCGTGTAAATTGTACCAATGTCGGCTCGCCGGCTGTCACCGTGTTGTGATGAGCCAATGAGACAATGAGTACACAGCACGTGGGTTACTGGCTGCTCTCACAACCCTCTCCACAGCGACTATCTCACTACAATGAACCGTGGAGTACACAGCACGTGGGTTACTGGCTGCTCTCACACCCTCTCCACAGCGACTATCTCACTACAATGAACCGTGGAGTGCACAGCACGTGGGTTACTGGCTGCTCTCACACCCTCTCCACAGCAACCATCTCACTACAATGAACCGTGGAGTGCACAGCACGTGGGTTACTGACTGCTCTCACACCCTCTCCACAGCGACTATCTCACTACAATGAACCGTGGAGTGCACAGCACGTGGGTTACTGGCTGCTCTCACACCCTCTCCACAGCGACTATCTCACTACAATGAACCGTGGAGTACACAGCACGTGGGTTACTGACTGCTCTCACACCCTCTCCACAGCGACTATCTCACTACAATGAACCGTGGAGTACACAGCACGTGGGTTACTGGCTGCTCTCACACCCTCTCCACAGCGACTATCTCACTACAATGAACCGTGGAGTGCACAGCACGTGGGTTACTGACTGCTCTCACACCCTCTCCACAGCGACTATCTCACTACAATGAACCGTGGAGTGCACAGCACGTGGGTTACTGACTGCTCTCACACCCTCTCCAAAGCGACTATCTCACTACAATGAACCGTGGAGTGCACAGCACGTGGGTTACTGACTGCTCACACACCATCTCCACAGCGACTATCTCACTACAATGAAACGTGGAGTGCACAGCACGTGGGTTACTGACTGCTCTCACACCCTCTCCACAGCGACTATCTCACTACAATGAACCGTGGAGTGCACAGCACGTGGGTTACTGGCTGCTCTCACACCCTCTCCACAGCAACCATCTCACTACAATGAACCGTGGAGTGCACAGCACGTGGGTTACTGACTGCTCACACACCATCTCCACAGCGACTATCTCACTACAATGAACCGTGGAGTGCACAGCACATGGGTTACTGACTGCTCTCACACCCTCTCCACAGCGACTATCTCACTTCAATGAACCGTGGAGTGCACAGCACGTGGGTTACTGGCTGCTCACACACCCTCTCCACAGCGACTATCTCACTACAATGAACCGTGGAGTGCACAGCACGTGGGCTACTGACTGCTCTCACACCCTCTCCACAGCGACTATCTCACTTCAATGAACCGTGGAGTGCACAGCACGTGGGTTACTGGCTGCTCACACACCCTCTCCAAAGCGACTATCTCACTACAATGAACCGTGGAGTGCACAGCACGTGGGTTACTGACTGCTCTCACACCCTCTCCACAGCGACTATCTCACTACAATGAACCGTGGAGTGCACAACATGTGGGTTACTGACTGCTCTCACACTCTCTCCACAGCGACTATCTCACTACAATGAACCGTGGAGTGCACAGCACGTGGGTTACTGACTGCTCTCACACCCTCTCCAAAGCGACTATCTCACTACAATGAACCGTGGAGTGCACAGCACGTGGGTTACTGACTGCTCTCACACCCTCTCCACAGCGACTATCTCACTACAATGAACCGTGGAGTGCACAGCACGTGGGTTACTGACTGCTCTCACACCCTCTCCACAGCGACTATCTCACTACAATGAACCGTGGAGTGCACAACATGTGGGTTACTGACTGCTCTCACACTCTCTCCACAGCGACTATCTCACTACAATGAACCGTGGAGTGCACAGCACGTGGGTTACTGACTGCTCTCACACCCTCTCCAAAGCGACTATCTCACTACAATGAACCGTGGAGTGCACAGCACGTGGGTTACTGACTGCTCTCACACCCTCTCCACAGCGACTATCTCACTACAATGAACCGTGGAGTGCACAAACACGTGGGTTACTGGCTGCTCTCACACCCTCTCCACAGCAACCATCTCACTACAATGAAACCGTGGAGTGCACAGCACGTGGGTTACTGGCTGCTCACACACCCTCTCCACAGCAACCATCTCACTACAATGAACCGTGGAGTGCACAGCACGTGGGTTACTGACTGCTCTCACACCCTCTCCACAGCGACTATCTCACTACAATGAACCGTGGAGTGCACAACATGTGGTTTACTGACTGCTCTCACACCCTCTCCACAGCGACTATCTCACTACAATGAACCGTGGAGTGCACAGCACGTGGGTTACTGACTGCTCTCACACTCTCTCCACAGCGACTATCTCACTACAATGAACCGTGGAGTACACAGCACGTGGGTTACTGGCTGCTCTCACACTCTCTCCACAGCGACTATCTCACTACAATGAACCGTGGAGTGCACAGCACGTGGGTTACTGACTGCTCTCACACTCTCTCCACAGCGACTATCTCACTACAATGAACCGTGGAGTGCACAGCACGTGGGTTACTGACTGCTCTCACACTCTCTCCACAGCGACTATCTCACTACAATGAACCGTGGAGTTCACAGCACGTGGTTTACTGACTGCTCTCACACTCTCTCCACAGCGACTATCTCACAACAATGAACCGTGGAGTGCACAACATGTGGCTACTACTACACTTATTTCTAGAGAGCGCCAGTATATCTTGTGTAACAGTGTATAATGTATCTTGGAGGTGTAACTTGGTCCAGCCTAGATGCTGTGTTCATACTATCTAGAGAGCGCCAGTATATCTTGTGTAACAGTGTATAATGTATCATGTAGGTGTAGCTTGGTCCAGCTGAGATGCCGTGTTCATACTATCTAGAGAGCGCCAGTATATCTTGTGTAACAGTGTATAATGTATCGTGGAGGTGTAGCTTGGTCCAGCCTAGATGCTGTGTTCATACTATCTAGAGAGCGCCAGTATATCTTGTGTAACAGTGTATAATGTATCGTGGAGGTGTAGCTTGGTCCAGCCTAGATGCCGTGTTCATACTATCTAGAGAGCGCCAGTATATCTTGTGTAACAGTGTATAATGTATCGTGGAGGTGTAGCTTGGTCCAGCCTAGATGCCGTGTTCATACTATCTAGAGAGCGCCAGTGTATCTTGTGTAACTGTGTATAATGTATCGTGGAGGTGTAGCTTGGTCCAGCCTAGATGCTGTGTTCATACTATCTAGAGAGCGCCAGTATATCTTGTGTAACAGTGTATAATGTATCGTGGAGGTGTAGCTTGGTCCCGCCTAGATGCTGTGTTCATACTATCTAGAGAGCGCCAGTATATCTTGTGTAACAGTGTATAATGTATCGTGGAGGTGTAGCTTGGTCCAGCCTAGATGCTGTGTTCATACTATCTAGAGAGCGCCAGTATATCTTGTGTAACAGTGTATAATGTATCGTGGAGGCGGAAACCGTCCAGCCGCGATGCTGTAAGTTGTCATGTCATGTGATGGATTCATTGTGGGTGTCAGCAAGCACATTCGCTGGAATGGACCGGACTCGCTTTTATAATCTCCAACACACATTCCCGACACTGACACAGCCTGGAGCAATAACCGGCTAGCTCACCCTGGTATGTACTTTGTAGCACCGCAACTACGTCGGCCGGTCTTACCGGTCTCCAATGACTGTAATTCGTCGTCGTCTTGCCCATGTGCTCGCGTCAGTTGCATCAGCAAGGACAAGTACCCGTACGCACCGTCACCAAGGATGCCGATGCACCCCTCCCACGTCATACGTCAATACCACGTCCTCACGCGGCCTTGGTGCGCTGCTTGACTAGAAACTGTTTTATCGATATTTTTCTCTCAGCCAGGACATAGAAATCGGAATGTACCGCCATCTTACATTTATTGCACATGTGTAAGGGCGTGTGTTTTGATTTGTAAGTATTTATTCACTTTCATGAGGAATCATAATATTTTGTCTCTTAGGGTTCGGCCAGACTGACAAGCGTGCGAGCGAGTGCGCAAGCGACTTGGCTCAGTGAGATGACTGTGGTTTTTGACAAGTGATTTATTGTTGTGGTTTTCTCATCCTCTCTCCACGCTAATGGTAGTTCTTATTTGGTAAGGCCTACTTTGATAATATTGAAGTATTTTAACATATCAGTTTTACATATATATACATATAAGTATGGTTTATGATCCTACCAATTAAATTATGCCGTTAGTAGCAAGTGTGCTAAACCTATCGATAATAATAAAAATGTCAAAATGAGAAGTTTTCCTAGCACTCGATGAACCAACATACAATACTACTGCCAAGCGCCTGTAAACTAGACTGTACCGGGTCGAGCACGCGCGCTTGAAAAATAGAACCAGTTCTATCTTTCAAGCGCGCGCGCTCAGTCGCTCCAGTCTGGCCACCTCTCATTACAACCAATGTGTTCTATTTTATATTTTAGTCGCTCGCGCGCTCGCTCACTCAGTCTGACCGCCCCCTAAGATTGTTAATAGATGCCAGCATTGCAGTCCCAATGATTGTTAACGGTTCAGATAATCTGACGTAGTCTTCCATTAAAATTACATGGCAAGTGTATATTTGGGCGAGGATCCTTTAGACTATCGAATCAGGGGTCGGCAACCTTTTAGTAGTGTTAATAATAATAATAATATTTAGCACCGCGTCTTACTACCCGTTCGGGTTATACGCTTAAGTACTAATTACTCTAATGGGTTAGGAATTGGGAGGGTTGAATTTAGAGGAAGTGAACGCGCATTTGCGTAGAGGAAGAGTGGAAAACCATTTAGGAAAAACCACCCCCAGTTCACCCGACCGAGATTCGAACCTCGATCTCCCCGTCCTCGGCGGTCGAGCTCAACACGACTAGTGCGTTAGCCAACTACGCCACCGAGGCGGGTTTTAGTAGTGTTGCCCCGAAGTAATATTTCAGGGTCGCTCAGCATGCCACCAACCTAAACCCACTCAAATTGTTTATATTTTTATAGGCCTACTAGTTATTTATTACAAATATTAAAACAAATTTAAGTTTTTCTTGTAAAATGTAAATGTAACAACACGTTTCTTTATTTAGTTAGTTAGTTAGCACCGCGTCTTACTACCCGTTCGGGTTATACGCTTAAGTACTAATTACTCTAATGGATTAGGAATTGGGAAGGTTGAATTTAGAGGAAGTGAACCCGCATTTGCGTGGAGGGAGAGTGGAAAACCATTTAGGAAAAACCACCCCCAGTTCACCCGACCGAGATTCGAACCTCGATCTCCCCGTCCTCGGTGGTCGAGCTCAACACGACTAGCGCGTTAGCCAACTACGCCACTGAGGCGGGTGTTTCTTTATTGAATACATTAAATAAATACTGTTTCTTGAATATAGGATATTGCAGTATAAATGAGAATAAATACAAAAGTTATAAATGTGTTATGCAAAATTTAAGTTTTGACAATATTATCTTGAAATTTTGAAACAAAACAGTTGAATCATTGAAACATAAAACATGTTATTACAAGTATTACTCAAATCAATGGTTTTAATTAAAAACAAAGGTTTTATAATGTTATTTTTATTCAAACCGCTCAGTGTGTCATTGAAAATCATTTCGCGTGCCACTCTTGGCACGCGTGCTGTAGGTTGCCGACTACTGCCGTATATTATTCTTCTATTTAATATGGCAGAGACCCGCCTCGGTGGCGTAGTTGGCTAACGCGCAAGTCGTGTTGAGATCAACCGCCGAGGACGGGGAGATCGAGGTTCGAATCTCGGTCGGGTGAACTGGGGGTGGTTTTTCCTAAATGGTTTTCCACTCTCCATCCGGGCAAATGCGGGTTCACTTCCTCTGAATTCAACCCTCCAAATTCCTAATCCATTAGCGTAATTAGTACTTAAGCGTATAACCCGAACGCGTAGTAAGACGCGGTGCTAAATAAAAAAAAAAGGCAGAGTTTTATTCCTCTTCTTCCCTACCTTCTTCCAACTACACAATATATAATATGACTGGCCAAGACTAAGAAGTAAATTATGGAGGACAACGCAACGTATGGAAACTAGTGGGCTTACTGAACATTTCTCCGAGGATTGGCAATAAAAGTGATGTGGCGGGAAGCGTCAGTCCTTATACATTTTGTAATTAGGTTGAAAATAAACTCCTCGATGACATTTTCCTTTGTAGATACTGAATAGATCATTTCAATTCTCTTAAAAAGGTACGGTGCACCGCACAGACTTTCTCCCTCTTTATCTTAAAATAAACATTTTTACTAAAAACTTGTAAGATTTTTGAAACGAAATAATAGATCTATACATTGTTGTAGAAAGACTACACCAAAGATCATAAATGAAATAATATAAACTGTTATATACTTTTTCTATGGCATAAGGAACAAGGAGCATTGTTACAGAAAAATTAAGAAAATAAAAACATCTTTGTCCACCAAAGAGCATAAGAATCAAATTCATTTTCAAAGACCTGAATTAAAAAGTATATATAAATTATTTGCTTATAGCTCAGAAATTATTGGCTTTGTAAAAATATATTTCAAATAAAAGATTATTATCTTTCATAGTACTAAAATTCTACAGTGATAATTAAGTTATTTCATATCTCAAATAGTTGCGGAGAAATTATAAAAATTGGAAAATTTCCCCCATATAAAGTATCCTCAAAATAATTTTCGTGAGAAAATGAGAATTGCCATCTTATTAAAAATAATAAACAGTGGCTAGATATAAAATTTAATCAAAATCGTCAGAACGAATTTTGAGAAAATCGATTTTTGCTCTTTTTACCCTTTAATAAACTATCCTTAAATTTAGGGTTGGATATCTACTTCCAAAAACCCCTCTGGAGGAACTTATGATAACCCCAGATACCAAGTTTTAGCCCAATCGGTCAAATAGTTTCGGCTCTAGCCCGAGGTACAAACAGACGACATTGTGTAAACCACGTTTTTTTTGTTTCAGGGGGTCATGAAATGTCGACATTTACCAAAATATCGAGCTCTTTTTTTTGTATGATCACAATACTGTCTCTCCGAGGTGTCAAGAGAAAGTATAAAGTGTGTCATTTATTTGTGTATAAAATGAATAGTGTATATTTTCACCAATATTACAGTACGCTAGTATTCTGTCAAAATGTCCGTCACCAAATGGCACCAGTTCTAATATTTTTTTGTATTTTTACAGGATTTTTTTCACCGCATCTCACTACCTGTTCGGGCTATCCGCGTTCAATTACACTAATGGCGTAGGGATGTAGAAGGTACAATTTATAATACTTGTAAGTTGTACCCACATTTACATGGTGATAGAATGGGGAAGTTTTTTATAAAACACCTAGGCACATTCGTCCGGGATCCAAACCCCGATATCCACGTAACCTGGAAATCAGATCACACGAGACTGACACCTTAGTCCTCGTGCTGGGTAACGTGTAATGTCGAAGTTTTTAGGGGTGCCACCCCCACCTTCCCCTCCTCAGCAGTCAACGTTAGAGGGAGCAGGGTTACTCTCCAAGAGGGAACACTCATACTATTGAGTCACTTGGGGTGCTTATAGTTTATATTGTAATAGATAATGAGAGTGAGAGAGTACTTGTGTTACGTGTACAGGAGACTTAGCTGTTGACTAAAGTGGCTGTTTGGCCGATCTTCCATGGAGTAATTAAATAAAGGTCAAGTGCTGGTACGCGGCCCACAGTGTATGACCCCCGTGTCCACTATTAAGAAGGGCGGGCGGCAAGCGTGTCTCATTGGGCACTGGACTGTTTGATGCTGGAATTTAGGGCCAGTTTCATAGTCAGACTTAGTACACCTCAAGTACGGTGCTATACTAAATACAGGACTACACCTACATAAACCAGAATGGACTGACACAGTTTCATAGTCAGACTTAATACACCTCAAGTGTGTCCCTATACTAAATACAGGACTACACCTAACTAAACCAGAATGGAATGGGCCAGTTTTCATAAGTATGTGAAATTGTCCCATTCCATTCGAGCTTATGTAGGTGTTGTTTTGCATTTAGTGTAGCACCGTACTTGAGGTGTAGGCCCTACTCAGTCTAACTGTGAAACCGGCCCGTAGATAAGACTGTATAGTTGCTGGCACGCAGACCAGACTGTAGAGCTGCTGGCACGCAGACCAGACTGTATAGTTGCTGGCATGCAGACAAGACTGTATAGTTGCTGGCACGCAGACCAGACTGTAGAATTGCTGGCATTCAGACAAGGCACAGGCACAAGAGAGGAGTTCAATTTAAAACCAATGTTGCATCCGTTTTGAATTCAGATCCCAAATCAATAAAGTCAACCTAAGAAAAGTAAAAGTATTTTGATGCTAAGCAGTCAACGCCGGTAAGAATGTGCGTGTGTGTTGGATAAAAGTAAAGCCCTGCTTCTGTGGGTCGTATGGTTCAACAGATTGATAACAGGATACAAGGAGATTGGAGTTCGATTCCCCGTCAGGTGTACTCAGGGTCATATTTTCCCTAAATAGTCTCCCTCCACGCAAATGTGGGTACATTTATTTTTAAATTCTACATTAATCCTCCTTTGCCGATTACTGCGGACTCACACATCCTCCGATAAACAAGAGCAGAGCAGAAACTTAATCACGTGACAAGCTCTAAGCCAATCACAAGATTTCATCCTCCTCGGCGTTGTCCGCTCAAGGCGACTTTAAATAACTTCAGCTTTCCTTATTCTGCGCAACATCAACTTGGAGAGAGAATCAAATTCAAAACCAACGTACACAATCAGTTCACATGCGCCTTCAAAGCGAGATACTAGCAGACAGCTGCATCTAATGTTGTGAAATTATTTGAAATATAACTCTTTAAATAAAAAGCTCCTGTATACATAGTTATTGTTTTGCTTGGACTCATTTCATGACACAAGGCAGCCATTTGAAAACATACCTCATGATATTAATCTTAGATCTATTTATGCACTCGAAAATAAAGCATATCAGTAAACAGCTATTTCTAGTTTGTGCTACAAAGCATTATGGGTGAAACAAGATACATGTCTGCTAGGGTGGAATACAAAATAATATTAACACACTGCTAGATTCTACTAGATTATTTTCAACGGAAGTGACAATCAAGCTTCAGTGTAAATATGCGGATAGATCGATCGTGTGGTAAGACGCAGCGAATAATTATTTTTAAGACTTTTGTACTTTTTCAAGTTATCTAGAATGTTTTTTTTTTTTTTCTAAAACAACCTTTTATTATTTCTTGGCTGCTTTAACCGCTAGATAAATAATTATTGTATCAAAGTTGTGTCTTGTTTGTTGTGGTTTTGCGGCTTTACTTGCGTGGGATGATTGTTTTTTGTTTAATCTCACGGCCACCTTCACTTCTTTCTTTTTCTCTCGGATCTAAACACACAAAAGAAAGAAAATTAGTCCCCCCCGAAAAATATGATACCAATTTAACACTTATGCCAAAACATTTCAAACTGTTTCAACATGAAATAAATTATAATCAGAAGGACAAACGTTTCTGTTTCGTTTTTTCTTTTTTATGTTCAGTCGTCGGAGCAGTTAAGACTTTTCTAAACGTCAACCACTGAAATAACCTACAATAAAAGTTATTTTCGAAAGAAAGAACATTCATTCGTCCAAATGAACTCTCTTTTAGAGAGAAAAAATACTGTTAGCAAAATAAGCCTTAGTGTAGCGATTGTCACTTTCTCATATAAAGTAAGTATTGTAATCGTGAACATTTCCCACACCGAGGTTAAGATGTACCTTGACGTTTAATACACCCCCAAACTAAAAAAATATTGTGTTATTATTATTATTATTATTATTATTATTATTATTATTATTATATTATTATATTATTATTATTATTATTATTATTATTATTATTATGTCTGCTTGGAAAACTATTTGATAGATTTCATTCAAAGTTTATATTCAGATGTTATATAATCTTACCTTCTAATTTTAGATTTAAGAATAAGGGTAGTTTACTGATCACTGATTTTTGAACGTTTTAGAAAATGGCTTTAGCAATTTTATTTCAACTGTAAGGCCAATAACTGATGAGTTATTATATAAGTAATAAAATAATTTGTTTATTTTATTGAAGAAAACCTATTTAAGGATAGAACACATGAGGAGCTATTTGAATAAATTAGTAGCAGCTTCGGTCTAGGAAATTGAGATTAATGGTCGGAGGGTTCGTTGTGCTGACCACATGACACCCTCTATCCACAAATGTTGGCACTATTGTCACCAATGGTGGTGGCAGCTCGATTGGTATTGCTCTCTTGTGGACTCATATTATGGAGTGTTTTTTACTAATAACAAAATTGTACGATTTTGTTGAAACTTATTTTTTATGTTTATCTTAAAACCCACACCAATAAACACGCGGGCTAAGGTGTCAAACTCTCTGGTCTGGCTTGATGGTGACGGGATATCTTGGTTCAAATCCCGTCTGAATATGTTAACGGTATTTTTAATCAAAACGGGTGTCCATTCTTTCTTTACGCAAACACGGTTACATTTATTCTAAGATTTTATCTTACTCATCCTTACAAAATTTATTTAGTTAATTATGGATAGCCAGGACGGGTAGTCACCGTGCATAAAATAATTTAAAATTTTAATTGTT
Source organism: Timema podura (assembly GCA_033556935.1). Classification (NCBI taxonomy): domain Eukaryota; kingdom Metazoa; phylum Arthropoda; class Insecta; order Phasmatodea; family Timematidae; genus Timema; species Timema podura. Next base: position 50,235,564 of record JAVRXN010000005.1, read on the forward strand.
AATTTTAATACCCTGCTTAAAATAAATGATAAAGAAGGATCAGGTAGTTTAAAGTATTTTTGTTTGTTTTTTTATATATCTAACGTGCATTTTCTGAGCCGACTGATTATATCAGTACACAACTTACAAACTAATTAAATCTCCAGCCCCCGACTGTTAATTCATCAATGTGAAAGGGGAAACCAACATTATAAAAACTATACGTTTTTCGGCCATGTTGGGAGTCGAACCCGTGACCTTTAGTTCAATAGGAAGACACGATACCAACTCTCGGACTAATTTAAAAAAAATAGCGTGGAAATAAGATTTTTATTTATTTATTTAGACATAGTTAAAATAAAACATTAAGTACTACAATCAGTCAATACAATTTAGGTAAACAACAAACAGTTATTAAAACAATAAACTTTGACAAATGGGATTCAACTAAGTGAAAAGGTACCACCTGGACGTTTATCCAAGACCTACCCCAGTACCTATTTAAAAACTGGGGCGTGCTACCCTTTTTTATTCTATTCTCCTATCTTCACAATTCCATTTTATTTAATAACTACATCGATATTGGCACCTAAGCCTAATGTCCATATATTACCATCCATCATTTGTTGTTCAACTAGTTGGTCCGCTAGGGGTATAGATAGTAAATAGATAGTAAAATCACATCTTAAGTGAGCCCAGATGAGGTTCGAATCCCAACCTCTACGTCACCGATAAGCCAGTATATTGCGAGCCTGGCGCCTTAGAAGTGTGACCACCAACTAGGGTCTATATAGCCACAAGTGATGCAGCTGTGTGAATCCTGTAGTTGGCTTAAATCCACTATTTCACTAATACAATGAATTTCACCCTCAAATCCCGGATCTAGAGTTAGAAATGTTAATAATGTTTTGTTTTAATTCAGTTGAGTGTTAAATTAATGGTCTGGGTCTGGTATGTTGAGGATGAACCTTCAATAAGCAGTATACACACGGCATCTATTATGGAGGGGGAGGGGGCACCCCCAAGTCTATTTACAAAACTGAGATAACATATCAAAAACACTCTAGTGTTGTATTAGGTAAACTTCATAAATCATTAGGTATCTTTATGTATGTAACAAATGTCAGTATTAACTAATTTCATTCAATTGATACCACTTAATTTTTTAATTTAAAGTTGTATGCTCTGCTCTGCCTTCACCCTTCCCCCTAAGAGCCATGAGATACCAATATTCGTAGGATTCGAGAAAATATCAGATACAGATTTTAAAAATTTTTCTATTTTCCTACAAACTTTAGTAAGTTTTTTTGTCACTCTTAATACTACCTATTAGTGGTGGTTCAACCCCAACAAGACAAACTTAGCCAGACCCCAGTTCATTAATTTACCACTTAACTGAATGAATGCTATAGTAAATTCTTGATGGTAAAATTGTAAATATTTAGTCACTGTTTCCCTTTTATTCGTAATTGTTCCCAAGATTGTACGTACAATGTTTGAGGTGACAATAAGGTCCTCTCTCCTACCTGGCCTCACACTAGAGCGACAGTAAGGTCCTATCTAGTACCTATCCTCACCCCTGGAACGACAATAAGGTCCTCTCTAGTACCTATCCTCACCACTAGAGCGACAGTAAGGTCCTATCTAGTACTTATCCTCACCCCTAGAGCGACAATAAGGTCCTCTCTAGTACCTATCCTCACCACTAGAGCGACAATAAGGTCCTCTTTAGTACCTATCCTCACCACTAAGAGCGACAATAAGGTCCTCTCTAGTACCTATCCTCACCATTAGAGCGACAATAAGGTCCTCTCTAGTACCTATCTCACCACTAGAGTGACAATAAGGTCCTCTATCGTACCGGTCTTCACCACTATAGCGACAATAAGGTCCTCTCTAGTACCTATCCTCACTACTAGAGTGACAATAAGGTCTCTCTAGTACCTATCCTCACCACTACTAGGAGCGACCAACATAAGGCCTCTCAGTACCTATCCTCCTACTAGAGTGATAAGTCTCTCTATACTATCCTCACCACTAGAGCGACAATAAGGTCCTCTCTAGTACCTATCCTCCACTAGAGCGATATAAGTCTCTCTATACCCATCCTCACTACTAGAATGACAATAAGGTCCTTTGTGGTACCTGTCCTCACCACTATAGCGATAATAAGGTCCTCTCTAGTACCTATCCTCACCACTAGAGTGACAATAAGGTCCTCTATCGTACCGGTCCTCACCACTAGAGCGACAAGGAGAGAGGAATGTCGGAAAAAGGGCGGCCACAAAACATCTCAACTTTACTACTTTATTTTTGGTACCTTTTTTTTATTTCAAAGACACAAGAAACGTTAAAAAAAGAAGTGGGGGAGTTTTTTTTTTTTTGCTTGAAAGAAGTGAATTCACTGTAGTTTTTTCTGCCAAATCGGATGACGTCCTCCCCCTACACACGCTGTCCGCCATGTTGGAGCGTTCGTTCTCGGGCTACCCCTACATCAATCTTGCAACGTCTCCACGACCACCCAGCTTGGCGTCCGCGCTACCACCCAGCTCGACGTCCACGCTACCACCTGGTTCAACGTCCATGCTACCACCCAGATCAACGTCCACGCAACCACCTGGTTCGACGTCCATGCTACCACCCAGCTCAACGTCCACGCTACCACCTGGTTCGACGTCCATGCTACCACCCAGCTCAACGTCCATGCTACCACCCAGCTCAACGTCCCAATGGCTACCACCAGCTCAAGTCCATGCTACCACCAAACTCAACGTCCACGTTACCACCTGGTTCAACGTCCATGCTACCACCCAGCTCAACGCCCACGTTACCACCTGGTTCGACGTCCATGCTACCACCCAGCTCAACGTCCACGTTACCACCTGGTTCAACGTTCACACTACCACCCAGCTCAACGTCCACGTTACCATCCGACGACTCTTTCCATCTTGGGCAGAGGGAAATGAAGTATTTGACTCTGTTACCATTAAAAATGAGCATCATATCTCACCAGCGAGCACAACAGTTCACTGAAATATTTCCCCATAAGTTTATTATTTTAATTGTTCTGTCGCTGCTAAGTAGGCGCTAGTTTTCCACTTGATTATCACAATGTCAATGGGCCGCAGTTAAGATACTCTTTGTTTTTTGTGTCAATATGTTTTTATGTTATTTTTCGTCTGATGGTATTGATAGCTGGAAGTTTTTGGGGTCTCAAAATATGGTGCAGGATAGTAATCTTGTAACGGGCTAATCGGGCTTAGCCCCGTTCAATTATAAGATACGAATGTTTGTTAGTACAAGCAAGTCGTTAAGAGTTAATAAAGGACAATCTTGTGTTAAATGCTACGCCCATAACGTATGTTTATTTGTTTACATATCGACTTCACCAACCGTGGCTGCAAGCGGAATGCCCCACTGGAATAAATAACACCTGAGAAAAGACCGACCGCGGCCGCAAGGGAGAGCTCCGCGTTCAACAACGAATACGAGGCAACTGAAAGCAACATGAACACTGTTGGCCTGCTCAACTCGGGGTTCTGGAAAATTATGGAAGCTTCCCCCTCCACTCCAGTCTGACTGATAAACCACGTGAAGTCTTCATGGTATATATTCGCTGGCCCGCTTCGAAGAAAATCACAGAACACGCTGGGACCGAACCGGCATCGTTGTCTTGCAACACGCTCTCATCGATTCCAGTAAATAAACATTTCAACGTGCACATACAGTTTGGGGAATGGATCCTCTGGATAGGAGGAAGCCGCTATAGCAGCGATACTACACCGTCTCCATTGCCTTCTACTTAACGACCACAATTAAATAAAAGGGAGAAGGTGAATCTACATAAAGGAAAATATAAGCAGAATTAAAAATATAACAAAAATATGGTTTATTCAGTATAAACGTAGATAAAGCAAGGTACAGTGGTCTCATATCATTCTGAATAATGCTAAAAATAATAACGTGAAGCGCAGAATGTAAACATCCCATGTTTACATTTATTAAAGGTCGTCTATAAGAGACACAAAATTACGTAGATTTTTAACATCAACAGAGAAGTTAAACTACCAAAAGTGAAGTGAAGTAAGATATCCACAAAATGAAACAAACATTAAATATTCTTGCCTGATGGGCTCCTCAAACAATTACAAGTTACAATACGAAATTTACAAAACATAACGCGAGAGTTTGACTTCCAGACTCAAGTCAAAACCTCCCGGGACTAACTATCTCTTATAAAAAAAACTAAAGATTGAAATTTAGAACAAATTTAAATTATATAAAAAAAATAACAAGCATGATTTTATTTCTACAGTCACGTGAAATAGCAAAATACAAAAGTCCACACATTTTAACATTTTACATTTAAATTTACTCAATACAAAATTACCAATGATGGAAATCAAACTAAACTAACCAACATGCTACCGCGCCTAAGTGGCGACATAATAGTTAAATTTAAGCGACTGAGATAAAGAGAGAAGTTAAATATTACACAAAAAACAAAATAATGATTCTAATACAACAAATTTATAAGCCGAAAATAAATAGAGTCTATGAAAAGTAGACGCCATAGTTACTTTCCAATTAGTATATATGAATGTGTATCCGATCATTGTCCATGACAATGATCCGTCCTCGTTCGTGGATTGTTAGATAGTCCTCCATCCTCGTTCGCGGAATGATAGATAATCATCCGCCCTCGTTCGCGGATTGATAGATAGTCCTCCATCCTCGTTCGCGGAATGATAGATAGTCATCCGCTCTCATTCGCGGATTGATAGATAGTCCTTTTTGCAGACACATACAGCCTGTTATATAGTGAGTTTCGTTACACGGAAAGGAGGGGAGGTAATTCTAGCACGTAGTTGCTAGCTGTCTTCGGTCACGTAGGCACTTTGTAGGGTTGTTCCATCAGAATATTAGAACAAGTCGACGATCATTCGATGTTTGGGGTAGTTCTTCAAACAGCCATCAGGGGGTGGGTGGATTGTTGTCTTCTATCGGACTCCTTGTCGTTACGCCTCAGTTTCTATCTGACCAGACTGAGAGCAATCACGTGTTGACAGTAGACTTGCGTTAGCTCGGCCCATTCTCCACATGGCTGCACGGAGTAGGTCAGCTTTGGTGGCGGCTAGTGATAGAAGATTCCAAAGGTAAGTTCCTGAACAATTATGAGTGTAATATTACAGAAGATTGTACTGTATGAAATATACTGTGTCGTATTCTCTTTCCGTATTAGCCTACAGGGACTACAACAGAGAATAGTACCATTGTAGGGATTCTATTTGGGTCGGAATTATTGAGCGGGTGGTATGAATTCTTGATAGTTACGTATCAACATTATAATGGGATGGATCCAATTGTAACCAACTGTAAGTTAACGTTACAATACTACTTGGCAGGATGAATACCATCAGTCGAAAGGCTAAGATTAGGATAAGTCGACTACATGACAGGTTTTTTTATTAGGACAAATTGTTAGTTAGGAATAGGAAATATTCATGGTCTGTCTTGGGGCGTTATAAGTATGCTTTGTTAGTTTAGTTTATTCAGAGTTATGTCTTCTCTTTCTAGAGAACAAATTGTAAATAGTATTCGGAGTTATGTCTTCTCTCTCTAGAGAACAAATTGTAAATAGTATTCGGAGTTATGACTTCTCTTTCTAGAGAACAAGTTGTAAATAGTACTCAGAGCTATGTCTTCTCTCTCTATAGAACAAATTGTAAATAGTATTCAGAGTTATGTCTTCTCTTTCTAGAGAACAAGTTGTAAATAGTATTAAGAGTTATGTCATCTTTTTCTAGATAGTATTCAGAGTTATGTCTACTTGCTTTAGAGAACAAGTTGTAAACAGTATTTGTTTAATTCCGCGCTTCTCGCGTTTCCGTGACTGAGCCGCTTGGGCCAGCCACTAGACATTACGGTGATAATAACGACACACACTATGTGTCCATTCATGTAACAAAGAGGTAGCTTGCCCGGGAAAGCGACAGTCCAAGTTAAATGGAGGTCCAGGTTTTATACCTAGTTAGGTTTATTGATGAATCACAAAAACTTGTGTTTGGTTGTTAACCTGTGGGCCGTTCTTGCTGCTCAAGATTGGCCCGTGATTTATTTGTGTTTCAATAGTTGCCTTGCTCCTCTTGGGGGCATACAACTCTTCAGTCACTTCTGCCCCTCTGGCTCGACTGGAGTTGTCACTGAGTACTTGATCATGTACAATGAGGTCGATCGCCCTCTAGGTTCCAAAATAATGGCACGCGTTATCGACCGGGCATGGCCCGTAGTATTTGAGGTATTTATGAATTGTTCGTACCTCTTTGGAGGTGTTTTGTACTGTACCCAAGGTCCTCTCTTGTAACTGTACTGAAGCTTACCCTATATAAGCAATTATTGTGCTTTCACAGCCGAAGTTCATTCATGGTAGAACTACTAGTAACGTAACTCAATTGTCTGAGTTATTTCTTCTGGCGCTTCACGCCTCACGCCGGCTGGCTTTGGCAAAGCTGCCTCCTACTGTATTTACTTATTATACACTGTTCTTAAGGAGATCACGTGCAAAATATTGTCTATGTCTTTTGAACTATTAAATTGCATTTACTTTAATCACCTCTTTCTTTCATTTAATTCATTAATGTTATTATGTACCCTACTAAAAATGTGCACCCAGTAGAGATGGTGCAGGCTGCGCTACTCATAAGCACATCTCCTTAAGTACTGTTGTCTATGCATTATTTTTACACTCATACTTGTTGCCTTTTGTTACACGCATTGTTCATCACCATGGCTAACAAAGATCCTGTCGGTGTGGAAGAACTGCAAGTCGAAGAGGGATCCACAGCTTGGGTGGATTTTCTTTCTCATGCGCAGTTGGTGACAGCCATCAAGAAAAGAGGTTGGGTTGTTCCTCAAGACGCCGAGGTGAGTGAGCTGCGGGTAGCCTTAAAATTCTTATTACCTCAGCCCCAACCTCCCAAAATGGCCGACAGTCCACCCACTATTGTCAATACTGCCATCAGTCAGGCCGATAATTTAGACCGTATTACAAATAACGATCCCACCAATTGTACCTATCTTACTGACATTAATGCTATTTCGGAGAAAACCAAAAGCACTGTTTTGGCTAGATTTTTAGAAAAGATTCCGAGTTGGGATGGCCAAAATTTTGAAAACGTGTTTGAATTTCTGTTGGAAATAAGTCAATTTTGCCAGTTAAAATTAGGTAACGAGTTTGAATTTCTTACCATATGCTTAAGCAAGACTAGTGGGTACTTAACCCAACTACTAGTAGAGTGCTTAAATCATAACTTGTCATGGCGGGAATGTAAAAATTTAAAGTTCATATTACACAGAGAAACTTTTTATTAGCTTAGGAAATTTGGAGCCCTCGATTTCATCCAAATCGGATTCAATTTTTACGTTTTGTCTGCCATATTGACTTTTTCAAGTTCGAGATTTTTCTCATAAAGATGGCACGCTCTATAGCAGTAGCTTCCAAACCCAGGGTCGTGACCCAAATGAAGGTCTCGGTAAGGTCTCGAAATTTGTTTTCAAACTTTATGAAATAATACATTTACAAACCCTTCATCAAATTGACGCATTATGAAGAGTTACTGTAGTACTGAAAATAGCGACAGTGTTGAAACATTATTTTGAGACCCTCCTGTACTAGGAATTTTGGACCCAACTCAAGGACAAACATATTTTGACTAGAAAAGTTCTGACAGTATATCTGACCTCTGGGAACAAGAATTTTCAGGTCTTGTAACGATCAAGACCCTCTGATTCACGTTGTACTCTTCCTGTCAACATAAGACTAAAACTCGAAAAGCTCACCTAAAAAATAAAACCGTATCATGGTCGTAACTGAAAAACCTTGTTTTTGTCACCATTTTTTTCCTCGGGAAGATAATGTGTATTTTTTTTATTTGTATGGTAAAAAGTTATTGAAGTGGATTCAATTAAGTTAGTGATAAGTATCTATAAATATAAAATAAAAACTAAGAGCTCTTCTTAAGAACGAAACAGCACTATAGTAGCCCCTGAAATGGTATTTTTTGGTCATTTATTATAACATTACAACAGAGCCACATTTTCATTAAAAATTGTGCTTTACATTGGGTTTGGTTATAAAGTTAGTTATTAGTTATTGAAATATATGTTTTTTATTTTGATTAAATTAATTTGAAAAACATTAATATGAAAATAATAAGCAATAGAACCATGCAATGATCCTTTAGGCTGCCAGGCCAGGAAAATATTTAGGGTCGCGATCAAACCCTACTCTATAGCGTCCCTAGCAGATTTCAACCCTCCAGGGTATCGGGAGTTAGTAGATAACACTGCTCTATAGCGTCCCTAGCAGATTTCAACACTCTAGGATATCGGGAGTTGGTAGATAACCCTGTTCTATAGCGTCCCTAGCAGATTTCAACACTCTAGGATATCGGGAGTTGGTAGATAACCCTGTTCTATAGCGTCCCTAGCAGATTTCAACTCTCCAGGGTATCGGGAGTTGGTAGATAACCCTGTTCTATAGCGTCCCTAGCAGATTTCAACTCTCCATAGTATAGCGAGTTGGTAGATAACCCTGCTCTACAGCGTCCCTAGCAGATTTCAACTCTCCAGGGTATCGGGAGTTGGTAGATAACCCTGTTCTATAGCGTCCCTAGCAGATTTCAACTCTCCATAGTATAGCGAGTTGGTAGATAACCCTGCTCTACAGCGTCCCTAGCAGATTTCAACTCTCCAGGGTATCGGGAGTTGGTAGATAACCCTGTTCTATAGCGTCCCTAGCAGATTTCAACACTCTAGGATATCGGGAGTTGGTAGATAACCCTGTTCTATAGCGTCCCTAGCAGATTTCAACTCTCCATAGTATAGCGAGTTGGTAGATAACCCTGCTCTACAGCGTCCCTAGCAGATTTCAACTCTCCAGGGTATCGGGAGTTGGTAGATAACCCTGCTCTACAGCGTCCCTAGCAGATTTCAACTCTCCAGGGTATCGGGAGTTGGTAGATAACCCTGCTCTACAGCGTCCCTAGCAGATTTCAACTCTCCAGGGTATCGGGAGTTGGTAGATAACCCTGTTCTATAGCGTCCCTAGCAGATTTCAACTCTCCAGGGTATCGGGAGTTGGGAGTTAACACTGCTCTACAGCGTCCCTAGCAGATTTCAACTCTCCAGGATATCGGGAGTTGGTAGATAACCCTGCTCTACAGCGTCCCTAGCAGATTTCAACCCTCCAGGGTATCGGGAGTTGGGAGTTAACACTGCTCTATAGCGTCCCTAGAAGATTTCAACTCTCCAGGGTATCGGGAGTTGGGAGATAACCCTGCTCTACAGCGTCCCTAGCAGATTTCAACCCTCCAGGGTATCGGGAGTTGGTAGATAACCCTGCTCTACAGCGTCCCTAGCAGATTTCAACCCTCCAGGGTATCGGGAGTTGGGAGTTAACACTGCTCTATAGCGTCCCTAGCAGATTTCAACTCTCTAAGATATCGGGAGTTGGTAGATAACCCTGCTCTATAGCGTCCCTAGCAGATTTCAACTCTCTAAGATATCGGGAGTTGGTAGATAACCCTGCTCTACAGCGTCCCTAGAAGATTTCAACTCTCCAGGGTATCGGGAGTTGGGAGATAACCCTGCTCTACAGCGTCCCTAGCAGATTTCAACCCTCCAGGGTATCGGGAGTTGGTAGATAACCCTGCTCTACAGCGTCCCTAGCAGATTTCAACTCTCCAGGATATCGGAGTCGGAAGAAAGAACCGAAGGTTCCTAAAGCTCTGTTACCCGACCAGTGATCCACAGGATCGTTGCTGCAGGTCCACATAAAAGTTCTTAATTTTAGTCACGTTTGTATTTTAGGGACACATATGACGACTACTATTATTTCCTTTATCCGAGAATTTGTTTGAATGTAACATTCACGTTAATGGCTTTGCCTACCTACCTGTGACGTCACTGACAATCAAGATAGGATTTACCATGCTACTGTGTTTAGGTTTTATTCGGCGAGTTTAAAAAAAACAATAAATTCTTAAATAATTATAAAATTTATCCCACGTTGTCACAAAACTATATTTTTGATCTTTAAGTAGTTTTTGTATCACAAAAACTGCCTGTAGGAATCTTCCTGCCAGGATGTAGATTTAAAAAATCCATATAAGAATGTATCTCTGTTACTGTAAAAGTCCGAAGACCGGTAAATATTATAATTTACCGGTATATCCTAGCATTTACCAGTACATCCAAAGATTTATCGATCTTCGAACTTTTACAGTCACATATCTAAGTTATCTAGAATAGAAAATAAGACAAAGGTAATTTTGAAATGCATTCAAATCCCTCCAGCCTCAAAATAGAGTATTTATACTCGTCAGTGGAAGAAGGAAAGTTATTTATTTATTATTTTTATTTATTTAGCACCGCGTCTTACTACCCGTTCGGGTTATACGCTTAAGTACTAATTACGCTAATGGATTAGGAATTGGGAAGGTTGGATATAGAGGAAGTGAACCCGCATTTGCGTGGAGGGAGAGTGGAAAACCATTTAGGAAAAACCACCCCCAGTTCACCCGACCGAGATTCGAACCTCGATCTCCCCGTCCTCGGCGGTCGAGCTCAACACGACTAGCGCGTTAGCCAACTACGCCACCGAGGCGGGTCAAGGAAAGTTCTATCAGCAGGTAAACAATAGGTTTCGCAGGGTGAATCACTAATTTTCTTCCCTCTCTTTCTATTTCTTACATTGGCATTATAGAGCTTAGAGTGAGTCAAGCTAAGATGCAACCCGCTTTGCAAAATAGCTTCGAAATCTCCAAGTAGGCGACGCGACGTGGTTAAAGTCACAATTGTTGGTTTCGTGGTTCAAACCATTATAGAGGTCAAAGTCTGTTCGTGAAATTTGTGAGGAGCATATTAGTTGTCACGAGGAGAAACAAGATTAGGAATGAAGTTGGCCGGGAAAGAGTAGGGATACAGGGAGTACATAAGATGGTAGAGGAAGCAACACTGAGATGGTATGGGCATGTAATGAGGATGGAAAAAGAGAGGATGCCGAAGAAAATGTCAGAAATGAAGTATGTGGGAAAAAGACCGCAAGGGAGTCCAAAAAGAGACGAGAGGAGCAGATATCAGAAAGTGTGCAAGTGAGAGGAGAAGAATGAAAGAAATTAAAGGAGGAAAAGTGGAAGAAGAATAGAGGAATATGGAGGCATTTTACTAAACTGACACAGTCACAGGTTGGAAACAGATGATGATGATGATGATGATGATGGTGATGGTGATGATGATGATGATGATGATGATGATGATGATGATGATGATGATGATGTCTGTTCGTGGGCGTCACGCTTATCCGATACACCCCAACTGCGTGTTTTAATTTGACGCACGACAAATTTGGTAGTGTCGAAATGATAAATTTATTTTTAATAAACAAATTGAAACAAAGCTCACCGTTTTCGCTTTATTTAAATGAAAGCCGACCAAACCAAAAAAGTGATCCTCACGATACCGAACTATTTCAAGATGTTGTCATCAAACTATGACGATAGGCTAAATCAAGTTCACAATGCAACATTTGTGAACCACGGTAATAAATAATGAGAACTAAGTCTCCATTCTATTAAACACAAAACATCTGTCATTGAAATACCTTGTAATGAGATCTAGATGGGCTGGTTGCTAATATATTATTATAACAACAAAGAAATAGCTTACAATTCACCCCTCCCCCAGTTATTTTTATTAAATTGTTTTTTTAAAAGAACAATCGCTAAAGAAACAGAAGTTTCCCCGGTGTATCTGCGCCAAAGAGTATTTGTCATTCTGGAAAAGGTATGTGATAAAACATTTGAACACTGAGGGGAGATTAGTGGAAGGATTGCCAACATTTCGAAATGAACACGAGCCTATGTAAATCTCCTCCTTCGGAAAATTTACGTCATTCTAAAAAACTTTACGTACCTCCTAATTATTTTTAGATAATTTTTGCGCAGTTGAGTTTGAGGGGCACCTTCCATTCTTCCACTCAATAAATTCAGCTAGTCTACTCCTCCTCCATCTTTGATCTACCCCACTATAAATATTATTGAAACAATAGGATTTATTTTGCAGTCAGTTTAATTTTTTTTTACGCTATCCGTGTCTTACTACCCGCTATCCGGTTTTGAATACACTAATAGGATAGGGAAGAATTAGATAAACATTTTGAAGAAAAGAACCCACACTTTCGTGGATAGAGAGTGGACAAACCATTTAGGAATAGCCTGGCCGGGATTCAAGCCCATATCTCCCCATGGCCAGCCGTTCAGTCTGGTTGGCTAACGATGCGTCTTTATTTTATATAATTATTTTTAAAAGGAGTGGTTTTGCTTAACGTGCACTTTCTAAACCCCTATTAAGTTATATGAGAATCGTCGCTGGGTAAGGAGGAAGGAGAGGTTGAACTTGCCATGATCGAGCTATACCTAGCCGTACCTTGTTCCTCTCACCCTTCATCATAACAGTAGAGGATGAACTTGCCATGATCGAGCTATACCTAGCCGTACCTTGCTCCTCTCTCCCTTCATCCTAACAGGAGATGTTGAACTTGCCATGATCGAGCTATACCTAGTCGTACCTTGCTCCTCTCTCCCTTCATCCTAACAGGAGATGTTGAACTTGCCATGATCGAGCTATACCTAGTCGTACCTTGCTCCTCTCTCCCTTCATCCTAACAGGAGATGTTGAACTTGCCATGATCGAGCTATACCTAGTCGTACCTTGCTCCTCTCTCCCTTCATCCTAACAGGAGATGTTGAACTTGCCATGATCGAGCTATACCTAGCCGTACCTTGTTCCTCTCACCCTTCATCCTAACAGGAGATGTTGAACTTGTCATGGCCATGTTATACCTAGCCCTACCTTATAGGTGGTCGGTGAAAGTTAAGATGACAGCTAAGACGACAGTTAAAGATGACATTGTGTCACTGTCATCTTTCCACAAGACGTTCTTGTAAGCAAATGTTTGTTTTTTAATTTATCACTTTTACAAACCTTAAAGGCCTAAAAGGAGATATATGTGAACTCAGGAACACACTTTTAGTGATCTCCGAACTATTCAAACTTGAATAATAATCAAGTCATATTTTTTAAGGATTAAAACATAATGAGATTGATTAGGGAGAGAGAAATGAAGAGAAATTATTAGTCTAGTTAAATGTGTATAGCTCGGACAGATCAAATACGATAGTTCTGAGAGGTGTGCGAATAGATGTTTTACACTTCGAGTCGAGTTTGAATGAAAACCAGTTATTTTCGAGTTCAACTATAGAACAATATTTGTACAAGAAATATTTCAAGTTCAATTTCTGTAATAGATCCATGCATAAGCCATAAACATGTTCAATCATATTTTTTTAGGCTTAGATCTACATTTTTGTGAAAAAAAAGTTATAACCAAACAATTTTTTTTATCTCAAATTATTTTTAATCCGCTTCGGTGGCCGCGTGGTCTAACTCACTACTTTTGTGTTAGACTAGACTACCGAAGACGGGGAGATTGGGGTTCGATCCCAGTTGGGTGCACTGAGGCTGTTTTTTCTGAATGGTTTCCCAGTCTCCCTCCACGCTAATGCGGGTGCGCTTCCTCTAAATTAAGCCTTCATAATCCTTAACCATTAGTGTAACTAGTGAATAGGCGTATAATACGAATGGGTAGTAATGCACGGTGCTTAAAAAAATTCATTGTACGGTTATTTTTTTAATCAGACAAAAGGAAATATTGATGGACCCTATTTGATATGAAATTATATAATAAAATTAATTAAACTAAAATATTTTGAGAAAAAGATTGAAAATTCAGGGTACTAAAATTTTTCTAGTTTTTTAAAGGTCTTTAAGTCAATTCCGAGCAGCTACTATAAATCGCCTCCAACTCTAATTTCCAGGTACTCGCACACCTCTATTAATTAGATTTCTGTGTGGATATACAGTTCAGGCTTCATTCACCCACCTGGTTCGTTACACAGTTTAAATTTCTGATAGCTATAACAGGAATTAGAACGTACAATAGTAACAAAAAATTCACTGTTGACACAATAAGAGGATTGGATATTTGTGTAGCACCTCTTCTTCAAAATATCCCTTAATTTTATGTATAAAAACTTAACAATAGGATATTCTCTTTCCCTCGAATATTATTTATGTTTAAATATTGGTACGTTTCAATTACGGCAGCCATTTTTTCGATTTATGGAGACATTCCCCAAAATAAGACGACCTTTAAGTCCCGGACTTATCCGACTTCCCCCGCTCCCCCCAGGTTGTATTAAATAAATTAACGGAGTTCGAAAAAACATACAAATATATTTGTTACCAAATATGTAAAATGACCTCACCAAAGCCAGAGATAAACATTTCTCACTCATTCAGACATTATGTCTTAACTTTTGTCTCTAACTGTACTTACAGAATGGTTGTGTCCTATACAAGACCGAGTTCGACCCTTTACCTCATTTACCAACACTTTTCAATAATATGATTATAAAAAAACAAGACTTGAGACTAGTTTCTCCAGCTCTCAATAATGATTTTAAAATGGAGGTCCTTTAAAATAACAATACAATAAGCTGTCACCTTAGTTTTAATTCCCTATAGCACGTGGGTAACATGTAGCTTATCTTTTCTTCTTTATTACACATATTATATATTATTATATATTAATAAAATGAAGAGTCTTTTCTCTCATGAGCGTTGCACGAACATGTGCACCTCGAAGCTGGAATTTTAATATTTGGATTTGAATTTTTACTTTCTCTCTATCTTATAGGTAGATAAAGTATTGTGATCGTCACAAAAATTGAACTCGAGATTTTGATGAATCTCGACGTTCCATGACTCCCCGAATCCGAAAAAGTTGTTTTTGAATTTCCGTCTGTCTGTCTGTCTGTCTGTCTGTCTGTCTGCCTGTAGCTCGGAGTAGAGCCTAAACTACCGATCGGACTAAAACTTGGTATCTAGGGTTTTCATAGGGTTATCCCGAGGGGTTTTGGAATTAGATATCTAACCCTAAAATTAAGGGTAGTTTACTGAAGGGTGAAAAGGAAAAAAAAAATAGATTTTCTCAAAATCGCCTCTAACAATTTTTATTAAATTTCATTTACAAGCATTGATCTATATTATAAACAAAATGTCTACACTCATTTTTTCGGCAAAATGACTTCAAGGGCTCCGGTCTGATGTGTAGATTCTCATTTTTGATCACATCTCCGAAACTATTTGAGATATAAAATTACTTATCATTTCAAATATGGAGGTCTATCTATAATACAAATATTTTATTTGAAATACATTTTTTTATAAAACCGACCATTTTCAAGCTAAAAGCATATATATATAAACTTTTCGAACACTAAAGGTCAAGTATTGCGACCGTAAAAAAAAAATCTAACCCGAGATATTAATGGATGGCGACGATTCATGACCCCCCCCTCCCCCAAACCCTAAAAAGTGTTTTTTTGCAAGGCCATCTGTCTGTGTGTCTGTTTAATCCTAAAATTAAGAGTAGTTTAATGAAGGGCGAAAAGAGAACAAATTAATTTTCTCAAAATCTACTTTAACTATTTTGATTAAAATTTGTATGTACGCGTTGATTGGGATTATAAACAAAATGGCTATTTTCATTTTCCCATGAAAATTACTTTTAGGG
Organism: Timema podura; assembly: GCA_033556935.1. Taxonomy (NCBI): domain Eukaryota; kingdom Metazoa; phylum Arthropoda; class Insecta; order Phasmatodea; family Timematidae; genus Timema; species Timema podura. Next base: position 50,251,240 of record JAVRXN010000005.1, read on the forward strand.
TACTTTACAGAAGCGGAAATTTCCTTATCTCCGCAACTATTTAAGATACTAAATAACTTATCATTGCAAAATTGTAGTACTATTAAAAATTAAAAAGCTTCTATTTTTTTTCTTTTACCTCTTAGGGGAAATGTTTACCGTTTTAATTGGTCTAAATTTATAAATGAAGAATTTAATAAAAATACGATAACCATAAAATGTGTAGCCCCTGATAAAATGTCGAAAAATTTAACCTGAAGTCGAAATTTTAATACGAAGTATTGACCCTTGTAGACCCGATATCTTTTTTTTATCTAAATATACTAGCGAGGACTTTAATTATTTAAAAAGAAAATTATAAAATTTATCTTCGGGAGTAAAAAAAGTTTAACGTAAGTATAACGCATTTTTTTCTCGGGTTTGCTAGTGTATATTATCTTGTTTCACATATATTACGAGTTTTGAGTAAATATCTCCACTTTAAAACAATGGAGTGAGAAAGTCCGTGTGGAGTTCCGTGCCATTTATTTTAAATTAATTAAAAACAGAGCCAGAAGAAATTAAATGAATATAGTTTATTCTGTCTGTTTGAAGTAAATAAAAGCATTGCCAGGCGTAACCATACAATCAATTGCGTAGTTACAATGGGAAACGCCAGATACTTCTGTTACTAGCTAATACATTATTATTATTATTATCAGGTGTTCTGTCTTACGACAGGTCTATTCCTTTTGTCAGTGAACTTTAACCACCAATATGCCCTGTATTCTACCTCCTCGCTGAGCTCCCATAATTTTCTTCTTTCCTTCAAGTCATCTAATATTTGAATACTCCTTCTTCCTGACCTCCTCTTTTCCTCAACCTTTCCTTCCATGACGTTATGCAGAAGACAGTTCCTCCTAAGGATGTGTCCTATACAGTTTACTTTGCGCTGAAGAATCACATCCGCAATGATTCTCTTCTCAACCACTGTTCTTAGGACTTCTACATTTGTCACCCTTTCTGTCCACCTGATCTTCTCAAGTCTTCTCCAGCACCACATTTCAAAGCTCTCCAAGTATTTATTTTCCATCTTCTGAAGAGTTCAAGTTTCTGCTCCATACAGTGCGATGCTCCAAATGTATTTCATCAGTTTCTTCCCCAGTTCCAAACTCAACTTGCTGGTCATCAGTAACCTCTTCTTGTTGAAAGCTTCCTTGGCCATGACGATCCTTTAAATAATTTCCTTGTTGCAGTAGGCATACTCTATCAGAAAACTTCTCAGGTACTTGGACTGCTTTGTTTTCCATTGTGGGGGTAAAATAACCAAAAACGGCCAAGATATAGTTGACACATTTGAACATTACAAATAAATTAACTCTTTTCGACAACACGTCTTATAAATCCTTTATCGGAATTTATGGCTTATAGCAGAGGTGGGCAACGTGTTTTTCAATGTAGCCACAGATGTGACGAATTTCACTTATCATACGCCACACCGTGTAAAAATTGATAAATTAGATTGCTCAATAGAACATTTAAAAGGAAACACGGTAGTATTAAAAAAAATATTCAATACATGAACACTTTGACATCTCAATTACAAATGCCTCAAACGCAAATTATGAAAATGGTTCACTCTGAGAATGTAAAACAATTTAATGAAAAATTTGACAAGCCTTTGTATAAAAGCAGAGATGAAACGAAGTTTTGGGAAAGGAAGTGGAGTGTAGTAGAGTATTTGATGGCAATGTTAAGTTAATGAACCATTCAGAAAGCGAAATGCTTCCTACGAAATGCAGAAAATATCAAGTTACAACCAGCACACGCTACCAGGGAGTTTCATTTTTCTGTGAGAGCTGGCAAACTCAAATTTACTTCAGTTTTATGGCCAATTGGCCACTTGTGGCAATTTTAGATAGGGTTAACCAATCCGGGTTTATAGCAGTGTAAAGACAACCTAAAGTTCAGGATTCTACAGTTCATATATTGGTAGTGCATGAAATAATTTAATATTAATACACCCAAAAACCAAAACTACTAGCATCATTGTTTGGTGGTTCTTTTTACTTTCTCACTATCTTACAGGTAGAGAAAGTACTGTGATTGTCAAAAAAATTGAAATCGAAATGTTGATGAATTTCGACGTTTCATAATCTTCCGAACCCGAAAAGGTTGTTTTTGAATTTCCGTCTGTCTGTAACTCGGAGTAGAACCTAGACCATTTTACCGATCGGGCTAAAACTTGATATATAGGATTTTCATAAGGTCAGACCAAGGGGTTTTAGGAATTGGATATCTAGCCCTAAAATCAAGGGTAGTTTACTGAAGGCTGAAAAGAAAAAAATCGATTTTCTCAAAATCGGCTCTAACGATTTTTATTAAATTTCATTTCTAAGCATTTATCAATATTACAAACGAAATGGCTACTCTTAATTTTTTGTCAAATTGACTTTAAGGGTTCCGCTCTGAAGCGTAAATTCTAATTTTTTTAATTATATCTCCGTAACTATTTGAGATATGAAATTACTTATCGTTGAAAATATGTGGTATATTTATAATAACAATCTTTTATTTAAAATATATTTGTATAACACAGATAATTTTCAAGCTATACGCAACTGTACGCGACTGTAAAAAATATCTAACCCGATATGTTTGTGGATGTCGACGTTTCATGACCCCCGAACCAAAAAAAGTGGTTTATGCAATACCGTCTGTTTGTGTGTCTGTTTAACCCTAAAAGTAAGGGTAGTTTAGTAAAGGGCGAAAAGAGAAAAAAATCGTTTTTCTCAAAATCGGCTCTAACGATTTTGATTAAAATTCGTATTTAGACGTTGATTAAGATTATAAATAAAATTGCTATTTTGATTTTCCCATCAAAATGACTTTTAGGGTACTTTAGAGATGCGTAAATTTCTAAATCTCCGCAACTATTTGAGATACTAAATAACTTATCATTGAAAATTTGTAGAGTTATTAAAAATAAAAAAAACTTTTATTTGAAATATATTTTTATAAAACCAATAGTTTCTGAGATATTAGTAAACATCTTAATACGATTTTGTGAGCTTTAGTTGTACAGAGATACTACTTAAGTTTTAACGCAATAATTCTCTAATACCATAGAGTAATTATTATATAATCAAGTCTTTCAAAAAGTGTATGTTCTCTTTCTTTCAACATCTTAAGGGAAATATTTGTACAGCAATGATCTCTCTCCATCAGATTAGATTCAATTGTCAATATTTACCGTATTTATTACTCGAAATATATAAATGAAGAATTTAATAGCAATGCAATGACCTCAAAATGTGCAATAGCTAATAAAATGTCGAAAATTTTAAACAGAAGTCAAAATTTTAATACGAAATATTGACCCTTGTGGATCCAATATCGATCTTTATATAAAGCTATGTGCTGATTTATTTGAATTTATAACGCTATATTTAGATACTACAAATACATCTTAAAAAACATATTATTGTTTTTAAAAACTGTATTACATTAGTCATGCTTAACTTTATAATAAAATTGTTTAACTTGAACAGTGGACAAGATACTTACTATAATCGTTTAAAAGACTCCAATTAAACTTGAAATATATTATTATATTTTTGTCTCAAACCATTTTTGCCACAGAAACTCACATAAATTACGTCTTTCCCTTTTTAAAAAAAAGTTACACAAACGCAAACCATGATTTACAAGGAAGTCGTTACTTAGTTCTTGTGTGTTTGGCTTCATCGACCCTCAAATCCTGTCATCTTAAAAATACCCTCCTCCCGCTACAGAACTGTTTTCACGAGCTGACAGGAGAAACTAGACCTCGTTCCAACTAAGAAAGAGCGCCTAGATAACCAATCTTTTCAACACATTTCCTCAATGCTCAATAGCCTTTACAAGTGGAGGAAAAAGGACCAACAAATACCATGAAAATGATCTATTTTCAAGTCTGAAGTATACCTCGATTCTCTCATAAATGGCCATTTTAGAAAATATAAATTCTTTTTTGTGTACAACTTTTTTTTGTAGCCAATATGTACTATATTATTGTTATTTTATATATAGATAATATCTATCAAAAGTGTCAGCTGCAGAACACATGACTTGACGTATGAATACATGACAGTACATCTAGTAAGTTTTCTCACCGTCAGATAGGCCAAGCTGTTGGAACGGTTACGTCGACCTGAGAACTGAGATTCTCCCACGTCCTCAGCCTGAAATCATCTTTGTCCGTTTATCTTACTAGGATCCAACCCATCCACCAGGCGCGCCACAGTAGGCAAGATGGCGGATCACTTTACATTAAACAAGAGTGATCGCCGCGTCAGGTGTTATGAATTGTTCTATCTGCCAGTGAGGAGCGGGTCTGCCGGGAACCCGATCTTCTAAATCTTGTGAGTCAATCGACATTCCCTTTCAATGAGCTTGGACCAGGGTGCGAATGACCCCTCTAGGGCCGATAGGGATGACCATTAAATTATCAAGCTTGATTCTAAAATATATCCATAAGAAACTGCTCGATTGAAGCAGCAATTCCCACGCCATCAGACATGTATCTTTGACCCATGATGATTTGCAACACAATTATTGAAATAGCTGTTTATTGGCAGGCTTAATTTTCTAGTTTGTATATATATATATATATATATATATATATATATAAGATTAATATCACTATGTTTCCAAGTGATTGCCTTGTGCCGTGAAACGAATCCAACAAGAACGACACACGTGTTTCCATTTAACAAGTTATTTTAAATAATTTCACAACAGTAGATGGAGCTGTCTGCTAGTATTTCACTTTGAAGGCACATGGGCACTGATTCTGTCCATTGATTTTGAAATTTTATTAAGTCTCCCAAGTTGATGTTGTCATGCAGAAAAAAGGAAAACAGAAATTATTTCAAGTCACGCCGAGCGTACAACGCCGATGAAGCTGAACTCCTGTGATTGGCTTAGAGCACGTCACGTGATTAGGTTTTCTGCTCTGTTCTTGTTTTTTTCTGCGGACGTGTGAGTTCACAGTAAGACTAGCGAAATATTGTAACGTGCCTAAAGGGACGATAGCAGGTATTTCCAAAGGTCCCTGAAGAGATGTTTAAAGGATAGAGCCCCAGGACAAGAACTCTTGTTTGTTTGTTTGTTGGTTGGTTAGTTGTGGGTGTGCGAGGGAGAGATGAAAGGAAGCCGCTCAGTGGCTCAACATCGCACAACATCCGTTTTCCACGGTTAAATGAGAATGTTAAGTCAAGATGAGAGAGAGGGAACATCTTCCACGGACCACTTGATTAAATACCGGTATAAATAATCGAGTAAATGGAAACGGGGGGTAAGGGGGGTGGGGGAAGGGGACACAGAGTCGCGTCCTGTGAAGGCGACGTCAGAGATTTCTTCTCGGGAAATAAAACCGTGTCTGCGATATTTCAAACGAACCATTATCACAAAACAAACTCTTTATGACCAATAAACCCAAATTCTGTGAACATAAAACCCATATTTGTAGAACAAATCTAAATTAACTCTAAAGTAATAAATACATTGTATTATGTTTATAGTAGATATTTTTAACATATAGGCCTAAACTGAATGTATACTAAAATATATTTGTAATCATTCAAAGAACATATTAAAAATACACTTTCTAAGCACATGATACAACCATGACATTAGTTATAAAGTACTTCCACCTGGGACAGCAAATATCCAACAGTAGCGCCAGTAAAGTGTGGGTAACAGGGCGACCAATGATAATAAACTGTCAACGATGAAACGTGGTCACGTGATGAGCCCTGAACCAATCACAAGATTGCGTGCGTGCGTGTCGGCCTCATGTTGATTTGTTTAAATAAACCACACAATATTTTGAAAACATCCATCTGGGTGTTTATGCATCAGAAAGTAAATTGTGTTTGTGTTGCAAAGAATTAATGGGTAAACATACATTGCTTCGAACATGTGAGTCTTCAGCTACCAGGCCCGGTAGTCGTTTGTCGTCACTGAGAAAAGTGACAACTGCACTGCACAGAGACAAATAAGTTACTGGTGTTAGAAATTAAGGTCTATGCTTGCAGTTAATTTTAATTAAAACAGAAAAAAATAATTGTCTTCTTTTGGATATTACTTTTTCGAGAGTGAAAAGGCGCTAAGAAATTATTTCGTTTTGAATGATTGTTTTTTAAATTATTATGTCTTAAAACAAGGGGGATTCATTTTTTTTTAAAGTCTCGATATCAACATCCCCTTATGGGGGATTTCCCCACTCTGACCGCCCCCTAGACTCCCCCCTCCCCCCAAAGTACATCAATTGGGAACGTCCCCATTATATAACAATTTCAAAATAACCAAGAATATTTCGTAGGTGGGATATTACTCCGGTATCAACAATTCAAACACTGGTTACGATTGTAATCTATGTTAGATAGATGGACCACACGAGTAACTGACAACCAAACTAACCAAACTAACCAGTCAATCAAATACACCGACCACACATCATATCATGTGAGGGAATAGAGATATTTTTCATGAATAACATTAATCACATCGCCCTCAAAGTCCGCTCGTTGGACACCCAGACGGCGCGCATACGCAACGCAGTGAGAGAGAGAGAGAGAGAGAGTGTGTTTGCTCCACTTAGGAGACAGCAAGAGAGAGAGAGTCGACACAAGAGCGGCCAGTCGTCTCCAGACGTCACTCGTGATAAATCTGTAGCTGTAGTTTGTGCAGAGAGCGTGCTTTTCCAACGTACAATGATATATTTTTCTTTCAATGTGGAAAAATACCAGCTGTTTATCACTTACGTTCTTTTGTAAACAAAAACACTTTTCTTCATAGTGCCTAAGATGTTGATAAAATATTGCAAACAGTCCCTTCTCATCGCGCGTTTGTGACATAGGATGCGCCCGGAAACTCTTTTCCTTCTGTTTCGTTGTTTTATCAAGTACCAAAATGCTGCTACTTGCTCCGCGTTCATTTTATGACTGCTTAATTGAAAGAGAAAAAAAAGGGGGGGAGGGGGCAATTCTGACGTGGCCTGGCTGCTACACATGGTCTTGGGGCAAGTCACGGTGTATTTTGACCACGGCGACAACGGGTCGCCTGGTGCCCTAAGAAGCCGATTGAGTCGTGCATGGACTTGTCTTATTTCACACAAATTGCCACACTCCTCCCTCCTCCATTTATTTTCAGAAACTGGGATGTTTGGTTATGTAAAGGCAGTCAGAGAGAAAAATGATTGAGTGGTTTGTCACCTTTCGGCTCATGAGATGGAAGAGAAATAATACAGTACGTCAATTAGAGGTCCTTGAAGAAGACGTGCCAGTGAATTCCGAAGAGGTAGTGAGATTTGGAAAAGGAGAAAGATGAATAAGGCATCAAAGTGTCGGTAAAAAGAGAAGAATAAGGCACCTAAGTACAGGTAAAACTAGAAGAATAAGGCACCTAAGTATCGATAAAAATAGAAGAATAAGTCCCCTGAGTGTCGGTAAAAAGAAAAGAATAAGGCACCTAAGTGTTGCTAAAAAGATAAGAATAAGGCACCTAAGTATCGCTAAGAAGAGACGAATAAGGCACCCAAGTGTCGCTAAAAAGATGAGCATAAGGCACCAAAGTGTCACTAAAAGATACGAATAAGACATCTAAGTGTCACTAAAAAAGAGAAGAATAAGGCACTTACGTATCCGTAAAAATAGAAGAATAAGGCACCTAAGTGTCAGAAAAATATATAACAATAAGGCAACAAATTGTTGGAAAAAAGATAACAATAAGGCACCAAAGTGTAGGTTAAAAGATAAGAATAAGGCACCTAAGTGTCAGAAAAATATATAACAATAAGGCACCAAATTGTTGGAAAAAATATAACAATAAGGCACCAAAGTGTAGGTTAAAAGATAAGAATAAGGCACCTAAGTATCGCTAAATAATAGAGGAATAAGGCACCTAAGTATCGGTAAAATGGTATTTTAATTTCAGATTTCCTTGAAAAAATTGGCAGCGTATTTTACCACACGTACAACTACAGCCCGCAACACACAACTGTATGGAACGTAGTATTTCATCTTCCTCCGGGGCCAGTAGCTTAACTTGGTTTTAGCAATGTTCCTTATATTTGATGGCAATACAGTCCGAAACACACAACTGTATTAAACGTAGTATTTCGTCTTCCTCCGGGGCCAGTAGCTTAATTTGGTTTTAGCAATGTTCCTTATATTTGATGGCAATACAGTCCGCAACACACAACTGTATTAAACGTAGTATTTCGTCTTCCTCCGGGGCCAGTAGCTTAACTTGGTTTTAGCAATGTTCCTTATATTTGATGGCAATACAGTCCGCAACACACAACTGTATTAAACGTAGTATTTCATCTTCCTCTGAGGCCAGTAGCTTAATTTGATTTTAGCAATGGTCCTTATATTTGATGACAATACAGCCGGCAGCAAACAATTGTAGAAAACATAGTATTTCATTTAACTCCCAGGGATTATGACTATTGAAAGTGTCCTTAGTGCTTAGTGACTATTAGCCCAGGAATAACTTATGCCCTAAACAAATTTGTTGCAAGCTAATTTTTGGCTCAAAGGGTTCAGTTGGAAGCACTTTATAACATATAAAAAGTTTCTAAAAATCTAATTGGAGCTTCATCTCGTTTGGGCAAAAAGAACCTAAGTGACAGTTTTCCCCATATTAGCGCTATTGTTAGTTTCTTTTGTATATAACAGCTGGATTGGACTTCAGATGCCCTTCCAATTCGTTAAGTATATAGTAAGTATGTGACCTTGAATAATTTGAATCTCTCACATCATCAAGGATATTCAAAATTATATGATATGAAAAAATTAAACTTTTGTTTTCCCTAAAATAAATTCCTCCTGAGTAGCTGTAGACGGAAAATTTGCTATTACATTCAAGTCAACAGATGTTTTCACTGAGCTTCGACGTGTGCTCTTCAGACTTTGTAGTCGATGGACCATCGTACCAGCCAAACACGACAGTCACTTTCCTGTAACGTGAGGTAACATGTTTAACTTATTTACTACACTATATCTGATTGATTCCCTTTTCGGGCCATTCAAAATTATGAAGCAAGAAACCACCTTCACGAAGTAGACAGTGTACTGTTTCGGCAAGGTATTTTATTTTCTAAGACAGCTTTTGTACCACCCTCTTGTCCTCTCATAGACAAAGGCTGGTGCACAAATTTAAACTGAATGCAAAGGTTAAAAAAAAATACAACAAATGATATTTGCAGTGGAGCCGATAGAACAATATGTGACGAATAGGCCTATCTCTCTGACCTATACATCACTTTGAGTTATCATGAACTCTCTCTTTAATATCACTAGCTGAATAGACATATAAAAAAATATATCAGGGGAAGAGGACGAGACTATCAAAGAGTTACGACTTATTAACTAATATAAAGAAAAATATTTGAATGAAAATAAAGTATATTTATTATGAAACATAACAATATTAGTGAATATATATATATATATATATATATATATATATATATATATATATATATATATATTGATATTAGGAATAACAACCTTAAGAAAAAATATGTAAATATATACATAAATTGGGTTAAGCCCACAATAGTAAAGTAGTCATCACAATTGGGTTAAGCCCGCAAAGGTGAAGTAGTCTTCATGACACCTGTTCCAAAAACGACTACAGGAATACCAAAAAGTTTACAACACGACCCCTATTGGGTCTCTATGGCAATCCGCCATACAGCTAAGTTTAACTCGGCCATCTATGGGCAATAGTTCAACAAACAACAAAATGGAATCTTTTTGTAACAAATAATTGGAATATCTCACATTGACTAGGGTATCATTGCTATCAAAAATACCTATTGTGCAAAAGGCACAGTCTACAAAACAAAATATAAAACCAGTACGTACAAAAATATACGGCCGGAAGGGCAAATGAGACGCCTCGGCTCTCATAGGCCACACGCCATGCGTGGCCTTGCAAAGTCATATAAAGTTACTTTTGTTTACAGTAAAAAATTACCTTCTGAGCCAGATGGGCTATTAAACATCATTCCTGTAGTCTATCATTATAAACATTTAAATTAATCATGGCAAAGACTTGCGTCCTGAGGGGACTTTATTTCTCTTTAAAAAACAATACCTAAATTTAGTCCATGATTACATTTTCATTTTTAAGTATATAGTTTTGAAATAACTAACGTGGGTTCAAAAGGGAATTTTGAATTTACAAAGTCCGAAAATAGAATTTATACCTTAATATCATCCTAGTAAATGTCTTTCGACACCGCCGAACCAAGAAGTGAAGTTTAAACTAAACGACACCGGTATATAAATGATTTAATTCTGAGAGGGGGGGAACAAAGGGGAATAAACAGAACACAGTAGAACACCGACACGGACCAGAGGGAAGGGGTGGTAATTCATGGAGAGGAACAAACTATAAACTTGGAGAAGAGACTCAAACATTCCTTCTTTTCTTTTTTACGTGGCCACTTCTACGTCACACATTCCCATGATGCATAGGGTGATTCCGTATCTAGCTCGACACGCCTTTATTCCTGTTAGTTTTCACTCAACACTCCGACAAGGATGTAGTGCTCGCGGGGGGAGGGGGGGGAAGGGGTTCGATCGGCCGGTGAGGCAGTCTGCGGTGAATGGGGCATCAGTTGAGTAGATTTTTACTGTCTATTTCTTTTGGTGTCTTGAATAATGTTCATTTGCACAGCTTTATGTTCTGTTGTTGTAACGTTTATCGGCATAAACGTTACACTTTTAAGATAGACTTCTTAGTATTTTTCATAGAAACGTTGTCAAAAAATAAGAGGCCGTGGTGTGAGTTAGTATCGTAGGCGATTAACAAACTATTATTTGTCCTTCACAAGAACATTCTTGTTGAATAGCTATTGAGTGTCTTAAACAACTTTGTTTTTAATGGTAGAATTATTATTCATTGAAGACAGTAGATGTATGTTGTCATTTTGATGCAGTTTTATATTAGTAAAATTATTATTTGACATTGTCCCCATGTATTCCTGCCTTGTTACAATCAATAGTAACATCTGCCACCAATCCTGTCGGAAGAAACACGAGATCATCTTCTGGGCATGGTTCAAAAGTATTATGGTTCTCGAGCCAAGCCAAGAACTGGTTGTAATCATTACTATCCCGCGCCTGGCAACTGACTCGCAGATCTACATGTTGTGCTGATGATGTTGTATGAACGTCACAGAAATGTTCAACGTTTTAACACAATTCAGCAAACTAAGGAATAGGAGGTCATATCTGGAGAGACTCCACACCAGAATTTATCACTACTATGTATGGTGAAATACCCTACAGATGTCATTTTATTCAGATCCTCAGAATCTATTTTTCTAGACAGATATTCCATCTGTTGCAGGTATAGCCTGGTGGACTTGGCATAGGGAAGGTGGCCTGCTGCATGTAGCTAAGGAATAATTTGTTTGATAGTTTTCAGGTTGAGTCCACAATTTCTAGTCATTTCAGCTCTTAAATTGGGTAGTAATATTTCCAAATGGCTGAAATATTGGATCCATAGATTTCCAGGGCAACTATAACTTTCTGCCAATTTATACATTTCACAAGCTCTTTGATAAATATCACCTTTTAGAAAATGTAAATGTATGATTTCTTGTTGGTAGCCCCAGATAAGTTCATCATCTCGAATAAGTAGACATCCAATCTTTTGGTGTGAGAAGATGTGTGCTCTTACAACAAGAGAATACTCATGGCCGGAGAGTATGTGGACAATTGATGAACGAGGTTTTTCAATCAAACTACCCTCTATTATACGACCCACACCATATATGCAAGACATGAGGAGATGGAGCCTCCCAGGTCTTATAGCAACATTTTCAAAGCCTGATGATGCTACAATTTCAGTTGCTTTTGCGTATATTAAGTTTTCAAAAGTGAAAAACATATTTTTTGAGCATTTTTCTCACACTGTTACTCTGCATACTAAATCGCAGTGAAGATGCATAATGGGCTAATAGGATTGAGGTCAGTAAAGTGAAGAATTTTAACTTCACTAACAAAATATGAGCTAGAGCTTTGTAAGGTGAATTGCACGTAGCCATTATATATGGGAGCAGGTGACTTAACAATTATTGACCCAATTAACTACAAAACATCGAGATGTTTCTGTAATCATTGCTTTATGCCATGTCCTCATCCCAAATTGCAATAGATTCAAGACTATTTAGGAGAGGCCTCTTGTTATGCAAAACTCAGATTTGCCTAAGTGTCCCCGCAGATCCCAGGGTTTTTGGTATCGCGTTTATCTTAGGAACCAGACGCATATTAGATTTATTCTGTTGAGGGGTGACAAATTGGATGCCACCCAATTTGTGAAGTGTGGCGTGCCCATCTAGGGTTCGCACATTAAAGTCTGAATTATCAAAAGCAACGGACTAAACCCATCATAAAATGAATATTCTTGTTTAGAAACTTGAAGAAAATATTCACAGCTTTGGACCCAATGATACCTAAATGAAAATCTCAAATTGTTTAAGACACGTATGAGGCTTTTCGGTGGTTAAAAATGGTTCATGTATATTCTTACTCCCAGGAGGAGGGGCGATGTATATACAATTGTGGTCTGCACGGTTACCAAACTATATCTACTAATTTTTTTCCCCCTGGCGTGGCTTTCTGACTAATTTTTTCTCCAAAAACTGTATCTATAAATGATTTCAAACTTCTTAGCACATTTGTATGCATACATTTTTTAACACCACGTCTTACTACCCGTTCAATTTGTACACTTATGTTCTATTTACGCTAATGGGTTTTAGAGATGAGGAAAGTTATATTTAGAGGAAGTGTAGCCGCATTTTCGTGAAGGGAGAGTGGAAATTCATTTTGGAAAACCACCCTTAGTACACCCAACCAAGATTCTAACCTCGATCTCCCCGTCATCGACAATCTAGTCTACTGCGAGAGTGACGCCTATGACCATGCGGTCACCAAAGTGGGCTATATTTGTATTATCATCCAAATCACCTTCAAGTTGGTATACATCATCTTAGGCAATACGTTCCTCTTCTGGATTATTATGGCAAAGCACAGATTAACATTTCTCGTGAACGGCCCCTATGGTTGCCTGCAAATACACGATCATATCTTGGCCAGGTAGTAAGAAGATTTTGCCCAAAATGAACAGCTTATTTTTTAAATACAGCTTTGTGTAAGGCGAGTCATCGCCAGCCATCTTATCAAACCAGTCATAAAGCTGAGACAATGAAAATTGGCGGTCATCGTCATACTCCGGCTGTTGATAGAATTTCAAGAATGCGTTATGTTTAAAAGCATTAAGGAGCCTTCCAGCAGAATCATATTCGACCACTACATGCAGGTGGATCAAGCATCAACTGTGGTATTTGCCCTCGGCAGCAACCAAATCAAACTCACCTTCCACTAGAGAGAATAATTCTCCCTTTTTCATCAAGAGCTTTGGCCTCTTCCACGATGTTTTATTTTTTCATTTCAACTGGTGTGAATGATAAGAACATTTTCACGCCTATTTTGTATTTCTTTTATAAGATTCACCACCTTGGCATGTATCACACATTGGCTCTTAAAAATCAAAATCATGCATCTTAGAGCGTAAAAGCGTTTTTTCTGATGTCTCCGAAGCCTCCTTATTTTGTTAGGATTCTTTAAGCTTTTCAATTTTCTTCAAAGCCGAAGGTAGCGTGTACTCTTTTAGACATCGCACATGTAGAATAAGAGGATTCGTTGACTCAAAATATAATATAAAGCCATCTTGTCTGATTTTACTTGCAATTAACAGCCTATCAACACTTTTTTTTACCATGGATGTATTTCTTAGTTCAACGAGTTGGTTACCAAAAAAATATTTATAGATTATTGGTCTTAGCACTATCAGAACTTACCACCTGAAGCCTGCGACAAAAAAACACTTAATAATGTTGTTTGCAAAAACTACCGCAAACATATCAAACGACTAGTTATTTTACCAGAACTTATAATATTCACCAAAACTACTGGCTGCAGTAAGTGATGACATTCTTTGGTTTTGGAAAACATGTAACTCATATTACACCTCTTATACATTCAAATACATAATTCATAAATTGCAATGCAACGTTCTCCAACAAATATTAACGAACAATTACTGGAACTAATTGTACCGTCACTAATGAAAAGGAAATGGATCGAATGTTATCATGTGGCCACGCTACCGGTTGTAAACTAAAACTAGAATCGCGCAGGACTGTTAACATCAACAAGACTTACCCGCCTCGGTGGCGTAGTTGGCTAACGCGCAAGTCGTGTTGAGCTCAACCGCCGAGGACGGGGAGATCGAGGTTCGAATCTCGGTCGGGTGAACTGGGGGTGGTTTTTCCTAAATGGTTTTCCACTCTACCTCCACGCAAATGCGGGTTCACTTCCTCTGAATTCAACCCTCCAAATTCCTAATCCATTAGAGTAATTAGTACTTAAGCGTATAACCCGAACGGGTAGTAAGACGCGGTGCTAAATAAAAAAAAATAAAAACAAGGCTTATTTTTGTTTTAATTCTCTCAATAATGTTTCTCACTAATACTATCGTTAACTTGACCGGTACTACGAAAAGATGATCCACGAATAAAATAAAATTAAATTTGAAGGGAAATGTCGACACGTTGTTTTATCATACTTAGTAATTGAATATTTAAAACCCTTTCCACACCAAACAAAATGAATACAATAATATTGTGTGAGCACTTCCTGTTGTTTAAGGACCTTGGCTCTGTCGAGTGAGCTAAAACCTATTTTGTGAGATGGTGGGAAGGTGCATGGCTTCACAACCAACCAAAGTATCCTTCCGCGCCAACAAGAACAGATGGATCACGGAAACCGTAGATGGCGCTAACTACCGGACAGGTCTTGCGGAAAAGTCATACGTTTGGAAATATCAGTTTTCTCGAGAACGAGTGAAATTTTATGTTAATATTTTCAACACCTCTTCTAAGATAATGTATCAATGTTTATTAATTGTTACATTTTCTTATTTTTTGTTATGAAGCCGGCAGTTTTCTATTGAGAAATGTCCATTTTATCGATATTTGATCACTATTAAAATTATATAGGAGGTGTGTGTATATAAAAAGTATAACTTAATCAACATGCTTATATTCTTGAACAAACCGTTTCCGAAAAGTAAATGGCAAAACAATAAAAATTCT
This sequence comes from Timema podura, assembly GCA_033556935.1. Classification (NCBI taxonomy): domain Eukaryota; kingdom Metazoa; phylum Arthropoda; class Insecta; order Phasmatodea; family Timematidae; genus Timema; species Timema podura. The sequence continues at coordinate 50,266,424 of JAVRXN010000005.1, forward strand.
TCAAGATAACCGTTTGTTCCAAGGCTCTGCATTTCCACGCCAAATGAAAAGGGCTAATCACCTTAACTGTAAAATGTAAATCGCATTTGCCCTCTACACGGTTATTGCAAGGGGAAAGACCCAAAACAAGGTAAAGTAGTAAGAGAGTCACATAGGCCCTTTTTGTATAGAAAAGGGGGAAACTCCTGTCAAATCTTTGGAGACTTTTTATATGTTAAAGAGGAAAAATTATTCAAATTTTCTTCTAAAAATCTGTTTGCAACGAATTTATTTAAGGTACCTTTAAAATGTTGACTAATATCCCTAGGCTATGTTCAATCATCCTTCACACAAAGCTTTTTTTTTAAGTGGATATCTTGGAAATATTAAGCTTCAGTTTCCTAAGCGTTTAGGCTTTGTTTATAAAACCTCTGATTTTCTCTTAAATTTTCTCACTTCGATATTTATTTTGTTGTGTTTTGTTTATTTGATTTTTGAGTAATTTCTTTGATAACACTAAATATCTATTCAATTAATAATAGATAACGTATAGAAATTAAGAATACATGATTATATCAATTTATTACCCTCTTCGGTAATAGAATGGTCCAAGGCGTCACTCTCACAATAGAATGGACTGTCTATGACCGGGAGATCGGGGTTAGAATCCTGGTTGCGTATACTAAGTGTGGATTTTTCTTGGATGGTTTTCCATTCTTACTTAACTAAAAATGCGGGTACCCTTCCTCTAAATCCAACCCTACTCATCCCTAAAACATTAGCGTAATTATTACACATACGTATATTCCTAACGTGTCGTAAGACGCGTTGACAAAGAAAAAAAGAACATCGATAAATGGAGATACAAATGATTTGGGACATCAATCCTCCAGCAACAAAATTTAGAGACCAGAAATTTGTCACTTAGACGTATTAAATATAGACATAACACATAATCATAATAATAATAATTAACTTAGAAATACTACGTCAAATATAAACTAAAAACTGTTCCTTGACGATAAACAGTAGTGCGTATAACCGAACGGTGGTAAGACGCGGTGCTAATAATAAACAGTAATAATAATAATAATAATAATAATAATAATAATAATAAATATAATAATAAACAGTATTTTCTCTTTTGTTATATAATATTATTTTATAAAATCTATAGTAATAAAAGGAATTGTTTGTCTGTGTTTGTTTGTGTGCGATGCCCAGCCAAATCGACGGCACACAGAGATCTGAAATTTTTAACATAGGAGGACGGAAGGGGGTCCGAATGCACCTCGAAGCCGGATTTTTAAATTTTTAATTTTCTTTTTGATTAGGATATTTTTAACAAATTTTTGAAGAAAATATTTTAAATCTGGTTTAGAATTACGTTTCAGAGATAACGTTTCCATTTGAAATCGGCACCATGGCGGGGGTAAGAAGGGGGAACCCTATATAATTCTTATACCACAGTGGGTCACAGGCAAACCCGTGCGGGATTTGCTAGTAGCTTATATTCTAAACAGTTTAGTGAATATTTTGACGATCTTTACGTGAATAGTTTGCCACAAGACGAAGACCAGTGGACGGAATTAACGCCAGCCAACCAGATAAGTGTGTTTGTTCATCACCCCTCACCTCCCCTATCCAACACCCACAACTCCCCCTCACCACCTCCGACCACAAAAACAATCTCAGGCACTGTTGTTGCTATCTAATCTTTTTTTACGCGTTCTTTTTAAGACGTTTGGAAAAATCTTTTGAGACAAAGACAATCAAAATATATAAGAGGGTCATTGTTGCGGGGGAAGAGAGGGAGCACAAATTAATTGACTACATCGAGGGTAATAAAGGACTAAGTGCCGTATTTCTAGTCTAGTCTCGGGAGTCAACCATTCTACCAGTACACAAACAACGAGCAGTCCAGGTCGAATGGGGGATTGGCTGACCTCCGAATATCGACTATATATACGACACTAAGGGACTGAATGTTTATTATGTTCCGCTATTCACGTCTTACCACCCATCCGGGCTATACTTATTCTAACGGAGCTAATGGCGTAGGGTGGTGGAGTGTAAATGAAATGTACACAGTGTTAGCGTGGAGGGAGAGTGGAAAACAACTGATAGCAAACTACCCTCAGTAGAGCTGACCGGGATTCTAACCCTGACATCTCCGTCACTATACGAGCTTGACGTTCAGTCCAACCCTTCTAGTTCCCCTCTGACTCGAAACCAGTTTTGGTGGGAGATATATTTTTTAGCACCACGTCTTACTACCCGTTCGGTTTATACGTTTATGTACTAGATAGGATAATGGTTTTAGGGATTAGGAAGGCTATATTTAGAGGAAGTGTACCAGCACTTGCGTGGAGGAGGAGTAGAAAAAACATTTTGGAAAATAACCCTCAGTACACCCGACCGAGATTCGAGCCTCGATCTCCCCGTCATCGGCAGTCTAGTCTCCTGCGAGAGTGACGCCTTAGCCTATGCGGTCACCGTAGCTCGGGAGATGATTGATCAGGTGTTAGGCTCAACAGGTGTTTCTCATCCAGCTGGAAACTCCGGTTTAATTATAAAACAGAATCGCGCTGCGGACAAAATATGTGAGTACTCCATCAAGATTTATGGTGGCCTATTTTAGTCTGTGATGGGTTTTTTTAACCGCCACTAAATGAATTAACCTTAAAAACAAAACAAACACGAGTTTTTTAAAACAAAAAAACTCTACAAGCCTGACAACATTTACACCACGGGTGACTTTTTCAAAAAAAATAACATAAAAAAGTAATCACTTATCATTTATTTAAGTCACGTAGTTTTATTTACTTACAACATAATGAGCTTTTTCCTTTACAAGGAAGTCTTTATTTCCATTTTTTACTGAGATGCGCGTCCTACCACCCATTTGGGATATCCGTGCATTCACAATGATGGGGTGTGTGTGAGGAAGGTAGAGTTTTAGAGGAAATGTATCCGCATTGGCGTTTGGCATAACCTTCACTACACTTGGTTGGGATTCAAACCTCTATCTCCCGGTCTTCTCTAAGGAAACGCGGGTACATTTCCTCTAAATTCGACCATCCTCTTCCTCATAACATTTTGATTAAATATATATGCATATTGAGACATAAGAAGATTGAAACAAATGAAGGCGACAGTACCGCAATCTATCGAGCTGTTATCTAACTGATGTTTGTCAGCGCCAGTGTTTATTACTATTATTATTATTAATATCCATACGTTTTAGTGCCAGTAGTGACTATCATCAATCTTAGCTAATTAACCTAAGAGAAGAAAGTGAGAAGACACTGCACGAGCATTTGCATGAGGAGAGAGTGTAAATTTATAGTGTGTAAAAGCGGTCTTCGGTGTAACTTTCACAAGGCTCATTTTCCACATTTAGGGCGACTTTAGGATATTTTCAGGTAAAAAAAAGGGACCAAAATAAGGATCTCACAAAAATTATCGGAACAACAAAAATATCATACAAAATAATATTTTTTGTGTGTTTTTAAAGCCTTATGACTAAGTCGGTTTAGGTAAAAAAATAATGGTTTTTTTTACCTCTTTTCAATGCATTTAACTTTTTAAATTCAATTTTAGATTTTCTTTTAGCTTTAGCTCAATATTTAAGTTCATCAATCATTTTAGCCATATATTAAACAACCAAAAATTAGGTTTTTTGATTTGACCCTGGATGGGTATGTTTATTTATAGTAAACATATATGCAGATTACTTTTACATCTCTACTCATTATAATTTATTTTTAATATGTATATTAAATTTTACATTTCACATTTAACTTTGGCTAGCAGTAATAGTCCTTTTACAACTTTACTTTTATTTCTTGGCAAAAATCTCAAAAATTGAAATTAATAAAGAAATTTTGTTATATATTTGTATGTATGTTTCTTTATTGTCCTTGTTCTTATCTAGTTTTTTAAAACTTTCTTACAAATATCACATTAGTTACCTGCAATTCATCAAAGCTTTTTATTTTCAGTGCAGATGTAATTCATGATGTTTGTTCAAGTAGTTTGTCAGCTGCACTCTTTTTCTGGACTTTTTTTTCATACGGTAGCAAAATTTTTCTTGATATCATCGAAAACCTTCTTCTGTTCTTCACTTTCTAATCTTAAGGTTTCTTCTTTTACCCTTTCTCTTTCTTTCACTCCTTATCTTCACAGGGCGCATTGGCCATCTAAGTTAACTGACAAAAGGAATGGACTTGTCGCAAGACAGAACACCTAATAATAAATAATCTTTTTGAGTCTCTTTTCTCTGAGCTTGGTTTCCTCTAAGTACCAATGATAATTACTTCTTGCATTTCTTCGATAGGCAATAAACTCTTATGTGATTAGAACACAAGCAGGTTAATGCCATAAAACTTCAAGACATCCATGACATTCAATCATTCATTCAAAGTTATTTCTTTCGTAACAGCTGTCTGTTCTGTAATCACATGTCCAGATGTTGAAAAGCCTCTCTCAACACCGCCATGACCACGAGGCAATGAAAGACAGACTCTAACCACGTACTTTTGTTACTTCCTTGTATTTTATGACATTCATCACATTCTTTACTTTAAAAACATATTTCCAAAAGGTTTCAAGGTCCCATTATCGAAGAAGCAGTTCAACGTCGATTCCGGGACAAAAAGTTGAAACTTACCCATTTTAAAGACATTGGGCCCAAATTTCTGCAACTTGTCTAAAAAAAATTTACTAAAAATCATACCATTTACTAAATTTATTTAAAAAAAAATTAATACACTCACTTTTAGGGCCTTTGGGAGACCTAGGATTAGAAAAGGGACTTGTAGAGACTTTGTTTCAGTTTAGGGAGTTCTAGGGACTTTAAGGAACAAGTATGAGCCCTGCTTTCATTATTTTTGACAATACCAAGATGGTACTAAATGTACTCCTCTGACTGTTCACGCCATGAAGTTCTTGTTTTGACAGTTGGTGTCAATGTTGACAGCTAGAAGTCAATACAGTAAACGTTGGTCAATGTGTTTCCAAGGCAAGGAATGTTATGTATCTGAATGCAAGCGTTCAAGATCCAACCCTAACCTCTTGGGCGAGAATCACATACGATGAACACTCACCTAAAATTGCTGTTCATCCAAAAGTATTGTTGGCACTAGCGCGGTACAATAATTGGCCACCAGGAGCGCTCCCAGCCGGCGGAGTGGGTCTTAAAGACACCTGCAGATTTAGATCTGAAGTAGCCCCGAATAAATCAGTCTGTCGAGCACGCGGAGTAGGTAGCTGAGACCCTTGGACATAAGCACAAGAAGGGGCGGTGCAATCTATTGCTGGGCCAAGGCTAGATGGTCATCTGGACATGTGTGGAGCAATCTACTGTTAGGCCGAGGTCAGATGGTCGTTTGGACATTTGTGGAGCAGTCTACTGCTGGGCAGAGATTAGTCATATGGACATGTGTGGAGCAGTTTTATTGCTGGGCCGAGATTAGTCATCTGGACATGTGTGGAGCGGTCTACTGCTGGGCATAGATTAGTCATCTGGGCATGTGTGGAGCAGTTTTATTGCTGGGCAGAGATTAGTCATCTGGACATCTGTGGAGCGGTCTACTGCTGGGCAGAGATTAGTCATCTGGACATCTGTGGAGCGGTCTACTGCTGGGCAGAGATTAGTCATCTGGGCATGTGTGGAGCAGTTTTATTGCTGGGCAGAGATTAGTCATCTGGACATCTGTGGAGCGGTTTTATTGCTGGGCAGAGATTAGTCATCTGGGCATCTGTGGAGCGGTTTTATTGCTGGGCAGAGATTAGTCATCTGGACATCTGTGGAGCGGTTTTATTGCTGGGCAGAGATTAGTCATCTGAACATCTGTGGAGCGGTTTTATTGCTGGGCAGAGATTAGTCATATGGACATGTGTGGAGCAGTCTACTGCTGGGCCGAGATTAGTCATCTGGACATGTGTGTAGCAATCTACTGTTGGGCTGAGGTTAGATGGTCATCTGGGCATGTGTGGAGTAGTCTTATTGCTGGGCCGAAGTTAGGTGGTCATCTGGACATGTGTGTACGGCTACATGTTGAGGGTGGCTTGTATATAGGCCATGGGACTTCTGACTTCCCTCCCCCAACCCTGCAATCACGTCTAGGGACTGAGCTAAATGATAGCCCCGACTCACTCAGCTATAAGTCTAACCATTAACCAGGCAAACAATGCTGCCGGTAGGAGGTTGGCAATTAAAACTCTTCTAATTATTCTGATTTACGAGTAGGAGTAAAGGTGTACGAGACCGGCTCCCCCGCGGGGAGGGTACATTGCAGGGAGTGGGGGAGGGAGGGTTGATGTATGTGACGGTCTCGGGTCAAGAGTGAGCTATGTGCATGTTATTACCGCTGTTAGCTCCGGACATCTTGATCTAGGGAGCAGGCAAAGTGATAGACAACAAAGTGGTCGACACGAGAGGACAAAGTGGTAGACAGCCAACTGCTAGACACGAAGAAACGACGTGAACCAAGTGATCGACACGAGCTGGACCATGTGATAGACAGCCAACCGGTAGACAAAATGAAAACAATTATTTGGAAGACTGGGTGGGTCAAGTGGCCGACACGACTTGGACCAACTGCTAGACAAGCTCATGTATAGGGGTACAAAGTGATAGACAACCAAGCGGTCGACACGAGAGAACAAATCTGTAAACAGACCAACTGCTAGACACGCAGAAACGACGTGGACCAAGTGATCGACACGAGCTGGACCATGTGATAGACATGCTCCCATATAAGAGGACAAAGTGATAGACAGCCAAGCGGCCGACACGAGAGGACCAACTGCTCGACAAACTGTGATATCATCCAGCTAAGAGTGGCTCAAGTGACAGACAAGTTATTTCATAGCTAACAAAGTGATAAACATGAGCGTAGAAAGCTGTGTATTAGAATGGTCTTGACCCTCCCATAAATTTCTGCCCTCCCAACCCCCTGGATTTAATTAGTCCAAAAAAGGGTGAGGTCCACTGATACGCGTATAAACTTAAACCATAGTGTTTTTAATTTTAATAATTTACTTACACGTTGCACTCTTCAAAAAATATTTTTTAACGCTAGCTTAGTTATAATTTCGAATAAATAATAGGTTTTGATACATACAATATGGTATCTGAGAATATAGAACGTTTCACTGAATGAAAAGAGTTATCGGATCTGAAGAAAGGAGACAAATATTTGTTATAAATTGTAAAATTATACTTTAAGAATTAACAAGATTAAATACCATCTTATATAAAAGAGCAACTGCCAGAAACTAAGTTGGTAGATTATGTAGGCTCCATCCACCCTTACTTTCAACACACCTTCTTACCAAAAGCACTATTTTGTAACTTTCAACAAAATAGAATCATTCAAAAAAGTTTAAAAGTATAACTAGTTAGTGAAAGATTGTAAAATTATTCCCGTAATTTTTGTCATCGTGTATTTGTACCCATTCAGTTAATACACATATGAACTAATTAAAGTCTGCTTCGATGACTGCATGGTCTTAAGCACTACCTTCGCAATTGACTGGCTGCCTAGGACAGGCAGATCAGGGTTCGATCCCATTCAGGTGCAGTGATTTTTCTCAAAAGGTTTTCCACTCTACGACCACGCAAATTCGGGTGCAATACCTATAAATTCAATCTTCCTCATCCCTAACACATTAACGTAACTAGTAAATAAGCGTATAACCCGAACAGGTGGTAAGACATGGTGCTAAACAAAATATAATTACACTAATGGAGTACAGAAAGAATGTTGTTATTATGAGATGTGTACTCTCATTTGCATGTAGGGAGAGTGTAAACCATTAATGAAAAACCACCCTCCGTACACCCGACCGAATTTGAACACCGATATCCCCGTCATTGGCAGTCCAATTTATTATGAGAGTGATGCCTTAGACCATCAAACACAGAAACTAAGAACATTTTGTTGATGTTGCGTTAGCACCAGGTTTAATAATGGTTTATTAATAAGGAGCTAAGTTAAGATGAAATAATCCCGCATTAGTGTAAAAGGAAGATGTAAAAACCACAAGAGTGGTAACTATCAGCCCAATTCAATCAGTCGGAATGCTTACTCTTATTCAAGCTACTCTTAAGCCTTATTAGACCATGTGACAAACGGTATGAGTTTATGGTTGTTACAAACTGTGAAATGCAACTTATAACGGCAAATAAAATACTCAACAAAGTTATTTTACATTTCTTATTTAAATATGAGCATTGCTAAAGGTTTTTAAAATAGCAGAAGTTATTTCGATGGGGATATTGGCCTACATTTGGTGTATTTTACTAGATACTGTGTATGTATTATGTTGAATAGAGTTCAGTTCACCAAATAATAATGTTCCTGTCATTTCGCAAGATTGTAAATCTAAAGGGTGTGAACTTGTTTTTAAATATATTATGTCAAGAAAGCTAGCATAAATATTTTATTATTATGTAGCTCACGCGTTTGAAAATTAGGTGCATATTTGAACATTTTTCCGCCCCCCATTCCTCTTGTTCTGTTTCTATACAACCCCCTTCAGAGGTAGCATGGTCTAAGGCATTACACTCGCAATAGACTAGACTGCCGATGACAGGGAGATCGGCGTTAGAATACCGATCGGGTGTACTGAGGGTAGTTTTTCATAAATGGTATCCACTCTCCCTCCATGCAAATGAGGGTAGCCTACACCTAGCATAGTGTTATTTAGGAGGTCAAACAATACCTACATAAACATTTTAAACAAAATCGTTAGATCCGTTCGAAAACTTGGGAATTAAAACAATCACCCATCGATAGAATACCCTTAAGGGTTTGCCTACCCTCTCTGGCGGTGTGTTGAGCTTTCAGCTCTCAAAATAGATGGCGTTGCTAATGTTATACAAACTAGTGAATTGCAGTCATCAGGTTGGCAGCATTACTGCTTTGTTTAAACCAGTGGTTTCCAACCTGGGGGTCCCGACCGCTTTCGGGGTCGTGGCATGTTTACGGCGAGGTCGTAAAGGTGGTTGAGGGAATAGCTTTATGTTTAATTTTTAAAGTGATTATAATGATTATAGGAAGGTGCGAAATTCAAATAGAGATGGAAGTGGTTAAAATGATAAAAACTGTTGAGTTTATGATTAGGTTTCTATTACAATAGCTTGCTGACGTAGTTTACTTTAACAGTCTTGTGTTAAGGTGAGGGGCGCTGCCAGAATAACTTCCAAAATATTCGCTGGGCTGGTTGAGACGCTTTTGAGACATTTTAGTTGAATTCGTATAATCATTCATATAAGCAATTTATAATAATTAATTCAAGCACGTGGGCTTAACGTCTAGCTTATGTGATTTGTCGGTGATGAGGTCAGGATTCAAATTCCAACCGGGGCTGATTTTTTCCTAAACAGTTTCCCTCTTCTCTATCCAAGCAAATAAAGGTACATTTCATCTAAACTAAACCTACCCAAAAGTGTAAATAAATAAATACGGATAGTCCGATGGATAGTAGTAAGAGTCAATGAAAATAATAATTTTCTAACTAGGATATGAACGCTCGTAGGGGGATCGCGATAATTTCAAAGACAACCATGCAAAAGGTTGAAAACCACTGGTTTAAACAATGGGAGGCTGGCTGACCGGTAATCAGTCAAGGCCGCAAGCAAACTTTTCCTAGAATTGATAGAGATAAGAAGTGTAGTGCCCACCGGACTGTAAAATGTGTGGACGACACAAGTTGGACTAAATGTGAGGAGATAAAACGTCAAGATACTCTACTCTCATACTATCGAGCAGAAAAATTAGCCTAGCCATCCCAGCCAGCAAGACGCTTCGGTCTGACACGTCCAAAATAAGCCAAAAACCATTCGGAGAATCTAGAGTCCGAAAATGTTAACAATTACAATATTTTCTTTATGTGTATGAATGTTTAGACTTTAAAAAGGGAGAGAGTGAAATCATAGTTTTGTAGAAATATACAGTCTGTTGAAATTGTACACATGCCTCCCGGCATACGGCGACACTTGACTTCCTTATTTATCCCATTAGTGTAAATTTTTGGGTAGTTTGGTAGTTCTCAAAAATAGCAATTTACCGTGTTAGTGGTCACATGCTCTAAGAAGACGTCTTTCTCGCATTAGCGCAATAGACTGACTTGTCATTGACGGAGAGGTGGGGGTTCAAATCCCTGCTGAAGATATTTTGGATATATCTTATTCAGTTGTTTCCTTCTATTTTCCCACGCAAATGTGGGTACATTTCCTGTAATTACTTCTACCTTCATCACCACCACCCCAATATCGTAATTAATATACATGCATTCAGCCCGGACGGGAAGTAAAACGCGGTGATTTTTTGTCCTATATATGTTAATTACTTTTATTTCTCATTTGATCTAAAACTACTGACACTAGAGTATAAAAAAATCTCAACATAACACTATTACTGCCCGGTTTCGCTAGTTATTTTGCTTAGTGAAAAAGAGTCACGAACAAATAAAAGTGAACCTTTTGTCTGGAGATTATCAATAGTTACAAAAGACTAGGGTGGAAAAAATATGACATATTGGTCTCTTAGAGGCCTCGGGCAGTGTCAAGTTCGCCAAATCGTTTTGACCAATAACATGTGATTAGTTGGTCAGTTTGAATACCAATAGAGTCGAGTTCTCTTAATCCTAAATCCTAACTAGATGTGAATTAAGGTTGGGTAAGATTCGGGGTGCTATTATCTCTTAGCTTGTAAAACCTGGAAAAAAATTTATACCAGTATTTCACGAGCTTTGGTCAGTTGTATGCCAATTTTGGGGGCCATGGCCTAAGGGGCTGACCTTAAATTACGTAGGGATTTTGGGGGGGAGGATGGTTCAGTATTTCACTACGTTTTCTTGTGAGGGGGTGGGGAGTCAGAATTTAACTTACATAAGGATTTTTATCGGGGGGTGTCATGGAAAATCTTACGGTACCTTACGTGGGGTGTGGGAGGGAGAGCGGGGGTCGAAAATCATGGAAAAAGGCTTAACGTAATTTAAGGACGGCCCCTAACCAACATACCCTTTCCAGCTCTTTATGAAATGAAATACACACACACACACACACACACACACATTATATATATATATATATATGTTTTCTTGCAAAGTATAAACGGTCGATCCAAATGTTAACAAAGCTCTAGCAGTAAATTAAACAAAACCTTAATAGATGAAAAGAAAGTCTAATAAATGCCATCACTTTACGTCAAAATCTGCGTTAATTTGTCTCTCAGACTTACTACTGTCATATAATTTATAATTCATAAGACTCCGTTTTTACGTCACGTATCTCTGGAGGTACACGTACCACAGTTTGGGAATCACTTTTCTATAGTCTAAGCCAGACGTTCTCAATGGGGTGCCAAGGCAGCGGTGCAGCGAGAAAATATGGAAATTAATAATTAAATCTATATAAATATTCCACTAGAAAAATACTTGATTTTCTCTGAAATTTGAAAAATGACACCTGGACACGGGCATCGAACCCGGGACCTTTGGCTTAGTACGCCAATGCTCTACCCACTGAGCTATCCAGGAATCATCCCGTGCTCAGGGACATTTTACAATCATATTTTAAGGCAGAGTCTATTATGGACCTACGGAAATCGTCGGCTACAAATGTGTGATTTTATTAAGATCACGAGCTATCAGATAACACAGCCACCTTCGACTCGGTAGTTGGCTTATTGCTGCTACTCTTACAATTAACATAATTGTAAGGGATCGCATATTTAAGAATCAAATAGCCAAAGTTATTATTAAGTTCTAGTGAGAATTTACTCGCATCTAGATATCATATTCTGAAAATTAACAAAGGGCTTTGGCCAGGTGTACCAATAGTAGTTTTTCCTAAGTGGTTTTCCATTTTCCCTCCATGCATATGCGGGTTCACTTTGTCTAAATAAACTGTAATCATTAATCCATAAGCGTAATTAGTTCATATGCTTATAATCCAAAATCCGAGTGGGTAGTAAAACACGATGGTAAAATAACTAAATAAATAAATAAATATAGGATGTAGCTAAAATAAATATACCTACTCTCTTGTTAATAAAAAATACCGTAGAAACACTAAATTAATATTAAAATGTACCCATATTTTTGTATCACCTCTAATTCAATGGTGTGGTGAATTTTTTTAATGTGTCAATATACCCAGCCGGGATTCGAACCCGGTCTCTTTGCTACCGGCAATTCAATGTAATACGCGAGCGATGCTTTGTGATCATACAACCACCGACGCGGGTAGCACTGCAGTGAATGAGGGAATAAAGCAATGACCATTGTTACATGCTTGCAATTTGTAAGTTTATTTTTATAGTATTAAGTTATTAGCGGGAGATAATTACTTGATCATTATATATTATGGTAACTATATTTATAAGCTTAACCTAGGTGATATGATATAATCCTTAAGAAAATATATCATTTAATTATATATATATAATTTAACAAGTCAAGGAACCTTATCAAGAAAATGAAGATTTGAACATTCTGTTAAAGTAACTTATTATTATTATTCATATAGAGGAATTTGATGAATTTTCTTGAATATAGATAAAACCTTGCCCCTATCTCCTATACCTTGGTTGAATAGTTAGAAGAATTGAGAATACCCTTAACGGCCAGTGAGTTAAGTAGCCTCTGCTTCGGTGACCGCAATATCTAACGCGCTACCTCGCAATATACTTGATTGCTGATGAAAGGGAGATCGGGGCTCGATCCCAGTTGGGTGGACTAAAAGTGGATTTTCATAAATGGTTTTCCACTCTTACTACACGAAAAATCGGGTGCAGTTCATCTATATGCAACCTTACTCATCCCTAAACACATTAGCGTAGTTAGTATATAGGCGTATAATCCGAACGGGTAGTAACTCTCTAGTATAACGCGGTGCTAAAACAAAAAATATGTAGCACTAAATAAATTAAAATTATCTGTTTGAAAAACAATAAAAATACTTTTTATTGTCGCTTATTGCCGGTTACTAATTTTACATACTATTTTAAAACTGTTGTCAAATTTCAAGTTTTAATAAAGGCCAATAAGGAATTTTTACTCAATGGTTTTCAGCTCTTTCTTCATGAAAAAGCGGGTATATTTTCTTTAAATTATACCCTCCTCACCTCTAATCTATTAATATAAAAATAAGATAGTTCATAGGTGTGGATCAGCGCTCACTGTTCTTTAATGTTGCAGTTAGCGTTGCAGAATTAATTGCAACTGTTCAATTCATGATATTATTTTATAAGGTCATCATTTCACCTACTTTTTACTTTAGCAAACCCTACAAAAAATATGTCAAGAAGTGTGAGGTTAAGCTGACGGGTTGGGGAGAAAAATTATTTGAGTATAAACAAGGACACTCGTGTAGTATATTAACTGTTCGTCACTTAGCCCACTCTTAACTGGATGATATCAAAGTTTGTCGAGCAGTTGGTCCTCTCGTGTCGACCGCTTGGTTGTCTATCACTTTGTACTCCTATACATGAGCTTGTCTAGCAGTTGGTCCAAATCGTGTCGACCACTTGACCCACCCAGCCTTCCAAATAATCGTTTTTATTTTGTCTACCGGTTGGCTGTCTATCACATGGTCCAGCTCGTGTCGATCACTTGGTCCACGTCGTTTCTGCGTGTCTTGCAGTTGGTCTGTTTACAGATTTGTCCTCTCGTGTCGACCGCTTGGTTGTCTATCACTTTGTACCCCTATACATGAGCTTGTCTAGCAGATGGTCCAAGTCGTGTCGGCCACTTGACCCACCCAGCCTTCAAAATATTTTTTTATAGCTTGTCGAGCAGTTTGTTGTCTAGCAGTTTGTATGGTGCCCTTGATCTAACATAAATACATGTCACGGGATTATCTCTATATGAGCCATGACCGGGACCTCCTCAGGTTTTGTTACTTATCCATAACATATCCTGGGTCTCCAACCAGAGGTACTACAATTGAAATACTAACCAACTAGCGCTCTAGACCAAGGAAGGAGATTTATCGCTCAACTGAATACATGAGCACACAATCTAATATATCAGAGCACACCTAGCTTAATCTAGCCTAGAGTAGACTAGACTAGACAAGTCTCTGGCACATCAAATAATTGATAGCTTAGTCTACTTTTTTATTTACTTTACATCCATGACTGTTTCCAGCCTGTGGTCAGTTTTTTATTCAAGCCATATTATACTATCCACTACCGGCTTGATAGGCCTGTTGTTGCTTCATATGACTTATAATCTAACTTAAGACTAGGGCGGGCACAACATCCAGTCCCCTGATGTTAATTTATCACTGTGAAAGAGTAAACCCAAATTTCACCAATGCTAAATTTTTCGGCTATACCGGGAATCAAACCCGGGACCCTTATCTCAATAGACAAACACGCTACCGACTGAGCTAAGATGTCGGATTACTTTTCTTTAACTAAAATTATTTTTTTAATGACACCAGTATGGGCTCGGTGGACACAAATTGCGGAACAGCTCATATATGCACACGAATTGCGGAACAGCTCTTACGTGTGCACAATAATCGCGGAACCACTCATCCGTGTGCACACAAATTGCGGAACCACTCATCCGTGTGCACACAAATTGCGGAACCACTCATCCGTGTGCACACAAATTGCGGAACCACTCATCCGTGTGCACAAGAATTGCGGAATCACTCATCCATGTGCACAATAATTGCGGAACAACTCATCCGAGCTCGCTAATACTTTTACACGAACTGCGGAGTAAAAATTAAATTCATAATAACTTTGTTCAAAATATAAAATGGAGGTTAAGTTAGGTTAGGTTAGGTTAGGCTAGACTTATGTTAGGTTAGGGGTTAGGAGTTGAATGGGATTAAAGGTTGTTCCTCAATTCGTTTGTACTGGGCTGACAGGTATACTTTATTCCGTAGTTCCAGTGCGCCCTTCTGGCTATACAGATTTATTATTATTATTATTATTAGTAGTAGTAGTAGTAGTAGTAGTAGTAGTAGTAGTAGTATGTTACCACGTAGGCTACTAGTTACGCTAATGTGATAAATATGATGAAGGTTGAATTTACAGGAAGTGCACCCGCAAATTCATGGGGGATGACTAAAAAGCCATTTAGGAAATATAAACCTCAAATACACCCATCCGGGATTCAAACTGCGATCTTCAGGTCATCGGCAGTCCAGCCTAACACGAGAGTGACGCTTTAGAGTTCAGACCATCCGGTCAACCAAAAGGGTCATCCAAATTAAATTACAATTATGGAGTGAGAGTAAGGAAGATATAATTTAGTAGAAATGTAGGGCATTTGCGTGGAGTGAGAAAGTTACCATGATAAAAACATCTGAATGCAACGGAAATCGAAACCACACCTCCACGTCACTGTCAAAACACGTGTCAACCGATGAGGGTGAATATGAAACAAATGATTCTAATGATAGTCATGGAGTTTGTACAGACTCAATTTTGTAAGGCATCACTTTATTTCACAATATTACATAGTTACTCAACACCTTTACATTTATTCCTGTACAACTATCTTTTTGACCACACCACTAGTCTGGGGAGGTGGAAAAGTCCGTTCACCCCCTCCAGTTCACGAAATCACACTGCTCTATACACCATGTTAGAACCCCTTGCCAACCGCGCGAACTACTTCTTCCCGCGGGAGAAAACCCTCCGCGAGCCGGCCAGGTGCTCTCGCGGAGGTTTATGGGAACACTGGGCGTCCGATGACGTAATATCGGCACACCCTAAATTAATAATGGAATTCACTTCTTTGCCTTCCCTGCAGTCAGTGGTGTAGTAGAGCCATGCAGTGATAGTATGTTGTTCGAATCCCTGTCATGTTACTAAATACTAACCGATTGACATAGACATAGACAGATATTGTTGAACAGGGGTAAGGTAAGAAGTTTGACATAGACATAGACAGATATTGTTGAACAGGGGTAAGGCAAGAGGTTCAAAGAGAAGAAAGGCCGCCAAGGTTGAAGAAAACAAGTAGCGCCCTCTAAGTCTGCTGGAGATGTTACAGATACAGACATACCCCATTTTAGTAGACTATGTAATCAAATAGAGCAGTTAATATAGATTTGGTATTTTTATTATTAAGTACATTCTGCACAATTTTATCTAAGAAAATTAATCAAATAAATAATCAATCAAAACCCTAATCAAATTTGGGACCTGAGAAAAACCCACAAAGTGGAGGAAAACGTATTTTAAGGTATACGGGAATACGTTTAGTAGTAGAAAAACAGAATAAAATTAGAGATTCTTAGGGTGGGGTGTAAGGGGACGCGGTAAAAGGCCAGTGTTTTTGCAGTTTTTATGGCAAAATATTTTTGGGTCAAAATAAATCAAATATTGCTCCAGTACAAATATAAAATTTAATTTTATTCACATGGTGATCTCAAAATTTCTTGAATATTTGTCGAGGGTGTTCTGGAATTTAATGACAACTTTTTCTCTACATTTAAAAAGTTTGTTAGATAACGCCACCATGCTCATGACAGATATTGAGGAACTGTTGATATCAACACGTGAAGAAAATTAAACTCTATGTTTGTACTGGAACAATATTTTTATTGATTCTGGCCAAAAAAAATTCCACCAAAACTGACCTTTTCTCGCGTCCCCTTCCATCCCACCTTAACCTACTTTCAAGTATTATAGAGAGCGGTTTCCGCCCGGTCCTATAAAAGAACAGATACCCGCTCTGCCCACAAGTACACGGGGTTGCCTGACTCACAGGGGATGCAAGCTAGCTCGTCTCACGACCGATCAACTGGAACATTAGATAAAACATGTGGTTTAAAACATAAATCTCATCAGAGTTCAGCATTCTGTATTATTTACTTAACAGCAAAGACATTGGTTTCCGGTTGCAGCAATGGAAATAACTTGAAGCTGGAACTCAATAACAGTATAGGTATCGACAATGCAGTGAAGTGTATTTCAAGTATTTCCCTACGGAGGACCATATTGGGAAGACTTCAATAGTCTTGTGAAATAACTCAGAATTGAACACTATCTTAATGAATATGAATTTTTTAAATTTGGTTTGAAAGCAGTTCTGCTGCATAGTGGAAATACCTATCTATTAGTTTCTCTATTTCATGCCGCTGACTTGAAAGAAACATATGAAAGTTTGTCAAATATTCTGAATGAATTACTACTCTTGTAATATATGTGGTGTTTACCCAACCCCTGGACCGCATGGTCCCTGGTGCAACACCTGGCCCGACTAACCGACCCAGCCCGGAGATGTACTTCCACACTGATCAAATGTAGGTATTACCAGGGTAAGTCACAAAAGATCGTTTAGAGCTCTCTAGGCTTGTGTATTATTGGCGCATTGCGTTCCTTCCCGCACTTTCACCAACAGGTCTTCTCGCCAAACTCCTGGCCCGAAACCGGAACTCTTCACGACTATCACATGTCAAGTGACTGGGCGCGAACCACTGACACCTCCAAGACACGCCGCGCCACACTACACTAGCGCGGTCTGGAGATGATTTTACCAAAGCTCGGACCAAAAGTAATTCAGTATCGCAAACAAATGGTACACGTGATTTTAAGGTTTTTAGAATAGTTACGACTCTAAAGGGAGGTTTCACAAAATAATGTTTTCCATGTTGTGTAAAAATGGGGAAAGGGAAGTGCATATTTACCCGGAATAATTAATAATAGATTTGTTCCACTATTTGAGCCATAAAATGTTCTTCTTCAACCTTTAAATTTGGTTTAATAAAGAATTTTGTTAAGGCCAATTTCTAGTACGGTCATGGGTGGTGAAATTGACAGAGTAGTGAATGCATCTCAGAGTAGTTGGAAGTATGTGGACTAGTGCTAGGAATAAATTAGTATCGAAAGAGTCAAAGATGGTGGTATATAAAAGTGTATAAACATCAACATTGTTCTATGGAGGTGAAGCGTGGGTTTGTCAGGAGAAACACAAGAGCAAGGTGAATGTGGTTGGAATGAAATATCTGTGAAATGCCTGTGGAACAACTCATATGAACAGACTAGATAATGAATGTGTGCTGAAGGAGTGCTGTTTGAAGGTAATCCAATAGGTCAATGTGAAATAAGTGTCTTACGTTGGTTTGGGCATGTTGAGAGGATGAGTGTGGATCGTGTTACGATGCAAATATATGAATGCAGAGTGCGCGGATAGAAAGGACGGAGTAGGCCATGTGAAGGCAGTGACTGACTTCAGCCGAGCTTTGAGATGTAATGCTCGGCTCAAATTTCCTGATTGGACGCGGCGAATGCTCACTTTGAATGTTCGTCTCGACAGTGCTCCGGTTTTTTCTAAAATCTAGATAAAATATCGGACCTACAAGTCGCGAGTGCAGCGTTTCTTTTATTGGGATGTTGCAATTTGAAAAAAATTAGAAAAGACAGAAACGGTGGTGGCAGACAAACTTATTTAGAGAAAGATGGGCTAATAATGGTGGATCGACAGTTAATGATTATTTTGTAAAATCAAGAAATTAGTGGTCATTACAAAAAGTGCATACGAAAGTCTCTACAGATTTTGAATATCTGATTAATTTAATTGCGCCAAGAATTGTGAAACAAGACACTACTTTCAGAAATTCCCTTTGACGACTGGATTATTGTGCTCGGCACGAACATCTACACCGGCACTGACTTGTAATTTAACAATCAAAGGAATTCTTGTAAAAACCGACAGTCTAGCAGAGCACGTTTCCGTCGAGCATCGAGCGGCTCGCTCATTGCTCGCTCTACCGCACTGACTGGTTACAATGATCGTGTTACATTACACTGTTCTGTTACAAGTCCGTCGCCGCCTTAAGACGTGGCTAAATGTTGTAGACTAACGCGTGCAAAAGAGAAACATTAATAGTTTTAACAATAAAGGAGCATATATGACTCGGTTTATGGATGTTGTTGCAGCTAAATGATTATACAAGGATAGGGAAGTTAAGAGAGTGTTAGTGAGGATGGAGAAGTACGGAGTTTTTTTTAGCTATATGCATAGTTTCTTGCCTACCCGTAAGGGAACGGCGTAGTTGATATGTATGTATAATTCACCTATCTCGGAGAAGTTTTTCTCAATATAACAAATGCTAAACTGAAAGAAGGGATTTTCATTGGGCCCCAAATAAGAAAACTTCTGAAAGATTATATTTTCAAGACAAAGCTAAAGGAGACTGAACTGACAGCTTAGCTTTCGTTTGGAGCAGTTTTGTATGTGTGTGTTTCTTGAAAACAGAAAGAAGACAATTATGATTATCTGGTGTAACATTCACGTAAAATGCTATAAAGATACGGGGTGCCGAATGTTTAAAAAATTAATTTTCTATTTTCACAATGGGTTTTTTCCTGATAATTTGGAGCTGTTAGTGATGAACGAGGGGAATCCTTTCACCAGGGCACATCCATTACTGAAAAGTGTTATCAGGTTCGCTGGGTATTGTCATGATGAGTGATAACAGTTTTTTTAAGAAGGAATGCAAAACGTATTATTAGGAAAAAATTATCCTTAGCATATTCTACAATGCACATATTACCTGCACGATAATATAAATTAATATGTTGTATTTTAACATGAAAAAAGTTCATGAGGAAGATGGCAAATTAAATGTATAATATCGTATGGTTCAAAACATTGGTAATTTACTGAAATTTTAAATTTAAAGTATTTATTTTTAATGCAGACGTAAGACAGAAAAAGTAATGGCAATTTTGGAATCAAAATATCGATATCCTTTGGAACCAGCCACTTATGTTCACGAGGTATGAAAAAAATGTTGGCTAGTGTAATGATGAATATTAAAGTAACATTTAAAATAATTTTAAGAAATATGTAAACAGATCCAATGGTTTCTAGAAGAAAGTTGCTTGTTAACTGACATCATCAAACCAATGCCCAGTAGAAGGAATGCTGAGTGAAGATGTCTAGTTTGAGTGGTTCTGGAGCTTCCTTATGGGTATACCTCTTGTGTGATATTATAACATCCTCCAACCTTTCCTTCATTTGTCTAGAAGACCGGCCTTACCCATACGAACGATCAAAATATTAAACTTCCTGAGATAAGGAATGTTTTCTTTAAAGACATAAACGTATAGCAAATGTAAGATAAGATGCATCGATAATGTGCAGCCAAGAGTTCCCGCCCACAATGTGCTCTGGCTAGTTGACCCAAATACTCAACTCGTAACGATCTAAAGAACGAGATATGTTCTTGTGTGTAGTCAACACAATGTAGGCTTTGAAATCACTGGGCATATAGAAGCTTCGGCGCCCTATTTAAGAAAAAAAATATCCCGTTGGAAAAAAAGTATCTAATAGCATATCATTAGAAATATAGATTCGAGTTTATAAAACGTTTTCAGCAGTATTCAAGTCAGGAGTATACATGGATATAAAGACGTAACTTCATTTAACCTAGAAAGCTCTACTCATCACCAAACTGAGGATTAGACACATAACTACAAATATACGTTTTTTAAAGAGAGTGAGGAATATGCAGATTGAGCCTAAGGAGAAAATACGAAAAAGTTTTCAGCAATATTTCACTCAAAAAATATTGTTTTTTTGTTTAAGTCACAACATGATCACATTTTCCAGAACAAAGGAATATACCAGAAAAAAAAGCAACCAAATAGATTATAAGCACGCTGGTTTATTAAAGGGTATCAATTTCTTGTAGTTTAGAATCCGCGAAGCTTTAGGAACTAGCAGGATGATTTTCTCAACCATACGTGGGTGAGAACATGTTCGTATATGTCTGTTATGAAACCATAATAAATGTATGAATCTATTTCTATTCACTTGGTTTGTCAGTATCGAAATAGAAAAATCTCACCTACCTCATATTTGTAGTTAGCTTTATCGATTATTTCTACTGCTGATAGATATGTTTTAATATTGTATTCATAACGTGTCCAACAGGTCCACTCGTGCGCAGTTTCCTATGGAGTTCATTTGGAAATGAAGTTGTAAACGTTGTTCATAATAGCCTTATTTCACCGCAAAAGCCCGTTCATCTTACGTAATTTTTCACAGTAAACGTCTGTTGATGAAAACGTTGATGATTTGTAAAGTTTGGACTCTTCTATATATGAACGGATTGTAGGAACCGGCGTTGCTGTCGCTATGAGACGAGTCAGCTTGTGTCAAACTCCAGAACAATACAACATCGTTAACATTCTGTGAGTCAGCCAACTTGGTCTGTCGGGAGCAGCGATTCAGGCCTTATCACAAACCGGAATGATGATCGAGGTATCCAAAGTTAAGTACTTGTTACATTGTAAGTATTGGAACATTTTCATTCATTTAATGCATAAAATATATGGAACCAATTTACTATTTTCTAGGTTGTCTGTTCTTTTATAAAAATAAATAATACGGAACTCCACACAGACTTTCTCGTTCTAGTGTTTAAAACTGAAGATATTTACTCAAAAGTCGTAATATATTTTGTTAAACGAAATAATATACACTAGCAAACACGATCATAAATTGCACTATACTTATGAAAACATTTTTTGAGTCCAGGTTTTAAATTTTATAATTTTAATTTTAAAGAATTAATGTCCTCATTTGTATGTTTAGACCGATAAAAAAGATCGAAATTGGGTCCACAAGGGTCAACACTACGATACGTATTCAATTTAATAATTAGTATTTGTTTAAATAGTCGTTTATCTCAGACTTGGACGCACTTATTATCATAATGATCGCAGGAAAAAATATTCACATTTGTATTAGTTTTGGTTTTATTATGATTATAGATATAACTAAATTCTTTTCGTCACATTTATACTACCAGATATAGCTGAAATTAGTCATTATTTTATAATTCCTGACCTCAAATTGGTTCGCCGACAGAAGAAGAAAAGCAAGTCTGACAGTCTCTTAGTAAATGGTTGCTTTTGTTCCAAGTTTGATAGACATTCATCTATTGGTCCACGTACAGGTATAGACGCACATCCACACAGACGTTATCAAAACATTAATCTCTTATCAGTGTCTTGGAAATTTAGCAACATTTTCAACAAAATGTATTTGTAAAATAGACATCAACCAATTACAGCAGTCAGCAAGTATGACATGTGCCCTTGTTAGTATGTGGATAAGATGTATGGAGACTACAGCAGTCTGCAAGTACGGCATGTACCCTTGTTAGTATGTGGATAAGATGTATGGAGACTACAGCAGTCAGCAAGTATGACATGTTCCCTTGTTAGTATGTGGATAAGATGTATGGAGACTACAGCAGTCTGCAAGTACGGCATGTACCCTTGTTAGTATGTGGATAAGATGTATGGAGACTACAGCAGTCAGCAAGTACGGCATGTTCCCTTGTTAGTATGTGGATAAGATGTATGGAGACTACATCAGTCAGCAAGTACGACATGTGCCCTTGTTAGTATGTGGATAAGATGTATGGAGACTACAGCAGTCTGCAAGTACGGCATGTACCCTTGTTAGTATGTGGATAAGATGTATGGAGACTACAGCAGTCAGCAAGTACGGCATGTACCCTTGTTAGTATGTGGATAAGATGTATGGAGACTACAGCAGTCAGCAAGTATGACATGTTCCCTTGTTAGTATGTGGATAAGATGTATGGAGACTACATCAGTCAGCAAGTACGACATGTGCCCTTGTTAGTATGTGGATAAGATGTATGGAGACTACAGCAGTCAGCAAGTATGACATGTTCCCTTGTTAGTATGTGGATAAGATGTATGGAGACTACATCAGTCAGCAAGTACGACATGTGCCCTTGTTAGTATGTGGATAAGATGTATGGAGACTACAGCAGTCTGCAAGTACGGCATGTTCCCTTGTTAGTATGTGGATAAGATGTATGGAGACTACAGCAGTCAGCAAGTATGACATGTTCCCTTGTTAGTATGTGGATAAGATGTATGGAGACTACATCAGTCAGCAAGTACGACATGTGCCCTTGTTAGTATGTGGATAAGATGTATGGAGACTACAGCAGTCAGCAAGTATGACATGTTCCCTTGTTAGTATGTGGATAAGATGTATGGAGACTACATCAGTCAGCAAGTACGACATGTGCCCTTGTTAGTATGTGGATAAGATGTATGGAGACTACAGCAGTCTGCAAGTACGGCATGTTCCCTTGTTAGTATGTGGATAAGATGTATGGAGACTACAGCAGTCTGCAAGTATGACATGTTCCCTTGTTGCCAGTATGTGAACCAGGTAGAACTCCACTCCTCCCTTCTCCCCCCCTGCCATGAACAGTAAACTCTAGCAGCTCCATATTCATGCATGTAATGTGTTTCTATTGTATTTGACATAGTCCATCGCATTCACGGTTTCATACTAAATATTTCCAAAGCCTTACATGGATTCGAGGGTAGTCTTTCTTCAATGGTTTTATACATTCTTTCCACGCAAATGCAGGTATTTTTCCACTCATTATACCTTCTTCATCCTTACCTATTAATGTGTTTAAATGTATATATCATGGACAAGGCCGTAGCCAGCCAATAATTTCAGGGGAGTTTGGTGGGCACATCCTCCAATTTCTGGAAGCTATTAAAAAAATTCTAAATGATAAACAGTTCTAGAAGCTCTCTGAAGTGTTTTTTTTTCATGGTAAAATAACTCACTAACTGTTGAAGGCTTGGAAAATTTCTAAATATTAAACACTTTTTGAATCTCTGTGAAGTTTTTTTATGGTAAAATAATCCCCAAAATGCTGAAGGCTAGGAAAATTTCTAAATATTTAACACCTCTAGAAGCTCTCTGAATTACTTTTTATGGTAACACAGCCCCCTAATTTGTATTTGTTTCTTAATTTTGATATTGTTTGAACCATAAATAAAGCCATATATATTTTGTTCATAAAACTTTGCGGGGGGTTTGAACCCCCAAATCCCCCCCCCTGGCTACGGCCTTTATCATGGATAATATCCCCGACTCTGTGAAGTTAGGTTGTGATTCATTCTACTGAGCTTGGAGATTCCACTTTATAATTTTTACCTATCTCTCCTTTTTATGGAACCTTTCCTTTTCTGGCGGTAATTTTTGAAAATAGTTCCGTCACTGGTTTTAAGCTTGAAGACGTTGATCCTATTTTTAACAACAGGATTTTTTAACAAGACATTAGTTATTATTATTATTATTATTATTATTTATTTTACTTAATCACCCTTGACAATGTTTGTCATTTAATTTCACGCCTTATTAGTAGAATAGAATCTGATGATTTATCATCGCGGCTTAGGGGTACTAATGCCCCCTAACCCCTCATTTTCATCTTTTCACACGGATACATTATGTTACAGCACTATCTCATCAACCTAAATGAACCATTCTTAAATTTCAATACAACTTTTAAAGTAGGCCCACAGTAAAATATTTTAATTCCCTAAATGTAGCTCACTTACTTTCTATCGCTTCATCGTCGCCTGATGTCGTAATCTTTGCTTTAGTACAACAACATATTATGTTCGGTTTGTTTTGATCCGTAACAATTTGAAGACTATTTAATTAATCTAAGCGGAAGTAGCTGATGAAAGAATAAGAAACATCAAGTGGAAATGTGTATTTGATTGAACCAGGCAACAGCATGAACCAGACAACTAGATCATTTCCGTACAATATTGGACATAGCGTGTAGTGGCTTCTGATTGGCGGCTTGTTAGCGCACACACTGCCGACAAAGCCACCATTACCTGACATCTAGCGTCGTAAACCAGAATCACGCGCAGATTAGGTTAGGTCACGTCTTGGGAACATCCTGAGTTGTTTATTGGCTTGGATAGTTGTTTGAGGGAGTGAAGGTAACAACTTATTGTATATTATGTTGCATCACATGACGTGGTATTCTTTGGAGGGTTCTGAAGAACAAATGGTTGTTTCTTTTCCACGAGCGTTACAACAAACTCCGGTGAAGAATGTCCTTGGTGGAGAAAAGATTCTCATTTTGAATCTTTAAGCGTTTTTATGTGATAAGAAACTCAGTCCTGTAGGAAACAAGCGCTAGATTTGTCAGACACAGAACGGGTAAAAAATTTTAAACAAAAAAAAAATTTGTGATGTTCAAATGACAACTTTTAACAAATTGTTTAAAAAAAATCACTAATTTGCAATTTGTCTGTAATTTTTTAAGGCAATATTTAGGGCATTGACATGTAAAAAAGAAAGAAAAAAGGGATTAGGTACTATCTCAAATTTCGTGAATAGTAGCAAGATACATAATCAACTCTGGTTATAATGAAACTCTACAAACTCAGATATTTGGTTCACTATGTCCAAAGTTCACTAAAACAGATTTTTTTCAATCTGAAAGTAGTGGATTAGTGACCAACAAAATATGAGTTAAAATACAATCACTCTTTCTTGAAATATATTAATTAATCTTAAAAAATCGTTTGTATGCTGTTGTTTACTGTATACTGTTTTAATTAATATTTTTTCCAGAACCTTCTCTAAAGTCTGTGCTTTTTCCACACATTTGATTCCACACTATACATGCATTCAAAAAACTAAACTGTGTAGAAAAGTCTAATTTTTTTAATAAATTTTTTTAGTTTCATATATGCTTACCCTCTCGAAGAAAGGGGTTTGTGAAAACTATTACTAAATGGCCACAGACTTTCTGTCATTCACTCTCATGTCGATTAAATTAATCCCCTGAATTTCTTACCAGAAGATTTGTATTTTCAACCTCAGGAACAAGTTGAAAACAAGAAGACAAATATGAAGAAGAAGAAGCATAATTCATAGAATGCGATGAAATCGTGGATTAGGTCTACAGGAGATAATAAGTTAGAAAAAGAAACGCGCCTTGTACTCTACCTCGAAGGTGGTGTAGAAAAGAGTACCAGTAGTACAGCAATAGTAGAGGTATATAGGTTTTATAAGCCGTAATAAGTGAAAATATTTGCATATAAGAACAATAATTATCGAACCTTTTTTGTAGGACATTTTCTAATATACATATTTGAATAGAGCCCTTTTAGTTATAGGGCCAATAGATAGGGTTATATTGACTTAAAACCGATTTTTGAAACTTATTACGGGCTGTAAAAATCATTCTGCACAATTAATTGATGGGGACTTTTAATATATTATATATAACCACTTTATGAAAACACATACCAAAATTTAGCTAACTTGGAACTAATCCGTAAGAAACCACTAAAGTCACTGGATTATAAATACTCTAATGTAAGGAAGGAAACAATTTAAAGGTAGAGCACCCTCATTTGCGTGGAATAAGAGTGGAAAACCAATTGGGAAGAAATCACCTTCAGTAGACCCGATTGGAATTCTAACCATGATCTCCCCCATCTTCAACAAGCCAGTCTAACACAAGAATGACGCCTTAGACCATTCGGCCACTGAAGCGGGCTGTTCAAGCAATGTATATAGCAAGTAAAGTAACACTGCTATAATAAATATTAAAAATAAGGGTTTATTGTTTGACTCATTTAGCTCTTATCTTACAACATAATTAAAAAGTGTAAAATGGTAAGAAGTCAGAGGATTGCTTTCAAGTAATAAACCATGGTAATACATTAGAAGTGCTTTGTCGTGCAATTGGTGCAAAAGAACACTGGAAATAATAAGATTTATACTTTTAATATTAACACATTAATGTTAAGACAATTTGTCAGTCTCATCCAATAAGAAAAATCTTAACATATTTAAATTTTGGTTTTTGATTTCAATATTGTTGAACATTATCACTGGAATTAAAGTTTTATTTATTTGAGGTGTTAACGTTCACTTTCTGAAAAGACTGATTATATCAACACACGAGAATTTATATGAATAAGAGTGAAAGAATATACCAATTTTACTGGGATGGTATTTTCACACACCTTCTTCTTCTTATACATACCACAATCGACATGGTACCGACGGCTTTACTTCCCCTCCGAAGGAAGTTGCGCTACGGATTTAGTTTAGTTTCTAGTGTATTGGCTTAGGTTTGACACTTATTAATCAATCATGGTAAAAAGATGGTTCGTTGTAATCCTCAACAAAAATGTAAATACAGCAGAGCGTCGATAATTCGGACTAATTTGGATCGACCCAGTCCTGATTAAATACAGTCAGTTTCTATACCAAAAATAAAAAATAAACATAGACGGGATACTTACGAAAACTTATTGTTAAGGTAGAAACATTTTCACTTAATTTAAATGTAACATTAGTATGTACTGCTAATATGAAAATTACCCACCCCAAAACAAGCTAATATTCATAGACCTCCAGCATTATTAAACGTCACGATCTTACTATGTCAAATATAGGTGTTATACTCACGCATGTCTGCCGGAGAAGAGCTGCTTGCAAGTCCGGTCTAATCACCTGGAATGCAAGATTGAAGAGAAGTCCAAAAACGCTACAAATTGTGCAGGACTGATACCCTGGTGTTGCAACAGAGTGAGCTTGCAATGCTCTGTGGTGTACGTGATGACAACAATGCAGCCATCTAACATGATGCTTGCGAATGACATAATAACAAAGGACATCTCTCACCTTCCTTCCTTGCAACTAGACCTATATAACGAGGGCACAAAGCCTATATCGAGGACCATTTCCAACAACCACTTCCACTAGAAGTCCTCTTCAGGACTAGGATGGTATTTAGCCAGGATGGCTGATAATAATATCTTTGTTTGAATCTAAAACTTCATATTGCTGCATGGGTTTTGATTTCCTTAAATACTTATATTTAGTTTGTGATGGAAATCTGTCAGTGTAGGCATCGGTAATGTTTTGCAAAAAACTTTAAGTTTAAAAGTAAATTCTGTTATGGAGCACTTAATGTTTCCTGTCGCCACATGGGCGCTAGTATATTTTTATTTTCTTGGTTTAAATAGGTAGCCACATTTCTTGGATCTTTTTATGTTTACAATATTTAGGTAAAATATTAATTTCTTTGCTTTTGTGGTTATCAGTAATAATTTAAATTCTTTAAATTAACGTTTCTTTTATTGATTGTTTTGTAGACTTCTTTTATTTAAAGTTGATGTTAAAGAAACTTATTTTTGATTAATATGGTTTTGACTTTAATATTTGCAGATTCATTTAGGCAAATTTTATAAGTTTTCTAACGTAACTTTGTTTTTTATTAGAAATTTAAATGTGGGAATCTTAAATAATATTAATATAATAATATTTAGCACCGCGTCTTACTACCGCTCGGGTTATACGCCTAAGTACTAATTACGCTAATGGATTAGGAATTGGAAGGTTGAATTTAGAGGAAGTGAACCCGCATTTGCGTGGAAGGAGAGTGGAAAACCATTTAGGAAAAACCACCCCCAGTTCACCCGACCGAGATTCGAACCTCGATCTCCCCGTCCTCGGCGGTAGAGCTCAACACGACTGGCGCGTTAGCCAACTACGCCACCGAGGCGGGTAATCTTAAATAATTCTTTAAAAAGTGACTAGGCTAATGGTCCCACGAAGGTTTGAGTTTAGTCGGGAAGTCAAACCTTTGTGCTTAACGTAAACATCTGGTGCGCTATTTACTTTAAAATGTATTTGAATTTAAATTTAGTCCCTAAATTTAAAACTATTTTGTCTGTATTCACAGGTGTGAATCAGACGCGTGGTAAACCATTTAAAAGAGGCTCATTAAGCTCTTTGCAATCTTTGTAATATTTAAAATTTAAACTTTTGATACTAATTTGTTTGGTCTTGATTCACTGTGGTGAATTAGAAACTTATATATCATAAAGAAAGTTTTCTTTAAATAATAGCAACAATTTTGCTTATTTCATTGGTCTCTTCTAGACAATTTATATAATACTATAATTTATTTGTTTTCCAACACACTTCAGTTTGACATGTAAGGCCATAGAACTTGTTTTAACACGGTTTGTTACTTTGAATAAATAATTCAAATATTTTTTTAACCTCCAACTGTTTTACTATTTCTTAATTTTTCAAATGTTTCAACTTTTTTATAATTATTTCCTTATGTTCCACCCTCCTCCTTTTTAGTCTATTGTGGCCGTAACTAAATAAAGTGAGAGTGGGGTGCAGGGGCGGCTCGTCCCTAAGGCGCGGAGGCGCGCGCCCCCCATCCCCACGAATCCCCAGTTCCTTTTAACGTTATTATTCGCACTCTCACGACAATTCTATCTTGCCATAATAGTTTCAAGGTAAATATGTTTTTGGTTTAAGTAATAGCACGCAATGTTTTTAAAATGGCATGCGGTCGGGCGCGAAGTGGTCAGCGCCTGACATTGTGGAACCAAACCTTCCCACCCCTTCACCTCTTGTCAACAAATGGCATGCAGTCAGGCGCGCGACGGTCAGCGCCATGCATTGTGAAACCAAACCTTCCCTCCCCTTAACCCATTGTCCCCACCCTGCTATAGCTAGCTAGCTAGCTAGCATTGCTTATTCTTCTTTTGAAGGCGCACTCCCTTACGCGCCCTAAGGTTGAAAGCTTGTGAAATGTGTATAGCGTGAACCAGCAATAGTTGTTGTCAGTCATCCTGCGTGCTCCTGCATCTTGAGGCTGTGTGTGGCGTGTGTGTTTATAATAATATTATGTAGGGTTATTTTAGGATAATGTTTATTTGAGTTATATGTTTTAATATTTTTTGTAACTAGGCTTAATATGAATAGTTCAATTCAGGCGCTTAAGACAACGAATATTGCAAGATTAACTCTTGATCAAAAAAGAGAATTGAAATCATTAGGTAGGCCATGTCCTGAATTTTGTATGGAACAAAGTGAAAAAAAGAAAAATGAAAATCGATTTTTTAGAAGACAGCTCAAGTCCAAAGATGCATACCAAAAAAATGGCTGGATTTGCGGCTGTGATGTGGACAAATCTTTGTACTGTTTTCCGTGTATTTTGTTTTCTCCCAGAAAGAGTGGTGAATGCTTGTGGATAGTAAAGGGCGTCAATGATATAAAACATTTAACAGAAAAAATTAAGAAACATGAAATATCTGTGAATCACATGAATAGTGTCGTTGATCTTTCTTTACTAGGCAAAGTAAACATATCGTATAGTCTAGACTCACAATACAGAGAAAACGTTAAAAAACACAATACTAACGTTGACAAAAATAGGCACATATAAAAAGGTTGATTTCATGTGTTAAATTCTGTGGTGTTTTTGAATTACCTAGCACATATTAAAAGGTTGATTTCATGTGTTAAATTCTGTGGTGTTTTTGAATTATCTCTCAGAGGTCATGATGAATCAGCATCATCTACAAATCCTTGTGTTTACAGAGGTTTAATTAATTATACTGCTGAGCTGGATTCTACAATGAAAGACAATTTAGAATCGGCCACTGTATTCAAAGGAACATCGAAAATAATACAAAATGACATACTGGACTGCATGCTTAATGTCTGTAGGGAGGAAATAGTAAAGCAGATACGCGATTCTGAATTTGTAGCCATCGAATGTGATGAGACAACTGATGTAACGAACCATGGTCAGATGGTATTAGTTTTTAGGTATGTGTTTGAGGGGTTGGCTTGTGAGAGGTTTTGGGGGTTTCTAATTCCTGAAGGAAGATGTGCAGGCACCTTAGCAAAATGCATAATGGACCACATCAAACCTCTTCTAGACACTTCAAAAGGAAGATTAATAGCACAGACGTATGATGGTGCTAATGTTACGAGTGGCTCTGTTGGGGGTGTACAGGCCAAGATTAGAGAAACATACCCATTTGCCTATTTTGTACATTGTTACGCTCATCAACTAAATTTGATATTGGATAAAGCAACCAGTGCAAACAGCAAAGTTCGAGTTTTTTTCTCAAACCTTTCTGCCATTCCCGCATTTTTTTCGCACTCATCTCTACGATCTGACGTTTTGGAGCAAGTAGTACAAGTCAGACTACCCAGAATTGCTACAACAAGATGGAACTACAACATTCGAACTGTTAACGTTGTGTACGAAAATAGAGATAATTTGGAGGAATGCTTAGAAGTTCTTGAGGAAAAGTGCACAAACAAACTTACTGTTAACGAGGCGAGTAGCCACAGAAGAGCTTTTCAGGACCCAAATTTCATGTTCTGGCTAACTCTTTTCCACAAAATTTTACCTCACGTGGATATATTGTACCAACAACTACAAACCAGGAACAGGGACAGTGTAATGTGGCAAAATGACTTTTGCATTTTTGAAAATGAGATACAGAAAGAAAGGGGGCAAGTTAATGAAATAAAGAAGCAAATAAATGAAGAGTTCCCTGAATAACCAATAAAAAGGAAAATTAATGTTGAATGTAGCACCAGAGTGGGGGATGCTAAAGAAGCGTGTGATGTTATTACAACTAATGTAAAAGACAGATTCGCTTTTACTGGTCATTTGGAGGCAGCTTCTTTGTTATGTAATGAGTCATTTCCCCAATTTTCTACTTGCTTTCCGGAAGATAAACTCACGCGAGTAATCCAACACTACCCATTCTTAGAAAAAGAAAAACTCCGGTCTGAATTGGGACTTTTATACAGACGACAGGACTTTGACATTAAAGGAGCAATACAACTATTGAACTTCATGGAGAAAAATAACATTATTTCAGTTTTCAGTGAGGTGACGAAGCTTCTAAAAAGTATCATAACGACCCCAATGACGTCTGCTGAACCTGAACGTTGCTTTTCTACTCTGAAAAGAATAAAGACTTTCTTAAGGAATACAACAACAAATGACAGACTTAATGCTCTAGCGATGGTAGCCATAAACAAGGAACTTATCACACAAATTAAGGACTTTGACGACAGAGTTATGGAAAAGTTCATTAACTTAAAGGAGAGGCGTATGGACTTCGTATATAAATAATTTCTTTGTTTATTGCGTTCTAAGTCATTTCTCGCAAGTGTAAATAATGTAAATATTGTGTATCCTACATATTAATGTTGTGAGATTGTGAGGACATTGAACATACATACATATATTATTTATGCACATTACACAGCTGCAGTTTCTACAACACATCTACGTTCTTTGGGGTGAGTTTTTTTTTTATCTTTGCATGTTTTTGTGATATTAATTTTTGAGTTTAACTAAATGAATATTTAGCAAAACATACTCCGAAATTTGTGTCTTCCTTTAAATATATTATTTAGAAATAATTTATTAACTAAACAGGCTGCGCCCTCCAGCTTCTAAAGTGACGAGCCGCCACTGGTGGGGTGGTACATAAACAATTAAATTATTTTTTTTTGTTCCTAAATATCACAAATCCTGAAGGAATATAATAAGGCAAACATCTAACAACTAAAAATGTGTCCATTTATTTTTTATGAACAAGGGTTGAGGTGCGTTTTTTGAAGGCCATGTTTATGATATTGACCACTGTGGTTATTCTATAAATACTGAGGAAGGCAGAAGTTTAGAGTGAATGTACTCACATTTGCGTGGAGTGAGAGTTGAAAACTATTTTGGGGGAAGAAAACTCACTTCATCCAATCAGAGATCAAACCCAGATTACGACAGTAACACGTTTGATCATGTGACCTGCGAAGCGGGTTAATATTGATTTAATTTTAGCAGCGCATCTTACTACCCGTTCGGGTTGTACGCCAATGTATTAATTAAAATAATGTGTTAAAAACTAGGAAAGTTTTAATTTAGAGGAAGAGCATTCGCATTTGCGTGAAGGGATATTGGAAAACCATTTAAGAAAAACCATCCTCAGTGCACCTGACCGGGATCGAGTCCCCGATCTCCCTGTCTTCGACAAACTAGTCCAACACGAGAATAGTGCGTTAGACCATGGTGCCACCGAAGCTAGTTAACACTGATTTACTAAAATACAACACGATATATCGTCCACCGCGATGCATCGTCATTAATTATATATCGTAGTAGACGATATACCGTTGTAACAAGTTGATATTAGTGTTTCGAGCAACTTCATAAGTACAAGATCACTGTTTTATAAACAATGTTCATTATTGTAATTGATATTTTAGAGATTATCGTTATGTAATGCAAACTATGAGTGAAATAAAAAGACAAATGTTGATTACGGCACAGTAATTTAATTCCATTTTCTAATTAATATGGAGGTTAATAATAAAACATGATTAGTTGAGTGATAGAACAATAACACCTTTGATAATAACTGTGATGGTTGCGTGAGTTATGTAGCGACTAAAATTTTGTGGGAGGTACATCTAGAATCGAAATGTTAAAAGCGAGAACAATAAACACTTTGGTATAGCTGTGATGGGGGCTTGAGTACTGTAGACACGAAAATTTTGCGGGAGGTACATCTAGAATCGAAATGTTAAAAGCGAGAACAATAAACACTTTGGTATAGCTGTGATGGGGGCTTGAGTTCTGTAGACACGAAAATTTTGCGGGAGGTACATCAAGAGTCGAAATGAAAATACACAAATATAAATACAATTACTAAATTACTAAAAACCATGCACATTGGGCTCTTGGTTCTTGAATAACAGGGTGTAGGCCGGCACATAGGGTTTGCAGTTTTCCAGATCAAAAACCCTGCTCGGGGCCACCGGTTTGAAAAACTGCTTCCTCCCCGGTGCTTCTGCAGGTACTTCGGGGAATAGGAGTTTATAGGCCGGCACATAGGGTTTGCAGTTCTCCGTATCAAAAACCCTGCTTGGAGCCACCGGTTTGAAAAACTGCTTCCTCCCCGGTGCTTCTGCAGGTACTTCGGGGAATAGGAGTTTATAGGCCGGCACATAGGGTTTGCAGTTCTCCGTATCAAAAACCCTGCTTGGACCCCACCGGTTTGAAAAACTGCTTCCTCCCCGGTGCTTCTGCTGGCACTTCGGGGAATAGGAGTTTATAGGCCGGCACATAGAGTTTGCAGTTCTCCATATCAAAAACCCTGCTTGGAGCCACCGGTTTGAAAAACTGCTTCCTCCCCGGTGTTTTGCAGGCTACTTCGGGGGCGAAGTTGCAGGCCGGCACATAGGGTTTGCAGTTCTCCATATCAAAAACCCTGCTCGGAGCCACCGGTTTGTAAAACTGCTTCCTCCCCGGTGCTTCTGCAGGTACTTTGGGGGCGAAGTTGCAGGCCGGCACATAGGGTTTGCAGTTCTTCATATCAAAAACCCTGCTCGGAGCCACCGGTTTGTAAAACTGCTTCCTCCCCGGTGCTTTGCAGGTACTTTGGGGGCGAAGTTGCAGGCCGGCACATAGGGTTTGCAGTTCTCCATATCAAAAACCCTGCTCGGAGCCACCGGTTTGTAAAACTGCTTCCTCCCCGGTGCTTCTGCAGGTACTTTGGGGGCGAAGTTGCAGGCCGGCACATAGGGTTTGCAGTTCTTCATATCAAAAACCCTGCTTGGAGCCACCGGTTTGTAAAACTGCTTCCTCCCCGGTGTTCTGCAGGTACTTTGGGGGAGAAGTTGCAGGCCGTCACACAGGGTCGCTGTTGGGTGGGTTCCCTGGCCAGAGTGGAGTCACATTCTTAGAGCTCTTAATCTTCGGCGTTTTAACTCTTAATGTTGGAGTGACTGCCAATGATGGGCCAGTAGCAGGTCGGTCATGTGCTGAAATAAACATAAATAGTACTGACATAAAATATTTACCGTAAGTTTCGAAATGTTAAACCTAATAGTGATTTTCAATAAGCTCAACAACCACGTTACTCCATTATATGTAATTTAAATTAGTTGAAATAGACACCTGAACACGGGAATTGAGCCCGAGACCTTTGGTTTAGGGCACCGATGCCCTACCACTAAGCTATCCAGGATTCATCCCACGTTTCGGCTCATTCTTTACTCATAGTTGAAAGCTGAGTCTGTAATGGACATGTGGAATCGTCAGCTACATATGAACGACCAACACTATGCGAGCGATCATACTTGAGTCATCTTCCACTTGGAAGGATTGTTATGTAGCCAAGTATGCAAAACAAGATTTTAATTTACAATAATTTTCAGCTTGTGTGTTGATATGAATATACAGGTTTTCACAAATTTATTGAACCAAATTGCATATAACTACATATAAAGTAAGTAACAGTCTTCACCTTGTGGGTTCCCAACCCTGACATGTTTTTGGGTGATTATGTATATCCTGGCAACTCTAAATAGTACTTTGAAGCACCTGGAAGTTAATAAGGCCAGGATGAAGAAGATCAATAAGTCAGTCCAACTCATATTTATAATATTGCGTTTTTAGCTAGATTCAACACAAGCACAAGATTCAACGACATATGTCAATGAATATATGGTCTAATTCAGTGATTTCCAGGGAAACGAACGTGCATTATTGGGTCGATTGTAAGGGTGATTTTATTGTTGAAATTTCATAAACCAAATCTTAGATTTATTTTAACTCTAAATAATACACATATAATGTTTATAAAATACAATTTTATAGACATAGTCCAGAAAGTACGTAACTCTCAATGATACAAAATATAATATTTTGACAGTAGACCTAAATTTATATAGATATAGTCCAATTGCAATATTAAAACTAACATAATTTTTTAAGTTGAGGTCTTGGTCTCGGCATTGTAATCGTCTATTTATGTTTTATTTAATCGAAACTATAAAATAGAGTGTATTATTATCGTAGTACGTATCGGTGGTCATGCAGAATAGACGTTAAGATCGTTTAGCTTGGTTTGATGGGTCGTTTCAAGCTAGAAACCCGGACGGGTGTATTGAGAGTGTTTTTGCATGAATTGTCTCTTGTCGCCATCTTTACAATAGCTTACATTATACACAAGTTGTGGTACGAATTACGAACTAACAGATTAAAGCAGCCAACATATAACTCCACAACCAATTACATATCCATTAATGTTATTTCAAAGGTAAAAGACTCGACATTACTAACATCTTCCTTTAGACCAGGGGTCAGCAAGCCAGCTGGCCACATTAGGCCCGCACGTACACTTTTGGCACCCCATAAAGGGTTGATCATACTAACATAGCAGATGGCCTATTATTGTTACAACGTGTTTTTAACATTTGTAAAATTGTATGAATAAAATAATAATAATTAGGAATGTGCGAAGCTTCGAAATCTCAAATATTTTCGAATACTTTAATGGCCGAGTATTTGATTCAAAACTTTGAATAACAAGCTCGAGTAATACAATCATAAGTTTTATATTCTAGTGGGTTTACTGCTAACGCGGCAGGACAGTTGGCGTGAGCAAGCAGGTAGTCGGGTAATCTTCTGTGACTCAGAGTTAAATACCCTTGTGTTTTGTTGTTTATTAACATTTTGTTACAGTTGGCGTGAGCAAGCGGGTAGTCGGGTAATCTTCTGTGACTCAGAGTTAAATACCCTTGTGTTTTGTTGTTTTAAATTTGTTACAGTTGCGTAGAAGAGGTGTCGGTAATCTTGTACTCAGAGTTAATACCTGTGTTTGTTTTTATTAATTTTGCTGTTCAGAATGGCTGTTCGGATGTGTAGGTTTTCCCAATTTCCATCTTGAGACCTTTTGAAGAGGATTGTAAACGTTTCACGCATTTATTAATTGGTGTTAGTTTATGCCCGGAGAGTTTTAGATGTTCAGCGAATTTGGATTTGCATCTATTGTATTTAAAATCACTAATTGTTCAGCAAATCGAATTGAAAGGTTTCTTCCTGTTTTTTCAGTGTATACAGCCTTGCATTCACATGCCAATTTGTAGATACCATTTTTGGTATATTGATTTTTAGAGTTGAGATTAGATGATATTGCGGATAGCCTACACATCCAAACAGCCATTCTGAACAGCAACACAATTTTAAATGAGCAAATTAATTTTGAAAATCAATCCCTTATTAACACAATGAGAAAATTACCTCAACATGTCAAATTAAAAAGTAATCACCATTCCCAAAATTCTAACTCTCTCTCCATCAAAATTAAAATCTATTCTAACCAAAATCAAGAAGAATTATTGTTTTATTTCATATACAAATTAACTTTCAGACATAATCAGCAATTTCAAGATGTCTCATTTACATAAAGTACAAGCTATGAATTACCAATGAATTATACATGAAGGTTATAAATAAATCCATGTTAGAACAAACACTAAAAAGTATCGTATACAGTGAGGCCAACTGACCAACAAACTCAACCTTCGGTTGAGTTAGGCGCTACTATACAACTAATTAAATAATAATACCGTAGATTCATATGCCTCATTTTAATTCAATTCCCCATTTTTTGATAAAATCAACAATCATATATCTATCTATATTTACTCATCATATAAATTACACTCTATATTACACTAGCAACACTATCTAATGTATCAAATTATTTTATTTTATTTTATTTCTTCATATTGGCAGCTTACAACTTATTGTTGTTCATCCAACAAAAAGTTTCATATAATTATTATAATAATAATTCAAAATTTCACAAACCTTCCGGCAATATGACTGTATTTTAAACAACTCATCGTCATTATAAATAAGGTAAATTATAAGCGTGTTAATTTAAGTGAGTTATTATTTAATATTTCGTATATTATCTTCTTATTTCTCTTTATTATTTACATTTATAATGTTTAGCTTTATTAAACTAACAATTTTATTGACCTCCAGACCATATTTCACAATACATTTGTTTTTCTCAGACCTGAAGATGGTGTAACATACACCGAAACATTTCGTTATAGAAGACTAAAGATCAAATAAGGAGAAGGGAATAAAAGAATAAAAAAGAAGATTTAATTTATTATTACAGATAGGTCGAATTATATATTTCTCAAATCCAAATCTTAAATTTCCTTTGAATTTTTAAAAAATATGTACCATTTTAGTAAGGCTGAAAATATATAAAAATTAAATTTTAAAAACAATTTGGTAAAGGCTTGGTGCCAATGACAAATGATATTTTGTTTGTCTTGTCTGTAACAACATAAACAACAAAGAGAAAACTATTTTTGTAAGTTAATTATATTAATACAATTTTGTCCTTTTTCATGATTCTTCCTCCAAGTCTTTGTAATTCATTTTACCAATTGCTTAAAATTTTTATTTGTAGTTCGTATTCATATTGTACTCTAGATACTTTTGTAGAGTTTCTGTTTATCAAATACCACTCGAATCGAAATTTTGAGCAACTATATCTTTTTTAAATCATTCATATTTCCATATCACACTTTTAATTCCAATGATTCTGCTTCTAATATATTCCTGTTGATTTTAAGGAATATGTTCCATGTACCATTCCTTCGTTACAACAATCTGCAACCTTGCACACACAAGTGTGCATCTGTACATAATACATTCTACAGCACAGGAGGTCATCTGTGACGACTCTCCGCACGTCTGTCTCTGTCGTACGTGTTTGGTATAGAACAGACACCGGCCTGACATCGAGTGTGCCCGGCCATCACACAACGTCTGTCTCTGTCTAAGTGGTTGTGTAAGATACAGACACCGGGCTGAATGCGAGTTCCCCGGCCATCTCCGCACGACTGTCTCTGTCGTAACGGTGTTTGTTAAAGACACCCGGCCCTGACATGCGAGTGTCCCCGGCCATCTCCGCACGTCTGTTCTGTCGTAAACGGTGGTTTTTGTAAAGAGACAGACACCGGGGACCTGACATGCGAGTGTCCCCGGCCATCTCCGCACGTCTGTCTCTGTCGAAACGGTGGTTTTTGTAAAGAGACAGAACCGGGGACCTGACATGCGAGTGTCCCCGGCCATCTCCGCACGTCTGTCTCTGTCGTAACGGTGGTTTTGTAAAGAGAAGACACCGGGGACCTGACATGCGAGTGTCCCCGGCCATCTCCGCACGTCTGTTCTGTCGTAACGGTGGTTTGTGTAAAGAGACAGACACCGGGGACCTGACGTGAGAGTGTCCCCGGCATCTCCGCACGTCTGTCTCTGTCGTAACTGTGGTTTGAGTAAAGAGACAGACACCGAGGACCTGACATGCGAGTGTCCCCGGCCATCTCCGCACGTCTGTTTCTGTCGTAACGGTGGTTTGTGTAAAGAGACAGACACCGGGGACCTGACTGCGAGTGTCCCGAGGACTTCCTCGGCCGGTTATGTGAGGACATGTTCACAAGACGGGCTCTCCAGGCAGTGGGGCCAACACGGCTGCTATTGTCGTACCCATCGTGGTGGTGCTATTGGTGCTGCTCGTGGTGGGTGCTGTCTACTTTGTCTTCTGGAAACGACCCTTGTAAGTTGGATATAAACAATGGTAGTTAGTGGGAATACACAGATTTCAGAACAACTAGATCTCAGTCGACTATAAGTGTATTATTTAAACTAGGGATGTGCGAAACTTCAACTTGGCTTCGAAACAAATATCAGCTTTGACTTAGCTTCAAAAACAAATCCGACTTCAACAATTGCGAAGCTTCGTCAGTAAAGATATCGACAGTTAAAATATCCATGTGGAAAAATTTGAAGTAATTGATTATAAATAGTGATAGCTTGATTTATCACAATAAAACAAATATTACAAACAATTTCTTACAATATAACATTGTCCAGAAGATTTTAATACATAAAGTTATATCTAGTAAAATTAATAGCCACAAAATAATAATTTTTTCAGGAATTTAACAACTAACAAAAATATCATTCTCTTTAAATGAAAAAATGACACCTGGACATAGGAATCGAACCCGGTACCTTTAGCTTAGTCCGTGAATGCTCTAACCGCTGAGCTATTCAAGAATCGTCCCATACTCAGGCCTATTATTCACTCAGATTTTAAGGCAGAGTCTATGATGGATGTGTGAAAATCATCAGCTACAATGAGTGAAAAATGGCTCTTAGCAAGCGACATTTCCTGGATATCCAGTATTTAGAGCATTGGTGTACTAAGACAAAGGTATTGGGTTCGATTTCCATGTCCAGATGTCATTTTTCAATTTAAAGAGTATAATATTTAGGTGTGGCTGTAACCGTAACTACAAATGTATTATATTGGCTATTTATCCATTTTAACAAAAAAAAAATTCAATTCTTGTTCTCTTTGAACTGAAAAAAATGTATTTAACGCACCCTTAATATTGACCTGACAATTACTCGGTATGAGGTTAACTTCTGTATCTGACTTGTTTCAGTTGGAAGTCCCCGGGCATAGCCGGCCTCACCAACTCTCAAAGTGTTTCATTCAGGCAAGGGACGAATGTGGAGTTTGGTACTCCAACTTTCGCAAGCAATGGGCCTCGAATAGGAGCTGTAATTCTATGTATTCAAAAAATGTAATGTAATTCAATCAAAGCTCTTTAAAATTATAAATACAAGGGAACGTTAATAACACTAGTTTTGTATCAAATAATTCAATAAACAATTTTGTTTATGTTATTTAATCACACATAAGGGAAGCCTTAAAAATATCTAACATTATTTCATGATCATGAATTATTGTTTCCTGCATGTGGCAGAGTCAATTTAAAATGCCTCCATCTTCCTCTATCCTTCCACCACTCTTCTTCTCTAATTGCTTCCATTCTTCTTCTTCTCTCACTTGCACACTTGTTCACAACAGCCCATACATTCAGCCTTGATTCTTCTACTATCTCATGTACTCCTGAACCAACTCTTGCCAAACATCTTCATTCCTTATCTTGTTTCTCCTCGTGACATCTAACAAACTCTACTATCTCATGTACTCCCTGAACCCCAACTCTTGCCCAAACATCTTCATTCCTATCTTGTTTCTCCTCGTGACAGCTAACAAACTCTACTATCTCATGTACTCCCTGAACTCCAACTCTTGCCCAAACATCTTCATTCCTCATCTTGTTTCTCCTCGTGACATCTAACAAACTCTGTCCCCATGGCCTTCACTTTCCTAGTCTCTCTTACATCCAATGTCCATGTTTCTGCTGCCTACGTAACCATGGGTGCAAAGTACACCCTACACTTAAGGTGTAATTATATATCTTACACACTTGTAAAAAACCTCCCTCTGATGCCATCTTCTTATTATATCTTCTCTGCTCCCACTCTTTGACTCAATCACGCTTGTATTGTACTAGTGATAGAATGTTAATAGACATTTATGTAAGACTCTTGTGTTATGTTGTGTCGTGTATGGCCAACCTATTTACTATCACACTAGATCTATATTTGAAAATCACAATGTCAAACTGTGTTCTTATCCTCTTTATGTCTACTTTTACAACCTGAGTGACAACAAGTTTATGTGATGGTTTGTTTACAGGAAACCATGGATGTTGATAACAACCTGGGTGACATCAAGTTTATGTGATGGTTTGTTTACAGGAACCCATGGATGTTGATAA
The DNA here is from genome assembly GCA_033556935.1 of Timema podura. Taxonomy (NCBI): domain Eukaryota; kingdom Metazoa; phylum Arthropoda; class Insecta; order Phasmatodea; family Timematidae; genus Timema; species Timema podura. Next base: position 50,307,587 of record JAVRXN010000005.1, read on the forward strand.
CAACCTGGGTGACATCAAGTTTATGTGATGGTTTGTTCACAGGAAACCATGGATGTTGATTACAACCTGGTTGACATCAAGTTTATGTGATGGTTTGTTTACAGGAACCCGTGGACGTTGATTACAACCTGGGTGACAACAAGTTTATGTGGTGTTTTGTTTACAGGAACACATGGATGTTGATTACAACCTTGGTGACATCAAGTTTATGTGATGTTTTGCTTACCTGAACCCATGGATGTTGATTACAACCTTGGTGACATCAAGTTTATGTGATGTTTTGCTTACCTGAACCCATGGATGTTGATTACAACCTTGGTGACATCAAGTTTATGTGATGGTTTGTTTACAGGAACTCATGGATGTTGATTAAAACTTGGGTGACATCAAGTTTATGTGATGGTTTGTTTACAGGAACACATGGATGTTGATTACAACATTGGTGACATCAAGTTTATGTGATGGTTTGTTTACAGGAACCCGTGGACGTTGATTACAACCTGGGTGACAACAAGTTTATGTGATGGTTTGTTTACAGGAACCCGTGGACGTTGATTACAACCTGGGTGACAACAAGTTTATGTGATGGTTTGTTTACAGGAACTCATGGATGTTGATTAAAACTTGGGTGACATCAAGTTTATGTGATGGTTTGTTTACAGGAACACATGGATGTTGATTACAACCTTGGTGACAACAAGTTTATGTGATGGTTTGTTTACAGGAACCCATGGACGTTGATTACAACCTGGGTGACAACAAGTTTATGTGATGGTTTGTTTACAGGAACCCATGGATGTTGATTACAACCTGGGTGACAACAAGTTTATGTGATGGTTTGTTTACAGGAACCCGTGGACGTTGATTACAACCTGGGTAACATCAAGTTTATGTGATGGTTTGTTTACAGGAACTCATGGATGTTTATTACAACCTGGTTGACATCAACTCCAAGAACAGAGACTTCAGCAACCCCATGTATGATGCAGTGGGCACCTTAGAGGTGGGGCCCACAGGGAGAGGTGAAGCAGGAGGTATCTATGAGGTGCATGCACCGACCTCACTAAATCTAAGTTGGGTAGAGGGGGGAGATAATCCCGGAACCAGTATCAGCTGTACTGGCTCCATCCAGCAACATCCAGCGGTCTTCTCCACAGATTCAGATCAAGCGTCAGGAGTTGTACCCCACCACCACAGACACGGGCAAGGACACTCAGAAGTTTGTGGAAGAGGACAAGTTCGAGTGCTGAGGACGAAGAACTCTACTCACCGAGCTGAGCTGAGAATATATTGTGGTGTTCTATCTGTACTTAGATTCAGATCTTTATGGAAGTGTTATGAGGGGATTGGTTTGTTCCCACTATCAGTATTGTTGCACTTTTTATTATTTCCAAAACAGGCCAAGTTTTGACGGTCTACAAATCAACTATAATGTTTGTTCTGTGCTACTAGAACTACGTAAGTTTAGTCTACTATCTATTTGTAAAATACATTAATTATTTTCAGGTAAAAGTTTGGACAAGCTAGATATTACACAACTGTAGACTTAGTCCAGAAATGAAAATATCAAATGGGCTGCTTAGCTTTCTATTTGACTGGACTCAATTAATTATGAAGCTGTTTTAGTAGGTACCCAATTTGATTATCATTTAGCATTTGTAAAGCTTAGGGATACATACCCACTCTACTTTAATAACCAACCTCTACTTTTAACATCAAACTCTTCATGTCTAATTGCTTAAGACGATAACAAGGTGCACACTTTTAAGACACTCAATTCCAGTTTCTTCCATTGCTGGTTACATATTCTCGGTACTTGTCTCGTTGTTGTGATTCTAAATACTCTTAACTACGGTAGAACTAAAAGTGCAGAGAGAATATAAGACAGAGCTCACACATTTTAACAGCTCATATATTTTTCTAAGACATAATATTTTTGTATTGGTCAAGGTCGAGGTTTGTGTTGGCACAGTTAGTGGTTTTTCCTTATATTTTTTAACGTTCAAAAGAATAACATAAATTTCCCTTTTGATACAGATATGTGTACATAAATGAATGTATACATGTGTAAGTGTGTATATAAGATATATAAATTTGGTACAATAGCTACTAGGGCAATAATAACAATAGTTTACACTGCAACTAAGAAGTGACATTTTCTTTGAAATTGGCAGCTATGTTTGTATTTTATAAAGTGATAAAATCCATCCCTCATGTTTAAAATGACAGTTTTGGATGTGTTGTTGGGTTTTCTTTGTTAGTTCCTATCTAAAATGTTTCTTAAAACTTGTAAAAAGAACCCAAAAAACCTGTAATTATCTTGAGGTGTATGACTGCACTTATTGGGAATATCATATCGCCTTCAGTTCCAACTTCCCCAAACAACCATAATTATTTTTAATCGTGTGGAATACCGCCACTTCAAACAAACTTATTCAGTGTGTAATGTGTATAATATTTTGTTACGATATTTCTTGTCTTAAAGTTGGTGCTGTGGTTCTTGTCACTCAAGAGATGAGTAGCCTACCATTCAAACATTCCTTATGATCGATATTGTTGTAAATCCAAGGTTTTACTCAAGTATATCAAAATGACACCGTCCAATGTAGTAATATTGACTCTCATTCCAATAGAAACATACAAGCTTGTCTTGTATTGTATGTACGTACATCACTAGCAAACCCGCAGTTCTAATCGCACCATGCACATATCGAGAGATATGATAGCAGTGCCCCAAGTGGGGGAGGAGTCCAACTAAAACCACCAGAAAGAGGTACACTGAATGTCTTGTACCAAAAAAACACAGTTTGACTTCAAGTGAAATTGAAATTATTTTTTACAGCAAATGAAAACATAAAAATTGTTTTTTATTTATTTATTTGTTGTGGCTTTGGGTAAATTTGGGAAATTAAAACTAATCTAGAATTTTCATCATTCATCTAGAGGTTGTTAAGGGTCGTGATTATGAGACGTATTATTATTTTAACTAAAATAAAAACTTAGTAAAGGTCAAACCGGTCACACCCACCAAAAGTCAAATAATAAAATAGGGTAATAATATATATTTTAAGCCTAAATAATGTATAAATATATTTTTAGGTACGTATCTAACCTAACTCAACCTAACCTTCCTTATATTAATTTCCTGGTTGGCTTTGTCTAGCCTTGCTACTGTTCCATTCGCTAATAAATTAAAATAACAAAATAAACTATTTTACTTTCATAGGATACGATATACCGTAAGAGAAGGCATGTGATAGTGTGGATAGAAATAAAGTCTGAAAAGTGATGGAGGAGGACGAAGTGGAAAGAGGATTTGTAAAGAGAGTGAAAAGCATGTATGGGAATAACAGAGACTGGGAGGATGGAGTGGTTCCAAATAAAAATTGAGTGAGACAGGGGAGTGCCCTTTCACCATTACTTCTTGTAATGCTCATGAATAAAATGGGAGGAAAGAATTAAAGCCATGATGTTTGCTGATGAATTGATGGTACGGGGGGAGAAGGAAAAGGAAGTACAGGAACAACTACAAAAAAATGGAATGAGGAAGTGAAAGAGTATGGAATGAAAATTAGTTTGGCAAATTGTGAAGTGATGGTAATTACAAGGATGAGGATAAAGCCTAGCAAAGCTATAAAGCTGTGGATGGAGTAGAGCTGAGAAAAGTGCAGAATGTGAAATACTTGGAAGCGTGCTTGAGGCGAAAGGTGGAAGTAGAGAGGATCTAATGAGAAGAGGACAGCAGGGAGAGTTGTTCTATAGGTGTGTAAGAGAGTTGCTATGGAGAAAAGAGAAGTGCCCTTGAAGTGTAAGGTTGTGTTGTAGAGGGCATACATGATACCCATTGTCACATATGTAGGAGAAACATGCACATTGGATGTAGGAGAGTCTAAGAAGGTGGAAGCCATGGGAGTGAAGTTTGTGAGGACCATGTTAGCTGTCACGAGGAGAAACAAGATGAGGAATGAAGTTATCCGGAAAAGAGTGGGGTACATGGAATAAATGAGATAGTAGAGGAAGTAAGACTGAGATGGTTTGGCCGTGTAATGAGGATGGAAAAAGAGAAGATGCCAAATAAAACTTTGAAAATGAAGTATGCAGAAGCGGATTTACACTATAGACCCACTAGTCACGGGTTTAGGGTAGGCACATTTCAAATGACATTTTTATTTTTATTAAGATATTTTGATTTTAATAATTACGTTTAAAAATTACTGACTAACATTATTGAAAAAGTTCAAGTTAAAGTCAGAACGACAATATTTCTTTCAAAATATCTCTACTTTGCAGTCGCTTTGTAACTGACGTAAGTCTCCCGTTCATAATGTTAACTCAAGATACTGTAGGGCATGTACAGTACGTCCCACAGTTTGGGAACCACTGCTGTAGACTTTTTAATAAGCTTTCACTATCTTGGGCTTATTGCAATAAGCCTGGAATCGACTAGGCTGCTTGAACGAACAAAGGTGCATTTCCTTAATAGTTTAAGTGTATTAATCACAACTTGTGAATGTGAGGAATGCCAGGCCTCTACCGTGGTTCGGATTCCACGTTAAACTGTAGGTCCTCCATTTCATCTCACAATCACCCTACCATTGCACATTAGCGTAAGTGCGTATAACCCGAACGGGTAGTAAGACGCGGTGCTAATAATAATAAACTTAATAGTTTAAGGCTGTATGGGTTTATTGCAATAAGACTAAAAATTATCAGGCTGATAAGAAAGTTTAATATTATTTTCCAACTAGCCTGGCTCATTTTAAATTGAGGGCGCCTTTTGCATTAGGCTGGATTTTCCAATTCATGTACGATATATATATATACATACAATATACAATTTTTATTGTATCTCCTCACCTCTTTGAGATAAGACATAACTTATTTAAAAAATGAAGGCATATTAAATATAAAAATCATTATTTGAAATATATTTTATTTATTATACACTTATAATTCGAAATATTGTTTATATATATTATATTAATATTATATATATATATATATATACACTTATAATTCGGAAAATATTGGTTGTATGAAAAAAATATGTTTCAAATAATGATTTTTATATTTAATATGCCTTCATTTTTTAAATAAGTTATGTCTTATCTCAAAGAGGTGGGAGATACGATAAAAATTGTGTTTCCTTAAGTGTAAATTACCCTCAAAGTTATTTTCATGAGTAAATAAAAACTTCCATTTTGTTTTAATATTAAACAATACATACATATGAATTTTAATCGAGTCGAGTTTGATATAATTATTTTTTCCTTTCCACCCTTAAGTAAAAAATACTACCATTAATTTTAGGGTGGTATTGAGTATTTTAAAAAAACTCTGAAAAAAACCTATGAAACACCATGTCCCAAGTTTTATCCCAATTGGTAAAATAGTTTCGTCTATAGTCAGAGCTACAGACTGACTTTTTTTTTTTACTTTTCGGATTCAGAGGGTCATAAAACGTCGACATCCATCAAAATCTCGAGTATGATATTTTTTTTGACAATTACTATTTATTTTCTCAACCAGAGAGGTGTTATAAGGTAAAAAGTAACATTATATATATTATATTAACCTACAAATTTCATCTCATGGCCAATGTGACTAAAAGTAATCTATCTTTTATTTATTTACATTGCACATTGTACACGTAACTTAAATATAGACTTTCATCTCACGCTGTATTCATCGTTCAAGGTCATTCTTAAAATCATTTTCTAAAATTTTTGCTAAAGAGTTAATAAGTGGTTTACAACGTCTGGGTAAAACATTTATGTGGTCCGCAGCTAAATAAAGGCTGGTGACTTGTGCTTTAAAATTATATCCAAGAAACCATTTAAAATTAATAAAAATTGTTCAAACGCCAGCATAAAGCTACCATGGATCAACGATGGAGTGTATTTCTGATTTGTTATTAAATGGCTGATGATTTTACACATTTATTACCGACCTAAACTCTTAAAATATGAACGAAAAATGACCCTAACAAAGGATTAGCCCTAGATAGCTCATGTTAAGATATTGACGTGCTAAGTTGGAGATTACAGATTTGGTTCCAGATTTCAAAAGAATTTTCAAAAAAGTTAATTATTTAAGTTCAATAACATGATATAGGTTTGAAGTCATTTCACCAATTATTATCGGTTTGGGCTTTCCGAATTTCTTCGTAAAAGCGTTCCATTGGCCTTGGAATGTTTATGCCTTTTGCCCTTTACATCTCTTCTGCCATCTTAAACTTTTGTGGGGCAATTTTTTTTAAGTAATAAAAATGTTTTTTCCACTCTTTATTACACTTCACACCTCACTAAAGACATTAAATGCAACTCCACTACTGAAAAAAAAATCCTTTCATAAATGTCGTCGCACTTGCTACACTGACTTGAAAACGGTGGAGATCCAGGTAATAAGCCCAAAAATGGTGATGGGTCAGGGCGATAAGCTTTACAAACCTGCCAAAACCACTGGCGACATATTTATGCTTTCAAGGACAGACAGCTAGTGACTTGGAGTGAGAAGGGATGAGTTGTCTGCTCTACTCTGACCAGGCCGTTCTGTTTCGGCTATTGCGGGGTTGTATCAGATATATTTTCAAAATCCTGAGGAAAATATGAAGCACCTCAGCTCATCAGTTTTCATGAGTTTCAGATTGAATATTAATGTGAATTAAGTACGTCATAAAGTTAAAAGTCGGCATTAATTGATTTACTTCCCTCATTTATTACACGCGTTTGAATATACAAATAATTAATTGAATATTGCATTTATTTGACAATTTTTACGCAATTAATTGAATGTTCATTGAAATAATATTTATTTCAATTAATAAACCACCTAAAGTACTTCTAACATTCCAAATATGAAATCTTTATATCATTTGGTTTTTCTACAAATTGTTGCATTAGATGCCAAAATTTACACTTTGAATAAACACTGTGCTTAAAATATGCATTTAATCTATATTTAATACACTGATACAAGTTTGGTTTAAGAAGACCTATTTTATATATATATATATAATATATATATAATTATTATTAAATTTTGGGACATACATCCTTAATACAACTCAGAAGACTGTCTTCCTTTACTTACCGCAGACAAAGTTTTAAAAGTTAAGCCAGTTCAATGAGTGCAGTGACTGTTTAAGCTCAACCCTCCCCCCCACATTCAGTACTTTCAGTCAATCTTTGTGCTACCTAATCAAGAACTAAGTAGGAAATCGATGTTTTCAAGTTAAACAACCAAAAGTTATGTTTTTAAAGAATTATGATATTAGAATGACATTTCTTATAGAAATTTACCCTTTTTCCGTTCACTAAAACCTAAGTTTAGGGTATCATTCTATACGGAATGTTCACTTTCAACCGACGAATTCACTAAAACCAGAGTTGACTGTATGTTGATGTGGCTGTGAATCAAAACAGATGAATTTAAATTTCTACTGAACTCCCAACATATTCATGTTGATTTAAAGACACATACAATTGATATGTTTCCATGTTACTTGTATTTTCTTATGAGGAAAACAATGTTATATTTTTTAAGCATCTCCCAATAGCATTTCCTTGTCTATTCTTCCGACCTACCAAACTCTTGAATAAGGTGTTTGATATTTTTGCATAGCTCGAGAAACATAATATTTTTGGCACCGCGCTTGGACACCAATCAGAGAAATCTGCATTTAACTACACTATTGGGATAGGAATTAGTAAGTTAGTAATATTGGAGAAATTATACCCTCATTTGCGTGGAGATAAAGTGATAAGCCTTTTTTTAAAAAATACACCCCTGTATACCCGGTTAAGATTTGTCAAAATGAAGGGGACAGTTATCATCAACACGTTCCTGAAAATATAAAAAATATTAATCTTAAATTTTATTTAGTAAAGTGTATGAATAGGCAAAAACTATCTCATATTCAACTAAGCTATGTTTTACGTGAAAATTCGCGCTTGGAAAACTAAAGCAATAAATTAGAAACAAAAACTAGCCTTTTTCTAAAAAAAAACAAAGTTATGTTTTAACAGGTTCACAACAGAAAATGTTAAGATAATTAGTAATTGTGTGTTATTTATCTATTGGGAAGTATCTACCACAATCCTCCATCCCCCAATATTTCTTTCCTCTCTTCGTCACTTAGCGAACAAGAAGAAAAGAGAAGAGCAGTAATAAACCGGAATCTGACCACGTAGCACCATCAAGAGAGAACAATACATCATAAACTTTTAATTATTTTAAAACTGTTTTATTTTAGAACATTTATTTATAGGTTTATTTGAGGTATACAATTTAATAAAATGATGTTATTGTGAACAATAGAGAATAATTAAAAAAAACTTTAATAAGTAAAGATAAGTAGGACTTTCCTTATTAAAAGCAATAATTGACGTCATCAAGCTAGGTGTAATGCGGGTTGAAGGTGTTCATATCTCAGTGTATCAGCGTCCCTTTTGAGGACTTCCTGCCGGCGATTTCTTAACATCATAAACCATTCCCATTTCATAGGCTTAACAACAGATATATTCTAAATCCGATAATGTGCAGCTGAGGTTCCTGCCACGAAGTATTCTGTTGCGCCGATCAAGCTCGGGTTTCATCGGTAACGAATAAATAAATACCGGTACAGCGCTGTACTTCGTCTCTTCTCCGAACAAAATTATGAAATACCATCATCAGATAACAAGACATTTTAATTCCCGTTTAAAAGACCTCTTGAACAGTATTCAAGTCAGAATTATACATAGATATAGAGAAGTTGCTCGTAATTATACCTATAAAGCGTTATTCATCACCAAACTGAGGATTAGACAAGTAACTACAAATATACATTGTTAAAGGGATGGGGCAGAATGCAGGTTGAACCTTATGGAAAATACAAATGTTTTCGGCAATATCTCACTCCAAGACTGATTGTTTTCTTTGTATAATTCAAAACATGTAGCTATTTCAAACAGGAGAACACACAAGAAAAATGCTTCTAAATGCAAGAACCACCCCCTTTGCTGCAGTGGATAGTTTACCTGTTGCTTGGAATAGGCAAAGATTTAGGCACTATCTAAAAACTCCAGGGGCTTGGAATATCTTGAAAACGTGGTCGATGAGAGAGTATCCCGGTGTCCTTCCCCGGTACAATTTTAAACCCTGAATGAATCTGTTAGATTTTTAGACTGGGCCTCTACAGAGAATTGAAGTTAGGTAGTCTTAAAAGCTATTTAGAGAGCTTCTTGCTTGGAATTTTTTTGAAAACTAGTTGACTCTTGTTGAAGAAATTTGGAGTGGACCATGGCTTGGTTTGTTTTTTTAACTCTTTATGCTTCTAGAAGATATTTAGAGTTTGTTTTTAATCATAATTAGAGTTCAATTTGTCCTGCTCCCACACAGAAACCAATTAATTAGCTCTTACTTGTTGTGTGTGTGTGTGGCATGAGCGTGTGCGTGAGTGTGCGTGGGTGCATGTGTGTGCGGGCGTGTGTGTGCTGTGTGTGCGCGTGTCTACGTGGTATCATGCGTGAAGTGTGCTTGTGTGTGCATGGTGTGTCTTGTGTGTGGATGCGTGTGCGTGTGTGGATGCTGTGCGTGTGTGTGCGTGAATTGTGTGCTGTGTGTGTATGTGAGTGCGTGTTGTGTGCGTGTGTAGTCGTGGTCTTGCGTGTGTGATGCGTGTGTACATGACGGCTAGCCGCAATATTTAGATCAGAGTAGAGGTTACACCACCTTGGGAAGGAAGACATTTGAACAAATTTATTTAATCGAAGGTAATCTACCAAATACGATTGAAAGTTTGTGTTTGGGGTTTTTAAAGAAGCTACACAATTTTCTACAGTGTCTTAAAAGCCAGTTATTCAATGCTGAGCAAGAAACACCTTCCAATATGTCATAAAGTCACTTTTTGAACTGATACAGAAACCCTCGACCGCTTATTGGCTGTCGGGAAACGGCCAAACTCTGTCCCCAACCCACACCTTTTTATAGCTTTGAGATCAATATAATAGTTTTAACCAAACTTTGTATATTTATTGTGTTTTTCCTTTTAATTAATTCTGGTGCAAGGAAATCTTCCATCTTAATATTTGAGAATATCAAAGGGGAGTGAAATAAATATAGAGGGAGCACATTATTCCGGGGGAGGGGCAAATTATTTCTAAGCGTGCCAATGCCCCCTTTATAATCCCCCCTCCCATCTCACCCGTTATGCTGCCAATCATACCATCTATCAAAGATCAGATATCATTTGACTTTCACTGCATGACTATATTAATGTAGTACTTCAGTAACTTTTGTAACTGTCAGATACTAAGTTAGTTAACAGTCTTACATAGTCTAATAATAACTAACCAAACAATCACCGCATGTTATCACCTCCTTTCACTTTATAATGACTTCTCAAGAATAACAGCTAGTTGCAATTTTACACCCAGCTGATTTGGTTTAAAATAATATATTTTTATAAGCGCCTACGCAATCCTTGCCTGTTTGCCTGTACGATCTAGTTCGTAATTATGTGATGTAAGCATTTCATTTGGGATAGTTAACACTTTAGTATTAGTAAGCATAACAGCAGCCGACAAACAATGCATCGTGCGCCGAATGTGTTCGTCGCTTGGTCAGCTTTATCCTAACGCAAGAATGATGTTATCAGTCCCCTCCCCCAGAGGACTTGTTACCATTTGATTGGTCTTAGGACATTACAGCAAACGGAAGGCAGCTGTTGTATATTCTTTAGGGTCTCAAGTCTCAGAAGCTTTTGTTTGACTCTTGATAGTGTTGTTGACGACGTTTGTTGATAGTAACTATGTCGTGTTGACGACGTTTGTTGATAGTAACTATGTCGTGTTGACGACGTTTGTTGATAGTAGCTATGTCGTAGTGGACATAGCGCACATCGCCGTGACTTAATTTATGGGCAAAAGTTGGTGGTTTTCATCTAAATACCGTATTCGGGCCGTGAGGATGGACCCTTGCCGGGGAGGGCCAGGTAGGACATATACCCTTACAGTAACCGACATGATACGTTCTGATCACAGAATATTGACACTAGGGTTGATTTCTTTAACTATAGACTGCCATCACATTTTATATATTGTACTATCTATACAAGTACTGTCTGGTGGAATGAGAATTGTTTTTCTGAATATTGTACCTATCTTCTTTATCTTAAATGCTGATATATTTTAAGCTCAATTCCACCTTCTTCATCCATATCCCATTTGTGTGATTGGTGGAGAAGGAAGACTTACAACATGTACCTAACACTCGTCATAATAATTATAGTTCATCTGTATCGTATTAGTAGAACTTTATTTTATCTTAAAATCAAATTGTAATATTGATACATGTGAAATGTCAAAAAGCTCAACGGGTATGAACTATATCACCATTTTAATAATTTTTAATGTATTTGTTTAGATATACAACTGGAAGAATGGTGTCATTGTCCCTTTGAACAAAGGCAAAGGCAGTAAGAGTGAATGTAATAATTTTAGGGCAATTATTATGTTGAGTGTTCAAGGCAAAGTTTTTGATAGAGTTTTAATTGAGAGGTTGTGTGTAAAACTGCGGACAATATTTGGGGTGTGCAATGCGGTTTCATCCCAGGTAGAGGTTTCACGGACCTGATATTTGCATTGCATTGCAACAACTGATTGAGAAAGTGTATTGTGCTTTCGTTGATCTGGAGAAAGCGTACGATCGGGTGAATAGGAGTATGTTATAGAATGTTCTTAGAGAGTATGGTGTGAATGCATGGTTAGTACATAAAATTACGGTGGTGTATGATGGAAGTAAAGCGTGCTTTAGGGTGGATGGAGCTTTGAGCTAATGGTTTGACATTGAACAGGGTGTTAGAAAAGGTTGTGTTAGGTCTTCATGGTTTTTAATGTATTCATGGATAAATGTACCAGAGGTGCTTGTGCGAACGGACAATGTGAATGTGAGAGTGTTGCTATATGCAGATGATGACGTATTAATAACTGAGAATGAAAGTGGCTATGTGGGTGGCCTCGAATTAAATGTCTTACAATTTGAGACATGTTAAATAACTTGTATACTTGGTTTCCGGCGAAAAAATTATTTAAGGGTAGTTTATTGATGACTGATTTTAGAAATTTTTGGAAAATGGACTTGATTTTGTTCAAAATAGATACCTGAACTGAGTATTTTACTAATAATAATTCTCACTTTTTTTAGGGATAAATTTTATTTAATGATAATTTACTGAAGAGGGTAATTTTTTTAATGAACTTTAGGAATTTTCTTAGAATGAATATTTTAAAAAAATTACATAATAAATAAGAATGAAAGCTTATTATTTTTAATGAGTTTTTAAAACTGGTTCTTAGGCATATTTTTGATTAATTTCATAGTTTAAATAGTGTTGCTTATGATAAACAATTTTTTATAAGGCCTAATGAAAACTGAAAATTCTATTATTATTTTATTTTGTCCCAAGATATATGAGAAGGTATGAACGATTGTGTCGTACCATTTACTTAAATATGTTGCATAAGATCTCCAGATCAACACCTTTTTCGGACCTAGTGGCGGATGCATAGCTTAGGTTATAATCGTCAACCAAGAATTTGTTGCTTCTCTAAAAACCTTGTTTTGGTTTGTTCTTGACCTGCTCACACGCACTTGTACGACAATGTTGCGCGAGGTGACAAGCAGCTGACACTCGACCCGCCATATTGGTATCCCACGGAGCATGCGCACAGTAGCGCACAGTAGTTCATCTCGCGACCAGCAGGGGGCTCATTAGTCCCGTCAACATGGCGTCAAGAGCGGGGAGATTTATTCATTACAATGTTAACTGCAGTCAAGACACGCACACAGAAGGTTTAATATAAAACCACGATGAAGCACTTACTTTTGAGAACTACTAAAATCTCACACATTTTTAAGTTATTTAATTTGTCTAACTTCTTATAGAACATAATATATTCAAACGTCAAAACATCACTCAGTGGTCAGGGGTCAGGGGTCCAATTATCAGTGGCGATGAGGGGCACCCCCTTCTGAGTCAAAGTGATTCCCCCAAAGCTGACTATTAACAATAGGTAAATGATACCATTTCTGAGTTAAAGTAAACATGTGAATTTTAATATTTTGTTTTAATTAATGGTAGGTAGCTAGGGTCGAATCAAAAATCAATAATACATCTCATACCTCCTGCCCTTAACACCCGCTATCCTTATCACAATCGGCAATCACTCAGAGCAAGTGTCTACATCACTTAGAGCAAGTGTCTACATCACTCAGAGCAAATGTTTGTATCACTCAGAGTAAGTGTTTATATCACTCAGATCAAGTGTTTGTATCACTCAGAGCAAGTGTTTATATCACTCCAAGCAAGTGTTTATATCACTCAGAGCAAGTGTTTGTATCACTCACAGCAAGTGTTGTATCATTCAAAACAAGTGTTTGTATCACTCAGAGCAAGTGTTTGTATCGCTCAGAGCAAGTGTTTGTATCACTCACAGCAAGTGTTTGTATCACTCACAGCAAGTGTTTGTATCACTCACAGCAAATATTATATCATTCAAATCAAGTGTTTGTATCACTCAGAGCAAGTGTTTATATCACGCACAGCAAATGTTGTATGAATCAAATCAAGTGTTTGTATCACTCAGAGCAATGTTTGTATCAATCAGAACAAGTATTTGTATCACTCAGAACAAGTATTTGTATCACTCAGAGCAAGTGTTATATCATTCATAGCAATTGTTAAAATATCACTCAGAGCAAGTGTTTGTATAACTCAGAGCAAGTATTTGTATCACTCAGAGCAAGTGTTTATATCACCGAGAGCAAGTGTTTATATAACTCAGAGCAAGTGTTGTATCACTCAGAGCCAGTGTTTCTTTCTCAGTCTGGTTTCCCCTGACATACATGGGTAGATACGCCCCTGATTGTTGACAGCGTTTTGACTAATTTTATAAATACAATTGTGATTATTCAACATTCATTTTTGAATTTCATTTTGTTACTGGTATCAGGATTATTACTATTTTCTTAATATAAGCCAGGTTTTCAGGAAGGAGTTTACATTTTTACAGACATTTTAGAGAATGTAGATGAATAAATTTTCTTTTTCATAAAAAAAAATTACAACTTTGAAGTCCTGACATTGGTGTTTAGAAAAGGGTTGTATTACTTTGATGGGGAAATGTATGCAGTTGTTAGGAAAACCAAAATTTCACAAATAAAAAAGGGAGGGAGCGACAACACATGAATTCATTTATTCAATTTTTTTTTCCAGGCAAAGGACTACAATTTATGTGGAATCGTGCACGTTAAAAATTTGTCATGGGCTGAATTGAGCTCCAAATGAGTGAATAGGATGAATGACCCCCTCCAAGAAACCCTTCCCCTCCTAAGACACAGAAATATATCTGCTTTGGCTCTCAAGAGCAAATTTGGGAGTGAGCCTTTCTACGGTTAGGACCTATGCGACTCGTCAGCTCTGAAACTGCCACGCGATAAATAAAAAAGGTACTCGAGTCCTTTTAACACATTAGTAAAGCAAAGCAATATTATCTTCTGTGAGGCAGAAAACGCCGGTTGGATAGTGGGGTGGAGAAAGAGAGAGAAATTAATTGTTCAGACAAGAACAGCACAGTTAACATTCACCTTTGAAACTACAGGTTAGAGCTTCAAGTTGTGTTTGTAAAAACTAAACAAACATATTGGGAGGAAAGGGTTTAAATCCCAGTTGGGGACAGTTGACTTTTTTTCACTTATTGTTTTGAAAGCTCTTAACATAAAGACTAATAATTAATTAGCCAAAGCTATTATTTATGCTATTAGTGGGAATTACTCCATCTAAATATCATATTCTGAAAATTGAAAAATGACACATGGACATGGGAATCGAAAAGCCAAAGGTCCCGGGTTCGATTCCCGTGTCCAGGTGTCATTTTTCAATTTTCAGAATAAAGACTAATAATATGGTTTATATTAATAGGACATACTTTACTTGACCCATCAAATGAGTTCATAAATGACTCAATAGCAACTAATTTATTTGTTAAAGTCAATTAATTACAATTTTCTGTGGTATATATGGTATACAATAGTGAAAAACTGACTATAAAAATTATCTTCAGAATAACATACTTGCTGCCCGTATCTGTGAGCACGCGGAATAAACGTCAAGCTCGCTCGGTCTGGTTTCATGGTGACGAGAAGTCTTGGGATCGAATCCAGGATGGGTGTTCTGCGGGTGATTTTAAGTTTGGTCCCTCTTAAATGGACTAAAGGCGTTCATTTTGTCAACAAAATAATTTAATTAAATGACTGCTTTATCATATAATTCCTGCTGGCACCCATCGCAAGAGACTTTATTGCTAGTGAGGAAGAAGTCGGGGTTTGAATCCTGGCAGTAGCAAGGCGTGACCATATTTAAAGTGCTGCTAGATACCTATGCCTATATAGGTTATATTATCAATATGCTATAAGATTATTTCAATGTCGACGTCAATGTTTTCTTTCGTAATAAATGTTTTTATCTTAAATTTTGTTTTATTTTAAAAAGTGCTCCGTTTCAATTGGAATAGATTGTCCTCCATTTTAATTTTAAAATCTGATAACCCTAACTGAAGGTGTTTAGCTGGTATGCAAAACGAAGCTGAGTGAGCCATTAATGTAAGTGTAACAGTAGTGCAGTCCCAAGCACACTACTGCGGCACTAATGGCCCACTCACATTGTTATTTTTCACTTTCAATCCATTGTGCCACTAAGGCTCCACTCACACTACTGGCACACTCACATTGTTATTTTTCACTTTCAATCCATTGTGCCACTAAGGCTCCACTCACACTACTGACACACTCACATTGTTTTTTTCACTTTCAATCCATTGTGCCACTAAGGCTCCACTCACACTACTGACACACTCACATTGTTATTTTTCCCTTTCAATGCATTGTGCCACTAAGGCTCCACTCACACTACTGGCACACTCACATTGTTATTTTTCACTTTCAATCCATTGTGCCCCTAAGGCTCCACTCACACTACTGACACACTCACATTGTTATTTTTCACTTTCAATCCATTGTGCCCCTAAGGCTCCACTCACACTACTGACACACTCACATTGTTATTTTTCACTTTCAACCCATTGTGCCACTAAGGCTCCACTCACACTACTGGCACACTCACATTGTTATTTTTCACTTTCAACCCATTGTGCCACTAAGGCTCCACTCACACTACTGGCACACTCACATTGTTATTTTTCACTTTCAATCCATTGTGCCACTAAGGCTCCACTCACACTACTGACACACTCACATTGTTATTTTTCACTTTCAACCCATTGTGCCACTAAGGCTCCACTCACACTACTGGCACACTCACATTGTTATTTTTCACTTTCAATCCATTGTGCCACTAAGGCTCCACTCACACTACTGACACACTCACATTGTTTTTTTTCACTTTCAATCCATTGTGCCACTAAGGCTCCACTCACACTACTGACACACTCACATTGTTTTTTTTCACTTTCAATCCATTGTGCCACTAAGGCTCCACTCACACTACTGACACACTCATATTTGTTCTTGTATGCAAGCCTTTCTCTTTATTGGTGTTCCACTTTCTCTAAATGCAAATTGAGATACATTTCCTTTAAATTTTACCTTACTAATAGCTAGCACATTAGAGTCAATTTGCGGATATCCCAAATGGAATGTAAAACATTGTGCACAAAAAAAATAGTATAATTATATTTAAAAATGCTGAAATTGAAAGCAATGTGCGTTGTAAATAATAAAATTTGTTTGTAATTTAGCATTTTGTTTACTTTAAGTTAAAGTTACACTTTGTGTAAACAATATTTTGGCGAGAACGAACTATGTATGGTGCTTTTAAGATTTAAATAATGATATGATATTGCTATTTATATAGATCAATACAGTACTTTATACATGATTAGACTTTAACAGAATTAAACTACCTGCATTTTTTAGGTTAAATTAAAGACAATATAGGTTGATTAAGGATGATTTTGAATATCAACAAACGCCCCTAATGTGACAGGAGCTAATAGTTCAACTAAGAGAGAACGCGCCAGCATTTACCTGAGGAAAAGATAGAAAATCACACCTTAATGACAGGCTCCAGTGTACGCTGCTGGAATTCGAACTGACCAGTTGGCTGAAATCAGTACGGTATAGTAGAGTTAGCTCTACCGATGATAAAGATTAGTCGAACTTAAACTGTTAAGATAATAGAGGATTAACTTTTTTTTTTTTTTTAGTTTTGGAAATTTCTAGGGAAGTTCTTTTCCCTTTTCTGTTCTTACATTTAAGAACGTTCTTCATTGCGGTTTGTGGTGGTCTTTGCACCAGCCACTTTCAATCTTCCACCACAAGGATAAGTACTTTATTCTTCTAGTTTCGGAAATGTTAAAAAACCCTCATTTCACCAGCCCCATACTTATGAAGAAAAAAATATTTAGTACTAATGTTATTTAGAATGTTCCTTCTACATTCCTGGCAAATTAAATTTTCTGTATTCCTTTTACAGGTTTTTCCAACTTTTTCGGAGTTCCATTTTGAAATTTAAAATGTTCAGACATTTCTGTTTATTTGGATTAGTCCCTAAAACCACTAGCTAAATTTCAGTGTTTTACCTCACAGAATCGTAGTTTTTGTATTAGTTTTTGACATTTTGACTCCCATTCACCCCCTCGCCCTCCCATATCCCCAGTATTTTCTCCAATTCATTTTATTTATCAGCCATTTCTCACCAACCTACGACTTGCACAAGTCACATATTTGACTCTTGTTAATTCGTGTTACGTAATATAATATAATTGTATTTGTTTTAATGTGTATTTTAAAAGAGGATAAAATGAACTATCCTAAATGAATACAAAATCACATAAATAATGATCATTCGAATTAATTTGCTACTAAATGATAAAATATTGCAGCTCTCAGCAATTTAGTTTGGATCATTTGTTCCACGACTTGTTTTAAAAAATAACGAAACCAGTTTAACTGCATTTTTAACATCAAGGCTGCTATAAGGTGCAGGGATTGCTAAGGTTATTTATAAGAAATGTACTCACATTTGCGTGCTGAGGTGATGACAATATTACGGCTACTAATTAACTGTAAAAAGCAACCCGAATTCACCAAGCCAATATTCGAACATAAATCTCCCAGTCACCAAAAATTCAGTCTATGGATAGATTTACACCCTAGACCACGTAGCCACTAGTGCAGGTAGCCCACATTAACCAGCGATGACGAGGAGATCAAGGTTCGAATCTTGGTCGACTGTATTGAGGGTGTTTTCTCCACAATTGTTTTCCACTCTCTCTCCACGAAAATGCGGGTACACTTCCTAATTACTAAAACCATTAGCTTAATTAGTGCATAATCTTATAACCTGAACTGGTAGTAAGACGCGGTGCTAGGAACCAGTGCAGGTGCAAGAAATTTGGTACCAATACTCTTTATAATTAATTCAATAATGTTGTCCTTGTGGCAGCGGCTATTATAGCCTACATACTACATAGTAAGGGAGCATTTGGGGTAAACTACCCCTATTTATTGGCGGACAGCTTGTTTGGGGTGAAATGTTCATCTGAGCTACCATAATGTTCCTTTGATGGGAAAATGATGGCTGAAATGACCTTCAAGTTTCCGAGAGATATGATATTATGGGTGGGTTTAGTAATTTATACTATTTTAAAATGGAGAGATTTTAATATAATAATTACAAATCTCTTGTGTCGTTAAGTCGAAATTTGTGAAATTGTCGTAAAACTACATAATTCAGTGAGAGATGTTTTAACTATCATCATTATTATAAAATGTAATTTAACGCTAAGTACGTAGAGAATCACGGGTTGCATATTTGAATTATTTTCATGTGCGTGTTAGTTATTCACTAAACACCACTGGAGGGCACATTTCTTGGCGTATTAATACATGAAAACGTTCAAGTAAATGGTTTAGCCAGCAATTTAAGGATCTTACTATGGTGATACGCCCATAGTTCTCGATCCCAGGTTGTTAAAGTTGTAATCCAAGTTGATTGAGAAGAGGAGAGTAAATTATAACAAATGCACCGGTATTCCATCGGAAGGGAGGTGGAATATGCCTACAAAAAAGACCCCAGGAAACCGACTGGGAGCGCGTCGGGTAAACTATCTGTGCGACCAATTACGCGCTGCTATGACTACTTGTATGATGAACTTAGACGCTCGAGCGTCTCGACGTCTGTTCATGTCCTACCTTAGAGTCTACTACTTGTAATGAACTTGGACGCTCGAGCGTCTCGACGTCTGTTCTTGTCCTACCTTAGAGTCTACTACTTGTAATGAACTTGGACGCTCGAGCGTCTCGACGTCTGTTCATGTCCTACCTTAGAGTCTACTACCTGTAATGAACTTGGACGCTCGAGCGTCTCGACGTCTGTTCTTGTCCTACCTTAGAGTCTACTACTTGTAATGAACTTGGACGCTCGAGCGTCTCGACGTCTGTTCTTGTCCTACCTTAGAGTCTACTACTTGTAATGAACTTGGACGCTCGAGTGCCACGACGTCTGTTCATGTCCTACCTTAGAGTCTACTACTTGTAATGAACTTGGACGCTCGAGCGTCTCGACGTCTGTTCTTGTCCTACCTTAGAGTCTACTACTTGTAATGAACTTGGACGCTCGAGCATCTCGACGTCTGTTCTTGTCCTACCTTAGAGTCTACTACTTGTAATGAACTTGGACGCTCAAGCGTCTCGACGTCTGTTCTTGTCCTACCTTAGAGTCTACTACTTGTAATGAACTTAGACGCTCGACGTCGCGACGTCTGTTCATGTTCTACCTTGACGTCTACTCCAGCTGTCAAGGACTGGACAAGATCACATCGGGACACGCCTATCTCCCCGAACTACCACCAGACCCCTTAGTGCATCTATTAGTAATAGTATTAGTATTAGTAGTAGTAGTAGTAGTAGTAGCAGTAGTAGTAGTAGTGGTAGTAATAGTATAAATGTTTTACAGGTGCTCAACCAGCATAAACCCACACCAGTGGGAACACGAACAACGACGTTAGTCTCACCTAGTCAGGTTTGTCTATTACGAGTACGTCAGTGTTTGAATCCCGGCTGGGTGTACTGTGAGCATTTTACCAAAGCATATGTAAATTTTACGGTCACGTGTTTAAGTTAAGAAATTATCTGTGATAATTTTACGCTCTTATAAATGGTGAACGAATGTAGCTATGATTTTGTAAACATAAATACTCGCTATTTTAAATGTCACGACCATTTTGTATTTTATCAAGCAGGCCTTGGTTATTCATACATTTATCTTACGTGGTTAAAAGATAATGTATGTTCCAGTAGCGTACCCACGGGGGGGGGGGGGGGGCTTTGAGGAGCCCCCCCCCTACCGTAGTTCGGGGATGCCCCGAGATCTATACAAATCCACAGAGAAAATAAAATGGGGGAGGAGGGACATGACCAGTTAAACATTGTGAGCAGAGGAAATATCAAGTGCCACACATATTTGTGTTGATCCTCCCTAGTAGTCCTAATTGATGTTCTTGCAGTCTAGGAAGTGGCTTAAGTCGTGAAGATTGCGACAGGTTCCAAATCTCCCAGTTTCACACGTGGTTCCATTGAGGAGTTGCACAGTGGCTAGACATTTACATATTATAAATAATCGGTGATATTTGTGACAGTAGGCCTATGTGACGGTTAAGCCAACTTTAATTTAGGCCTATTTACTTATTATTTTGTTAGATTATCACGTTTATAATAGTAAAAATATTAATGATCAAGTTAACAAATGCCAATTAAAAAACCTTCCAAAAAAAAGCTTCTAGGTGTATATAATGGTTAAAAAAATGCCTCCAGCAGTTGAGGGGACCTCTCCCCAAACCCCTCTTCAGCCCCCCTTACTTCGCAATTCTGCGTACGCTACTGGTATAGGTACTAACACATTTACCTGTTTAGTTTGAATATTCATTAAGTATTACATAAATATTAGGGTCAACTATAATTCATTAATAAAATATTGATAGTCAACTTGTGTGAATATAATTATTAATTAAATTTATGTTTCTTGATATTCGAGAAAAGTATAGTGTAATCATTCCTGTTCATTGACGTTTACAAAAATATACAAGTTTTTATAATGATTGGCAAATGAAAGTGAAATAATTCCAGTAAGATTTTGGTAGGAAATAAGACTTAAATAATAAACTAGCTTTTTAAAAAATTCTCATTTGCCTAATTATTCAGAAGTTGTTTATAAACAAAACTTTTTGAGTTGGCACAATACTCACCCCTCCTTTTCTCTTCCAATAATATTAAAGTATAGGCAGTGTAGACATCTTGTGGTGGTGTAGGGAAGTACTGTCCACAACTAGTGTGTCTGGTATCCACTAGAACTCGCTGTCTTCTCGCGCACTTTTCATTCAAACCAAATACTTCATCATCATTGTAATTTGTAGGGTGTTTATTCAAACTTCAAAATCGTTTTCAATACAGAAGGCGCATTGTTATATAACAATTCTAGCCGCTTGCTTGACTCATTTTTATACCTTTAGTATTTATTTTCATACGGTTTATATTTATGGATCTAGTTCTCACTCAATCACTCTTTAAACTGTAAATTTAAAAACGTATTAAAACTGTATTAAGACCATAATTTAATACATTAAAACGTTTGTTGAAACATCAGGGAATTCGTACTGTTGATTTATATTGTGTAAAAAATATTAAAATAATTTCCCTGCTATTTTAACCATGGCTAGAGTAAAGTTAAAGTGCTCACCGCACGGAAAATGAAATGGCCTTGGGCTTACAATAGTCATCATGAACAGTAATATAACAATTAAAAGTTCGGGGTTATTAATGAACATAATGATAGCAATGAAAATCCTGGGGATAGCATTAATAGTAAAAATAATCTTATCCTGTGCTTAATGAACTTGCTCAGTGCATGAATCTCTCACAATCTTGAGTACATAAATAAACCATCAATATTGATGTTATAGTGACGAAAGCACCCTAGTTATATTTATATACCGAAATATATTTATTGAAGAGAAATAAATGTTTTCATCGTTTCAACAGAGATGAAGTGAACCTAGCATTGTAATTTTGGACACTTTCATTTTAGTATACACATATGCAAGCCATTTCAACTGTAATTTGGTCCCACGACTATAGAAACTATTTAAAGGTACAGTTCATATTTGATAAAAGTATGACTAGTTACCTTTAAAGATGTAAGTATTCCGTACTGATTTCCAAGGATCGAAATAATATCGATTGTTTACCAAATACCAGCCACGAGACGGAGAGGAAACACGTTGGCTATAATGAACATGATAAAGAGAAGGATTTTTGCTTTGCAAAGCTGTATCACCTGGTTGTTAGAGTTACTTCTTTGTAGAATATGTAGTGTTTCAAGGTTTGAAAACCACAAACCTGCACCATAATTTTAAATATTTTTTTCTATCCACCTTTCCTGCACTTTCTTCCAAATATTCGGTACAAAACAAAATATTATTTTCTGAAACTTTATAAAATTACCTGGTCAATATCTTAAGTAAATAGCTTGAAACAAAATATGAAATGGGAATCATTTACGATAGACAAAGATGAAAACATAAACGGTGAAAATTAAATATTCTTTTATTTTCCAAAGAGGATAATATTAGCTATCAGGTATACGGTGATAGACAATCGTTAACACAAAGCCTTATTAGCTAGATTGACCGTACGCAAGAATAGAAACATAAGAACTTGTGAAGCTAGCCCGCAAACAATTATTTCAGTGTGTAATAATTAATAAGTGTAAATCAAAATAAATGGTACGGCGCACCGCACAGACTTTCTCTCTCTTTCTATAAACTCAAGTGTCGTCAAGGTGTTGCACATCTTCAAGTCATCGCATTGATATTTAATTATTCATTTATACATTTCGACCAATAAAAAATGTAAATATTGACTATTGAGTCTAAAATGGAGATAGATCATTGCTGTATAAACATTTCTCCTAAGAGTTTTAAGGAAAAATAACAAAAATTCTTTTAGATACTTACTTATATTTAATTACTCTATGGCATTGGAGAATTATTGCGTTAAGACTTAAGTAGTATATGTCTACAACTAAAGATCACAAAATTGTATTAATATATTTGCAAATATCTCAGAAACTGTTGCTTTTGTAAAAATATATGTCAAATAAAAGTTTTTTATTTCTAATAGTCCTACAATTTTGCAATGATAAGTTGTTTAGTTTCTCAAATAGTTGTGGAGATACGGAAATTAACGCTTCTGTAAAGTACCCTAAAAATCATTTTCATAGGAAAATGAAAATAGTCAGTTTATTTATAATCTTAATCAACGCCTAGATACGAATTTTAATCAAAATCGTTTGAGCAGATTTTGAGAAAACCTATTTTTTCTCTTTTCGCC
Source organism: Timema podura (assembly GCA_033556935.1). Classification (NCBI taxonomy): domain Eukaryota; kingdom Metazoa; phylum Arthropoda; class Insecta; order Phasmatodea; family Timematidae; genus Timema; species Timema podura. The sequence continues at coordinate 50,331,035 of JAVRXN010000005.1, forward strand.
CTTTATAAAACTACTCTTAATTTTAAGTTTTAATAGATACACAGACAGACGGCATTGCAAAGACTATTTTTAGGGTTCGGGGGGGTCATGAGACGTCGACCCCATAAACATTTCAGGTTAGTTTTTTTTTTTTTTTTTTTACGGTTGCAATACTTAAACTTTAATGTCCAAAAAGTTAAAAATATATATATATAATTGCGTATAGATTGAAAGTTATTGATTTTATAAAAATATGTTTCGAATAAAATATTTGTATTATAAATATATATACATATTTGTAATGCTAAGTAATTTCATATCTCAAATAGTTTCGGAGCTATTATAAAAAATGTTAATTAACGCATCAGACCGAAGCCCTTAAAGCCATTTTGCCGAAATATTGAGAGTAGCCATTTGGTTTGGAATATTTATTAATGTTTAATGTTTATAAATGAAATTTAATCAAAATCGTTAGAGCCGATTTTGAGAAAATCGACTTTTTCTCTTTTTGCCCTTCAGTAAACTACCCTTAATTTTAGAGGTAGATATCCAATTCCAAAAACTCCTCGGGGCAACCCTATGAAAACCCTAGATATCAAGTTTTAGCTCAATCGGTAAAATAGTTCAGGCTCTAGTTGGAGGTAGAGAATGACAGACAGACAGACGGAAATTCAAAAACCACTTTTTCGGATTCAGGGAGTCATGAAACGTCAAGATTCATCAAAATCTCGAGCTCGATTTTTTTGACGATCACCATACTTTCTCTACCTGTAAGATAGAGAGAAAGTAAAAAATTAATGCTAACTACAAGTAAACAACCATACAAACGTAAATATAACAAATACACGTTCACATGCTGAAGACCCAATCTGGGTTTATATTCATGCGAACTAATAGCGATTACTATATAGCATATAGTGCACAAGAAGTTGAAATACATTATTTTCAATGATATTTAAAATAGATATTATATCCCGACGTTCTATAAACACAACAACTTCACATAGTGTGCACTCACACCATAGACCCACTAAACATTCACTTAGCGTCCACTTAGTGAAGTTCTTGCATACCTCCCATATATAGTGAAATGTATTAAATACATAGAATTGATTTAAGTTTAGCTTCTTATAGTTATGCATGGAGTGTAGTATAGATAAGCATTGAACTTTAGACGTATCAGCCAATGAGAATGCGAGGAGAGGATATAGCCAATTAAATGCCAGTATACAAGCAGATGGAAATAATTAGCTTTTGTGTTCATCATCATGATATCTGAAATGCCTTTTAGTAGCCATATTTTTTTGATTTTCACGAATTTTGTTTTAACATCAATGATAATGATTAAAATAAAGGAGAATAAATTATTACATTTTTCATTTTGCTATTGAGAAGTATATCTATTATAATATTCTTGACAATAATAAAATTGGAACCAAATTAAAATCGTATTTGGTTTAATAGTACAGACAAAACATAAATGTTGTTAAATTAAAGTTTCAAAATATACAGTCAAATTAACGTGTTTTTTTTTTCGAATGAGCCCTTTATTGAAGTATTTTTTTAGCGATTTTATCCAGTAGTTAAAAGAGTTTAGGCCAGCTTCAATTAATAAAAGACAATCGATTTAAGTAAGACTTCATACACCACGCTTCATTATAAATTGATGTATTTTTATCTACTATGTACTAGGAAGTCACAATCAAACATGGTAAGATGTATATTCACACAAAATAATACCCTTTTGGGGTTAAGCTCCAGTGGTGGTTTTAGACCCCAAAAAATGTGAGTTGGGGGTGGTGCACAAATTCCTGCATGTACTGTTAATTAATAAAAACCCATGTGATTTACATATAAATAAAAAATACACGCCCCAGACATACAACACATAAACATTCATATGGTTTAAATATTTATAGCAGTCTTTCGATACTGTACACCAGGGGTCGGCCACCTTTTTAGACCTTTATAAACTTTAAGACTTGTAAAAGGTCCCGCGATCACCCTTCATTCGCTCTACTTTAATCATTTTTTCTGTACATATTTGTTTTATTTCCTAAAATAAATCCTCCTCAAAAAATTATTGCCCTACCCTTGTAGAAGTAAACATAGAATACATAAAATGTTTATCTTCGTTTTAAACTATTTAATTTTCTTTTAACACTACCAATAATTATGACCGATTAAGGTTTTATTTTTTACACTCAAATATTATTTGCGAGATTAGAAGACTCAAAAGATCAACTTTAATAACAATGTAGATAAGTCAGGGGTGAATAATCCATGCATGTTTAGCATGAGCTGCATGCTTAAAGACATAAGAGTAAAAAGTATTTCTTACAATTCTAGTAATATTATTGATTTTAGGGGCAGGTTAACTCAGCCGCGCTTCCGAGCATTCGGTAGCATCGCTCCTGACTCTGTATGTTACCCGCAGTGATGCATGTGGTGGCCTGAATGCTACCAGCACTAGGCTACACCTAATCTCATAGCTGAGGGAACTGCAGGTTTTAAACCCCGTATACATCAGACGAGCCGAGCCTGTAATGTAACATGTAATGTAACAGATTCGTCTAAGTGGGACGGGCCCACGAGCGCGCTACAAACCATTCGCAGTGATCCACCGGCTGTCGGTTTTTCCAACGAACACAAAGGGATTCGTCAGTCTAGTTTGGGACGTGTTTGTTGCGTGCTCGCAAGCATGGAGAACTGGTCTGAGGAATCTGTGTTTCAGTTTATAGAACATTATAAACACCATAGTGTTTAAAATGATATGAATTTATTGAGATATAATTGCCCCACGATTGGGAGCCAATTGAAGTGCTACGGATTGTTCGTGAGATAATTGGTATTTATAGCCCCGTTATCGAGCACCAATTATTGTGATATTTCTTACACTTATGAAATAAGTGAGACCTTTAAATTTGCACATGATTTATTTAGATCATGGCACTGATTTATTACAATGTTTTGTAAATTTATCTCACCGGCACTGAATATTACTGTGTTTGATTACCAAGTTCTTGTGCATTGCTGTCCACTGTAATGGATTCATACGCACAAGCGGCTTATATATGACCTACCCTTTGCCTCTTTGACCCCTTGTCACCAGTGTCAAAACCAACTAATAGAAAGAATCCTGGGAATACGATGTTGTGAAGGCTGGCTTCCTATTGGGTAGAGGGAGCTAGCGTCACTTGCTTTTTGGTAAACACTACGGAGTTGATTTTTGAAAGAAAAAAATAAGTTTTAATGGTGCAATGCTTTGACATTGTTTCTGAAAAGCGCGTTATTCTCCATGGATGAAGTCTTAAAAGGATATTTTATATACAATTTATTGCAGAAAAATACCTTCATCAATGACTTTTTACATATATGAGAGGGGTCCAAAACAGTATATTTACATGTTTTATGGGAACTCAAGGATAAAAACCACTACAAAAATAATCTGAAGAAAGATGCCTGGAAGGATATCGCCCCATTAGCAGGACAAGCAGATGTTTGCAAACGAAAAAAAAAAAATAGTTTGCTGGCATCTTATCAACGAGAGATATCCAAGGAGAACCGGACCATTTTTTATACAATTGAATACGCCACCATCGTCGAGGCTTTCGTTATTTTTTAAATAAAATGACCATAATTAGCATAGCACCACTGCATAAAATTAATGCTAAGGCTTCTTCGTTATCATACATTTAGTAGAGATAAGATAGCTAACTAAATTGAAGTATAGTGCACCCTCGTATGTACTGAATTGAACTGAGATCGTTATTACGTCGCTTGCTCGTTTCATCAGTGGTTCGGTGGATGCTTGCGGCGTGTTCGTTCCACGCCCAAACTGACAAGAATTACATTACATGTTACATTACAGACTCGGCTCGAACTAATGTATAAGCACCTTTATGGAGAAAAGATTTATCTTCACTCTCTCTCTCTGTTACCGGTTGCCAAACCTTCTAGCTTTCGGATGTTGGGGAGTGAGGGGGGAGAGTTCACTTGGAAATCCCTCATTGTCAACAATGTGGCATGGGGAGGTTGGGGCGTTCAATTGACAGGCAAAAACATTTCCTATCGGTGTACAGCCTTTTCGAGAAACATTAACTATTTCCACGATCGTATTTTTTTCAAGATTGAAGTTTATTAACTTTTTCTATTCCCCACGTAATTATTCTTAAAACTATTTTATTTATAAAGCTTTTTTCCTCATAATTAATATACAAACAAATATATTACAACATGCATTTTATACTAAATGTTATAAATTACATTCTTACTTGTTCTTAATCAGAAGATTAGGAAGGTCACCATCAATATCAATAAAAGCTTTAATCTTCTTCAGGGTAGGTAATTCATTGTTACGGTAAAGTGAATTTACCTTTCTGTGAATTGCTGCTTGAGGTAAAGTGTCATATTCATCCATATACATCATTTTAGTGCAGTCATTTCCTTTTTGATTGGTGTCAGTAACTTTCCCTTAGTCTTGAATTCTTGTTTAATAGAGATTACTAACTTATAAGATACACCTGTAGCTTCTGCAGTCTCCATTGCCGCTTGATTTACTGAAAAAGTTCTGTCTTGATGAAAATAGGTGTAGACTCTTAACACCATTGCCCTTTCTTTACTACTTAATATTTTCCTCTTGGAATGTAATTGTTTGTAACAAGCCGGAGATTCCATAATGTTTGTTATATCTTAATTGTTAACAATACACTATTATTCAAATAATTATATTAATATGCACATAAAACTATAGTTCCACAACCTTACTGTAAAAATACAAAACACGCAACCAACACATACAGATACACACCAAATCTTAACGTGATCAATAACACATATTATTATACCCAGAGTACTTATAAAATATGAGTGTTTATTTAGTTAATGTTTTTGAGCTAGCTATTAGGAACACGAGACTCAGACTACTGTAAATTTACGACTGTGCTGGAGGAAGAAGCGCCAATTAGTGGCAACAACGACAGCCCAGCATTGCCAAATTTGATATAATAATAATAATAATAATAATAATAATATTTAGCACCGCGTCTTACTACCCGTTCGGATTATACGCTTAAGTACTAATTACTCTAATGGATTAGGAATTTGGAGGGTTGAATCTAGAGGAAGTGAACCCGCATTTGCGTGGAGGGAGAGTGGAAAACCATTTAGGAAAAACCACCCCCAGTTCACCCGACCGAGATTCGAACCTCGATCTCCCCGTCCTCGGCGGTCGAGCTCAACACAATTGGCGCGTTAGCCAACTACGCCACCGAGGCGGGTAATTTGATATAGATTCGAAAGAAGACTAATCACGGAAAACAAAAGAATGACAACGCTGTTGCTCAATAGTAAGCATGCAGTTCCCTCAGCAATGAAATGAGTTGTAGAGGGGAGGTGAGGCGCATGCATGCCTTCCTCACCTCCCCTCCCCAGCCCACACTTACAGCTGACTTTGCATACGGACTAGAAAACGCCACAAACTATATTCATGCTGGGTGCGCCACGCTTACAGTAATTTTGTAAACATGGCATGCATTGCATTTCCTTTGTTTTAGTTATTAAATTAATTTGTTTATACAACTATTTGTAATTTCACTTTATAGTGGTATAGAGTTATTTTATTTAGAAGAGTGAGATATGCCTATTGAAAGTTATAGTTGTGTTATGCATTGTGTTAGAGAAAGTATATGGGTCTTAGTTAAACTTTGAAGTCTCCGTACTCCGGGCTTTTTCCAACCTCCTAACCCTGAAATTATGAAGTGGTTACTTTCAAAATTTAACTACAAAACATACATGAAATATCACATTTTTCAACATGAAATTTCAAAATTTACCGGACCTCCGTTTCATAAGTCCTGCCTGGATTCTGAGGTCAGAATTCTCCACTGTTGTAGGTTTCTTACGTGACACCCGCCTCGGTGGCGTAGTTGGCTAACGCGCTAGTCGTGTTGAGCTCGACTCCCGAGGACGGGGCCATCGAGGTTCGAATCTCGGTCGGGTGAACTGGGGGGGGGGGGTTTCCTAAATGGTATTCCACTCTCCCTCCACGCAAATGCGGGTTCACTTCCTCTAAATTCAACCTTCACAATTCCTATTCCATTAGCGTAATTAGTACTTAAGCGTTTAACCCGAACGGGTAGTATGACGCGGTGCTAAATAATAATAATAATAATAATAATCTTACGTGATCGACTTAAAATTGGTATGAGATCGAACGGTCAATCACGATTGACCTGTTACCAACCCCTGCTGTACACTGTTTATTCATATTAATATAGTTATAATGGCAACTCTGCAAAGTTTGTGCTATTTTGGCCACCTCTATTCTTACTTTCTGTATCTGTAGCTATGAATATTATTCGTTCGTTGGTTTGATTACTAGTTAAACGGCAGTCATTTATTGATTAAATACACTGTTTTACACCATGTCAATGCGTGTGTGATTTCGTTTCATGGCTTATTGATCCTAATAGGTTTTGGGCCCAGAAAGTATCAGTGCTTAGAATTATTTGTAATTGCATGATTCGAGAAAAACAGTGTCCCGGTGACCATCTGTTTTGATCAAGTTCAACATAGTGGTAGCGTCAGTATTATATACGCATCCAGGATTAAAGCGTATTGTTGGTAGTGGTTTCGAAAACTGGTTGTATCATCTGGAGAGGCTTTTGTAAAGAAATGTCTGTTAAAAATGTTAACTGTTGATCTACTGGATGCATTGGTGGATACAAAAGTTAAAAACAGCTTTTTGATTAAATATTCTAAGGCCAAGTATTTATTGTACAATTCGTGGCTAGTAAACGTTTTGGAGAAAATAAAAAATGCAGGTACCGCTAAAGAAATTATAACCTTTATGAGTCGACATATGTTAAAATGTGCATAATGAATCGTATTGAACTTCAGAAAAATGAAGAAATATGTATTTTGTATGCAAATCAAGCTTGAATGAGTTTATCATCAAATTTGATAAAACGTGGATGAATTGATTAATTCTGGAGGTACTGTTGAAGAACAAGAGTATATTACTCAACTGCTGGCAGCTATGCCTGAGCGATATTTACGAGTTGTGGCGCCTATTAACATTTTATTTACGTCTAATACAAGTCAGTTACTTTAGACTTTGTAAAAAATAAGTTATCAAAAGATGAACTTATTTTTAAAATTCGTAGCTCAAGTGTTTCAAGTACTTTTATCGGTTATAAAAACAAGTTTAAAAAGGATCGTGCAAATATGTTTGGTCAATGGAAAGATAATTCGTAGAAACCAATAGGGCGATGCAACCTAAATTATTTGTGGGTAAGTGTAGTCAGAAAGAACACACACATTCTCAATGTCCAAATAGAACCATTTTGCCGCAACGAAGTTTGCACAGGACCCCATGTCTGCTAAGGGTGGGCCTGACCACATATTCCACTTCACTTAAAGATAGTGTAACTGACTGTTGCTTCCTGCTTACCCAGTTGTAGTTCCTCCTTGTAAAGAAAAACAATACCCTGTGTTTGATTTCTGTCGATTTGGTCTCTATCCAAATCAGCATTTGCATATCCAATGAGTTGGTTCAACTCTTGTTTGGTAGACCCTCCAAGTTTCAGTTTATTGTCTTTTGTGGTCTTTAAGCTAGGAAATATTTGTTACACTTCTGTCCAATCACTTTGCAGTGGTTCCTGCACTGTGTGCGCTAATATGGACGTGATGACTGCAATGTATGGTCTCCTGTGCGTGGCCAAATATAATAGTGACCCTATCGCCCTTCTATAGGTGTCGTTTGACCGCATCGGTTTCTCTATTTCCCTTTTTTTTCCAGTAACCAAGATCCATTGGAATGTTTTATAATCTGATGTCTCCTTCATTTTCACTTCACTGTAGTTAGTCTGATATGCGTAGAAAATAAGATGTTCATCACGTTCAAACTGAATTCGAGGTGGTGTTTCATTCTCCGAGATTCTTTACTAGAACTTGTTTTGGTAGACTACACTCTAAATTATTCAGTGGCAAATTTATTACACTGTTATATCCTCCACATAAATGAGTAGGTAAACCCAATCCTGGTTTACTTGCCTTTGTGTACAAGCATGGGTCATTGACACTTCTCCTAAAACCATCTTTGTCAAGAACATTGTTTAATTTCTTGTTCCATTCTCTAGCATATTGCTTAAGCCCATAAATGATCTTATTGAGTTTACAAACACAATTATCTTCACCATTTGTTTATCCTTTTGGTGGTCACACATACACTTCATGTTCCAAGTCACCATTGAGACATGCTGTCTGATGTCATAATGATGTACCTTCATTTTTCTTTTCCCAGCGATTGTAAGTAGTCTTCTGAGCGTAAATCTGTTTTGCCACTGGTGCAAATACTTGATCGTAGTCACAGTCATACTTTTGTGGAAACTTTGTGCCACAAGACGAGCTTTGAAAGGTTCACTTTGCTCTGGTTATCACGCTCCAGTTTGTACACCCACTTGCTTCCAACTACTGTCTTATCTGGAGATAGGCAGGTGAGCCCCCCATGTGTTTTTGTTTTTTTGTGGATTCAATTTATTCATCCAGTCCTTTATTCCACTGAGATGCGTCAATACTATTCACTACCACTTTTATGGATTTGGGTTCTACAATAGGTATGGTTACCTTGTTTACCATTTCCAGTAGCCTTATAGGAGGCATCTTTTGTTAGCTCACTGTAGACGTCTTGTTAATGATTGTTCCTCTCGACGACGTTATCTTCTTCTTCAGTCATTAATATTATGGTAGATTTGTTGGATTTTTCTGACTCTAGTACAATCACTGCAGAATCTTTATCTTTTTCATCCTTTGTCGCCCAGCATTGAACTGGGTGTTCATTTGTAATTTTGATTTCGTACTCCATGCTTCGTCTCTTTCTGACCCATAGACTTTATTCTCAATTAATTTTACATCACGGCTGACTCGTATTACATTACTATCAACGTCGAATAATCTGTATGCCTTAGAACCTTCCGCATAGCCAACAAATATAATTTTTATTGCCTTGTCATCAAGTTTCTGTCGCTTTTCCCTATGTGTTTTCACACATACTCTACTGCCGAATGTCCTAATATACTGCAAGTTTGGCTTTCTTCCGCACCATCTTTAATATGGAGTGACCACACTAGCTTTAGTAGGAAGTTTGTTCTGCAAATGATTTGCGTTATGTACTGCCTCACCCCAAAATTGATTTAAGAGTTGTGTATCAATTAGCATGCAACGTGTCATCTCCAATAACGGTCATTCTTCCTTTCAGAAGTTCCGTTCTTCTCAGGAGTATATGGAGCTGTTGTTTCCTTGCGGATCCCTTCCTTCTCCATGAAGTTCTTATGGTCCACTTATGTATTCTACTCCTCTGTCCGATCAAATATTATTTGATGTTTTGCCAAATTGAGTTTTCATTTGACTGACGAATTCCTTGAATTTGTCAGTTACTTTAGACTTGTGGTCCAACAAATAGATGGCTGTGTAACGGCTGTAATCATCCGTGGTGGTTAAGATTTATCTTTTCTTGTCTAGTGTAATCGTCTGCATGGGTCCGCATGAATACATGTAATTATTTCTGATGTCTTAGTTTGAGATTGATTAGGAAATGGATTTCTTGACATTTTCCCTTTGATATAGCCTTCACAGGTTTAATTAAGTCCGCAGTTTTCAATAAATATCCCAGTTGCTAGCTGTTTACTCACTATATACTGGATTTCTTGGAGTTCTCTATCCCTAGAGGCTTGTGCAATTTGTGTAGGCACTCTTTTCTTTGGCTACAAACTATGTTCCCCTGCTACACATCCTAGAGTTTTTAGAGATGATAATTGATTATAATATTTGCTACTGTTTTTGCCTATGCATAGTTTTACATTTATTTGCTTGAAAATATACGGACGTGCCCATTTCTGTTAATCTCTCTACTGACAACAAATTGCCTTTAAGTTATGATATACCTGTATACATCACATTCGTAATTGAAATATTCTGTGTTTTGTTTGTCTCGTTATCACAACACATTAAACCCTTATCCATTCCTTTGGAGGTCAAAGTTTTCCCATCGGTGACGAGCACCTTTTCTCTCACATCCAGATTTAGTTCATTAAAGAATTATCTCTTGTTGCACATGTGATTGGTAGCGCTAGAATCTACATAACACGCATTGGTATCACTTTTCAAATTAACAGTGAAACAAATAGTATGGGAATATATATATGTTTATCTGGCCTAGCCTTATTAGCTACGTTAAACTTATGCCTTAGATTATTTTCCTTCCAAGCTAAATATTTATGACACTCGCTCTTAATGTGCCCTTGTTTTTGCAAAAGAAACCATTCACTTACGATTGCACTGATTTTACCTTAGGCTTACATACCTTTAAAGCCTTTTCCATGTCTTGGTCAGTATTACACAACTGTTTAGGCCTTCTCATACATTCATCTAAGTGCTTATTTTTCACTAAGTCACGTGTTAAATATGCTTCAGGTCATTTAAAATCTTCCGTTATATTAATATACTTTTCCATATCACCATCTTCCGATAACCTTAAACTATACAGTTTATTCAGTAGGTTCACTTTATTAGATAATGTCAATAGTTGGTGATATTACTGCAATGCTTCCCATGACGCTTTTGTTGCTGTGTGTTTACGAACTGAAACAAACTGACTGTCTTCTAATAAAAGCCTGATCGTGGCGCGTGCTTTACCGTTCTTTGTTAACCAATCTGCACTCGGTTCAATAGGTATTTCACCATGCAATATGCCCCACATTTCTTCTTTTAACAGAATGAAAAATGTAATATTCCTCCTCTATTTTCAATAATATAGACAATCATAGTCAATCATTCCAAAACAAATAAAATTCGTGAATAATAAACAAGTATAGTTACAAGAAGTAATTTCAAACATTAATATGAATACAGAAGATAGTTAGTTTCGTCTGCTTGTATACTAGCGTTTAATTGTCTATATCCTCTCCTCCATTGATCTCTATACTATAACTGGATGGACATCTGTGGCTGAAATTTTCGAGCTGTCGTCTGCATACCATTGGGTAAGAGAGAAGGAAACTTTCGGGTATCTCTTTCTCTCTTTCACCCATACAAGGCAATGTGGCATTTTGACATCGTTCATTAATTTGATTGATTATATGAAATACATCAATGTGAGAGTGGTTAAATTAAATATATATGTTAGTTAAAGATTTGAAGAGCATATAAAAGTTCAAAACAGGTTAGTTTTTTCTTTAAATAAGTTGATGTAGCCTAATATGTACGATGATTTTTTAAGGAAGCTTACTTTTAAGGCTTTATCTCGTACCAGAATCCTTCCCTATATTTGTGTATAGTTAGGATAAAAGACCTTCCAGAAGGAAATTTCTACTTCTGTTCTAAATTGCCGTTCATCCTACCAAAATATTATATATGATAGTATTCTGGTACGAAATAAAGCCTTACAGATTGGAATTATTACAAAAATCCGGGTTTATAAGATACTGTACTTCCTACAAGCCAATAACCTAAATTATCATTTGAACGTAAGACTTCTACACAAAGTGTGTCATTCAAACAAATGTAATACAGTTTTTAGCTAACTTGTTTCATTATAGTTACCGAAATGTCAACATAATATGGTTTCTGAAAGATATGAGCCAACTTAAAAAAACAAGTATTATTACAATAATACTTTCCACAAGCCTATAACCTAAGTGATAGTTTGAATGCATGGCAACTATTCAAAGTTTGTCATTCAAACAAATGTAATCAATTTTTAAGATACCTTGTTCATTATATTTATCGAACTTTCAATAAAATATGGTTTCTGAAACCAATATACACGCTAATAACCAACTTTAAATAAAGTGTTGTCGTGGCAGACTGTAAACAACATTGATGATAACTACATAAAAATTGAAATATCTAAGGTTTTATTCGTATTTGTACAGTATTACCTGTAAAACTGGATTGTATATCCTTTAATGTAAATGTTTATTCAGGAAAGTATGGTATAATACTTCACTATTTTCAAACAATAACACTTTTATTCATCAGAGACATGTTTTCGCATAAGAACATTTAAAGAAACCGTTAAATCTTTCCCCCCCTCAGTGAAGCAGACGATACGTTTGAGCGTCACGCTTTTGTCCTTGGAATGTGCAAGTGTATGTCCATTCAGTTATACTATAGAGATCAATGCTCTCCTCACATTCTCATTGGCTGTTACGTCTCAAGTCCAATGATTATCTATACTACACACCATGCATAACGTATTAGAAATCAAAGTTAAATAAACTTGTTGCATTGTACATTGTACACTATTCACTAGGTATCGATTATAAACGCTATGGTTGAAAATAATATATTTCAACTTCTAGCGTACTATAAGCTGTACTTTATTCTCTACTACGCCTATTAGTAATGCGTTATGGATAAATAGAATATAAACCTAGCCTGAACTAAGAATCTTATCCAAAATATCATGAATAGGCTAAAAATCGTGATATTGTCTAGAGTGATACAAAGTTACTTAGATGTGTATGTTATCTACAAAAGATTATGCGTTTTTAACTATAAGAAGCATTATTTATGTTAGTGATTTTTTTTAAATAGTGGCCACTCGGTTTTATCTATTGTTGGTCAAGATAAGAAAAATACGAAAATGTAGTGCAAATTTCACACCATAATGGCTATCGTGACTAAACATGTATTGAAATTGACTCGACAGGCCCTCCAATAATGTGATCTGTGGACACTGGACAGGATTTTGTGGATTATAGTCTGAGGATATTAGCAAGTTTGTTTTACTATCATAAATAATTTAATGATGTATTTATAATATTGTATTCCTTTTATATATTATAGGAATCAATAGAAAAACCAACCTTCGAGGTTATTGATTTAAAATAAAAAATATTCCAGAACAAAAAATTGTCTCCAATGCAAAACAAGAGAATTCAAATAAAACTTTAGAGAGAAGATAAAAAGATAATATTCTTGTAAAATGGGTGGATTGGATGGACTTCAAAACATCAACCCCAAGCTCTATAAAAAGTCTGATGAGAGACAAGTTAATGAAAAAGAAAGAGATGAATCTGTTGTTGATGAATTTGATTCCAGAGAAGTGTTTGGTGAGTAGGCTTAACATAGTTTTTTTTATCTGCACACAAATTTGGGTAGTTTGGCCTCAAATTCGTGAGGTACCTAGTGCTTAAAACTTTACCCCAAGTCATAACAAATAATGCTCTAACAATTTATACTTCATATTCTCTAAATTGAAAAACATGGTGGTGACAGACAGGGAAAACCTGTAAAAGTCAGGGAATTCTTTGATGTCATAGTAAACAGAAAAATGTCAGGGAATTTAATGCTTGACCAATTCTGCACCTAAACATTTAAACAAAAGTGAAAGTGTTTCTCGAGTTAACAAAGTGCATTGCCTAGTGACTAGTGCCCTCTAGATATTTTATTCTAACATGAGATGGTTGTACAGGGTTTGTGTTAAAACACATTTACACAGTGACACTAATGATACCTAATTAAATACTAAAACATGAACGTTCAAGAATGTTGATATTTGGTAGGCCTACCTATTTTAGGATTTTTTGAGAATATGTGATCAATGTAAATTGAACAAAAAAAATCCAATTTTTTGACCACTGAGCTATCCAGGAATCAGCCTGTGCCCAGGGTCATTTGTTACTAATATTTTAGGGAAGAGTCAGTGATTGACGTGCATAAATCGTTAGCTACATGTGAATGATCAATTAAGAATCACGAGCTTTCAGATAACTCGATCACCTTTGACTCGAGAAGGCTGTATGCTGCCAATAGTAAATTACAACTGTATGATGAATTAAACATCCAAGCTATTATATTTATTAACTACACTTATAACTTTGCATCTAAGTATAATATTTTCTAAATTGAAAAATGATACAAATATAATAGTTTGGCTATTTAATCCATCATGATATGCGCATTTATACTATTGGTATCAAAAAGCCAACTACCGAGTTGATGGTGGCTGCATTGTCTGATAGCTCATGATCTTAATTGATCACACATTTATACAGTAGCCCCATGGCTTCTTTGGTGCTGACTGACAGTTCACAGCCGACCTCTGACAGTCAATATTTAGGTATATACCTAAATTTTGACTGTCAGAAGTGACAGCTGCTAAACACATGTTTTTTGCAGATCATATGGTTAAGCGTAGGGATACATAATTTGATCTGGTAGCTTTTCAAAGCCGTCAGCTGTCAGTCAGCACCAAAGAAGTCATGGGGCTACTTTAGCTGACAGTTCCCCCACGTTCATCACAGACTCTGCCTTAAAATGTGGGTTAAGAATAACCATGGGCACGGAACGACTAGTAAGAGCATCGGTGTACTTAGCCTCATGTACCGAGTTCGATTCCCGTGTCTATGTTTCATTTTTCAATTTAGATCCGGCTATAACCATAGTTAGTAAAATTAAAAGCTTGGCTATTTAATCCATCATATCTCTACTTCAGTTTAACATCTCCATTATTTTCTCCAGTTTTCAGCAAACCTTGTACGCTACATTTTAACCCCTCAACTATTTACATGATGTTAAACATCCAACTTTTTATATATTATTTGTTGAAAAATATCTATTTTTCACAACACTTACATAGATACAGCCATTAGCCAGGTGAGTAGGGCCTAAACATATATTTAATGTAACCAGAACTTGCATCGGTGCTATTATGGTCTAACATATTACCCTCGTGTTGGACCAGTTTGCCGATGATGGGGAGATCAGAGGTTCAAATCCCAATTGGATATACTGGGGGAGTTTTTTCCTAAAATATCTCTCACTCTTCCTCCAGACAAATACATTCCTCACTTCTATCCTACTAGCATTAATGTAAGTGTAGGCTATACCCTGAACAGGTTAAAAAATGAGGTGAATTTCATTTTGCCAGTACTTTCCAAACAAATGTTGGGGCATTTCCTTCAAGTTCATCTTAATGATAGTAACTTTATGTAAATAGTAATTCTACATCTAAAATATCCATGCGAGACTACTTTATGTAATTATTTGACCAACTTATTGCCTACACTTTCCTTTATTTCAGATCTGATAAGAGAAATAAATGATCCAGAACATCCCTTGACCTTGGAGCAGTTGAATGTTGTTGAAGAGAATCTAATCATGGTAAGGATATATATTTGTATATACAAGCTTTATTTATATGGGGGGGGAAAACCTTCTAGAAGGAATACAATAATGTTAAGCTAACCTAAGTGTATAGCCTACCAATAAAGTTAAGGAAAGTTGAAATAATAGTGCAGAAATCTTACCACTGAACCTTATCTGACAACTATAACAGTTACTAGATGTTTTGTATTCCGATAATGCAAGTGCTGCTCCTTGTGTCCAGGTGGACAATGAACACAACACCATCACAGTCCAGTTCACCCCCACCATCCCTCACTGCAGCATGGCCTCTCTGATTGGACTGGCGATACGCGTGCAGCTACTGCGCGTCTTACCCTCCAGGTTCAAGGTGAATGTCAGGATAACACCTGGCACGCATGCCTCCGAGCGTGAAGTTAACAAACAACTTGCAGACAAAGAGCGCGTGGCAGCGGCACTAGAAAACCTCAACCTTGTGGAAGTGATCAACCAGTGCATAGCAGGGCAGTTCGAGTTTTAAAAATATATTCTTTGCTTTTGACATTTTCACTCTATAGTTTATTGAATTTCCTTGCGACAGTTCTCTACTTTTTTTTACCTCCAGACTGAGGAAATTATTTTAGTATTCTCTTATTTTAATGAACACTAAGACAAGTTTGGAGTTAGCAGCAAAAAATTGTTGAAATGTTAATAGCATTTATTGCAAGGGGGGATTTTCATACTTGACAGTTTAATTTCAATGGTGGACCTTGCCACATTTACCAAGCAACTTGAGTCAACACCTGATGGACAAACTGGCAATACAAGGCAAACTAGCTTTGTAAGTAATGTTAAGCAAACCTGAAATTGTGTTTGAAGATTAGCCATGTTGTGGCTTTTTCATTGTAAAAATAGCCTAAGTTGTTTTCACTAAAAATACTTTAATCTTATATATTGTTTAATATACATGCTGTCAATATTCTGGTGGTGTTTGCATTAGAGTCTGTCTCAGACCCTGTATAACACCTAACTCAACTTGGACGCGACATCACATCGTAGTGGGGTTTACTAGTTTAAAAAACAGTGCAGTTGAGACCAGTGAAACCGTTTCACTAATGCCAAATGAAGAATACAGAAAACCACACTTTTATTCATATCCTGGTTGTATCATAATCTTGCATCTGAGAATGTCCTCATGTAGGATAGCCTAATATAAAAAGAGCTTTTGATGTTTACAAACAAACCCAATTTCAAATATATAAATAGTGTAAACAAAGGAAAAATGGTGCCAAACAGCTATATTATCTTAGGTATTGAAAGGAAGATAGAAGGACAAGACCTACACTCTTCATCATCATCATCATGAACTGTTTCCAGCCTGTGGCCGTGTCTGTTTAGTAAAATGCCTCCATCTCCCTCTGTCCCTCCTTTCAAACACTTGCTCAGTCCTGAGTATAGAGTAGACAAGTTAAAGAGTAGTATGTATACAAACGTGCTTCAGCCAGTGGTGGCGGAACCTTTATGAGTGGAGAGGTGAAGTTAGCAAAAAACTTTATTTAAAAAAGCTCCCCCTTTAGTCGCGGAGATACTACCAGGAAATTGTCTGAAAATTGGATCATGGCCTAGAACCCATTTGGAGTGCTCGTGTTTTTTTTTAATGTTTAGACCCCCTCTACAAGATATTAGGAGTGGTCTTCCCCCATACATTTTTTTTAATCTGGATACCCAGAGAAGATATTTAGAGTCCTCAGCCAGAAACTTTCTGAAAATTAGATGCCTCAAGAAGTTATTTAGAGTGGTCTTCACCTGAAAATTTTTAGAGTATTAAATACATCTATAAGCTATTAGACATCTGTGAAGCAGATATTTTGAGTTCAAATTAAACTAAATATTATTTGCAAATTTCAAAAAATCATCAAAACAAATCATGTCCTATTTAAATATGCTAAAGCTATTATGTAAAAAAGTTACACATTAAAAAATAAATGGTACGAAACTCCGCATGGACTTTCTCGCTCTATTGTTGGAGATATTTACTCTAACTTGTTATATATGTAAAACGAAATAATATACACTAGCAAACCCAAGCATAAATTGCACTATAGGCCTACTTGTGTAAAACATTTTTTGAGTCCCAGTTATAAATTTTAT
The DNA here is from genome assembly GCA_033556935.1 of Timema podura. Taxonomy (NCBI): domain Eukaryota; kingdom Metazoa; phylum Arthropoda; class Insecta; order Phasmatodea; family Timematidae; genus Timema; species Timema podura. Next base: position 50,348,294 of record JAVRXN010000005.1, read on the forward strand.
AATTTTATTTTTATATAGTTAATGTCCTCATTTGTATGTTTTGACCAATAAAAAAAGATAGATAATGGGTCCACAAGGGTCAACACTTCATATTAAAATTTTGACTTCCTGTTAAAATTTTCAACATTTTATTAGGTGTTGCACATCTTCAGGTCATCGCATTGCTATTAAATTCCTCATTTATAAATTTTGACCAATAAAAAAATGTAAATATTGACTATTGAGTCTAAAATGAAAGAGATAGGAGAAATGTTTGTACAACAATGATCTAAGAGGTTAAAGGAAAAATAACATAAACTTTTTGAGAGACTTACTTATATTTAATTATTCTATGGCATTGGAGAATTATTGCGTTAAGACTTAAGTAGTATATGTTTACAACTAAAGCTCACAAAATTTTATTAATATATTTGCCAATATCTTAGAAACTTTTGGGTTTATAAAAATATATTTCATATAAAAGTTTTTTTATTTCTAATAGTACTACAATTTTGCAGTGATAAGTTATTTAGTATCTCAAATAGTTATGGAGATACGGAAATTTCAGCTTCTGTAAAGTACCCTAAAATTCATTTCTTGGGAAAATTAAAATAGCCAGTTTATTTATAATCTTAATCAACGCCTATATATGAATTTTAATCAAAACACAGACAGACGGCGTTGCAAAGAACACTTTTTAGCGTTCGGGGGGTCATGAGACATCGACATCCATCAACATTTCAGGTTAGATTTTTTTTACGGTCACAATACTTTACCTTTAGTGTCCGAAAAGTTAATATATATATTTGCGTATAGCTTGAAAGTTATTGGTTTTATACAAATATTTTTTGAATAAAATGTTTGTATTATAAATGAATCTACATATTTGTAATGATAAGTAATTTCCTATCTCAAATAGTTTCGGAGATATGATAGAAAATGAGAATTTACGCATCAGATCAAAGCCCTTAGTCATTTTGCCGAAATATTGAGAGTAGCCATTTTATTTGGAATATTTATAAATGTTTTGAAATGAAATTTAATCAAAATCGTTAAAAGCCGATTTTGAGAAAATTGACTTTTTCTCTTTTTGCTCTTCAGTAAACTACCCTTAATTTTAGGGTTGGATATTCAATTCCAAAAACCCCTCGGTGCAACCCTAAAAAAACCCTAGATACCAAGTTTTAGCTCGATCGGTAAAATAGTTTAGGCTCTAGTACGAGGTACAAACAGATGGAAATTCAAAAACAATTTTTTCAGATTTGGGTGGTCATGAAATGTCGAGAATCATCAAAATCTCGAGTTTGATTTTTTTGACGATCACCATACTTTCTTTACCTGTAAGATTGCGAGAAAGTAAAACTTGGTTTTGGACTACCCATTTCAATATTATCTCCAGTCCTCAACGTTAACACATTTGCTACGCATTATCAATAGGTGCAACTATAGGCCATGCGAAAGTTTTATAAAGGTTATTTTTGGCAACAAAAAAAAAGTGTGCCTTATTTTTGGATAATTAATAACATGGTTCATACAGAAACTAAGAGAAATTTTTCAAGGACAATTCCAGGTCATTTCACATTTTCAAGGACAACATTTTTGTGTTAATCACTTGTTGCAATGGATAAATAAGTGAGCACTGTATCTATAGGAACGCATGTACATCCTATAGTAACTAATTAACAATGCAGTTTCCCAAATCCCCTACATCATCTCCAATATTCCACACAATTTTTTACACTAATGACTATTTAAGTTTTAGTTTTCAATGTTAGATATTACAACTTAGTATGCAAAATCAAAGTCCAACTTAATTTGATGCACTTTTGTTAAGTTTTCCAATTTCTTCATTCAACTTTGCAACTTTGGCCGTTGATTCATATGATTCTTTCTTATTTGTGTTTGACTTTGAAAAAGAGAAATTATTCCTTTTCAGAGCAAGTAATACCATTGTACTGGTTTCTTTGTTCATTATATCAATTGTGCACACTACATGCGCCAATATCAATGAGCAGTGGATATTCTGGATATTCGTCTTTCCTTTGGCGCCCAATTAACCTCCCACAGGCAGTCAGATGGAAATATTGCAGGGAAAAAAATCAAGCTCCCTAATATAAATTCCAGGACAAATTAAGATATTTTGGGAATTCCAGGACATTTCCAGTACTGTAAAAAGTTGGTCAAAATTCCAGGACGCGTATGAACCCTGAATAAGCATTTACTTTACCTTACAAGAAATTATTAAAAATATATTAACATCTTTTTTGCACATTATGGGATTTTGCAACAGCCTAAAACCTAATCAATTTTTTTTCTAGTTTGGTTTGATTTATCAAATAATATAAAATTTAAATCAATATCTATATTATCGAAGCTTCATACTATAAACTACTAGAGAAATACTTACCAAGACTTTTTGGAAATGCTCTTTTTGATTTATAAGATATGTTGGCAGCTGCGATGCTAAAAATGTCGAGCAAAGTAATTATTTTGGAAATTTAATATAAAATTGAATTTAAGATCATTTATAGCCTATTTTGGCCATACCTTTGGATCATCAACTGTTTCCAGCCTGTGGCCGGGTCACTCTAGTAAAATGTCTCCACTATTCTTCTCTCATTTGTATAGTGGCTTTTATCTGCTTCCTCCATCTCTTTATTGATCTCCCTTGCAGTATTTTCCCCTTCATACTTCAACTTCTTAAATATTAAAAAACACAAATAACTTGTATTGATTTTATTATTAAATATTCAACAAGACATGTACACATAAAATTCAATGTTGATGTTATCATCGGTCCTTTGGGCTGTTACCAGAAACCAGAGTAAACAAGTAAAGACACACTCAGAAGAAACTACACACACTATATACAACGCTGCGGACCAATAGCAAAATGCTCTCATCCATTCTGGATCAAGCGCCTGCCCTTAATTTTTTTGTACTACCCTTTTGGGTTATAAGATCATGTACTCAATATACTAATTGGTTAGAGGCAGGGAAAGTTGAATTTTGAGGAAGTGTATCTGCACTTGCATAGAGAGAGTACGAAACCTTTTAGGAAAAACCACCCTCAGTACACCCGACCAGAATCGAACCACAATCTCCCCGTCATCTGCAGTCTAGTCTATTGCGAGAGAAGCACGTCAGACCATGTGGACGATGAAGAGGGTCTGATCTTAATAAAAGATTGAAAGTTAAGCTTAGGAAAATAATGCGCCAGTGAGGGTCTTCTAATACAACACTTTCAAAAGCAAAAGTGATACTCTGTGTATCTAAATAGTTACCCTTATCAACAGGCAAACAGACTCTTTTAGTTTGCAAGTGCCGGGAAAGTCAACGTTCAGATCCCAGTAAAGTGTACTGAGGGTGGTTTTTTATAGACGATAGAGCTTTGCGAGTATTCATATTTCAAGCTTCAAGCTGAGCTTTATATAAATACTCCAGCTCAGGTTCAAAATCTCAAGCTCTTTACCTTGTGTTGTGTGTCTGACGAATGACTCAATGTTTACTTTTCTCTCTCTACTTGTTTGGATGTGGTTTGTGAAATGAGGAGCGTGGCAGTGGAGAGGGAGGAAGAGGGTATTGTGCAGCTTCCTATTGAAATGTCAAGGTCAGCAACAAAGTAAAGTGGCGTTGATTGGAGGAGAGAATGAGGTTTATATAAAGACATCTCTTCATAGGGCTGTTAGAACACAACTAGGTAAGGGCTAGAATTTATCATGTACACTTTAATGCAATATCCTACTACATACATCATTAATGTTTAACTTCTCTCTCTCTCTCTCTCTCTCTGGTAAGAGGTCAGCATCAACTGAATAGCTACACTCCAGATGGACAATGGCCCTGGAGTTTCATGAAGAGCTCGCTCAAGATCAACTTGAATGATAAAAATTTGAGCTCACAGACCTTTACTAGATGGTTTCTCTCTCTCCCTTCACACAAATGAGGGCACATTTCCTCCAAATCCAGCCATATCAGAGTGTAATTAGTACATAATGCGTATAACATAACCAAAAAGTTTATGTGAGTTGAAGACTGGCGCTCCAACTAGAATGTAAATGAGCACCCTGAAGTGCACCTAGTCCTCAGTCCCTGTTCTTGGCACTGACAATAGGATCCTTGCCAGCCGCAGTGGGCCGGGTGGGGTCGTACTTGTACGTCTTCTGTATGGGGCCCCTCCCTGCCCTCTGGAACTTTATCTCGTCCACTCGCTGTCTGTCCTCCAGCTCTTTTGTGATCTTCATGTTGGTCCACGCTGGGTATCACACACAATCAACATCAGTTATAATTATTTACCTGTATTTTTGTTGTTGGTTTATCTAAAAGGCACTTTATAACACAATATCAAAACCAATTACCAGTCATTTAACCTGAGGAAGTCAAGAGAGTTGCCTTAAACCCACTATTTATGAATGTGAATCTTTATTTTTACCTATGAATCCTGAATTCAAATTTTGTAAACAAAATTAATATAAGAGAAAATAAGAACATATTAGAATAAAAAATAGAAATGTTAACTAAATGTTAACATCCATTCATTCATTTGGGGGACTGATCCACCAATTAGCAGTATTAGAACAATAAAACAAATTCCAAATAAGAATTAAAAAATAAATTATTTTAAATAATTGTGATTTTGTAATTTTCTTAAATATACAAGATTCGAGGGTCTCTTCCCTAGGTAGCGCAAATTTAGTTTTAATATTTGTATAGTAAAAACTGTCACCAAGGACCAAACCCAAACTAAGCCCCCTTCAACCACTTGGATACAATAAGAGTGGTTGGAGGGGTGGGAGCTTCAATACTTCAACTTCACTTTGCCAATAAAAATAGTGACATCTAAAATACTCCAAAATTCAGAGAAATAGACAAGTGTGTTTGTTTATATCTAGGCCTAACCTAACTATCCTTTCAGGTTGGCTTCCTTCCCTATCACTTTACATTAACTTTACATTATTGTCGAGTGTTTCTACACTGTCTTGATTAAAAGTGAATACAATTGAAGTTTTAATAAGCTAATATTCACCCAAAATATGCTTCAGTAACTTAATTTACCATATAAGAAAATGTAAGAATCATAAACAATTAGAAATTTGAAGTGTTTCATATTGTTTATTATTCCTTAGTGTAATCGTGCATGATTACGTCTCCTGTTCCATTTCCATTCCTCTATCCGCATTGTACGAGCTCTCGTTAGACATTATTTTATTGAGAAATTTACTTCAATTTAGTTTTTAATGTTTATAAAAGTTGATGCTCATACTTTACAATTTAAAAATAATATTTCTAGCAAAGAATATGAAATAGTAAGTACTTTTTTTAATATAAATGTGGTAAGTTTGGTTAAATATTGATTTTTAACAGGTTAACCAACATAATTCTATAACTAAATAGTAACAAAACTATAGCTAGTTTTGTAGCTAAGTGTATTAATTAATACAAATTTTAAATATCTTAAGTTTGAAAAGATTTAACATGATATGTTTTTGATATTATATTTTTAATTTAACATAAATTATTATTTTAGAAAGGGACCAGGTATAAATAGTAAAAAAAAAAATCATTCAATTATTTAGTAATCTTCTTAGCTATTTTTATTTTCATTGCTTTGTCATGGCAATACAAGCAAACAACTTCAATCAAGTGTAATTCAAAATGATGACAATATTAAATATATTTATGGGTCGAAAGTGGTTTTAAAGCTCTATTACATTGTTAATGAGAAAATTGAAATTAAATTTTAACAATTTGTTAAGTAACCGAATGATTTATAAGTGGAAATGCTGATATTATCTTAAATAAATAGACTATGCTTACTATTGCGTTTTAAAAATTGATTATTAAGTACATCAAGTAGAAGCTCGAAAATGACGAGCCTACAAAACTTTCGATTTCGATCTTGAGATCAAAATAAGAGTACTCGCAGAGCCCTAATATAATCATTATGCTTTGAATAGCATAAGAAGCTTCGAATACCTGACGAAGCCAAACATGGGTTCGAATCGAATACAAAGTTCACCAAGATTCGATTCGCTTCGAATTTTTTGAAGCTTCACCCACCCCTACTGTCATGTCACCTCATAGTTCACTTTGAACTAGTTCATTTAGCTGTTCTAAGCATAGTTCAACTACACATCTCTATTCTACATGTACTATGGGTAGTGACTTACAATCTTTGAGTCCAGTGACAAACCCTTTAGGTTTAACGGGCAGAGAATCTGCAGTGTGGGCCACTAAGGGTTCAATCTTGAAGTATTGCCTCACCGCAGGGATCCGCAGGAATGCTACCTGACCCAAGGAGATGAAGTTGGTCGACACCCAGTAGCAAAGGATAGCCTGACAACATTTACAACACAATCCTAATTATGTATTCAACCTAAGACACCAAGCCTCGTTAGCATGTAAAGGATTACTATTATCAATACTGTTATCAATATGTTTTTGTGACTAGTTTTGTGCGAGTCGACTTTTGAGAACACTTTTACACCTACGACGAGTAAAGCTTGGCATAAGTTAGGACCAGATGGGGAAAAAATTAGAAATTGAAGCTTTTAATTATTACTATACTGAATTCTACTATTTGCGTTAGGTCTCCTAAATTATGTTTTTAACTTTCAATACACACCTTTTTGAGATCACACACATATTTTTGCAATAACAAATATAACGTCAGTTAAAAAAAAGGTTATATTTGAAAAAACAGATGTTAAAAAATAATTGTGAAGAAGGTTTACAACAAAGTAGCTCTAAAACTTTAATTGAATTTGTTTTTTGGAATTTTATATTTTAACACTTTTTAACAGAGAGCATTTTCTTGTAATCAACTCAAAAATTAGTCAATTTTATTAAATCAATTCAAGATTTTAGGTTAAGCCTAATTCGAAAATGGTGCGCTTTTTATTCTTATTCTTCAGTTCTAAACCTTCCACATTCCCTCCAACTCGAAAGATTGAGCAGAAAAGGTATTTATTTTCTGCCAAAGGTGTGACAACGACAAAAACAGCCAGGGAGTGAGCCTGCTCCTGTGACGCAAACTCAAGAAGGCAGTAAAGTACAGATAGAACGGTTTGCAACAAGCAACCCAAACACAACTATTATATGAGTGAATCTGCACAAAGCAGATACTTTCAACTACAAGTCATTAACAGGAATGAGGAAAGTTTAATTTCAGAGGAAATGTACCAGCATTTGTGTGGTGGGAGGGTGTAGAAACCATTTAGGAAACATCACCCTCAGACTCTCAGAGCTCTCAAATCATCAGCAATCCAGCCTAACATGAGAGTGAAGGGAAACTCCAAATCACTACGAGGTTCAAAATGAATATCTAAATGGTATATATGTCATCTTAAGAGGTTATTATAATTCCAGAAAACATTTTCCTTCCCAATATGTCAAAGTGATGGTTTTTGCAAGTAAGTATATATCACCCCTGGGAAGTTGATGATGAAGGGCAGAATGCAGATGGGCAGTGCACGCAACACATAGCGCATAGTCTGCATGTTGGTGGAACCCAACCTCGCACTGTCTGTGCCCAGCTCGATGGTGAGGTACAATGTGGCGCTCGTTATGAGTGGTAACAGGTAGTACTGGTCTGGCACAGTCAGGTCCGTGAACCAGAACAGACCGCCGGTACGCATGCTCTCCACTGGTACGTTCGACATACCACGCAGACCCATGAAGAATGAGATGAACAGTGGAGCCTGAACACACAAACAGGACCACCAACAGCTTAAATCAAGCTGAGCCAAGCTTTGGAATTTCAAATCGTAATCTAAATTACAAAATCTTTGTTTCGGATTTAAGAACTTTTCAAAGCACGATATATGTTTCAGAACCAATATTGAGTTGATAAGCAAATATTCAAGTTTAATTTGAAATTTAACATTTTGATATGTATATATTATATTAGCATCAGTTTAGTTAAAATACACAAGATAATGTATCAAGCTCAACTGACCGGCAAGATTTGGGGGCGGTTCTCACCAATACATATATACATTTTGGTGAAGAGCTTTAAAACTTCAACTTATTCAACCTTATTATATAAAGTATTTTACATAGTCAGAAAGAATCTTAATTCAAAAGTGTTTCAAATGTTAAGTTTACCTGTGCCAAAGGAACCAACATATTTTTTAAGGGGTTCACTCCTTTCTCTTTCATAAACATGACTGTTTCTTGAGAATAGCGTGCCGCTGAAAATAAGAAGAGATGAATTAGTACAGTAATTAATATTATAATATTAACCGATTACAAAGAACTTAGATTTATTTTGAATAATTTATTTGTCTTGGATGAACTTTCAATTAATAATCTCATGTTGGTTATTTCGTTGTTGTGAGTGTGCTAACCAGTGGTTCATGTAACTTACCGTCGAGCTGGTTGCCTGACTGTCTAGCTTCGGTCATCTTCATCTGCAGTATCTGAAGCTGTGGGAGGTTATTGTTCATCTTGGCTGCGTTCCTCTGGGCCGCAATCACGAGGGGAAACATCAACACTCTGACCACGACCGTGCCTGCAAGGTGTTGAGGTATGGATAACACTTTCAAACATGATCACACTCACAACCGTGCCAGCAAGGTGTTGAGGTATGGATAACACTTTCAAACATGATCACACTCACAACTGTGACTGCAAGGTGTTGAGGTATGGATAACACTTTCAAACATGATCACACTCACAACCGTGCCTGCAAGGTGTTGAGGTATGGATAACACTTTCAAACATGATCACACTCACAACCGTGCCAGCAAGGTGTTGAGGTATGGATAACACTTTCAAACATGATCACTCTCACAACCGTGCCTGCAAGGTGTTGAGGTATGGATAACACTTTCAAACATGATCACTCTCACAACCGTGCCTGCAAGGTGTTGAGGTATGGATAACACTTTCAAACATGATCACACTCACAACCGTGCCAGCAAGGTGTTGAGGTATGGATAACACTTTCAAACATGATCACACTCACAACTGTGCCTGCAAGGTGTTGAGGTATGGATAACACTTTCAAACATGATCACTCTCATAACTGTGCCTGCAAGGTGTTGAGGTATGGATAACACTTTCAAACATGATCACACTCACAACCGTGCCAGCAAGGTGTTGAGGTATGGATAACACTTTCAAACATGATCACTCTCACAACCGTGACTGCAAGGTGTTGAGGTATGGATAACACTTTCAAACATGATCACTCTCATAACTGTGCCTGCAAGGTGTTGAGGTATGGATAACACTTTCAAACATGATCACACTCACAACCGTGCCAGCAAGGTGTTGAGGTATGGATAACACTTTCAAACATGATCACTCTCACAACCGTGACTGCAAGGTGTTGAGGTATGGATAACACTTTCAAACATGATCACACTCACAACTGTGCCTGCAAGGTGTTGAGGTATGGATAACACTTTCAAACATGATCACACTCACAACCGTGCCTGCAAGGTGTTGAGGTATGGATAACACTTTCAAACATGATCACTCTCACAACCGTGCCAGCAAGGTGTTGAGGTATGGATAACACTTTCAAACATGATCACTCTCACAACCGTGCCAGCAAGGTGTTGAGGTATGGATAACACTTTCAAACATGATCACTCTCACAACCGTGACTGCAAGGTGTTGAGGTATGGATAACACTTTCAAATATGATCACTCTCACAACCGTGCCTGCAAGGTGTTGAGGTATGGATAACACTTTCAAACATGATCACACTCACAACCGTGCCTGCAAGATGTTGAGGTATGGATAACACTTTCAAACATGATCACTCTCACAACCGTGCCTGCAAGATGTTGAGGTATGGATAACACTTTCAAACATGATCACTCTCACAACCGTGCCTGCAAGGTGTTGAGGTATGGATAACACTTTCAAACATGATCACTCTCATAACTGTGCCTGCAAGGTGTTGAGGTATGGATAACACTTTCAAACATGATCACACTCACAACCGTGCCTGCAAGGTGTTGAGGTATGGATAACACTTTCAAACATGATCACTCTCACAACCGTGCCAGCAAGGTGTTGAGGTATGGATAACACTTTCAAACATGATCACTCTCACAATCGTGCCAGCAAGGTGTTGAGGTATGGATAACACTTTCAAACATGATCACTCTCACAACCGTGCCTGCAAGGTGTTGAGGTATGGATAACACTTTCAAACATGATCACTCTCACAACCGTGCCTGCAAGGTGTTGAGGTATGGATAACACTTTCAAACATGATCACTCTCATAACTGTGCCTGCAAGGTGTTGAGGTATGGATAACACTTTCAAACATGATCACTCTCACAACCGTGCCTGCAAGGTGTTGAGGTATGGATAACACTTTCAAACATGATCACTCTCACAACCGTGCCTGCAAGGTGTTGAGGTATGGATAACACTTTCAAACATGATCACTCTCACAACCGTGCCAGCAAGGTGTTGAGGTATGGATAACACTTTCAAACATGATCACACTCACAACCGTGCCTGCAAGATGTTGAGGTATGGATAACACTTTCAAACATGATCACTCTCACAACCGTGCCTGCAAGGTGTTGAGGTATGGATAACACTTTCAAACATGATCACTCTCACAACCGTGCCTGCAAGATGTTGAGGTATGGATAACACTTTCAAACATGATCACTCTCACAACCGTGCCTGCAAGATGTTGAGGTATGGATAACACTTTCAAACATGATCACTCTCACAACCGTGCCAGCAAGATGTTGAGGTATGGATAACACTTTCAAACATGATCACTCTCACAACCGTGCCTGCAAGATGTTGAGGTATGGATAACACTTTCAAACATGATCACTCTCACAACCGTGCCTGCAAGGTGTTGAGGTATGGATAACACTTTCAAACATGATCACACTCACAACCGTGCCTGCAAGATGTTGAGGTATGGATAACACTTTCAAACATGATCACACTCACAACCGTGCCTGCAAGATGTTGAGGTATGGATAACACTTTCAAACATGATCACTCTCACAACCGTGCCTGCAAGATGTTGAGGTATGGATAACACTTTCAAACATGATCACACTCACAACCGTGCCTGCAAGATGTTGAGGTATGGATAACACTTTCAAACATGATCACACTCACAACCGTGCCTGCAAGATGTTGAGGTATGGATAACACTTTCAAACATGATCACACTCACAACCGTGCCTGCAAGATGTTGAGGTATGGATAACACTTTCAAACATGATCACTCTCACAACCGTGCCTGCAAGATGTTGAGGTATGGATAACACTTTCAAACATGATCACTCTCATAACTGTGCCTGCAAGATGTTGAGGTATGGATAACACTTTCAAACATGATCACTCTCATAACTGTGCCTGCAAGGTGTCAATGTAAATATAGCAACACTTCAAACTACTATCCCGCACCCCTGCATATTATATGTAGGCCTACCCATTTAAGTTATCGTCATACATTAACTATGGATGGAAGAGGGATGGGGAAGAAAGAATTTAGAGGAAGTGTACCTATATTTGGGTGGAAGGAGTAGGGTAGGCCTAATCATCTAGGAAAAACCACTCAACCCAGATTTTAGCCCTAACTTCACCCCTCGTTCCCCTATACTCCACCTCTACCAGGAATTTAGTTCAACAAGGATGTGACACGTGTAGGCGATGTGACTGCCAATCTGGATAGGCCTATTTAAAAAAATCATACATCCCAAAAATTAGTCCTAAGATTACAATAAGGTAATCTTTTGAACAAATTTATTTGTGGTTAAGGGGTAGGCTATTATTTTAATACCTTGTGATTAAAACACAAAATGACTAGAGTTGTTACACACCTAAAGCAATGGACGCCCACCAAGGCAGATCTAGGCCAATGTGGAGGTACTCCATACAGTTCTGAACAATCCCAACAGGAGTCCAGCCCCCAAGCCCCATACTAGCAAAGGAGGGTTCTCCAGCAACTTGCACAATCACGTCAGACATATCTGACACAAGTGGAGGCTCTGGTATGGGGGGGAGGTCAGGCAGATTGCTCAGGGCTGGAGGAGAGATGTCGGGTGTAGTCGACTGTGAGGTCATTTCACTAACAACGTTCCCCAAGTGTGGTTCATCACTGACCGAGGTGCTAGCCAATCGAAGGGTGCTTGCAGCGACCAATCGGCTGTCAAGTAAAGTCCTCCTGTACGTCCCTCTTCTGCAGGCGATGGAGATTGTCTTACCGCATTGTATACCAACATGATGGTGTCTGTACTGGGAAATTCGCACTTTCAAGTTGCTTTCTCCTTGATTCTATAAATAAAAACATTTTTATTTTACTTTCTAAAGTATAGATGTGTATTTATACCTATATCTTACATTTTTTTATTAGAATTTGACCAATCATATTATTATATTTCTATAACAAATATAGGGCCTATTTTGATTAATAATTTGCTACAAAATCAAACTTGAGTCTAGTACATTTTAACCGTTCCAAATTTGGCTATTTTTCACTGAAAAGGTACCATGTGTTGATATTTTATTCACTTTATTATGTACACTATAGTGCATAGAATCGAATGACACCAAGATTTAGAATTCTTTACAAATTAAATACTGTAATCAAATAAAACTCGACAACAAATTACCCAAATCTCCTTTTGAAATGTGAATATTGATGATGTATTACTTCCTTTGATTCTGCACACTGATTGGATGACATCCCATGATGCTTTGTGTTACACTCATGATCTTGTGCAGTGCGCACTAAAATGGCTATAATGTAATTGTATGATATGAAGGCCCTACTATCATTCTTGTTTAATTATTACATAGAATGGTTTATTTTATCTATAATTATAAATTTACTTTATTTGAACATGAAAGGTTATTTTAAGATGGGCTATATAAGTGTCATAATAATAAATATAGGGCCTATAGAAGTTTTGTTATTTCTTTGAGGTCATCAATATTGTGCTTCAGTCCATAATTTGGTCGCTATGGATACTTTGATCACCTACAATGAGATTTAATTGTTTGAAGTTAAATTCACTATGACAAAGTTAATTGTGGTCGTCAGACAGTTTTTACGACTTTGTAAAGACGGTAAAAATTATGTTTGGGGTTTAGTGTAAATGTCCAAATAGTTCTAGAACGGCCGAAAGATATCCGTCGCTAGGTAAGTGGAACTTTTTCTTTTTTTAATTCATAAGTTTTTAATTCTTTTTTGATTAAAATCGTTTCTACGTGTTTTAATGTTGTGAAATAATGTAGGGCTGATATGAAGCTTTTAAATAATGTATGAAAGAAATGGCTTAAAATGGAACGGTTAAGGCGTACTAAGCCCCAAAATTGCTCAAAGCAATGTAATGTAAATTGAGTACGTTGAAATCATCTTTATTTTTATTTTTTAGCTACATATGCCTATTTAACCTTTATAGAAACATAATCAAAACTACAGAATTTTGTGTAATTCATTTATCAATTTGCTGTGTGTTATTAACATTCAAATTAATTTTAACACCTTTAATATCCTTAATACTTGGAAGTGAAGTCCGGCATTAATAAATATTCTTCCTTTCCGAGTACAAGAAATCGCCGCCATGACCAGGAACAACCATTACACAAGCATGGCTACCAAAAGTAGCCACAAAAATGTTTCGAAAGATTAATTCTCTTTAACTCACCAAAGAAATCACTACAGTAGGCACAAAAAAAAAAGCATTAACAGCAAATTCTATACATACTTCCCTCTCTTTATTAAATCCAATAAGTTACATTATAGGCCTCTGAAATAGAATTTAGGAGTATTCGGCAGTATATTTGACTTATCATTGAATGGTGAATATTTATTAGAATATTATTTTCTAAACATTGAATCAAAATGTATAATCAAATTCCTTCTTTGTACATTTACAAATAATGTCATTTTGTATATTTTGTTCTCTCTTCATCAAACACTCATAGGTTTTATTATCATTATATTATTTATTTAAGTCATAAGAGTTTGAAATAACATAGCTTGAGGACACACGTAAGTGGGTCCTAATCCGCAACCAAGTGAGGAACAATAGTTTGCTCTCAGACTATCGTTGCTCGTATGACTCAAACGACTCACTCTGTATTATGAATGTTAGGAAATGTGCTATAAAGTGATTGGCTAATCTAGGTCTTATGACGCGAGTCGTGAATGTCCTAGTTAGTGTGGAAAAATATGGGCATTCAGTCAGGACAATTGAGTTGAACCACTGGCCAATTTTGCAGCTGAATTAAAAATAAACTTACGTGGCATTGTAAATTTCCAAATGACGGGTTCGATGAGACCCTTTGTACTCAATTTGTGCATGGACTGCGTTCTCAAGATCTAAAGTTGAAATTAATTGAGCTCCCCATAGTTAATGTTGGTTCTGCTGTTGAGTAAGCTAGTTCTTACTCTAGTTTACGTCTTTCGGTCCCACAAGATGATATTTGTACAACAAATGTAAATGTAGTTCAAAAGACGGTTTGAAAACAAAGACTATTCAAATCCAGTAAAGAAAAAATACGTTGCATACATTGTATCTTTATAAATCATGATTCTGCTAACTGCTGGTATCGAAAAGCTTCTTGCCGTATTTGCGGGGTCAAAGGCCATACAAGTCATGCATGTGAGAAGGCTACCGCTAACACAAGAAGTACTAATCCAGATAAGAAATTGAGTTACTCTAAGAGGAATAGGGCTTTATACCAGGTATGCTCCGAAGATCAAACATCTAATGGAGAAAGTATTTAAATAAAACTTCTGGCGAGTTCTCTGATATTTTTCATATTAAAAATTCAATGAAGCCTAATTAAATCATGGTACAGCTAACAGTGGCCGGGGTAAATATTGCTATCCAAGTTGATACCGGGCCACATGTAACATTAATAAATGAAGCCATATTTAGGAGCAAGTTTCCAAATAAAGAAATGTTACCCACTACAGTAAAATTGCCTACCTATACTGGCGCACACATACCATTGTTGGGTAAAGCTGATGTTCTAGTAAATGGAAACCAAAAATAAATCTAAAATAGTTAGCGCCATCAGTACATTTTTAATTTGACTCCATTTTTCAAGTAACGTACTGACTCAAAACTTTGCTTTGCAGTAAAAGCTACCTTGCTTCACATCTACTAAATAAATAGTACGGTGGTAAGCACATACTTACTCTTTTATTTTAAAATAGAGACATTTATTAAAAACTCGTAGGATGTGTAAAATGAAATAGCATACATTGTTGCTAAAACACTCCACCAAAGAGCAAAAATAATATACAGTATTGCATAAAATTTGAGTATCTCTATCCACCAAAGAGGATAACAATCAATTTCAGATTTCAAAAACTATAATAAAAAAAATATTGTGAGATGTACATTTTTAGTAGGTGATATTGAATCGTCTGCTAAACTCACGAAATTTAAATTTAGGATGTAAGCTATTAAGTTTACCTTATTATTCACTCGGTCGTAGAGACGTTCCCCAATCTCGGAACCTCCAGGTGTATATAAGATTAACCTGAGCAGTAAAGGATAACTCAATTTTTTATATGAATATGATTCCAACAGATAGTGATGAGTATCGTGAAATGTGTTAATGTATTTTACTAAATCAAATTGGATGACATTAATACAATTGACTGTGTTATTACAAATAGAAACGATATATTAAATACACACGCTGAACATAGAATTAAGTACTTTCCTATGAAAAAAAGTCTTTAGTAAATTATTTTTACGGATCATTAATACAATCAAATATTGTATGGCTGACCATTTTTTCCAAAACAATAATAATTATCAATAGCAATATTCAGTCTATTAAAATTAAATATTTGTTAATTTTTTATATCCAGGCTGATAAGCAAATATAATATTATTTTCCAATTAGCCTGGCTCATTGTAAATTGAGGGCGCCGTTTGCAATAAGCTGGATTTTTCATTTCTCCTACGACATATACTTTGTGTATATATATATATAATACACTTGTGTATATATATAATACACACACGTATATATATATGGTGTTTTATATATATATGGTGTTATATATATATATATATATATATGGTGGTTTATATATATATATATATATATATATATATATATATATAACGGAGGTCTTTGAATTTGAAAATTGCTGTAATGCTCTGTGGGTGTGATGTTCCTCTTTTCTCCAACAGTCTATATTATTTCGTTTATGTTCTTTGGTAGAATGTGCAACAATGTATATTATCTCGTTTCAAATATCTTACGAGTTTTAAGTAAATATCCCTTTTTTATTTACAGTAGCGAGAAAGTCTATACTGTGCACTGTCCCCACCTTTTTTTAAAAAACAAATTAGTCCTTTTGTAAAAAGAAAATCTATAAATTTGATTGTGGATATATCTTAGAAAAAAAAATCATGCTAGAAAATTATGAAGCTCAGCTCCTTCGGTAGTGCGTCCACCTACGAAGCTAAGGGTCCCGTACTCGATCCCTGGTCTAGTTGAGAAATTTATCATTGTTGGAATGTGGGTTAACCCTTTCACAGTGATAAATTGACGGCCGGGGGATGGATTTTGTGTCTGTCCTAGATTTAAGATTAGAGTAATTAGTACAAAGGCGTATAACCTGAACGGGTAGTAAGACACGCGGCGCTAAAAAAAGTTTTAAATATAATAGCATCGACAACCTGAAATTGCATCACGTAACATAATTTGAGAGCCACTATTGTATTAGCTAGGTTTAGGTTACAGACATGTTCAGATGGACACTAACAATATGTGCATTTGTGCACCGAATGTTTACATCAATATTCCACCTCCACAATCATAACACACATATAGACCTACATTTTCAATCACTCTTTTTATGTCCTTTTTTCTAATGTATTTTATCCCCTTTGTTCAGGCGTAACAAATAAGTTTTATAACAACTATCAAAACATAGTTTGTAGGTCCCAAGTTCAATTCTAATGACACTAGTGTGTTAATAATGAGAAATATCTAAAACAAAGGTAATGTACCCACATTTGTGTGGAGGGACAAAGGGAAACCATTTATAAAGATGCACCCTTTGTTTACCCATTCGGGATTTGAACCCTGAGCACCATTCATCGTTAAAATAAACTACATGAGCTTAATGTTTAAGGTGTAGTTAAGGTTAACTTTTAAAATGAACCGATGGTTTAGTTCGGTCCCTGACTCACAGTTTTCATTCATAATAGCCAGTGAAGACTGTCTACCTACTAACTCTCCCCCTCTTCCACCCTCCCTACCCACCCCCAAAACTTCATCCCAAGACTTTCCAGCCACTCCGCCGCTGACGAAGATAGGTTTTTGGTTATCAACGGAACGGAACGGTAGCATCAGCTTTCACCTTTTCCTCAGCGACACAAACGCTATCTTACAGATTTTTGTGTTCAAACACCGCTAAGCACAGGATCTGCTAGAGCTTTTGTTCTAAATTCTGTTTTATGGGCCTCACTCATCGAAATGTGCCTACTTACATTGTGTACTATTTAACTAAGTCCAGGGTCAACAAGAACTGCACCAGGTATGTGTGATCGCGACAGTAGATCTGCAATATACATTGTTTTTCCGGGTATATATTGAGCATTGAGATTACACTTCAGGAGCCTAAGCTTCAGTCTTTGAAGGCGACTATACAATATTTTACCTACATTCTTATCCATGATAGCCACAATAGATTTATGATCTGTCAAGACTTTTACAGAGCAGCAGTGTGTATAAAAGTGGAATTTACTTGTAGCTTATGCTATTACCAACGTCTATTTTTCTACCTGAGACCAGCCCTTTTCAGTCTCTGTTAGACTGTGTGAGTCAAATGCAACTGGCTGCTCATTTTTAAAGAGACAAAATTCCAGGTCATCTTGTGAGGCATCACATTGTATCATCAGTGGCTTGGATGAATCAAAGTTTGAAATAAGTTGTAATGATATTGTTTTGGACCCCTCTCATATATTAAAAAAGTCATGGATGAAGTGTATTTTTCTTTTAAAAAACATTTATATAAAATTTCCTTTTAATACTTCATCCATGGAGGGTTAGGTGTTTTCAAAAGTAATTTCAATAAATTACGTTTTAGAACTTTCTTTCTTTAAAAAAACTCCCTTCGTTCTATTTGAAAATCAGGTGATGTGCTGGCTGCATTTACCTAATAGGAAGCTAGCCTTCACAACATAAGGTTGCCAGGAGCTCTCTTATTAGTTAGTTTTAACACTCTTCAGCAGGGGTCCAAGAAGCAAGGGGTAGGTAATGTTTATAAGCAGCTTGTGCGATTACATCCACAGAGTAACATAGTAATATCACAAGAACATAGTAATATCAAATAGAAAATCCCAATATGTAACAGGACTAGCTCAGGCTCTCCGTGTCAGTTCGTAAATGTTAAATCCCTACTAATTTCAACAATAAACCAATAAATAATCTCACAGTAAGAAATACACATAAAATCACATCGTCATAGCCGCGTGATAACAAGTGCGCAGTAAGGCATACACGTATCGTCATCATCATAAAAACCGGTATCGTTACAAGTACTGCCCAACCGTAAGGCATAAACGGGTCCACATCCGCATCCGCATAAATAAAACGATATCGCTATAATTGGCGCCCAATCACGATGCGAGTCTTCGAATCCCCAAGACTAAAAAGGGACTCCAACTACTGAGAGACACACGGCACACTGACTGGCACACCGAGGAAGAACATCACACCTAGGTGGAACAAGCAGACATTCCACACATGACACACTGAACAGCACACTGACGAAGTACATCACACCTATGTGGAACAAGGGACAGGCGTTAAACATGACGGCACACTGAGACGGCCTCATCAATCAAGTCAGCTAAGCCTTAGACCATTTTCAACCTTTTTTCTTTAGTAATATGATTTATAGGACACACAATTTTGCCTTAGAACTAATACTGTAGACATATTACATAATTATTGTTTGTGATTATTTGTTATTTTTGGAAGGGAGGATGGCGGATTCGAATCCAAGGGAGGACAGTGACACGAACCATAAGAAAAGGAACAAACTAAGAGGGAACCCATAAGAAGTTTAGATCAGTTTGTGAATTTGTTATTACAGGAAATAACAGCAACTAATAAAACTAACCAAGAAACTAATCAGAAAATAGATACAAAACTTTTAAAAATCAATAATGAGATAGATGCAATTAATAAAAAATTAGTTGCAAAATTCGAAAAGATCAATAACGAACTAGGTACAACTAGTAAGAAAATAGATGCAAAACTCAAAAAACTCAATGATGAGCTAGATGCTAAAATAGTAGCAAATAATAGTAATTTCAATGTAAAATTTCAGAAAAGTGAGGAACGTAAAATCCCAGAGGACAAATAGATCGGAACTAGCATTAAAACCGAACAGAATATCTTAAATAAAAAATTAGGGATGATGACGCAACATACACAAAAAGACACAAAGAAGCTCAGTGATGATTGTATTCAATCCATTGAAGGAACCCATGAACCAATTCAAACTCCCTAAACTGTTAAGAATAAAAATAGAGAAAAAAAGATCCAATCCGAGATCGAACCAGTGACTACGATCCAATCCGAGAATTAACCAGAGACTACGATGCAAACCGAGATCTAAACAGAGAGAACGATCCAATCTGAGATCGAACCAGAGACTACGATCCAATCAGAGATCGAACCAGAAACTACGATCCAATCTTAGATCAAACCAGAGAAAACAATCCAATATTAGATTGAGCCAGAGACTAAACTAAACTAAAAAGGAAAACTAAGCGTTGTTTTAAATACATCGCACAAGAGGTCCTCGATCCAGCAGGTAGTAAAAAAGCATTTAAATTTTGGATGATTTAAATAGAGAATTAACAGTAGATTTAATTAAAGTTTTAATTTCAGATAGTAAATATTTAGTACAGTTTTAGTAACTGTAAATATTATGTAATATTCAATCCAACTTTAGTAATGGTTAATAATGTTTAAAATAAGAACTGTGCGTAAACATTCAAAAGGACAAATTCAGTAAAGTAGAACTTATAATGCTTTTTTTTTTAAGTTAACGGTATTTGTCAAGACGCACAAAGGAGTGGTGAAATCCCCTACGTTCTCCCTCTTGAGTCTTCAGGCAAAGATATATTGTTTAAAAAGAAGAGGGTAACTTAAGGACATTTACTCAAAGAGACGACAAAGAAATAAAAAGATAAGATTTTTTTTTAGTAAGAGTCAAAACCGGTATAACAAATACAAAATCTTTAAGCTTAAAAAATTTAAATTAAAAAAAATTATATTAATTTTATTTGTGATTAAACATAATTGATTAACTAAAGGAAATTCTATAGATCAAAAAAGGCAAAATAGGAGAACAAATAGATGATAGGAGAAAGGTATGTTTAAAGAAGGGGGCATGATTCCTCGGAAGCATACGGTAGAAGGTTAGGTGGGGGGGGGGGGGGGGCTGGTAAAGTATTTGTCAGCTGGAGGGTGCGTGAAACCCTGGAAGCACACGAAGAAGGATTAGTAATATACTTTTCCTAGTTATAATTTTAGTAAAAAATAAATATAGATTACATTATTTTGCTAAACTTTTATTAAATCCAGTGATAGCCCCTTAAAAATCGTATAGAAGAAAATTATTCATAATTAATTACGTGACTTTTCCAAGGTTTCATGTTTTATTTTCACAAACTAATTATTATATTTAATCTAGAAATAGTAATATTATTTTTTAATGAGTGGCACTAATGTTTTCATTTAAAGCATTGTTCTCTACTCGATCTTATACTTCTCTTGGATAGGTCAGCGTTCACTGAATAGGTTCTTAAAATGTTAAAAGATTGACCAAGGGGGTTAGTTGGGTCTATTAGGAAGATCAAAATATCCAAGTCCATTATGCTCCTTCAATTTATAAGCCCAACCTTTTTAATGACAGAATAAGCCCGTGGTAATATAATAATTATTATCATTATCCATTTGGTACCGTAAGTTTGGAAACGGGAAAGTAATTCAAAACTAGGTCCATACCAAATTCCCTCTTCCCACAAAAAATTTAAAAACTTCATAACTAATGTTGTGTTCGAATACAAATGGCTACAGAATAAACCCATAGTTGTCGCTCTTTTTTTAAAAAAATTTGTCAAAGTCAACACTTGTGGGCTGAAACTTATAGTGGATAAAATTGTTTTAAAACAAAAATGTTCTATTGTCATAAATACATTTTAGAATAAACTATATATATATATAGTTTCTGTAACTTAAGTATATATATACTTAAGTTACAGAATTCATTATCATAAAAAATAGTCATAATATACCAATTTTGAACAAAATCAGAAAAGATTATCTCAAAAACATTCAAAACTAGCATAATTACCTGATGTTGCCCGGAGTAACAACACAATTCATTATATGTTGACCCCACGTAACTGATAGTTTTGTGTTAAAGAGGGAAATAAACTCTTAATTTTTTTTTTATTCAGTCAAAGTTTTAATTCATTTAAGAAAATCTTATAATTAATTTAAAATGACAGGTTCAAAGTTCCCATGTTTGTGCACATGGGCTAAGGATTTTAAAATGTCAGACCTCTGAGCATGGGGTTGACACTGGGATAGTAATATTTTGTATGTTGTTTCTTCTCCCCCTCCCCCTTTCAATCGTTTTCATTTAGTGCTCACATATTTGTCTAGAGCTCGCACCAGTCGAAATATATTTGACTCTTTTTCATTAATATTAATTAAAATCACTTTATTTCTATTTTTAACTGTATTGAAAATGTATTTATATTTAACATAAATTTTAATATTTATTAAAGACATATTTATTTTTCTTCATCAAGTGATTTTTTAAAATTGTTTTAAACCCATCAAACACATTACCAGTATTTGACTCCATTTTAAATCCAAGATATTTCGTTGTGGTCATGTAAACATTTTTCTGTTCTTCATTAGTTAAACTAAATATTTTTGTTATATAGATTGGCCTGTTCCTCTCGACTTCTTTCGCATTTTCAAATTCATTTGTATCATTTTCAAGAATGTTTTCCCCTTAGTATATATTTTGTAATTAGTGTTAATTTTCAATGGTATATTATATGCTTTGTTTTTTGTATTTGAATATTTATATTTCGACTTGCATTGACAGTGTAATTTATAATTAGCGTATATATGCTCACCTGTTAGTTTTAATTACGTTCACATAAAAACAATGCCAGTCGTCCACACTTGCTCTGTGACAGAATGCTACGGATCTTCCATGATAAATCCTGGCTTGACATTTTTCCGATTTCCAACAGGAGACAAATTGAGGTAATATTATTTATATTAATTACATTTTTTAACTGCTGAGTATGATACTATTAATAATTAAGCATGTTTACCTTGTGAATCCTTGCTCATTAAATAGTCTACCAGTACAATAGTATGGTGGAATTTAATTTTTTTTCTATTTACATTTTAAAAATATTTTTAAGTCCATACACACAAGAAAGCAAATTTAAAATAATAGAAAAATAAAATTGTAAAATTAATCTATATAGTTAAGTTACAAAAACTAAGAAAATCCGCCTAGTTCACAGAAGAACCTAAATTTCCAAAATAATGTCTCAATATGACACCAAAACTATTTTAATATATTATACCTTAACAGTTAACATTATTATTATTATTATTATTAACCATCCCAAATGAACAAAACATAATCTCTTGGGTATAAATAACATATTTTTCATTAAATTCTGAAATTCTTAAATATTTTGCTTCAAAATACTACATACTAACAAACACTAAGGCTGTATCCGAATAGTCTACTTCACGCGCCATCGACCCTTGACATTCACTTGATAGTTGCATTGGCAATTGCGTGATCAAGTGTAGAACCGTCCGAATAGTCACGAAGTGTGCCGATGCATCCCTCACAAGCCCTTGAGACCAAGGGTGATGGCAAGTTACCCTTGACATGCCGTCATGCTGAGTTTGACTGGCAACTGTTTAATTTTTCGTCTGCTAGAGTAATGTGATCTGTGATATGTGAGCTGTTATCTGTGATAAAGTATTTTAACAATTCCAGTACTGCTTTTGTTTTAGTATTTTTTTGTTGTGTTGGAAATGTTTAGTGAAAAGAAGCGAGAATGGATATTAAAACGTTGTATTCGTTTTCATTCCCTGCTGATAGATGGCATTTAAAATCATTTGTAATACAAAATGATCAGGAAAACCATATTATATTAGTTATTGGAAATTGACCTAGTAAGAGGAAAAAATAAACATTCTAAGATGAACACTAACTAGCCTGTTATTAACTGTTATAGTTTGAGTATGATTGCAATTAAAACCACACATCTTAGCTTATTGACTTCAAGCTAGTAATTAAATAAGTGGTTAGAATACTAAGATTTTGAAACACCCCAAATAAAATTATTAACTAATTAGTTCTGAAAATATTTAGGTAATATGTGTACTCTATTTCTCCAAAATACTGTAGTGTTTTAAGGAGTTGTGGAAATTTAAGAAAAACAATTTTCATTCTTTTTGAACCCCCGCCCTTAAATTAACTGCCCAGCATCTTAACCCTATTCAGGATCTATACTATATAGACATTGTAATACTAACTTGGGCCAATCCTATATCAAACATAGGCCTCCTTCTCTTTATATTTCCTTCATTTGTTTAATAGTTGTACATCAACTACATTATTAAATTTATATACTTGATTGACAGGAGCCGTGCCAGGCAGTGCCCTCGGAACAAGGTTTGCTGGCCTGATGGATGAGATTTTGACAGCTTTAATGGTACATCTTTAACTCCAGGTATTTATTATGATTTTTTTCAAAAACAAATATTGTTTTAAGATTGAAATAAACATTCTCAAAAATGTTATATACTCAATTTGTGTTAAATTTGAAAAAGAATAACTTAATATTTAATTTGACCTGTACACTAGGATTTGAATATCTCTTAGGTGAACCAAAATTTTTACTGTTTTTACATCCTTTATGTGAATGCAGATACATTTACTCCAGTGCTACCCACTTCATTACACCCCCTAGGATTAAATCATTAAATAACGCTGGAGGTCAAAACTATAGAAAAAAAAGTTATACATAACTCAATATTTTTTATAGATTTAAAAATAAAAAACTTTGATTTTTTTTTTGAGCTAATAGGAATAGGAATAATTTTGGATAACCAACACAAAACATATTACATGAACTTCAAGAAATATCTTGATATAATTAGAGTGGGAAGGGGGTGAAAATTACTGTGCAAAAAAAAAAGAAAAAAGATTTAACCCTGGTCTAAGCTAGGCATTAAAACAAAATTTAAATCATAAGATTTTGATACATTTTTATTTTGTCAATTTACTAACTTGTCTTTTTTGGGTGGTGCTTTAGGGTTGAAGTGCCAGTTGAGAAAAGAAAGAGAGAACCTCCACCTCCAATTTTGGAACAACACACTCAAAGATGTTGACTCTTTAAAATTCCAAAAGACACAAGTTAACCCAGCAGCAACAAAGCGAGGATCTTGGAAGATACGCCGGATAATGTAGCTCACCTGGATGGAGTAAAGCAGCGTGTTGCATCTGCCATCAGAAAAGGTGTCAGTTTTGACTGGCTTGGGGAAAGCTGTCCAGAACACCAAGCACCCAGGTCAGAAGAGATTTATTGAAAGTATTTCCAAAATGTCTATACCTTGGTGGTGTAAAAAAAAATAGGGGGCTAGCTGGACCACTCAAAAGCAAGTCTCTTAGAAAGATTAAAATACTAACCAATAAATAATTAACATGCACCGCATTCAATGGATTGAAAAGACACAGTGGCGTCACTAGTGGGGTGTAGACCCCACCGGAAGACACCAAAATGACTGTACAAAATTTGTTTGCAGTGTTTGAGCAGAAATGTATAATTTTTTCAAAAATATCTCTGTGGTTAGTTATAACCACAAAAACATTTTTTGTAAGCCCAGCTTATATGTACTGTATATGTACATGTATCAATATGCTTACAAAGCTATACTAATTTACTTTATGAACATGCACGCCGATTACAGATGTCATTATTACCCATTTACAATGACGCTTTGAATTACGTGGCATTGTCGCCACGCACTGTTGTTTTCATTGCTGCTGGTGTTTTATAGTAGGTGATTTTGTCTACAATTTCTACATTATTTGGGCCTTATTGATTTTGCAAACAAAAGCCAATAATGTATCTCATTCTCATGTAACTGTAAAGTTTTATGTGTTTTTTTTAGTGCTTCATCTTTGTGCCTGTTAAAAGTTATATGCATATGAACTAATTACCCTAATGTGTTAGGGATGAGGAATGTTGAATTTAGAGGAAATTCACTCGCATTTGCATGGAGTGAGAGTGGAAAACCAATTAGTAAAAACCACCATCAGTACACCTGACAGGAATTGAACCTCGATCTCCCCATATCTACAGCCTAGTATAATGTGAGAGTGATGCCTTAAATCATGTGGCCACCGAAGCTGTTAAAGATAAAATGCTAAAATTAATATAGTTTTGAAGTAGTTCTTAAAAGTTTTTACTCTATATTCTATTGTTTGCTTATCCAATTTTGAGTTATCCTCATGAAACTCTATAAATGTAAATACTTTTTGGCTTTGCGTATGATATTGTTATTTTTGTTTTGAAAGTTTTTTATTTCACTACTATTGCCATTACATTCAGAAATATACAGGAATTACGATAAATGAGTAACATTAGTACAAAAACATTATTAAGAATTATGTATGACCTAGAATGAGATTAGGTCCATGAAGGTGACACCATGAGTTACCGCACTGGGTGACACTAAACCTAGTGACACCGCTGGAAAGATATTAATGATGTGTTTAGGACAACAAGCTCTCAAAACTAACCAAATAAACTCTTTCTTGCAGTGTAAATATGTGTTGTAAATAGTCAGTTTAATACTTATAGCTTATATTGATGGCCTAGTCACCTGCTAGGCTATGTCCTATGATGACAAAATATGTCTCATGTTAGAATCCTTAATACTTTAAAGAGTATCTAGATTTTACCATAATGTTTTGACAATTTTAAAATAGAAATCTAGTAGCCTCATATTACGATAATAACTTTAGTGTATTTTTTTCTTTTTACTCTATGCAATCATAAACTACCACTCATTGGAAGTATAACCATGCACCAGGTCTAGTTACTTTGTTAAGATTTATTTTATTTTAAAATATGTTTGAAGTTAAATTTTTTAAGTAGTATATTATCAATACATACTTTACTTTAGATACCTATATAGTTTTATCCCCATTGCTATTGTAATGATTATTTTTGTGATTAGGAGTAGAGGTATGCAGTGGCGCACACAAACATTTACTTTGAAGGGGGTAAGGGGGGCACTAATAATAAAGGCTGTAGCCAGAATTAAATTTAATTTTGGTGGAGAATGGTTGGAAGGTGTACTTAGCAAAATAAAGTTTTTCTAAGAGTTTTGCCCTCCAATCCAAAGAGGATTTCGAGGGCCATCTCCTGTAAAGAGTTGAAACATTTTGATGCATCTATAAGCTGGGGGGGGGGGGGCATGCCTTAGAAATTATCTTAAATATAGATGCCCTTAGAAGATATTTGAAGTGGTCTTCACTTGGTAAATCTTTGAAAATTAGTTGCCTACTAGACTAAAAAAAATTAGATTAAATCCATTCTACACATCTTCAGTGCTTGTTTTTATAGTCCAACTTGATCTATGATAAGTTTTTATTAAAACTATTTGTGGGAAGGGTTGGGGGGGGACACTGCCTCATTTCTTTCAGATTATTCCCCTGTGTGCTCCATTGGAGGTATGAATAAAATCATTTCCAAAAGACTAAAACTTATCCAATTCCCAATAAAAGTCATGTTATTTTTTTATCAGGCCTCGAAAAATATAGTCACAACTTTTATTTTCAACTTGGCGAGATACTTTGTCTATTGTATATGACCATACCTGGCTGAAAAGTCACCTAAATCACATTTATTACATAGCCTTATCATAGTATTAGGAAAGTATGTAAATACACTAATAAATAAACTAATAGAAAAATAATAGTGTTGTAAGAGGTCCACTTTAAATATTGTGTACTTTTTTACTGCTCATATTTATATAAATTTAGACACTAATTATTGTTCAAAAATGCTTTATTACAAAAAGGCTAACATATTTTGGCTTAAGCTAATAAATCTAATTATTATCACAATGTGTAGATTGGCCCATCTCTAGTTTAAATGTTTTTCATGGTATTTGTAGGATAATTTATTATTGTTCATCAAATAGAATTGATAACATTTTATAATTGAGTCACCCATTTGCGAAAGTAGTTAAATCCACTTGAATTTTTTTTGGCTAGAGCAAAAAAACTTCTATAATTCTATAAAATTAGCCCAAACAATCCTCAAAAATTGACGTCCAACTCATTTGTACTTGAAGATTAAAGGATTGATACTTTTTTTTATTGGTTTCCAAATTTTTTGCAAGGTTTGACCTCATGTTTTGTCTCATCACCGGCGAACCAAACGAGCATACAATAAAGCCTGCTCACCTACCAATAGCCAACTTGTTTTAACTGCAGTAAATTAGGTTTAATAATTGTAAATACTTACATTTATCTTTGAAGTTTGCACCTTCTCAAAAGCCATTGTAACCTCTTTAAAAAAGTTAATACAACAGACATTTCAATCCCTACCTCCCCAGCCCTGAAACACGTGAGTGGGTTTGGAAACCATTGTTTTATTGCTAATCGAACAAAACAAAATTGTTAACAGTTGTTTTATTACTTGATTAACTGAACAAAAAGGTTTTTTTTTTCAGCGTGTTAATATTCTGTTAATTCCAAATAAATAAACATAGATAGTGATTGTAAATGGGATTTTTTTTATATTAAGATATGTACACTTGTTTGTAATTTGCATAATATCATTGTGTACTTTGTGGAAAAAATGTATAAGTTTCAATCTATAAATAAATAAAGATTATTCTAAACTTAGTTTGCTTTTTATTTATATTTCCTTAAACAGTCATTTAAACTTTGTGTTGATTTTAGAGTTTCTAGAAATAGATAAAAATATTAGTTGTGCCAACCATTATCACTTGAACAGATTTTATTAAAAAACTTAATTTTCGACCAAATGGAAATAAGTGAATCTTTGGAGAAAACCGATATTTATGTTAAACATTTATTTCATTACATTTGACCTTAAAATATTTAAAAATAAAAATTGTTCAGGGGAAATGGATTAGCACAACAACTAATAGTACAAAAATGATAAATAAAAATAGTAGTAGTAATGCTACCCAAATAAAATACCTACTGAGCCACCGAGACCGCTATTTAATATAACAAAAGTGCTCACATATTTGTCTAGATAGCAGCACAAATGCTGAAAACATCATACAAACATTTTAACACAGACTTAACAGATCTTTCGTGTTAACTTGATCTGTGCCTCTGAGGCTCTGACCTCTGACAGGCAGTCAGACAAACATCTCAATATTATATTAATATAGATTTACAAAAGTCAATAACAAATATAAATGTTTTTAGATAAAAAAATATCTAATTATTTAATAAGTAAAATAATTGTTTTTATTGTTAAAACAATCTCTTTTTTTAATAATCAAACTCGCATTCTATTTTTCTGTTTATTGTAGTAACGCTAATGTTTGTTGTTTTATTATGCAAGATAAAATTGTTTAATAAATAAAACCAACAGTTTATGGGTCCAGAGCGCCGTAACAACGTTTATGTTGCATAGAAAAATAAATGATCTGTGTGTTTAGAGTGATATAATATTAAAACACGTTTTTGACAACTGAAACCAATGGGTTTTCTAAGAAACCTAGATTACATCTGGATTCTCAATGCACATCGAAAAACTAGGAAAGGATCATTACGACACATGGAGACAACAAATAGAAGCAATACTTATAGAAATAAACAACCGCTGGAAATACGTCGATGGAGCTATTCTCAGGCCAGCAACAAAGGAAGGTGCCGGGACATTCGCGGCCACGTGGCACAAAGCCGATCGTAATTCGTTAAGCTAAAGCCGACATATAATATTTAAATACGGAGTCAAACTCATCATCGTGAGAACAAATGAGTAACTACTTGAAGATATAGATAGACGCTCCGCATTAGCAAACTGAGATTAACGGCCTGAGGGCTCATTGTGCTTACATGACACCTTATCAACAAATGTTTGCACTATAGTCGACTACGGTGATGACCCAGAGTTCGGTATAGCTCGCTTGAGGGCTCATACCATGGGAATATGATACTTAAAAAACACAGTTCTCCAATCATCAACATCCTTGGAAATTTAAAACTGCTTTTAAAAACATCTCACGAAAAAAGCATTTCAATCAAATCAAGCCACAGTTGTGTTTATCAAGAGGATGCGAACTAAACGGTAGTCTAGTTTCCGGTGACTAGGAGTTTATGGTTTGAATCCTAGCTGCGTTAACTGAAGGTGTTTTTCTTACGCTAAGCCAACATAGCCAACAAATAAAATTGTAAATAAACGACAATTCATATTAACAATATACTTAAATAATTTAAACGGTACTTGATTCCAAGAAAAGTGGTTTTGAAAGTTGAAGATTTAAAGGAGTGTCATAATTGTTTTGTTCAATAATAAGTGAGCACTTAACCTAATAGAACTGTTGATAGCCGTGGTGATTATATATTATAATATTAACCAAGATCACAAATAGCCAAACAGGTAATGTCATTTCAATACAAATTATACCCTCGATCAGAGTAGCACTAAATGGAGTGGTTGTATTAAAGGGTAGAATTGAACACATTTTTAAAATTATAACATTGAGACTTGGTGTTAGTGAGATAGTATTACATGAAAATAAAACTAGTAGTGACATTAATATTGATTTAATTGGTTTAATTTCTTGAAGGGAGGCGTTCAACCCCCACACCTCCTTCCTGGATCCATCCGCCCCTGGTACAGCAATAATTTCTCTCTCATTTTAGACTTAATAGTCAATAATTATCTATTTTATTGGTCAAAATTTATAAAATAGAAATTTAATAGCAATGTGATAACCATAAGATGTGCATCCCCTAATATTTGTATTTATTTATCACCGCTTTCTTACTACCCATTCGGGTTATACACCTAATAATTACGCTAATGGATTAGGAATTGGGAAGGTTGAATTTAGAGGAGGTGAACCCGCATTTGCGTGGAGGGAGAGTGAAAAATCATTTAGGAAAAACCACCCCCAGTTCACCCGACCGAGATTTGAACCTCGATCTCCCCGTCCTCGGCAGACTGGCTCTACACAAACAAGTGCGTTAGCCAACTACGCCTAATACGCCTAATAAAATGCCAAATATTTTAACCAGAAGTCAAAACTTTAATAAGAAGTATTGACCCTTGGGGACCCAATATCGATATTTTTATTGGTCCAAATATACAAATAAAGACGTTAATTCTTTAAAAATAAAATTATAAAATATAAAACCATGAGTCAAAACATGTTTTACATATGTATAGTGCAATTTTTTTTTTTTTTGGCTTGTTAATGTATATTATGTTACGAATTTTGAGTAACTATCTCCATTTTTAAGTAATAGAGCGAGAAAGTCCGTGTGGAGTTCCATACCATTTATTTTTAAGAAGCACGTGCGGGGGTTTCCACTTATAATAATTTTAGCGAACATTTTGAATTTTTGAATTTTAATCCATTTAGAATTTTTTCAGAAATTTTGAATTTGAATATTTATTTTGAAATTTCCCCATGCTCCAAAATATATCAACAAGAATTGACTGTTTTAGACAAGATTGATTTATTTATTGATTGACAGGTGATTTCTTGAACTATTGAGGATTTGAACAGCTAATAAAATGTATGTTGGTCCTAAAGATTGAATGGTTTTTAATGAATATTTATAATTGAGTAATCAAATAGTCAGCATCACTTTTATGGTCAAGCAATATATGATTAATATGATAGCTCGTGATCTTAATAAAAAATCACACATTTGTAGCCGATGATTTCCACACGTCCATCATAGACTTTGCCTTAAAATATGAGTGAAGAATGACCCTGGGCACAGGATGATTCCTGGATAGCTTAGTGGTTAAGGCATTGGCGTACTAAGCCATAGGTCCCAGGTTTGATTCCTGTGTCCAGGTGTCATTTTTCAATTTTCAGAATATATCTAGATGGAGTAATTCTCACTAAAGCATAAATAATAGCTTCGGCTATTTGATTCATAAAATACATTGCTTTGGTCTATAGAAGAGCTCTAAGCTATATATCTGTCATTCACAATTCACATTGACATCGTTCCGGATCCGGGGATCACCTCAATCCACTGATGTACCTTACATTAGTTTAAATAAGTATGCATTTTTGGTTTGGTGAAAAATTTGACTTTTAATTTTTCGTTTAGCAACAATCTAGTGACTTTTGATAAGACTGATTTAGCTACAATACTTATATGGTTGTTGGCAACACTGAGTGAAACAGTTCTCACTTCTCATTTCGGACAGTGGGAACTCGGAACTGGGTAACTGCCAACTGGCCCACCAATGGACATGAATGGACTACCAAATCAAGATTACTGCCAGTCCTCAATAGAAGATAGTTTTCTTCCTTTATTATCATTATTATTTTTATTATTATTTATAAATATATTATATATATACTATATTATATATATATATAAAATATATATTATATATATATTATTATGTATGTATAAATAATAATAAAAGGAAGAGAAACTCTTCTACTGAGGCCAGGTGGTAATCCATTGGTGGGCCAGTTCCCACTGTATTAGTTGAGAACTGTGGTACTGTTTGGGAAATGCTCTTAATATTTTGGTGGTGTAGCAGGTTTGAAAGTCCTGGTTGTGGGTACCAGCATGGATGGGTAGAGGCTTGTCTGGGTCTTTGTGGTTTGTGTCAAAACGATGATTATTCATTCGCTGTTTGAGAAAACCTGTAGTAAGATCTACAGCTGACGGCTTTGAAAAGTTACCAGACCAAATTATGTATCCCTACGCCGAACCATATGATCTGCAAAAACATGTGTTTAGCAGCTATCACTTCTGACAGTCAAAATTTAGGGTATATACCTAAATTTTGACTGTCAGAAGTAAGCTGTGAGCTGTCAGTCAGCACCAAAGAAGCCATGGGGCTACTGTACATATGCTGCATCATATGATCTGCACTGTAGTTGATATACCAAGTTGTTTTTTTAGTTGTAATGACCAGGGATTTTGTATCCAAATTCAGTAACATTACTATGTAAAGATGTAGCTGATAGGTGGATCCCACATGTGCTACAATAGGTGTTCCCACAGGGTTATGCTCCTTTGGTAGTCTGTTTTTCTTCTTGGATTCTCTTTGGGACCAGGAAGTTTGGACGGACCAGAATATTATGAAGATTGCGTGATCATTTAAAAGCTACTCTTGGGGATGAACTAAGAAGGTTTTGGGTATGGGTGAAACTGATTAAAAACTTGTAACCACTTTTAAGGATGGTGTTTATTCAGTGTGGCCCAGGATGGTATTGTGTTGTGAGAGAGATATCTTCAAACCTTTTTTTAGAGGGTCATTGTCATCTCCGGAGCGTTGGTTGTCTGTTAAAGGCTTGGGGTAACCTCTGTCTTGGAAAGCTGTGGTAGAATTGTTCACAAGTATTCAGTTAGATCATCGGGTTCTGAACATAACCGTTTGGATAGGGTGTTAGGCTGAATGGTAGAGATATTTTTGTGTTGAAGGGTGGCTGCTATGATAGTGGAGGTGTTGTTGGCGATTGGTGGGATTTTATAGGTACAGTGGCGAGAATGTGGTTGTTTTCAAGGAACAGATTCACATCAAGGAAGGTGATTTATTGTGGTTGAGATTTAAGGGGCTGCAATTGTTAAGATTATCTAGAAGATGTCCAAGGATGCTTCAGAGTTAGGCCAGATCATTAAAATGTCATCAATGTAACACAGACATACATAGGATTTGATGGGCTGAGATTGTAAAAAGCTTCTTCTAGTAGTTCCATGTAAAGATTTTCGTATGAGAGAGCCATTCCTGTACCCATATATGTGCCCTTTATCTGTAGGTAGTGTTTGTCTAGGAAAGAAAGTTGTTGAGCTGAACGATCATCTTAACCAGCTCGACCAGGAAAGAAGTGGTTGGTTTGGACCCAGGAGGTCTGCGCTATAAGAAATTAATATTAATAAAAATAGCATATTGTGAAAGCAACCAACTTTGATAGGTCATTGTGTTCTTTCTAACGGTACCCTGAAAAGTAGCTGCTTACACTATGGCCCAGTCACCAATAGTGAAACCTGTTGAGATAAGCTTGCCAGCTTTCAGAGTAAATGGAGTGTACTTTACCAACACAACACAATTAAGTTAATTATTAAGCTGATGAAGGAACTCTCAAAAACAACAATCAATTAGCAAATAATTCTCAAACATTTTATAAATCTTGATAAGTACAGCTCATCAATATCATGCGCCTGACCTTGCTGGAAATGTGGGACTATTCTAAAGAAGGAAGAAGATGACAATAATGTGATAACAAGGAAATTAGAGGGTTAATATAAAACAAAAAAAGTTTATTGTAAATGTACAATGAGCAGAGAAATAAAAATGTTCATAGTTAACGGAGCATTTTTATTCTTAAATTAAGAAGTTAGAATACAGATACAGTTTTCAAGACCATTATGTATTTGATTTATATACATATTTCTTTTAAAAATTCAAGAAAATTTATTTGGCCTCCAACTTCAAAATGTTCATAAATTTATATACATTTTAACAAATCCAATAGTTTGTCAATTTATTAGTAAAAATAAGATATGCAAGGATGTTCTTATTTTGTTAAGTAAAAGCTTGCATTTGTTTCTGAAATAAAAAGATGTTTGGGGAAACTTTTTTTAAGGGATCAAGTACCCCCCACCAACCACCACACCACCACCTTTCCCAACACGCATTTTTAATCTATTTTTTTTACATTTAGTGAGTCTTAATGTTCTTTGGAGGAATGTTTTCATAGTTCACCCCCCTTTATCACTCTGCAATATTTACTCTTTGTTTTGTTAATTTTTAGAAAAAAAATCAAAATTTGTATTTGGGATTTAGCTGCAATTTGCTACTATCGACTCATTCAATATACAAAGTTAACAGAGATAAAAATGATAAAATGTAGATTTCCTCCCATTCCATCTTCAAAGGCTTTGTTTTCAATTTTGTTCTGTTCAATAAACTTGTGAAAAATATAATGTTTCTTTTCAATGGGTTTAGCACAACTCAGTTTTATGGTTTGTTAATTTATCAGAAACTTTTTGTTTGCTAAAATTGGCTCATGAAACTCATAACTCAGTATTATATTCAGATGCTCTAAAATTAAAGGTTAAATTCCTAAAATTTTCTCTCGAGGAGGAAG
Organism: Timema podura; assembly: GCA_033556935.1. Lineage (NCBI taxonomy): Eukaryota > Metazoa > Arthropoda > Insecta > Phasmatodea > Timematidae > Timema > Timema podura. The sequence continues at coordinate 50,382,688 of JAVRXN010000005.1, forward strand.
GGGGTTGGGTACCACACTCCCGGCAGATGGGACTCCAACCGCCCCCCATCTAGAAAACCCACATGGGTCCCTTGCATGTACCCCTTTATTCCTACACCTCTGAAAATAAACACTTCAAAGTTGGTGCACTAATATAAGTGTTTTTTTGTTGTTTTTTTAGCACCGTTTTCCTGGGTTATACACTTAATACAAGTTAATTCATGAGGCAGCTACATAAAAGTATTTTAAGATTTATTAAAATTTAAAATGGCCTACCTAAGTTTTATTTATGTTCTAGCTAAGATTTAAGACATACTCTATTATTTTTTTATGTCTAAAAATATGTTTTAAGAACATTACTATTGAGCCTAGATGAGAATTCTAACTCATCAATCTATACAACAATGGATGGTCAATAAAAGGCAGTTTAACATCGCACTTTCTTGTAGCAAGATTAAAAGATGAAAACAAACTATACTGAAACCATTTTACTATCACTAGGAAAGTGGGTTGTCTAGAGTTTATGTGGAGGAAGATTTTTGATAAAATATAGATCAAGATAAATACAATAAAATTTATATGAGTGTCAGACATAAATTATTTAGCTGGTCATCAATTCACTAATACCAGGACAGTCTTGTAAATAATATACCCCAGATTATTTTTGTCAGCGTCTTACAAAACTGTTTGGCTTAGACAAGTAAATATAATCCAGGGTAAAGAACTAAATATCTGTCCTAAACTGCCCTGTCAGCAATTGATTATATTATTTTTATTAGTTGATTGATTATTCATAGAAGTGTGTAAGGTAGTGCTAATTCTTTATGAATCTCTATCTTAAAACATGTTAACCATTTAACATAAAAATACAAACATTCAGTTAAAATAGTATGGTCAGATGTTGGGCTGAACCTCCAGGATAAAGCAAATTCAAAATTTGAATACATATTTTATTAATCTTGAATATCTTTTAAGGATTTGGGGGTGTCCATGTCTCCCTCTAAGTAAATCAAAATACTTACTTTATAAGAATTCTAGACCAAACACTTTCCTCCGAATTAGGTACTTCTTTGTAGGGAATAATCTCAAATTTATTAAAAGTGTTTTGGTACAATCTGTTAACTTTCTAAAGCTTGTTACAAGGAAGGTTACAAGTTAAAAGTCGACTAAAATCAGCTTTAGTTTACTGAAGAAGTAAAAGTCAAAGGGTCAAAATAGTTTGTTTTTAAGAAGTACCTATATTATTTAGAAACTAAATTTCTGTCTGATTGAAAATAATGTATTTAAATAAATAATAAAGGTCATCTGCGAGAAGACGTAATCAACTCAATTTGCTTACTATTCTACTACAAGCTACTAAAACTGTTTATATTATTTAATTTCATAGCCACCTTCAAAAGTGTACCAGTGAGAGAACAAAATATAAAAACTAAATTTAAAAACATACACTGTATAATTAGTGTATAACATTGTGCTAGTACTGACCCAATAAAATTGTATCAATTGTACATACAAATTTTCCTCGCAAATAATTGGCCTAAATGATATTATATATCACATAGAAAGGGCCTTTTACAAATTCATGTTTTGTTCTGGTAAACATTAATAACATGTTACTATATTAGTATTAGTGGTATTTTATATAATATATTTAACACATGAATAAAATGCTAAACAGCTAAAAACAGAGCAAGTCTTCTCTAAGTCAAGGTTTTCATTGCATTAAAGCATTTCCATTTTTTATTTTTATTTTTGTTTAACTGGTGGCATAAATGGGTCAGCACATTTAAACCACACTAAAAAACAGTTTTCACAATGTAACATAAATTCCAACGGTAAAATAAATTGAAAGATCCAAGATTATTATATTATAAAATTTCATTTTTTTTAGGACAAAGTATTTCTCTGCCCTCTCACATTCGTGCGTTTTGCGATTTGTGGAATATCATAAGAAAATGTAGTATTAGTATCTACATAAATATATTACATAGTGAAGTAATATATTTATATTTTGTGCTTCTTTGCATAATATATCTTTTATATAATTGCATAAATTTGAGTTTATGTAGAATTAGAACTCTATCACTTCTTGTTTGCTATTCTTCACAATATTTTTTATTTTGTAAACCCTGCTTCATTCACAGAAAACTATTTCCAAGAAGCGAAGTAGTGTGACTTTAACCCTGACTACTAAACCGAGAGTTGGGAGGGGTTTCGTTTGCAAAATATGAGGGAGACATTCTGTTTTTTTGGATGTGTTAAGAAGACCAATGGCTTTAAGAAAATGCATGTTTCCAGGCGACTTTTTGGTCAAATAAATTTTTACAGTACATACCATATGGCACTAGAACCGTGATTAAGAACGAACTTTGTTAAAGTGTTTTAGTAAAAATAAGTGCTCACATGTCTTACAAAAATGTACTTTTATGGCAAACCATAATACAAAGAAGGTTTAAGTAATAAAACAATAATCTGTACAGTTCTAAAAATATTAATTGGGGAAAAGAGATCAAAATGGATCCATCCGGTTTCAAAGTTTTTACAGTTTTCCTCTGAACATTTACATAAACTTATATACAGTGTTTCAAATTTTCTTCAACTGCACGATTTGGTAGTACATGAAGTTTTACATTCACACCGTTTAATATCAGCTGGAACTGGTTTTTTTTGTTACAAGCTTGGGATACAGGATAACATTTTCTTTAAGCTCAATCCAAACACTTCCAAATTTAAGGGTTCAAATAAAGGAAGTATGCTTTTATCCAAATATAAGTTTGCCCAGAAGCTCTCAGACAATGCAAATATAATGCATCAGAAGTGCAGAGTACTTGTGATAAGTTCACGCTAAAGCCAATCGCTTGAGAAATTGATCTGTACGAACCTCATCTGCTGAAATGCTTTGTTTGCATATAAGATAAGAAATTCTTTTTCCAGTTGACTAAACTATTCTGGAGTAATGACATTTATGTTTCCTGGCAAAGCAAGTGCTGATTGGATAAACGGCAAATGAGCAAGATTCAAGGCTTTTTTTTTTTTAAACTTAGGGACTAGTTGTATCACAACCTGTCAGAACATGTAATGCTGGCAAGTTGATACTAACTTCTTCTCCAGGTGATTGTGCAGCTAGGTGGCATCCTAACAACCGACTTTTTTTTAGCTGGACCCGAATGAAACCATAAACCTTTGCAGTTGGAATGCATTTTTGGCTAAAAGCTTCAAGAGCTTACAAGTACACACACATCACTATTTCTGATTGCTTCAGATGTTGAGCTGCATGAAATATATGGCAGATATAAAGTTCCTTCTAGATGATTTGATTTTAAATTGAAAACTTCCATCAAAAACAGAATTATGTAGTTTATAACACTATGTAGGGTCGTCAAACTCGCCACAAATATACATTTCTTTACCATCTTCAATTTGAATATTTGTATTAACATAGTTTGGGATAAAAATTTAACAAGGCTTAGCTTATTTTCATATTTGCAAACAAGTTTTTACATTTATTTGGCACATTTGTAAAAGGCCCAGAAATAATTATTTCCTTGAATCTTTTCCCTTAGACCACAATTCATTTTAAACAAATTTAATGGATATGTCATCCTATGGAATACCACGCTTACTCTTGATACAGAGGTACTCGAAAGAAAAGATGTCGGTTGTTTTAAAAACTCTTCAGCAAACTGCCCAAAATTTTTTTTTAACTGAATGGAGTGAACAAGTGCCATTCCATCAATAATACAAGCCTTGTTGTTATTTTGAGTCATTTATAATATCTTCCAGTTTTAGATTTGGATTACGAGAATGGTTATTTTCAATTTCGTTAATCAAACTTGATTTCTAACTTTTATGATAAAAACCACTCTTGTCAAAAATATATTTTGGATTTCCTATCAATTCATGGGATGTTAAGCTACGCAAATCAAATCCATACAGGCCTGCTAACATAATTAACTTCTACACTTCAACAAATTTTTTTAGAGTCGGCTAGTGGTTTATTATTTTTGCTGTCTATCTTTGATTTAGATATGTAATTAAGATTAGAAAACTCTGTCTTTTTTATTGATTCAAATAAGTTTTGTTTTTGTCTTGAAATTAAGCTCTCTCCTTCAAATTGGCTTATCGCTTCTTCACCGTTATGTTTTACTGAAAGTAAACATTGTGCTACCAAAAACTGAAACAGCATAGATATTTATCATTCATTTTGTTCAAGATTGTTTTCGAATGGAGCAATTGGGCACCGGATATTTTCTTCATCTTTATTCATTCTCGTCTGGTTCCACTCAGTGTGAAATTAAAACTCTGTATCGCTAGTAGCATCCAGCTCACAATCAAGAAACATCAATAAAACCTGATGGAGCAAATTTTAAAAAGAATACAGATGTAGCCACCTTTGCATAGCATCCTCATTTTGAGTTGTTCCAATAAAACCACCCGTCACAGCTGAAGAGCGTATCTGAGAATGACAAATCGCATTCTACAGAATTAAATACTCCATCTGTTTGTTTCACAGAAAGCATATCTCTTTTGAATTCATCGATAAGTTTAGCTGGCCTCTCAGCAGCACTTTGAATAGTCTTAAAAGTGTTCGGCTTTGGTTCTTGCACTAAATCATCAGAAGTGTCACAAAATAAACGACACTCGACATTGCGTTTTCTTTTTTTGGCTAATAGCTTCTATATACATCTTACTAACTATAAGCCAATGAAATACTCACAGCATTATTTATTATTATTATTATTATTTATTATTTATTAGCACCGCGTCTTACTACCCGTTCTGGTTATACGCACTTACGCTAATGTGCAATGGTAGGGTGATTGTGAGATGAAATGGAGGACCTACAGTTTAACGTGGAATCCGAACCACGATGGAAGCCTGGCATTCCTCACATTCACAAGTTGTGTTTAATACACATCTTGTCAGAGGTGAAGGAAGGGTTCGGCAATCAGATAAATCTGTGCCGGGACCGAGGATTGAACCCCGGACCCCAGCACAGAAGCCTGACACCTTACCCCTAGATCACCAGGTCACCCATATACTCACAGCAATTAGTGCACGTTGGCTCGGTAGTAACACTATAAAGCGATTGAGAAGAGCTTGCCCTTGAACGCCCTATAAAATTTAGCTAGTGTGGATAGGGAGGAATGTGGGCGTGCAAAGGGGGGGGGGATGAACCGACCACTTACCCAGCTGGCAACATGAACTTCCATTGAAACTATAATTCCAGGTGGACAGATCTGAAAAGAAACTGCGTCCCTCATATTTTGCAAACAAAATCCCTACTAGCACCTGCACTATACCCACAAATCACAAAATGTGTGAATGTGAACCTACAATAACGTTAAGCTATAAACTTACACCAATATTTATTAAATTATTTATTGATATAAACAAAAGAAAATTTAACAAAGAAACTGAAATATTTTAAGACAACAAAAATCCAAATATATGCAACAAGGTTCAATTGTTCATATTACAAAAGTTTATTAATTTTATAGGATATATTAGTTAAAAGAGTAAAACTTACATGTTGCTAGTATTAAATAATTAGTAAATTTAATTTTTAAATATTTTTAAATTACCTATTTAGTATCTAATTAAAGGTTGCTTAAAGTTTCAAAAATATTTCTACTGTAATTAGTATATTTTAATGTTTGGATATGTAAATACTGTATTGCCTATCAACGATTAATATTTTGAGGATACTTAAAACTACATTAAACTGTTTCAAAACTTAATACATTTCCATTCCCAAAACTAACCTCTGAGAAAATATAAATACAAAAAATCCCTGAAGGTATTAAATAATAAATTGGAGGTGAAAGTTATATTTAATGTTTTGAGCTGTGAAAGAGAAAACAGTAATGTGACCATGCTATGTCAAAAATAATATTTAAATCATTCTTAGATTAATTCACAATATGGTAGTAAAACATTATGAAAAAATAAAATTATATTAAATAATAATTTTCATTTTGTGCTGCACTGCATTGGAAAATGTGATTTCTTTTTTAAATGATTTGTATCCATTTTCAAAACATTTATGAAGACATATATTTTAAATGACAGTGGAAATTAACATCAGGGCCGCCTCGAGCATAATTTTGAGCCCGGGTGAACTTCTATGCGCCCCCTCCTCTTTCAACATCCTATAAACTTGAAAGGAACTCAATACAAGATGGATGACCGAATTTCTTATATTCATGCACACTGGATCTAATAAGGACAGAAGTCATAATAAATGGCAAAGAACGTTAGTACAATATCAAATATAGTTGAGCAATGTATGAATTTTTTAAAAGATTATTATTTGTAGTTTTTTTAAGACGACATTGGTGGCGTGGCGCCCCGGGCAGTCGCCCGCCTCGCTCGCCCCCTCGAGGCGGCCCTGATTAACACACATGATGTAATCATTTGATAGAGAATTCAGATAAAACAATTTCTTCAACATATTATATTTTTGTTCATTTTCAAATACACATTCTTTTAACAAACTCCCCCAAAAATACATTTACATGAAATATGAATCTAATTACAAAAATGTTAACACAATAACGTGTAACATGTTTGTGAGCATGTTCTCATCACAAATCTATATCTTGTGTACAACTCTTCCAACACGTCACAACCATAGCAAGCGTCCTTGCATCTTATCCACTTATATTTACACTAACAATTCATTATTTCACAAAATATAACGTTCAATTATCTATAATATTTACACTGATCAAATATTTCCTACCTAACAACTATCATTAGTGCAATTCTTTGTATCACTCCCCTAAGCGTCAACAATAAATATCACACAAGAAAAATAGTTTAAAGTTGTACATAAAAGTTAATCAAACATTGAATCATATTTAAAACTAAGCATTAAAATGAATAATTGCCTGATGACTTAAAAATTCAAGATCACAATAATTATGTGTAAATGTGGAAGTGATGATAAGATGGAAGTGTGAAGAAATGAGAAGTGTATTAGGCGATATACACATCATTCTTTGGCTAGCTCCTTCTTACAACAATCATTTAAATACAAAACAATGTCACATTCATTCCAGAGCTTACACCTGTCACTTTTGCACAACTGCTGTTATCTGCACATTAATACAACTTTTAGGCTAAACCTGTTGTTTATCAAATATTTTTGACACTTTATAAAAATTTTTAACCCAAAGTTGTTTTGGAAGAGGTTTCCAAATTTTACTTTAGATATGGTAACACATTTTAGTTCTAAGCCTATTAATATAATAGATGCAAAGATTGTTGTTGGCAACAATGTAAACAAAATTATAATAAATAAGGGGGTGCAAAGTTCACTTTTTCAATTCAAAAGAACCCTAATCCTAAATAAAATATTATTGAAGGGATGAATCGAAATTTAATGTAATTTTTTTGTTAATTGTTTTATGCTTGAAAGAATATCATATTGTTATTTGTATGACTTTATGTGCTGAATCATTAAGATTTATTGCAAACATTTTTGTAATTTTAATTCTAATCTAATAATTCAAGTTTATTTATTTTACAACATGTAATTCAACTGTCAGATTTTTCATGCAAATATTAAATTGTAATCTATATAAGATTTTAGAATGGACCTAATTGAATATTATGTGTTTTATCTTTTAAAGTGAAAGTGAATTGTAAGCTGATATTTATTTTGAAGACAAGTCCAATTTTTGAATCTTTGCACACCCCTATGAATCAAAATTTTATTTTAAATAAACATTTTTTTTAAATTTCCTTAAAGGAATTGTTCAAGGTGTTAAAAATATTACCACATTTTACACAAGTAAATATTTACTAATATATGAGAGCTAAATTATACTTACTTAAATGTATTATGTAGCATATACAATTCTGATAGTTTTGACTAAACTATGGTTTAATAGTTCTAAATATTAATAAATTTCCTAAAACTAAAAACATTAAAACAATTATTGCTCAAAGTTTTACATGCATCTGACTCAATTTTTACAAAAATTCAACAGCCTGTAAATGTAAGTTTAGTAACAAAATAATGTATAGCAACTCTAAACAAAGCTCACTCACTTTCTTTACGACTCACTGCTAGGCAGACTTTGTGTATGGTAAGGACATACAAAGTTATATGTCCAATAATTTCCCATCAATACACGTTGTTTGTTGTTACGTTTATTTTAAAAGGAGTACATTTTATTTTATATGAATTTATGAATAAAATAATTTGTCTGAATAATTTATTACAACTGCACTTCTGTTTTTTATTTATAGATTTGAAGAAAAAAAAATACAAATGATATTTATTTCTATAAAATTGATATTTGAGTATTGATGTGTAGTAATGCTGTCCATGTCCACTTCATAAAGAATAGTTTAGACCTGTGGTCCCCAAACTTACCGAGCAGAGGGCCACAATTAGGTATTGAAAGTGCTAGGTGGGCCAGATCGAAAAAGAGATATACATTATTACAGTTTATAACATAATTAGGCCTAAAAATGACAACGTAATCTGTGCAGCCAACATAATTACCCCCTCCACCTCTCTACTCTACAAACACTTTATGAAATGCGACCAGCGGGTGCTGAGAAACTGTGCACCACGGTAAGACTGTTCTTATCATACTTTTCCAATACTTCCGCCAGCCGCATATGATGTTATGTATGTAGGTATGTTATGTACTACTTACTGGAGTACAATCATTTTGAATTTCCCTTGAAATTATGTTCATTATAATTCTATTATATTTTTGTCAAAGCGTTCACGGGCTGGTTAAACACATTCCGCGGGCTCTAGTTTAAGGACCCCTGGTTTAGAGCAATCAACAGAATGGCTCATGAAGTAACCATAATCTTTGTTTAGAACTACTCTCAACGAAGGAAAACAACATTATTCGAGATCACATCTCACACTAGCTCCGAGTTATCTACACAAATAGCAGTGAGCTCACATCTCACATTCACATCACAAGAATCTGTAGAGTTGGGTCAGATCCACAGTTTTAAAAATATGAATCTTCATTTTACCAACAAATCCAGAATCTCAAATTAAAATCTGAATTTTGAAAAACATGGCAAACATTAAAATTCAACTTGACATTAATTTTTTTTAATTGGCGTAGTAAATTAAAATAGTGCCTCAATGTTAACTATGTTTGTCCCAGTACATTCACTTGAGTGGTTTGAGGTCTTGTTAAGTGTCTTATATAGTTATTGGTGGGTTAAAATAAAGTGCCTAAAGGATTCCAGTATTAGAGGCTCCCATACCTAACGTTCTACTAACCTGTTGAAAACAGGAAGACAATAATACCAACCAATGATAAAGGGGGGATTGTGTACCAACTACACAACCAGCCCTGTTGTGACTTATTTCATGAAACATTTTCAAAAAGATGAGCTGCACTGAGTACTTGTGTGTAGCCATTAATTTCAGACTAGACAGAACTTTATTCTAATCTCACTCCGTGATCAACAAATAGACATAAGCCCACAAGTGCCCGCCATACAGTAAACAATATTGCCCTCTTCCTTAAAACTATCACTAAAATGCAGCTTGAGGAATATAAATATGTTAAGAAGGCTAACTATCTGCATTACTTATATTGACAATACTTGTGATAAAGTAGTTTAAGGGGCCGATTAGAAGTCTACTGGATCCATGTTCAATGCCTAACAACATTTATTAATGTGTTTGATTAAGTTTATCATCTCAGGTTAGGTTGATTTAAAAGTTAGTGTTGCTATAGTTGTGTTTAGAAATTATATGTCAACTAATTCTCTAATTCTATTTTTAATACTAATTCCTAGTAATAATCATATTTTTTCAAGTAATGCCTCTTTTCAATTTCCAAGGTACATTTTGTTATATATGGGGTACACGAAATTAAACTAAGATGTATTGTAAACTTTTTGTCAGGTCTGCAACCTCAACTACATTCATTTCAAGTTGAGCTCAATGGAGCTTCTCAATAAAATTGAATTCAATAACTATGTATCATTTTTAAAACAAGCTATTTCAATAAAAATAAAATAACTATTGATAGTTAAAAAATAAATAAGAGAGTTATATCTTTTACAATAGCATTGGTATTTTTCGAATGTAAATAACATTTGTCAACTGCACCTTTCAAAAGCAACGCCCAGACAATAAAGAGAAGAGTACATTATCATCTATCCCAGAGAGATTACAGCACAGGAATAGTTCTACACAACGAGCTTAGAATATGACAAATCTGTTGGTTCAAACTCATTCATCTATAGGAGGCTTTAACTCAAATACTTACAAAGCCCTACTTTGTGTTAGAGACTCTTTAAACCTTAAATGGCTTTTTTTTATATCTTTAAACAAAATTGGAAATATAAACAAGGCTGAAACATTAATATTTTATTGTTGTTTTTATTAAAATGGAGCTCTGAAAAAAGGCATTAGCCCAGGCCTTCCTTAAACCAATAATATACACCTTAAACATTTTGACAGTTAAAAAAATATATTTTATTCAAAGAGGTGGCACCCTTAAAATATATACATACATCATGCTTTAACGTTCTTATATTATTAAATGACAGCAGTAGATTATTATTAAAACTTGCCAACTATAAGGGATGCTTAATTTACTCGAAGTCTTCTCTTCTTTCTTTCAGAAGTTTGTAAAACTTGTTCACTGTGTTTACATCCCAGGCTAGACAACATTGTTCAGACATTTTTCTTGAACTTCACCCCAACTTTAGTTAACAATTCTTCTGACAATTTGTATTCTTAACAAGAATTCATAAAAACACGTTAGTTTTCTTTGACATATCGCTAAATGGTGATCTAAATGTAACAAGACTTTTGAATGGAGAAATAAACAGGCAATTCTAGTTTTAAAACATTCCCACTAGTTTTATAAAGTTTTAAAATCAGCTACAAGCTTTTACAAACTTAGCCACAAGTCAATTTCATAAAGTTGTGCATAGTTTCAAAATTGGCCATCTTCATATCATATTTTGATTTGAGCCAAAATTGCTTGGGAGATGGTCGTCTACAGCTCAATATTTGCATCTCAGCGCTCTCTGCCCTTGAAGAGTACACAGTCATTGTCCCATGACTGAATTGAACATTATTTGTTTTTTTCTAGAATGAAAATTCCAATAAATTGGGGGAGGGGGGGGGGAAATACACTTGGACACGGGAATCAAACCTTGGACCTTTGGCTTAGCGCGCCAATGCTCTAACACCGAGCTATCCAGGGATCGTCCCATACTCAGGATCATTCATATTTTCATTCATCCTCCAAACTTCGCCTCTCATATAACAACTAGCAGAAGTACCTGGCCGGCATCACTCAGGATAACCATGCAATACATTGTGTGGCTACCCTGGGTAACACTTTTCTTTGCTTCAAACAGAAAAAAAAAAATCTTCATTTTATTTATTCCGACCCAGTTTTTAATTAATTAAAAAAAGTCTAGTCAAGAATTTAAAATTCCAGCTTGGAGTTGCACACGTTTGTGAACAGTTGTGTGTGTGGTAGATATTGCACAATACTCACGACAGACAGAAGTACAAAGTATTAATTTTATTAATATAGATTGTATAGCTTTGCTTTCTTCCATAGAGTAAAAATGACAAAAGCAGTTGGCCATGGTGAGGCATAGACTAGTCATAGAACTGACAGCTGCCTGTTTGTTGATCTCAAGGGAAGAGTATTTGAATCTGACCTGAAGGTCATTCTCCCTGCAAAAAGTGTTTTCAATGTAGTTGTTTTTCTGCATTACAGGTTGTTAAACTATTAATAACCACTAAACCAGTTCGTGTTTGTAATGAACTAACACAAAGATGGCTCATAATGAAAATAAGACAACTCGTCCAAGAAAAGTTTCCAACTTTCCAAGAGAGGAGCAACACGTCGAGAAGTGTGCAGTCACAAGGCAGCTATATATTTGTCTGCGACTGAAAATGACTGGGTGTGATGCTGGTTAACTCGGTAATGACAGTGGGCGTGGTGCGCGGTCACAATGCAGTGGAGACTGAGCGCCCACCAGACAGCTATAGCTATGTCTGCGACTGAGAATGACTGGGCGTGATGCTGGTTGACTCGGTGATGACAGTGGGCGTGGGGACGTCCAAGGAGTCATATAGGGGGTACTCGCAACAGATTAGGAATTTGAGGAACCAAGGGACCTCCACGTAGAATGAGGGTGGGATGGGGATCAGAGGGGAGGTCGACTGTTTGTAGTAGCGGTACTCCGAGTTGCTGCAGGGAAGATAACACAGATATTGACATTATAGTTTAACATGGTACTGTCATCCCTATCTAAGACCCCACACATGAAATAATAACTAAATGTTAACATACGTACATTCATTTAATTCAAATAGCCAAAGCGGTATTAATTTTAGAGAGGAATTCACCATCTAGATATCATAATCTGAAAATTGAAAAATGACACCTGGACACGGGAATCGAACCCGGGACCTTTGGCTTAGTACGTCAATGCTCTACCACTGAGCTTCCAGGAGTCGCCGTCCCGTGCCCAGGGTCATTCTTCACTCATATTTTAAGGCAGAGTCTATGAGGGACGTGCGGAAATCGTCAGCTTTATTCACGAGCCATCAGATAACGCAGCCATCTTCGACTCGGTAGTTGGCTTGTTACTGCCACTCGTACAGTTATTATTATAATTGTACGGATAATATTAAGAATCAAATAGCCGAAGCTGTTATTAACGGGTTCAATTCTCGTGTCCAGGTGTCATTTTTCAATTTTCAGAATATGATATCTAGATGGTGAATTCCTCTCTAAAATTAATAACAGCTTCGGCTATTTGATTCTTAATATTATCCGTACACTTATAATAATAATTGTACGAGTGGCAGTAACAAGCCAACTACCGAGTCGAAGATGGCTGCGTTATCTGATGGCTCGTGAATAAAGCTGACGATTTCCGCACGTCCATCATAGACTCTGCCGCTCGTGAATAAAGCTGACAATTTCCACACATCCATCATAGACTCTGCCTTAAAATATGAGTGAAGAATGACCCTGGGCACGAGACGACTCCTGGATAGCTTAGTGGTAGAGCAATGGCGTATTAAGCCAAAGGTCCCGGGTTCGATTCTCGTGTCCAGGTGTCATTTTTCAATTTTCAGAATATTCATTTAATTGTTATTAATGGTCTGGTATCTGGTTGTTAAGTTTGTCCTATAATTATATTGGGCCTGAGCTACGAACAAGCAGTATTGAATCTTTAAAACAAATTCCAACTAAATGACTTAAAAAATAATATTTATTTTATTGAATCCTGAATCTCCTCAATGATTCAAGGGTCTTTCCACTAATTACTTTTGTGAAGGGACTTTTCAACCACCCTGTAGTTAAAGTCGCTGATAGCCTTTGCTTGCACTGAAGAATATTAGTAAAATAAAGTAGGGGTGTACAAAGGGAACTTTCTAAATGCAAAGCGAAATCAAAGTCAAAAATAAGGTTTTCGTTGTCAAAACTACTTTTAGTTTATAAATTATTCACTAAGTACGTCTAGGTAGAGAGAAAGGTTTGGATAAAAAAACCAAAACCCACCATATTATTTTATGCTGATGTGTCTAAGTTTATCTCTGTTTGCATTATTATAAGTTATTTAATCTCTAGTATGTGTTATATACTGTCTAGTGGCTGTTATAAACATGATTGATTACATGTTGGACTGTCTTATATTCAGTGAGACATCTCAATTATTCATAATATTTCAAAGTTTTCTTCTTACTTAGAAATGTTTTAAGGATGTGGAGGTTATTGTGGGTGTCAAAGTAGATGCAAAGGAGATTCGACCTTAGACTTCAACTTTGACATTTCAAAACTTTGAACATCCCTAGAATAAAGCCATTGTTAAATAATATATTACCTGCTAAAGTGGTTGAACAGTCTTAAGGTGTAAGACTGGTCTGCTGATGATGGAAAGATCAGGGTTCGAATCCCTATCGGGTCTATTGACAATGTGGTTTCCCATTAACCTTCTAGGCAAATGCGGGTATATTACCTCTAAAATAATTTCTTCCTCATCCCTACCCTATTAGAATTATCATACATTAGAACCCCACCCCATTAGAACAATTATCATAAATCATACAACCTGAACGGGTAGTAAGACACGGTGATAAAATAAATAAATAAAAATAAGATATTGTTAAAAATGAAGTGATCACTTGATCTTACTTACTCCCTGAACTTCTCGTCGGAAGACTTCTCTAGGAGAGGCATGCCGGAAAGGAAGAGTATAATGAGAGTGGTGAAGATAGGAGAGAGGATCGCTACCCATTCTAGACCATCGATCACATTTAGGGAGATGATAAAGATCCCCCACCACAGGACAATCTCTCCAAAATAGTTGGGATGTCGAGACAACCTCCATAAACCTGGACACACAAACCTAAGGCTTACTGTTAATTGACCAGTGTGAACGGACTTATCTGACCGAAACAATAGTTACTAAATCTACTCTATGTATTCATACATCAATTCATGTGATTTGCAGCTGTCAATGTTGAGAGATATTATAATAATAGTACAATGAAATAACCCTGCCCTAGATTGAGATGTATCTTTAAAAACTAACATAACAGTGTTGAAACGAAGCAAGTGAAAGAACTGGTAAAGCTTGCTTGTTGTGATGAGTTAGTAAACATTAGGAAAGAATGCTGACAACTCACAACAAGGTTGTCCCCAGTGTGCTCAGCAACTGGGCCGATTTGCAGTATAAAGGGTTCTGTTTTAGAGCTATCGAGGCTGACACAATAAGATCTACTCAGAAGGGTCGATCTGCCCGTTTTTAGGCCCACGCGGGTTAGAACATTGGGTACTTGTGCTAGAGGGCAACCCTCGTGCCCAAGGTACCGGGTTCAAATCTGTAAGGGGTGTCAGTCGATCCATTAGCTAAGCATTCTTCGCTAAGCCAGTTCTCTCACAAGCTCCTATGTCAAAGTACTTATATCTTTTTGTAACATATTTTTAACATCACAGTGTTGTAGTAACTCGTAGTGCTATTAATAAACCCTAAAAACCAAAGCCATCAGTATAATTTCGAACCCACACATCTATTTTGCCGTCGTCCCTATCCTTCCCCGCAAGCTATCCTGACAGACTAGGCCCGCAGGAAGGGAGTTAGTGACAATAATGTTATTAATGTTAAATGTATTAAATATGTATGTATTTTGTAAAAGGCGCTCAAAATGTCCACTCGTAGGAAAATCAAGGTATAGATGCAATAGTTTGTAGAGTTGACTACAATCTGCTATTTTACCATTTGAATCCTGGAAAAAATGACGAACCTAAGCGAATATAGAAATATATGCTTAGAAAATATAAATAGCAACTCAATATATAAAAAAAAAGTGTTACAATGCATTCATTGTAAGATTTGTACATTCAGTTGGGAAACTTTTGGTCTGGGGTCTTGTTGCCAAGTTTGTCTCATAATTATGTTGCAGTTGAACTATTAATGAACAGTATTAGAGCTCTTAAACAATTTAAATAAAATATTGAATTTGATATTTTCTCGAACCCTCACATATTAATAAGATTCAAGGAAATCGAGACATATATGTATGTCTGTACTTTCTACATGTTTACATAGATGCATTGTTACAACATGTCTGCACTATCTACGTGTGTACAGAGGTGTAATGTTACATGTATGTGCTATGGGTAAAGTCCGAACCCAAATAAAATATTATCCAGATAATGTTGATGTTATACAAAATACATAGATAGCGTTGAGTGAGAGGTAATTAAATAATGTTTTTCGAAGTTTATCTGGATAGTATTGACATTATCCACCCGCACTTGGATAGTGGCAATTTCTATGGTTGAGTCTAGGTTTGTTAGGTTAAGCTAGGTTAGGTTTGGCTATGTTAGATTAGTTTAAGCTAGGTTAGGTTAGGTTATTGGAAAATAAAGCATAAAATGAGGCATTTCGAATGTTAGTGCACCACTTCAATCCAATTTATTGTCCAGTTTCAAAATACTGTTTCAAAATAAAATTCATATTGAAACGTGCTTGGTTTTTCAAATATTAACGTTATCCAAGTCTTGCTGGCTAGTGTCGATATCATCGGGATAAGGTTGTAAATTAGATAAATTACTTTATATTTCTGACTTTATCCACTGCACTTGGATAAAACTGGCATCTCCCAGCTAATCTCGACATTATACAGATTTCGCACACTACCTGTAACATATGCACTATCAACATGTCTACATTGGTGCATTATTACATGTCTGTACTATCTACATGTTATACTGGTGCAAAGTGTCTTACAACATATCTGCACTAATTATATGTTTACACTTGTACAGTGTTGCAATATGTCTGCACTATCCACATGATAACAGTGATGAGAAGGATAGAACGGTAGGATTGAGGTATGATTTGTGTGGAGGGAGGGTGGAAAACAATGTTTTAGTAAAATGTTGAGATTGAGAATAGTGAAACCATTTTAACAATTTTTGTTTAATGCAACAAATTTTAAAGATAATTATTTTAGAAATAATGAGCCATTGAAGTAATCTAAGTGAAGAATGCACTTTGTTGTGTAATCTAGTATCTGTGTCCCAACAAGATAAGATCTTAACAAAGTAACTAGCTCACAAGATGGCCATTCTGCTCCACCAATCAAATAACTTGTCACTCACCATCATTGCACCACTTCCCCTTATTGACCGGGTCCTGGCGGAAAGAAAACTTCTGGAGGTCTGCATAGGTTTCAGCCAGGAGACCAATGACAAACAGTCCTGTGCCAGCCGAGTCAAGGGTAGTCATGGTGCGGGGGGCCCCGGGAACCCCGGGGGTCAATGAGATGGCATGGTGAGGTGAATTGATGAAGATCACCGGTAGACTCACCACAAACACCCAGATGGCCTGTAAGCACACAAGCGGGAAATTATGTGTCTCTGTACAGTGTCAGCAGTGTAGAGTGTGAACTGTGTTCCTCTCTGTCCACTGATAGCAGTGTATCCTTATAAAATAACAATAAAAGTATAGTAAAATGATTTCATGTGTGTTTTCTAAAAGGCCCTTACTTCACAAAATGCACTGTATTTTATTATTAATAATTGGCAATCAAACTATATTTACTAAATATATATTGTGAAAATTTTAAACAAATACTTGGAAGGTCCAGAAGACTGCAAATCTGATGACGTTACTCCTCTTGTCATCAAATCTGGCATCCCGCCCAATTTTCAGAATACGGTAGAGTAGGTAGCCGGACAGACGGAAACCCCACATACAAACGAAGATGGTCACCATCAACTGTCGACTATCGTAAGTCTGGAATACACAAAAACACAACATCACTCTATTAACTTAAATGTCGATTATCATAAGTCAGGAATACACCAACACACAGCATCCACTCTGTTATATCAACTGTTGACTATCGTAAGTATGGAATACACAAAAACACGGCACTCTAATAACTTAAATGTCGACTATCGTAAGTCAGGAATAAACCAACACACAACATTCACTCTGTTTAATTTAATTTAATTTTAGCACAGCGTCTTACTACCTGTTCAGGTTATACGCTTAAGTACTAAATACACTAATGGATTAGGAATTGGGAAGGTTGAATTTAGAGGAAGTGAACCCGCATTTGCGTGGAGGAAGAGTGGAAAACCATTTAGGAAAAACCACCCACAGTTCACCCGACCGAGATTGGAACCTCGATCTCCCCGTCCTTGGTGGTCTGGCTCAACACGACTGGCGCGTTAGCCAACTATGCCACCGAGGCGGGTATCCACTCTGTTACATCAACTGTCGATTATCTTACGTGGGAGGTCCTTCAAAAACCCAAATATCTGAAATCCTTAAGAAAATTCAAGATTAAAATAAAAACTGTTTTATAAATTTTTGATTGTTCTTGTTTTTGAGCTATTTTTCTGCCCATAATAATTATTAGAAAAAGCTCAGATAATTAATTCACCACTTGACTGAATGTGTTAAAACAACATATTTTCAACTTTAAACAACAACTTAATAACCAACATAGTAAAGTAAATTTCTTATATTAACCATGATTTATGAGATTTAGATTTGAGATTTAATATCCAGGATTCGTAGGTACAATGAAGATTCAAATTTGTATTTATAAAATATTGAATTCAACCCATTATTATTAGAAATGTCGAACAATAAAACCTAATTGCGGTTACCTGGGCCAGGAAGAAGGTGAGCAGGGCTAGGATGATGAAGTTGGTACCTCCAGCAAAGTCTGTCAGTTTGTCAAACTGAAATGTTGCGGCGATGCCAAAGAAGATGAGTTGCATCACCACAGTAACGATAGCACTGATGGCTAGATGATCTCTATCTAGGATCTGAATCACCATCCTGACTTGCTGCGGTCTATAACACAGACACACGCAAATGTTGGTACATTTCCTTTTATCAGACATTGTGATGGGAGATTTTTTTTTATCGTAATGGCATATATGAACATGAGAGACATGACATCCAGGTTTGGTCGCCTTATATGTAGACTATTAGCCTCTCTGGTGGCACAGAACATTGCCCAGGTACACCATAGGAGGTTGTCTACACGTCGTACCCGCAATGAGAGGATGTGATGATATTTATTATGATGGTGTGGAGCCGGTGTGAGACTTAACTTAGCTTAAGCTTAACTAACCAAACCCTAATAACCAATGGGATAGTTCCCCTTAAGGGAAAAAAATACCCAAAGTACCAGCCAAGAACCAAACCCAGGACCCCTAGGCTAGAAACCAGGTGCATTGATCACTACACCACTGGGCCAGGTTGAAGTAGCTGTTGAAGCTTTTAAATCCTTTTACAATTGGTGGCACGATGCCGAAGTAGCTGTTACACACTCAATTTCCTAAACTACACTTTTCTACCAACATTGTGATACGATCCGAGACTCCGCACATCACTCATCACTCCTATCTCACTCATTACTCCTATCTCCACACATCACTCATCACTCCTATCTCCACACTCATCTCCCTATCTCCACACATCACTCATCACTCCCATCTCCACACATCGCACAAGCTGTAGAAACAAACCCATGTCAGGAACCAGGAGTATGCATGTCGAGCACTTCACTCCGACCAGACACAAGAAACAAACTGGTTTGTTTTTGTGGAGGGTTGTGCGATGTAGAGTATGCTCTTGACGTTTGTGTTGTATGGATTGTCTACAGACTGAGTGTATCTTAGGAAGAAGATGAGTGACATAAAGATGAAATAATAAATAATATTTCGAATAGATGGTGAAATTCTCTCAGTCTTTGTTCCTTCTGATTGATAGGATGTGCACTAAATTGCCTAGATTTATTAATAGTTAAGGAGTAAAGTTTTATCGCTGCTGATATGTCATAACTATCATCACCACTGCTGTTAAAGATTTTTTCCCTACTTTAATAAATATTTTAAAAGTAAAATTAAAAATCTTTAAATGAAAAAAACAAAACGAAGTTTAAGAAACAATGCAGTAGCCCTACGAATGCTCCTTGCAGACTGGTTTTCTCTAGCTGGGTACAAAGTGCAATGAGCAATCTGCTCGATATGCATTGGCTGTTCCATGAGCGATGTGTAATGTGCGGGGATAGGAGTGATGAGCGGTGTGCTCGCTTCTCGGTATGCACAGGCTGTTCCATGAGCGATGTGTAATGTGCGGAGATAGGAGTGATGAGCGGTGTGCTCGCTTCTCGGTATGCACAGGCTGTTCCATGAGCGATGTGTAATGTGCGGAGATAGGAGTGATGAGCGGTGTGCTCGCTTCTCGGTATGCACAGGCTGTTCCATGAGCGATGTGTAATGTGCGGAGATAGGAGTGATGAGCGGTGTGCTCGCTTCTCGGTATGCACAGGCTGTTCCATGAGCGATGTGTAATGTGCGGAGATAGGAGTGATGAGCGGTGTGCTCGCTTCTCGGTATGCACAGGCTGTTCCATGAGCGATGTGTAATGTGCGGGGATAGGAGTGATGAGCGGTGTGCTCGCTTCTCGGTATGCACAGGCTGTTCCATGAGCGATGTGTAATGTGCGGAGATAGGAGTGATGAGCGGTGTGCTCGCTTCTCGGTATGCACAGGTGTTCCATGAGCGATGTGTAATGTGCGGGGATAGGAGTGATGAGCGGTGTGCTCGCTTCTCGGTATGCACAGGCTGTTCCATGAGCGATGTGTAATGTGCGGAGATAGGAGTGATGAGCGGTGTGCTCGCTTCTCGGTATGCACGCATCCTTACTGACACTTATGTTGAAAATAGGTTTAAAATCTTCAAAGTTAAAATATTTTCAAATTGAATGTATTGTAATAACATGAGAATGTTAATTTAAATGAAGTGTATTTTTTTTAATATTATAAACAACGCCACACTCCTTGCTCTCAGAAACAAGTATGTACTGCTCGGCTACAGATGCACTGCCTTTGTATTTATATAAGTCCCTGTCTTAGGGCCATGTTACCTAACAGTGTTAGCAGATTAGATGAGTGGGATCGGTCTGTCTGATAAAGATAAAGTTGTTTACATAACCTGAACGTTTTACAAACTTCCTAGAAACCAGCAGAGAAAATGTGTCTAACCCTTGCTCCGGAGTCCTGCAGTAATATTGGTTTTATCAACTCCCCTTCCAGCAAATGTTGGTGCAGTTTCTCTTAATTTCCTCAATACTTCAGGTCGTTAGTAACTTTTAGTCTCCATCTTCAGTGGTCGAATAGTCTAAGGTGTCACTCACAGAAAAGACTGGCTGTATATGACGATGAGATCCAGGTTCAAATCCCGGTCAGGTGTTTTAAGGGTAGTATTTGTATTTCCAGAACGTTTACCACTCTCCCTCTAGTCGAAAATGCGGGTACATTTCCTCTAAATTAGAGCTGTGGAGTTGGTACACCCATACTTCTAACTCTGACTACTCTAATTTTCTACTGTGCAACTCCGACTGCTTCATAAATGGCTTAAAGATATTAATAAGTAATAACAAATAGAACGTACAGTAAAATGCTCCAATGGAGATGACTTCATGGGAAGCTTCTTTGACATTGTGAATTTATATATAAATAAATTTGTTAATCCAAATTACAAATTTCGGTCTTAAAAACTAAAAACTAAAAAAAAATTACATAATATTGTAAGTTTTTATTTTGAGGTCCAAGTCGATACCTTTTTAACAATTCAGACTCCAGAGCCTTGTTTAAATACGTGGGGGGGAGGTGGGTAGAGAGAGGAAATGTGTCTACTTGGTGTTACATGGGGGGAGGCTATACATCTACTTGCTGTTTCATGGGGGGAGGCTACACATCTACTTGCTGTTTCATGGGGGGAGCTATGTGTCTACTTGGTGTTACATGGGGGAGGCTATATCATCTACTTGCTGTTTCATGGGGGGAGGCTATACATCTACTTGCTGTTTCATGGGGGAGAGGCTACACATCTACTTGGTGTTTCATGAGGGGAGGCTATGTGTCTACTTGGTGTTACATGGGGGAGGCTATGTGTCTACTTGGTGTTACATGGGGGAGGCTATACATCTACTTGCTGTTTCATGGGGGAGGCTATACATCTACTTGCTGTTTCATGGGGGGAGGCTACACATCTACTTGGTGTTTCATGAGGGGAGGCTATGTGTCTACTTGGTGTTACATGGGGGGAGGCTATGTGTCTACTTGGTGTTACATGGGGGAGGCTATACATCTACTTGCTGTTTCATGGGGGAGGCTATACATCTACTTGGTGTTTCATGGGGGGAGGCTATACATCTACTTGGTGTTTCATGGGGGAGGCTACACATCTACTTGGTGTTTCATGGGGGAGGCTATGTGTCTACTTGGTGTTACATGGGGGAGGCTACACATCTACTTGGTGTTTCATGGGGGGAGGCTATGTGTCTACTTGGTGTTACATGGGGGAGGCTATACATCTACTTGCTGTTTCATGGGGGAGGCTATACATCTACTTGCTGTTTCATGGGGGAGGCTACACATCTACTTGGTGTTACATGGGGGGAGGCTATGTGTCTACTTGGTGTTACATGGGGGAGGCTATACATCTACTTGCTGTTTCATGGGGGGAGGCTATACATCTACTTGCTGTTTCATGGGGGGAGGCTATACATCTACTTGGTGTTTCATGGGGGGAGGCTATACATCTACTTGCTGTTTCATGGGGGTAGGCTACACATCTACTTGGTGTTTCATGAGGGGAGGCTATGTGTCTACTTGGTGTTACATGGGGGGAGGCTATGTGTCTACTTGGTGTTACATGGGGGAGGCTATACATCTACTTGCTGTTTCATGGGGGAGGCTATACATCTACTTGCTGTTTCATGGGGGAGGCTATGTGTCTACTTGGTGTTACATGGGGGAGGCTATACATCTACTTGCTGTTTCATGGGGGAGGCTATGTGTCTACTTGGTGTTACATGGGGGGAGGCTATACATCTACTTGGTGTTTCATGGGGGGAGGCTATGTGTCTACTTGGTGTTACATGAGGGGAGGCTATACATCTACTTGCTGTTTCATGGGGGGAGGCTATGTGTCTACTTGGTGTTACATGAGGGGAGGCTATACATCTACTTGCTTTTCATGGGGGAGGCTATACATCTATTTGCTGTTTCATGGGGGGAGGCTATACATCTACTTGCTGTTTCATGGGGGAGGCTATGTGTCTACTTGGTGTTACATGAGGGAGGCTATACATCTACTTGCTGTTTCATGGGGGAGGCTATACATCTACTTGCTGTTTCATGGGGGGAGGCTATGTGTCTACTTGGTGTTACATGGGGGAGGCTATACATCTACTTGCTGTTTCATGGGGGGAGGCTATACATCTACTTGCTGTTTCATGGGGGAAGCTATACATCTACTTGCTATTTCATGGGGGAGGCTATACATCTACTTGCTGTTTCATGGGGGAGGCTATGTGTCTACTTGGTGTTACATGAGGGAGGCTATGTGTCTACTTGGTGTTTCATGGGGGGAGGCTATACATCTACTTGGTGTTACATGGGGGAGGCTATACATCTACTTGCTGTTTCATGGGGGGAGGCTATGTGTCTACTTGGTGTTACATGGGGAGGCTATACATCTACTTGCTGTTTCATGGGGGAGGCTATACATCTACTTGCTGTTTCATGGGGGGAGGCTATACATCTACTTGCTGTTTCATGGGGGAGGCTATGTGTCTACTTGGTGTTTCATGGGGGGAGGCTATGTGTCTACTTGGTGTTACATGAGGGGAGGCTATACATCTACTTGCTGTTTCATGGGGGAGGCTATGTGTCTACTTGGTGTTACATGGGGGAGGCTATGTGTCTACTTGGTGTTACATGGGGGAGGCTATGTGTCTACTTGGTGTTTCATGGGGGAGGCTATACATCTACTTGGTGTTTCATGAGGGGAGGCTATACATCTACTTGGTGTTTCATGGGGGAGGCTATACATCTACTTGGTGTTTCATGGGGGAGGCTATGTGTCTACTTGGTGTTTCATGGGGGAGGCTATGTGTCTACTTGGTGTTACATGAGGGGAGGCTATACATCTACTTGCTGTTTCATGGGGGAGGCTATGTGTCTACTTGGTGTTACATGAGGGGAGGCTATACATCTACTTGCTGTTTCATGGGGGAGGCTATACATCTATTTGCTGTTTCATGGGGGAGGCTATACATCTACTTGCTGTTTCATGGGGGAGGCTATGTGTCTACTTGGTGTTACATGAGGGAGGCTATGTGTCTACTTGGTGTTTCATGGGGGGGAGGCTATACATCTACTTGGTGTTACATGGGGGAGGCTATACATCTACTTGCTGTTTCATGGGGGGAGGCTATGTGTCTACTTGGTGTTACATGGGGGAGCTATACATCTACTTGCTGTTTCATGGGGGGAGGCTATACATCTACTTGCTGTTTCATGGGGGAGGCTATACATCTACTTGCTGTTTCATGGGGGAGGCTATGTGTCTACTTGGTGTTTCATGGGGGGAGGCTATACATCTACTTGCTGTTTCATGGGGGAGGCTATGTGTCTACTTGGTGTTTCATGGGGGAGGCTATACATCTACTTGGTGTTACATGGGGGAGGCTATACATCTACTTGCTGTTTCATGGGGGGAGGCTATGTGTCTACTTGGTGTTACATGGGGGAGGCTATACATCTACTTGCTGTTTCATGGGGGGAGGCTATGTGTCTACTTGGTGTTACATGGGGAGGCTATACATCTACTTGGTGTTTCATGGGGGGAAGGCTATACATCTACTTGGTGTTTCATGGGGGGAGGCTATGTGTATACTTGGTGTTTCATGGGGGAGGCTATGTGTCTACTTGGTGTTACATGGGGGAGGCTATACATCTACTTGGTGTTTCATGGGGGGAGGCTATACATCTACTTGCTGTTTCATGGGGGGAGGCTATGTGTCTACTTGGTGTTACATGGGGGAGGCTATGTGTCTACTTGGTGTTACATGAGGGGAGGCTATACATCTACTTGGTGTTTCTAGGGGGAGGCTATACATCTACTTGGTGTTTCATGGGGGGAGGCTATACATCTACTTGCTGTTTCATGGGGGGAGGCTATGTGTCTACTTGGTGTTACATGGGGGAGGCTATGTGTCTACTTGGTGTTACATGAGGGGAGGCTATACATCTACTTGGTGTTTCTAGGGGGAGGCTATATATCTACTTGGTGTTTCATGGGGGAGGCTATGTGTCTACTTGGTGTTACATGGGGGAGGCTATGTGTCTACTTGGTGTTACATGGGGGAGGCTATGTGTCTACTTGGTGTTTCATGGGGGAGGCTATATGTCTACTTGGTGTTACATGGGGGAGGCTATACATCTACTTGCTGTTTCATGGGGGGAGGCTATGTGTCTACTTGGTGTTACATGGGGGAGGCTATGTGTCTACTTGGTGTTTCATGGGGGAGGCTATACATCTACTTGGTGTTTCATGAGGGGAGGCTATACATCTACTTGGTGTTTCATGGGGGGGGCTATACATCTACTTGGTGTTTCATGGGGGGAGGCTATGTGTCTACTTGGTGTTACATGGGGGAGGCTATGTGTCTACTTGGTGTTACATGGGGGAGGCTATACATCTACTTGGTGTTTCATGGGGGGAGGCTATGTGTCTACTTGGTGTTACATGGGGGAGGCTATACATCTACTTGCTGTTTCATGGGGGGAGGCTATGTGTCTACTTGGTGTTACATGGGGGAGGCTATGTGTCAACTTGGTGTTTCATGGGGGAGGCTATGTGTCTACTTGGTGTTACATGGGGGAGGCTATGTGTCTACTTGGTGTTACATGGGGGAGGCTATACATCTACTTGGTGTTTCATGGGGGAGGCTATGTGTCTACTTGGTGTTACATGGGGGAGGCTATACATCTACTTGCTGTTTCATGGGGGGAGGCTATGTGTCTACTTGGTGTTACATGAGGGAGGCTATACATCTACTTGCTGTTTCATGGGGGGAGGCTATACATCTACTTGCTGTTTCATGGGGGGAGGCTATACATCTACTTGCTGTTTCATGGGGGGAGGCTATGTGTCTACTT
The DNA here is from genome assembly GCA_033556935.1 of Timema podura. Lineage (NCBI taxonomy): Eukaryota > Metazoa > Arthropoda > Insecta > Phasmatodea > Timematidae > Timema > Timema podura. The sequence continues at coordinate 50,408,198 of JAVRXN010000005.1, forward strand.
GGTGTTTCATGGGGGGAGGCTATGTGTCTACTTGGTGTTTCATGGGGGAGGCTATACATCTACTTGGTGTTTCATGAGGGGAGGCTATACGTCTACTTGGTGTTTTATGGGGGGAGGCTATATGTCTACTTGGTGTTTCATGGGGGGAGGCTATGTGTCTACTTGGTGTTACATGGGGGAGGCTATACATCTACTTGCTGTTTCATGGGGGGAGGCTATACATCTACTTGCTGTTTCATGGGGGAGGCTATACATCTACTTGGTGTTTCATGGGGGGAGGCTATACATCTACTTGGTGTTTCATGAGGGGAGGCTATACATCTACTTGGTGTTTCATGGGGGGAGGCTATACATCTACTTGGTGTTTCATGGGGGGAGGCTATACATCTACTTGGTGTTTCATGAGGGGAGGCTATGTGTCTACTTGGTGTTTCATGGGGGAGGCTATACATCTACTTGGTGTTTCATGAGGGGAGGCTATACGTCTACTTGGTGTTTTATGGGGGGAGGCTATATGTCTACTTGGTGTTTCATGGGGGGAGGCTATGTGTCTACTTGGTGTTTCATGAGGGGAGGCTATACATCTACTTGGTGTTTCATGGCTGAGTCAAAATGTTAACAAAAAAAGCGTTAGGACGAGCCCTAAGCTGGCTGTATATTATCCGTATAGTTCTTAGTTCCATGTGAGCTTTGTGCACTTTCTTTGTCTCCTTAGTCGCATGATGTGTCAACCAATGGGAGAGAGTGGAGCAGATTTCTTCTTACAGTACAGAGTTTGTATCTGGGTAAACCACGAGAAAGGGCTCTACACAGTATTAGACGTTCATAAAATAGACAAAATATTTGGCAGTTAAAGAAATATCAACAGATGGCGTCATTTATGAAAGTGTAGTATTATGTAACAAGTCCATTCTTTATTTAATCTAAACGGTGTTGTATAAAGCCCAGAATGATGGTGTGATGTCAGATTGATTTATTGCAGCTCCGCTTATCTAGATAACCGAACCGGCTGTCCCTTGTTCAAGTTCAGACTGTGACTTTGTATTAAATAGTTGCTATAATCTGAATACTAACATTTCTAGTGCTTAAGTTTGAATGTTCTTGGTTAAGTTGTTCTGTAGGTTGTGTTTACAAACTGATAGTTAGATACCAGAATGCCTGTTGGAACAATTCCTCAGAAACCACGCCTTAACTTCGGTGTCTACTTGCAATGTAGCAGCAAGTGTTGCATACTTGGAACATAGCGGCAAGTGTTGCTTACTTGTGACTTAGCGGCAAGTGTTGCTTACTTGGGACATAACGGCAAGTGTTGCTTACTTGTAATGTAATGACAAGTGAGTGCTGCCCACTTGTTACTTAACGAGAAGCAGGTGTTGCTAACTTGTAACGTAACTGCAAGTGTTGCCTACTTGTGCCGTAGTGGAAAGTGTTACTTGTGACGTAATAGCAAGCTTTGACTAGTTGTGACGTAGCGGTAAGTCAAGATACAATTTCCCATGTTACTGTTTTAATAGTCGGCGAGTTTTAAAGCTATAGCATTGAAATTAAAATAATAAATTCTTAAATAATTCTAGAATTAGAATAAAATTGTCACAAAAACTATATTTTTGATCTCTAAGTAGTTTTTGTGACCATAATTTTTTAAATCGTCTACAACTAGAGCTAGCTAGTTTATTTACGAAACGAGCCAGTAGTAATGCTCCTGGCAGGATGTGTGAGGCAACTTACTTCATACCCGCCTCGGTGGCGTAGTTGGCTAACGCGCCAGTCGTGTTGAGCTCGACCTCGAGGACGGGGAGATCGAGGTTCGAATCTCGGTCGGGTGAACTGGGGGTGGTTTTTCCTAAATGGTTTTCCACTCTCCCTCCACGCAAATGCGGGTTCACTTCCTCTAAATTCAACCCTCCCAATTCCTAATCCATTAGCGTAATTAGTACTTAAGCGTATAACCCGAACGGGTAGTAAGACGCGGTACTAAAAAAACTTCATAAAATAGCTTTGAATTCCTCAAGTAGGCAACACAACGCTGTAAAGTACGACAAGCTGTAATTTTTACTGACGAGAACACCCTTTCGACTATTGTAGCTTGACAATACCAGCACATTATTATTATTATTATTATTATTATTTAGCACCGCGTCTTACTACCCGTTCGGCTTATACGCTTAAGTACTAATTACGCTAATGGATTAGAAATTGGGAAGGTTGAATTTAGAGGAAGTGAACCCGCATTTGCGTGGAGGGAGAGTGGAAAACCATTTAGGAAAAACCACCTCCAGTTCACCCGACCGAGATTCGAACCTCGATCTCCCCGTCCTCGGCGGTCGAGCTCAACACGACTAGCGCGTTAGCCAACTATGCCACTGAGGCGGGTACCAGCACATTGAACGTAAGGATAGTCGTAGACCTGCACGAGTATGAGAGGACCACATTCGATACATCTTAGCACCCCCGATAAACCCAATCCAATGCCTTTAAAGCTGTGTCTAGACTAGCGAGCCGAACTTCGCCTTGAATGTCGTTAACTTTGGATAAAGGGTTCGTCCTTCATCGAAATGCTCGCAGCAACCCAATGACTGTCGGTATTTCGACGAACATCAAAAGATGTTACGAGGTTCGGCTCAAAATTCATTGGGCGGCGCTGCGAGCCAAGGCTCGAGCCAAAACACTCTCAACTTTAAATATTTTTTTATTTCTAATTAACCTTTCGTCACACGCGTGTAATGATACTGTTTTGTACCCCTCTCATATATTTAAAAAATCATGGATGAAGTGTATTTTTCTTTAAAGAACTGTATTTAAAGTTTCCTTTTAATACTTCATTCATGGAGAATCACGCGCTTTCAGAAGTAATTTCGATACACTACGTTTTAAAAACTTTTTTTTCTTTAAAAGATCAACTCCGTTGTATTAGAAAAATCATGTGAGATGCTGGCTCCCTCTACCCAATAGGAAGCCAGCCTTCACAACATCGTATTACCAGGAGTCTTTCTATTAGTTGGTTTTGAAACTGTTGACAAGGGGTCTAAGAGGCAAGGGGTAGGTCATATATAATATAAGCAGCTTGTGTGTATGACACACAGAGTAACATAAATCCACTGAGAGTAATATATTAATACAGAGTGATATAACAGAAAGACAGAATACAATTATCTTGACGTGGAAAAATAGTAATATCACATAAAAAAACTGTGTCAATGTCAATTTTCTAATAAGTGTAAGTGTAACATAATCAATAAATTGTGTACAACATCAAGTTTTATCTGATTTCATTCAATCACAAAAAATCGGCTCACCTAACCGTGTGATAAGTGCGCAGTAGGTCATGTACGCGTCGTCATCATAAAACCGGGTACCGATATACTTACTGCTTACCGTAAGGCATACACGGGTACACATCCCTATCATCCACATCAGTACAAAAAAACAATATCACTATAATTGATGCCCAACCGCGGGCCGATATCAGAATAAACTCCCAAATATTAACATACGCGTTTGAAATATTGTATGGAATTAAGTTTTTTGTAATTGATATATTAAAATATATTAACTGCAGATTCGTTTTATAATAGGCCTAAATAAATAAAAATTAATTTAATCCTTAAAAATTAAAGAGTACCTATATTTAAAACAATATTTACAGTTATATGATTACTCGCATGTTGTAAACTGTACAACGATAGTGATACTTTCTCTTAGAAAGTTTGTTGCACACTTAAAATAAGAATGAAACTGCCTCTGGGTAGAGAGGGGGGACAAAGAATAGATTGTCAACCCGGGTAGATTTTGTGGGTGATTACATCACAGCCTTCTTCAGTGACATAGTGGTCTAACGCGTCAATCTCGAGTCAAGACTGGCGTACTCCAGGCGGGGAGATCGGGGTTCAAATTCCGGTCGGGTCTATTGAGAATGTATTTTACTAAAGAGTGTCTCACTCTTCTTACACGCAAGTGCTGGGAGATTACCTATAAAATACTTCCTTCCTTGTCCCTATTTCATTAGATTAATTGACCCGCCTCTGTGGCGTAGTTGGCTAACGCGCCAGTCGTGTTGGGCGCGACCGCCGAGGACGGGAGATCGAGGTTCGAATCTCGGTCGGGTGAACTGGGGGTGGTTTTCCCTAAATGGTTTTCCACTCTCCCTCCACGCAAATGCGGGTTCACTTCCTCTAAATTCAACCCTCCCAATTCCTAATCCATTAGAGTAATTAGTACTTAAACGTATAACCCGAACGGGTAGTAAGACGCGGTGCTAAATATTAGATTAATTATCGGATACGCGTATAACCTGAATAGACCACGTGGCCATCGAAGCGGGTTGAACCAACGTTATTACCTTATCAATGACTTAATCTGACAATGAACGAGAAAGTGTCGAGGCTGTGCACCCGCATTAACGTGGAGAGGGGATAGGGAAATCACCCTCCAGTGCAAGTGTCTCAAAATGTGGGCCGCGGTGGTGTGTCAATAAATATATGCCGCGGCAGCCAATTTTAATTTTTCCCTGTTCATTGCGTGTCATCCACCGAAGTACATAACTTTCTGAAGCAAAATATGGCTCGCAGGAATGTTGAGGTTCAGCTCGCGACGTGGTTCGGATCGCTAGTCTGGACGCAGTTTAAGAACACAAACTTACAGCAGGAATATGGTGAGGAGTCTTATAAATTATAAACATATCTTGTTGCTGTCAATAGTGATAACATTTTAGTGTATTATTATTTTATATGTATTGATAGTACCTATCAAAAGTGAGTGGTGCAGATCACATGATTTACCTTCTTCAAGACGGGAGGGGGGTCAGTGCCGTAACTACGCCGGGGCAACCGAGGCAGTGCCTAGATTTGCGCTTGAGGGCGGGGGGGCGCGACCACTGAAGACCCTGAAAGTTAATTTCTCTTGTAAAAGTCAAATTTTTAACGCTATTTTTTGGGGAAGTCTATCCCTTTACTGAAGTGAGTATTTATCTATGTCTCTATTTGATATGTGACATTAAAAAAGACAGATATGCATACTCAATTCAGTGTGTCTTTGTGTGATCATGAATCCCCGATCGTGGGTGTACAGCCAGTCAGAAATAAGTGCAAAATGGTGAATTTCAAGCCGATTTGTTGATAAAAGAGTTCAAAAAGTTAAAACTTACTTCGATGAATTATCTCAAGATGAAAGATTGTGTGATCCAGAGCGTCGTTTTCGTACAACTGTATTTTATCCAATGATATATACTCTTTCATCACAGCTCGAGAGCCGTTTCCAAGGCATGAAGACTATCACAGAGTCTTAGAACCACAATTTTTGTCAAAGTCCATAGAAACAGAAATTCGGAAAAATACAGACTTTTGAGAAAAATTTTCTTAAGATATATCTCCATTATTTCCATCTTAAGTGCTTTCCGCTTGAACATCGTTTTAAGATAAGATTGAAAAAATGAAGAATCTTAAACCATTGGCTTATTTGTTAATAATCGACAATGATTCACTATCTTCAAGTTATCTCGATGTAGGCACAGCATGTTTCATGTATTTAACAGTTCCAGTGATTGTAGCCAAGGCGGCACGATCATTCTCGAAATTGAAAGTGATCAAAAACGATCTGCTTAATTCAATGGGACAAGATCGACTAGGTGGTTTGGCTTTGTTGTCCATCGAAAATGAAAGAGCTCAAAAATAAATTTTAGAAAGACAAACGATGATTTTGCATCAGTAAAAATAAGGAAGAAAAGGTTCAAATTTTAGTCACCTGAAGAATGTATTAAAATACCTAATGTAAGATTAAAGTTTTTTTCCTTGAGTTTATTGCGTCACAATATTCCTATAATATTAAATAGGTACTCAAATTTACTCTGTCATGTAGGTGTCTGCCCATCATGTCATGTTTATTTCATGCACTGAGAAAAATGGGTCACTAGAATATCTATATCGTTATTTAGACGATCCTATGATCGTAAATTTAAATCGCTCTAGTCTAGATCGTAAACATATTTAACAATCCATATCGTAAACCTAATGATCTAGCTTGTCAGTTTAACAATCTATATAATAAAACCAACGATATAGATCGTATAATCCGGATCTTAGATGTAACGATATATTTTTCTCATTGTAGGAAACTAATGTTTAAGGCACTGCTGAGTGCTACCCCTCTATGAAATATTTTCTTTTAGGGTTTAATCCCCGGTCCTGGCACAGACTTATCTGATCGCTAAACCCTTCCTTCACCTCTGACAAGACGTGTATTAATCACAACTTGTGAATGTGAGGAATGCCAGCCCTCCACTGTGGTTCGGATTCTACTTTAAACTGTAGGTCCTCCATTTCATCTCACAATCACCCTACCATTACACATTAGCGTAAGTGTGTACAACCCGAACTGTTAGTAAGACACGGTGCTATTAATAATAATATTCTTATAGGGGGCCCATACTTCCATGATTTGCCCCGGGGCCCCCGAGTACTCTAAGTTACGGCATTGGGTGAGGTATGGTGAAAATAAGCAGTATTCGACACAAGCACTCCCTTATATGATTAGGGAGGTAGTATGTACTGGGAAACATTGTTTGTCAATAAATTGCTTTTGTTTCGGAAACAATTAATTGCCCGACATTTGTTTCGTGTTTCCCGTGATGCATTACAAATAGGTCACAAGAAACAATGTTTGCTAGCCTGGAGGTGTTTGCCAACATTTCCTGCAACAAGCCACGTGAGCTAGTCTGACTGCTGTTCACACAGATCACATCACTTCCTGATATCTCCATTCATTCTTTCATGTCGTGGAAAGCCGAAAAAACTCTGGAACTGATTGAAACTTTTCATACAAATATAGTGTTGTGGGATGTGAGGACTATAAAAATCATGTCAGAGAACTGGATCTTTTTAATAATATTAGTGTAAAGTTCTCATTGTAAATGAACTTGAAAAAAAAAATTAAAGGCACTTCGTGTGCACTTTTATAGAGAGCAGAGGAATGATTTAAAATCCTCTGCAGACATCTTGCACTCACTTGAACTATGTACGGGAAATAATAAAGTTTCCTCATTAAAGTCCGGACACTAAACGTTTATTTAATGTTTGTCAACAATCTGTTTCCTATTCTGGCCAACAGTTGGGGAAACAGTGTTTACAATGCGCACTAGGCTTAGAGGTCCTGGTTAAATACTACTCTAAGCGCCTTCCTAAATAATTTAATATATTTTTCTAGTGCTACCAATGGTTGTATTACTGTGTGCTAGAAAGTACACATCGACCCCCCAATTCTTCCTTCGCTCGAGACATAGTCAACACACGTCTTGTGGAGATTTAGGTCCTCCTTAGCAAAATGATCACTAAGACAAAATAAAATATTTAATTCTATTAATCTCGGAATAAAGGGTTCAATTCATGGCACCTTTCGCTAAGTGGGAAATTATCGTCCCTGGTAATGGCGTGACGTGGAGTTTTGCCAGGGCTAAAATCAGGGTGTATGTAGAGCAGAGTCTATATTTGCTCTAAAACAGATCGACAAAGAAGAGCTCAACTCACCTCCGCAACAAAAGTGTCACACGTCACAGGACCATACGATTGGTGTCCTAACTAAATACTCGCACGTGCATGTCAACGAGGTGGGGCAGATTCCCGCACTGGACCAACATCGGTGGCAAGACGCATCGCGGCGCTGTAGATCAATACGACGCGCAGCGCTAAGTGCGCCTGTACAGGTGCTTAACTTCGATGGGGGACGTCGTTCTAGCTCCCTCTTACATAACCACACAACTCATATGGGAGGACGTCGTTCTAGCTCCCTCTTACATAAGCACACAACTCATATGGGAGGACGTTGTTCTAGCTCCCTCTTACATAATCACACAACATTGATGGGAGGACGTCGTTCTAACTCCCTCTTACATAAGCACACAACTCATATGGGAGGACGTTGTTCTAGCTCCCTCTTACATAATCACACAACATTGATGGGAGGACGTCGTTCTAACTCCCTCTTACATAATCACACATTGATGGGAGGACGTCGTTCTAGCTCCCTCTTACATAATCACACAACAATGATGGGAGGACGTCGTTCTAGCTCCCTCTTACATAATCACACAACTCATATGGGAGGACGTCGTTCTAACTCCCTCTTACATAATCACACAACTCATATGGGAGGACGTCGTTCTAACTCCCTCTTACATAATCACACAACTCATATTGGAGGACGTTGTTCTAGCTCCCTCTTACATAATCACACAACTCATATGGGAGGACGTTGTTCTAGCTCCCTCTTACATAATCACACAACTCATATGGGAGGACGTCGTTCTAACTCCCTCTTACATAATCACACAACTCATATTGGAGGACGTTGTTCTAGCTCCCTCTTACATAATCACACAACTCATATGGGAGGGCGTCGTTCTAGCCCCCTCTTACATAATCACACAACTCATATGGGAGGACGTCGTTCTAACTCCCTCTTACATAATCACACATTGATGGGAGGACGTTGTTCTAGCTCCCTCTTACATAATCACACAACTCACATGGGAGGGCGTCGTTCTAGCCCCCTCTTACATAATCACACAACATTGATGGGAGGACGTCGTTCTAACTCCCTCTTACATAATCACACAACTCATATGGGAGGACGTCGTTCTAACTCCCTCTTACATAATCACACATTGATGGGAGGACGTTGTTCTAGCTCCCTCTTACATAATCACACAACTCACATGGGAGGGCGTCGTTCTAAGCCCCTCTTACATAATCACACAACATTGATGGGAGGACGTCGTTCTAACTCCCTCTTACATAATCACACAACTCATATGGGAGGACGTCGTTCTAACTCCCTCTTACATAATCACAACATTGATGGGAGGACGTCGTTCTAGCTCCCTCTTACATAATCACACAACTCATATGGGAGGACGTTGTTCTAGCTCCCTCTTACATAATCACACAACTCATATGGGAGGACGTTGTTCTAGCTCCCTCTTACATAATCACACAACTCATATGGGAGGACATCGTTCTAACTCCCTCTTACATAATCACACAACTCATATTGGAGGACGTTGTTCTAGCTCCCTCTTACATAATCACACAACTCATATGGGAGGCGTCGTTCTAGCCCCCTCTTACATAATCACACAACTCATATGGGAGGACGTTGTTCTAGCTCCCTCTTACATAATCACACAACTCATATGGGAGGACGTAGTTCTAACTCCCTCTTACATAATCACACAACTCATATGGGAGGACGTTGTTCTAGCTCCCTCTTACATAATCACACAACTCATATGGGAGGACGTCGTTCTAACTCCCTCTTACATAATCACACAATTGATGGGAGGACGTCGTTCTAGCTCCCTCTTACATAATCACACAACTCATATGGGAGGCGTCGTTCTAGCCCCTCTTACATAATCACACAACTCATATGGGAGGACGTTGTTCTAGCTCCCTCTTACATAATCACACAACTCATATGGGAGGACGTCGTTCTAACTCCCTCTTACATAATCACACATTGATGGGAGGACGTCGTTCTAGCTCCCTCTTACATAATCACACAACTCATATGGGAGGACGTTGTTCTAGCTCCCTCTTACATAATCACACAACTCATAGTGGGTAGTATAAGGAGGACGTTGTTCTAGCTCCCTTACATATCACACAACATTGAGACGTTGTTCTAGCTCCCCTTCATATCACACAACTCATATGGGAGGGCGTCGTTCTAACTCCCTCTTACATAATCACACAACATTGATGGGAGGACGTCGTTCTAACTCCCTCTTACATAATCACAAAACTCACATGGGAGGGCGTCGTTCTAGCCCCCTCTTACATAATCACACAACATTGATGGGAGGACGTCGTTCTAGCTCCCTCTTACATAATCACACAACATTGATGGGAGGACGTCGTTCTAGCTCCCTCTTACATAATCACACAACTCATATGGGAGGACGTTGTTCTAGCTCCCTCTTACATAATCACACAACTCATATGGGAGGGCGTCGTTCTAACTCCCTCTTACATAATCACACAACTCATATGGGAGGGCGTCGTTCTAACTCCCTCTTACATAATCACACAACTCATATGGGAGGGCGTCGTTCTAACTCCCTCTTACATAATCACACAACTCATATGGGAGGGCGTCGTTCTAACTCCCTCTTACATAATCACACAACTCATATGGGAGGGCGTCGTTCTAACTCCCTCTTACATAATCACACAACTCATATGGGAGGGCGTCGTTCTAACTCCCTCTTACATAATCACACATTGATGGGAGGGCGTCGTTCTAACTCCCTCTTACATAATCACACAACTCATATGGGAGGACGTTGTTCTAACTCCCTCTTACATAATCACACAACTCACATGGGAGGGCGTCGTTCTAGCCCCCTCTTACATAATCACACAACTCATATGGGAGGACGTCGTTCTAGCTGCCTTTTATATAGCTTAGACTTTCATGTACCTTAGCCCATCACTTAAGTCAGTGATTCTCAAAGTGGTGTATGCATACCCCCTGGGGGTACACGGAACACATTTTGGGGCTACGCGATGAGGCGGCGGAATTATTGTACAAGTAGTATCCAGATTGGATGGTTAACAACACTGCTAGTAACTGAGTGGTGAAGCGCAAGATAACACCAGCTATTGATGAACTTTGCAAACGTAAACAAGCATATCCATCTCATTGGGTACCCACAGTATGATATTGATAATTTTGTTTGATTTGTTCAATCAATTATACCATTTTGTGTTTATTGATTGATGTTGTTGTGTAAAGTAAACTGTAAATAGACACAAATAAATATATATATTTTATTCTATCCACATTATTAAACTAAAATATGTGATATCTGTTCAAGGGGTAAGCCAGTTATATACATATTCCCAGGGGGTACGTCAAGCAGACAAGTTTGAGAACCACTGACTTAAATTATTGCTTCATTTCATAAACTTAATGAAGCCCATCAGTAGCTGTCCCCGCAAATTATAAGAACCAAATGTTCATTTTATTCAGGAAACCCGTAGCAACCGGTCCTCTTTATGGAGTTACTGCTTTACTTCTTGTCGGACAAATGAGTGTAAAGTGGGGAGTAAAGGTTAACGGCTAGAGGTGTAATAGAGCAGAGGTGATAATGACATCACAGCAGGTAACTTCTGGATACATCTGACATTATCTTTAGAGAAGTGTATAGTCAGGACTAGGTTGTAATAGAGCAGAGGCATCACAGCAGGTAACTAAAAACATAACCACCTCAAACTTTCATTTCTATGCCCCTGTGATATCACATAACATTTGTACAAACATTGTCTTATGCCCTTGAAAGGAAAGCATTACAAGACAAAAATTCACGAATGTCCGTGTCTATTGTACTGTATTTCTTGATTATTGCTTATTGAATTTTTATACAAGTTATAGCCTAAATACAATTTAAAACATTTTAATCCAAAAACTATACTTTTAAGTAGCCTAATTTTATAACATAGTGTAATGATACTGATTTGGACCACTCTCATATATTTAAAAAGTCATGGATGAAGGTATTTTTCTTCAATAAATTGTATGTAAATTATCCTTTTAAGACTTCATCCATGGAGAATCACGCGCGTTTCAGAAATAATGTAGAAGGATTGCACCATTAAAACTTATTTTTTATTTCAAAATTTAACTATGTAGTATTTACCAAACAAGCAAGAGACGCTAGCTCCTCTACCACTAGGAAGAACCTTCAAGACACTGTCATGGGGCGCTTTCGATTTGTTGGTTTGATATGGTCACGAGAGGTCCAAGAGGCAAGGGGTATGTCATATATAAGCTGTTTGTGCGTAAGAACACACAGAGTGCCGGGACATAAAACTAGAGTACGTATAATATCACGACAGTACTACTAACTTATAACAAAGAATAACGGAAAATAACCTGTATTTCAAGTAAAATTGTATAAGAAGATAAAATCACTCCAATAAATCGTGTGCAACATTAACAGTTGTATTTATTCAAGTAAAATTTCATAATAATTGGCACTCGATCATGGGGCTATAATAACCAATTATATCACAATCTAATTCAAGAAAAGTTCGTAATTGGCTCGACAGCTATATACATGACAGAACACAATTATATCTAAATTGTCCAATACCAGTAACAATTATATAAATAAACCGTACTTGGGATTAAAAAATGTATATAATCTAAAATATATCTCATACAAATAATAGTAGTCATTTTTGAAATTCTTTGGGCTATTTAAGATAGGACACAGCAGATGTATTTTTATAGGCCTACACTATAAATCCATTCATCTGAATCCCAATTATCTGAAATCCTGGTCTATTCAGAACACCCTTTCTAATAAAACAGGTGTATTAGCCACAGAGTCCAGTTTGGCTCTAAACAGCGACTGTCAACTGGTTCAGCTAAAGTTGCAACACCAACACCATGTGAACGCTCCAACATTTCTGGTTCGGACATTCCATTACTACCACCACTAGACAAGGGGTTTAGAGCGAGTCGCAACACCAACACCATGTGAACACTCCAACATTTCTGGTTCTGACACTCCACCACTAGACAAGGGGTTTAGAGCGAACTGCAACACCAACACCATGTAAACGCTCCAACATTTCTGGTTCTGACACTCCACCACTAGACAAGGGGTTTAGAGCGAGTTGCAACACCAACACCATGTAAACGCTCCAACATTTCTGGTTCTGACACTCCACCACTAGACAAGGGGTTTAGAGTGAGTTGCAACACCAACACCATATGAACACTCCAACATTTCTGGTTCTGACACTCCACCACTAGACAAGGGGTTTAGAGCGAGTTGCAACACCAACACCATATGAACACTCCAACATTTCTGGTTCTGACACTCAACCACTAAACAAGGGGTTTAGAGCGAGTTGCAACACCAACACCACGTGAACGCCCCAACATTTCCCTTACTCTCTCCTCCCCCTCTTTGTGGTAAATAGCTTCATGAAAAGGTTCCAATCAATACCGCACAATTATTGTCCATAAAAAAATATAAAGTTGAGAAATGTTGGATGTATGTTCTAAGGTTGTATAGTTAATTGTATTAGGACTAAATTAAAATCCATGCAATTACAAACCCACTTCGGTGGCTGCATGGTTTAATGCACTACTCTCACAATAGACAAGACTTCCAATGACCAAGAGATTGAGGTTTGAATCTTGGTTGGGTGTAGTGAGGGTTTTTTACAAAATTGTTTTCTACCCTCCTTCCACACAAATGCAGGTACACTTCCTATAAATTTAAGCTTCCTAATCGCTAAAATAATTAGCGTAATTAGTACATAAGTGTATAACCCAAACGGGTAGTAAGACACGGCGCTAAAAAAAATAAAGTTATTGCATGGAGTCGTTCAGCTTGGCAGCTCTTATGTTGAATAGAAATTATATTTATTAATATTTATACAAATATCAAAATATTGGATATATATGATATATATCATAAAAAAATTCAAATCAATACATTTATGCACACACACACACACACACACACACACACACACACACACACACACGTCACATACCGACACTATGTTAATGTTTGTGTAGATAAATTGTATCTAAAGAGATAGTCATATACATTTACACATCAATAATTACTTATATTTACAATTTTATTATTTTGTGTGAACAAAAGTGATTTAATTATTTTAGTCAAGGCAACTAAATTAGGGTTTTTTAGGCTCCAATTCTGTTTTCAATATTTTACTAAGACATTTACATAGATAAGTACAAGTAGTGAACACAACCGTTAACAGTAAAAAAAAGTAGTTGAATCAATGCTGGTGACTGTGTTGAACTTAAACAGATTATATTAAGATTAAGGTTAGATCAAAAATACAAACAAGAAGAATTTTCATCCATCACTCAGTGTCTGTCTCAGGTGTTTTATAATCTTATCATGGTTTAAAAAAGTAACTCTGTTAACTTAACTAACATTTTGGCTTTCAACTTCCCTTACCCGCCTTGGTGGCGTAGTTGGCTAACGCGCTAGTCGTGTTGAGCCGACTGCCGAGGACGGGGAGATCGAGGTTCGAATCTCGTCGGGTGAACTGGGGTGGTTTTTCCTAAATGGTTTTCCACTCTCCCTCCACGCAAATGCGGGTTCACTTCCTCTATTCAACCTTCCCAATTCCTAATCCATTAGTGTAATTAGTACTTAAGCGTATAACCGAACGGTAGTAAGACGCGGTGCTAAATAATAATATAATAATTATAATAATAATAATAATTAATAATAATAATAAAAACTTCCCCTTCCTCCGAGTCGGGCCAAACCCATTCTAGGTTGTTGTTTTTTTACTGCATGAATCTTTGTTGAAGTATTTGAACAAGAATGTTAACTTACTTGCCTTTACATTTTCCAACTGATTTTAGGTGAACTAAATCAAAACTTGAAAAAATGTGTTCAACAACTGTTCACACAAATCCAACAAGCTCTTTTTTAATTCTGCCCAAGGAAATCATGCAGCAGATTCTCTAATATTAACCTATTTCCACCAAGTCAATGGAGGGGTGGTATGGAACTGTTTATAAAACAAATACTGGCTGTTGATAGAGCCATAACAATTGGGATAAAATTATTACTGTTAGAATGCAGATGCTCAAAGGCTAGTCCTTTTTGTCTTTTGGTCAGATTTCGTCCACGGAATCTATGAACACACAAGTTCGCCAAGTAGTGCAATATTCTTACGTTTTACCAAATATGTTTGTACATTGTGTGGTTGATCTTTTAGGCCATTTTCTAACTTATGCCACACTTCAATAGCAACAGAAATTTTGGCATGATCTTGTTGCACTTTGTCTAATGCCATAGATATAGGAGTCATCTGATTAATAAAATCCAAGGCTTTTACTGTGATATGAACATAATTCACAATTTTAAACATGTCCTTGTCAATATCATCCTTGTGATCTTGGCATACCTTAACTAAGATTCCTCTGTTTTCGAGGAATGACTTAATGGAATCACTCACTGAATTCCATCTAACTTCTAAAGGCATCACAAGTTTTTTACCTTTGGCTGCTTTGTAGCCTACCAAGGAGCTGGTATATGTTTGTTTCAAAAGTATTTTATTACCTTAGTAATATCGTCTTTAACTACCGGAATTTTAAAATCTTCTGCCAAAAGATTTGAAAAATGAGCGGAAAACCATAGTGAATTACGTAAACATCATCTGTTGTATCTAACTGTCTGCACATTTTGGTAAAGTTACCAGTGTTGTCTAGCACAAAACTTTTTAGTTTTACCCCAAATGAACTTTCATCATTTTTGATGGATTTAACTGCAGACTCTGTCAAATACTCTGCTGTGTGTGACTGAGCTGAAGTAGCAAAAGTTTCAACGAAAACAGATTCTCCTTACTGAATCATCACAGAACAACATACAAGAGGATCACTATGGATATTTGACCATCCATCTAATGATATTGATACAGTCTGGCCTTGAAGTTTTTCCTTACATTCAACCAAAAGAGAGTCACACAGTGTTTCAAGAGTATTTTATTTCCGTGATGGTGGCTCATCTGGTCTCATGAGCTTACACTTTTTCACAAATTCTTCATAAGAAGCATGATTAAATGGAGTGTTTGTAGTATAAAAATATCTGCCGATGTGTTGGCTGATTTGATCAGCATAATATGTCTTAGACGTTACAACTACATCTAAATCCTTGGAAACTTTCATCACCGATTTAGTTGCACATTTGTTCTTTACTGGAACAATAAATTCAACTGTAAAATAAAGGAGGATTACTTTAAAACACAATTTTTTCTTTGAGCTTTCTCTAACAAAGAGACATACAAATTTCAACAAAATACCAAATACAACTTTGAAAATATCACAAGGGGCTAGAAACAACAAACATCCTCCACAAGTAGGTAGGTATGTATATAAAAATAAGCAAAAGCTTTATACCCAATTCATTTGGCCTCTTAGTTGTAGCAGTCCCACTTGTAGATGGCTTTGATTGGGTATCTTGGCTTTGGGAATTACTTTCACCTCCAATTTCATCTTCACCATTAGAAGAGGCAACTGTACACTTTTTGTTATGCTCTATACAGTAGCGTACCCACAGGCGGGCTTGAGGGGACTCGAGCCCCCTTATCGTAGTTTGGGGATGCCCCGAGATCTATGCAAATCCACAGAGAAAATAAAATGGGGGAGGGGGGACATAACCAGTTAAATATTGTGAGCAGAGAAAATATCAAGAGCCACACATATTTGTGTAGATCCTCCCTAGTATCCTAATTGATGTTCTTGCAGTCTAGAAGTGGCACACATCCTTGTGTAGATCCTCCTAGTAGTCCTAATTGATGTTCTTGTAGTCTAGAAGTGCACACATCCTTGTGTTGATCCTCCCTAGTATCCTATTTGATGTTCTCGCAGTCTAGGAAGTGCACACATCCTTGTGTTGATCCTCCTAGTGGTCCTAATTGATGTTCTTGTAGTCTAGAAGTACACACATCCTTGTCTTGATCCTCCCTAGTGGTCCTAATTGATGTTCTTGCAGTCTAGGAAGTTGCTTAAGTCGGAGATTGCGGCAGGTTCCAAATTGCCAGTTTCACACGTGGTTCCATCGAGGAGTTGCACAGTGGCTAGAAATTACATATTATAAACAATTGATGATTTTTGTGACAGTATGCCTATGTGACGGTTAAGCCAACTTTAATTTAGGCCTATTTACTTATTATTTTGTTAGATCATCATGTTTATAATAGTAAAAATACAAATGATCAAGCTAACAAATGCCAACTAATAACCTTCCAAAAAAGCTTCTAGGTGTATATAATGGTTCAAAAAAATGCCTCCAGCGGACCTTCCTATGTCGCAATCCTGTGTAGGCTACTGGCTCTATAAGTTTCTTAGGTATTCCTTGCATTTTCATTTTACACTTTTTGCAAGTATCCCATTTGACACTATTATTGGGCATCTTAGTATGATCAAAGTTCTGCAAATTTTGGATCCTTGTGCTTAGTCATGTTAAAATCTAAAAACTTAATCAATAGCACTCCATACAACTCTATGTGACAACATCTTAGATAAGACAACCAGGTGTACATGAACTGTTACTGAGACGAGTAACTCTGACTTGCTGCACAGCCGTCTATTATCTGTAAAGGGGAAACCTTCTTACTCTGAAGGCCTGAACTTGAATTAATAAAGGCAATCACCTTGCTGGTTCCATAAGTTAATGGGCAATTACCAGGCTGGTTGCACTTCTTTCATTCAAAAGGGAGTTCGCAAAATGAGTTTAAAAATATGGTGGGTTAAATATAAAAATATCTTTAAAAATGCTTGTAGTAAGTTATTTTGATTGATATCTATTGATACAGTATATATCAACAGATAAATATCGAGATATATATCCTCGAATCCTGAGTGTAACCTGATTGTAGTTACCTGCAACTTAAGGAAAAGTCATAGTCTATCACGTTAATTTATTGAGTGAAGAATAAACCCTTAGCAGTAGCAAAGTCGGATAGCTCAGTGGATGGTAGATATGATTAGTGATGTAAATAATTAGGATACAAAGAATTTGTTTTCATCCACACCGATGGTCATCAAGTGCTAAGATTTACATTGCACTTGGCGAAGAGGTGGGGTTTGTATCCCGGCTAAGTGTAAGGCCAACTTTCTTCGGGAATAGGCATGATTAAAAAAAAAAGTCATATTATGTGAAATAAAATATGTTTTATCATTTATACCCACATAACAATAAAATCAAATTTTAAATGATAACAAAATAGGGTAGGTAAACTAACTGTAGAGATTTAAAAAAATTAAAAAATGGTATTTTAGTGGAACATAGGGCTATGTTAGGATCCAGAGTGTCTTGAAAAATATGTTGTTGGTGCTCAAAGGTTAGCTTTTGTATGTTTGGGATACTTTATAATAATACAAATGTTAAATAATGCAGATTAGGTGCCATGTTGTGACATTGTTTTAATATATATGTTCTTCTGTGATTAAGAAAAGTTTTTTTTTGTCTTACTACAATTTTTAGTTATTATATATAAATATGTATCCCTAGGTCTGTAGTCCGTGGGCCTTGCAAATTCTATTCGCATCTACACCGTCCATATCATTATTCACGTGAATATGACAACCAATGAGATAGTCAGAGACTTCATCCGAAACTCTCTTCGAAAGAATATTGGATATAGCAAGGAGCAAACACCAAATTGTCACCTGATGAAGAAAAAAAACTAAAACCACTTTTTTGAGAAAAGTCGAGGATATACTTGAAATTTAGGTCAAGTACAATAATAATAAATATATTTAGAGCACAATTTGAACTATCAAACTTATAATTAGCAAGGGATTCTTTCATTGCTATTGATGCGTTTATTTCAATGTGTGCACACACCATATTTACTTAAGTTAACTGTAATTGGTAGTCCATATAAACTAGTCCTTGGGAAGTTAAAGTTGATCAACTTCTATGGAGCAAGGACTTACAGATTGTGAAGCTGTAGACATCTCAATATGATACCGTGGCATTACTTTTTTAGAGATCACAGGCTATGGAAAATGGACCTATGAATATGGAGTCTGTAGATGAGGCTTAAGGCTCCATCTACAGAATACATATGCTTTTTATCCTTTTAGTCCTTGAGTTCTCAATGGTCCTTAAAAATGGAAATTACATCTAGACAGTCTTTATCCGTAGTGCCGTGACCATGGCAAACAATGAAAAATTTGGAAACGTCCAATTAAACTCTTCGAAAAGGATATTTTCTAGAGCTAGGTGCAAGCAGACGATATCCCAGCTGAACAATTATTAACAAAAGTAATTACACAACATATTTGGATAAAAAGTCCAGTAAAGGCTATATTTGAAAGGTGGGTTAAGTACAATCACAAATAATATATTTAAAACATGGGCTAGTTTGTCTAATTACTATGAAAATGCCATTGGTGTTTTCATTTCAATGCGTTGCGCACCCTTACTTTTTTGTGATTGATAGGAGCAGTCTATATAGACTAGTCTTTAGAAAGTTAAAGTCGAGTCACCTTCTACAGAATGATAAGGACTAAGGAATTAAGAATAAGGATTCTTTTGACAGTGCAATCTGTTACTATGGAGCCGATCTCTTACAAAGTATTACGCACTTTAAGGATTACAGAGTCTGTAGATGGGGCTTTACTCCTTGACCTTAGATTGAGGCGTTCATAATATTAGCCGTTCATGTTAGCGTTGAACGTATAAATTTATTTTTATTTTGAATCATAGATTTAGATATATTTTTCCTAAGCAAGCCCCTTAAATATCCTAAGAAAGTGAGTTGTCCAAAAATGGAAATATGCATGGTGATGATATATTAGATTTAGTTTGTACCTAATTATAGTGTTTGCTTATCATTAATAAATTAATAGTAGGCTTACTGTAGTATATTTTCAGTTTGGTTTCATCACACTCACATACAGTAAACCAATTCAACTTAATTTAATAAAGAGCTTTAAGATTAAAGAAATATTATGATTACATTACTTACTAATTAAGCCTCACAAAACCAACATGTAATTTTATAATTAATTACTTTATACTACTATATTACGTCATATAAATATATCGATGTCATTGAAAAAAGTAAATAGAAATCTAGCTACAAGTTTGAAGCTATCTATGGTTACAAGTTGGTTATTTTTTGTTAGGCTTAAGGGAAAACTAGGGATATTTACAACAAATTACCAAGTAACACCTAGAAATTTCCCGATTCTATTAATTAGTCAACACAAACATCTAAAATTATAATTATTTAAAATATTTTTAATGTATACATCATTCAGCTAATAAAATATAAATTTTATTTTTAAAATTATCTAGGTCATTACGTTTTATATATATATATACTTAATATATAAATAAAAGTTTTGCTTAAAGAACCGATTCCGGTTACTTAAAATTAGTGCTAGTCTTTTCTTCCGGTGCAAGATGGTAAGTTTGTTAGCATTTATAATCGTATAAATTGCACTTTCAAACATTTGTATTCAACTATATAGTTTACTATATTACAGTCTAATTAAAATTATGTATTAAATATAGTTCCACATACAAATGTTTATAGTAATGGAAATGTATTTGTTATATTGAAATGTTGATATTCTTTCACCACCACATGGCACTCTGGATGTGTCGATACCGATATTTCAGGTATCTGTTCCACTGCATATAAAGTTCAGCTCTGAAAGAAGCCAGGCATCTCTCCACAAAATGCTCATTCTATTGTTTTATAATAAGAAGCTATATGATTTGAACCTTAAAATTAAAGGGTATATTACGCTTTATTAGTCCCATTCTCGGCCATTTATATCTTAAAATACATTAACCCTACATTATTCCAAACTTAAAAACACGTAGAATCGATTTGAGCCATCAAAAACTTTTAATTTAATAAGAAAAAGTGTCACTCGCCCAGGCGGCAGTATCTTTTGACCGTTATAGAACTAATTTGGACACCAAACAGAATTTCCATCTTCATGAAGGCGTTATAATCTGTCTAGAAAACTATAATTAACTTCAAAATAAAGTGACTTGATGTAGGTGATCATAGATATCTATGACATCGAACCCAGCTTAACATAACCTTTTACTATTATGACACTTTCCCAGCGCAGCTTAACCCAACCTTTCATTTATGTGTTAATAAATTAAATTTATGGTTGTAAACAAAATAACTACTCATTGCGATAATTAAACATGGGTGATACACATCATACAATGATGTAAAACCTACCAATTTTAGTTTGCACTGCAGGATCACAAGTGTAACATAAAGCATCATGGGATGATGTAATCTATCCAGTGCACAGTATCACAAGAAAGTTACACACTATCATCAATATTCACATTTCAAAAGTGATTTGGGCAATGTGTTGTTGAGTTTTGTTTGGATATAGTATTTACTAAAAGTGTTAAACATTTATAAATCTTTGTTTCATTCGATTCTGTGTGTAATAATGTGAGTAAAATATCTAAACATTTTACCAAACAATGAAAAAGAGCCTACAAAGGGACGAATAAAGCATAGTATGGTCAGATTAAAACTTGTTCTTAGGGGGAAATTTGTAAGCTTTAATATCATTGTGAATCACCTTTTATTTAATGTTTTGTTAAAAATTGGTAAAATATTTTTGACTTTGCTCGCTTTGCACCCTTTGTTTCATCACAATGTTGCCACAGTACCCTTCATAAATTTAAATTATTTGTTAAATATTTAAAATAAAAAAATGCCCTCATAATTCATTTATCAACTATATATTTGATATCAATAATGAATTCCTAGCAATTAAAATTTTCTATAAATCAACATTCAATCAAATCTGTAGTATCAATAATATTACTATCAGTAAGGTGCAAATGTAAATCACACTGATGAAGGATGAGTACTTACTATTCTACCGTGGTGAGGGTGAGATTGGTAGCAATAACAGTTGATACAGTTAGGGATTGAGGAGAGCTCCTGATCGACCCACCAGTATCAACACATCTCGGCAACCATATTTTGGAACTTTATAGCCTAATTATTTTTTTACATTTGTTATTTTAGCCGTTTTCGCGGTTTGTGGAGACTGGCCGTGTGGCCTACATATCTGATGGTCCCAATAAAGGAAAACTTTGTACGATTGTGGATGTCATTGATCAGACAAGGGTGAGTTAATTTCAAAGTTTATTAGCTCTTATTGATCATTAACAAAGATTTACATCAATTATTACTGGTCTTACGGGTGATGGCTCTAGTTTTCTTAACAGGCTTCCCGGAAATCTGTTAAAAACACACATTAAGCACCTGCCCAAACAGACTGTGTTTGAATATTGTCTTCAAGTGTCTTTTGAAGCTGAGGGTCTTTTTAGACAGCATGAATCCTTGACAAAAACTTTTAGGCCAGGTTATTTGTTGTTTTTTCAAAACTACTAAATTTTTACTACCACTTCACTTAAAAAATGTGAGGAAGCCAACTAAACAAAAGTCAAGACTATTTAAAAACTTTGTTATAGTGAACAATTCAAAACCAAGTCCACATAAGAGTTGCAGGAACAAATATATTATAGAGCCAATTAAATTGACTCTCATGGTATAAGATATATCATAAGAGATCATGGATCAATATAATGATTATAGAGTATCATTTGATTCGCTGTTTCCTTGTGAGTATAATAATGATGTTAAATTTTTAAGGACTTGCAATCTTAAGTGAAATACATTGTATTTTAATGATAAATGGTGCTTAGGCTATGTATCCAGATATTTTTTCTTATCAAGTCTGGGCCTGTTAATTCAACCTTTATTATGTGACTAACCACTCTCATAAGGATGACATGACGTCAAGATGCTCCTTGTATATTTAAATATAAGCCGCCATGAAGTAACTAAGAGTTGTGGTTAGGACAGAACAAATAATTATAAGCTTCTGTACCAGGAATGATGATCCTATGATAGGAATTGCCAACTGATCGATATATGACGTCAATTTCATTTCTGACCTGGTACAGATCAGTAACCTTAAATTGAACTAATACCTTCCTTATACATTATTTCAATAAAGTTAAAGAAATGATAAAAATAGTTAAAATTTAGTTTTGAAAAAAAAAACTATTGGCCAATAGCACCTCCTATTAATTGGGATTTTGAAGTAGGAGTGTGTTTAGGTCGATTCACACACAACCCGGTCTTGAAGACCACTGCACTATTAGACAGTTTGAGACGTTAAAAAGTGAAGGGTTATTATGTTATAGTATGATTTTGGTAGGAAGAACAGTAGAAGTTAGTTACTAAGTTACTAAAACAATGTTAATATATTCATACATAAAGTCATGTCATCTGCAGATGTTACGTTTGATGGATATTATCAATACCTATCAAATAACACGAATAATATAAAGAAAATATTATCAATGTTGGCCGCAAAGAAATATGTTTTGATTTTCTCTACTGTTCCTCCAACCAAAATCAGGGTATAGCTCATCCCATTCACATAAACAATAATAATATTGGCTACATAAATGTTAAGTCAATTTACATTCATTTGCAAATAAATATACTTCTTCATTCATACAGTTCAACAGTTTTTTTTACCAAGTCAATGTTAAATATTTGAAAATACATTTTATGTGCAACAATTTGTTGTAGCATAATATACTAGCAAGTGAAGAAACCAACTAACCAGTGATGTTCATTAATTGTTCTCAGGCATTATATATACTCTTATTGCACTTTGTCACCGTTAATAATCAGGTAGGGGTTCAAACCCTGTCTGAATTCACTGGCATGAATCCACCTTACCACAGTTTGTGCCAAATGAGCTTGGAGTCCCAGGTTCCTTTTGTGACATTTTTGAAGATTTGTGATCATTTATTACTGGTCTTACGGGTGATGGCTCTAGTTTTCTTAACAGGCTTCCCGGAAATCTGTTAAAAACACACATTAAGCACCTGCCCAAACAGACTGTGCTTGAATATTGTCTTCGGGTGTCTTTTGAAGCTGAGGGTCTTTTTAGACAGCATGAATCCTTGACAAAATCTTTAAGGCCAGGTTATTTGTTGTTTTTTCAAAACTACTAAATTTTTACTACCACTTCACTTAAAAAATGTGAGGAAGCCAACTAAACAAAAGTCAAGACTATTTAAAAACTTTGTTATAGTGAACAATTCAAAACCAAATCCACATAAGAGTTGCAGGAACAAATATATTATAGAGCCAATTAAATTGACTCATGGTATAAGATATATAATAAGAGATCATGGATCAGTATAATGGTTATAGAGTATCATTTGATTCGTCGTTTTCTTGTAAGAATATTAATAATGTTAAATTTTTTAAGGACTTGCTATCTAAGAGGCCACCCTAGTACTCGAAAGATATACCGAAACATGTGTGTCTTATTGAACTAATTTATCAGCATTTAATAGTAGTACGTTAACCACTCACATAAGGATGACATGACGTCAAGATGCTCCTTGTATATTTAAATAAAAGCCGCCATGAAGTAACTAAGAGTTGTGGTTAGGAAAGAACAAATAATTATAAGCTTCTGTACCAGGAATGATGAACCTATGATAGGAATTGCCAACTGATCGATATATGACGTCAATTTCATTTCTGACCTGGTACAGATCAGTAACCTTAAATTGAACTAATACCTTCCTTATACATTATTTCAATAAAGTTAAAAGTCAATTCTATTAAGTATAAAATAAATATTTGTACATTAAAAATAAAACTTAAATATTTTCCCATACAACTTGTAAAACAGGAAATTACTGAAGATAATGTTTTTGTACTGTTTATTAACTGAGCAATATTTGAAATACCTTTACAATTTTCAAGAGTGACTCTCAATTGTCACCTAAGAATCTGTTGTAAGCAACAAATGTACATTTTACCCCACATGGATGCTTCGCTTTGACTGATACTGGACTCTAGGAAATAATAATACAAAATTATTCCCTCCTGCTATACCTCCAACATGGTTTTGTAGCCTAGGTTTCTCTGAAATATTTTGTTCAGGTTTCTGGTTCAGGCGTTGTCTTCCAGTAATTTTCTTTCACTCTTAGCACTGGGATGTTATACATTGGGAGGTTTGGATGACAAGTGGAAGAAATGTCTCGAATTGAACAGTCTGGTTTTGATAGGAACAACCTTATCTGACAGAAAAGTTATTATAGGCCGTTCTACTCTTATATTGCAGTAGGGCCTACAGGCTATGGACACCTATACTGGTTGTCATTTTCCAGCAAATTTAATTTGATACAGCTTCAGGTCTTGTATCTGAGAACATATATCATTATAATGATATAGTTGCACTTAGTCAATAAGAGTTTGCCTGCCCTATAGTGATAAAATAGAATTTGTGATAGCTTCATTAGCATTAATTTTGTTTTAATATTTAGTATTGATCTTGCCATTTTGTAGTTTATGCACAAAAAAAACTTAATATTGAAAAAATCAAACAAGATGGTGAATTTTGGCAGGATAAAATGTGTCACAACCTTGAAAGGTATTCCTACCATAATAAGGGCCGGTCTTATGACTCCTGGATAAATATTAATCTGTCCAATAAATATTTGTATCTGGTTGATAAGTTAAAAGTGCATCTTATGACAGCCAGAAAGCATTTATCCACCAGATAAAATTGTATTTATCAATCACATTTTTATCAGGAGGTTTAATTCACACTTTTATAAAATCTTACAAGCGATATGAAGAGTTATAGTTATATAAGAACAAATTATTTAAATGTGAGTACAGTAAATTAAAATTTTGTAAACGTTATACCAAACTCTTGACCACATTTTGGCAATCACCGAAATTAGTACTTGCAAGAAAACGACTTAATGTACACCCCTCCCCAGTCTTTGAAAGACAAGACGAATGGCAGCTCAGTCATTGAAATGCGATACAGACCACCTCGTGCTTGGTGATAAAAAGAATGATCTCTGACTTGGTAGTCTTCGGTCTACTGAGGTTACTCAGTACCGGCAGATAAGCCTCGGCTACACTCGTTATATGGTACCGCCTACAGCTAATGCCTAATACTCTAAAAAAACTCAACAATATGTTTGCCTTAGCCTAAACAGAGCTCTTAAGTGAAATACAGTGTATTATAATAATAAATGGTGCTTAGGCTATGTATCCAGATATTTTTTCTTATCAAGTTGGGCCTGTTAATTCAACCTTTATTATGTGACTAACCACTCACATAAGGATGACATGACGTCAAGACGCTCCTTGTATATTTAAATATAAGCCGCCATGAAGTAACTAAGAGTTGTGGTTAGGAAAGAACAAATAATTATAAGCTTCTGTACCAGGAATGATGAACCTATGATAGGAATTGCCAACTGATCGATATATGACGTCAATTTCATTTCTGACCTGGTATAGATCACTAACCTTAAATTGAACTAATACCTTCCTTATACATTATTTCAATAAAGTTAAAAGTCAATTCTATTAAGTATAAAATAAATATTTGTACATTAAAAATAAAACTTAAATATTTTCCCATACAACTTGTAAAACAGGAACTTACTGAAGATAATGTTTTTGTACTGTTTATTAACTGAGCAATATTTGAAATACCTGTACAATTTTCAAGAGTGACTCTCAATTGTCCCCCAAGAATATGTTGTAAGCAACAAATGTACATTTTACCCCACATGGATGCTTCGCTTTGACTGATACTGGACTCTAGGAAATAATAATACACAATTATTCCCTCCTGCTATACCTCCAACATGGTTTTGTAGCCTAGGTTTCTTTGAAATATTTTCTCCAGGTTTCTGGTTCAGGCGTTGTCTTCCAGTAATTTTCTTTCACTCTTAGCACTGGGATGTATACAGTGTTTGAAAATTGCTTGTAAAAAATAGTCCTCTGGAATTGGTTTTATCAAGTGATTATTTCATAGCTCCAGGCAAATACAGTGGAGGCCGGGCATTCCACACATTCACAAGTTGTGGTTAATACACGTCTTGTCAGAGGTGAAGGAAGGGTTTGGTAATCGGATAAATCTGTGCCAGGACTGAGGATTGAACCCCGGACCCGCGGCACAGAAGTCCTACTCCTAGACCGCCAGATCACCAATGGTTCGATTAGTCATGTATTGGGGGGGAAAGATCTTATGTATTGTATTGGATTGTATTGTATTGTGAGTCATTGGTAAAATAATGCTTTGTTCCTTCTTTAAACATCTTGACTTGTTTATGTTTTGTAAAATGGTGGATACAAATTAAAGAAATTATGTCTACAGCATTAATAATTACAATCTTCTGTACCAGGTATGATGAACCTATGATAGGAATTGCCAACTGATCGATATATGACGTCAATTTCATTTCTGACCTGGTACAGAGCAGTAACCTTGAGGCTTTATGCTCATAAATTATTGCAATACTGCTGGTTTAAATGACATTAAACAAATTAAACAATAATTGGTGTTTTTGTTAATTTTTTATGTATCTTAGGCCTATTATTTGTAATGCTACTTTGTAAACTAGAAGAAGTGGTTTTAAAAAAATAACACTAGTAGTGCCACCTAAAAACAGGGCTAACAGCAGTCCTTTGAATACATCAATCTTTCTTTTTTAGGTGGTTTTATGCCTTTTATTAAAATTAATATTCTATCTTGTGTTGTTTTTTTAAATTATTTTAGCCATGTTTGCCCTTTTATTTTTACTTATATAAAATGTCTTGTTTTCATTAAATATGTACCCAAGTAGGGGTTCTAGTAAAAGAAACCCTGGAAGGGTAATTATTTTATATTAAAAAATTAGATATTTTGCAAGGCAAACATATTATTTTCACACCATAAACTATTCCCTGGTGCGGTGCGAATCATTGTTTCATTGTAATAAGTTATTGTAATGCCATCTATCAATGAATCACTGTACTTATCCAGCCTGAATACTTCATATTGAAGCTAATAGATGGGGTTACGAGTTAAATGCTATACATTGACCACGAATAAAGCAATAAATGAGAAAATAAGTGAGCAATGAAAATATGTTTCAGATAAGAGTGTGTGAGTAGAAAAATGGGTGCCGATCCTGCGTAGATCTCTGTGCTAAACATGCACCAGGGAATGGGTTAATACTGAAACTAAATGTGATAGTCTTTGTTTCTCACGGGTCAACAAAATACAATGTCGAGATATGGTGCTCTAACATGGTTGTTTTACATATGCACACAAACAATGGAGATTAAAACATTTAATACCGAACAAATAATAATTGATACAAATATTTAGAGGTGGGGGATTGTTGTCTGTTTGTACAAACAAGTGTTGATGTAATTCTGGTCCGTTGCAGGCTTTGATTGACGGGCCGAACAGTGGCGTACCCGAGGACAGATCCGTCTAAACCAGTTGCACCTCACGAAGCTGTGCATCAAGTTCCCATACACAGGTGCCACTCGTGTCGTCAGGAAGGCGTGGAACAATGGCAAGGTGGACGAGAAATGGAAGCAAACCTTGTGGTCGAGGAAACTGGAGTGTAACAAGAGGGTGAGAATCTCTGAGCCAAACTAATATAAATTACTGAATTTTGCAGTAACTACACTAGTTTATTTAAATCATTGCCAGCTCTTGTCAAGGTTTTTTCTTTTTTTAATGAAATATTTGCCCAACTGAGCCTAAGGAAATATAGTTTTAAAATAATCCATGTTTTTCTTGTAAACTATATAAATATTTGTCCGCATATACACGATGATCCATATTTATAGGAATTGCCATCTTACAGATAAATGAAGCCACACTCTTTCTGATATATGTTGACAACATTTGCTATTGTAATATTTCACTCTTAATTATCAAACATTTGTTACATTGGTAGATCTGTTCTTTTCCAGCGACGGGAACTGACAGACTTTGATCGTTTCAAGTTGAGGAGAGCGAGACAGACCCGGAATAAAGTCCGCACACTCGCTTTTCGCATATTAAAGCGAAAGGCGATAAAGGCTGGAACACTCTATGGCAAGAAGAAAGAAAAGTTAGAAAGGAAAGAGAAGAAAGATAGAAAAGATAAAGAGAAGAAAGATAAGAAAGATAAAGATAAGAAAGATAAGAAAGAGAGGAAAGATAAGAAGACAGCAGACAGTAAACCCAAGAAGTGAATGAATATGGGGTTGTAAATGGAAATAAATTGTCATTATTATTATATTTTTTTTCTCTATGTTGTGGTTTTATTCGTGATAATTTCCCGCATTGTCAGTAAGAACTGTCGGTTTGGCCGAACAGTCTACAGCATCTCACTTGTGTTTGACTTGGACTGCTGATGATGGAGAGATCAGGGTTCGAATCTTGGTCACATTTACTGGAATGGTTTTCCACTCTCCTTCCACACAAATGTGGGTAGACTACCCCTAAAATTCTTCCTTCCTCATCCCTACTCTATAAGAGTAAATTTATCATATACGCATATAACCTATCCAGCTAGTGAGATGCAGTGATAAAAACATATTGACCTGTGCTCAAAATGATTGCTATACTAGCATGTTAAAATATATCTTTTGCTGGTGTTCCTTGGTTAATGAGATGTCCTTAATTGGCATTTAAATTCACAAAAGTGACCATAATTTTCATTTAAAAGGTCAAATAGTCAATTCCATACAAATATTTTGTTTTGCTCTTTTAAAATACTATAATGAATCGTAGTTAAGACAGTGGACCACTTTTTTAAAGTTAAAAATTAAAAAATGTGGTAGGGTGTATAATAAAGCAAGGAAAAAACCATGAACATTTGACAAAATGACAATTATAATATAATAGTACACTTCTACTCCTTGTACATGTTTAAAAATATGTGATATCAAATTGAAATTTAAAATGTCTTAGAGAAAACCATCAGGTTAGATACTAACCTTCATCCTTAAAACATTTATAAAAACCATTTATACAATATTTAGATTGATATAAATAATCGTGATGCCAACCAAGGAGGAAGGGAACCCAATACATGTTAAGACTTCGTATCACCATTTAAATTGATTTTCAATAAGTTATTAATTTGTAAACCACTTAGGTATACTGAATAATTCCATTACTCAATACTTTCAAATTTAATTACACCTGCCCATTTCGTTACATGATTTTTATTATTTCTATCCAATGTTATTTATGATTATTTATATCAATCTAAATATTGTATAAATGGTTTTTATAAATGTTTTAAGGATGAAGGTTAGTATCTAACCTGATGGTTTTCTCTAAGACATTTTAAATTTCAATTTGATATCACATATTTTTAAACATGTACAAGGAGTAGAAGTGTACTATTATATTATAATTGTCATTTTGTCAAATGTTCATGGTATTTATCTTGCTTTATTATACACCTTACCACACTTTTTAATTTTTAACTTAAAAAAAGTGGTCCGCCGTCTTAACTACGATTTTGTTACTCCTTACTTACAAATCTTTAGAATGTTTTCTAAAATGGTACTTTAATGAAGTTTGAATAAGTTTTGGTAGTAATTTTGTAACATCAGTGAAATAGAACAAAAATAGGAACATCAGCAGGATGTCTACCAATACTGGAAATATTCTTGAATTTATTTTTGATACTGGAATATACTGAAATAATATTCAGCCTTTTTATATTGAGTGAAATGTTGGATTAAGCATTTTGAAACCCCTGATATTATTTGGACTACTGATAGTTCTATTTTGACCACCCCTCAATTACTTCCCCTCTGGTCTATCTTGTTTGCCACACAATTAGTTGACCTTGCATTGGGGATGATTGCCTCACTTGCTGACCTTTCTATTCTCAGTCTCCACACTAAGCCCTCTCCTCCTCCCCTTTACATACTAGAGAAAGAAACAAATAACTGGATTGACTAAAACTAGTTTCGTTGCTGAGAGAACTGCATTCTTATTACTGAGCAACAGTGTTGTCATTCTTTTATTTTCCGTTATCAGTCTTCCTTCGAATGTATATCAAATTTGGCAATGCTGGGCTGTCGTTGCCAGTAGTTGGTGCTTCCTCCAGCACAGTCTTAAAGGTACAGTAGTCTTGAGTCTCGTGTTCCTAATAGCTAGCTCAAAAACATTGACTAAATAAACACTAATATTTTATTAGTGCTCTGCTGTAAGGTTGTGGAATTGTAGTTTTATGTGCATATTAATATATTTATTTGAATAATAGTATATTGTTAACAGTTAGAATATAACACAAATTATGGAATCTCCAGCATGTTACAAACAATTACATTCCAAGAGGAAAATATTAAGTAGTAAAGAAAGGGCAATGGTGTTAAGAGTCTACATCTATTTTCATCAAGACAGAACTTGTTCAGTAAATCAAGCGGCAATCCAGACTGCAGAAGTTACAGGTGTGTTTTATAAGTTAGTAATCTCTATTAAACAAGAATTCTAAACTAAGGGAAAGCTTTAAAATATTATATATGAAAAAAGTGCATTGAGCAAAAACATTTAGTGATAAATAAAATGATAGAATATTAGGAAAATGGTAGAGCACAAATAAAAGTAACAACACTGACACATATTTACACACACTTCAATATTTCGATGCTATTGTAGCATCTTCCTCAGGAAGTAGTAATTAGACTGGACAGGATGTTGTCTTCAGTGATGCCAACTTGATTGGTGAGGATGAAAACTTCTCTGGTGGAGTTGAAATTCCCTGAATGATTCTCTATTGCTCTATGGATGGTAGGTGGTGCTGGTGTAGTTTCTGGGTTGAGATTAGCAAATATTTAGGTTAGGTGGTTTTCTAGATTTTGTGATCCATTGATGTGCCAGTTCCCATCTTCTTAACTGAGACATATTATTCTATCATTTTATTTATCACTAAACTAAGGGAAAGTTACTGACACCAATCAAATAGGAAATTACTGCACTCAAATGATATGTATGGATAAATATGACACTTTACCTCAAGCAGCAATTTGCAGAAAGGTAAATTCACTTTACTGTAACAATGAATGACCTACCCTGAAGAAGATTAAAGCTTTGATTGATATTGATAGTGACCTTCCGAATTTTCTGATTAAGAACAAGTAAGAATGTAATTTATAGCATTTAGTAAGAAATGCATGTTGTAATATATTTATTTGTGTATTAATTATGAGGAAAAAAGCTTTATACATAAAATAGTTTTAAGCATAACGTGACGAATAGAAAACGTTAAACTTCAATCTTGAAAAAATTATGATCGTGGAAATAGTTAATGTTTCTAGAAAAGGCTGTACACCGATAGGAAATGTTATTGCCTGTCAATTGAACCCTCCAACCTCCCCATGCCGCATTGTTGACAATGAGGGATTTCTAAGTAAACCCTCACTTCCCAACATCCGAAAGCTAGAAGGTTTGGCAACCAGTAACAGAGAGAGCGAAGATAAATCTTTTCTCCATAAGACCTGCAGTTCCCTCAGCCATGAAATTGGGTGTACACTAGCAGCCAAACCACCCCCCACCCCCGAACTTTTTTTCCAGCAGTAACCATTACGAGTGTTACTAGTAACTGCTAAAGTTCAAACTATTGGTGAAATTGCCTGACCTTGAAATTCCAATGGCACAGTACAGTATTTGTTACTGTTCCTAAGCTTGGCCTGGTTTGAGTATTCTGCAGATCCCACTTGTTTATCTTGTGACTTTTGTGTTTAAGAAGAAATTAGTAAACTCGCAGTAAAAACCTCTTTTAAAGATTATTGGTTGGACAGTACAATGTTTAAAGATTGGCTGTGGTTACAAAAAGTGGATTGTGATAAAAGTAAAGGCCATTGTTCTTTGTATAAAACTAACTTTGATATAAGTAACATGGGAATATCTTCAATCCGATCTCATGCCAAGGTAAAGAAGCATGTTGACACAATGAAAGCTGCTAGTGGGAGCAAAAAAAATTGGACTTGGTCCCTATGACCAAAAATGCAATGTCATCAGTAGGCCTACATGAAGATGTAAATTTTAGTGCTAAGGACCATGAAGTAGTTTTGAAACATGAAATTAGACCTAGTTCTATTCAGAGCTTCTTTGTCAAAGTTGAAGTTTCTCGTGCTGAAATATTGTGGGCTATTAATCAAGTAATGACACATTATTCTACTAGAAGTTTTTCTGCTCGTAGTGATATTTTTAAAGTAATATTTTACAATAGTGATATTGCCCAGAAGTTTCAAATACATAAAGATAAACTTGGATATGTCATCGTGTATGGACTAGGTCTTTTTTTCAAAAGCGCTCTTGTGAATATGGTTAAGCAATGCTCACTTTATTGTGTTTCATTTGATGAGAGCATAAATACTGTGGCTAATTCATACAAGATATTTAACAACCTACTTTTTAGGTCGTGCAACAGCTCAAGATATATTAATGAACTGTATATCTGCACTTAATGACGAGGACTTGGATCTTAAAAAATCCTTCAAGTTTCCATGGATGGACCAAATGTAAACCTCAAATTTTAAGTGATCTGAAAGCTACTTGAAGGAAGATTCTCCACAAGATCCTGAGTTACTATAATTTGGAACTTGCTCTTTACACATTGTCCATGGTGCTTACAAAACAGCACATGCTAACTCTAGTTGGGCTATTAACCAGTTTTATGCATACTATCAAAGAATAACAGGATCATCTCTTTTCCCAAATGAAGCTATGTTCGTTTAGATAGGTAGAAAACTTAAGGGTGTTAGAGAGAGCAATATCAATGCTGCTTTATTTAAAACAGTATTTTTATTCTAACAAGCATCCTCCCAAGTCTGATAATTTTCAAACATTAAGCAACTTTGTGAAGGATGAACTTCTGACATCAAAGTTGGTATTCATGCTGTCAGTTTCACTTGAGTTGGAGAAATTTCTCACCGAATATCAGAGCAATCAACCTCTTGCCATTTATGTTTGTGGATCTAAATAAACTACTTGAGCACTTGATGAACAGAATTGTAAAATGTGATGTAATTAATTCAGCAAATACGTCCAAAAAATTGTTAGCCGTTGATTTAAAGAAACAATCCAACATGAAATCACTATCTACTGTAGATATTGGGTTCGCAGCATCAGCAGCTTTGAAAGGAATTAAAGACATCAAGATACTTGAGTTCAGAGGAGATTGTCAAAAATTCCTAGTTGATCTCTGCAACAAACTTTTACATAAGAGTCCTCCTACAAAATTGTCAAGGGTGCTAGTTGTCTCTCTCTCAGTCATGCTCAATCCATCTGTTAGGACCTATAGGACAACTTCTGCATTAGAAGTCCTACTAGACAAGAAACAACTATCTAGCTTGCAAGCTGATGTAAAACGAAACTACTTGGACTTTGTATCAAAGCAAGAAGTTATTGACTACCTTAAACAATTCACTTCAAGTGGTGACCAGCTTCATAAGTTCTTCATAAATATTTTTTCTAGAGTAAATGCATCCCAGGAACTACAATATTTCACTAAAAAAAATATTGTTCTCTTCCATAGCAATACAGCTGTTGAGCAAAGTTTTTCTGTGAATAAAGAATGTCTGGTTGAAAACCTACATGAAGACAGCCTCATTGTTCAACGTGTAACTTATGATGCAGTCACTGCAGCCGGGGGACTTCCAAATATGATCATTTCAAAAAAGATGATTCATGCTGTGAGGAATGCATCAGGAATAAGGAAAGAAGCACTTGAAAAGAAGAAAAAGATTGAAGTAGACTTAAGTAAAAAAGAAAAACAGCATCTGAAGAAATAAGAAAACTAGAAGTGAAAAGAAGAACAATTTCGCAGAAGTGTTAGAACATGAAATGCAAAAATTGAAAAAGTTTTGTGTTTGAATGTATCTTAACTTTTGTCTACATTCTAAAAAAAAATATTTTTGGTTTTATCATCTTAATTTTTAGTAATGTTAGGTAATTGCAATTATCTTTATTTCCAAGTAGTTTTTATCAACATAATATTTGTTGGTTTTTTCATTGAAGATTCTGTATCTTTATTACTATATATTTGTCAAACAAATTCATTATAAAAAATATAACTTGTGGAAAGTATCGACTGTCAAGGGGTGGTGGGGATGATAGTTTTCGTGGTAGGGTAAACTCCCTGGCTGTAATCATTCTTTGAAGTTGCGCCACCAAGGCTGATTACTTGCACCTCTATAAAGTTCTATGAGTGAGGTGAAATGACCTACCAATTTTGTCAGGAGAGGTATTTTCACATACCTTCCAGGGTTCTTTTACATGCCACATGGAACCGATGGCTTTACTTCCCTCCGAATGATGTTGAACTATGGGTTTTTTTTCTCGCTCAAGAAAAAGCCTTCGGCCTCTGTTGGGTTTGAATCCACAAACATCAGGTTCTGACCTGAGGCAAGCATTTTACCCCGAGATCACCAAGGCCGACGGTGGTATAGGTCATTCAAAAAATTTAGTGTGTATGCGCGCATGTGCATGTGTGTGTTAAAGATGGTCTGATCCAGCTTTTTTCAAATCTGAAACTTCATTTTGCCATCAAATACCTAATTAAAATTTGAATTTTAGAACATATTGTATGCATAAGTGTTTAACTTTCCCAATAACTAGGATTTTTTCCTTCACTTCTGATTTTGTTTACATTAAATGGTAAATTAATAATCTTGGGTTTGGTTGCTAGGTTTTCCTATCATTATTTTGGAAATGACCACAAGAAACTATTTAACTATTTTAATACCTTTAAAAAATAACTCAAACTTGGTACCTATTTAAAAAATTGATTATGTTTTGAGTCTTGAATCCATGAATATTCCTTGTACTTTTTAGGGTCCCATCCTTAATATGTACTAGAATATATGTGTCAATACACTTGATTCTTGATTTTAAAATGTTTAACTATGACAGACCTAAGCCTACCCTAACGTTCTATCATTTTATGATTTTGAAATAGGGATTGTTTGTCTCTGAGTACCTCTCATATATACTGGATTTCTTTTAAAAAACTACTGGAATTTCAAAACTACAGTCAGGTAGACACTCTGATCAGGGAACTTTATTTAAGCATTAACAAATATAGGAACATCTGGCTAGTGTCAATTTAGTGAAAGATGAGAATGGTAACCTGATGGCAGAAACGGGGAAGGTTTTGAATGGATGGAACAAATACTACAGCCATATTTTGAATATTCATGAAAGATCCTAATTGGGTGAGGGTATCAAAAATCCATACTGCTAAACCACTTGTCACAGATATAAGTATAAGTGAAGTTAAAGAAGCTATTACGAAGTTAGAACCATACTTCTCCAGGTTAAGATTTAATAAAGAGAGGCAGTGAAAAGTTTAATAAAAATTCATAGTTATGTTTCATATGGAACCACGAGGAACTACCACAGGAATGAAAGGAAGGCATATGTTTTCAAAAAGGGAGGTATAATTTATATGTAATTTAGTTAAATTCGGTATGCCCAAAAATTATTGTCAAGCTAATTGAGGTATATCTGACTGATACGCTTGGCAAGGTCCTGGTTGGATGTTGCTGATCAGATACTTTTGAAATACATAATGGGTTGAAACAAGGAGATGCACTCTCCTCATTACTTTTTAACCTAGCCTTAGAGTCAGTTTCATGGATTTAGAAATTGCAGCACGAGTACACTTAGTGGGATTGTAGTACTAGGTGCTTACAACAATCCTACATAGCTGTGGAACATGATTCATCAGGAAATGTTGATAAAATTTACTTTGTAATTACATCAAGCTCGAAACTAGCTTTCTAGGATCACCACCCTTAAGGTGCCACAATTTAAATAAAAGGGAATTAAATAACCTTTGCTCAGATTTGTATGAAGGTTTTTCTATAGAAAAGCACATTTGCCTGATTCTACCCTTTCCTTACAATATAAACTCTTGTATATCTAATCTGAAACTCCTCACATAATCAATGATTGATTATATAGGGTTATTACCAAATTATTCATCGGGTTTTAAAAAAAACTATTCCACAAAGTATTACACATAAAATAATAAATGATACGTGATAAATGAAAAATGTCCAAGTTTTAGTTATACCATTAAAATGCTCGATGTGTCATCCTTTCATCACACGTCTATACGGTATTCTAGTACGGCCCACATATGTTGTAGAATGTCCCCAGTGAGGGTCATCAAAGCATCGTTAATACGATCCCGGAGTGTATTCAATGCTGCTGGTAATGGTGGCACGTAAACAGCGTCTTTAACATGTCCCAAAAGGAAAAGATCACAAACGATAAGGGGGGGATCTGAACAGCACCAAGTCATTCTCAGCACATCGCCCAATCCAGCGGTGTGAGAGTTCCTCGTTTGTTCAGGTAGCGATTTTTCAAACTGAGCTCATGCTGCCACCTGGTCGGTCACAAGGAAGTCTGCAAGATCGAATTTTAAATTTTGAGATTTCAGGGTGTCTACCATCCGGGGAAAACTGGAATTAGCCGAGAATTTGAAGTGGTTGTCACATTAGCATTGCTAGTTAATGTTACATTAATATTACCCGCCCTGAATATAACCAATACATATAGACATCCTGCAATATCAAAGATTTACAACACCTGACTAAGTTCAAAATGTGCTTTACTCACCCTATAGTCTAGGCCAACAACCATTACATGACTGGTGCACATCAAATAATTCAAAAAAGAAGACTGACACTCCTTGAAAAGGTGAGTCGACGAGACATCAGTATGTGATCAAGGCCTGCGCTGATTGGCCGAGATGGACCTCACGCGATCTTAACTGCCAACTCACCAGATTTGCGGTGTACGTGACGTGTCAAGATGATGATGGTTGTTAACAAGAGAAACATGCTGCTAGCACGTGTTCGCAAAGTGGCATTATACTTTTAATATGAAGATTTCCCCCACCCCCTTATATCCATCAACTAGACCTATATAAAGCTGGTGCTCAGCTAACATTGTTGACTATTAATTCTGACACAACCACGAGAGGTCCTGGTTTGAACTTGGACATAATCTCTTCAGGATGTCTAAATATAAACTCTATATTTTGTTAAATATTTAAATATAAACAACCTATAATGGGTTTGGGTGGTTGAATACTTTGTTAATTATGTGATTAAAATCGTTCAGTGCAGGGGTCAGTAATTTCTCACTAGAAGATTTATTTTGGAAAATAAAATTGTTTTATGGAACACTTAATGATTCCTTTTACCGCTTGGGTGCTAGTCTCTTTGTAAAATTTAGACTTATTAGTAGGTAGCCACTTTTTGATTCTTTTTATTGCTTGGAATATTTAGTTTAAATATAAAATTTTGTAAACGTATTTTGTTTGAAGAAATTATAAGATTAATTTACTTTTGTTGGTTTATAAGTTATAACTTTAACTATTCCGAGTAAGAAATTACCAGTATTCTAATGTAATATTGCTTTGTTTTCTATTATAATGTTGAATATTAACTAGTCGAAATCTTCTCGATTACTTCTAAGTTGGTGGAAGTAATAGTCCCACAGAAGTTTGAGTTAAGTCAGGAAGTCAAAACTTTGTGTAAATTATTTTGATCAGAATTGATATTTGAAATTAAATTTAATCTTAAAATTTAACTATTTGTTTAGTCAGAATTCACAATGGTGATTCAGGCGCTTTGTTAACCGTAGAAGAGCTCTTTAAGCTCCTTGATATTCCAATAATGGAAATACCTTATACCTTTATATTTCAAGCTATTTATGCTCTTTATTAATATAATGATTCAAAGGTTTGATGATTTGATCTGTTTAGTCTGAAATCACAAGGGTGATTTAGCTGCTTTGTTAACCAAATAGAGGAGCTCTTTATTATTATATTAACGATTTTTTATTATTATTGGGTCTCTTCCATACTAATTCATATAAATAAATAACTTATGTTATAACACTCTTGTTACAAACGTGATCTTCAGGAATTACTATTACTTTGAGATTGTGAAATATATCCTCAGTCTCTGCCATATTTATATGCTTTTCAACACTCTTCAGTTTGCCTTGTGAGGCCATGTATTATTTTTTTTTATCTCTGTTGTCTTACTTTGAATAAATAATTCAATTTTTTTCTTAAACTTGCAAATGTTCCTATTTTTGTTACATTAAATTCCTTATAGTTTCCACCCACCCTCTTCCTGGCTATTGTGGCCTCCAGCGGTTAGAGTTGGTGAACAATACATGGTCGGGAATTAGGTAATTTACAACAACAAAATCCGGTAAAATGTTGTTTTAATCAAAATATGAAATATAATAATCGGTAAATTACAATATGATTCAAACTTTTTTTATATAGCTGTGTAATATATTTTCTAATTCCTAGTAGACTATGTTGATACATATATAAAACATGTTTATTTGGATACTATAACTTTTTTTTTTTTTTTTAGCACCGCGTCTTACTACCCGTTCGGTTTATACGCTTAAGTACTAATTACGCTAATGGATTAGGAATTGGGAAGGTTGATTAGAGGAAGTGAACCCGCATTTGCGTGGAGGGAGAGTGGAAAACCACTTAGGAAAAACCACCCCCAGTTCACCCGATCGAGATTCGAACCTCGATCTCCCCGTCCTCGGCAGTTGGGCTCAACACGACTAGCGCGTTAGCCAACTACGCTATAACTTATTATTATTCATAAAAAAGATTAATGAAAACCGGGGGGGGGGGGGGGGGGGGGGTAGAAGGGTGTGACATACTGTTGAGTCTGTAATTTTAAGAAATTATCATGGAAAAAGTCGGGAATCTCTCTGCTCAAGTTGAGTAGACACCATTGATGTGCTCTTTTGTTATGCGACTAGCACAAACAAATGCAACTAATAGTTTTGGAGTCATAGGATTTGAAAACCCAATGAATCATTTGTAATAAATTACCCTGTAGTTTCCCTGTTCTATTTAAGCTCCCAACATTTCATGTTCTATTCTAATATGATCTTTACACTTAATATCATGACGTCCCTGAAGTATCCCACTCAGACATGCAAATGGGCCATTGACTGCGACTGCTTATTCTAGCTATAGATATTTCTTAGCTGATTATTTACTATGGTATGTTCATCCTATGATATATTAAATCACCATTGGCTGTGTGCCCCAGTGAATTTTTGTTTTGCTGTAGATTTGAGTTGGCAGCCCTTACTGCCTCCAGCTGCCACGACTTTTCCTTGTCCTTAACAGTCTTTGAGTTGCCATGTTTGTCCACTCGAAACATATCACCCTTCCGCTTTAAACCGGTTTTGGAGTACTCGGTGCCCCAGTGTAGTGTTAGTGTAAGTTTTTAGTTGATTGCTTATTTAAATTTCTTTATCTGCTTATGGTGCTGGCTACCAAACAGGTCTTGCAGAAAAATCATACGTTTGGAAATATTAGTTTCCTCGAGAACGAGCAATTTTTATGTTAATATTTTCAACACCTCTTCTAAGATAATGTATTGATGTAAATTAAATGTTACATTTTCTTATTTTTGGTTATGAAACCGACAGTTTTCTATTGAAAAATGTCAATTTTATCGATATTTGATCACTGTTAAAATTATAGAGGTGTGTATATAAAAAGTATAACTTAATCAACATGCTTTTATTCTTGAACTAACTGTTTCTGAAAAGAAAATTGCATAACAATAAAAATTCTAGAAGATAATCGTTTGTTCCCATGGCTCTGCATTTCCAAGTCAAATGAAAAGGGCCAATCGCTTTAACCAAATTCTTTTTCTCATCTTATATGACTGGTGTGGTTTTATATGTGATTTTGTTACATTTTAGATGACATTTAAATTAATTTAGGCAAAAACAATCGAAGACAGGACTGAGTAAAAATGGAAGAAGCAGACACCTCTAAAAAATACTTCACTGTTTACTGCTGTAATCCATTTTAGTAAATCAGGGCATGATTTTTCAAGAGAAATACACCCTAAAAACTGTGACAGTGTTGTGAGTCATTCAAAATTAATAAGCTCTGGAGATAAGATTTGTGATACATGTTTAAAGGTCGTTCTTAAATTACCTAAAATTGATAAAGAGTAAATAGCCTCACAATACTCAAAAATGATGGCAGCAATGGTACAGAAATAATTGAAATGCCAACTCCACAAAAAGAAGAGGCCTTAGGTGCAGTGAATATGAGTTTGACTGTTCTCGATGAAACTCCCATTAAAAAAAATTTATCGGATATCCTGAGGAAAAAATAAAAGTTACTGAAGCTTTTAGAACAATTTTTTTTAATATAAGCCCAGGTAGTTCATCTGGTGATACCAATACAGAAATAATAAATCAGCTTAAGGAAAAATTTAACTCCACCACAGACAAAAGCGTGAAAATGCAAATTTTAACCCTGCCTCAACGACCCCAACAGGAAGAGTATATAGACTGACAGCAGAAGAAATGATCAAAGCAAACAATATATTGCTACAAAGGTGTAAAAAGAACTAATTTTTCAAATTAGCAATTGATTAGATGCATTTTGATGGAAACATCTACATTTTTCATCATAACTCATGATCCCATAGGTATCCCATTTTGAATTTCCAGTTTATAAAAATAATAGCTAAATAATATATACCAATATATATTTTTTTAATTTCCAAAAACACACTTTTTTTTACTTTTTGAAAGTAATTTTTTTTGTTATTGTTATAAGTGTGCCAAGTTTTATATCAGATTAAAGCCCATAACAAACTGAAAAATTAGCCAAAAAACTTAAGTCTAGAACTAATAGAAAAGACATTAATAAGCATTAAAAAAATGGTGTGGGTGAAAAAATCATATATTTTTTTTAATTTCAAAAATCAATTTCTCAAAATTAAATGATCTTTAAAAAATATTTTTGTGGCTAAATTTCAGGGAAGAATAATAATTGGAAAAAAATTTCAT
This sequence comes from Timema podura, assembly GCA_033556935.1. Lineage (NCBI taxonomy): Eukaryota > Metazoa > Arthropoda > Insecta > Phasmatodea > Timematidae > Timema > Timema podura. The sequence continues at coordinate 50,449,505 of JAVRXN010000005.1, forward strand.
TTAAATACAAAATGGCCAGGTTGAAATTTTTTTTTGTGTGTGTGTTGTACGATTTAATGCATTCTGCAAGTCACTTTCATTCTCTTCTATTAATATGGCATCACTCTAACATTTACATTGCCCATTTGTAAACCAACTGCATCCTTACAAGCATCACTCATACACTTATCCATAAATACATTAAACAGCTATGGAGACATAACACAACCTTGTCTAACACCCTGTTCAATATCAAACTATTCGCTTAAAGTTCCATCCACCCTAACGCACGATTTACTAACATTGTACACCACCATAATTGTATTTACTAATCATGCATCCACACCACTCTTTCAGAACATTCCATAACATACTCTTATTCACCCAATCGTACGATTTCTCTAGATCAACCAATGCATAATAAACTTTCTTCCTTATTGACATACATTTTTAAATATATTGTTGCAATGCAAATATCTGGTCCATGAAAAATATTCCTGGCATTAAACCAGTGTACACCCCAAATCTTGTAGTCTACAATGCTTTCACTAGATGCATCTTTTTTATATATATTATAGCACGTTAATATCATAGAAATAACAATGTTCATTTTCAATCTATAAAATGGCAACCCTGCTGGGGAGAAAAAGGTCAGCACTTACTGGGAAACCAACGGGTTGGAAAAAGATGTGTCCAATAGTATGTACTGCAATTTAATAGTAGAACACCCTATAGTCTGCTGTGCCTGACCATATTTAATTTATGTGCAGTTGGTGCTTTGTGTGTTTGTGAACATTAATTGAATAATAAATGTTTACATTATCCCTGCTCTAGTCAAATACTCATTGGAAGAAATGGTTTTCCTATTTTCTCATCGTCCAGAATACTTCTTGTTTCTGCAGGTCTGTCATTTGATCCTCAAAATATTACTTAAAAAATCTCTGGTGATATAAAATGTTACTTTTTATATCAATCATGATCATGAACTGTTTCCAGTCTGTGGCCGTGTCTGTTTAGTAAAATGCCTCCATCTCCCTCTATCTCTTCCCCTCTGACTTGCACACTTGCTGCTATCTGTTCCTCCCATCTCTTCCTTGGCCTTCCATTTCATCCTATCTTCCTCTACTATCTCCTGTACCCCAACTCTAGACCTTACATCTTCATTTCTAATCCTACTTTTTATATGCTTTTTCTAAATCATAATGCACAAAAATTATTTAACAAATATTTGGTTAGTAAACATTTAGATGCAAACACAGTAACTATAATAAATTATTTATTTTACAATTTTCTCAAATTACATGTTTCAATTACAACAACAACAACAACAACAAAATCAGTCGTTAACATGATTACTCCCTGAACAAATCCATGCCCAGTACAGGTTGTAAACACAACATGACAGGAAATGCGACAAAAGAAATCATGAAGCATCTCGTTCAGTAAAACTTACTTAGTTTACATTACAGTTGTTGGCTAAATTTGTTGTCAAACATTAATATCACAATCTTAGACAAATATAAAATAAATATGTTACAAATTTTAATACAACATTCACCAAATTACACAAGGATACCTTTAAAATAACACGAAAATGCATAACCTAAGGAAAACTTGTAGACTATAGTTACAAATTATATGATTTAATTCTAATATATGAATAGTAAATTATTAAAAATAAACCACATCGTGAAAATTTTAGGGATGGAAGGGAAATGAGTCAAAATATCGAGATTGGAATGGGAAATTATAAAAATGACACGTTAGAATAATTCTAGATTAAAAATCCATGTTTTTTAATCTAATATGGTAATATGTGTAAAAGCTTTGACATTATTAAATATAACACAAATAATATGATATAAAAACATAATATAGTTAGGGTGTACAAATAGCAATGAAACACACAGCAAAATTTTGAACAAATATTGAATAATACAAATTGAATAATTAATTTTAATACATTATTTTTATTTGTTAATCTCTTTTTTAAATTTGGTTTTACATTTAACTAATGAAAGAGTGTAAGAAATAAAAAATTCTTTTTTACCCTTTTTAATGTCCTTTTTTTACATCCATTATTGTTTCCAGCCTATGGCTTGGGTCGGTTTTTTATCAAAGACATATTTTCCCCCCTAACGGCTTGCTAGGCCTGTCGTAGCTTCATATGTTTTATAATCTAACTTAAGACTCGGACAGGCACAACATCCAGTCCCTGGCCGTTAATTCATCACTGTGCAAGGGTAAACCCACATTTTACTAATGATAAGATTTTTCAGCCATGCAGGGAATCGAACCCGGGACCCTTAGCTCAGAGGACAGAAACGCTACTGATTGAGCTAAGGTGTTGGATAGAAATTATCAACTAAATGTTGCATTCAGTTTTAAGTGTTAAATTAATGGTATAGGGTCTGGTTGTTAAGTTTGTTCTATGATTAACTTTGGGCTGACCCAACAATGAGCAGTATTATAGCTAAAAAACAAAATCCAATTCAAAATATAGACAAAAAACTTTTTTTTTTTTAAATCTCGGATATCCTAGAGGGTTCTAGACTCCAATTCTTACTAAAAATACTTATTTCAATAATCATACATCTCTATAAAGAAAACCTATTTTCGCTTTACGAGGTAATTGTATTATATTTAGAAGAAGGTACAGGAAAGTGGGTAGAAACATATAAGAGGAACGAACACAATATGGATTTACAATGAAAAGAACACAGTTCACACTTTACATTGCTGCCACTGGACAAAGAGGTGGCTACCACCTCTTTGTCCAGTGGCAGCAATGTAAAGTGAGAATTGTGTTCTTTTCATTATGGTGTGTTTGTTATTTAAATGTGTTCCTTCCATCCACTTTTCCTGTGCCTTCTTCCAAATATAATATTTCAATAATCAGAAATAATACATTTTGAGGGAGGAAACGCATTGATAAATGAATCTTAGAAAATAAAGCATACGTCGTGACTATACGCTAATAGAATGTTTTGAAAATATAAATATAAGTTCACCAACATTATTTACATACCAATGTGGGATATATCATTTTCCTAGTAATTGGAAATTTTGATAAATTATTGACAAAATTTCCTACGACAGGCCTAGCAAGCTAGTAGTGGAAAATATATGGCTTGAATAAAAGACTGACCCAGGTAACAGGCTGGAAACAGTAATGGATGTAAAGTAAGTTGACTAAATTGCAAAAAAAAAATTACTTAATCTACCCTTTTTTTAATTGGTGAAAGTTTGACCATATGCGTGAATCTATGTATAGAGTTTATTTAGGAGAACCCGCTCATCTAAAATGATTGCTAAAACTAACTTTAAAATTAATTGCGTTTATTAATTTTGAAAATCAAAATGTAAAATCTGTTTAATAAGTTTGGTTTGTACTTTGTACATATTAAAATTTCCAACCCCACACATCAGGATCATTTGATGAAAAGTTTTACCTAACCTAAGTATTTAAAATGTTAACTTCATGAAAAATTGTATAACAAATCAGTTATGGGAGATATTTCCTTTTTTACAAAAATGTGTGATCTACTTTTAAGAAACATGAGGAATGTCCACATTTTCTATAATCCATGGATGGCTCATGATGCCATCTAAGGGCAGCCGTCCAGCCGGATTTAACACGAGCAGCTGCAAAATAAAAGTACATCAAGTTAAAATGTATTTCAGTTTATAGTTCAGATAATTTTAAAATTGTTAGTAAATATAACAAACTATTTAGACCCAGTTGAGAGAGAACTCGGAACAAAGGTTAAACATAAAGGAGGCTATGTTAGAAAAAATATTTAAATCTCATTTGAAATAGTTTGGCCGCGTAAAAAGAATTGATACAGGATGGGTGGCAAAGAGGTGCCTGGAAGAAGGGGTGATGGATCGACCTAATGTGGCACTAAGAAACAACAATTTAGAGAAATAATGGAAAACCAAACATTTATGAATCGGGTGGAATAAAGGAGGCTCGCTAACACTGTACCCGGCACCAATGGAACAATTGGGAGCAGGCAAAGTGATAGACAACAAAGTGGCCGACACGAGAGGACAAAGTGGTAGACAGCCAACTGCTAGACACGAAGAAACGACGTGGACCAAGTGATCGACACGAGCTGGACCATGTGATAGACAAGCTCTCATATAAGAGGACAAAGTGATAGACAGCCAAGCGGCCGACACGAGAGGACCAACTGCTCGACAAACTTTGATATCATCCAGCTAAGAGTGGCTCAAGTGACAGACAAGTTATTTCAAAACTAACAAAGTGATAAACATGGGCGTAGAAAGCTGTGTGTTAGAATGGTCTTGACCCTCCAATAAATGTCTGCCCTCCCCCCCCCCTGGATTTAATCATCCCAAAAAGGGTGAGGTCCACTTATACGTGTATAAACTTAAACCATAGTAATTTTAATTTTAATAATTTACTTTCACGTTGCACTCTTCAAAAAATATTTTTTAACGCTAGTTTTGTTATCATTTCGAATAAATAATAGGTTTTGATACATACAATATGGTATCTGATCTGAAGAAAGGAGATAAACATTTGTTATAGATTGTAAAATCATACTTTAAGAATTAACAAGATGAAATACCATCTTATATTAAAGAGCAACTGCCAGAAACTAAGTTGTTAGCTTATGTGGGCTTTATCCACCCTTACTTTCAACATACCTTCTTACCAAACGCACTATTTTGTAACTTTCAATAATATAGAATCATTCATAAGAGTTTAAAAGTATAACTCATTAGGGAAAGATTGTAAAATTTTCATTTTGTCATCGTGTATTTGTACCCATTCTGTTAATACACATATGAACTAATTAAAGCCTGCTTCGATGGCCGCATGGTCTTACACATTACCCTCGCAATTGACTGGCTGCCTAAGACAGGGATATCAGGGTTCAATCCCGGTCAGATGCAGTGAGGGTGATTTTTCTTAAAAGGTTTTCCACTCTCCCACCACGCAAATTCGGGTGCAATACCTATAAATTCAATCTTCCTCATCCCTAACACATTAACGTAACTAGTAAATAAGCGTATAACTCGAACAGGTGGTAAGATGTGGTGCTAAAAAAATCTATACCTCAGTTTTAGCTTCTGTGCTGCTGACTGACAGCTCACAGCTGACTTCTGACGGCTTTAAAAAGCTACCAGACCAAATTATGTATCCCTACGCCGAACCATATGATCTGCAAAAAACATGTCTTTAGCAGTTGTCACTTCTGACAGTCAAAATTAGGTATATACCTAAATGTTGACTGTCAGAAGTCAGCCGTGAACTGTCAGTCAGCACCAAAGAAGCCATGGGGCTACTGTAACTACCCTAATGGGTTACACTAATGGATTACAGAAAGAATGTTACTATTATTATTATTTAGCACCGCGTCTTACTAACCGTTCGGGTTATTCGCTTAAGTACTAATTACGCTAATGGATTAGGAATTGGGAAGGTTGAATTTAGAGGAAGTGAACCCACATTTGCGTTGAACCTCGATCTCCCCGTCCTCGGAAGTCGATCTCAACACGACTAGCGGGTTAGCCAACTACGCCACCGAGGCGGGTAATGTTGTTATTATGAGATGTGTACTCTCATTTGCAATTAGGGAAAGTGTAAATCATTAATGAAAAACCACCTTCGTACACCCGACCGAATTTGAACCCCGGTATCCCCGTCATTGACAGTCCAGTCTATTGTGAGAGTGACGCCTTAGACCATCAACCACTGAAGCTAAGAACATTTAGTTGATGTTGCACCAGGTTCATTAATGGTTTGGAATAAGGAGCTAAGTTAATATGAAATAATCCCGCATTAGTGTAAAAGGAAGATGTAAAAACCACATGGATGGTAACTATCAGCCCAATCCACTCAGAAATAGATGGCGTTGCTAACGTTATACAAACTAGTGAATTGCAGCCATCAGTTTGGCAGCATTACTGCTTTGTCTAAACAATTGGGAGGCTGGCTGACCGGTAATCAGTCAAGGCAGCGAGCAAACTTTTCCCAGAACTGATAGAGATAAGAAGTGTAGTGCCTACCAGATTGTAAAATGTGTGGGCGACACAAGTTGGACCAAATGTGAGGAGATAAAACGTCAAGATACAATCATACTCTCGAGCAGAAAAATTAGCCTAGCCATCCCAGCCAGCAAGACGCTTCGGTCTGGCACGTCCGAAATAAGCCAAAAACCGGTCGGGGAATCTAGAGGCCGAAAATGTTAACGATTACAATATTTTCTTTATGTGTATGAATGTTTATACTTTAAAAAGGGAGAGAGTGAAATCATAGTTTTGTGGAAATATACAGTTTATTGAAATTGTACACATGCCTCCCAGCATACGGCGACACTTGACTTCCTTATTTCTCCCATTAGTGTAAATTTTTGGGTAGTTTGGTAGTTCTCAAAAATAGCAATTTACCGTGTTGGTGATCACATGCTCTAAGAAGGCGTCTTTCTCGCATTAGCGCAAAAGACTGGTTTGTCATGGACGGAGAGGTGGGGGTTCAAATCTCTGCTGAAGGTATTTTGGATATATTTTATTCAATTGTTTTTTTCTCTTTTCCCACACAAATGTGGGTACATTTCCTGTAATTACTTCTACCTTCATCACCCCCACCCCAATATCGTAATTAATATACATGAATTCATCCCGGACGGAAAGTAAAACGCGGTGATTTTTGTCATATATATGTTGATTACTTTTATTTCTCATTTGATCTAAAACTACTGACACTAGAGTATAAAAAATCTCAACATAACACAATTACTGCCCGGTTTCGCTAGTTTTTTGCTTAGTGTAAAAGGGTCACGAACAAATAAAAGTGAACCCTTGGTCTAGAGATTATCAATAGTTACAAAAGACTAGGGTGGAAAAAAATATGACATATTAGTCTATTAGAGGCCTCGGGCAGTGTTAAGTAAGCCAAATTGTTTTGACAAATAATATGTGATTAGTTGGTCAGTTTGAATACCAATAGAGTCGAGTTTTCTTAGTCCTAAATTCTAACTATATGTGAATTAACGTGGGGTACGATTCGGGGGGCTATTATCTCTTAGCTTGTGAAACCTGAAAAAATAATGTAGACCAGTATTTCACGAGCTTTGGTCAGTTGTGTGCCAATTTTGGGGGTCATGGCCTAAGGGGCTGTCTTTAAATTATGTAGGGATTTTGGGTGAGAGGTAGGTCCAGTATTTCACTACGTTTTCTTACGAGGGGGTGGGGAGTCAGAATTTATCTTACGTAAGAATTTTTATCGGGGGTGTCATAGAAAATCTTATGGTACCTTACGTGGGGTGCGGGAGGGGGAGCGGGGGTTGAAAATCATGAAAAAAGACTTAATGTAATTTAAGGACGGCCCCTAACCAACGTACCCCTTCCAGCTCTTTATGAAATAAAATAAACATATATATATATCTGTTGTCTTGCAAAGTATTAACAGTCGATCCAAATGCTAACAAAGCTTTAGCAGAAAATTAAACAAAACCTTAATAGAAGAAAAGAAAGTCTAATAAATGCCATCCCTTTACGTCAAAATCTGCGTTAATTTGTCTATCAGACTTACTACTGTCATATAATAATTTATGATTCATAAGACTCAGTTTTACGTCACGTATATCTTGAGGTACACGTACCACAGTTTGGGAATCACTTCTCTATAGTCTAAGCCAGACTTTCTCAATGGGGTGCCAAGGCAGCGGTGCAGCGAGAAAATATGGAAATTAATAATTAAATCTATATAAATATTGCACTAGAAAAATACTTGATTTTTTCTGAAATTTGAAAAATGACACCTGAACACGGGAATCGAACCCGGAACCTTCGACTTAGTAGGCCAATGCTCCACCCACTGAGATATCCAGGAATCATCTCGTGCTCAGGGTCATTCTTCACTTATATTTTAAGGCAGAGTCGATGATGGACGTGCGGAAATCGTCAGCTACAAGTGTGTGATTATATTAATATCACGAGCTATCAGATAACACAGCCATCTTCGACTCGGTAGTTGGCTTATTGCTACCATTTGTAAAATTATTATAATTGTACGGGATTGAATATTAAGAATTAAATAGCCAAAGCTATTATTATGTTCTAGTGAGGATTTACTCGCATCTAGATATCATATTCTAAAAATTAACAAATGGCTTTGGCCAGGTGTACTGATAGTTGTTTTTCCTAAGTGGTTTTCCATTTTCCCTCCATTGTCCTTTGTCTAAATAAACTTTCATCATTAATCCATAAGCGTAATTAGTTCCTATGCTTATAATCCGAAATCTGAGTGGGTAGTAGAACACGGTGGTAAAATATCTAACTAAATAAATAAATATAGGACGTAGCTAAACTAAATATACCTACTCTCTTGTTAAAAAATACTGTAGAAACACTAAATTAATATCAAATATATACTCCATTCACGGTAGGAATTACTCTCTGAAAGGTCTTTTTTCCTACCAATATCCTACTATATAATAGCTTTCTGGTAAGGAAAAAGGCCTTTCAGAAAACAATTCCTATGGTGAACAGACTTTACCCATATTTATGTATCACTTCTAACGCAATGGTGTGGTGAATTTTTTTTAATGTGTCAGTATACCCAACCGGGATTCGAACCCGGCCTCTTTGCTACCGCAATTCAATGTAATACGCGAGCGATGCCTTGTGATCATACGATCACCGACGCGGATAGCACGGCAGTGAATGAGGGAAGAAAGCAATGACCATTGTTACATGCTTGCATTTTGTAAGCTTATTTTTACAGTATTATGTTATTAGCAGGAGCTAATTCCTTAATGATTATATATTATGGTAATTAAATAATAAACTTAACTTAGGTGATATGATATAACCCTTAAGAAAATATATCATTTAAGTATATATTATAATTTAACAATTCAAGAAAATGGAGATTTGATCATTCTGTTAAAGTAACTTATTATTATTCATATAGAGGAATTTTGGAAAATTCTCTTGAATATAGATAAAATTTTCCCCTATCCCCTTTGTTGAATAGTTAGAGGAATTGTAAATACCCTTAACGGCCATAGAGTTAAGTAGCCTCTGTTTCGGTGGCCGTAAGGTCTAACGCGCTACTCTCGCAATAGACTTGACTGCTGATGAAAGTGATATTAGGGCTCGATTCCAGTCGGGTGGACTTAAAGTGGATTTTCATAAATGGTTTTTCACTCTTACTACAAGAAAAATCAGGTTCAGGTCATCTAAATCCAACCTTACTCATCCCTTAACACATTAGCGTAGTTAGTATATAGGCGTATAATCCGAACAGGTAGTATCTCTCTAGTATAACACGGTGCTAAAACCAAAAATATGTAACACTAAATATACTAAATAAATTAAAATTATCTGTTTGAAAAATAATAAAAATCCCTTTTATTGTCGCTTATTGCCGGTTACTAATATTACATACTATTTTAAAACTGTTGTCAAATTTCAAGTTTTAATAAAGGCCGCTAATGAATTTTTACTCAATGGTTTTCAACTCTTTCTTCATGGAAAAGTGGGTATATTTTCTCTAAATTATACCCTCCTCACCTCTAATCTATTAATATAAAAATAAGATAGTCCATACGTGTGGACCAGTTCTCACTGTTCTTTAATGTTGTGGCCAGCGTTGCAGAATTATTTACGACTGTTCAATTCATATTCTTTTATAAGGTCATCATTAGTTCGAGTTATTTTCACTTACATTTTTACTTTAGCAAACCCTACAAAAATATGTCAAGAAGTGTAAGGTTAAGCTGACGCGTTGGGGGTAAAAAATTATTTGAGTGTAAATAAGGACAATCGTGTATTGAATTAACTGTTCTGTCACTTAGCCCACTCTTAACTGGATGATATCAAAGTTTGTCGAGCAGTTGGTCCTCTTGTGTCGACCGCTTGGTTGTCTATCACTTTGTACCCCTATACATGAGCTTGTCTAGCAGTTGGTCCAAGTTGTGTCGGCCACTTGACCCACCCAGCCTTCCAAATAATTGTTTTCCTTTTGTCTACCGGTTGGCTGTCTATCACATGGTCCAGCTCATGTCGATCACTTGGTCCACGTCGTTTCTGCGTTTCTAGCAGTTGGTCTGTTTACAGATTTGTTCTCTCGTGTCGACCGCTTGGTTGTCTATCACTTTGTACTCCTATACATGAGCTTTTCTAGCAGTTGGTCCAAGTCGTGTTGGCCACTTGACCCACCCAGCCTTCAAAATAATTTTTTATAGCTTGTCGAGCAGTTTGTTGTCTAGCAGTTTGTATGGTGCCGGAACAATTATATGATGATGATAAATTAACCATATTTGTTGTGGTTGGTAAATATGATAATTGCTAAGTTATATTCAATGCTGGTATGTTTTAGCATCATTTCAACACTATTAATAACTTAAAAACTAATGATCATTGAATGGACAATAGGACAAGGTCTACAGTTACTGGCGTGTAGATGATAAACCTTGCCATTCTATTCTCCTTTCAATATTTATTAAATACAACTGCTTGGTGCCATTTTTATTTAATCTTCTTTGACTCAGTAAGTACAGTCAAATCTAAGGTAACTGGATAAAGGTTAATTTTAAGAAAACAAACACTTAAGGACCTGGTAAATGGTCCTTGGAAGTGAAGAGTCACATCAGCACCAGCCCCTAATTTACGGTATCAGAAGAAACCAATTGAGTTATACTTTGTCTTCGGCGGCTCAGTCAGCCCACAGTGTTGCCAGAACTATCAGCACTTTAGAGCCCACCCCCCCCCTTCCCTTCACCCATCCAAAGAGTGAGACTGAGCTAGCAAGCAAACAAAACAACGCTATAATCCTCTGAAACCTTTATCGCCGGTAGCAATCACCTCTGTATTGATGGGGAAGGGGGTAGAGTCCAACCTTGTACATAGCCTTGCCGAGGCCTATAAGTGGAGAGTACCTAAGATTGTCACAAATAAAAGGCAACACATTTGTCAACTGGTTTGGTCTTTCATTGAAAATCATCCTGGCCATAGCATACACGAATTGGAAGTTTTCTAGCTCTCAGATATATTCATTCGTAATCAAATTGGGGTATGGCCTGGTTTGCCAGTGATGGGGAGGTCAGGCATCAAATCCTGCCTGGGTGTGTGTCTCCAAAGAATTTTTTTTTTGTGTGTTTCCCACTCTACATTCACACAAATGTGGTTACATGTCTCTAAATTTTACCTTACTATTTCCTATACCCTATTAGTGCATTTAAATGGGTATGGATCAGACAAGTGGTTATACACAATAGAAAAAAAGATATTATTAAGATGCGGTGCTAAGAATAAATATATAATGAAGTGATAGCCTAAAGTCTCCTCGAAACTATACCATGCCAAAACTGAGAATATGCATTAAATTACTAAATTAATAATTAAATCAATAATATTAATTGATAAAATTGTATTTACTATTTAATAGTAAATAAAATTTTATTGGTATGCATACATTTTTACATCAAAACAAGATATAGTAGGCTAATGCTGATTTATTCTAAAACAACATTTTATTGGATCAATAATCATACAAATATTTTAATTTTTCATTACTATATTATTACTTCTAACACATAATGAAAAATAACAACTATACAGTGGTAATATTAGTATAATGCAAATACAATCAAAATCGCAAATTACACTAATGAAATACATTTATTATTAGTATTACTATTACCACCGCGCCTTACTATCTGTTCAGGTTATACGCACTTACACTAATGTGTAATGGTAGGGTGATTGTGAGATGAAATGGAGGACCTACAGTTTAACGTAGGATCCTAACCACGGTGGAGGCCTGGCATTCCACACATTCACAAGTTGTGATTATTACATGTCTTGTCAGAGGTAAAGGAAGGGTTTGGCAATCAGATAAATCTGTGGCAGGACCAAGGATTGAACCTCGAACTCCAGCACAGAAGTCCGACAGGTCACCAGTTACCTATATTATTTTTATTTAATCATTAGGGTCTACTTGTAACAAGTGTTGGAATTTAATGTTTTATCTATACCAGTATGCTTAAAGGTTTATTTGGGTTATGTAACTAATAAGGAGATCCCGGATAGTTCAATATGTACAGAAGTTGGTGAGTAGAGCTGAATGACTAGGGTTCAAATCCATGTTCTTTCATAATTTTTCTATCCTTATACAGAATGTCATCTGAAAATACATATTGGTTTGATTTAAAATAGTTTTAAAAATGCTATAGTGGGACTCATCATACGCATCATTGGGTATGCAGACTGGACGTCAAGTTTCTCTAGTCTGATTTGCTGTTTATGGCAAGGTCCACATTCGAATCCCGGGAGGATTGTAACGATGTTGATTTGGACCGCTCTTATATATTTAAAAAGTCATGGATGAAGGTATTTTTATTTATAGTATCATATGTAAATTATCCTTTTAAGACTTCATCCATGAAGAATCGCGCGCTTTTCAAGAATAATCAAGAAGGATTGCACCATTCAAACTTAATTTTTATATCAAAATTTAACTCCGCAGTATTTACCAAACGATCAAGAGATGCCAGCTCCCTATACCCAATAGGAAGCTAGCCTTCAAGACACCGGTCCAGGGACGCTTTTGATTTGTTGGTTTTGACACTGGTCACGAGAGGTTCAAAGGGCAAGGGGTATGTCATATATAAGCTGTGTGCGTATGAACACACAGTGTGCCGGTGACATAAACAGAGAGTAATAACATAAATCTACAGAACGTTGTAATAAATCAGTTCCATCATCTAAATAAATCGTGTGTAACATTAACAGTTGTATTTATTCAAGTAAAATATCGTAATAATTGGTGCTCGATCACGGGGCTATAATTACCAACTATCACAAATTAAACAGCAACTGTAATAATATAATAATTGGTTCCCAATTGCGGACAATTTTATCTCAATAATTCCGTATTGTTGTAATTGGCTCCCAATCAAGGGACAATTATATCTCAATAATACCATATCGTAATAATTGGCGCTCGATCACAGGGCTATAAATACCAATTATATCTCGATAATTCCGAATCATTAAAGGATTTAATGGGTGTCTTTTCCTAAACAGATTATCACTCTTCCTCCATACAAATATAAGTACACTTTCTCTAAACTATACCTTCCCCATCTTTACACACCTTGTGAGTATTAATTACAAGTGTGTATAATCCGGACAGGTCTTAAGACCTGGGAGGGTGGGGAGATATAGACCTACACGTGGATTCCAAAATTGGAGCTTAGGCCAGGGAATATGTCTTTGTAACATCTTGGGTCACTCGAATATATAATCTATCAACTGTATCAACACAATGAATGAATTAAAGTACACAAGGCATTTATAAAAGTACGAAAGAAGTTATGGCTGGAATTCAAACCCCGACCGCCCCGTCATTGGAAGTTCAGTCTCTTGCGAGAGCGATGCCTAACCTTTCATGCATCTACAAATTGAAGGATCTGTTTTGTTAGATTGGGTAATATTGACATAGGTCTGTCATGGACAGGATTAAAAACTAAAAGCACAAAAGAATGCTAAGAGAATTGAAAATACTTCACAATCATTATTTGAAGCAGTGTTATCTATGAATGAGAACAAATTACTACTAATATTTCATACAAAATACTTTATCAATAAACTTTTCATTTTGGTAAACTTCACCGAGTCTTACTTTCCGTTCGGGGTGCTATTGAATAGCAAAATAAACAAAACTATTTTAATCTTTGAAAAACATTTTAATGGTTAATAAGGAACGAAATATATTAATAGTAGAAGAATTCAATTTAAGGTTAAGTTGAAAACTATGTCAATTTAGTATAAATAAACATGGAGAAATATAATGCGATATACCAACCGTATAGGCATCAAAATATAAGTTTATGAAAAAGTTTGATAATACAATCACAAGTCAATATCATTTAGAAAAACATACAATAACAAAGATTAAGCTCTAACCAACATCTAAAAAGTTTTAAACATTTACATTTTTTTTTTAATTGTGAACTTTGAGTTAAATTGTTTTTTTTAGCCAGTGATATGACAATATAATTACACAAGTATATGTTAATTTTCCCACGTTGAATGGGAATAAAACAAAAACATCTATAAATATAGAATTTTAACAGAATGAGAAATGTAGTGTAAAATTGAATTCATCCTTAGCTTGTAATCTCTTGTTCCTTTGAAAGCTGCATTCCCTGCAACATGTTCAACGTGTTTAGTTGATGGAGGTTGAGTATTTCAACTCGGTTTCCTCTCTCCATCACTTGGAATACTCAATCTACATCTTTCAACTCTGGTAAATATGCCAATTCATTGTCTATAACTTTTGATAATATACCTTTTAAACCTCCATTAAACTTTGAGGTTATATCACATTGGCTGGCAGGATGTGGTTGAGCCATATTTTAATTTGGTGTTCTTTTTTTTCATTAGTCCTGAAGATGATGCCAGTGTGGATTGAAACGTGTTGAAACTAAACACGTTGAAGGGAATGCAGCTTTCAAAGGAACAAGGGATGAATTCAATTTTACACTACATTTCTCATTCTGTTAAAATTATATAATTATAGATGTTTTTGTTTTATTCCCATTCAACTTGGGACAATTAACATATACTTGTTTAATTACAAATTCATATCACTGGCTAAAAAAACAATTTAACTAAAAGTTCACAATTTTTTATAATTTTTTTAAATGTTTAAAACTTTTTCGATGTTGGTTAGATCTTAATCTTTGTTATTATATGTTTTTCTAAATGATATTGACTTGTGATTGTATTACCAAACTGTTTCATAAACTTATATTTTGATGCCCATACGGTTGGTATATCGCATCATATCTCTCCATATTTATTTAGATTGACATAGTTCTCAACTTAACCTTAAATATGCTTCAGTAACTTAATTTACTCTAAAAGAAAACATAAGAATCATAAACAGTTAGAAACATGAAGTGTTTCGTATTTTGTTTATTATACCTTAGTGTAATCGTGCATGATCACGTCTTCTGTTCCATTTCCATTCCTCTATGCGCAGTTGCTCATGTACATTGTACAGCCTCTCGTTAAACATTATTTTATTGAGAAATTTATTAATGTGAAAATTGAAATTAATTTTTAACAATTTCTTAAGTAACCGAATGATTTATAAGTGTAAATGCTGATATTATCTTAAATAAATAGACTATGCTTGTATTGTGTTTTAAAAATTGATTATTAAGCACATCAAGTGGAAGCTCGAAAATAGCGAGCCTACAAAACTTTTGTTCTTGATCTCAGGCTTAAGCAACAAGCTCGGCTCGAAGCTCAAAATTCGAGTACTCGCAGAGCCCTAGTCTGTATTAAATTATATAGATTTACTATTTCTAACTAATGTTCATCCATATTTTCGGGTTCGGATTATATCCTTATTTGTTTTTGAATACAATAATATTAACTATTTATTCAATGTGAACAGTTAGTAAGTAAGATGAGGTGCTTAGAAAATATAAAAACATTTTCAAACAGATAATATTCAATTATGTGCCCACCACGCACAACGAATACATTTTAAAAATGGGTTAGAATCAATAAGTATTTTCCTGCTCCTACTGTCAACTTTAGGCCTCAACCTAAACTACAATACCTTCTACCTTTCAAAAGGGGTGGGAGTTGAACTAAGCAAAGAGAGAAGAAAGGAACAATAAGTGCACTGGTCTCACAACCCAGCTCTTGTGCGCACACGTGCATACACACACACACACACACAGGCCATGAACGTTTTAAAATTACAAAAGGTATGTGGATTTCTGTCTGACTATTCTAGCCCCATAAATATTGATGCTTAAATTGTACACCTACCACTCTCAGGAAAATACATTGATTCCTATTTCTGATTTAAAATTGTGGGAACATAATTTTAAAGCTTCACAATATTGGAATAGATGGTTTGTCTCGTCACTTCTAAAATGATCGTGGCAACGCTGTAAATGAAAGACCCTATTAAATTGCTAAACAGTACATGTAGTTTCCGATATTCCTACAAGTAGCGTTACAGAACGGTTACCAAACTATTTCAAATTTTAATTTTATAAATAACATTTTAAAGCTTAGTATTAAACTAATAAATTATAAATAAATAACTAAAACCAGGAGAAAAATATTATTAAGCCTTGTGATTTCTTCTTTTTCCAACATTAATACTTACATCCATATTAAACTTGTTAAAGTAATTATTCATTTTAAAAAGATATAAAAAAATAATATAATACTAAATAAAAATTCCAATATAAGAAAATTGAAGTAAAATAGTTCTACTCTGTATAGTAAAATTCAATTTTGAATATTTAATTTAATGAAGTCATTATAAGCAAAATAGTGTGAGGCTGAAAATGTGAGTTTCACTGTATAATTTAATTAGTATAATTAGTAAAAGTTATACAGAGTCTTCTTTCTAGATAATATAAATTCCTTTTCATTGGTGAAAATCGATTTCAAATCCAAAGAATGGTCTTGTCACAATCTTTTATTTTGTAATACTATTATATTTGGAAGAAGGTACAGGAAAGGTGGATAAAAACACATAAAAGGGGGACGAACACAATATGGTTTTAAAATGAAAAAAACACAATTCACACTTTACATTACTGCCATTGGACAAAGAGGTAATGGCTGCCTCTTGAAGAAAATTGATCGTAACCATCCAATCCCCCGACCTAGGTTTCATTCTATCGGAACTCATTAGGGAGGAGTGTGTGAAACGCGCAATGCAACTTCCTAAAAGAGGAAACCAAAAAAAAACACAAAAGGGAAAAAATGGAAAATGGTAAAGAAGATAGGAACACATAGATACATATACATAGATACAAATATATTCACATCCAATGTACTTTTCCTGTGTTTGTCCTTTAAGTTATACCTTTTACATGTTCCTATCTATGTGTCCTATCATTCTTTACCATTTTCCATTTTCTCCCTTTTGTGTTTTTTTGTTTCCTCTTTTAGGAAGTTGCGTTGCGTGTTTCACACTCCTCCCTGATGAGTTCCGATAGAATGAAACCTAGGTTGGGGGATTGGGCGGTGACGATCGATTTTCTTTAAGAGGCAACCATTACCTCTTTGTCCAGTGGCAGCAATGTAAAGTGTGTACTGTGTCCGTCTTTTCATTGTAAAACCATATTGTGTTCGTCCCTTTTATATGTTTCTATCCACCTTTCCTGTACCTTCTTCCAAATATAATACAATTACCTCATAAAGCGAAAAAAGGTTTTCCTTATTTTGTAATACCATGTTTCTAAAGGTGAACGAGTGTAATGAAACACACAAATCAAAAGAACTACTCTTCTTGAGGTTGGTTAGAAAGTGTTTATGTGTACACTAGAAAAGGTTGACAACAATGTTTTTAACCAACTTCAAGGAGTTTTTTTGTGGTATTTAGTTTGGTTTTACTCTCTCTCCATGTACGATGAGGGCCAAAATAATAAAAATTAATTTTACATTTGTGCGATGATTCTCTTTAGAAGATGGAAGACAGAAAGTCTGCATTGTATTGTACTTGTATATTGTAAAGGGGTCTAGGTTTTAGGCCCTTAGCTCTCGACCATTTCATTTATATAATTATATTAGTTTGCCACTGTTTATTTTGTTAATTTAATATCATTCTTAAAATCACTAAATTCACTATGGATGTAATAGGCTCGCAAGTGCCCAGTATTTATAATAAACAAATACATTTAATAACATTTTATCTATCGTTTTACAAAATCCCCCTTTAAGTTTATTAGAAATCTTGTTAACATTATCAAGATACTGAGAGTACTAAACTTTTAGTACATTTTTGTTTTCTAATCAATTAGTCTTATTTTAATAAATAGCCTTCAGCATCTTCAATGTATTATTTTTTTATGCCTAATTTAATCTGTATATTACTATCAAATGTTTAATCATAAAAAAGTGTGGGGTTTAATGTTAACTATAAGTTGTCCAAATCATAACCTAAGTTGTAAGCAGTACATGTTTTAAATTTAAATTCATTAACTTCATTTTTAGGCCTTTAACTTTTAAATCTAGTAGTTTTCATTCTTGTAAAATCTTTGTTGAAATTATAGCGTCATCTAAATTTATTTCTTTTACCTTTCATTTTAAGCATCGTGCTATTTTATTTTATCTGTACCCGGAAGCTGTGAGATGCACCTGTGGCTTGCACGTGTGGCTTCACAGTGGAAAGGGGAGGTTTGGTGCGAACATCTAGCCAATCAGCAGATCAGATTTTAGCGTCTGTGTTTGATACTATGTGGAAGGGAAGTGTTAGCAGCGGGACACTTGCCGGTTAGCTTGCGATCTACGTATTAAGAAGTATTCTAAGAGGTACAAATAGTCGTTCTTCACGTGTGATCTTTCAGAGTGTTGAGAGATTGGTGGAGGAAAAGGGAGACCACCATGTGGCTAATTTATCACAAATAAAACCATATTATGTCTGTCTTCAAGTGCTAATTATTTTTATATTTTCATCATGTAACTAGTGGTTTAAAATGTAGCAAAATGTATATTAACTTTTCTTTAAAATAAAACTTCAAAATCAACATCATAAATTTTAATGTATTTAATCGACTATGTTCTCCACCCCCCAACATTATTTAATTAACCCTTAGAAACTCTACTGAAACCACTGGCTGCTGCGGACAATATCTAAAGAAGATTAGAAGGAGACTGGAGAAGTTTGACTGGTTAGAATATCACTATTCTCCTGAGTGAGGATAGAATAAGGGAAATCACCATTGTGTATTGTATTCTACTTGTATATCACTATTCTCCTGAGTGAAGATGGAAGACAGGAAGAAATCACCATTGTGTATCGTATTCTAAGGTCATGTTACTCTCTAAACTAAAGGTTGTCTCACACTGTGCTACTTCACTAGCTGCTATTAAGTAGCGGGTACTACATTTTTCAGCTACTTCTATGTCACATCGTGTTAAGGTAGCGGCGATTAGTAGCAGCGAGTACAGCAAATCACGTGGGGTGTGTGGATTGGATTTCAACACACCTATACAACCATGTGGTGATAAAATAACATCCGCTACTGCACCGCGGGTCCACTGTGACACTGGGTGACTAGAGCGCTACTCGCTAGCGGCGAATGAGTCATGTGACCCTCAAGGTCGGATACTGGCTAGTAAGTAGCACCAAAGGTAGAACATATCCAACTCCTCTAGCTACTGCTTTTTCACTTGCCGGCGAGTGCTAGTAGTCACTATTTTTATGTCATACTAGGCCACTTGCTAGCCGCTACTCAAGTAGTGGCTAGTAAAGTAGTACAGTGTGACACAGCCTTAAGAGAACGACTAAGTTGAGCTAACCTTGGAGACAAGGTCCCTGGCTCCTTGGGACACATAAGGGGGAAAGGAGTAGGAAGCACGGCTGATCTTGTTGTAGGTTGCGTCCCAAGTAGCCGTCTCGAAGGCTGGGGTCCCCACCACAAACTCATAGCAGAGCACCCCCAGACTCCAAAGATCAACTTTCTCGTCATGAGTCTGGCCCTGCACCATTTCGGGGGGAAGGTAGTCCAGAGTGCCGCAGAGAGTCATCCGCCTTCGTACAGACAAAACATATGTTGTGCACTTTTTAAACACAGTTTAAATATTAGTGATGGATCCAATTGTCTACAAATCTCAAATATGAACCTTAGTAAACATAAAAAGTGGAACAAATTTAACTTTCAACAATCATATTTGGTTCCATTAAGTGGTACAATAATGGTATGGGGTATGATTGTTAGGTTTTCCTATAGTGATGATGGGGTAAGCCACTAATATTTTGATAGCTCTAAAAATAAAAATATTATTTTAAATTATTTTTTTAATTCCACCATACCAAATGAACGTTGAAAATGGTCTGTTGTACAAGAATGTTTTGACTACCTCGCTGCTGCTTATGTTACTAAGTTATCTAAGATTGTCCTCTATTTGGCTTCGTATATTCTATTATGGGGGTGTGAGATGTACCTGGAAGAGGGCGCATGAACGGCCCAACCAAAGTCTGCAATTTTCAACTGTCCTTTGGCATCCAACAGAAGATTCTCAGGCTTGATGTCCCGGTGAATAACCTTTTTAGCGTGACAGTACTTGAGCGCATCCGCTAATTGGTAAATATATGTCGCAGCCCTGCAAGCAAAGATCAGATAATATAATTATTTAATTTCTTGTGAGTGTCTGAGGGTAGAGATGAATCACAAGATGCACTAGAATGGTATTTCCATACTCTTCATGCAATGTTGTATGTTTACTTAACCTGCCTATCAGAAGATGGCAACCAAATGCACCGGCAGATCGAACAATAAGCAAGCAATATAGAAAGCATTCAAACCGAAATACATACTTTTTATTATCAAATTTCTTTCCTGGCATCGACTGAAGTTCCTTGTAAACCTCCCCTTTTGGGGCATACTCCAGGATGATGTACACACGCTTATCATCGTGGAAATATCCGTACAGGCGTAAGATGTGAGGATGTCTGAGCGGACAAAATAGTTCATAATTAGTTAACATAAGTTGCTCGTGACTTGGTATAATATGTACTCTCTAACAAGTGAAACGCAGTGACATGATGGTTTTGTGGGAACTACATCCAAATGTATCTTTATGTATGTATTTTGTAACATGCAAGATACAAAATCGAAGATTTTGTTTAGTGTTTAAATGCAAAAACAATGTTTTTAGCCAGGAATTAGTCATGTAAATAATCAGCATGTTTAGTTGTTTTCAGGCAACTACGTAACTGGTTTGTGACTCCATGAATTAAATGTTCACTGCCGTATGATTTAAAGCAATGCTAGCAAAGTAAAAATAAAAGTTTGAAACCTCTTTCACTTTAAATAGTTTGAAGACTGAATTGACAAGCTTTTATTGAAAGCCATTATTTAAAATTATTATGACCACCTGTACTCACCTAAGATGTGCTTGGATCTCCACTTCCCTCTTCAACTGATTCTCACAGTTTGCCTTCATTATTTGAGACTTGAAGATCACTTTAAGGCCACAATAAACTTGGACTTTTTTTCCCTTGCCAAGTAAACGTTGCCGAACTTTCCTTTACCGAGCGGTCGGCCAATTTCAAAGTCTGCTAGTGACCAAGCGTTACTATAACAAATGAGTCGAAACATGAACTAAAGTATTGGCATACTATTTTTGTTCTTGGGCGTATACTCAATAAACATTCTCCTAATTACTAAACACACATTCTGTTGTGTTTAGGCTAGTGACACCATGATATGTGTTATTGGTCGTGGCCATTTAGTTGTTCTTTTGTTTTTAGTGTTGAGGTTCAGTTGTTCAGACTTCCTCTCATGAATCAAAATGTTTCTTATTGTATGCCATATAGAAGTGTTGTTTAGTTTAATAAAACTAACAGGTTATGGATCCAGGGCGTTGTAATGTTTCTGAAGCATAAAAACATGTTGGAAAAGTGATAAGGTTATCAGAGATGAGGTTACATAAAAAACCAGCCGAATAGTTTTTAATGTTTGAAATCAGTGAGTTTCCCAAGAAATCAAGATGGCATCCGGATTCTCCATGCACATTGAAAAACTGGGAAAGGACGATTACGACACATGGCGACAGCAAATGGAAGCAATTCTTATAAAGAATGACCACTGCGAATACATTGATAAAATAATTCTCAGGCAGGCAACAGCAGAAGGTGCTGACACAACAGCCGTTGCTGTGAACATTTTGCTCACGCTTTGCGTGACAAAGCAGGTCCCAAAACTATAGTTGACATCATTTCTGTCATGAGTCCTGCGAGCTTGCACATAGACAGTGCAAAATATCCCATGAGGTATGGCAAAAACTAGAACTAGTTATCAGTTGAAAGGGCCCGTCAGAAAAGTGACTTTTCTGAAAAAAAAAACTTTTGTTCAAAAAATGCAGCAAGGCCAAACATGGTGGATCACCTCACAAATTTTCTCAACACAGATGATAAACTCAACAAAATGGATTTTCACGTATCTGAAGTGTCTACTCTAAGTATGGCAGATGGCTACAGTAATTTTCGCTGCGCAATCAAATCTAGGGATAAATTGCCGTTTGAAGTAAAACTTCTAGAAGAGTACAGTGCAAGAAAGGAAAAGAAATCAGATTCAGAAGGTGCGGGTGCTTTTTACATAAAATCTCCCGGATGGCGAAATGGAAACAAAAACAAATCAATTAAAAACAGGTCAGAACCAATCTCAAGGTTGTGCACAAAATCAAAATTTCTAATCATCAAAGAGGTTATATAAGTGCATCTCTTGGAAGAAAAAAGGTACAATACACCCCAATGCTGGACAAGAATGACGAATGAAAAGCAAGTTTCAATAACATCAGAGAAAATCCACGCAGTAGCAGATGAAATCATAACTTTGTCGCCGTCGTTGTCATCAGAGATCCCTTTTCTGTGTGCAACCAACTTGAAGCGACAATGTGTGTATGTCGACAACAAAACAAAACACATATGTCCTGCAACAAAAGTAGTTTTTTGGAACTAACACCAACAACAAATCAGAAGGATAGGTTAACAGACCACATTATGATCGACATATAAAAAAATTGGAGCTGCAGTAATGAACGTTTTTAATGGAAAAGGCCAATCAGCTAAATAACACACTTTTTGTACCCAGACTTATGACAAATTTATTTTCAATTTAGAAAACTGTTCAAAAAGAACAAAGTGTGTTTCAAACAAATAATGCTGAAATTGTCAATAAAAAAGGGTGAAGTGATGTTGACAACCCATAAACGCAAAAATTTGTATTTTATTGAACCTGATGTACTCAGTGAAAATTCAACATATATAACTAACCGTAGTTAACTTGAAATATGGCACAGAAGATACGGGCATTTAAATGATCCCGACTTGCAGAAACTCATTCAGAAAGACATGGTTAGTGGAATGGATTTTAAGAAATCAGAAAAACTGTCAATTTATGAAACTTGGATCTTAGGTAAGCAAGTTGCTACTTACACCATTGATTTTACAGAATAGATGTATGTTGCAGGTATAAGAGGAGAGCATACTGTAACAGAAACCCCATAAGAGAATGGCAAAGTTGAGTGCATGAATCTCACACTGGTGGAAATGGCACAATACATGTTTGGAGTTTGGCTTACCAAAAGGTTTTTGGGCTGAAGCGATTGGTTGCTTGTATTAAAAACAGATGTCTATCAAAATAGCTGGAAGATCAAACCCTTTACGAAATTTGGTGTGGATTAAAACCGAAGATAGAACATTTCACAACTTTTGGTTGCAACGTTTATAAGGCTTTTAATTAAAGGAAAGTTTGATCCAAGATCCTAAGTATGTATTTTTGTAGGATATTCCACAAAACCAATGATAGCAAATTTGGGATCCAGAAAAGAAAAAAATATTGAAAAGCCAAGATGTTAAATTCTTAGAAAAATTTAGAAATTGTCAACAATTTGAATGAACATCATGACTCTGCGAACTTTGAATCTGCTTACTTGTATGTTGATCTAACCATGTAAATACACCATGTCTGAAAAAGATGACAGACGCTTAGATGAGGTCTAAGAAAATGATCCTGAGGTTAGTGAGAAT
This sequence comes from Timema podura, assembly GCA_033556935.1. Taxonomy (NCBI): domain Eukaryota; kingdom Metazoa; phylum Arthropoda; class Insecta; order Phasmatodea; family Timematidae; genus Timema; species Timema podura. The sequence goes on from JAVRXN010000005.1 coordinate 50,473,047, forward strand.
AGCCTCCAATCAAATAATTTGAATTAATTCCTTCAAGAAAACTTGAGCCAAGACTGTACATAGATCAAGAATAAAAGGGGACCATGTCGACTTAAAGTGATTAAAACTAGCAAACCAGCAAGACCAACAAAATCATGTAACTTTGTTGCACGAAAGCTCGAAAGTGCGAGCTTGGCGTTTGAAGAGACAGTAAATCCATCGGTACAAGAAGCCTTAGAAGGACTGTATGCAGCAGAGCGGCAGAAAGCGATGGAAGTTGAGTTTGATGCTCTGACACTTATCAAGACCTGTACATTGACGTCACTTCCGAAAAATAAAGCTGCCATTGGCTTTTTATGGGTACTTGGAACTAAGTATGAACCAGAAGGTAAAGTTGAATGCCGCAAAGCTAGAATGGTAGCAAAGGTCTACACTCATGTCCTGGGATTGACTTCTATGAAACTTTTCACCAGTTGCTCAAATTGGTTAAATAAGACTAATTGCTGCTCTAGCAGCAGAGTTGGGCCTTACTTTATATCAGCTTGATGTTGTAATGGCCGATATAAACGGAGACCTTGATGAACGGATCTACATGGAACAGACGGAAGGTTTCAGTATTCCTAGAATAGAGCGTTTAGTTTGTTTACTTGAAAAATCTATGTATGGACTAAAGCAGTCGAGACATCAGTGGTTTAGAAAGTTACACGAGATATTAGAGACCTTCAGGCTAAAATAATAAGATAGCGACAAGTCCATCTATTAAATTAATGATGTTTGTGTGACACTTATCATGGTTATCTATGTAGATGATTTCATTATAGCGACAAACAGCGAAGAAGAATACACTAGAATTAGAGACGATTTACCTCAAAATGTCCAAATGAAGGACTTAGGGAAGCTGCACTATTGTCTTGGAATTGAATTCAAACAAGATGAGAATTCGAGGTCAGTCACTTTGTGCGCAGATATCCTATAAAGAACACATTTCAGAAAATTCAGGATGCAAGACTGCAAGCCAATAAACACTCCATTAAATGGCAGTACTAAGTTACCCAAAGCCATGGAGCCATGTACGAATGAGGACGCAGAGGAAATGAGTGAAGTTCTATTCCAGAAAATTATCAAATCTCTTATGTACGTCGCAGTATCTACATGACCTGAAATTGTGTAAGCGTATGCAGTAAGCTCCCTGAGCCAGTGCACTCAAAAAACCCTAGGAAAGCAAACTGGGTTACAGCCAAATGTGTCCTGCAATACCTAAAAGGTACAAGCAATCATGGACTAGTCTACAAGAGAGCAGGTGTTGAACTGATTATATACGTGGACGCAGACTGGGGGAGGAGCCCTTGTTGACAGGAGAGTATACACAACTTACATTTTTCGAGTAGGCTCTGTTGTGACCCCATCGAGCATTGAAGCAAATTTGTTTTTTTTAGTGTAGATGCGAAATCGACCCTCGTTTATTGTGATAATCAAGGAGAAGAAAAGCTCATGCATAACCCAGCGTACCACTTTCGTATCAGACATAATGACATTCCACATCATTATGTGCGCAAAGTTTACGAACGAGAAGAAATCAATGTGAAACATATTCCAACAAATAAGATGATAGCTGATGTGCTGACTAAAGAGCTTCGTTAGGCCCAAGCCATCATAAGTGTATACAAGGATTTGGAGTGAGAGATATTAATATGTTAACACATGTTTGAGAGGGGGTGTTGTACATTCTCCTAATTATCAAACATGGGTTCTGTTGTGTTTAGGTTAGTGATGACATGACATGTGTGTATTGTGCCTTGTGGCCATTTTGTGTGTTATTTTATTTTTAGTATTGAAGTTCAGTTGTTTGGGCTTCCCCTCGTCTATGTGTGTAAAACAGGCATTCTATGAAATGCCTGGGCTTTCTATATAATTCCTAAGTGGTTTTAACAAGGTATGAAATAAATTAGTTTTGCTGTTGTATTTCATATTTTTCGTAAGAAATTTATAAATTAACCAGTCATTATATATTACCGAGAACAATAGCTAACCTAACCTTACCTTACCTAACTAGCCTATTCTAAAATAACCTAACCTGACCAACTTCAATCCTAGGAATTAGGTGAGTCTACAAGAAAACAGTACAAGACTTACATAACTGGATAAAAGAATTGATAACATATTCCGGGACTTCAAAAAGATAAAGAACTTGAAAATAAGTATGAAATACAACAGCGAAACTCATTTATTTCATACTTTGCCAAAACCACTCTGGCATTATAAAAAAATCCTAGGCATTTTATACAACACCTGGATTTCACCCATTGCCGCTAACATTGATATCTATCAAAAGTGACATGTATGTAGATCACATGACTTGACCTATGACATTTAAATTGTTTATTAACTTTTATGATTGTCAAAAAAGTCCCTTCTTATCAAAATCAGAATGTACTTACAATTTGCGTCCAGTGTCACCAGCAACTTTTTCCGCATTTTTTTTGCTGCCCCCACTTTCATTTGTAGCTGAATCGTCGTTTCTTGGCGCATTCCCTAAGTCTCCATTAGTTGTTTGTTGTTGTGAAGGTAGTGAAGTTGACTGAACTTGTCTTGCACCAACTTGGGTTTTCGTCTTTGTTTGCGCCTTTAAACTATGCTCAATCGCTGGACTTCCTTCTGACCTTGGTCTGGTTTTTCGTAATTTGACTGGTGAGGAGTGTAGAAGTGTACTATGGGCTAGGGGGGCATTGAATAATTTAGCCATGGTTTCACCATTCCCTTTATCTTGAGGTTTCTGTGCCTTCACAGATTCCTTCATCTCTCTCGGGTTTTGTGGGGGTTTAATGGGTTCTTCTGTGGTCATGTCTTCCTTTACCTTGACTAACTTCTGGGGGTGTGGCATGTTGAGATTCCACCTTGGATAATCTAAGATTCAATAGAACAAACTTACAACTCTCCGTCATTTTATCATCTTGATACAATCACAACAAACTCTACTTTTTGTAGAGGGACATGCTATCTGAACAAACTTATTAAACCATAAGAAATAAGAACATTGTTGTTTTTTGAGTAAAAGGGGAAAAGAAGCAAGTAACAAGAGTTTCTGGGGACTTTCTACCCTACTCTTCCCCAGTTAATGTTAGAAAATAGGATGCTCCTAGAAGCTATTTGTATTAATCCTAATTTGGAGAATTTTTGAAAACCAGACTCTTTAAAAAGCTATTTAGAATAGTGTCCTCCCCCCCTCCCCATCCCAATTTTTTTAAATTTGGATTATTTTAGAGGCTAGGCCTATTTGGAGAATTCCTCGTTGACAGAATTTTGAAAATTGGGTGCCTCTAAAAGTTGAGTGCTCATCAAAATTTTTTCATGTGAAATGTCCTCGAAGTTATTTATGATGTTCTTGGCATGATTTTTTTTTAATTTGATGCCTCTAGAAGCTATTTGAAATAGTCTTCCACCAACAATTTTTTTTTTAATTGGGTGCCCTTAGAAGCTATTTGGAGTGGTCCTTCCATGGCAAATTTTTTGAAAATTAATGCCTCTGGGTCATTCTATACTATTTCAACAGTGGTTTTCAAATTATTGAATTTTCTCAATTGGGAAAAAATATAGCACTTTGCACAAATGCTTTCTGCTGCAAAAATCTAGGTGTTCCGAGGAGGGTAAAGCCACAGTATTGGGAGTATTACGAAAGGACACTTTTTAGATGTTTCTTTGTTCATTAAAGCAAAACTAGCTAGCGACAAAAATTAAAAAACAGGCTCAGCATGAAGCAGATAGGTGACACTTTTTCTCAGCTTGATGGCAAAAATTTTGCATTGTATTAAAAATAACTAAAAAAGCTTGTGTTACAGAAGGACAAATTAAAGACATGATGAAATCTTGTGAAAACATAATATAATAACTATCCTCCACTTTACATTGCAGAAGGTTGGTGTTAATATTTTTATTAGTTTTTTTTTAATTAAAACAAGTACATTCAATGTTACAGAAGGACAATTTTGTCACACCTGTAATTAGTTAACAAGTCCAGATTAGTTTGTGGTGTTTAATGCTGTATAGACACGATACTGTCCAAATGTAAAAATACATTGTCATTGAAATTTTTTGACATGCACTTTCTGAGCATCCATCCATATCAGCACATGACTTAAAATCTAATGAACGAACACAACGCCCAGCCATTAATATATTCCTGTGTAAAGAAACCCACTGCACCTACAATAAATGTTTCACCATCGCTGGGAATCAAACCCAGGACCCTTGGGTCAGTAGTTTCAAACACAACCAACTGAGCTGCACAGTTCCAAAATTAGTGCTTAATTTACAAAAGACTTAGAGCTTCACATTACATGTGGGTATGTTTCAAATCAAAGTATAGTCTTTTAATTTAGCATAACTTCATTCTTTTGAAATAAATCATATTTAATTGCGCCTTTGGCCTTTATTCAGAGTTATTAAACCCGCAAATTGCAAACAACAGCATTGGATTATGTATAGGGTGTCCCAAAATCTCCAAACTTAGAGAAAAAAACTTTACTCTGTTGTGTTACAGAATGTTCTCTAAGGGTCAGACACAGATTAGCGCGTTCATGCCAGTTTTGCCAAACATTTTGCAATGTGTCTGGCATCACATTAGTGCAGGCGTCGATGACGCAAGCCTTCGGATGAAGCATGTCCCTAATTTTCTCCTGGTAGAGATGGCCTTCAAATGTCCCCACAGTGGAATGGCCTCCCCGGTCTCTGAACCTCACGCCCTTGATTTTTTACCTGTGGAGACATTTGAAGGCCAAAGTCTACCAGGAGAGAGTCAGGGACATGCTTCATCTGAAGGCTCGCATCATTGATGCCTGCACTCATGTGATGCCAGACATCTTGCAAAATGTTCGGACAAAACTGGCGTGAACGCGTTGATCTGTGCCTGACACTTGATGGTCACCACATTGAGAACCCTCTGTAACACAAATGAAAAAAGTTTTTTCCTATGCACGGAGACTTTTGGGACACCTGTAAATTGTAAAAAACATTTAACTGATAAAGTTTATTATTCAGTATTAAAATTTCAAATAGGAGTGCAATAGAATGGAAGGACAATTTTGTTGTGAATGTGTTAAACTAGTTTAAAGGCAATATTTGCAAATATTGTTGCAGTAATTATTTTATGCATTTGTCGTAATGTAAATCTTGTGGGGAAAAAAAAAATCATAAAAATAAACTCGCACAAATTAGAGCAAGAAAGATCTATCTACAGGATAATTTAGTTTTGTTACAAGAAATACAAAATTATCTCAATACCGGTACACCTCATGTATATATGATATGTTAAACAAATAGATTATTAGTTGGCTTGTTTTTAAATACATATCTCAATAATATGCTGTTCATTTTTCCAAAATGTTAATGGGGCTAGTGAAGCTGTACCTCACGATGTCCCTCACACATGATATTTTGAGTAGGAACCTGAACAATAACTTCCATATCTATTAATGATATATGTCTCTGTCATCTGGCCGAAACACTGTCTTACTTGGATCAAGACACTTCATTCCCATTACTTGGAACTCATTGTTTGGAAGAATTGCTTGTATGATGCAGACAAAGGAATTCTATAGTTTGCTAGATACAAACTTTACAAGAATGTATGTGCCTGCTCCACATTATGAATTGACTTGATCATCAGTCACCAATGTATTAATATGTCATTTTTTTATTTTAGATCTCCCTAATAAGCTGTTTTATTAGTGTAAACACTCATAGGGCCTATAGCCTTCTGTAGGACCAACAAATGTGTCCTTCCGTAACAATTTTATTTTAGGGACAATGCTAACTAAACTATAAAAAAACTGTTAAGGAAGGGCATTTTAAATTTCGAGGAGACTTGTAGCATATAAGCTAAAGGAAATATTTTTCACTATATTTTTATAAAGACAATAAGATATAGTAAGTGGAAAAGTACAATTGTTGGCCTAGAAAAATTTAATATTTAGGCATAGTAGACAAACTGCTGTCCTCCGTAACACAGTTTTCTACCTTTTTTCAACTTTCGTCACATATAAAATAAAAATGAGCTTGATAAAATCATTATGATATTTATAGCTTGAAAGAGCAATTAATTAGCTACAATTTGATACTAAGACATGTCAAATTTGAATAAAATTTTAATCTTTGTCCTTGATTATCATGGCTTCACCCAGCATCACCAAATGGTGAGAATTTTTAAAAAAAAATTGGTTTTCAACTGTCTAAACATGTGTTTCAAACAACTGTGCAAAAATAAAAAAATTGTATGGCGACTACTTCTTTAAGCTTTGTATTAAAATTTATTTGGGGGGGGGGGGGGGGGAAAAGTGCACAGACGTAATTGTCATTCCAGAAAGTAGAGTTGTACGGGATTCGTTACAGTGTATCAAATTAGAACATAGCAGTTTTCCATGCTTGTATCATGAATAACATGTCTTGAAAAAGTGTGTGAAAGTTGGAAAATCAGGGTGAATAAAAGAAAACATCTAAAGATAAGCTTTTCAATAACCATTCAGCAAACTATCATCATAATAGTATATCTCCCCATTGCTATTTTGACTCACTTTGGCGCAGTTTCCTGTGAAGCCTGCTTGTTGGCAGCAGCATGGTGGTGTAGCTTAGCTGCCGCTACACCCATACTCGGCAGCTGACGATGTGCATTCTCCTTGCCAGACATTTCTTTTAGGGAGTTCCTTTAAAAACAGGTTTACAAACAGGATTTAAAAATTACCAACCAGGGGACCTTAGAGAATTAATTGAATATTGTATTATTTTTACCACCATATCTCACTAGGTTATACGCAAAATGTACTTACTACACTAATGTGTTAGGAGGAGGAAGGTTGGATTTATAGGAAAGGGACCTGCATTTTGCATTGAGGAAGAGTTGAAAACAATTTAGGAAAAATCACCTTTAGTACACCTGACTAGAACAATAACCCCGACTTTCCCATCACTGTCAATCCAGTATATTGTGATGCCTAAGACGTTCAACCATAAAGGAAGGTAAAAGTTATTTGAGTTTTTATTTTATTGCAATCCTAAGCTCCACAAATAGGTCCAGGATCAGAGGATTGATTAAACAACCAAACTATTTAAAAAAATAGAGGCTAGTTTGTTTGGTAGCCGGCGAGTTTACCAATAGCAATTTTTCGAAAATCAGTTTTTCGAATTTTCAAAATTCAATTATTCAAGTTTAATTTTTGAAAACCATTTTTCGACATGGCAAATTCTCAAACTAATAGTTATTCGAAAACATCTTTTTCAAAATTAATTAGGCGAACATAAATTTTGAAAATTAATTAGAGAACATAATTTTTTGAAAATTAATTAGGCGAAAATAAATTTTTCAAAATGCAGTTTTTCGAAAACCAATTTTTTGATCTAAAAATTCTTATAAAAGAGAAGTTTTTCGAAAATGAATTTACCTCAAATTTCTTTTTAAAATAAATGTTTCAAAAAGGAGGTTTTCGAAAATAAATTTTTCGAACGATAAGTTAGAAGTTTAAAATTCTAGCTTAGGTTAGTTAGGTTAGGTTAGGGGTAATCCTCCCTAAAGGGGGTTGAGGGTATGGGTAGGTGATTCCCAGTCTTCGATAAAATAGCTTCCGAAAATTTCGCAGTTCGCTAAATTGATTTTTCAAAAAATAAATTTGCAATTCGTACAATTGATTGTTCAAAAAATTCATTTTCGATTATTTGACTGTCGAACAATTGATTTTCTGTGAATTCACTTTGAGAAATTGATTTTCGAGCAATTTATTTTGAAAAATGTGGTTTCAACAAACATATCGTTCAGAAAAATTGATGGTTCGAAAAATTAATTTTCGACCAAAATTACTTTCGATGATTTTGTATCGGTAATTGATTTCAATAAACTGATTTTCGACAAATTACTTTCGATGATTTGTGTTCGGTGAATTTATTTCAATAATTGATTTTCAAATAACTTGTTTTCAAAAAATTTACCTAGACCCAGTTTGTTAGCGATACAAATGGTGTTATTAATGACAATCCAAGAAGATTGGGATGAACAAGTTAAAAACTTTAAGGAAATGTTTCAATGCATGGAGGGGATGGGAAAAACAAACTAGTTTGGACTTTAACCCTGACCTCCTGGGCAGGGCATGTAGGTCAAGAGTAAGTAGTGCTTTAAACTTAATGAAAAATAATTCTAGGTCAAAAGTAAAGCTCAAATAGAAAAGACTTATCCAGCCTGATGCTGGGATCACAATCAATTTAATGTTCACTTAACTTAATGTTTGTCCAGGGGAGAGCGAAAAGTGAAGATACGTGTTCCAGCTAGACAATCATTTTGTAAGCCATGTAAAAAGGGCTAATTAGTACTTCATTTGCTTATTTATAGGATGCAGATGAATTCTCAGTACAGTTTTTTTCCCTGCAACTAGTAAACTCTAAAACATTGTAGCCTTTTGTTACACTTTATTTTGTATACCCAGTAAATCTATTCCTTATCTTTGTAGCCTGATCAGCCCTAAATGATTGAGTTTCATTTTTGTAAACAATTTGTTTTCAAGCATTCAAAATCCTTGTAGGCCTATATGTATTTAGATAGAGTTTTTAAGTCACATTATATGAATCCTGATCACACACTAGTTTCTGTATTTTAACAGAACATTATGATACACATATGTTAAGATGATCATGATCCCGGCATGAGGTGGTTTCATTAAAATAAATGCATCTGTGACTGTACGGAGGTTTATGATAAGTTCAGCGTTAACGATAAGTGGGATAACATTTAGGAAAAGGCACTTTCAGTAGCCCTAACTGGGATTCAAACCCTGAACTCCTTGTCAATAGTAGGCCAGTCTGACAAGAGTGACACCTCAGACTGTTCGGCCAATGGGGTGGGTCTTTCATGTGTTAAAAAATTAAATTATAGATAAAATAAATTACTACCAATGTAATGATTAAATGTGGATAGTAGGCCTACATATCATATGATGTCATATTCATTTTAGTAAGCAGGATCACAGCTTTAAGGCAAAGCATTATGGGAGAGTTCCAAGTTATCAATATTTACTTTTTGAAAGTGATTTTGGCTATTTGTTGTAGAGTTTTGTTTAAATGTAGTGTTTACCAACAGTGTTAAAAATGTATAAATCTTGGTGTTCAATTCTACATACTCTGATGTGTGTAGTAACGGGAATAAAATATCCAAACGTACCATAACAATAATGGGTAGAGCGTACTATCACCCTAATGTTAGCAATATATTTGTATACCGGTATAGACTAATAAAATTCCAGATGTTATTCTATAAAAAGTATCAAAGAAATACCTAGTTATACGTTTTCATGTTCAGGAAAGAAATTGCACGGATTAAAGCTGGACTTGTCAAAACTGCAGCGAGGGCATTGAGCTAATGCCCCTTCGCATAAGACCAGGTAGAATTGAATAGTAGAAATGTGAATGGAATACATGTTTTAGTATTGTATTGGTTACATTTAATTCATAAGCATTTTAACAATGAAATGTATAGGGATAGAATATATTTCTTACCTGCACCGTTTATGGACGAAAACTGGAGTCTTTCTTCCACAATTGTGTCCGAACAATGTGTCTTACTGACATGTGACAACTATTCTTAACCTGTCTAAACCTTACTTTCTCAGAATCCACATTCCCTTTCCTATGATTCAAATTGTCAACGGCCGTTTAAAGTTGTCATAAATTTAAAGCGATAATTTCATTGGTTGAATTTTATCAATAGTCATTTGTTTTTGAATAAACATTGCCTTCATTGGTGTTTAGTGTTAAAAATTAAAATAGGTTCATAAGGGATTTTTATTTTAAAATATTTCAACTTTTATTTTTTTAATTTTTCAAAATTCAATAATATTATATTTGAGTAGTTAATTTATATAAATAGAAAAAATATTTATTTTTTCAATTTATATTATATTATCAATCATACCAAAACTGCAAGCAAAAATTATCCGATAACTAATAGTTCTGTTCGCGTCACCTACGACAAGCAGTTGTACTTGTATCCGTACTTTCCCACTTTATTTACGTTAACTTAGCGAGAGATGGTTCACTCCCTTACTGTCATGTCGCCGTCAGAGCTGTACTTGTGGCAGTAAAAAGTGTTTTTCTGCTCTATCTTGAGTAGGTGTGAGTGTGGCAGTTATGGAATTGAGTAAGATGAAGTAAATAAAGAGCACCCTTTTGATTCAAGCTTAACGTATAATCTTAAATTGACTTAACAAAATTGACGAATTTTAGTTGACCATCGAAGTTAGACTGTAAAATTCAATAAAATTATTATGATTAAAGTTTTATAACTACTTTTTTGTAAACCTTTTACGTATCATAATTGTTTTTAACAGCTGTGTTTTCAAACATAACCTCTTTTTTATTCACATATTTGTAATCGCAAAAAGGTGTGTACTGAAAGTTATAAAGATAATTTAGGGGACCTAACGAAAATTGTAGTGTTCAAATCCGTTTAATAATAATAAAAGGAATCCATTTATTAAAAAATAAGACCTAAAATAGGAGGTGGTTGCATGTTTAACTCTCTATACTCTCGTGTTCTTGTACGTCCTCTTTCTTCTACCCCATAATATCAAGCCATCCGCAAACATCTTGGCTCTAATTCTTTCCTCGAAGAGGTTTCCTGCAACTTTACTCGGTTTAAGTAAATTTATAATAACATTTTAGAAAACATTCTAAAATAATCTTCCGTAAGGAGTATAAGATATGTTAAAATAATATACAGACTTAGATAATGCTTGATAATATAGATAAATGAATGCTAAAATTGAATATAATGAAAATGAAGATTAACAAGTCAAAACACATTTAGTTAAAGTCAAAGCATAAAAAGAATACAATGAATGAGTAAAAATTAAGTAAATAAAGTGTTGTCATATAACCGTAATTTCAAGAGAATGAAAAAGTTAATGTACACAATAGTAGATTAAATAACAGACGTCATTGACCAGAAACAACCTTATAATTAAATTTTAATAAAGTATAAATTGTAGTTGAGTAAAAATTAATTTAATTTGAAGTCAAAGCATAAAAAGAACATACATTGATATGAGTAAAATTAAGTAAATAAAGTGGTGTCATATAGCCGTATTTATAGGAATGAAAAAGTAGTGTATACAATAGTAAATTAAATAACAGACGTTATTGACCAGAACAATCTTATAATTAAAATTTTATAAAGTATAAAATGTGGTTGAATAAAATGGATTAACCCACAAGTTATTTTAATTTAAAAGTTAATAAGAGTTTAAGCCAGTTCTAAATCTTGAAAGTAAAATCAAATTGAATACAGTAGAATGATTGTGAAAAGTAATAAATACAGAGTTTAAACAATCAAACAGGAATTAGAATGAATTGAAATTTGAATTTCAATTATCATGACTTATAAACCATACTTGAAAAAGTTAGTTGGAAAATTGTCAAATGATGTTGATGTTTCAAGTGAGGTAAACCTGACTGTTTAAATAACACTATAAATGGATAGTAGAGAGTAAAATCCTGTTGTAAAATTTAAATTAGAAGTTGAATAAAATAGGCTACATAGTTACTTAATGTTATATGAAAATTAAGATAGCATCGTAAAACCAATTATCTAAGTCTTGTTGTAAGGATTAGACTTCCCTTATTCCTTTTAATGTTTCTGTAATGATGTTGTTTACAGTTGCTCTATTATCCCAAGACTTAGATAATTGCTATGTAGTTGTGTTTTAAAAGAGAGTTGCCATGGAAAGTAAACAAGACTTCAACAAACTTCATATTATGAGTAGCCATGTTGTATGTGTTATTATGACAAGTATAATCGTTTAAATAAAATAGTTAATATGTGTTTATACGTTTATTTATCTGTAAGCCGTCCAGTTTCCAACATATTCATGAACATTTCCATTACCATTATAAATAGTAGTGGTAAGAGGGCACTACCCACTTCACTACTTTTTTTATTTGGATCCACTCCATCCTCCCTCTTCATCTTAACATTACTCCTGTTATCCGCACACATACTTTTCACTCTCATTAAAAGTTTCTTTTTCACTTCAGACTCCTCCATCGCTTTCCAAACTTTATTTCTATCATATGTTTTCTGCGAATCCCTAAATACCATTACCAAGTATTTTTCAAATTCATACCTTCTTCCAACAGCTGTCGTATGGCAAATATCAAGTATATTGTAGACCATTGTTCCCTAAATCCATGCTATTTCTCTCTTCACCTTCATTTCATTTCATTTAATTTCTTATTCGTAAGATAATATGTGTTATACTACATGGGATGATTGATAAAGAGTAAACAATAATAATTACAATACTAATTTAGACAAAAATCAACAAGTATGCTATAATAACATGGATAATTTGTCAGGCTAATGTTTACTATTATTTTAAGTTAATATATTACCGAGATTTAATTAACATCTTAGGGCTGACTATCATGCCCAGAAAGAACCCGATACAGCCAATGTAAACCATCCCTCTATTTTTTTACACGATTGAAATTGAATATTTTTATTTTAATATAAAGGTTTAGTTCAATCAACTATGACTAAATTTTATAATTATTAAGGGTTATATAATATTGTCAATTATATGAACACATCATATTGAGTAGTTTATATATACTTCTTCTTCTTCAACTGTTTTCAGCCTATGGTTGGGTCAATTTAGTAAAATGCCTCCATCTTCCTTTCTTCTTTCACCATTCTTTCTTCTTTAACTGGAAGGCCCAAAAAATTAAATCCTAATGTTCATATTTGAAAAAATCGAGGTAATATAGATTATTTATTGCTTTTACTGTTGATTCACACGTTCACTGTAAAACGAGAGCAGAGCTGATATTTGGTAACGTGATTGCTCCAAGCTAATCACACGTGGCTAGCGTAGCCCACAATGCACGAGTACAGATAATTTCAAATTTTCCAGCGCTTCTAAAGAAAACCTGCCAAGAAAATCCGATCAGCGCATGCGCAAACTTTCAAACATGCGTTATTTATAAACACATCACAGTCTCACGATGGCGTATCTCAAAAGTCATGATTTAAAAACCACAGTTTATTGGAAGCCACGAGGCTTATAGATGATAAAATCAAACTCATGCAGAAAGTAAATATCTCATTTTATTTTAAATACAGTAACTTGATTGTAATATTTACGTTTTAATGTTTGACGTTTCAATTCATCATCGGTAAACAGAGATACCCAGCTTTCCACGAGTGTGTGTGAGCAGCTGCACTACTAGGAGGTGTTCACTCACTGTACTGATTTCAAATTTCAGCGTACGTGTGAATTCTACTTTATTCTTTCAAATGGTCCTGACTAGATTTAACAAGAAAAATCTCTAAGTATGATAAAATTAATGTTTTTCAAAACACAAAATTCTCTATTTCAATAAATAAAATCACCAAGTCCAACTAAATTCCTAAGTCCACAATATTTTATACAAGAAATCCGTAAGTCCATTGTCTAGTTAACAAAAAATCCATAAGCCCTGAATTCTCAAAAATATTATTCCATGATATTTATTTTCGCTTATCTACGATTTAAATGGATACTGTATACCACCGTTTCATTGCACAAGTTAATAAACAACAATGTAGAAAAGTTATATTAAGAGCTGCAATGAAATGGACATATACCATATTGTGTCGTATGAGATATTTAATCGAGCTTTTGTGTTTTGTCACAGGTTTTAATACATCGATCACAATAAAACGGGCAACAAAGAAAAGTTGACAATTGTATGTGATAACTGATTTTCACAGAACAAAAACCTATATTTTTCTTGCTATCTGGATCAGCACTGCGTGTAAAATGCATTTAAAGAAGTTAATGTAGTTTACCGAAAGCCAGGCCACAGTATGTCAAATGATTCCGACTTTGGAGCGATTGAAAGGACGAAAATAAATATAAAACCATGTATAATAAACATGGCTAAAGATTACCAGAGTCTTAACCCATTTGAGGTTGTCTTTGTACAACATTGCTTTCACAAAATGGGGAGACAATGGATGAAGAGAGATAGTATATATACTCAAAAATAAGGCTCCTTTCCCCAATCGTTTCATAGCCTTACAGAGGATCGGTCCACGTCTCATTAATCTAAAATTTTCTCTCGTCAAACAACTTTATAGAGCCCACGACGCGTTAAGCTGCCGTATCATGTGTGTAAATAAAATTATTCTAAATAAACTGCAACTAGACTAATAAAAAACAAATTTCAACAAATTAGCGTATTTTACATATATAAATAATATTAATACCAAAACCCATATAATCATCAAGATGAACGCCAACCAAGGACTCCCAAAGAAGAGAATCATGCAATCTCCTACGTCCCCACTTCACTATTTGGTTTGACAACGAGGGACATCCACAGAAGAACTCTCCAAAGAGCAATGGAAACATAACTCTTCAACTTGACTCAACATCGTGGGTCTTCACCAGCAAAATATTCTCTCTACAGTGGCATGTGGGAGTTAAGGAAAGTCTATATCTTGAATTGGATGAGTAGGAAAAGAGAGAGGAGGGTTGGATGAGGTGTTAGGGAAAGATAGATGGGGAGAGATAAATGAGTAGGTAAAGGCTGTTGGAGCTGTGTGCATGAAATAAAATGAAAGTGGCAAACAGCTGGTATAAGAAAGAAAGGGAAAGCCATAAGATCACTAGATACAGTTGAGATGGGGAAAAGGTCGGTGATAGACTACTTTCTTATGGATGAAGAAATGAAAAATTCGACCGTAAATATCAAGGTAACACCAAGTGTGTCCTTAGATAGTGACTCCAGCATGCTGGTGGCAGGCATATAGGGATGAGAATGTTCAGAAATGCTTAAACGGGACATGGAAGGAAGTAGGAAGGTGTTATATAACGAGGTAAGAAACGGATATAGAAAAGACAAGTTAAATGATAGATGAAGAAAGAAGAACATTGAAGACAGAGAGATAATAAAAGGAACTATAGATGAGATATTACGATAAGATTTTGAGCCTGGAAGAGGAAAGGGATATTAGTGAAACAAAGGAGCAGGAAGAAATAGCAACATGGAAAAAAGGCGAACGATGCATTAAAGAGGATGAAACAAGGAAAAGCATCGGGGGTGGATGAAATGACTGGGGAAATTATAAGAATTGCAGATGAAGCAGGTATATAATGGTTATACAGGATGCTGAGCGCGATTTGAAAGGGGAAGAAGGTACCGGAAGACTGGAAAAAGCCTACCTATTTTCAAGAAATGAGATAGGAAGAGGTGTACAAATTATAAGGGGATAACGCTGATGTGCCACTATACAAAAATATAATAGAAGATTCCGGAAAAGAAAGTAATAAATAAAATTAAAGGAAGTTGGAGAAAGGAACAGAACGGATTTAGGAAACCGAGATTTACAATAGACTTGATCTTTTCTATGCGACAGGTGATGAAAAGAAGGTATGAATTTGGGAAAGACTTGGTAATGGTTTATTTTATCGATGTGAAGTAGAGATGATAGCGTGGATAGAAATAAAGTAGTTTATGTACGAACTAAAAAATAATTTAGGAACAAAAAAGTGTAGCCTACTATTTTATTAAATATTTTTAAATCAATTAATATCTATCTGATAATAGATATTAATATTTAACATACGAATTTTTAATTTTAATTTTGAAACAAAAACTCTAGTTGTGCTATTCGAACAATCACTTTAATACACAAATTTAATCAAAAAGTAGAAGTGATTGATATCAAGACTTATTTCAAATTGTAAACGGTCACTTGTTGTTTTATTTCAAACCATGGAATTTGATTGGCTTACACTCACTTGATTCTTTAAATTGAATTTTCATTGGCTATAAGACCACGTGACTAAACTACTTAAATTTCCTGGATTCGTTTTGTGTGATCAAGGTGCGCGGATATTTTTAAATTCTTACTTGTCAAATAGCTGACTTTTCTTCTTGGAATAGTTTTTACACTTGTACTCCATTCAAACAAAGGTCACATTATGTTCTTGATTAAATTCTAAATATATTTATTAATCATTTTTAGCAGATTTAATTGGCTTCTATATTAAAGTGCCAGTTTTCACCAGCCGCGTAAAAAGTCTTATTTTTTCTTTGGCAAGGGAAAATATAATGAACAGCTAAATATCATACTTATTTTGTTAAATTCTCAGATAACTAACTCACCCTATCAACAATATTTTAAGTTTGAGTTAGTCTACAAGTGTAAACGTTTACAGAAGCTTTAGTGAATTTGATTTAAAAATGATTTACTCAGATTTATGCGAATTGTGTGTGTGTGGTTTGTGTACATGCGTGCGCCGTGATTATACCTGACCAGGTTTCGAACCTTTGCCTTGTCACCACAAAATCGTACGAAGTTGACGTCTTAGCCTCTGTGCCCATTGATGGGGGTAATATTGAAAAATTAAATCCAGAGAATTGGCAGATTTAACAGTATTTCCTGGATTGACAGTAGATATAGAAGTATTCTGCATACAGTCTTTCAACACTTGCAATGAACAAATATTTTGTAGGCATTGATATATTCCATCAAAAGTGACAACCGCAGATTACATGACTTGATATATGAATTCATGAAATCATACAATTTACTTATGAATGGACTACTTGGCAGAAAAGTTACTAGGCCTAGATCTACTTTCATGTATTCATATATCACATAATGTGATCTGCAGCTGTCACTCTTGTCAGGGGCTTGAGCCCCCCGTCCATGTAGCGTGGGAGCTGGGGCTGTCTCAAGGAACCCCTCCCCCATATTTCCTATGCATATTCAAACTATACCTCAGTTTTATCTTATGTGGTGCTGACTGACAGCTCACAGCTGACTTCTGACGGCTTTGAAAAAGCTACCAGACCAAATTATGTATCCCTACGCCGAACCATATGATTGCAAAAAACATGTCTTTAGCAGTTGTCACTTCTGACAGTCAAAATTTAGGTATATACCTAAATGTTGACTGTCAGAAGTCAGCTGTGAACTGTCAGTCAGCACCACATAAGCTAAAACTGAGGTATAGTTTAAGTAATTAATACATACACTTATAATTCATGCTACAAAATAGCCGAAGATTGTCAGAAGTGTGCCTTTATATTACAGTGAAAAATATTCCCAATGAACTGTTAATTTAGTATTACCAAATATTTTACGTTATTTGATTCTTTGGAACAATCTTGTTTTAATAATATATTGTGCTCCAAGTTTAAAAAGAATCATCATATCTGACACCTTGGCTCAGTCGCTAGCGTGTTTGTTTACTGAGTTGAGGGGCCCTGGTTCAAATCCCCGCATGGCCGAAAATGTATCATTGGTGAAATGTGGATTTACCCTTTTACCATGATGAATTAATGGGGACTGGATGTTGTGCTTGTCCCAGTCCTAAGTTAGATTAGAAGGCATATGAAGCTACGAAAGTCCTAGCTAGCAAGCCGGTATTGGAAAATATATGGCTTGAATAGAAAAATGACCACAGGCTGGAAACAATACCTAGTGGATGTAAAATAATCATCATCATCATCTACCGGTACTGTTGCCAGCATGTGGCCGCATCATCATCATCTACCGGTACTGTTGCCAGCATGTGGCCGAGACAGTTTAATAAGATGCCTCCATTTAATTGCTTCCATTCTTCTTCTCTCACTTGCACATTTTGTTATCTGCTCCTTCCATCTCTTTTTTGGCCTCCCTTGCAGTCTTTTTTCCAAAAAAGAATACTGAATAGCCCTTAATTTACTCGCATAAATAATCTTTCACAAAAATGTAATGAAACATTATGTGTATTAAGCCTTAATAAAAGAAAATACCAGACTAGTACATCTCAAAGGGTACCTAATAAGCCTAGTTATTTAGAGAGAGGAAAAAGAAATAAATATTAACTTTCAACATTTCTCTCTGTTTTCCAAGTAGGTAGAGTACATACACACAAGGCGCATACTGTAGAACCTTTAAACTCCATACAGCAGTCAAATAGATATAGGCCTAGTAACGATAATGTTTGAATGAGGTCCAAAACAAATTGAAATATTTCATTCAAACCACAAGAGGAGAACTTGTGATAACATTTTCAGCTTACAAGGGATGGACCCCTGTCAGTTCAGCCCCCTACCTCACTTCCAAAAAGCTTCCGGAGCCCCTGACTCTTGCTGAGCACAGTGTTTCTATGCATTCTAAAATGTTCTCTAAATGTCAATGTTTAATAAAATGAAGGCTCATAGATCTATTTAATTTTCAGCGTGAATAAGCGTGTTGGGATGGAGCCGAACTGTCAGACACCTCAAAACCATCTCACTCTTAGTGCAGAGCTGAGGTCAGTTATACACGAGCGTAACATTCTTACAACCAGGTCAAGGATCAAAGGTACGTCAGGATTTATTCAATAGACAAGTTTGTAAATATTTCTTTAGTCAGCTCGGGGTTCATTAGCTTTTAAAATTGTGGAAGATATTGTAATCTATTAAATATATTTTATATGTCTTTAGTATATTTTTAACTATAACTTGATTTTGGTAGGAAGAATAGCATTATATGGCAGGGAGTTGAACCGAAATATCGATTCTGGTTCTCCAAAAATGTTTTTAAAGTTTCTGGTTCCTGTTCTTTTAGATTCTTGGTTAGATTTCACTTCTTAAAAATGTATATTTACAAATTTTAGTGCAATTATAACATTTGTAAATAGAACTTGATATTAAAACATAATTTACTACAAAATATGAGATACAATTAAGTTATATAAGAAATGCAAATAATTCAGGAATTTTCAAGTAAAAATAATGTATAATTCAGGGTGCCATTTGAACAGATCATTTTATTTTATTTTTTTGTTTGCCAAAATCATAAAAAATAATAAAAATACTGCTTTTGTGGTCTAGTGGTCTAGTGGTTAGAGATCATGGGTTCGATCCCCGGTGATTCCAGATTTTTTGTGAAAAAGTGGGTCTGGAACTGGGCTAACTCAGACAAATGAGGAGCTGCTCTGATTATGAAAATTGAGATTAGTGGTTAAAACTGCCTTGTTGTGCTAGCCACATAAAACACACTATCGGCAGAAGCCAACAATATCTTCGTCAACAGACTGAGGCAACTCAGTCGATATGGCGTGATTGCGGACTGACATCATGGAGATTTATTTTATAATTTTTTGCAAATTACTTAATTTTAGTTTCAAATTAATATACAAAAAAAAAAGATTATGTGTATTTTCAATCGAAAAAAGGTAAATAAATTAAATTATATAGTAGGCTACTGGTTTGATACAGCCAAACCAGCTAATTACCATGTTGGTAACAAAAGGAAGTTTTCTAGACTTAAATGATTTTAGTTTATTTGTCTAAAACATTTCAATCACTTATACAGGGTTTTCATGGGTTAAACGGTTAAACTTTGGGAAGTGGTAGTGGATCAAAAAACTGGCTCAAAATGTTTTCTGGAGATTTGCTAGTTTGTTTCATTTTCGTGCAAACAGCAACAAACTAAATAAAAACACATTTTTCTGGAGAGCTCCTCAGCAATGGCTTAAATTAATTTTCCTGCAAGATGGATCGGTCGTGCTGGATCTGCGGCTTGGCCTCTGCGTTCACCAGATATTAGATTTGGGTGTACACCTACTATATAAGTGATAAAGTTGTATAGCCTATTTCTCAGAAACTATACATAATAACAACATGCGGTTTTTTGTATTATATTTAAATTGTAAATTTAATATGAACTATAATAATAAAAAAGTTACAAGTTAGTATTTATTTTGTCACAATAAGATGTAATTTTGATTAAATTAAAATTAAATCAAACATTAAATACAAGAATATTGTTTTCAAGTTATCATATTATTATAGAGAATAAGATAATGCTCTATCATACATGATGAATATTTATAGTACAGTAATTTTTATAAAATTTGATATTTTCAAATTAAATATTGTCCAAGCTGTTGAAAAAGTTCAGTCGTTTCATCATAGATGGCTCTGTCATCAGAAGCACTTCTCCCTCTCCTCCCCAACCCCTTTTTGACATTATCCATCTTTCCATCTTTTTGTAAGCCCAGCTTCTCCCCCTTCCCTCAACCCATTTATATCCTGTTCAGGTAAAACCCTTGAATTGACACTAATTGTCTTTCACCTTATTATTACCATTATCTCCAAACCTAAGTTATTGAAAATATTCCCTGTGATGTATTTGTATGATCTATGTTAAAAGTTTTTTTATAGAGTAGAATTGATTATGTTTACCTTCTAAATATTATTATTAGCACCGCGTCTTACTACCCGTTCGGGTTATACGCACTTACGCTAATGTGCAATGGTAGGGTGAGTGTGAGATGAAATGGAGGACCTACAGTTTAACGTGGAATCCGAACCACGGTGGAGGCCTGGCATTCCTCACATTCACAAGTTGTGATTAATACACGTCTTGTCAGAGGTGAAGGAAGGGTTCGGCAATCAGATAAATCTGTGCCGGGACCGAGGTTTGAACCCCGGACCCTCAGCACAGAAGTCTGACACCTTACCCCTAGACCACCAGGTCACCCCTTCTAAATAATTTGCATAAACAGTGTTTCCTTGATTAGATAAAACTTATTAGTATAACATTGGTTTTGTAAGAAGAGAGAGGTGAAAATGATTTCTCTAAATAGTTTTATTCATGTTTTATAGACGAACAAGACCTTTTCCCACTTATAGCAGAAGTTTGAAGATGTTAAGATTCAGTGGTGCATCCAGGAGTTTACTTAGGAGAGGGTGGGCATTATTTCTGTCCTCTGAAAATATTCATATTATTTTAGTTTAAGACAACTTTTTTTTTAGAGAAATTACACACACACACACACATATGTATATACAGGTTTTTTAAAAAAGGGGTTCAAAAATTATGGAGCTTGTTATATACATTAACATGAGTAGAATTATTTTAATGATGTTACATGGCCTCTAGTTGTGTTGATACGTTCGTAAACTCCAATAATAATAATAATAAAAATAAAAGCATCTTAGAAATTATAGGTCCACAAACCTACTCACATAGAGGTAAAGGCAATTTTGTATTTTAGTAATAAAAATAAATGGTACGGTGCACCACACAGACTTTCTCTCGCTTTTATCTTGAAATAGATATTTACTAAAAACTCGTAAAGATTTGTGAAATTAATTAATAGGTCTATGCATTGTTGTAGAAACACTAGACCAAAAATCATAAATGAAATAATATACACTGTTACTTACTCTCAGGGGTGGCTTAAGGGCCGCGCAAAACCGGGCAGCTGCCCGGGGCGCCAAACAGAGCTAGAGGTGACCTAACGTAGCCTGGGCGGTATATGAAAATAATCCTCAAACCTAACAACTTCGAACCTAACGTAACCTGGGCGTGATATGAAAATAATCCCCAAACCTAACGTAACCTGGGCGTTATATGAAAATAATCCCCAAACCTAACGTAACCTGGGCATGATAATGAAAATAATCCCCAAACTTAACAACTTCAAACCTAACGTAGCCTGAGCATGAAATGAAAATAATCCTCGAACCTAACAACTTTGAACCTAGCGTGATATGAAAATAGTCCCCAAACCTAACACCTTCAAACCTAATGGTGGAGTTGCTAATCTTAACAAATGTTTAATTTTATATACTAACATGAAATCTTACACATAAGTAAACCGTTCATAATGTCAAAGTGTTTGTTAAACTTATAATAAAAAATAGAGGATAACATTGTCTACAAAACAGGCTCTTATAGCTTTATTTGTAATCCTAACAGTTTTTGTACAATCTTGAAGTGAAACATTTAGCATATAGTTAACATTTGTGGAGTTTCCATTCAAATTATTTTCCTATTACACTATGTTAGGTTTGGGGATTATTTTCATATTTTCCTAGCGTACAATCACCATAAGAAATGTGGTAGCTGGCAGCTAGCAGAAGATTTAAAGAACTGCCAAAAGAAAAACCAAATTAAAGATAAAATTGTTTTTGTGAAAGTTTTGACTGCCAAAAGTGACAGTAAATCAACATATTATGTTAATTGCAGATCATATGCTTTGGCAAATGGATACATGAGATTTGATCTGCTAACTTTTGCTAGCTGTTAGTTACCTACACTCCTATGGTGAATGGACTATATTATCCACCGGTTACGAAGAGAGGTGCCAAAAAATAATACTGCTCAGGCGTGAAATTTACCTCGGGCCATCCCTGACAAAATGTCATTAGCAACTAGGTACACTGTTAGAGAAAAAATTAGAAAAGAGAAACATCTTTGTCAACCAAAGAGCATGAGAATCAAATTCATTTTCAAAAACCTGTATTAAAAACAGTGGTGTAGTCATAAATTTAACAGGGGAAAGAATTGCACAAACATAAGTTCCTCTAAAAGCTATTTGGAGCATCTTTTAATTACTACTAAGGCAAAAACTTACTTAATGCACTTCCCCTAAAATTCCAGGAATTCGCATAGAGCACTGTAAATTACATCAGAATTAAATGATTAACAGTATGAAAAAAGTTTTAACATAATATTGATATAAAATCAATAAGTTAATTTGGAATTGCAAAGTATAAAACTTTACTAAAAAAATTTTTTAAATATTTTTCAACGAATAGCAGTGCCAGAATAGCGTTCCCCCGCATTCCCGCTCCACTACACCCCTGATTAAAAAGTATATACATATTTGTTTATAAGCTCAAAACTTATTGATTTTATAAATATATGTTGCAAATAAAAGATTTTTACATTTAATAGTACTACAATTTTAAAATGATAAGTTATTATGAGTCTCAAATAGTTGCAGAGAAATGATGAAAATTTGAAAATCTCCCCTATGAAATTTATTCTCTTTTTGCCTTTCAATAAAATAACCTTAAATTTAGGGTTAGATATCTAATTACAAAATCCCCTTGGTGGGGGCCTTATGAAAACCCCAGATACAAAGTTTTAGCCCAAACGGTAAAATGGTTTCGGTTCTAGCCCAAACCAAGGTACAAACATTCAGACGGACGGCGTTGCGGAAACAACTTTTTTTTTTCAGGGGGTTATAAAACGTCGACATTTATCAAAATCTAAATTTCGAATTTTTGATGATCACAATATTTTCACTCCGAGGTGTTGAGACAAAGTAAATATTAGTTTACAAAGCTTAATTACCCACAGCCGTTGCTTGCCGTTGGTTTGATCGCCATCGATGGGGAGGTCAAGGTTCAAATCTCATTTGCATGAACTGAAGATGGTTTTCCGTTAAATGTTTGTATGTATATATATATATATATATATATATATATATATATATATATACACACACACACACCTACCTCTTAATGGTTTTCCAAAAGTGATTTATCACTCTGGTTTTCCCAGCTTTACTCTGCAAATGCAGGTTCACTTCCTCTAAGCTACCTTCCTCATCTCTACCCAATCAGATTAAGCCGTTAATAACCTTTAATAAAAAAAATTAAATTGCAATTTTTCGCCAACTTTGTCCACCTTTTTCTAACTCATTAATTTTTTTAAAGATATTTCCAACTTTTTTTAACAGGCTATCACCTAGAACAAAGTGTGTTTTTCCCTTTGGTTTTTTTATATTCTCTACAAACGAATTGTGGTGCACCTATTTTAATTCCAACTTCCTTATACCATATATTTAAATAATTATCGTAAGTAGTGACCATAAAAACTATGACACTGGGGAAAAAAATGAAATGGCTATATTTTTTAAATATAGGGAAGAAAATATATATTTTTATATATTTCTACGGTAATAAACAAACTAAATAAAAATGTCACAATTTACTGTAAATAATGATTTCCTAAGGTAACTCAGAAAAATTATACTTTGACAGGGATTCGAGCCCTTGTACTTTGACTTTGGACGTCATTCTATAAAACCCCGAGATTGCGGCTCAAAACTCTGCATCACTCCTTGGAGAGTGTAACGGTGATAGCTTGTCTTTTGTTGAGTAGCAAGCAACAAAGTTGAAAGGATTAGGAGGGGGGGGGGGGGGGGCTGCCTGTGGAATGTAAGGACACACTGAAAGGGGGGTTGTGTGAGAGGGGTCGGTGTGGTGACTGACATAACTAAAGCAGCGCACCTCTGGTGAGGTGATAGATAATACATGGAACTACTTGTAAGAGAGATTTGGAAAACCTCGAGATGTCCATCCGAATCTTAATGCCATTAGATTTTTTTTGTATGGGGAGTTCTCAAGCAAAAAGTGCATGAAGTGCCTGTTAATGACCTTCAATCTTTACGACAAAGCATAACGCAATTGTGCGAAGAAACAACAGTCATACAATGTCAATCAGCCACTCATTCTGTCATTGATAAGTGCAATGCTTGTATCCGGGCTGTAGACCGTCAATTTTAATTAATTAAATAAATAAAATATTTTATTTAATAGCTAACTATTTTGTTTTTATTTAGTTTTTTGCAGTTTGTGCAAAAAGAAAGCAAAAATCAGCAAATCTCCAAAAAATAAATTTGTAGTTAGGTTTTTGATCCACTACCACTTCCCAAAGTTTAGCCGTTTAGCCTGGGAACACCCTGTATAGTGTCTATGTCAGTTTTTTAATTTATAAAAACAATTTTAAACTTAATTAACAATCTATTAAAATAATGTTATGGCAATATTCTCGATTTCAATTTGGACAAGGAAACTAGCCATCCAACAACATATTAAATTGTTTATATTTTAGGAATAATTAAAAAAAATTGATGGACTTTGTTTTAAAGCTATAATTGGGTGTTTAGTGGGTCTAAATCCCAACATAATCGAGCAAAATTTATGAACCAGACACTGAAATAGCCTAATAATTTACCATTTGACTGAATGTATTAATTTTATTAATGTTAACATTAATTTTAGTTTGACCCTACTATTTATATTTTCTATTGCAACTTGAGAGTTACTCTTGTAATAAAGTAAACTTGTTATGTTTATAATATTTTCCAAGATTTGGTTTCATCAAATGGTGGCTTTGACCCAGCTTTGACTTAATTAGGTATTTTTAAAACTGCTATATGCCCCACATTACAAACCACAAGAGTTTTTATAAATCATGTTTTGTTCTAGTACTTTCTGCGCTCGATGATTTAACTAACAAGTCTTTGGATGAGAAACGCAAACGAATGAGGCACAGAGCCATCCAAGAAATTTTAACCTCCGAAGCCAACTACTTGCACCATTTGGAGCTTATAATGACGGTGTGTTATTTGAGAGCTAAAAATATAGGCCAATTCTTCTAGGAAGGGCCTTATCTGACAGCTAGACAAGTTACTAGATCTAATCTCATGTAATATCAAGTGATCTACAGTTGTCGCTTTTGATAGATATTATCAATACTTATGTAATAACAATATTTTAAAATGTCAGCAATGTTGACTGTAATGAAATATATTTGTATTTTCTAAAAGGCCCTTTCTATAAAAAAATTGAGCTGTGCCATTATAAAATAGCGCGGTACTAATAATTTAACTTTGATCATTGCCCGTAGTTAAATAAAAACTTGTGATTGTCAGTTTAGAGTAACTATACAGACTACAATCAAAGAATTTATAATTTATAAGTTGATTATTTTTAGATTTACTTTTTTAAGGGCTCTAATCCCATAAAAGTGTTGAAATTGCATACAACCCAAACAATAATTTATTCTTTTATTTCTTATTTCAATTTTGTCTAGAGTCAGTTCTGCAATTTTACTCAAAAACCATATAAAGTACCTGATTTAATTTTCTAAGTCTTCAGTAAGTTTATATTACTAATCTGATCTAATGTTAATACTTCCGTTCAGTATTTCATGGAACCGCTCAAGAGCAAGCCGTTTGTGTCCCACGCCATGTACATGACGTTGTTCGGAAACATGGAAACGTTGTATCGCGTGAACGGTGAGCTGCTGAACGAGCTGAAGCGAGACACTGAGAATGTCGCAGAGGCGTTCCTCAAACTGGCGCCGTTCTTCAAACTGTACTCTGTTTACGCTTACGACTACAGGCAGGCCATCACGCTGCTTCAGGTACTTTATCTCAACAAAGTCTCAATCCAAGTTTACCTTGTTATATTAGAACAAGGTACAGTAGACTCTCGATTTACTGGGGGCGGCTTAACTTAACCGTGGCTATATTTAAGTATGTCACAAACAATACACCACCGTCTGAATGCATTCTACTGTTATTGACACCTAACCGTGGCTATATTTAAGTATGTCACAAACAATACACCACCGTCTGAATGCATTCTACTGTTATTGATACCTAACCGTGGCTATATTTAAGTATGTCACAAGCAATACACCACCGTCTGAATGCATTCTACTGTTATTGACACCTAACCGTGGCTATATTTAAGTATGTCACAAACAATACACCACCGTCTGAATGCATTCTACTGTTATTGATACCTAACCGTGGCTATATTTAAGTATGTCACAAACAATACACCACCGTCTGAATGCATTCTACTGTTATTGATACCTAACCGTGGCTATATTTAAGTATGTCACAAGCAATACACCACCGTTTGAATGCATTCTACTGTTATTGATACCTAACCATGGCTATATTTAAGTATGTCACAAGCAATACACCACCGTCTGAATGCATTCTACTGTTATTGACACCTAACCGTGGCTATATTTAAGTATGTCACAAACAATACACCACCGTCTGAATGCATTCTACTGTTATTGATACCTAACCGTGGCTATATTTAAGTATGTCACAAACAATACACCACCGTCTGAATGCATTCTACTGTTATTGACACCTAACCGTGACTATATTTAAGTATGTCACAAGCAATACACCACCGTCTGAATACATTCTACTGTTATTGACACTAACCGTGGCTATATTTAAATATGTCACAAACAATACACCACCGTCTGAATGCATTCCACTGTTATTGCCACCTAACCGTGGCTATATTTAAATATGTCACAAACAATACACCACCGTCTGAATGCATTCACTGTTATTGCCACCTAACCGTGGCTATATTTAAATATGTCACAAACAATACACCACCGTCTGAATGCATTCTACTGTATTGCCACCTAACCGTGGCTATATTTAAATATGTCACAAACAATACACCACCGTCTGAATGCATTCACTGTTATTGCCACCTAACCGTGGCTATATTTAAATATGTCACAAACAATACACCACCGTCTGAATGCATTCACTGTTATTGCCACCTAACCGTGGCTATATTTAATATGTCACAAACAATAACACCACCGTCTGAATGCATTCCACTGTTATTGCCACCTAACCGTGGCTATATTTAAATATGTCACAAACAATACACCACCGTCTGAATGCATTCTACTGTTATTGCCACCTAACCGTGGCTATATTTAAATATGTCACAAACAATACACCACCGTCTGAATGCATTCTACTGTTATTGCCACCTAACCGTGGCTATATTTAAATATGTCACAAACAATACACCACCGTCTGAATGCATTCCACTGTTATTGCCACCTAACCGTGGCTATATTTAAATATGTCACAAACAATACACCACCGTCTGAATGCATTCCACTGTTATTGCCACCTAACTGTGGCTATATTTAAATATGTCACAAACAATACACCACCGTCTGAATGCATTCCACTGTTATTGCCACCTAACCGTGGCTATATTTAAATATGTCACAAACAATACACCACCGTCTGAATGCATTCTACTGTTATTGCCACCTAACCGTGGCTATATTTAAATATGTCACAAACAATACACCACCGTCTGAATGCATTCTACTGTTATTGCCACCTAACCGTGGCTATATTTAAATATGTCACAAACAATACACCACCGTCTGAATGCATTCCACTGTTATTGCCACCTAACTGTGGCTATATTTAAATATGTCACAAACAATACACCACCGTCTGAATGCATTCCACTGTTATTGCCACCTAACCGTGGCTATATTTAAATATGTCACAAACAATACACCACCGTCTGAATGCATTCTACTGTTATTGCCACCTAACCGTGGCTATATTTAAATATGTCACAAACAATACACCACCGTCTGAATGCATTCTACTGTTATTGCCACCTAACCGTGGCTATATTTAAATATGTCACAAACAATACACCACCGTCTGAATGCATTCCACTGTTATTGCCACCTAACCGTGGCTATATTTAAATATGTCACAAACAATACACCACCGTCTGAATGCATTCTACTGTTATTGCCACCTAACCGTGGCTATATTTAAATATGTCACAAACAATACACCACCGTCTGAATGCATTCTACTGTTATTGCCACCTAACCGTGGCTATATTTAAATATGTCACAAACAATACAACACCGTCTGAATGCATTCTACTGTTATTGCCACCTAACCGTGGCTATATTTAAATATGTCACAAACAATACACCACCGTCTGAATGCATTCTATTGTTATTGCCACCTAACCGTGGCTATATTTAAATATGTCACAAACAATACACCACCGTCTGAATGTATTCCACTGTTATTGCCACCTAACCGTGGCTATATTTAAATATGTCACAAACAATACACCACCGTCTGAATGCATTCCACTGTTATTGCCACCTAACCGTGGCTATATTTAAATATGTCACAAACAATACACCACCGTCTGAATGCATTCTACTGTTATTGCCACCTAACCGTGGCTATATTTAAATATGTCACAAACAATACACCACCGTCTGAATGCATTCTACTGTTATTGCCACCTAACCGTGGCTATATTTAAATATGTCACAAACAATACACCACCGTCTGAATGCATTCCACTGTTATTGCCACCTAACCGTGGCTATATTTAAATATGTCACAAACAATACACCACCGTCTGAATGCATTCCACTGTTATTGCCACCTAACCATGGCTATATTTAAATATGTCACAAACAATACACCACCGTCTGAATGCATTCCACTGTTATTGCCACCTAACCGTGGCTATATTTAAATATGTCACAAACAATACACCACCGTCTGAATGCATTCCACTGTTATTGCCACCTAACCGTGGCTATATTTAAATATGTCACAAACAATACACCACCGTCTGAATGCATTCCACTGTTATTGCCACCTAGTGCGCAGATGTGGCAATCTCTCAGAGAGAGAGTGAGAGAAGGAAACGGTACCCACGCTCAAGGTCGTACAGACGCTGCTGCTGAGACTAGTGAAATAGATGGGGAGGTAGAGGAAGAAAGAGAGGTAGAGCTAATCTCAGGTGATAAAGCTAGTCAGTAGTCAAGTCACTGAAGGCTGAGGAATGTGTGCTGACCTGACAAATTTTGTCAGGTCAAATTTGGAGAAGCAGGATGACACTTTACAAACACAATGAATGCATGCACTGAAAATTAACAGCAATTAGTACAACCCTCAGAAAGAAAACAAAAAATAAAGGACTTATTTCATTAATGCATTAAGTATATAATGTACTGTAGAGTGGGGTGACTTTTATACCCCTTTCTTTGTCTGTTATTTTGATAATTCATTCAATAACTTGTATGGATTTTTAATTATTTTTTTTGGGGGAGGGGAGTCATTGTGATACATGTTTGTTTACATTAGGATAAATGGTCATTTGGAAAAAGGACTCATTCTTGTGCAGATCAAAGCTTAATATCTTCTAAGAAAATTAGTGAAAAAGTGTAGCCTTCAAACTTTTGATTGTGTAAAATTAAGTGTAAGTATTAATAGTAATTCTGAATTATATTATGAAATGGTGGTTATCTGTGACTGCCTTGGCTCAAAATATAATTTAATTGTTCAACTAGTTTCAATAGAATGTTTATGTTTTTAGCATGGGGTGACTAACACCCTGAATTAAGAAATCATAATTAGGCTAAATTAATGTGAAACTATAAATATCTTAGGCCTATATTCTTATTTCTATCCTTCTTTTTAACGATAAGTTTAGGTACTAAGTGTGACAGCTGGGATATATTTATTACCACATACTTAGGCCCATCATTTCCTGAGCTGTTCTGGTTTCTACACCAAAGAAAATGGATGGACAAGATAATGCTATAAAGAAGAGCTTGCTTAGTATATTTAGGGCAACTGGTTTGGTCCCCTTTAATCCAGATAAAGTAGTTTCCAAAGTTCCTGGCAGCTTGTTACAATGTAATACTAAATTATAGTTTGATAGAATATTTAAAGAGTACAAGGTATGGTGATGAGAAAGGAAACCAAAAGAAAAGGAGGAAGATAGTGGTTGTTCCTGGAAAGAGTAGAGCTGCTCGCAGAAATGAAGAAAGTTACAGTGATATAGACGTACATTCTACAATTTCACCCAACGACTCTGGACCAGAAGATAATTTAATGAATTCATTTGAGGAGGTACAAGATGAATTTCTGCATCCTACTCTTGAATACAACAACATTGGAAATTTTGTACTCGTTAAAGTTTTATTTGGGAAACGCAGGTCTGTAAATTTTCATTATGCTGCCTTAATTCAAGATAAAATGGGTGACAAAGAATTTAAAGTTATGGGAATTAAATCCAGTGACAATACCAAAACAGCTTTTAAAAGTGTGGAAAAAGATGTGTTCAATGTTGAATCAGTGATATTTTGGCAATTTTACCTGAACCGGTTTCGCTATCGTTTTGAAGGAGAAGTTAATGTAAAAGAATGTTAGTTAATGATTCATGGTAAATATTACATCCATAGTATGTTAACAGTATTGTTTTTAAAATCTGTTCAAGTTACATTAACTTACCTAAACTTATTCAATAAATGTATTTGTACTAGACATAGTGATAAAAATTATAAATTAAAAATGTACTACCACTTTATTGTAAGAAATATAGTTAAATATGAACAGTAAATGTTAAATAGTATTGTATTTAAACAAAATAAAACTTTGATGTTTGACACTCTATGCTGATCAAAGTCACCCCAAGGGTTAGTTGAATTAAAGTTGCTGTTTATTAAAAACCAACTAATGGATTTCAAAATGGGGTAAGATTGACTCTTTTGGTCTTGGTTCCTTTAGTTTTCAAGCAATACCAAGTGTTGTCTCCAAGTGACCCCATATAATGGGGTGACTTTAATATACTTTTTTTTTTCTGGCTTGCTTGTTATTTATTTTTATTTCAACTTTGTCTCCAAAATAACTACACTAATGTAAAAAAAATTATCAGTCACCCACTCTACAGGCGGAAAGGGGATTTTTTGTATTATCTGTGCTCCCTATCCCCTCAATTACCCTGGAAAATTGAGAGTCTACTGTACATGAAATAGGTTCTAATTGTGGTTCTGGGAAAATGCAAAAGTAAATTTTTCCTAACATTGTATGGATTCATATAATATACATTTGATTTTAAATATGTTATTGAATTGTTACCTAAGCCACACATTTGGTTCCTTATTCCTGTTTTATGCTAACTTAATGATTCATAATGACTTTAATTTACTTTCAGTAAAAGATATTTAAAAAAATGTATATATAGCCTAGTTATCATCATCATCATCAACTTTTTCCAGCCTGTGGTTGGGTACCTTCATCTTCATCGATCCTTTCACCACTTTTCCTCATTTATTTATTTAAAAACTTAAATTTTTCCAGATGTTTATCGGCGATAGCGAAATCTTTGAAGCAGTATTATTTAGATTTTGTTAGTAGAGATTTATACAATTAAGTATTTAAAATAATAGAATAGTATAACACTGCCTAAAATAGTACTGGTGTTTTACACTTTAAAATTTAATTTAAAAAGTCTACAGTATTAGATCTCTAAAACAAATTTCACTTGAAAAATTAAGATTTGAGCGAAAGCCCATCCTTAAACACGACCCTTGTACCAAATCTTCCATCCAGGAAGTTGCTACATCTGATTATTTCTCTCAAATGTTGCAAAACAAACATGGCGCTATTGAAACTATATTTCCTCCTGTGTGTGGTTTTTTGTCCTGCGTAGGAGTCTCAGAACAATAACGCCGAGCTAAACACGTTCATAGAGAACCAGGAGAGTCGGCCTGAGGTGGGCGCCAAGTTGACCTCTTTGTTGATAACGCCCATCCAGCGTGTACCTCGCTACTGTTTACTGCTGAGGGAAGTCCTGGCGCACACAGCGCCATCTCATCCTGACTACAACGTGCTTCAGAGTGAGTGTCATCATTCTCACTGACAGTCTGGTGTCAAATGTCAACATATTCATTGACAGTCTGGGGCCAATGTCAACCAGTTGTACTATGAATGAAGTTTATATTCCTCTCTTCAGCTAAATGAAAGTGAATATGTTTGGACTGTAATCTCATCCTGTTCCTTTGGATTAGATAATTTAAAATCCCAATAGCCAGTACTGTCACTAGAGTGTGTAATAGAGGATCCTTGGTTCAACTTGGAGTATTTGTCGGCGTTTATTTGCACAGCTAGCAGAAAGTTGATTTGTTGTCAGGGTCGCTGTTTGCGGTAGAGAGAGTCGCTAAACACATCAATGGTTTGGTCCAGGACTACGAGAACATGCAGAAGATGTTGGAGCTTCAGAGGAGTCTGTGTGGGAACAAGCCGTGTCTCATCACCCCAGGCCGCAGATTCATCAAGGAGGGGATGCTCATGAAGGTGACTCATAGACCTGACTTCAAATCTAGGAAACCAGTTTATCAAAACCATGAATTTGAAACATAAATCTATAGAATTTTTTTTTTTTTTTTTTCAATTTTTCAAGTGAAATCTCAGGGTGTTTACCATCCAGGAAATCTGGAACTAACTGGAAATTTGAACTGGTTGGAGAAAAAAATCAGGTAAAATGTTTTACTAAAAGTATGAAATATAATAATGATTAAATTAGTAAATTAAAATGTGATTCAATTTTTTTTTTTTACTTGGTAGACTTTGTTAATAAAAATAAAAAAATTGTTTAGTTTTAAAACTTATTATTCATAAAAAAAATGTGGGAAGGGGGGGGGCTTGTGCTGGTAGAAGGGTGTGACATACTTTTGAGATGGGAGTTTTAGAAAATGATCAGGGAAAAAGTCAGAAATTTCATTGGTCAAGTTGAGTAGACACCATGGCTAATCTAATCCGTCTTAGAACTCTAATACGGTTTATTGGTGGTTCAGAACCAATTGTTTATAGGATAAATTTAACAACCAGGCCCCAGACCATTAATTTAACACTTAACTTAATGCATGAATGACCCACCTTAGTGTCGTGGTTAGCTAACGCGCTAGTTTTGTGTTGGGCCAGACTTACGAAGGTGGGGAAATCGAGGTTTGAATCTCAGTCGGGTGAACTGGGGGTGGTTTTTCCTAAATGGTTTTCCACTATCCCTCCATGCAAATGCGGGTTCACTTCCTTTAAATTCAACTTTCCCAATTCCTAAAACTATTAGCGTAATTAGTACTTTAGCATATAACCCGAACACAGTGCTAAATAAATAAAATAACACTTGAATGTATGAATGAATTATAAGAAATAATGTTAACATTTAGTTTAATATTTGTATTTTCTATTTTTCTATTATATTTATATCTCATCTTATGTTCAGAATTATTCTAGGATTCAGATTTTAAATTTGAATTCATAAAATAGTGGATTTGACCAAAATTTATTAAAACAGCATCATCATCAACTCTTTCCAGCCTGTGGCTGGGTCAGTTTAGTAAAATGCCTTCATCTTCCTCTTTCCTTTCACCATTCTTCTCCTCTCACTGAACTCTTTCTGTTATCTGTTCCTCTCTTAAAAACAAACTGAATAAAATTTATTGGATTGTGACCTATGATCAAATTAATTTTAACGAACTTTTCCAAGTCACTAATCACTTAAAATCATGAGATTAACAGAGATTAATAGATTTGGGATGAATCTATTATTTTGTGAATCTTCGAGAAAGTTATGAGTAAAAGAGGAAATAGGGAAATAATTTAATAACAGGAATAGAAACTATATATTTCACCCACACCAGTGGTCAGGTCACTCTCATGTTGGACTGGATTTATGGTGGTTTTTCCTAAATAGTTTCACTCTGTCCATCCACACAAATGTGGGAACATTTCCTCTAAATTCCACCTTCCTTATTCCTCGTAATGAATGTATGTGTTTAACCCAAGAGAGATTGGTCAATAACGGTGGACAGGTCTCCCCGCACGGCAGCAAGGCTCACCCTCGCTATTTTGTCCTGTTCAACGACCTCCTGATCTACTGCAAGCTACTTCGAGGCACCTCGACACTCCCTCTGGGACCTAACACCTTGCGTTGCTCTTGCATCCTGCCCCTCAAGAAGTGCAGTGTTGTGGAGATACTCAGCAAGGGAATGTTCAAGGTGACTTGTCATCACGAGACCCTCATCTTGTACAGCTCCAGCACAGAGGAAGGATCGTCTTGGACTGCTGCACTCAAGGATGCTGTCAAACAGGTGCTCTACTCTGTAGTATGTGTTGTCCTGTGGACCTGGTTGAACGTTCTCTTACGTCTAGAATATTATACTTGATAGAGTGATCTTATCGATGCTGTGTGTGAAGATGTGTCAGGAGGATCGAAGAAGCAACACAAGGAATATGGTATGTTTTGTTTAGTAGATATTTAAGACCATTGAACCTCCAAAGAGGGATCTTGGGTTCTATTATTTTTAAAACTTCTGTCTGAATTTATGTATCTCTAAAGTGAACATAGGTTTATTTTTTGAGGGTTTATAATATAGTGTTAATTAATAACCACATTGGTGAACACATGAACAAAGGCATCAGTCTAGTCTTGTCTGGTTTGGGGGTGAGGGATGTGGGGAGATAACATCGTATATCTACTAATATTAAAGGGAAGTTGAATATATTTACAACAACGAGGAGTTAAAATCATTCTAATATTCTGGATTATAACGTTTTATATTATTTGTGTTTTAGTACCACGAGTGTCGCCAAACTCTACGAAGGGATAGTAGTTCCAAGCGTCCAGTGCGAGGGCGCGACATGTTGGAACTAAACCAGGACTTTGTCACGCCAGGCTCTAAGCGCAAGAGGAGTCCATTAAGACAGGTTTAGTTGGTCCCTTCTGCATCTTTCTTGAACTTATAATAATAATAATTTTATTGGTGTTTTTTCCAAATGTAATTACTGCTTTCAAATTATTGTATTTGGTAATTCCTCCAACCAACTGTGAACAAGTGCTCTTTTTTGAACTAAGACTTAACGGTCTTGCTATCATGTTATTAGAACATATTACAAGACAGTTGTCATTTGACAATGTTGTGAAAACATTTGCAAATAAACATATTACAAGAAAGTTGTTATTCGACGATGTTGTGCAAACATTCACAAATATTAAGGCAAGGAAAAATACATTTTAAATTGACATTTCTACTTGTAACCTATGTTTACGTTTGTATTTTTTTTGTTTGGTTGTAACTATAATATTGATTTAAGGTTTGTATTTTTCTAAGGTTTAAAATTGAAAATATATGATATTCCAATATTACTTTTTTTAAACTTTTAACTGCGTGTTCTATAAAGTCTTAGGCATCTTAGGCATCAGTGCTGCAAAGGCTTTCAGCAGACATTGGAATTGTTTGGGATCCAACCAAACTTTGGGGTGGGGTATGTATTAGAAAATGAGAACTACACTTTGAAATAAGAGAAACAATGAAAGAATCAAAATATGACCTTGTTTATTAATCTCCACATTATTTTACCCTTTCAAATAATAATAATAATGTTTAATCAAAAAGATTATAATCTCTACACTGACCAGTTAAACACACTCTATGCAATTTTTAGATTTAAATTTCTCTCAAAAACTTATCACAAAATTTAAAAAATTTGATGTATATGAAAACTGATGTCTAAAAAACTGGATCAAAATGTCCTCTAATTTGGTTTTAAATTCAGTCTTTTTTTACTAATACCAGAAAACCACATTTTCAATAGGAATTAAATTATTTTTATCAAAGATGTAAGAAAAATCTACTACTCTATTTGTACTACCCGGTTCTAGTTCAAAATTATTCAATTCGATAAATAATCCTATTCGCACACCCCTAGTAAATAGGTCCCCAAATTCTTCAATATCCCCAGGGACCCAAGTACCTTAATCCGGTACCATTTTAAGAAAATTAATCACAAACACAGATTTACAAACATTTCAATATTTCTATGCCACAGGCGTCTTCCTAACGAGGTAGTCATCATCATCATCATTATTATTATTATTATTATTTGTGCTTGATATGTATTTAGTGAAATATATTATATTGTATATAAAGGTTTAAAAATGAGGCGGCCCAATGGCTAAATAATTTTATAATAAAGGAAATTGATAAAACTAAAGAAAAGGGAAAAATAAACTACTAAGAGTAAATTTAATGAAGAGCCCACTTAGGGAAAGAGGAAAAATGTGGGAAGAATCCAATGCACAAAGGTGACATCTTCCTTTCTTCTGTCTTCTATAGTAGAAGTAGTCGCACACATTTTAACACAAATAGAATAATATTTCAGCACTGTTACCTTTATCAAACACAAAGAAGAGAGTACAGATAACACAACGTAATCCAGTGTTTGTGTTATCTTCACTCTTTCCTTGGGTGGGCTCTTCATCAAGTTTACTCTTAGAAGTTAATTTTTCCTCTTTAGTTTTATCAATTTCCTTTACTGTAAAATTATATATAAAGTTGAATTCACATTGCTCTGATGGTTTCACTTTTAGAATTGTGAAGCTGATGATGATCTTGCTGGAACACAAAGGTCTGCCATGTGGAAGGTGATTAGACTAAACTGCATGCAAGGTGGCTCTGTGAAGGATGCAACCAAGGTTAGTGTACCTGACTCTAGACTGGGACCACAATTATGTACTGGTGCAGTATAAATTAAATCACTAGCTCAAAACTTTACACTTTGTAGTAAGGGTGTAGGGGGAAAGGGGGGCATTTTACTAAACTGACCTGGCCACAGGCTGGAAACAGTTGATGGTGACGACGATGAGTAGGGGTGTGTAAGCTTTTAAACTTCGACTTGGCTTCGAAACACAGTTTGTATGGTCCTCGAAAGACCTGGAATTTACTGTGTCTTTGTTCAAGGCCTGGAAATGTCCTTAAATTGCTCTAGGCCTTGAAAAGTCCTGGAATTTCCAGGTTTCAATATTTATTTTTGAAATGGTTGTGAAGAATGGCTGTAAAGACCATGATTAAAGATGCACTAGGGCTTGAAATATCTAGCGC
This sequence comes from Timema podura, assembly GCA_033556935.1. Lineage (NCBI taxonomy): Eukaryota > Metazoa > Arthropoda > Insecta > Phasmatodea > Timematidae > Timema > Timema podura. Next base: position 50,510,185 of record JAVRXN010000005.1, read on the forward strand.
ATTCTCTTTGCTCAAGCGTTGTTTGCTGTTAACTTTACTCTCTGCTGCTCTTCCCGCTTCTTTTGTTTGAGTATTTGTAACTGTATCATCAGCTCAGAGATAGTCGCGCCCATGGGATGGGTTCTCTATAGGGGCAAGAGGAAACAGTGTTAACTTCTCTGACAGACGCATTAGCGCTACTGTCGATGAAATACAATCTTGTTTTCTTTAATTTCCTATATATAAAAATCTAAATTCATGTGCACTCACCATTTTTTTATAAGTTGCTTTAAAACCATCATAACTATCAGCGGGCACTAAAATGCCCGCCGATAGTTATTAGTTCATTTCCCATCCACCTTAGCGCCAAAATTCCTGTTCTAGCCATACTACAAGATATACTGAATCTAGAATGACTGCACTAACCAATAAACCAAGGAGAGTGAAGTGATAACAAAGTTAAATTACTATTTTTATAGTCCTATCTGTTCATTGAATTTAGTGAAAAGTTATTGTTTTCCATCTATTTAAAATTTGGTATGGTTTATAATTTCTTTATTGGCGTGTTTAGCTTTTGGCAGTACGAGAAATAACAATTTTAGTCCTTAAAAAGTCATTAAATTTATGTTTCTTATCTTTTATATTTGGAAGAAGGTATAGGAAAGGTGGATAGAAACATATAAAAGGGATGAACACAATATGGCTTTTACAATTAAAAGGTGAACACAGTTCACACTTTACATTGCTGCCAATGGACAAAGAGGTAATGGTTGCCTCTTAAAGAAAATCAATTGTCACCGCCCAATCCCCCAACCTAGGTTTCATTCTATCGGAACTCATCGGGGAGGAGTGTGAAACGGGCAACGCAACTTCCTAAAAGAGGAACCCAATCTTTGTAATAATCCTGCCTAAACAAACGTCAGATATGACTTCGCTTTGAAACAAATTCCGGCTACGAAATTTTGTCAGAAAAATATAGACAGCTAAAATACTCAATTTATGTTTAATTACTGCCATTCTAAGCTGTTTTGTACATTACAAATTAATATTGATATGGAAAAAAAAACTGAAGTAATTTAATTGTAAGTTGTGATAGTAACTTGATTTGTCATATTAACACAAACTATTACAAACATTTGTGCAATAAAACATTTTCCAAGTAATCTTAGTGCATTAAGTTATATAAATAACCACAATATATTTATTCAAGCATAAAACAACTAAAAGAAAACATTCAACTTTAAATTTGAGTTTGCTTCGAATTGAAAAAATCGACTATGTACACCCCTACTTTGTAGTGTAAGGGCCGGTTGCACAAAGATCATATTGATTTTTCAATCACCGGATTGTCAATCAGCTTAATCATAGATCAAGAAAAATTTGGGTTGCAACAAAGTTAACTAGAGATCAAAAACTCCGATCACCTGACCATAGATTTGACCGGAGAATCAAATAAAACTAACATGGCAACCTTGTAAAAAGTTATATTTTCGAACAGCTGACCGTTGTAACATAGCCTAAAAGTATACACCAGATTGGCTCTGTGAATATTTTTTTTCTTTATTTGTTTAATTAATACACGTAAATTTGTTTGAAATTATTAATAGACGTTTGTATTAATGTATTATTATAGTTAGGTTATAGAATGAGCTTTTAAAGTATTTATATTCTTTCAAAATAACATAATGAGTGAAAAGAAATCCTGAAGTCCCAACTTTAATTTATCTAAAGCTCATCTCAAATTCTCTATTGCTATATTTAAAGAAAAGTTCATATCTTTCTCGTAGTTGTCTTGGAACTTGGACATTTTCTATAACCTCGTTACATAAATTAAAAACTTCTTCATCTGAAGACTCCATACTTCACATTTATGAATCAAAGTCACATTAAAAATAAATTGAATTATATATAAATATACTTATTAAATATTAGGCCTACTTAGTAAATAAAGATTATAAAGTACAAATTATATTTATCAAGAACATAAAAGTTACAGGTTATGTTAACCATCAAAACACTGATCAGGGAATCAAACAGTTGATGGGAGAAAATTGGCTGGTTAACTTGACCAGAGATTTGATCGACAATCACGTCCTAATCGTTAATGGGGCAACTGAAAATGAGGTTTGAGACACTGATTGGAGATCAACATACATCTGATCTCTGATCAAGCCACTGATTATTGTTTGTGCAACCGGCCCTAAAACACATACTTGTAGATTGATAAAATAGGAGCTTTCAGGGGAAACTGAGTGAACATATGATTAAATACTCAATGGAGAAAGAAACTCCATTTTATTTTTGCTGAGCCTTGGCCAATCTTCTGGTTGTATTGTTTGGTCGAGAAACTTTATTCATGGCCAACTGCTTTTTAAAAGATGTTAATATTTGTTATGAGGTTGGATGTAGAGTTGGGCCGATGCGATGAGGTGGATCCACTGTTTGGCGTTTGTATTGTCGATTATTCTAAATGTGTGGATATATTTTAAATTCTTGTGTCATAAGCATAAAATACCAATTTGGAAACAAAAACATTAGATCTAATCCATTCTCTTCCCTTGAGTCTAAACACAACTTCTATATTAAATTTTCAATAAAACTTAAAACAAATGGCGAGCAAATACTGTACCTTATCTCGCCCACTGGGGCATTGGCATCAGAGAGACTTTAGCACGGCTGGATTGGTCAGTTTTAGAAAAAGCTCACTCCGTCCAAACAAGATCAAAATGCTGCTATTTTTTTAAAAACCATTTAAAGTCCACCCAACAGAGAATTTACCGTATGTAAAGTTAAGTTGGATGTAACAATAACATTTGTCAAGAGCTTTTTTCTATACTCTCAAGCCGGTTTTCATTTAGACAAATAATTACAGAAAGCCTAAAAAACATAACTATAAATTTGAAGCCATATTTTAACTAACACATGTTCAAGTTTCTCTTTCATCTAAACATTAAATGTGTGTATTTGCCTTGTGTGCCTTTATTAATTTGATTGAAAATTAACTTTAAATTTATTTATGATTATGATTAATAAATTACAGAGCCAGTTGTCCTAACAAAATATATTTTAAACAATTTTAAAGATTTTATTTAGAATTAATTAAAACAAACTTCTAATGGGCAGAACAAAATGGAAAATTAAACAATCAGCGAGAACGCATTTTACACTACTTTTGTTAGACAAAGAGGTAATGGCTGTCCCTTGAAGAAAATATAACCTTAACGCTCCTTTGCCCGACCTAGATTTCATTTTATCAGAACTCGTCAGGAGGAAGTGGGTCATGGTGAAGGTAATTGGTAAAGGTTAGGCCTGTGTGGGAATTACAATTTTCAAGAGAGGAAAGGAGAAAAAAAATATATATTTATTTTTCAACTTTATAGTTTTAGTCTAAACCTAGCCTCTTAATTCATTCCAATAAGAAAATTAAAATAATTTTATGATAAAGTTAGAACCTTATAGCAATTTTATCAGAAAGAGATCAAATTTATAGTTTCAATTAAGTTAAAAAAATATAACGGTAGGTGAGATGTCAAATATTTTTGAATAGTGTCAATAAAAGGTACAAAAATTCTGTAAGTTTGTAGAATTGTTTATAGGAAAAAATACATACACTCAAAATATTAATATTGATTCTTTTTAATTTGAAAGTTTTCCAAATAAAAACTAAATAGTATTTTGTCTAACGAGTGTTGGGTAAGGTAAAATAAAAAAATCTAAGCCTAATGCACCTATTTTAATTGTGTATTTTTAATCTAAATCATTTTTAGTATAAATATGGATTTTAAGATAGACAAAAAAAAAATTTGAATAAGAAATTCGTAGGGTGAATTTTAGTAATTACTTGCACAATAAAACACCAACATATTTAAACTAATATGATTAAATAAAAGTGAGCCACAGTCTTGTCCATAAGAATACCAAAATACTCTCAAGTAAGCGAGTGTGGTTATTTAGTTACCTCCATGTTATAGTTTCTAAACCTCTTTCAAAGAACGCTGTTATATTCCAAAAATATAATAATATTCAATGTCTATGCTGGCACGATACTAAAGCAAATGGATGCAAATAATAAGATTAACGTAATAGGCGTGTATTGATGCAAATAAATGTGGCAAAGGTATATTTTGTGCATAGTTTGATGTATAAAAGCTACTTTTAACTTTATTTTGTGCTAAAAATGTTTTCCTGCCTTGATCTATACCTTAAGACAATGCTAATGACATATGTGATGGTTGATGGTTTCCTTCAGAGCGGTGAACATTCTCCAGAAAGTATGAAGGACATTTTGTACCCCCTGCGGAGGTCTGTTCGTTGTCAGGCAGCTTCTCCATCTTACACCAAGGCTGCCCCAGGAGTGAATCTTCCTGCCAGTAACGTTCGTGAGAATGTTGTTGTTTCGCCATCACAAGACACATGGCATTTGCGAGGTTTCCAGTTGGTGCACTATTTGGTGTCCAGTTTGAGCCGGACTATCCGCAAACATGTCTTAAGGCTTCAGCCCACAGCTCCTGATTTTGAATAACAGAGTAATACTTCTTCCAATTTCAGCATTTTTGTTTGCAATCAATAAATTGTTTTTTTTCTGTTACTAATGTTTATTATTGACTGTGCAGTCTTATGAAAGTTTGAGAACATTTGGGTCGAATCAACTACTCATCGAATTTGAATCTCCAATTTACCTTCAAATCCAAATCTTGAAAAAAATTATGAACATAAAAGAAAAGAAAATATAATAGAATATACAAGTATTAACTAGATGTTAACATTCATACATTCAGTTAAGTGTTTAAATTACTGGTCTGGGGCCTAGTTGTGAGTTCATCCTATTATTATAATTGGTTCTGAAACACCAATAAGTAGTTTGAGAGCTATAAAACAAATTTAAATTGGAAAAAAAGTTATGTTTTTTTAAGGATTTTAGTCTCAAATCCTCAAAGATCCTTAAGGATTAGAGGGTCCATCCCTATTTAAAATAAATGACTGAACTGTCTTTTAATAATCAATAAACAATCATGTGAACAAGCTCAAGCTAAGAACATTGATAACATGTATAGTTGTTATAGTATAGTTATGGTGGTGCCTGACAGCTAGCAAAAATTACCAGATCAAATTATGTATCCCTACACCAAAACACATGTTTAGCAGCTGTCACTTTTGCATGTCAAAACTTAGGTCTATAGAAGAAAAATATATTAGTTTGTGTGCAGTCTCCCTTTACTTTTCCCTTCACAGAAAGTATGAATGAATTTCAAACAAGGGATGACAGGAGAAACTAGCCATAAACAAGAGACTCCTTGGATATGTAGCTTGAAATTATGTAAATAAAACTTTACTGTCTCAGTATTCACATTGAGTTTCAGGTAATTTAAAAAAAACTATTTTAGATTCACTACTTTTAAAATCTTGGGGTTAAAATATATATATTGATCACTGAGAAACATTCGCTCTTTTTTTTATCACACGTTTCAATATTATATTGAAAAATAAATATTTAAAGATAACTAAAAAAGTCTATTTACCAAGGATAAAATTCTAACACACGAACTAATATTCACAAAAGAACACATGGTTTACTAAGTAGCCGAATTAAAATTCACAAGAGAGACTATTATAAAAATTTGTAGTAATATTATTTACAGTAACTTAGATAGGTCTAAATAGGCAAACAATAAAATATTTTGTAGTCTTCAACTAGTAGACACACGCACATGGTTTTATTAATTGTGTTTTATATGTTAATTCACTGTTATAGTTAGAGATGTCACAATACTTGTTTTTCTCGATTCTAATTCTTAAACATTTCCTTTTTCATTATTTTTCCAAGCATTATTGCATAGAAAATCTAACGTGCCTGATACCCTTCTCCCCCTCAATACAAAACTTTGACTCAACCATTTCAACACATGATCACTTGAAACTTTAATCTCACAATCTTATAGATATTTATTAAACACACTAAGTCTTCAAAACTAAAAACTTATTTAATAAAGTGCAGAATTTATAAGGGTAAGAAGAACACATTTCACATGTTACAAACATTTCAAATAGTCTACCATAACTGATCCTAGGCACGTTAGCTCGCGAGAAATTAGTGATGAAGTTTTGGCAACGATATATCGATACTCTATTGAATTAAAATAAATGTAACATTTTATTACTCAATTTTTATTAACTACAATGATTTTTGTTCTAATTTTATTAAACTTGTCTTAGACAAAGAGCTACACTAAAAATTGAAACGCAACAAAGAATATAATTAGCGGAGAGCGGTCATTTTAATTTAATAGGAATATTATAGCTTTCGATATATACGTTGTGATATATCAATTAATGATATATATATAAAGAACGGAAAAATGCCATCCCCAGTCTACGTATTATACATCAATTGTTTGTTTGGAATCGATTCATGTATTCTGACAGTCTCACTTAACTTTACTTTAAAACAAATTGTGTCAAAGTTGTTAAGTTTTTATCTCTTAATATTGTCATGTCAGGTTGTATTATATTAGAGACCATTATTTTATTTTTCATGTAGAACACCTCAAAATGTTACGGTCGTATTATATTCAGGATTGTACTTTATTCAGGTCATTACAATATATTTACATTTTGCCAGCATTTAAGTGAAACGGCAACTAAATTAATATGAGAGATAATCGATTATTACCTGTTTTGAATGTTGCCGTTTTGTTTAGTTGCCAGTTTTATTGAAAGCTAAGAATCGAGTAGTGAGAATCGTAATATTAAGAATGATTCTTTCGATACCAGTAAGAATCGAGAAATCAAGTTTGACAGCCTTAGTTATAATGTATATTTAAAATCGGTAGATTTTGATTTTAAGTATAATAGTTTGGCTGTTTTTCTTTTAAAAGTAGTGTTTGCTCTTTAGTAAAACTTAATCATTAAAAGTGGCCTTAGAAAAACAAATATGGTGCATTGAATTGAAGCGATCTGAAGCAATACTACCGGTTGATGACACTTTTGGTGTCTGGTATTACTACTCGTGTTTACAAAATTGTAAACTTTATATTATTACACAAACATTTTGTATGTATTTTTCTCTTTATCATCACAAACCATTTATTTTATGTTAAAAGATATGCAAAGCTAGTTATAAAAATATAAATAACTGAATATAATACCATGAAATATATAATTTCACGCACTATTTAACCTGTAGTTGCCACAAAAGTTTAATAAATCCATTCTGGTTTTTTTCTTTAATTTAATTATGGAAAATGCCATTTCTACAGTGATCCTTATGGAAGTATTGTTAAAAGTGTTTGATAATATTTTTTAGTGATAATAATAGTAATACTTCTATTATAATAATTTATATATATCTATAATAATTTCTAAATATGTTGACGACAGTGACTTTCAGACAATGTTGGCATTACTGCTAGCTGTCAGGCACCACCAAAGAACTGGTGGACCAACTATATGTGCTGTGTGTCAATGTATCGTGAAACTAAGCTGACCAATGTGTGATATAATGCCAGGTGTAAAGGAAACACTTCATGTCCAGTCCTGACCACTTTACTTCTCTGACACTTGAATACAGGTACATTTAGTTTCCACATGTTGTGTTTGGTTTTACTTGAAGATCTCCCCAAGTTCAGCCTAATAAAATCATTGTGACTTTAACTTTTGTAAGCTTTGCAAACCTGTGGAATTTCAAATCCTACTAATATTTGGATTCAAGTTTCAAATCTTAGTATTGGAAAGATTCTGATTTGATTAAAAATTTCAAATCTAAATAAATCCCAGATTCAGATTTGATAGGTTTAGTTCAAAATTATAATCTATAGTTCATAGCTGCTTTAACAAGTGAATACAATCAGACCAGAAACCACATTGTGTGTTAGAGTGAAGAGAGATATTCACTTGAGTTCCAGGTTGTAAAGGAATGCTGTGAGGGACAGCTCTTTGTGACAAAAGAATATCTTCCATCTAAAAAAAAGTTCGTGTCTATCTTTTAGTAAATATTCAACCTTTGTACTGTGATTAAAATAGTGGTGTTATCTTTATTTGATGTTTCTTCACCTTTTAAGGTTAGTGCTATTTATTACATTATTTTTATAGTGAACCTATAATATTTATCAAGTGATTATCAACATTTTTTTAATTATCTTATTGGGTGGAATTAAAAAATTTAGCTTAGTAGAATATTCAAATCAAATTACATTAAAATCACTATCATAGAATGCCTAAAATGAACTATTTGATTTGAACTTATTTTTAAATAAAATATCTAATTTTTTTCAAGCATCATATTTAATTAAATAGAATAAATTGTATATAAGATTCTATTAAGCTCAGACTCATACTTTATTTTAGGCATGAGATTCGATTCAGTTGGCTGAATTCGCATCAGAATTGAAAATTGGAGTCTCAAAGGCCTACCTAAGACTAATACTTTTAGATTCAACTATTTTATCAATTTGGTTTTAAGATTATGAATATTTTGTATATTTTGACTATTAACTTAATAATAAATTAATGGATTGTATATCGTCTTTTGTTATTGGATTTATTGCACAACTTACCATGCTGTCGTCAGTCGGTTGAAGTCTTTAATCTTGCCTGGTGCATTTTATCCATGAATACTTTCACCCTCTCAACATCAACTTCATTCTGCCACCTAGAAACCAGGAGAAGAGTAGTTAACCCGCCATTTTAATAAGCTATAGAATATATGAGGTTAAACTTTACTACAGTCATCCTCAAGCTTCCTTAGAAAATAGAAAGAGTAACTTTTTTTTACTATGCATTCATTATAAAATTCATGCATTCAGTAAAGTGGTATATTACTTGCCTGGGTTCTGTTACTTTTTTCTCCCCGCACCCACCATAATTATGTTGTGCTAAGCAGTAAGAGAACTCTTAAAATTTTGATCCGTAATTTGAAATCTCAAATATCCTTGGATTCAAGGCTCCTTTGAAAATTTTTAAGTCTACATTAAGGTGTGTTTTTGCGGTTGACCTGGTATTATTGTTTACAACCAGAAAGTTTTCATGCTCCTGGTTATGAGTGTTTATGACCAAGAAAACACCTTGAGGTGAGTTTTTGTGCTTGACTTTGTTACATCTTGGTATCGAGTGTTTTCAACTGGTTCTGACCAAGGTGGAGGGTGAAAACGATTTTTAGATGTTTTTCTTAAAAAAAATGGTGGTTGAGGTTGAGTAGATATTCCAGCTGGTAGGTGAATTTATGTAATCAGACTACATGTACTGCAAATCAACGGAAAATGAACTATTTAATTTTGTTCTTAGTTAGATTGGTGCTTGTTTTGACTAGTCCTAATATTTACACAACATAGCAAGCTAAATGTATCTTCCCAAAAATAACCTTCAGAAAACATGAACATAAGTAATATCAAATAGGCTTAGATCATCATCTTTCTTTTAATCCCTACCTATATAGTTTTTAAGTACCTACTTACTGTCATGTATTTCTAGCTAATAAATGCTGTTCATTTTAATTTTAGTTTACAAAAACTTAAAATCCATTGACTGCAAAGTTATACACGTTTAAATCTAATATAAGAAGTGATGCTATTTTGAAATTAGCGCACAAATTCTCGGCTCATTGCTCGTAACTGTACTATTTAGTCTGGTCAACTAAAGTGTTACCAAATTGAGCTCTAGTATTGTCTCGGTAAACATTTTGTTAACATCAATACCAGGTCAACTGGGAAAACACGCCTATGGTTACAAGTGTTTATGACCAAGATGATACCAGACCTCGGTTTGGTAACGCTTTCCTTGAGCAAACTAAATAGCCTGGTATGAACCAATGAGCTTAAAATTGTGCGCCAATTTCAAAATGGCAGATTGACACGAGTATAACTTGGTTGTCAATGGATTTTAACAAATATATGTGAATTAAAATTGGCAGCAATTACTAGTCAGATATATATGACAGTAAGTAGCGTTTATTACTTATAAGTATAAAAACTACTGTACTTATACTACACCTTGTTCTCCATATTCTTTTGTTATTTTTTTAAAAGTTACTTAAAACTTGTTTAGTTGTGGATAAAATAAATAGAGCATTTTATGGTATAGGGTTATTTACTCTTGCATACATGCTCCATGTTTTTCTGTAGGCTATTTCAGGAAGATAAGCTTAGCTTGTCTGTTGTGTAAATATTAGGTATAGTCAACTATCTGTTAGGGTTATATGCCTATACACTAATGAGTTATGGATTATGAAGACTTCATTTAGAGAAAATGCACCCACATTTGTGTGGAGGGAGAGTAGGAAACAATTTAGGAAAAACCACTCTCAGTGCACCCGACCGGGATCAAACCATGGTCTCCCTGTCATCGGCAGTCTAGTCCAACACGAGAGTAGCACGTTAGACCATGCGGCCAATGAATAGTAAAATTACCCGCCTCAGTAGCGTAGTTGGCTAACGCGCCAGTCGTGTTGAGCCACACCTTCGAGGACGGGAAGATCGAGGTTCGAATCTCGGTCGGGTGAACTGGGGTGGTTTTTCCTAAATGGTTTTCCACTCTCCCTCCACGCAAATGCGGGTTCACTTCCTCTAATTCAACCTTCCCACTTCCTAATCCATTAGTGTAATTAGTACATAAGCGTATAACCCGAACGGGTAGTAAGACGCGGTGCTAAATAAAATAAAAAAAATAAAAAATAGTAAAATTAAATATAATATAGATAATAATAAGGAAAACCTCTTTTCATTTTATAGTAAAATTGTATTACATTCTTATTATTCTTCCAAATATAATATGAAAATAAAATAAGGCATTTTTTGTCAATTTGGTTTATTTTTTATAAATAATGGAAATTGATAAAGACATGGTATCTACTCAACTTGACCAATGAAATCTGCGACCTTTTCCCTGATTTCCTCTGATCATTTTCTAAAATTCCCCGACTAAAAATTATGTCACATCCTTCTAACTCGCTCCCCCCCTCCCTCGTTTTATATAAATCTTTTTTTATGAATATTAATATGTTTTAAAATTGAATAAACATGTTTTTTAAAATTTGTAATAACATTGTTTACTAGTAATTAAAAATATATTACACAGCTACAAACAAAAAAAAATGACAATTCGAATCACATTGTAATTTACTGATTTAATGATTAGGCTATTATATTTCATATTTTGATTAAAATAACATTTTCCCTGATTTTTATTGTAATTTATCAAATTCCTGACTTATTCCTGTTTTCCCCCCGATAACTTCAAATTCCCGGTTAATTCCCGTTTTTTCTGATTTTCCCGGATGGTAGACACCCTGTAAAGATTAAAAGAAAAATAAACTAATAAGAGTAAATTTAATGAATAAAGCCCACCTAGGGAAAGAGGGAAAATGTGGGATGAATCCAATGCACAAAGATGACATCTACTTCTACTATAGAAGACAGAAGAAAGGAAGAAGATGTCACCTTTGTGCAATGGATTCATCCCACATTTTTCCTCTTTCCCTAGGTGGGCTTTCTTCAATATATTTACTCTTAATTTATTTTTCCTTTGTCTTTATTGTTATTTTTATTAATTCCCATTATTTTAAAATTTAGCCATTAGGCCACCTCATTTTTAAACAAATTTGGTTTATATATAAGTTTACATAAATTAACCTACCAGTTATATCTACTACCTCAACTGCCATTTTTGTTTATAAAAAACAACTTGTTCATTTTCACGCTTCACCTTGGTCAGAACCACTTGGTAGATAACAACCAATACCAAGATGTAACCAAGACAATCACGAAAACTCGCCTATAACTAAATAAAACAAAACTAGACAAATATAAATTGTAGTTGATAAAAGGTTGTTTTTTCTAGGTTGGCAAATGTGTAGATTCAATAAATTTGACTTAATTCTCTATTGGAAATAGTTTTTTGAATCTACCCAACTTTTGTATCACCATTAAATGAATTTTTGCTTGCTTACTGGCCGTTGTGTTTGAAATGTGTTCCAACTATGACAGCGTTTGCTTGTAAGTAATCACAAAGATTCGCTGCAGTCACTCCAGACCCTATCAAGACAGGAACATTGCACCCTTTCTTAACAGCTGTAAACAAAACAACTTTTTATTACTATCAGGGTCAGTGCTTCTTACACATACAAATTAGTTTGAAGTATGAATATCAATATTATCACGATTGTTGATACCTCACTTCAGACCTCTCAAATACTGGTAAACAAAACAACAATATTTAGTAATGAGAGATTTTACTCGCGACCATTATTAGTTAAAGTCTGTTCATGATAGGTTTTTACCTGGATGACAGTTCAAAAATCATATGCTTAGGTTTTGGGTTGCCAACACTTGTAAAAGATCACTGTTTTGTTATAAATGTTAAATTTTTTAACTACCCTTTATATTTTACATTTAAAATAACATAAACTTAAGTGTTCTCACACTATTTCATTTCTTTTAATCATTTATTTTTACCCAATCCAAAACAATATTTTAAACATAATTAAAAGTTCTTATTCTTTGTTTTGGAATGTTATCTATAATGTGTGATATAGTGCATACATTAATACCTTTCAATACAGGCATCATATTTACTTGGAAAAGAGAAAATACTAAGCTTTTTTTTATACATAATAAATTATTTTATAATTATTTTATCATATTTCGAAATATTTAACTGAATAAAATATTTCTATCCAATGCGTGGGTGCATCATTGTAAAGAACTTGTTTGCGTCATGATCAATTACATGGTTTAAATTAGAGCTGGGCCGATCATCTATTTTGCCGATTAGTCCGATGCCGATCATTTGTTGCCGATTAGGCCGATCACCGATGCCGATTATTTTTATTTTCAATTTTAATAATTTTAAAAACAGTTTCCATTTAAAACATAATGTGTGCATGTGTGAGATTATTACGTCCGATGTTTGATTTTTTGGGCATGTTTAACAAATCGAAATAAAACAACACCAATCTACTAATATTTTATTTTATGATTATTAGATTTGTTACTTGTGAGTATTTTTATTTCTAATAACGTGCATAAATTGGAAAAAGACCTATGGTAAATATATTTATTTTGATATATTTTGTTTGGAATGTTGGATGTGCTGTTTATTTCAAACCTAAGTCGCTAAGAACAAGCTAATTATTCAAAGATCACATACGATAGAGCAGAGATAAAATATTATTTTTTTAGGACTTAAAATATACCCACACATTTTGAATAATCGGAGATTCGAACACCGATCATCGGAATCACCGGTTATGCGATAATCGGCCGATGATCGGATTAATAATCGGCATCGGCCCAGCCCTAGTTTAAATTCGTCTGTTGCCATTTTGAAGCTATATTTGTTAGACCTTTTGTTAAACTGCTGTGAATAATAATTTTTATGAGTGTAATAATACGATAAATATGCTTTGTGCCCGACCTCAAATCAATATAATTAATATTGGCCTAAATTACTGTTGTTAACTATTATATTCATTCATTCATTCATTACCATGTTTTCATTACAGTTATCCAAAGTGAGAGATGTCAGCCGTTGGCGTAGGAATACTTTAGGACTATTTCTAGTTATTTTTTGAGCTGACATCCAAGTAAACTAAGGTCGTAAGTGTACTATACTCTACCGTTTCTCTTTATTACCACTGAACTGTAAATGTACACCAAATTACCTTTGTGTTCTAGTGACTTTGTGCAAATCAAAAATAGACACTTTGAGGATTTATAATTATAGTGGCGTATATAAATAAATGCCATGTACAGTAGCCCCATGGCTTCTTTGGTGCTAACTGACAGCTGACAGCTTTGAAAAGCTACCAGACCAAATTATGTATCCCTACGCCGAACCATATGATCTGCAAAAAAAACATGTGTTTAGCAGCTGTCACTTCTGACAATCAAAATTTAGGTATATACTTAAATGTTGACTGTCAGAGTCAGCTGTAAACTGTCAGTCAGCACCAAAGAAGCTATGGGGCTACTGTAGAAAGGTTGGATGCAGGGGAAATATTGCAATAGTATATGTTGATTTGAATCAAGAAAACATGCTTTGTGATATTTCTAGTTTTAAGCATCCTTTGTTTACCCTAAAAGGTAGCAATCTAACCATGCATGGTTTCGCTATGTTGCGACTTGTAAGACAGGCCATGGTGTAATCAGTCAAGGTAAGACTTTTACTGTAATCAAAGTGTACATATTTATCCTTTGAAGTCAGTTTTTTTTACAAAGTTTAAAGTGTTTGAAATGAATTATAATAAAAAGGGTATATTTTACAGATTTGTCTTGGGTCTATCATTTTTTAACAAGAATAAAATTGCATCAAGTGATTTTTGAACATCCATGAAATATTCTATATCTCGTTAAATTATTTGTCAGTATTCGTATGGTATAAAATGGTACATATCAAAATGTCCCTTTATTTTAAATGGATGAAATAAAATCCCTAAACTTTTTAATCTGTATCTAAATAAATATGATAGAATTGTATATAAATAGAAGTAAAAGTAAAAACACTTCAATATATTAATGCTTATGACAAATATGTGTTGGTGTTTTTATTTCTTTGATTTATTTTCTACTAGGGGTGTGCGAATAGGATTATTTATCGAATCAAATATCAAAATTTTGAACAAATGCCGAATAGTAGATTTTTCTTACATTTTTGATAAAAATAATTTAAATTAGTAAATTCATATTGAAAATGTGGTTTTATATTTAAGTATGCAAAATGCAAAAAATTACTCCAAAACATTGTTATTTGAGCTGGTATTAATTTAAAAAAAAAGACTGAATTTAATACAAAATTTCAGGAAATTGAGAGGAACTTTTGATCCAGTTTTTTAGACAACAGGTTTCACCTAGATCAAGTTTTTTAAATTTTATGATAGATTTTTGAAAGAAATTTAAATTTAAAATTTGCATTGAGAATGTTTAACTGGGCAGTGTAGAGATTACATTTCTTTAAATTAAAACATTATTATTATTAGAAAGGGTAAAATAATGGGGTAGTTAATAAACAGGGTCATATTTTGATTCTTTCATCGTTTCTATAATTTCAAAGTGTAGTTTTCATTTTCCAATATGCAAGGCCTACTTTTGTTTGTGTGATGATTAGTACTCAACCCAAAGTTTGGTTGGATCCTAAACAATTCCACTGTCAGCTGAAAACCTAGGCAGCACTGAAAAAACCTTACTAGATAAATTAGGAGTGCGGTAATTTCCTGTTGCTTTCCTCATTAAGCCAGAAGGTACTATTGCACATGATCACCACTCAGCTTCTGTTGAGAAGTGTTTGCTGGATGAGTGAGTGGTACCAACCTGTCAGTTGATGTGGGTTTGCTGGATGAGTGAGTGGTACCAACCTGTCAGTTGATGTGGGTTTGCTGGATGAGTGAGTGGTACCAACCTGTCAGTTGATGTGGGTTTGCTGGATCCCCTGTTGCACTCCCGGTGATGATAACACCATCAGAACAGAAGAACTCCGCAGCTCTGGCAGTCTCCTCCAGACTCACGTCAGATGTTATTGCGTGTGCACTGAAATACAACATATGTATGGTTATTATAGTCTCCTCCAGACGTTATTGCGTGTGCACTGCAATAGAACATATGTATGGTTATTATAGTCTCCTCCAGATGTTATTGATGTGTGCACTGCAAATACAACATATGTATGGTTATTAGAGTCTCCTCCAGACGTTATTGTGTGTGCACTGAATACAACATATGTATGGTTATATAGTCTCTCCAGACGTTATTGTGTGTGCACTGAATACAACATATGTATGGTTATTATAGTCTCCTCCAGATGTTATTGTGTGTGCACAGCAATACAACATATGTATGGTTATTATAGTCTCCTCCAGACGTTATTGCGTGTGCACTGCAATACAACATATGTATGGTTTTATAGTCTCCTCCAGATGTTATTGTGTGTGCACTGCAATACAACATATGTATGGTTTTATAGTCTCCTCCAGAGTTATTGTGTGTGCACTGCAATACAACATATGTATGGTTATTATAGTCTCCTCCAGACGTTATTGTGTGTGCACTGCAATACAACATATGCATGGTTATTATAGTCTCCTCCAGACGTTATTGCGTGTGCACTGCAATACAACATATGTATGGTTATTATAGTCTCCTCCAGATGTTATTGTGTGTGCACAGCAATACAGCAAATATGTGTATAGTCCCTCAAGACCCAAATATTGTGTTTTATTTAGCACAAATTATGGTTATGTATAGTCTCCTCCGAGTTATTAGGATAGTTGAGGAACAATAAGTAATTATGTATGGATTATTAAGAATCTCAACGAGAAGTGATAGTGTGTGGAAACCCGCAAAAAGAAAGAACATATGTAGGATTTTTTATATGTCTTACCTGCAAAGAGGCAAGTTCGGGTGGGACTGCAATAAAAAATAAGTATGCACATTTATAGTACCTACAAGTTATTGTGTGTGCAACTAAAAAAATAGTGGTTCGTTAGTCTCTCTCACATCGTTATTGCATGTGCTACTGCAATACAAATAAGTATGTTCATTTTATGTTATCCTCCAGACTTAAAATGTGTTTAACCAAAACATATGTATGGTATTTGTCTCCTCCAGATGTTGGGGTACACATTTGCAGTTTTTGGTTTTGTAAATGGACTTAATACAACTATTATGGTTTATATGATAGTTCCTCCTGACTTATTGTGCTGTACTGTAAAGTTTTATGTTTTTATGTCTCTCAATGTTATTGCATTTAAATGAAAATAAAACATATTAGTATGTATAGTTCTCACAACCATTATATTGGCTGTCAATGCGAATAAGTAATATGTATGGTTTTATAGGCTTCCTCCAAGACGGTTATGCAGTATGCAAAATGAAATTAGAAGAAATGAGGTTCTATTATATATTACTAAGACATAATGCAGGTGCACTAAATAAAAAACATAATGACTCACTATTTAAAATTTATCTCTGAACAATTATTTGTGTACTGTGTCACTGTTAGAATTAATGGCATGAGGTTTGTTCACTACCTCACGAGGTTTGCTCTCATGTGCAAAATTCCTAATCACATCCAAATTGTTATTTCGTTATGAGTTGATGATTATAGTCTCCCTTCCAGCGTTATTGTGGTGTGCATGCTAAGCTAGAACTAA
Source organism: Timema podura (assembly GCA_033556935.1). Lineage (NCBI taxonomy): Eukaryota > Metazoa > Arthropoda > Insecta > Phasmatodea > Timematidae > Timema > Timema podura. Next base: position 50,527,298 of record JAVRXN010000005.1, read on the forward strand.
ATTAAATTTTATAGTTCTATGATGATTTTTATTTAGTGTTAATGTAAAAATTACACAAATATGGGTCTTTGATTCATTTTAAAGGTGATTCAAGATTTATTAATGTGTGATATGAAATATTTGAATTTTTATTATGAGTCTCCTCACAGACTTATTGGTGTGTCACAATGGAAAATAAAACCCAATCGATGCTTATTATAGCCCTCCACTGATTAGTGTGTTCATTAATGACTCCATGTTTTCTCAATTGGATATGAATCATCTCTAATATTTTTTGTGAAATAAAAATATGTATGGTTATAAATATATTGCTTCAAGACGTTATTGTGGCATGAAGGTGCAGATTAACCCCAAAAACTTTTGTTATTAATCCTATACATATAGAACTCAAAGTTTTGTTTAAAAATTTTCACAAAGTGGATTTACTGGTCTTCTTATGTCCTAACATCCGGTTATTAGGTGTCTACGTAAGAGAACCCAGGGTGGTCGGTATACTCTATGCACATGACTGAAAAATATTCGAAGAACTGCAGGCCGGATGCATGTATGGACAGCTTTTGTAAGGAAAAGACCTGCTGGGGAATAACACAGACAAACATGGAAAAAGAAATATTTAACAACGTGATCAATGTAGCACTTGAAAGAGGAGCAAAGTTTCAAAGTGGGTCTAGCTAAAATCTTTTTATAAAATTATGAAATATATAAAACTATGTAATAAAATTTGCCAAAGTGTAACTATAAAATGGTAGTGTTTCGTTTAGCTCTTCGTCATTCGTATTTAAAATAATATCTTTATTTTCTTCAATATGACTCATTGTTAATTGGTAATATTTTACACCTAAATCAGATTATTAAAATAAAACAATGTATATAACCAAAACAAAGATACTCATTTTTTCAATTTCCCGTGGCGATATGGTAAATACAAGTATATTTTTCAACATTTTTTTCTCTCAAAATTATTTATTGAGATTTTAGTAATTGATATTTCAAAACATTTTCCTCCATAATATTTTGCATTGTACTTGTAATTTTTTTTTTTTGGCTTTTATATCAATTTGTTTGCACTCTTTTATATACAAAATTAACAACTAAATTAACATATGTATAACCCATTTCACACCATATAATTATTCTAATCATGCTGTAATTAGGTGAGAAGTTATGTTGATGTTTGAGGGGATGAGGGGAGGGGGGGGGCGTAACATAAATGACATCACAAGGGCGTTGCCTACCCTAAATATGGCCCTGGGAGCAGATAATAGCAAATGTGAAAATTAGAGGAGAAGATTGGAAGCAAAAATAAAGGAGTAAGAATGGTGAAAGGAGTGAGGAAGATAGAGGTATTTTACTAAACTGACCAGAGGCTGGAAACGTTGGTTGGTACAAATTACCTCTTTTAACTCTTAAGTATTATTAAAATTACTAAACTTAAATATCAATAAAGACATTTATTTTAATTTATATACAGTACAATAAAATTAACTCTTTTAGGTAGAACATGTCAAGCTTGTTTGATCATAAAGGCCAAATTAAAAATTAAAATACTGAGGGGCCGCATTTAGAAAAAAAACAAACTATTATCTTGGTTAAAAATAATTCCAACTTAGGATTTTATTTGTGAGGAATGGACTTTGACTCACGATGTAGAGTGTAAAGACCGCACAATGACACCAATATGCCAGGCGCACAAGTTAAAGTCAGCCGATGTGACGGACAGAGAATTGTACAATTAGAAGTGATGTGTTGGATTGTAACTTAAGTATATATCACACTTACGTCACTGTAATGTGGGAGGTTCATCTAGAATAGTTTAATGTGATATGATTAATACTATTATTAGGTTTATTAAATAAAAATTTACTGATACACAGTCTTCAAAGTGACGAGCGTTGGGTCCACCCGTCACCTGTGAGCTTAAATCACAATTTATATTTTGGTCTAAGTCCGCAACCCCTTTGAAAGGGTGTCACATAAAAAACACGCACATGGCTATAGCTTAAAGACACTTTTTCATTACACTTATTCACTCCTGGGCAATTGCCTGTCTAACCACTATCATACTCATGGCACTTAAGACACACGGTCGATGAACTCACATCTTCCCAACACTCTCTACAATAACTGTCCAGACCTCTGCTCTAGGATACACCAACTAAATTCTGCCAACTAGGAGAATCTTCCAATGAAGGCACAAAGCACCAATCAATGGGCTTCTATCCATGTCATAAAATCATGCTATATTGGAGACAGCGATTCCCACAGATCAAATGCTGTCTCAACTAGACCAAATGTTCATGGGCCTACGTGGAGATTTGACAGGAAATGGTTCTTATTTCAGATAGATGATACCTCGCTTACAAATAACCGATGATGGATGTACTTACAATAGATACCAAACTCTTTGAGAATAAAATCATTAAGTTGAGAGCTTCATAATTATATTATTACTAAAACATAAATAGTAGCCCCCTATATAATAAAAATAAGACTCACCTATTGTTTATTTGCACAAATTCAACTATTTGTGTACGTGATCCATGTTGAATAAATGGCAGAGAGTTTGTTCACTAACCTCACAGGCTTGGCTCCTCTAAATTGTGCAAAATTCCCAAATATCACATTCCAAAATGTTGTATTTCCTCAATGTTTATAAAAGAAGTATAGGGTCGCATTGCATAATGGTTCACCATAATGTCCGCAGGCCGCGAGTGTGATATGTAGGATGTCATGTTTAAATGAACTAATGAACTGAGGACTAAATGAACATTTTGCAAGCTTTTTATGATGATTTTTTTATTTTAAGTTTTAATGTAAAATATATACACAGAGATGGACTCTTTAAATCTTCAAATCCTTAAGGAGATCCAAGGATTTGAGATAAAAATATGTATATATTTAAATTATTTGATTTTTTTTTAGAGCTCTTACACAGCTTATTGGTGATTTGATCCAACATAATTATAGGACAAAGTTAAAACCCAGACCCCAGATCATTGGTTTACCACTCCACTGATTGAGTGAATGTTTATCTTATGATCTCCATGTTTTCTGAAACTTGGGATATGAATCATCTCTAATATTATTTTTGAAATAAAGAATATCATGTTTATAAAAATAATGATTGTGTTTCAAAGACATTACCTAATGACAATGAAGGTAGAAAAACCAATTAACCACATTATATCAACCTATCTTAACTTATTAATTCTAAACACAGGTGATCAAACCTAATTTGCTGGTATTAAAACATAATATTTCATAATAATAGGTGACCTGGTGGTCTAAGGGTAAGGTGTCAGACCTCTGTGCTGAGGATCCGGGGCTCAATCCTCGGTCCCGGCAAAAATTTATCTGATTGCCAAACCCTTCCTTCACTTCTGACAAGATCTGTATTAATCACAACTTGTGACTGTGAGGAATGCCAGGCCTCCACCGTGGTTCGGATTCCACGTTAAAAACTGTAGGTCCTCCATTTCATCTTACAATCATTGCACATTAGCGTAAGTGCGTATAACTCGAACAGGTAGTAAGACGCGGTGCTAGTAGTAATAATAATAATAATAATAATAATAATAATAATAATATTCACTAATAATGTTGTGTAGTTGATCCGACCTGTGCTTCTTCTTGATGTCCGTGAAGACAAGCACGTTATCCGCTCCTAGGTGTCTACGATAACGCAGCAACTCGCCAGCCGAGCTGTCGGTAAACCCCTCGTCAGCCACATGACTGAAAACATAGCCCTCTGCTCGGATGAACTGCAGGCCGGATGCATGAGCTATGGCCACAGCTTCCTTGTTACCCCCTGCGAGGACCTACTGGGGCATAACACCCAGACAAACAGTGGAATAAAGAAAATTTTAACATTTTTTAAAACAACCCTAGTTGACTCAAGTGAGCACTTTCAATCCAGAGGTGCATAAAAACCTGTTTTCAAAGTTAATCTAAGTCTTTTTTTAAAATCTTTTTTACTAAAATTTATGAAATTATATTAAAACATCATGTGAAATAAAATGTAGCCCAACAATGTGTACATCATGTAAAGTGGTCAGGGTTTTCTGACTCTTAGCTCTTGACCATTTCGTAAATATATTATATTTATTTTCTTCAATTGACTTTGTTAATTTAGACCTAATATTCTTACACCTAAATTCTTTTGTTTATGTAAGAAGATTGCAAGCAACATCATGTATAATAACCAAGAACATTTGATTTTTTATCAAATCTTCCTTAAGTTTATTAGTTAATTATACAAGTATGTTATCATTTTCAACATAAAACATCCTCATTTTAACTGTCACTTTGTTTATTAAGTTAGGCCTATAACCTTCAGCATGTTTCCTAGTGTCTATTCTAGGCCTAATCTTACAATAGTAATATAATAGTATTATAATAGTCATCACCATCATCATCAATTATTTCCAGCCTGTGGCGGGTCAGTTTAGTATAATGACTCCATCTTCCTCTTTCCTTCCAACATTCTTCCTCCCTTAGTTTCTTCCATTCTTCTCCTCTCACTTGAACACTTTATGTTATCTGCTCCACCCATCTCTTTCTTGGCCTCCCTTGTAGTCTTTTTCCCACATACTTCATCTCCATAATTTTCTTTGGCATCCTCTGTTTCCATCTTCATTACATGCCCATACCATTTCAGTCTTACTTCCTCTACTTTCTCATGTACTCACCACACCCCCACTCTTCCCCAGATAACTTCATTCCTAATCTTGTTTCTCCTTGTAGCAACTAAAACACTCCTCACAAGCTTCATTCCCATGGCCTCCACTTTCCTAGTCTCTCTTACATTCAATGTCCATGTTTTTGCTGCATATATGATATTGGGTAAAAAGTACACCCTGTACAACACTTCCTTACACTTCAAGGGCACTTCTCATTAAATCCTCTCTACTTCCACCTTTCTCCTCAATCACGCTTCCAATATAGTTTACGTTCTGAACTTTTTTCAGCTCTTCTCTATCCACCCTTATAGCTTTACTAGGCCTTACCCTCTTCCTTGTCATTAACATCACTTCACACTTTGCCATGCTAAATTCCATTCCACACTCTTTCACTTCCTCATTCCATTCTTGTAGTTGTTCCTGTACTTCCCCTTCCTTCTCCCCCCATACCATAAAGTCATCAGCAAACATCTTCCCAGAGTTTTCCTGCCACTTTATTCATGATGATTTACATTACCATCACAAATAGTAATGTTGAAAGGGTTTCCTGCTTCACTCAATTTTTTATTTGGAACCACTCCATCCCTCCATTTTCTGTCTTAACACAACTCTTTCCACTTTGGCCTTCTCCATCGCTTTCCAAATTGTATTCCTCTCCACGCTATCATAAGCTTTCTCCACATTCATACATATTATTACCAAGTCTTTCCCATTTTCATACCTTCTTTCCATCAGCTGTCATATGGCAAAGATAAAGTCTATTGTCGAACTCTGTTCCCTAAATCCATGCTGTTCCTCTCTCCGCCTTCCTTTCATTTTATTTCTTATTCTCTTTTCCAGTCTCTTCTCATATATTTTTGTATAATGGCACATCAGCGTTATCTCCCTATATTTTGTACACTTCTTCCTGTCTCATTTATTGAAAATAGGTATTATAACTCCCTTTTTTCCAGTCTTCCAGTAGCTTGTTCTCCTTCCAAACCACTCTCAGCATGTTGTATAACCATTGTATACCTGTTTCACCTGCTGCCCTTATCATTTCCACGTCAGTTTGTCCACACCCGGTGCTTTTCTTTGTTTAATCCTCTTTAATGCGTCCTCCACCTATTTCCATGTGGGACATCTTTCCTCCTCTTCTGCTACTCCTTCCTGCTCCTCTGTTTCACTCTCATAACTTTCCTTTTTTTGGGTTGAACATTTTCTCAAAATATCTCATCCAAAGTTCCTTTTCTTCCTCTCCGGTCCTCACCGTTCTTCCTTCTTCATCTATCATTCTAACTTCTTGTCTTTTATCTCTCTTCCTGTTTCTTAGTTGGCTATATAACACCTTCTTACTTCCTTCAACATCCCATTCCACTATTTCCGTCCATTTTCACATCCATTCCTTCCTGGCTTCCCGTACAACTTGCTTCGCTCTTTTCTTCTGTTCTCCATATTCTTCCTCTGTTTCCTCATTCCTATTCTTAAAACTTCTTCTGAATGCTTTATTCTTCTCCTCCTCTGCTTCCTTCACCCTGTCGTTCCACCAGAGTGTCTCCTTCCACTTTCCCTTATTACTTGTCCTCCCATTCAACCTTGGCACTTTGCAGCTAATACTTAGGTATTAAGCTACTTGCCTTTCTTAGGTGCAGCTCTCTTTCCTCTTAATTTTTTAGCCTCCACACCCTTATTCTTTTTTCTTTTCTTTCTACCTTTCTCCTACATTCCCATCCCTTTATGTTTGATATTTACGATCTGCCTTTTCTTATGTTCATCCATGATAAAGTAGTCTATCACCGACTTTTGCTCGCCATTCCAACTGTATCTAATGATTTCTTGACTTTTTCTGTCTACTACCTGACACTCGTTTCCTGTATGCCTTTCTAGGTCTTCCTCAAACTTGTCATTTTCTTCTGCTGGACACCCCACTTGTGGGGCATACACTTATATCACCTCTACCTTTTTTCTTCTGTCATTTATAGTAAAATGTGGGGTTATAGTTTTATTTTAAGTAACCCAAGCCATGGTCAAAGTTGTAAGCAACATTTATACCAAATTTTGATTAATTAGTGTTAATTTTAGGCTATTAACTTTTCATTCTTATAAAGCCGTTGTGTAGAGTCTAGTTTTACTTTAAAACTTAAATCAAAGGGAATGCTTTTTTTATTTCATTTTTAGTAGAATCACTAAAGGATATTTTTAGAATTACATGAAATAGGGCAAATTGAGAGATAATTTGTAAATGCCGGCCAATCAGTGTTTTGGTATTAGTTCTGTAGAAGGGAGTGGGAATGATGCAGCGTGGTGACGCTAACTCTACGAAGACTGTTTGAAAGCAACAAAACTGAACGAATGTGTGTCTGTTTTGCAACTCAGTTGTTGGTTTTTGATAGTTTGTAAACTTAAGGTGGGAGGGTTACCACAGTAAAGGGTGCCGCGGTGGTAGCCAGTCTAAATATTTATTTTCTTCAGTTTTTTATTTCAACCATTTGTTTAGCATGTAATTTTGGCTACGACCTATGTGAGTCATTTTAAGACAACTGATATCTTAAATTCTATGTAATACAGCTAACTCTTTGCCGCTTTTTCTTTTTGAATTATACCTGATTTCTTCCCCCTTAAGTAAACACCGTGGTTGATGGAGATCTTGTGCCCTAAAAATAAATAACTGAAATGGACTGATGAATATTACAATAGATATTAAGGAGATAGAAGATGAGGTAAAAATGGCTTCAAAAAGTGTAGGCTGGCTGACTTGCAATAAATAAATAATAATAATATTTAGCACCGCGTCTTACTACCCGTTCGGGTTATACGCTTAAGTACTAATTACGCTAATTGATTGGGAATTGGGGAGGGTTGAATTTAGAGGAAGTGAACCCACATTTGCGTGGAGGGAGAGTGGAAAACCATTTAGGAAAAACCACCCTCAGTTCACCCGACCGAGATTCGAACCTCGATCTCGGTTGAGCTCAACACGACTGGCGCGTTAGCCAACTACGCCACTGAGGCGGGTCAATAAATAATTAAAATTGATAGCTTTGAAGGAAAATGAAATAAATCATCTCCAGTTTCCTACTTAATGTAATGCCATGTCTATAAAGCCATAGTGTAGCCAATAGTCTAAGATAGCGAGTTGTCTCGCCTAGAGTATTGTTATGAGCCAGGAATGAACCTGGACAGTTCCATGGATAATGTATGAGTAGTTCAGGATACAAATATCACCCTTTGGGACCCTTAACCTTTCTACGACCATCCTCACTTTAACCCTCAAATATAACCTGTTTCTTCATTGTAATGATTAACCTGATGGTGAAAATAAACCAACCATTTAAAACTCTAATCAGGCATATGCTACCTAGCCATGCTATTCCCGGCACATCTTGACAAATGCATTATTTCCTTCAAATACCTACATAATAGAAACATCATCATTCTAATTAGTTATTGGTGGATAACAATGTACCAAACCATTTATATTAGTGTAAGTATACCTGCACTCCACAAGGTATAGAGGACGGCACGAGTCGACGCACTTCGCCACAAACCAGAGACATGACTGCTGTAGTTTCAGGTCCCAGATGCTTGGCCTGAACGTACGGAACATCATTCATGTTCTCCATTAATACTCCGTCCTGAATATAAACAACACGTGTTTGGGTTTTATTGTTGAGTGTTGAGATCGGAAACTTGGTCCATGCTTATGTTTCTTTGCATTGCCTTCACTTTTTATTAAATAAAACCTTCTTAAAAATACTCTTTTTCCCTTTTTGTGTTAGCTATGCCTATTTTCTTATGGGAAAAAAGTAAAGGAAATAGGAACGAACCCCGTATGGATGTCTTTATATTATTCTTTCCTTTTATACCTCCTATCATCCTTTACCAATTTCCTTTCCATCCCTTTTGTGTTTTTCTGTTTCCTATTCTAAGAAGTTGCATTGTGTGTTTCACACTCCCTCCTGACCAAGTGAATGAAACCTGGTCCTTGGATTGAACAGTAATGATATATTTAATTCAAGAGTCAGCCATCACTTCTCTGGCCAGTGTCAGCAGTGTAAAGAGAGTTGATTGTAAAAAGTAAATGAAATTATGGTGGTGTATGCATGTATTAGCATGCATTAGGGTGGATGGAGCCTTGAGCGAATGGTTTGGCACTGAACAGGGAGTTCGACAAGGTTGTGTTATGTCCCCATGGTTGTTTAATGTTTTCATGGATAAGTGTATGAGGGATTCTTGTGAGGATGTGGTTGTTGTACAAATTAACAATGTGAGAGTGCTGTTATATGCAAATGACACCGTATTAATGGCTGAGAATGAAAGTGACTTGCATAATGCATTAAATATTTGAATATGCCGACGAGCAGAATGGATCTTCGTAAAAATTTCTCCAAAACTAAGGTGAAAGTTTTTGATAAGAATGGATCAGGAAATGATGTCAGCTTACTAAATGAAAAACTGTTAAAACAAGTGAAAGGTTTTATGTATCTGGGAAGAACGTTCCGTAAAAAAGGGAAGGATAGATGGTGAAATTGACAGACAGGTGAATACATCTCAGAGTAGTTGGATGTATGTGGACTATTGCAAAGTATGAAGAAGTATTGAAAGAATCAATGGTGGCAGTATATGAAAGTGTGTTTAATGCCAACATTGTTTTACAGATGTGAAGCGTGGGTTTGCCAGGAGAAACACAAGAGCAAAGTGAATGTGGTTGGAATGAGATATCTCAGAAATATATGTATAAAAACTCGTTTGGACAGTGTCAGTAATGAAAGGGTGCTGAAGGAGTGCGGATTAAAAGGAAATCCAATAGGTCAATGTGAAAGAAGTGTCTTACGTTGGTTTGAGCATGTTGAGAGAATGAGTGTGGACCAAGTTACGGAGCAAATATATAAAGGTAGAGTGTGTGGATCAAAAAGCAAAGGTAGGCCATGTAAGGCATGGCTAAGTGGGATAGACGAATATGTGAAAAAGAGACACATTAAGAGTTTTAAGAATAAAAGAGCATGCATAACTCAGTGTATGAACATAGCTGAAACGAAGGGAGTATGCAAGTATAGGGAAGTGTGGAGAAAGTTAGTGAGGATGGATTAAGTACAGTTGAATGTTGTTTGTTTTTTTAGCTATATGCACAGTTTCTTGCCTACCCCGTAAGAGAAAAGCATGATTAGGTATGTATGTATGTATGTATGTTGTTTCAAATATTATTAATTACACCTTGATGCATACATTTGTTTAAATTTATTTTCAACTTACAATGTTGCTGGTGACATATTTTTCAGCGTCTCTGCACGCATTTTCCAGTATTTTCTGGATTGACCCTTTATAAAAGGGTGTCCCTGTGAACAATGGTGGTTCTGTTTAGCAAGTTTAGTTTATAACAATGATAAGTTGGGCAAATTATAATGCTCATAACTTTTCACAAATAATAATAGAGATTTTAAAATTATTGATAGTGTATCATACCCTCATTTTTGGAAAAAGGGTTTATAACTATAAAAATCTTTCCGAACAAGACCGGTCTCTTGGTCTAGTGGTTAGCGTTCTTGGCTACTAATCTAGAGGTTCTGGGTGTAATTCCCAGCAATAGACCTATTATAGGTATTCTTCCCAAAAGGAAGATTGTTTCAATGGTCAACATGGTCTGGTTAATTAGGCTTAAGTTAGGTTTAAGACTTCTACTGGCATCACGTAATCACATTATCTTATCTGGGTAATATAACCGCACCTGCATGGTGTTTCAACCTCAGAAGTTGATCACATATCAGCCAACGCCAGTAGAATGCTAAAGATGGCAAACCAACAAACCTTGGCGACATTATAAATAAAATCCAACAGCATTATTTTCACAACTAACACACGTTGTGTTTTACAAGGCGTACTTTGTATCCATTGTCACATATGCAGCAGAAACATGTACATTGATTGTAAGAGAGACTAGGAAAGTGGAGGCCATGGGAATGAAGCTTGTGAGGATCATGTTAGCTGTCACGAGGAGAAACAAGCTTAGGAATTAAGTTATCCAGAAAAGAGTGGGGGTACAGGGAGTACATGGGATAGTAGAGGAAGCAAGACTGAGATGGTGTGGTCATGTAATGAGGATGGACAAAGAGAGGATGCCAAAGAAAATTCTGGAAATGAAGTAGGCCCTTATGAAAGTATGTAGGGAAAATGCCGCAAGGGAGGCCAAGAAAGAGATATGAGGAACAGATAACATAAAATGTGCAAGTGAGAGGTGAAGAATGGTGAAAAGTATAAAGGAAGATAGAGGAATTTTACTAAACTGCCGGCCACAAGCTGGAAACAGTTGATGATGATGATGATGGTGCTTAACATTACAATATTATGATTACTAGTTTCTTAGACCAGCTGACCAGTGAGCTAAATAAAATATCTACCTCTCATTTCACTGTGTTAGTTAACAATTACGGAAATCGACAGAGGCATCAAACCCGGGACCTTTGGCTTAGTGTGCCAATGCTCTACCACCTAGCTTTGCCTTAAACTAGAAGAATGACCCTGAGGAAGGAACAATTCCTGGAGATCTCAGCGGTAGGGCATTTGCTCAGTCAGCCAAAGGTAGTCTACTGGTTTCAATTCACATTTCCAGGTATCAGTTTTAAAATTTACCTCTTTTCCATGGCAATGTTCTCGAAAAACGATTAAAACTCTAAATAAATTTTTAATACCTTACCCATTTCAACTTAATTTAAACTTTAATTGATTGAGAAATTGTAGGTTAGGTATGTTAGCTGGGGTAAGTTTATCATTTATATCATACAAACGAATAAATTATAACTATAAAATACGTGTTTTTGTGACTTAATAGTTCTTAATTTCTCCAGGTTTTTCTAAAATATAATTTTATTGCCCTGTGTTTAACATTATTTTCGTTCAATACAATAAATTAGCAAATTTTAATATGGCATCTGTTTGTGTTTTTATGGTTAGTAATAAACTTTTTTTATTTTATTTCAATAAACCTTTTTTTCTAAAAATGAAGGGGAACTGTTCTAAGTCCAATAATATCGGAAGTACTCTATACCTGGAAGTGCTCCAAGATGTATCATCCCAATAACCTTGCATTTTCCATCGCCCCAAAGGATTTTGAATCTATTCATATTAAATAGCCTCTCTAAATAAAAATATGTAGAGATATAAACTAATATTTTCAACTATGACTTAACAGTTTACCTATTTCATTGTAGTATTTTTATAGTAGTATGGTAGGACAAAACGTTTAACTTAAGATAAATAATTTTATTTCTTTATTCAAATAAACTACCCACATTTTAATTTTGATAGTTTTTTACTGGAAAAGGAAACTATAAATAGTATAGATCAATTCTTTTACATGATCTAGTTTAGTTTACGCAGATTGATGGTATTAAAAATCGGGGAATTTTTTGATCGAGAGCCCTGCCAGTTTATATAAAAATTTATTGGTCTATCTATTTATTATTATAAAGCTAATAAAGGGTTAATTTGGGCTACTTTATAAATTCTTATTTTATAAAAAAATTTGATTTTTTTAAATTCAAGTTTCCTGGTGATTTGATTTAAACATGTTGAATTCATACGCAGTGCACCAACAGACTAAGAAATTTTTCTACGCTAATATTTTTAATTAATCATGTACCGTATGTAACAAAAATTTTATTTTTAATATTTTTATTTTTTACATTTAATCTTTTTTATAGTCATTCTAATTTTAATTTGTTTGTTCTTAAATCGCTATTTTCAAATGTAGTTAGGTATTTGTTGAAACAGTTTTATTGTTTTGTAACTAAGGTCACATTTAAAACACTACACCTTCCCAGAAAGTGTACCCAATTATTTTTTTATTATTGATTGATTCTTTATTTGGTTTATAAAAAGAGCCAAGTGGCATCTTAGTATTGGCGTGGATCGAAACCAATTAGTTTTAAACATTTAGGATAGTGTAAAAAAGTGTATAGAAATTTATTAGGTGTTCTCATCCGGTCATACAAAATAAATTAGAAGCAGGCTTTAACTACCTATCATTATGATATCAATAATATTTTATATTAAAAAAACATAAGTATGGCCCACATGTGTACATGTATGCAACACATCCTAATTTGGTAGACTGATAACAACAGCAAAAATAGTTCAAACCTACACAATCCACACAATTCAACACACAAAAAAAAAAACGCCCCGTGGCTCATACATTCAAAGTTTATTCCCCTGTGTAAGATTTAGTCTATATTATTTTCCAAAATATATTCCTTAACTTTTATTTTAAACCTATTTAAGTTTAAGTTTTTATCCTTAATATATTTTGGTATTTTATATAAATCATTTCCTTGATTATTAATATAATTTATATTACAAGTATATTTTAGTTCTTGTAAAAGTCTTACAACACATCTTATTTTGGACTATAATAAACTTGAACTTTCGAGAACACCGTTCTTAAGTATTCAATTCTTAAAGTGTTGGCCACATTGTCATGCACAGCAAATATGTTTGTGATTTGTTATATCCATACTCCATAGTCCATGACGGTCCATGATGCTTATTCAATGTTATAAGAAAGTGTGGAAAGTATTGTGTTATTAAATATTGAAATCACGTTGAAGATTTGGTAGATAATCTTCAATATAAGAGTATAAGTTATTTATGTTTGCTCGTACATTCGATTAGAATCTACTGATTTCTACGAAACCAACAAATTAATTGGTTTGGTGCTGCGCTGTATTTAGACAGCAGTCCTAATAATTTTTGAAATGCCTGTAAACGATCCTGAACAATTTGATGCAATGTTGCTGGCAATGGCCCAGCAGCATGAAGGAGGTGTTCAAGAACTGTTAGATACAATATTCAATTTTCTTGCACGTAAAACTGACTTTTATACAGGCGGTGGGGAAGGAGCGGCACAAAAGCTTGTCATGGCCAAGTTTCACAAGTATGAGGACCAAGCCCTCGACATTATAAACAAAAAGAAAGAAGAAAAAGAAGCCAGTGAGCGTAAGAAGAAAGAGAGAGCCCAGAAAAAGAAAGAAGAGGAGGAAAAAGCACAAGATGAAGCAACAATCACAGAATTAACAGATGAGGAAGCTCTGTCATTACAAAAAGAATTAGACGAGAAAAAGGTCGACCCGCCTAAAGAAGAAAAAAGTAACGGAGTGCCTGAACCTACTCCTGCCAAGGAGGAGAAAACTAATGCTGGATCGGATGAAGAAGAGGATCCTAAAGAAAAGGGAAAACTAAAACCAAATTCAGGAAACGGTTGCGACCTTCCCAACTATCGATGGACTCAAACACTCGAAGAGGTTGAGGTTCGAATCCCGATCAAAGTAAACTTCAATTTGAGGCCGAGGGACTTGGTCGTTGATATCCACAAACGTCACTTGAAGTGTGGACTAAAGGGTCACCCCCCATTGTGGATGGGGACCTTTGTAACGAAATCAAGCTGGAAGAAAGCACATGGGTGCTGGAAGACGGTAAAACAATTCTCATCAATTTGGAAAAGATAAACAAAATGGAATGGTGGAGCCGATTAGTTGTGACCGATCCTGAGATAAGCACTCGCAAGATCAATCCAGAGCCCTCAAAACTGTCTGATCTTGACGGAGAGACTCGAGGGCTTGTCGAGAAGATGATGTATGACCAGCGACAACGAGAACTGGGACTTCCTACGTCTGATGAGGAAAAGAAACAAGAAGTTATTAAAAAGTTCATGGAACAACATCCAGAAATGGATTTCTCAAAGTGCAAGTTTAATTAATTTTTGGGATTTCTTGAACAAACAATTGATGAAAATATATCTTTAACACTTAACATTCAAATCAAACTAGACATTAGCAGTTTGACATTTTTAAAATTTAAATTTTGTTACAGAACACTTGTGTATGTCCATTAATAATTAAATATATGTCGCAAAACAAATTTATAGGCTGCTGAACAACTTCAACGCATTCAAACTCTAATTTTGTAGGCCAATTTAACTATGCTTAGGCCTACTCTTTATTCACTTTAAAATAATGAACATGTTTATTCTGTTACAAAATGTAGTTTTTATAAATTACTAAATACCTACTTTACAGTCATATCATGTGATGCAACAAACTTTGTTAGGCTATCAAAAGTGTTACTGTTTTTTTAACTATGTAAAGGCATAAAACTACCAGTAAGTTAAGCTATTTTCAGATTAGATTCATTTTAAAATAGTGTTGTTTTTTTTAGAAATTAATAAATAAAATTGTTGCCACACTACCTGACTTTATTGGAAAATTGATCTGCTAATCAGTGCAGAAATTAAATTAATTGCTTTTGATATTTTTTTTGGACAGAAATAATTTTGTCAGATTCAATCAAGAATAGTGGGTTTAGGTTCAAATTTTTTTAAAAATAATGCAAAAAGGCCCTAAATGTGTTCTAAACTGGTAAACGCTTCTGAAATGTTAATGATCATTTAATAAAAATAATTCATTTTTAAAATTTCTTTCATTAGTAGAATTTGTAATTCGAAAAGCAATTTTTGTGGTGTTATTAACTAATTTATTATTTGTTTGCTAAACTACGGAACACAAAATTCTTGAATTTGGGCTAAGAAATAAGCTACGTAAGTTTACACTCAAGACAAAAATTTACTTTAAATCTATTAAAAAATATTTTCAAATAGCCTTTGTGTGAAAGCATGTATAATTGATTTTGGGAATAATTGTATTTTGTTCCAAATGGCTAAACATTAAATGAGGTCTAGTAAATCATCTGGAGCTAAATTTAAGTTAATGTATACCTATGTTTATAAAATTACAAAGGTTTGATTATTTTTTTTACTGTAAATATTGTAATCTGGGAATATGGAAACTTATTTTCTTAGTGCTGCAGTCCTAGGTACTTGCACATAATTTAGACTGCTGTACTGGGGTTCATCTCCCACCTTCTATGAATACAATACACTTTTAAATACCAAGTGTTTAATTATAGAGCCTAAGCTAAGTTTAACTAGATTGAAGTCCAGTTTATTTTTGTGTAGTTTCATTTCTCAAAAATACGCTGGAAAACACAATAAAGTATACACATATTTTTCTTCAGACTGTCTTGTTTACGTCAACATGACGAAGCTGGAAGCTGTTCGTGGTAGTGAAAGCTTGAAATCTGTGTGATATTAATGTGTTCCACTATATTTTCAACACCCAACTACTTTTGTTTTCTTACCATCGTGTATTACTACTTTTAAGATTTTATGAATATGTAGCTAATGTTCTAGGGGTGAAGAAAGTTGAATTTAAGGAAGTATACCCACATGTGCATGGAAGAAGATAGGTAAACCAGATAGATAAACCATTTAGGAAAACCACTTGATATACCATAGCATGATGTCGTAGACTATTCGACCAACAAACCTTGCTTCCATTTAATTCCCGAACATCTATGAAATTATGTATAACCTTTAAGAGCTATTTACTTACCTTCTGAAGTCAACAAGCCATGCATGCAACACTAAAAAAATTCTTTAATTCACCCAAGATCATTGTATTATTATCATCTTAACTTTAGTACCGGTACAGCACAAATAAAACACTTGTTTCTCACAGAAAACTGAAGAAAAATTCCAGACTTTCTTACTCTAGTAAAGATTCATTTTGTATGATTGAATTATTGGTTATACGTACATTACTTTGTGTGTGTGTATATATGCATGTATGAATGCTTGTTTTGAATAAATGTAATGCTTTGTAGCTATGTTGGATTAATATAACCCTGCAAAGGTTGAATGATTAACAGACCTTTGCAAACACATCTTAACACCAAAAACAAGTTCCATCAGAGGTCAATTCGAGTATGAACAATAAGGGTTATGAGTAAAGACTCCACTCTATAAAAAATTGAGCATGAACAAGGAGGGTTATAAGAGGTGGACTGAGTATGATCAAGGAGGGTTATAAGAGTTAAACTGAGTATGATCAAGGAGGGTTATAAGAGTTGGATTGAGGATGATCAAGGAGGGTTATAAGAGTTGAACTGAGGATGATCAAGGAGGGTTATAAGAGTTGGACTGAGGATGATCAAGGAGGGTTATAAGAGTTGAACTGAGTATGATCAAGGAGGGTTAAAAGAGTTGGACTGAGGATGAACAAGGAGGGTTATAAGAGTTGCTCTACTCTTCATAAAACACCGAGTATGAACAAGGAAGGTTATAAGAGTTGGACTCCATTCTCTATAAATGCTTAGTACGAGCAGATGAATCATCCTCAAATTATCGTCCACACTTGTATCATCCCACTACACTAAATTAGTTTCGTATTTATTCAACACGTCTAAAGAGAGAAACCATTAGCTCTGTTCCAGTCGACCTTAATGTGTGGTCTCAATGATAGTGTACCAGACTTGACATTCAACTTAGTCTTAGTGACTGCTTAGAGAATTATCATTTTTTTTGTTGGTATTACTCCCTCTAATTAATGTGAAGTTATGTACATCACAATTGCCTGTAATGGTAGTGAGATGTGTTTCATTGTGTTAAACAAAAATGATTAATTTAGGAAGAAATGTAAGTATTGTCTCAAAAGAGATTCAATGAACCCGGTGGGTATTTTAGAAGCTATGTTTACAGTGCCCCTGGCCTAACACAAGCATGATACATTTAACTGAGTCAGCAAGCGACTGTCGGTTGAGAAACCAAACGCAACCTCAACAGTAAGTTAAAAGTTTTTACTATTTTAATCATTTACATTTCATTACCCGCCTCGGTGGCGTAGTTGGCTAACGCGCCAGTCGTGTTGAGCCAGACCACCGAGGACGAGGAGATCGAGGTTCGAATCTCGGTCGGGTGAACTGAGGGTGGTTTTTCCTAAATGGTTTTCCAATCTCCCTCCACGCAAATGCGGGTTCAATTCCTCTAAATTCAACCTTCCCAATTCCTAATCCATTAGTGTAATTAGTACTTAAGCGTATAACCCGAACGGGTAATAAGAAATAAATAAATAAATAATAAAAATAAATACATTTCATTTGAATTTTACACCTTTCTACAATCATTAAAATCATTTTAAAAAGTAAATATGAAACTATAACCTTAACCAGCATTGCGACCCCACCAGAAACATTCCGCGACACCCGGCTTTGAAACCGCTGGTTCAAGTAGAGACTTACCAAAACCAACCAAAATTTCAAGTCTGTACTTTTACATTCCTGCAGGAGTAATTCTCTGTTCCATGTACCTACTCAAGAGTTTCAGTAATTAATATATAATAAGGAATTTTCAAAAAGAAAAACAAAACATTTTGTTTCAACCTTTTTATTTGAATTTTTTTTTCTTCAAAATATTCAATTTTTCATTGATTATTTTAATTGCAGTATTTCATAAAATGAAACAGTATAACATACTAAATTTATATTTAAAATGTTTTTCATTTTGTTTTAAATAGGCATCATCTGCTACAGATGGAATTTATTTTGACACATCGAGTATGAAGAAAGAAAATTGCGTACTGAAACATTAAATTTAGACAAAAAGAGAGGGTTTTAGACATCAACCATACAATATGTGTGGTCAATAAGCATACTAATTTACATTCTTACAACTATAATATAATAGTAATATAATTTACTTGATAACTGTATTTTATGTTTCAGTAAACAGCTTTCTCCATATCTTTTGCACAGTCCAGGTTTGAAGCCTGGACTAGGAGCTTCAGTTTCAATGTAAATAATGTTTTCAACATGCATAATATACACATACCAAACACTCGAGACTAATATTACTAAGTGCATACACTACAGATTATGTTGAGCATAGTATAGCTGCTATCAGTCCTTTATGCAAGTGTTCATTTAGCAAGATGACTTGTTCTTTCTTAATGATATTTACTAGATTGACTATTATTGATATTATTTCATGTGGACGGATTTGTACGTTCTTGGCCGCATTTTAGTGTAATATATTAAAATACTATATTGTATTCTTTCAAACAAATACAGAACCTGAAAACATGACTGCTGTCTTAAAACAATTTTATTGAGATAATTTTTAACTTAATATTTTGTTCCTCAAATCTATACAATTTAAGATTATTATGGTAATATAATTATTTCCAATTTGGTTACAAAATGATAAAATGCACCAACTTTTCTTTGCTCAACACAACTTGTAACAACTTTCAAGTGTTTAAAACAATGACCATATGCTGCACAATTAATATAAATTGCTACTATCATCCACACTATATTACACTGGAAATTCATCGCCATCTTTGAAAAGTAGCCCGTCCATTAATCATTTATTCCCAGATTACCTCAACAGTTGCACCTACATTCTTTGTACAGGTATTAAATTAAGGGTATTTGAACAACTCTTGAATATATGTGATCACAGGATTGCGTGCGAACTTTTCAAAGACTGGGCCAAGTTAGAACATATATTACATTTCCTTTCAACCTCTGTGGGTTGTATTGACATCACAGCAAACTAACATCAGCAAATATGTGCCTAGCCCTTTCTTAATACAGAAAATATATTCGTAAAGAAAAAAGAATGAGATAAATATTTTAAAAATATAATTATATTAATGTATTTTCTCACAGTATTATTTTTTATCTTTATCTAAATATGGAGAAAAAAGGTATAGGAAAGAGTGATAGTCATTAAAATATTACGGTAGAGTTTCTAATATTATATATTGCTGTTAAACTGGTGTTCTCTACTTAACCAAAAGGGAATATATTTTTTTTAAATAAATTTAATTTGTTTTAGAAATGTTACCGTGTACACTAATTGATAATCACAGCTGCATGATGCAATACAGCAAATAGTCTCTGGTTAGTTTTATCACTAATAGAGGTTTTTATTGGTGATTTAGGCAGTGAAAACAACACCATCACTTTATTGAACGTTAACTCTTTACAAATTCTTCAAGTAAAGTCTATAATGTTTCTTCTCGATTAAAGTTAAAACACTTAAAAACAAAATCCATATCATTTTTTTATACAATTCAAATATTTATCAAAGTGAGGTATTTCATTCCATCACTACTTTAGATAAACCTTTTGATATATTTTGTATTGCCACATTATAGATATTTTGTTGTATTTTATACATTGTCATCCAGCGAGAATATTTCAAACATCACTCTTAAGTGAGTAGCAATTTACTGTGTTGAAATATGGTAAGTGGCAAAATTTATTAAATCTTCTACATTTTATTTTTTAAATAGTTCATTAGAACTACTGTGCATCATATATATTACATGCTTAGTAAAACATATTAAAATGATATATTTGGTATTATCTTTTTTTTTATATAATTAATACATTTACTATAATCAGTGAGAAATGATACCTAACTTACAATATCGTTAATTTAAAAAAATATAGTTCTACTATCACATTTATAATTTATTGTTTAGTAAAAAAAAAATTACACAAGTGCATTATATTAAACCAATGTGCGAGTCACATAATATATAAAATAATTATAAATATACAACAATAGTGGTTTATTAAATATTTAAATAATTTATATTACATGGTGTTTTGTTATTTACAAAAAAACAATAAATTTAATGAGCAAAATATTATCCACACAAACATATTCAAACTCTTTCTTTTCAAAGTTAAACAAAATATTTACAGATTACCTTTTGAGCCTCCATAAATTGTCCAAGAGTGCAGACTCGATGAAAGGTTACATTCAATCATTAAAACATAAAACACATAATTTTATTAGTGAATATTGCACTTACAGTTATTATTGCAGGATACACAGTTGTATTATTATTAAGAAACCTGTACAAATTGTAAATTACTAACATTAATTATTATGACAATATAATAGCAAGGAATTAATTCATAACAAAGCAGCAAACTTTTTTTTTTTTCATTTTATAAAGTGAATTTAATTATTAGCACATAATGTTTCTTGTTTAGTTTTAAAACATATTATCAAGCAATTTTCCGATGTACTCAAATGAAGTAAGTTTATTTTGACTGCACCCTTGTGAAAACAATTGAAAGTATCTCGGTATTAATAGTTCCCTTATCTACCAGCATGTAGATAAAAAACTAGTCTTTGAAAAACAAAACAAAAATACTTGAAAAAAAAACTGGCCTTCATGAATGGATGTACTTATTAAACTACAGAACATGATTATAAAAACCTTACAAATTGGATCAAATGTACTTGGACTATGGTACGGGCATGTAATGAGGATGGAAAAAGAGAGGATGCCAAAGAAAAAGATGGGAGGAGCAGATAACAGAAAGTGTTCAAGTGAGAAGAGAAGAATGGAAGGAATTAAATGATGGAAGGATAGAGGAAGATGGAGGCATTTCACTAAACTGACCCGGCCACGGGCTGGAAACAATTGGTGATGATGTACTTGGAGTTCACCTCAAACACTTTATAATAGTGGTACTCCTGAAAATAGTTATGTTTCTTAATACAATTTGAAAGGTTGAACCATTTTAAACTAAACCCAATCGGTTGGGATAGGTCGAATTTCCTTTCTTAACCCTTTTGCTGCGTTAATCGGATATATCCGATCTCAGAATTATACCCATTGACTGCGGAAATCGACTTTACCCCACGACTTGTAAACTTTATCTACTCTTGCTGCAACAGCCGGAAATAGTCACAAGAGTGTTAGAACGCTGAATTTTTCATACTAGCATGCACGTGCGCCTCTGACATCTGGTTTTTAATTTCGAGAACTGCCAGTTCAGCTGCTAAATCATAACAGTAGTAACGCTTGTTTACTTCCGCATTTAATTACTTGTAGCACACGTGCAATATTTATGTGGTGGAAAACTTTGTTGAGGGATTAATGGATTGCTATTTTATTTTTGTTCTTGACTTATTTCTTATTTTGAAATCATGCCTAAGACAAATATATGATTTTATAGACTACACTACACTGAGAAAAGTACCAATGTAGCACAAAATTGTTCAAGTTGTGTTGATGTAACCTAATTTTCAAAAAATTTCTTTTTATTACATTTGGACCATATTAGGCCAATATTAGGGCTGTCAAATCCTTATTTAGCAATTAGTTTGACACTACTGTGGGATGAAAGTAAAATAAAGAATGGTTCTGATAGCAGAATAACGTTGCATTTGGGTAAAATGTGACATAAATAAAATGTGACATATACAATTTTATCAATATAAAAAATATATTATTATGCGATTTATAGACAGTGTGGTGCTAAATTTAATATTTAAAATGCATTACTAGTTGAAAATCACATTATTTAATCATAATCATGATCATCATGCAAATTTTCAGATTTCAAATTTTTGACCTATAATTTACATTTCTGAAGGTAAGAAGTAAAAATTAATTACGCAGCAAAAGGGTTAATATAATGAAATAAAAAATGAGTAAAAGACAAAGTATGAACTCTCAAATGAATATTTTAATTCAAAGGTGAATAAGTTGTCAAATGTCTGGCAGTTTAAAACATAATTTAGGGAAGTGTTTAAAGTGTATTTGACAATTGTTACTACTAAATATCAATGTATTTATAAGATGTCAATATTCAAAACACACATTTCTTTATTTTGACATTTTCCATCATTACAATGGAATAAATTAGCAAACTAAGAAATGATTTTTAAAAAGTCAACATTTTTAATGAGAACAAAACTATGCCTGGATATGAAGAGTGAAAAGCACTGAATTAACTTTAAATAAACATAAAAACATTCTCAGTATTAATATGAACGTGTTGCCGGCCCTGACTCTGGGAAAGAGGAGGAAACTCGACCTATTGTATATTCTGTGTTCATATTTCCCTCGAGTTCAACCTTTCTGAACAACATGTTCAAATTAAACAGTTTACATAGTTCCAGGAGTACAAATGTGAGAAATGATGGAACTCTTAAATTAAAAACAGGCTTGAGTAGTTAGTTTATGACACTCTTTATATGAGCATGGTTTAGTTTTAAATAAAAGAATAACTATTTGTCAGTGGGACACACCTTTGTTTTCTTCTTGATAACTTAAAAATATACTCTACAAACTTATATCAATGTATTTCCTTTAAAGGTAGAACTATGCAATCTGATCAATTTGGTTCTAACTCGAGCGAAAGTTATGCCGGATATGCCTCAGCATCTAATGGTGTCGACAGAAAGGTTCTTACTATAGTGTGTACATCCTGGTTGGCCTGAGATCACAGTGTCGCAGTTATTGAAGCTAGCACTTGCGGTTGTTGTTGGCCCCAGAGTGGTTTAACATGTGGTCAGAGCGACGTTTCAGTTTGTTCCTTGAGTTTATTTCACGAGCCTTGTTGGAACGGTCCAGATGGTTGCGTTTCAAGGACTGGCATGACCGACGTTGATAAATCTAAAAAATACACAAACAACACTTGATGATCTTCCTATCAGTTGTGTACATATTATATTAACAATTATTTGTGTTTATTGTGTTATTGGGACTGAACTTTCAAAAGTTATAATAACTACTAAATTTCACAGATGCAACGTTATCTAACATGAAACCCACTTCAGTGGCTCAATGGTATAAGGTATATTTCTCGCAACAAACTGGACTGGGGATGTTGGGGTTCAAATCCCGATCGGGTGTACTGAGGGTGGTTTTCCCTAAATGGTTTTTCTCCCGCCACACAAATAAGGGCACACTTCATCTTAATTCAACCTTTATCATAAGCAATAGCCCAAATGGGTGGTAGGACGGTGATAAAACCAACTAATATAGATAAACTAAAGCATTTGTTCATATAACGTGAAGCCGGGAATGATAAACAATTCAATATTGACATGGAGGGAGGGGTTTGGTGTGTGGCTAATGTTATAACCAATAATTATTTATAACTGAGAATTAGTTTTCTCATCTCAGAGCAAATTAAGCTTTGAAATTCGGCACAAAATGTAAGTAACTATCAACCAAACAAACAAAAACTATATTCCGTAATTGCTGTACTATCTGAACCAGGAATTAAACTGATAGTGTAAAAGTTAGCGGATTACCTTCTGCGCAGACCTAATCTGGATACACTGCCGCTCCTGCTGTTGGTGCAGCGAGTAGACAGCTTGTCTCCTCCCACTTGGGGCAGGGCCGGGCAGAGTCCTGCGGAGGGACCTCATCCTCCTCGAGTGGCGCGGCAGGAGACGAGGGTGCAGACTGGCTGCCTCGAGGGGGTACATACGTTACCGGTGACGACGAGTGCTGGTACACAGACATGCTGGGGTGCTCGATGAGCAGATTCTCAAAAGGCGAGGTCTCCATGTGCACAGGGCCCTCAGAGGTAAAGCAAGGGGGCGGGGTCACGAACCAGGACTCCTCCAGGGACAGACAAGGGAGCGAGACGCAGAGGAGGTCCTGGTAGCCAGCGAAGGGGCAGGTATCGCGCTTATCACCACCTCCAGGGAGCGGCAGTCCAGTCAGTCTCATCTTCTAGGTCGCTGTCGCACAAACTGCTGCTCCTAGAGTCTGCAGCAATTTACAAGGGTTACACTTGCGACAGCAAGAGTTGACTCGTCTCTCAGTAGATTTATTAACCAACTGTGTGGTTTCCTATTTTCTTTCCAGGCAATATTTCACTAGTCTCAACTTTATAGTTGTTGAGTAAAAAACCGCAAAAAACCACAATTTGGTGGTATTTCTGGTTTGAGCGGGTCATCCCTGATAATGAGCGGCGGAGTCCTGAGAATGTTCTGTGCACCTTTACCCTAATTTGTTAGTAATAATATAGTCTGTTTTTATAATAACTAAACATATTTACTGAGTGTTCTAACTAACTAATGCTCTGGCCTTAAGGAACTGGAAAGATCATGTCAGCCATTTAACCCTATTCTGACACACAAACCTTTTTCAAATATATTTTCACGTTATTAGTTAGTGATCTACAAAACAAAATTATAAATGTGAATGATTTGTTTTATTATTATTTGAGTGCTATAGTCTAAACAAGAAAATACATAATAATTAAGCTTTGTGTATTGTTTTATTATATTTTTATTTTGTTTTTAGCTCACACATTAAGTTACATCTCCACACCTTTTACAATATTACTAAGTACCTAATGTATAAAATAAAAGTAAACATATCTGCATGTAACTTCAGCAAAGTAAACATACTATCTTATTATTATTTTTGTCATAAACATTTCATATTGCTCAAAAACTGCCCCTTTGACCACTTTTTACAGAAACATAAAAACATCATTTAAATAACTTCTGAAGTTTTCCAATATTTTAAAAATAAATATGTGTAGGTCTCCCCCCTTCCTACTTTCCCATTACTGGACACTGATTCTCTCTGTCAAGTTACCTGTTGCCCTGTCAACCAACAGCCAATCATCGCCAGCCTCCACTGCTGTGAATCTGACACCCGTCGTCACTGTCCCTGCTACGTCACGGGATGGTTCTCCTCCACGAAGATAGTTGGCCAGACTGGTGAACATGTTGTCTAACCTGCAACAAGAGCACAATAGTCTAACTGGACTGAATGTCAACGTTTACCCCTAAGACTCCCTCCCTATATTTCAACATTCTGACTCTTGTACACTCTGTTATACCTGCAAGGTAACCAGTGGTGTAACTACAGGTGCAACAGGCACACGGCCAGGGACAGTAGCGTGACATTATTTAAAATACAAATTTATAGCGTTTTTTAAACTCAATTGTCTCAAATAAATTGGTGTTGTAAAAACTGTCTGTGACAAGTTCTGCTTTTTCTATGGCTCGTCCTTAGAATCAACGAGAGTTACCGATTTACAAAAATCGGCTTTACTTCTCGATATTAAGTATAGCAAATATTTAAATATGTACAAGCTCACTTATGAAATTCAAGGCTGTACAAAACATTAAAACTGCAACTCCCCTTGATATTTTAGAGGCTCTTCATGACTTTGGATTAATTGAGTCATGGGTGAGTATTAATGTCGTTCTGAGAATATTTCTCACTCTTACAGTTTTTACTGTTTTTGTGAGACAAGTTTTAGCAAGTTAAAACTAATTAATTAATACTTATTTAAGATCGAACATAGGACAAGAACGATTATCCAATCTTTCCATAGTTTCAATTGAATATGAAAATCATTAAAGATTTTAATTATGATGATGTAATAAATACACTGGTCAGTAACCACTTCATGTCGGAGGGTAGACCCAGTATTGAGATGTAAGTTGGAATAAAAAATAACATAGCAAAGAGAACCGCTTACAAATAGAAGGTCATATTCACTAACCAAACAAGATAAGTAGTTAAGCATTTTGGAGAAGATGATACAACTTCACAGATACCCAAAACAAATATAATAAAATAATTATTATATTATATATTAAGCTTAAAAAAAACAGACACACACATTGTGGAAGAACAATACAGCAGCACACCTTTCCAAAACAATTATCAATTATATATGTAAAACATATATGGTGGAGTTAAAAGTGGATAGATATAATGATCATAAGTAATCAAATCAATTAAAATCTTGATAAGTACATCCATAATGGAATATATTGTATAGCCCGGATGGGTGGTATGACTCAGGGAGGGGGAGAGTTAGTTTATTGTGATTTCTCCTGGTATACTTAGTATTAGTCACAATAAAGTAATCCCTCCCCCGTGTCTTACTACCCATTTGGGCTGCACACATTTAGCCACGCCAATGGGGTAGGTATGAAGAAGGTATAAATGAGAGGAAATGAATTCACATTTATGTGGAAAATGTGTGGGAAATAATTTAAGAGGGAAAAAAACCTTGGTACACCCGAGTGGGATTCAAACCCAGACTTTCTCGTCAGCGGAAAACCAGACTAATATTAGCTTGACGTTAAGTACGCACTGCTCACCGATATGGGTTGTCCATTATTTTATAGATTTGTAAGACATAATATCCTTATATAACTCCCTGTTTAGAAAGTGCACGTTATACCCCTTTAACAGTAGGATTACTGTCCGCAGGGGGTGGGGCGGGGGTTGGATGGTTTGTTTCAGTAGTTATTTTGTACTCCCTTTAGACAAATTGTGGCCCATTTTCTTGACATTCGAGTGTCGCCTGAGAGGTCAGCAATCCGCATAGCCAGGTCCAACTAAAATGGAAAACCACCTATCTATAAGGAGAGTGATAATACTCATTAATTCTCCCCCCCCTCCCACTCTTGTATGTCAAGGTCGAGGCTAATCTTCACACTTGTCTTGTGTGCGCAGGCGCGAGAGAGTGAGAGATAAACATCCGTGGATGTGCAGCAGCAACAACATCCAGCTCTCACTTTTCAAACAAAGACCAGCCTGAATTGGCAGCCCAAGGTCGACTGCCCACCAAAACTTTATTGTTAGACCGCATGGGAGGGGTGCGGGACTTTATTTTTATATCAAACTTTACTTTTTAAATTTATATTTTTGAATCCTACGAGCAGCTGCCAAAAGTTTTGTTTCTACAAAATATACTTGTGGAGTTCAGACATGATAGATGGTAGCTATGGCAGACTTGGAGCTTCCTCCTTTCTTTGGTCCATAATACACCCATCACGCTAAATGTGCGTTCACTAAGAGCATTTGAAACTAAGAATGATTACGCGAATGAAACAATATTGTTCAACTCGCTGCTACAATCCTTCACTACAAGTTGTTTAAAGAAAGCAACCCACTTCATAGCGGCCACTCGTCCAATGGCAGTGAGGGTACTCTGAACTCCCCTAAAGATACAGAGCTCACTACATTTTCTTGTGGTCAACTTCTAGGTGAAGGTTCCAGGAAGTTTCTCAAGATTATCCAATCCAATAGTATTCTTTAAAGACAAAACAGGCTCTCTTTTAAACTTGAGCCTTCAAAACCGTACCACTTATCCAAATACGAAAGACAACGTTCCAAAAAGGTTTTTGATATCTCTTGTGAAATCCGGGAGATACCGGTATCTAACTCCCAGATAGGGGGATTCCCGGGAGACGGGAGGGTAGTCATGATTCCGGCAGACTCCCACCCAATCCGGGAGGGTTGGAAAGTCTATTGTGAGCCAATGATAAATGCCGTAAGAGGTTAACTTTCGGTGAATTCAACCATTTTCTGGAACGATAATCCAACAACACAAAATAACTAAAAAAAACCCACGCACACGTTTCGGTGTGATTAGTTGGGGAGAGGCGGGTAATTGTTCGTTGTGCGCATGCGTAGCACAAAACTTAACGCAAGTGAGACGTAAATATCGCCCGGTCCGCGATTTCGCTTGCATAGCATAGCTTAGTACGGCACAGCATAGCGTGATGTGTGAACTGGTTCGTTTAAATACTTGGTAAGCGATTTATAAAGTTTAGCTTTTTTCTTTGATGGAGTCCAGGGTTGGAATCCCTACTATATCGAATTCAAGTTGTAGGGGAGGTTTTCTCGCGGGGTTATTGTTCACTCTTGTCGTCGTGGAGTCTCTTGTTAGGATTCGGCGTGATGGTTATAAGGGTCCGTTATTAATGTTATGTATATGTGAAGAACGTTAATTTACAGAAATTTGTTTTTATTAACTTAAAAGCAGTTGGTTCAGAATAACTATGTTGTACACACTAAGCGGCAGCTAGATGGCTCAACGCGTCGCGGACAGTTCCTACGGCAAGGTTGCGGACTGAATTTTCAAATCAGAGATTAGTTTATCGCGGACTGCTTCTCAGTAATAGGCTAAGGCCACACGAACGATTTTTTCCGCTGCGTTGAAGCCGTTTTTGTCGCGTGAAAAATGGAAACCAATGATGCCGGGATCACGATCAACTTAACGTAACAACTCCAGCCAAACATCTTCATTCTGGAGTATGATCTGTGATTTGTACTAGTTTTGCAGTGATGATCTGTGAATTTTTACAGTTTTCATCGATATAATAAATATCTATTACAAAACTTTTTTGATAAATTTAGCTTTCCTATTTTATTTTAATTATTTTGTTTCGATGTCTGATCACTAGAACTTACGCTAAAGAGTAAACATTAGTCATAATACCAACAAATGAATTACTAAATAGCCCTGTTGACGTCACTCCCATAATGATTGGCTGGCTAGATCACGTGATACCCTTCAAGTAACGTAAAGTAAAGTAAAAGACCTCCCAGGACATCTCTTACGTTAAGTTAACTGCATCGTGATCGCCTCCATTTAAACACACGTGGAGGTCCTTTACGTTAAGTTACGTTAAGTTAACTTTAAGTTAACGTTAAGTTGATCGTGATCTCGGCATTACAGTCCAGGGTGTCCAGCCAAACCATATTTTAAAATTCCCTGACTTTTCCAGGTTTTCCAGAACCAATTTACAACTTTTCCAGTCCCTATATTACACACACTATCTTATTAAGATCACAACTTGATGCAATAATATTTCTAAACACATCCACACTCTGAAATTGTGACACTCTATAAAGGGTTACAGCCTAAAGTGATGGGCTCTTGGGTAGAGCGATCTAAGTTAGAATTCAGTGAGATCATATTGATACATTAAAATATTGCTTTGCACAAATACAGTTTAAAAAATAAAGACCGGAAGTAGAAGGACGAAAAGATGGATGACACACAAAAATCCCATGTTGACGTTGAGAATTAAAATTTGTATGTTCAACTGTGTTAAAAGATATTGTTGTGTATTAAATCGTAGAAAAATGTAATGTTTAGTAGTGTAAATAAAATGTTAGTATTTTTTTTAGTGATTATGTGAAAATTCCAGAAATTTAATTAAATTCCCTGACTTTTCCATGACTTTTCCCTGACCAAGCAAATTCCCTGACTTTTCCCTGTTTTCCAGGTTTTCCAGGTCGCTGGACACCCTGCAGTCCAAACCCTATTTCCAGGACAAACTAGATCGGACTTGGCCAAATTGATAAATCCTGCCGCTTGTAGGATAAACCAATAGAGCCTGACGTTTTTAGGCAGTAATAGTTTTCATTCTTCTTAACCCATACAATGAATTAACCTTTTTCATCATTCACAGTTTGCGCACAAATGTTGTCAGCTAACCTAAACTAACCCTGGTTTGGCCTAATAAAATTGTAAGCTATACTTATTTATCCTATGAGCTAGGCCAAAATTTCAGGATTAACGAATTTAGACTAGGCTAAACTAGTACATCCTGAGTCTCTTAGGATGTATCAATTCAGCCTAGTCCGATCGAGTTTGTACTGGAATCGGGTTTGGACGGTAATGTGTGTGTGTGTGTGTGTGTGCATGTATATATATATATATATATATATATATATATATATATATATATATATATATATATATAGAGAGAGAGAGAGAGAGAATGTGCTCGAAGCTATTTTGTTTCACAAGTATTTGCAATAGGTGTGGGGGGGGGGGGGGGAGGGGCGAATGTGAACAAAAGAGCTTGGTTGTCAACAACTAAAAAAATAAATAAATGATTACCCAAGTGTGTGAAAAGATTTCCTAACTCATGTGGATACATTTATGTTCGGAAACTATTAATATGATATATGTATATTAAGGGTGTGAATTTATGATTGGAGTTATTATTAAATTAAAACCTATTTCATTACAAGCGTGCTTGTCATCAGGAAGAAGTGGAGTCCTCGTTGCAGAAATGGAGGCGAGGGTACGACTTGGGCTTCTTAGTAAATGAAATGACCAACTAACATTGTGGCCTCACTGTGATCTAGTTTTATTACTCGCAACAGACTAGAGATGGTCAAGGTTCGAATCTCGGTCACATGTATTGGGAGTGGCTTACACATGTGATTTAATGTGGGTGCATTTCTTCTAGATCCCCCTCCCATACTCTACCAATTATATTGAGTCGTGAATAGTATGCTCTAGTATTAAACGAACTGATCTGGTTTACCCTGACAAGAAACACACCTTGCCTTGATCCACCATGGTTCAGTTTATAAGATAAAGCGAGCACACCTTGCCTTGATCCATTATGGTTCAGTTTATGCGTTTGTTTCTCTTTCACAGGTGACCTGGTGGTCTAGGGGTAAGGTGTCAGACTTCTGTGCTGAGGGTCCGGGGTTCAATCCTCAGTCCCGGCACAGATTTATCTGATTGCCAAACCCTTCCTTCACCTCTAATAAGACTTGTATTAATAACAACTTGTGAATGTGAGGAATGCCAGGCCTCTACCGTGGTTCGGATTCCACGTTAAACTGTAGGTCCTCCATTTCATCTCAGAATCACCCTACCATTACACATTAGCGTAAGTGCGTATAACCCGAACGGGTAGTAAGACGCGATGATAATAATAATAATAATAATAATGTTTCTCTTTCTCTCTCTGTCTCCCTCTCTCAGCTGTCCTAGTCACGAGTGTACACTAAACAGAGAGGTTCTATGAATACTCTCTTACATCTGAATGTTAATTTTAACCTGCTAAAATCTTCCAATTGAATGGTTGCCGGACTGGTTGTGTAATCGCGAGTTGGCGTGAGCTGTGAGGAGGGGGATGGTTTGCGAGCCAGGGACTTTACTTGCGTGCTTCGATCAAGATTAACACAGGTCGTGGAGGGGAGAGGGTATAGTATAGCGTGTACAAGCTAGGATGGCAGTCACAGGTCGTGGAGGGGAGAGGGTATAGTATAGCGTGTACAAGCTAGGATGGCAGTCACAGGTCGTGGAGGGGAGAGGGTATAGTTTAGCGTGTACAAGCTAGGATGGCAGTCACAGGTCGTGGAGGGGAGAGGGTATAGTTTAGCGTGTACAAGCTAGGATGGCAGTCACAGGTCGTGGAGGGGAGAGTGTATAGTATAGCGTGTACAAGCTAAGATGGCAGTCACGCGTCGTGGAGGTGACAGTGTTTATAGTAGGCTATAGAACGTGCAAGCTAAGATGGCACATGAAGACTACAAATAACCGTTTTTACAGGTTACTAAGGCCTCTACGTCATATTAAAAACAATCGATCCATACTTTAAGCCACCAACACAAGCACTAGGAAATTTAATAACCGTGACAGTCCCGGTTGGGTGTAAAAGGTGCTGGCTTTACTACACACTAATGTGAGTGCATTTAATCTAAGTTACCAACTCTTTAATAAAGATGTCGTTAAACGTACACACAATCCAATATATTAGTGCCTCGCTACTGGTCACACAGGGATTCTACCCGCAGTGTCTTGCGGGCAGTCCGCAACAGGAGATGGTAAGGATTAGGGTTTTAACATTACGTCTCTTTCGAAGTAATTTAAAGTTATACAAAACTAAATTGTGTTTGTAGCTGCTAAGAGTCCATTATCTGCTATCCTTGGCATTGAAGAAAACAAACTACAAACTTACATTATGAAAAAGAGCTGGGATTATCCTTGTGTTGACAGGTACAACGTCGCGGATCACTGCTGGCAGACATTTTTATATGGATGGATAAATAGTTTGTGGTAACTGTGCAGTGTTGTGTAGCGGTCTCTTGCTATTATTGATTAGGTGTGTTGATGTAGCGGTCTCTTGCTATGGTTGACTACGTGTGGTGATGTAGCGGTCTCTTGCTATGGTTGACTAGGTGTGGTGATGTAGCAGTCTTCTTGCTATGGTTGACTAGGTGTGTTGATGTAGCGGTCTCTTGCTATGGTTGACTAGGTGTGTTGATGTAGCGGTCTTTTGCTATGGTTGACTACGTGTGTTAATGTAGCAGTCTTCTAGCTATTGTTGACTACGTGTGTTGATGTAGCGGTCTCTTGCTATTGTTGACTACCTGTGTTGATGTAGCAGTCTTCTAGCTATTGTTGACTACGTGTGTTAATGTAGCAGTCTTCTAGCTATTGTTGACTACGTGTGTTGATGCCGCAGCAAGGTCGACGCACAATGTCAGGGCCAAGAGTCCAGTGCCAGTGGCGACTCTAGGAGCCCTTTTATGCAGGCGTTTTGTGCCGCGCGACACACGGCGGCAAAAGCCGTCGCGTTTTCTAAGTCACTGGAAACAAATGAGTCCTTTTATGCTCTGCCGTCCGAAAAACTTGCCGTCGCGTTTTGTAAAACATGCCGTCGTGTCTTACAAAACGCCAGCGGCAAAAGCCGCCCGAAATAGTCTAAGTACATGGCGCCTTATGGCTCCATTTATGCGAACGCGCCGCTTTTCTGCCGCCCGCTGTCTAGACATCAGAGCTGCCAACCCCTGGCTAGTAAATAATATCTGTCCGATTGCCTGGAGGTTTACAAATGGGATTATTTTGTCATTTGACTAATTGCTATTTTTATCATTTTTATTAAAAAAATAATAATTTGTATACTGAACGTTTTAAAGATGAAATCAAGAAAAATAAAGTAATTTGAAATTAACCATCGGAAAAGTACAACACCAGAAATATAAAGAAAAGTCACTGGATAGAAAGAAGTGTGTTATGAGTTTTTCCATTCAAAAATAGTTTAAAAAAAAATTGTTTCTGTCATCTTTTAATTTTTTTAGAGGTTACGAAATGCCTCATCTTCAAATCTTGCAAAGTTGATGGGATGAACATCCAATTTTCTTTCCCTTTTTTCAATGTAAGGTGACAATACGCCAAATAGATGACGCGCGGATACATCTTACATTCCTCAACACAAAGGCAATGGCAGCACTGAGACGATTTATCCTCCCCCACTACTATTTTTATCGACGGGCGGCAAATGCCGCGTGCATAAAATGAACCTACAAAACGCGACGGCTTTTGCCGTCCTGTGTCGCGCGGCACAAAACGCCTGCATAAAAGCAGCCAACCTGATTGTTTTTGTGGAGCAAGTTGACGCATTCAGGGAGGAAACGGCGTGTTACACGGACTATTTTTGCAGTGTTTATGGAACATTTCTTCTGACCTAAAAAAATCAAATATTGTTCCAGTAGATAAGTTTAGTTTAATTTTCTACATACGGTAATTTTAATGTTAGTTGAATATCTGTCACGAGCTTGGTGGGTCATTTTAACAGGACTTTTTAAACGAAGAGAAAAAGTTTTGGTCAAATTACGCAGCATATCCTATCCCTGTCAGTCGGCATTAGACGGGTCTTTAAGGGCTGTATATATTGTCAAGGCTCGGTTAGCCAATCCCCATTCGACTTGAATATCTTGTTATGTTATATACCGGGAGATTGAATGACCCCCAAGACGGCTTTAACTACTCGTATTTCTGGTGTTTGAGCCCTGCCGATGTCACAAGTAATTTACACGAAATGATTCTGTATTAGTTTCGAGCACCGGCCAATGAACGCCTTCAAAACAAGGATGCAATGTTTATATAACCTAGGGGAACAGGGTGAGGACTGTGTGTAACCTAGAGAAACAGGATCAGAACTGTGTGTAACCTAGAGAAACAGGATCAGAACTGTGTGTAACCTAGAGAAACAGGATCAGAACTGTGTGTAACCTAGAGAAACAGGATCAGAACTGTGTGTAACCTAGAGAAACAGGATGAGAACTGTGTGTAACCTAGAGAAACAGGATCAGAACTGTGTGTAACCTAGAGAAACAGGATCAGAACTGTGTGTAACCTAGAGAAACAGGATCAGAACTGTGTGTAACCTAGAGAAACAGGATCAGAACTGTGTGTAAC
Organism: Timema podura; assembly: GCA_033556935.1. Classification (NCBI taxonomy): domain Eukaryota; kingdom Metazoa; phylum Arthropoda; class Insecta; order Phasmatodea; family Timematidae; genus Timema; species Timema podura. The sequence continues at coordinate 50,561,392 of JAVRXN010000005.1, forward strand.
CTAGAGAAACAGGATGAGGACTGTGTGTAGCCTAGGGAAACAGGATAAGGACTCTGTGTAACCTAGATAAACAGGATGAGAACTGTGTGTAACCTAGAGAAACAGGATGAGAACTGTGTGTAACCTAGAGAAACAGGATGAGAACTGTATATAACCTAGAGAAACAGGATGAGAACTGTGTGTAACCTAGAGAAACAGGATCAGAACTGTGTGTAACCTAGAGAAACAGGATCAGAACTGTGTGTAACCTAGAGAAACAGGATGAGAACTGTGTGTAACCTAGAGAAACAGGATCAGAACTGTGTGTAACCTAGAGAAACAGGATCAGAACTGTGTGTAACCTAGAGAAACAGGATCAGAACTGTGTGTAACCTAGAGAAACAGGATCAGAACTGTGTGTAACCTAGAGAAACAGGATGAGAACTGTGTGTAACCTAGAGAAACAGGATGAGAACTGTGTGTAACCTAGAGAAACAGGATCAGAACTGTGTGTAACCTAGAGAAACAGGATGAGAACTGTGTGTAACCTAGAGAAACAGGATCAGAACTGTGTGTAACCTAGAGAAACAGGATCAGAACTGTGTGTAACCTAGAGAAACAGGATCAGAACTGTGTGTAACCTAGAGAAACAGGATGAGAACTGTATGTAGCCTAGGGAAACAGGATGAGAACTGTATATAACCTAGAGAAACAGGATGAGTACTGTATATAACCTAGAGAAACAGGATGAGAACTGTATATAACCTAGAGAAACAGGATGAGAACTGTATGTAGCCTAGGGAAAGAGGATGACGTTGAGAACAGCTTCACTTAGAGGAATGGGAATATTTAGAGAGCGGAAGGGTACTTGGCGTCCCAATAGGTATTAATATAATACGACCTCTTATCCCTTCTTCCTCCGAGTCCAACTCCAGAACACTATCCGTGGGACCACTTCCACCGGTATATTGAATATTGGCTACCTCAAGAAGTAGACAGTTCCACTCTCAACTAGAGATGTGCAGTTCCACTCTCAACCTATCCGACACGCAGCGAATCCCGGCAACAGCCAGGTAGCTCTGCACAGTGTTGGTATGACGTCACAGCTATTTATAACTTCCTGCCTGGCAGATTTACCGCGAGATTCTACTTCACTTTTACGATATGGGGTAGAGACTTACATTTTACTAGCGACATTACTTTATAAATCGTTAAGCCTGCCTGAATCAGAGAACCGAGGGAGAGAAAATAAATAGAGAAACCTGGCAGAGTTCTTGAAAATGGGAGAACAAGAAGCTGTCACGGTGACTATTAGTAGAACAAGTAGCTGTCACGGTGACTATTAGTAGAACAAGTAGCTGTCACGGTGACTATTAGTAGAACAAGTAGCTGTCATGGTGACTATTAGTAGAACAAGTAGCTGTCACGGTGACTATTAGTAGAACAAGTAGCTGTCACGGTGACTATTCGTAGAACAAGTAGCTGTCATGGTGACTATTAGTAGAACAAGTAGCTGTCACGGTGACTATTCGTAGAACAAGTAGATGTCACGGTGACTATTAGTTGAACAAGTAGCAGTCACGGTGACTATTAGTAGAAAAGTAGCCGTCATGGTGACTATTAGTAGAACAAGTAGCCGTCATGATGACTATTAGTAGAACAAGTAGCCGTCATGGTGACTATTAGTAGAACAAGTAGCCGTCATGGTGACTATTATTAGAACAAGTGGCTGTCATGTTATCATAAGCACAAAAGAAACGTTTTGTCTTAGATTAACAGACTGAACAAGGATTTCCCGACTTTCAAACTAAAGTAAAACCATGATATCTCTGTTTCGAAAACAGTTTTTGATGGAATTTTTTTTTTAATTTAATCTATATAGCTCCCTATTTATTAAAATAAGATACACTTGTGTATTCCAAAACTAAATATTAAACTTTCTTTATTTTATTTTTTAATTGAGATAATATTATTTTTTATTTTTTTTTTATTTATTAAGCACCGCGTCTTACTACCCGTTCGGGTTATACGCTTAAGTACTAATTACACTAATGGATTAGGAATTGGGAAGGTTGAATTTAGAGGAAGTGAACCCGCATTTGCGTGGAGGGGGAGTGGAAAACCAATTTGGAAAAACCACCCCCAGTTCACCCGACCGAGATTCGAACCTCGATCTCCCCGTCCTCGAAGGTCTGGCTCAACACGACTTGCGCGTTAGCCAACTACGCCACCGAGGCGGGTGATAATATTATTAAACGTGCACTTTTTGAGCCGGTTTATTATATCAGCAATATGGATGTGAAAAAAGTATCGACACTTTACTACTATTGATAGTTTCCTTTCAATACTAGTATTTTTTTTAACTTTATACTATTTTTCCAATACTTTTACTGATATTAGTACTCACACTACGGTATCGAAAGAAACAATTTTTTTGTCATCCTCACTCATAGGGTGGATTGTGGAGGAAGAACAAATGACACTATTTCTCAATCCCCCGACTCATTGTCTGCAACTCTAGCATTCAATCTCCTTTAGCTCATCATAATTAATAGCTATTCTTTCATCTTTATTTATCAGTGCAACCTGGCCGGGCGCCAGAGCGAGTGGCGACCAGTCTACTATCCCTTTATCAATGAGCACTATCATCACAAACTATAGACAAAAGAAGCTTTTGTAGAGATCAATGAACTCAAGAGTGCCCCAACCAAGCAAACGAAGCAGAAACGTTTGTGTGCTTTGTTTAAGCAGATGAAGCAGGGCATAGCGTCCATTCTTCTGTTGTGTGTCAGGTGACCTGGTGGTCCAGGGGTAAGGTGTCAGACTTCTGTGCTGAGAGTCCGGGGTTCAATCCTCGGTCCCGGCACAGATTTATCTGATTGCCAAACCCTTCCTTCACCTCTGACAAGACGTGAATTAATCACAACTTGTGAATGTGTGGAATGACAGGCCTACCACCGTGGTTCGGATTCCACGTTAAACTGTAGTGCCTTCATCTCATGCACATTAGCGTAAGTGCGTATAACCCGAACGGGTAGTAAGACGCGGTGCTAATAATAATAATGTTGTTTGTCAATAGTTAATGTATTTTTAAAATGGCACCTCCCAGAAGTGAATTATTGAAGTTTTTTTTAATAAGTTGGATAGCGAAAAAGTATATTTCAAAATTTATTTTAAAATATTAAAAGCCATTATAATTTTAGGTGTTTAGATAAATATGAAAATACATTATGACAAAAGTTTAAATTATTATTATTATTATTATTATTATTATTACTAGATAAAAAAAATACAATCCAGATTAAAATTTCTTTACCGATACTTACTACTATCGATACTTTTATTTCGATACTAGTACGGTATCGATATTTTTCTTTCGATACTTTTAATGAGTACAGTATCGATACTTTTCTTTCGATACCACATTCCTAATCAGTACCAGACATACAAACCAATCTAGAATAAACTCAACACCCTGCCCCCAACCGTTAGTTCGGAAGATGAAATCCCAATTTACCAGAGATAATTTTTTTCGGTTATGTTGGGAATCGAACCCCTGGATCCTTTAGTTCAATGAACCGACTGGTGTCGGACCTAGTGCATTGTTGAAAGACAAAAATCAAGAGAAGTGCCTTCATATCAGCCAAGCCCCGCTAATAGCCGTCTTATCAGCCAAGCACCGCTAAGTACCGGCTTATCAACCAAACCACTTTAAGTACCGGAAATACCTAATCTGGGCGAGGAAACCGTTCGATATATCGAACGAGGTTCGAAGACAGGTAACGCCACGACTCTTTGTCGTGTTTCCCCCAAAGTTCTAAGACCAGTTTCTCAACACATTGCAGCGAGGTCAGGCGAAATTGCCGGGAAGCTAGAAGAATAAGGTAAGTACATTCTGCTACAAGCTAGAGAATAAATTAAAATTAAAAAAATAACTTATTTACCGAACCCGTGTCTTTGGTCACATGATCAGGACCATATTATACCTACCTAACACATCAACACTTCGCACTGAAAACTCCAGGAAATGTGTAACAGGACGAGTTATACAAACAATTATTTCAGGAACACATTGGAATAGAATTAGGGCCTGCTAGACATATAATCTGCCTTCTTCACTTATTGTTATTTGTAAGTTTAACACTAAAACTGCCAAAGGTTCATTCATTATTGTTGGTTCATGTGGTTTAGCTATAGATGGGCCGAGTCCATCATTTTACAAATCCAGAATCTTGGAAATTATGTGAAACAAACAAGTTAACTTTAAAACACTCAACAGAAAATACCATTCAGTGGAGTGGTAAATAGGATTCTAGGGTCTGTTTTATAAGTGTGTACGATAATTAGGTTGTACTAAGCCATCTATTGTAGTAAATAAGCTCTTAAACAAATTCAAACATGACATTTGGAAGAAAATAAGAGTAGGCTATATATTTTCCTCAATATCAAATATCCACGAGGATTCGAGATATTGAGGATTTTAGGATTTCCAATCCTAATTTTAATCAAGGTTTTAAACGTTAGATGTTAATCTAAGGGTGGGAATAAGTAAATAACAAAGATAAATCAACACGTGGAAAGAAAAACTCCAATGCACCCAGCCTAGAATCGAACCTCAGCATCGAGGAGATGAAGCTTCATCTTGGTCAATCAGTATCACTGGGCATTGAGACAACACTTTGAACATTCCCTACCTCTGTAAGTATAGTCAACATCTCGTCCACTTCCTACCCCTGTAAGTATAGACAACACCTCGTCCACTTCCTACCCCTGTAAGTATAGACAACATCTCGTACACTTCCTACCCCTGCAAGTATAGACAACATCTCGTCCACTTCCTAACCCTGTAAGTATATACAACACCTCGTACACTTCCTACCCCTGCAAGTATATACAACACCTCGTACACTTCCTACCCCTGCAAGTATAGTCAACACCTCGTCCACTTCCTACCCCTGCAAGTATAGACAACATCTCGTCCACTTCCTAACCCTGTAAGTATATACAACACCTCGTACACTTCCTACCCCTGCAAGTATATACAACACCTCGTCCACTTCCTACCCCTGCAAGTATAGACAACATCTCGTCCACTTCCTAACCCTGTAAGTATAGACAACACCTCGTACACTTCCTACCCCTGTAAGTATAGACAACACCTCGTCCACTTCCTACCCCTGTAAGTATATACAACACCTCGTACACTTCCTACCCCTGCAAGTATAGTCAACATCTCGTCCACTTCCTACCCCTGTAAGTATAGACAACACCTCGTCCACTTCCTACCCCTGTAAGTATAGACAACACCTCGTCCACTTCCTACCCCTGCAAGTATAGTCAACATCTCGTCCACTTCCTACCCCTGTAAGTATAGACAACACCTCGTCCACTTCCTACCCCTGTAAGTATAGACAACACCTCGTCCACTTCCTACCCCTGCAAGTATAGTCAACACCTCGTCCACTTCCTACCCCTGTAAGTATAGACAACACCTCGTCCACTTCCTACCCCTGCAAGTATAGACAACATCTCTTACACTTCCTACCCCTGTAAGTATATACAACACCTCGTACACTTCCTACCCCTGCAAGTATAGACAACATCTCGTCCACTTCCTACCCCTGTAAGTATAGACAACACCTCGTCCACTTCCTACCCCTGTAAGTATAGACAACACCTCGTCCACTTCCTACCCCTGTAAGTATATACAACACCTCGTCCACTTCCTACCCCTGCAAGTATATACAACACCTCGTACACTTCCTACCCCTGCAAGTATAGTCAACACCTCGTCCACTTCCTACCCCTGCAAGTATAGTCAACATCTCGTCCACTTCCTACCCCTGCAAGTATAGACAACACCTCGTACACTTCCTACCCCTGCAAGTATAGTCAACACCTCGTCCACTTCCTACCCCTGCAAGTATAGTCAACACCTCATACACTGCCTACCCCTGCAAGTATATACAACACCTCGTCCACTTCCTACCCCTGTAAGTATAGTCAACATCTCGTCCACTGCCTACCCCTGCAAGTATAGACAACACCTCATACACTTCCTACCCCTGTAAGTATATACAACACCTCGTCCACTTCCTACCCCTGCAAGTATAGACAACACCTCGTACACTTCCTACCCCTGTAAGTATATACAACACCTCGTACACTTCCTACCCCTGCAAGTATAGACAACATCTCGTCCACTTCCTACCCCTGTAAGTATAGACAACACCTCGTCCACTTCCTACCCCTGTAAGTATAGACAACACCTCGTCCACTTCCTACCCCTGTAAGTATATACAACACCTCGTCCACTTCCTACCCCTGTAAGTATATACAACACCTCGTCCACTTCCTACCCCTGTAAGTATATACAACACCTCGTCCACTTCCTACCCCTGCAAGTATAGACAACACCTCGTACACTTCCTACCCTGCAAGTATAGACAACACCTCGTACACTTCCTACCCCTGCAAGTATAGACAACACCTCGTACACTTCCTACCCCTGCAAGTATAGTCAACACCTCGTACACTTCCTACCCCTGCAAGTATAGTCAACACCTCATACACTGCCTACCCCTGTAAGTATATACAACACCTCGTACACTTCCTACCCCTGCAAGTATAGTCAACACCTCGTCCACTTCCTACCCCTTCAAGTATAGTCAACACCTCATACACTGCCTACGCCTGCAAGTATATACAACACCTCGTCCACTTCCTACCCCTGCAAGTATAGACAACACCTCATACACTTCCTACCCCTGCAAGTATAGACAACACCTCGTCCACTTCCTACCCCTGTAAGTATAGACAACACCTCGTCCACTTCCTACCCCTGCAAGTACAGACAACACCTCGTACACTTCCTACCCCTGCAAATATAGACAACACCTCGTACACTTCCTACCCCTGTAAGTATAGACAACACCTCGTACACTTCCTACCCCTGTAAATATAGACAACACCTCGTCCACTTCCTACCCCTGCAAGTACAGACAACACCTCGTACACTTCCTACCCCTGCAAATATAGACAACACCTCGTACACTTCCTACCCCTGCAAGTATAGACAACACCTCGTACACTTCCTACCCCTGCACTTATACACCAACACCTAATACGTTTCCTACCCCTGGAATACAAACAACACTTTGTGTATGAGTCTTAACACATTTGTTGCCAAGATGTTAAAGCTGTGTCAGAACTGGGAAGCAGCTTTAACAAAGCAAATATCGGTTTGCTGTAAATTTGATATTTCTACTATAAGGCCTATTAGTAGTTTATGTGTTATATTATCCATCAAAAGTGACAGCTCCAGATCACATGATTAATGAAAGCAGTCTAGTTACTTTTGAGATAAGGCCCGTCTTGTGAAAATTGACTCAACTTTCAACTTCTGACAATAATGACACAGAAACTGGTACAAAATATTTGTTTCGTGCTCACTACTCTCGTTACTAGGTTTGTGTGGTAAGCTATTTCACTCTCTACGTATTCAAACTGCAGTACAATAGAATGATGTCACTAGTAGGACTCCCTGGCCGTGTCGGTTTGTGCGTAGTAAAGCCAGTGTCAGCAGACAACTGCGTGCTACACAGCTGTGGCTCAGCTGGGAGGGACTGGCCTTGATATCAAGGGAACACTGGTTCAATACTAACCACAACACACCTACATTCCAATTTTCATTGTTGCGGTCAACATTCATAACATTTGACTGTGTTATTATTTTATATGTATTGATATTTATCAAAGGGTCTACTGTAGATTACATGACTTGACGTACTAACACGTGAAAGTAGATCTATCTGTCATATATGGACTGTAGCCAGTAATTTAAAGTACAGAATAAATGTAAAATAATTCAAACTTGAAGTGAACTAAACACGAGATAATAACTTCGAGCCCAACATACAACATAACATGCCGTGTACATCACGGTAATAATTATAACTAAATGCCACGTTCAACAAAGTTGGTTTTTTCCTTTGTGATCCAACATTATTGTATATATAATTTCACAAGTTATATAAATACATGGCCCCATGCAGGTATAAATGGCAACATTACAAAATAGAAATGTCGAAATTAAACAAAGTATACAAAATATACATAAAAAGTTATTCAATCATTTTATGAAAGTAAACTTGTAAATGATTACAATATAAACTTAATCGATTGTGCCAACAAGTTATTTCAAACTTTTCCATTGTCTAACAAGAAATAACAAAGAAAATAAAGGTTAGAAAATGTACTTTAATCTTAGTTAATTTTAACTATTTTTTTTTGTTAAACAATTGAAGTCCAACCAAACTAGTAATAATACTAATAATCATGATTTTTTCGGATATTGGTTAGGTTTGGACTTGAAACCCAACAATGAACAAATAAAATTCCAAAAGTGTTTTCCACTCCCCCCACGCAAATGCGGGTATAATTCCTCTAAATATATATTTCCTAATCCCTAAATCTATTAGCGTAATTAGTACATAAGCGTACAGCCCGAACGAGTAGTATGACGAGTTGCTAAAAAAATCTAAAATTGTTTTTATTTAACTGTGACCAGTGGAATCAATTTAAAATTCCCTCACTAAACGCAATAAAAACCGACACACATTTAAATGAAAGCAACCACAAAAGTTTACTTTCGATCGATATTCTAATCTTAAGTAAACAAACAACCAAAGATAAATAAATGCCACGCAGTCTAGTAATGAAATAATACACTTTTTTGATGTTATCAGCCTAAAGTAAATAACTCGACAAATAGTAATGATAGGATTGCTTTGGAGGGGCCAATATTAGATAAACCTAATAAACAAGTTGACTGTCCTCTATATCCCTTCCCCCACCATCAGCACCAGAAAACATCTGATATTTACAAGCAAGCAAGCTAGAGCTAACGATCGATTCTGTTATTCAGCCTTCCCTTACGTAACAAACAATCTCACAAAAGAAAGTCACATTTCTTGGAAATTAATGCATTAGCACAAACCTGTCATGGTCAAAACCAAATGTTCAAAGTAACAAACTGAAAATATTGGATTGGTGATAATTTGGTCTAGACAGGTTTTTAAATTCCTTTGTTGTTACACACATACAATAAATACATGTTTGAATAATGAACAAAGAGATAAGATAATTCCGCACATATCAGCAGCATAACATTAGCTTATACTATATAGAACATTTAAACAACAATTTATAAACTTTGTTCCCCCTCTAAACAAAGAAGTTGAATTGTTGCAGAACTCGCCTGTTTATTCCGGTGACAGCTAGTCTGAGAGCGATCAGCTGTCGTTGCGCGGCCTAGCTGTCTACTGACAGTTGGAGCTTGGGCTTGCCTGGCGAGCGACACAGCTGATGCAGCGGCAGACACAGAACTAGAGGGGGTAGAGAGGGAATGGAGGGGAGGTAGACCATGGAAAAAGTACTTGCATCTTGTTTCATAACGGGCTATCTAAAAAAAGAGTCTATCTAGAAGGGAGTTTAGATGATTTTCGTGTAGTTTGGGAGACAATAGTTTTACAGTTCACCTGACAATGTGAACAAAATGCTAGATGTAACGTCAAAGTAATTTGCATCAGCAGCAGCTAAGTATTTTCGTTGTAACTGCATTAATTATATGGCATGGATTTGCTCGTTTGAAAATCGTAGGACGTTTTTTCCTAGATACGTGCCTTCTTAGGAGAATGAGGAGTGTTCATGCTGGAGTACTTACTGTTGAAAGTTCTCCGGTATATTATTAATTCACATGTAGTATTTTAGATTAGTAAATCCCAGGAGAAAGGAATGTATTGATAAATACTTGTTTATTGTATCGAAGAGTAAACATATCTGGTCTATAGCAAATGCGACGTTGTGACATCACAAACAACCTCCAAACGCTGCTATTGTTACGCAATATTGTGAGAAGAAAACTGGAATCGCTTTAATGTAACTCATTTGATATATTTCTGACGTTACCGTCCTTGGGAGGAATTAAACTGAAAAGTAAACGTGCGATATATCGAGTTACAGGGTTTCTCTACCACATCGGCCGGTCGTGGAACTCCTCAATCGTCAAGTGAACATGATATTCCTCTCACCGTTCCTCCATGACTCTGCCTGCCCTGTAAAGAAAGCAGCTGCCAGCCTGGCATCGTGCCAACTTTTTTCCCCCCCCCTTTGTTTTATAAACTTATCGATGATAGCATTATTATCAACACAGACTTGCCCTGGTGTGTTATCAGCAGACGCAAATGTGTCCCGGTGTTGGGTGAACGCTCGCTGCGCCAAAGCTTTCGACCTCGAACTGCGACTCAGATGAAGTCACAATACTTCCGTGTTTTGTTTTCTTTATCAAGTTCAAGTTCGTCATTTCTCAAGTTTTAACGCCAAAGTTCTTTGTTATAACTTTTAAATATTTTCTAGGAGCTGCGAGTCTTTTGTTAAGGGGATGGATCACCATGAGAGATGAGCGCGGCTGGTTTCTAAGACGATTTCTCTGTACACGATTACTAAGAAAACTATTATACATATTTTAATCAGATTTTTACTACTGTAAAAATCAATTCATTTACATGGTTTATAGTTTATTCCTATCTACCCAGCCAATTCAAATTTAAGTTTAAAAAAATAATTTAAAGATCACTGCATGAAACAAACTGGGCTTGTCATTGAAATGTGGGAAGACTTAGGATAAAACGGTTTTCATTGTATTACAATAAACACATTTCTCTATCATTTAGTATAATTTAACGCCAGTTAAAAGTTAAATATTTGTAAGCAGCTTTGTTTAAATAATTTTTGCATGATCGTATTTTCTTGGTTTAGTGTTGTTTTAAAAAAAATCTACAGACAAAGTATAAACCGAGTAAATATGATTGAGAATAATTATCATTTCATTTTTCAGCATACATATTGTTCTAAACTAAAATAAAGTGGTACAGTTTTATTTTGATTCAAAAAAGTGTTGTGGTGCAGTAGCCTGTGACCTAGCGGTGTAAGGTTGAACAAAATGAACCTCTCGAGAAAACTCATGGCAGTGATGCCAAGCGTTGCACGGTGACGAGCAGATGTTCTCAGGAAAAATATCAACTCGACTGCGTTCATTTATTAAATCAGTTGTGTGAATACCACGTGTTTTGCAATGGAAGCCGTTTCTGTAAAAAGAGATCGATGAAAATAAAATAAAAAACTACTTTATCTCTTAACCAGACGAAAGCAAAATAAATGTTTTACTCTTGTGAATTGGATAAAAAAAAGTATCATGAATTTATTATCATTTCTGCTTGAAAAATACAATTTTAATACTGTAGTTTAAAATTCATCCATTAATTTCAAATCATGTGTGTAGAATACCTAATTAATATAATTACAGGACCCGCTTCGGTGACCTCATGATTTAAGGCACTACTCTTGCAAAAAACTGGACTGCCGAGGACGGGGATTGGTGTTCGATCCCAGTTTGGTGCTATGAGGTTATTATTCCTAAAATGTTTTCCACTTACCCTCCACGCAAATGTGAGTGTAAGTCATCTAAAAGCAACCTTACTCTTCTCTGACACATTAGCTTAATTAGTACATCGGCGTAAAACCCACACTGGCTCGGTTCACTTTGGTGTACCAATCAAACACTTTGGCCCTACCTTTGGTAATCTGATCTGAAAACAGAGTCAATAATTTGGTATTGATAATACGGGGCTAACTAAATCATTTTGGACTATTGGTAATTTGAACAAGAAATACACTTGTCACAACAGATAAATGTCTTGAAACTATTTTGCTATTGGGACTATTGAACATGCCTTGACCACCACTCTTTTAAAATTAATAACATTAACACAGATCCATATTTAATTTTGACAATTATTATTTTACAAAATAGTTTCATCACAAATATAATTTTTACTTTCTCGCACCCCTCGCGTGCCATAGTCAAAAATTTTGAAATAACGTAAGCTTTAGAGAGGAAGGGAAGGGGGGAACACAAATACTAAGAGGAGGATGTTACTCAACACATATAAGAGTGTGCAGTGTAAAGATTATTTTCATGTCTTTTTTTTTTTTTGTTCTTGTGATATTAGAAATGCTTCACTTCTTAATATTCTTCGATGTTATCCGTAAATTTACAATAATAAAGTAGGGTAGATAATAAATACGGTAATTAAGAGAAAGTGTTCCCACATTTGCGTGGAGGAAATGAGCAATCACGAGGAAAAACACCTCAATTCACGTGGTAGGGAGATTTGACCAAAAATTGTAGCACAGGTCCCTAATAAAATTAAAATTAAAAACGTAATATTAAGTGTGTACATTGCAGAAGTTTTGATGAAAGACTTTGAATGTATAAAGTTGTAGAATGGATGTATCATTATATACTGTGTGTAGCAAAAATTATAAAATAGCTAGTGATGTGTATATATATTATGAACGTCCCTGACACAAAAGTGATTGATAAGGGAGAAATAGATTATAAAATGATCATGCTTCAATGTAAAACTTGTGTTTAAGCCTATCAAATTTGGTCAAAATCGATAAATAGATATTTTCTATACAATTGGGTGAAAAACCTTTTCTTGCAGTATATTTCTTTATGTTTATTGTAATTTCAAATACTTATTTTTAGAGTTAGTGTTTATAATTTTTGAAGTAGAGGCAATAAGTGTAATATTTATTCTATAAAAAATATACATTTTTAAAAATAAAATATTTCTTTTTGCAGAAAATTGTTCTATATGCTATCTTCAAATTTGAATATATATATAATATTTATTTATTTAATTATATTATATTATATTTTTATTTATATTATAATATAATATTATATTATATTTTGATTTACATTATATTATATATAAATATATATGTACAGACCGAACGGGTAGTAAGACGCGACGATATAAATAAATAATAGTAGCGTGTTTGGAACCGTTTTAAAAAAACACCCTCAGTATACACTACTGGGATGTGAACCCCAAAATATTTTCTTTCAGTTCCTGAAGTAAATGGTCAGATTAATTTTTTTTTTCAAATAAACAGAGAATTTGTGAATAGATTTTGTTTTTCAAAAATTGCTTTAGTGGTTTTAGGGATCAGGAAGGTTATATTCATAGAAAGTGTACCCGCATTTACGTGGAGGGAGCGTGGAATACCAGTTTGGAGAAACTAACTTTAGTACACCCGACCGAGATTAGAACCTTGATCTCCCCATCATTGGCAGTCTAGTCTACTGCAAGATTAGCGCGTTAGACCATGAGGCCACCATGTTAAAATATGTATAAACGTATAATGCTATATTTGACTATCGAATATAATTAATAAAAAATAGGTTAATAGAGTTTGAAATTCTTGATAGTTACAAGTTCATTGGTGTAACTATAGGGTGGTGGCAAAATTCCACAGGGCTACGCCCAAAATAGGGCCCACCACGCAGGTCCACCCACCCAAAATTAATTTGATAATAGATGAAAGCGTTGTATTTCACGCCTATCATTGTTTCATAAAGATCTCACTAATCAATCAAAAATTACTCAATAGTCATTTTATTGCGCATAATTTATGCTGTACAAAAATGTATGTACATATTTTTCTGTAAAATCAATAGAAACAGCTGTCAGGTCATTTTCAAAACTTTACTAAAAATTATTTAAGAAGCACATGGATCAATAAAGGCTAAAGGGATTAGCTATGTTGTCTGTTGAGCTACTACCCGTAGCTTGTCCTTGGAGGAAAGTGTAGACAATTTCACAGAGACCTATGTTTGTTTAGCCTCTATAGGTGTTAATATTGATGATTGACTATTGATTTGTTTATAATATTTATTAATATTGTTTTATTCAATTCAGATTAAGTTTTTTACATTATATTGAAATTTTTTAGCAACAATTTTATCAAATATTATGGCTGTATGGTAATGCACTTAGAGTGGTTTTTCCTCAATGGGTTTACACTCTTATCTTTCCACGCAAATGTGGGTACACTTCCTCTAAATTTAACCTACCTACTCTATATTAATATGTATTATAAAATAATTCCAATAATAAATGTCTAAATATTTTTTTATAATCTACAATTATTCATAAGATTTGGGGACGGTAGTGTATTTTTTCCTTGTGGGCACCCACCGTGGGTCCATCACTGCATAGTTATGTCTTTATACATGTTACAAGCTTATGTAGGTCAAGCTAGTTTTACAATAGGAGATTTTAGTGCATCTTTAAGTTTATATTAAAATAATATTAATTATTTGTATCTGGGTGATGTAATATAAGAAACCCCTCATAACTTGGGTTATGTCAGATGCTGAGGAAATGATCTACATTCTACGATGTGTCTGTCGATAGTTGTATATCCAATGTTACTCATTGAGGGTGGACTGGTAAGGGGGGAGGTTTGATAGGGCGGGGTATTACCACCAATGTCTTCTCCACCCTTCCCCCCATCAAAATGTGTCTTCCTCCAGTTTGTTTGGTTCCCTCTGATATACTCTAGTTTGAAGATGAAAGATGGTTTACATCAAATTTCAAATAGGTTCTATAACAATCTATTATTATTTTTAAATGCTTAAGGGCCACCCCTAATAGCTTTTAGTGGCATTCCATTTTCAAACATTTCCCATTGGCTTGGAGTCATTCCCCTAAAAACTCCTCAAAAATATATATTTTTTCATTGCGACTTACTTCCAGTTTGAGTTATACACATGCATGAACTAGGAACGAGGAAGGTAACATTTTAGATTTAATGTACCCACATTTGCGTAGAGTGAGAGTGGGGAACCATTTTAGGTAAAATGCCCTTATTGCACACAACTGGGATTTGAATTTCAATCTCCCCACCACCAGCAATCCAGTCCAATAGTGTGTGCCACCCACCGTGTTCAACTGACATGCTGAAGACGGGGAGATCACGGTTCAATTCCGGTTGAGTGCACTTAGGTGGATTTTCCTAAAGAGTTTTCTGCTCTCACTCCACGAAAATATGGATGCATCTCCTCTTAATTTAACCTTCCTGATGCCTAACACATTAGAGTAATTAATACATAAGTGTACAGCCCGAACGGGTAGTAAGACGCGGTGATATAAATAAATAATAGTAGCGTGTTTGAAATCGTTTTAAAAAACACCCTCAATATACACTACTGGGATGTGAACCCCAATCTCGTCACCAGCAAACCAGTCAAATACGAGAAAGTCAAATGAAAAATGTTTTCTTCCTCAAGGTAAGAAATATTAAGAAAACCATACTAATGATTATATTAGTTCAAGCTAAAAATAAAGCAGCAGATTTCTGCATAGTGTGGTCTTTGATAAAAGCCGCACTCTTGCCTGCCTTTCCCTTCCAAGAAACTTGACCCATGTAAACAACAGATTAGCTCGCTCCCCCTTCACTCTTTTAGACCAATCTTGCCAAATATGACAACACCGTAACTCTAGTTCGGTGTCGGCTAGACAGTCCAAATAGTTCAATATATGGACGTTTCTTAGGAGTTGCGCTGATAGCGCTTCTCAAATTTTACAAGGTAGTCCTTCCACTTAAACCTTATAAGTTGTGACAATATTATTATTATTATTATTATATAAATTTTTGAAAAAATTTCACTGACGTTAATGAAACCAAATTACGTTCTGAGCATAGTGTGTATATAATTTGACATAGGCCTGCAATGAAATGAACTGCCCGAAGTGTTTGTTATATACCACCATTTTATTGATTTAATAATAGGACGAACACCCGCCTCGGTGGCGAAGTTGGCTAACGCGCTTGTTTCGTGTAGAGCCAGTCTGCCGAGGACGGGGAGGTCGAGGTTCGAATATCGGTCGGGTGAACTGGGGGTGGTTTTTCCTAAAAGGTTTACCACTCTCCCTCTACGCAAATGCGGGTTCACCTCCTTTAAATTCAACTTTCCCAATTCCTAATCAATTAGCGTAATTAGTACTTAAGCGTATAACCCGAACGGGTAGTAAGACGCGGTGCAAAAAAAAAAATTAAAAAAAATAACAGGACGAACCAATAGAAGATATCTGCTCGACCAGACCACGGGATCGACCATCCTGTGTACCCACAGGGAACCCCCACACTTGAGTATTCAGCCTGAGAACAAAGCTAGGGAGCCTCAAATCTTACTACCCGTCTAGAATATCAGCAACAGGTCCAAGAGGAGAGTGGAGGAAGTGTATGCGCAATTGCGTGAGAGTAGAAGAGGGCAACCATTCACGAAGAGTAAAAAAAACACCCCAATAAACCTAATTAGCATTTGAACCCCGACCTGTCACAAGAAAACCAGACTAAATAAGACTGTCGCCTTTAACTACGTGCCCGTCGGTGGTATGAGGGCGAGGTGTGGGATTTTAAAATGAGTTGTGTATATATTATCTTATATCTTATTTTATATATATTATTATATTATATAAGTTTACCGATTATACCTCATATATATATATATTTCCCGGAATTAGATGTGATGGGTTAGTTTTTAAAAAGTAGGTCATCATACCCTCTCTTCTAAACAACTCCCCAGTCATGTACGTACGTAAGGGATGTCAAGATTCCAGACCCTCTCTTCTAAACAACTCCCCAGTCATGTACGTAAGGGATGTCAAGATTCCAGACCCTCTCTTCTAAACAACTCCCCAGTCATGTACGTACGTAAGGGATGTCAAGATTCTAGACCCTCTCTTCTAAACAACTCCCCAGTCATGTACATAAGGGATGTCAAGATTCCAGACCCTCTCTTCTAAACAACTCCCCAGTCATGTACGTAAGGGATGTCAAGATTCCAGACCCTCTCTTCTAAACAACTCCCTAGTCATGTACGTACGTAAGGGATGTCAAGATTCTAGACCCTCTCTTCTAAACAACTCCCCAGTCATGTACGTAAGGGATGTCAAGATTCTAGACCCTCTCTTCTAAACAACTCCCCAGTCATGTACGTACGTAAGGGATGTCAAGATTCTAGACCCTCTCTTCTAAACAACTCCCCAGTCATGTACGTACGTAAAGGATGTCAAGATTCCAGACCCTCTCTTCTAAACAACTCCCCAGTCATGTACGTACGTAAGGGATGTCAAGATTCCAGACCCTCTCTTCTAAACAACTCCCCAGTCATGTACGTAAGGGATGTCAAGATTCCAGACCTTCTCTTCTAAACAACTCCCCAGTCATGTACGTACGTAAGGGATGTCAAGATTCTAGACCCTCTCTTCTAAACAACTCCCCAGTCACGTACGTAAGGGATGTCAAGATTCCAGACCCTCTCTTCTAAACAACTCCCCAGTCATGTACGTACGTAAGGGATGTCAAGATTCTAGACCCTCTCTTCTAAACAACTCCCCAGTCATGTACGTACGTAAGGGATGTCAAGATTCCAGACCCTCTCTTCTAAACAACTCCCCAGTCATGTACGTACGTAAGGGATGTCAAGATTCCAGACCCTCTCTTCTAAACAACTCCCCAGTCATGTACGTACGTAAGGGATGTCAAGATTCCAGACCCTCTCTTCTAAACAACTCCCCAGTCATGTACGTAAGGGATGTCAAGATTCCAGAGCCTCTCTTCTAAACAACTCTCCAGTCATGTACGTACGTAAGGGATGTCAAGATTCTAGACCCTCTCTTCTAAACAACTCCCCAGTCATGTACGTACGTAAGGGATGTCAAGATTCCAGACCCTCTCTTCTAAACAACTCCCCAGTCATGTACGTACGTAAGGGATGTCAAGATTCTAGACCCTCTCTTCTAAACAACTCCCCAGTCATGTACGTAAGGGATGTAAAGATTCCAGACCCTCTCTTCTAAACAACTCCCCAGTCATGTACGTACGTAAGGGATGTCAAGATTCTAGACCCTCTCTTCTAAACAACTCCCCAGTCATGTACGTAAGGGATGTAAAGATTCCAGACCTTCTCTTCTAAACAACTCCCCAGTCATGTACGTACGTAAGGGATGTCAAGATTCTAGACCCTCTCTTCTAAACAACTCCCCAGTCACGTACGTAAGGGATGTCAAGATTCCAGACCCTCTCTTCTAAACAACTCCCCAGTCATGTACGTACGTAAGGGATGTCAAGATTCCAGACCTTCTCTTCTAAACAACTCCCCAGTCATGTACGTACGTAAGGGATGTCAAGATTCCAGACCCTCTCTTCTAAAAAACTCCCCAGTCATGTACGTACGTAAGGGATGTCAAGATTCCAGACCCTCTCTTCTAAACAACTCCCCAGTCATGTACGTACGTAAGGGATGTCAAGATTCCAGACCCTCTCTTCTAAACAACTCCCCAGTCATGTACGTACGTAAGGGATGTCAAGATTCCAGACCCTCTCTTCTAAAAACTCCCCAGTCATTTACGTAAGGGATGTCAAGATTCCAGACCCTCTCTTCTAAACAACTCTCCAGTCATGTACGTACGTAAGGGATGTCAAGATTCTAGACCCTCTCTTCTAAACAACTCCCCAGTCATGTACGTACGTAAGGGATGTCAAGATTCCAGACCCTCTCTTCTAAACAACTCCCCAGTCATGTACGTACGTAAGGGATGTCAAGATTCTAGACCCTCTCTTCTAAACAACTCCCCAGTCATGTACGTAAGGGATGTCAAGATTCCAGACCCTCTCTTCTAAACAACTCCCCAGTCATGTACGTACGTAAGGGATGTCAAGATTCTAGACCCTCTCTTCTAAACAACTCCCCAGTCATGTACGTACGTAAGGGATGTCAATATTCTAGACCCTCTCTTCTAAACAACTCCCCAGTCATGTACGTAAGGGATGTCAAGATTCCAGACCCTCTCTTCTAAACAACTCCCCAGTCATGTACGTAAGGGATGTCAAGATTCCAGACCCTCTCCGTAAGGGATGTCAAGATTCCAGACCTCTCTCTAAACAACTCCCCAGTATGTACGAGTAAGGGATGTCAAGATTCCAGACCTTCTTTAAACAACTCCCCAGTCATGTAGTATGAGGGATTAGATTCTAACCTCTCCACAACATCGTCTGTACGTAAGGATGTCAAATTCAGACCCTCTCTTCTAAACAACTCCCATCATGTACGTAAGGATGTCAAGATTCCAGACCTCTCTTCTAAACAACTCCCAGTCATGTACGTAAGGGATGTCAAGATTCCAGACCCTCTCTTCTAACAACTCCCAGTCATGTACGTAAAGGATGTCAGATTCCAGACCCTCTTTCTAAACAACTCCCAGTCATGTACGTAAGATGTCAAGATTCAGACCCTCTTTCTAAACAACTCCCAGTCATGTACGTAAAGGATGTCAAGATTCCAGACCTCTCTTCTAAACAACTCCCAGTCATGTACGTAGTAAGGGATGTCAAGATTCCAGACCCTCTCTTCTAAACAACTCCCCAGTCATGTACGTAAAGGATGTCAAGATTCCAGACCTTCTCTTCTAAACAACTCCAGTCATGTACGTAAGGGATGTCAAGATTCCAGACCTTCTCTTCTAAACAACTCCCAGTCATTACGTACGTAAGGGATGTCAAGATTCCAGACCTCTCTTCTAAAAACTCCCAGTCATGTACGTACTAAGGGATGTCAAGATTCTAGACCTCTCTTCTAAACAACTCCCAGTCATGTACGTAAGGATGTCAAGATTCCAGACCCTCTCTTCTAAACAACTCCCAGTCAGTACGTAGTAAGGATGTCAAGATTCTAGACCCTCTCTTCTAAACAACTCCCCAGTCATGTATGTAAGGGATGTCAAGATTCAGACCTCTCTTCTAAACAACTCCCAGTCATGTACGTAAGGATGTCAAGATTCAGACCTCTCTTCTAAACAACTCCAGTCATGTAGTAAAGATGTCAAGATTCAGACCTCTCTTCTAACATCCCCAGTCATGTACGTATAAGGATTCAGATTCAGACTCTCTTCAAACAACTCCCAGTCATGTACGTAAGGATGTCAAGATTCCAGACCTCTCTTCTAAACAACTCCCAGTCAGTACGTAAAGGATGTCAAGATTCAGACCTCTCTTCTAACAACTCCCCAGTCATGTACGTAAGGATGTCAGATTCCAGACCTCTCTTCTAAACAACTCCCCAGTCATGTACGTAAGGATGTCAAGATTCCAGACCCCTCTTCTAAACAACTCCCAGTCATGTACGTACGTAAGGGATGTCAAGATTCTAGACCCTCTTCTAAAAACTCCCAGTCATGTACGTTAGGATGTAAGATTCCAGACCTCTCTTCTAAACAACTCCCCAGTCATGTTAGTAAGGATGTCAAGTTCCAGACCTTCTTCTAAACAACTCCCATCATGTACGTAAGATGTCAGATTCCAACTCTTTCTAAACAACTCCCCAGTCATGTACGTAAGGATGTCAGATTCGACCCTCTCTTCTAAACAACTCCAGTCTGTACGTAAAGGATGTCAAGATTCAGACCTCTCTTCTAAACAACCCCATCTGTACGTAAAGGATGTCAAATTCAGACCTTTCTAAACAACTCCCCAGTCATGTACGTAAAGGATGTCAAGATTCCAACCCTCTCTTCTAAACAACTCCAGTCTGTACGTAAGGATGTCAAGATTCAGACCTCCTTTAACAACTCCAGTCATGTACGTAAAGATGTAAGATTCCAACCTCTCTCTAACAATCCCCAGCTGTAGTAAAGATGTCAAGATTCAGACCTCTCTTCTAACAACTCCCAGTCATTACGTAGGATGTCAAGATTCCAGACTTCTCTAAACAATCCCATCATGTAGTAAGGGATGTCAAGATTCAGACCCTCCTTCTAAACAACTCCAGTCATGTACGTAGGATGTCAAGATTCCAGACCTCTCTTTAAACAACTCCAGTCATGTACGTAAGGATGTCAAGATTCAGACCTTCTTCTAAACAACTCCCATCATGTACGTAAAGGATGTCAAGATTCCAGACCTCTCTTCTAAACAACTCCCATCATGTACGTAAAGGATGTCAAGATTCGACCTTCTTCAAACACTCCCAGTCATTGTCGTAAGGGATGTCAGATTCCAGACTCTCTTCTAAACAACTCCCAGTCTGTACGTAAGGATGTCAATTCAGACCCTCTTTCTAAACAACTCCATCATGTACGTAAAGGATGTCAAGATTCCGACCTCTCTTCTAACAACTCCCCGTCAGTACGTAAGGATGTCAAATTCAGACCCTCTTCTAACAACTCCACATGACGACGTAAGGGATGTCAAGATCCAGACCCTCTCTCAAACAATCCCAGTCATGTACGTAAAGGATGTCAAGTTCCGACCCTCTCTTCTAACAACTCTCCAGTCATGTACGTAAAGGATGTCAAGATTCCAGACCCTCTCTTTAACACTCCAGTCTGTACGTAAGGATGTCAAGATTCCAGACCCTCTTCTAAACAACTCCAGTCATGTACGTATGTAAGGGATGTCAAGATTCCAGACCCTCTCTTCTAAACAACTCCCCAGTCATGTACGTAAAGGATGTCAAGATTCCAGACCCTCTCTTCTAAACAACTCCCCAGTCATGTACGTAAGGATGTCAAGATTCCAGACCTTCTCTTCTAAACAACTCCCCAGTCATGTACGTACGTAAGGGATGTCAAGATTCCAGACCCTTCTCTTCTAAACAACTTCCCAGTCATGTACGTAAGGGATGTCAAGATTCCAGACCTTCTCTTCTAAACAACTCCCAGTCATCTACGTACGTAAGGATGTCAAGATTCCAGACCCTCTCTTCTAAACAACTCCCCAGTCATGTACTACGTAAGGGATGTCAAGATTCTAGACCCTCTCTTCTAAACAACTCCCCAGTCATGTACGTAAGGGATGTCAAGATTCCAGACCCTCTCTTCTAAACAACTCCCCAGTCATGTACGTAAAGGATGTCAAGATTCTAACCCTCTCTTCTAAACAACTCCTCAGTCATGTAGTAAAGGATGTCAAGATTCAGACCCTCTCTTCTAAACAACTCCCCAGTCATGTACGTAAAGGATGTCAGATTCAGACCCTCTCTTCTAAACAACTCCCCAGTCATGTACGTAAAGGATGTCAAGATTCCAGACCCTCTCTTCTAAACAACTCCCCAGTCATGTACGTACGTAAGGGATGTCAAGATTCCAGACCCTCTCTTCTAAACAACTCCCAGTCATGTACGTAAGGGATGTCAAGATTCCAGACCCTCTCTTCTAAACAACTCCCCAGTCACGTACGTACGTAAGGGATGTCAAGATTCCAGACCCTCTCTACTAAACAACTCCCCAGTCATGTACGTACGTAAGGGATGTCAAGATTCTAGACCTTCTTTCTAAACAACTCCCCAGTCATGTACGTAAGGGATGTTAAGATTCCAGACCCTCTCTTCTAAACAACTCTCCAGTCATGTACGTACGTAAGGGATGTCAAGATTCTAGACCCTCTCTTCTAAACAACTCCCCAGTCATGTACGTACGTAAGGATGTCAAGATTCCAGACCTTCTCTTCTAAACAACTCCCCATCATGTACGTAGTAAGGGATGTTCAGAAATTCCAGACCCTCTCTTCTAAACAACTCTCCAGTCATGTACGTACGTAAGGGATGTCAAGATTCCAGACCCTCTCTTCTAAACAACTCCCCAGTCAGTACGTACGTAAGGGATGTCAAGATTCCAGACCTCTCTTCTAAACAACTCCCAGTCATGTACGTAAGGATGTCAAGATTCCAGACCCTCTCTTCTAAACAACTCCCCAGTCATTACGTATAAGGATGTCAAGATTCCAGACCCTCTCTTCTAAACAACTCCCCAGTCATGTACGTACGTAAGGATGTCAAGATTCTAGACCCTCTCTTCTAAACAACTCCCCAGTCATGTACGTAAGGGATGTCAAGATTCCAGACCCTCTCTTCTAAACAACTCCCAGTCATGTACGTAAAGGATGTCAAGATTCTAGACCTTCTCTTCTAAACAACTCCCAGTCATGTATATAAGGATGTCAAGATTCGAGCGCGCGGGATACCAACACCCGCGTGCGGAGGATCACGATCAATACATTTCCAACTCCCACACCAACACCCACTACCCCCTTTCGGGCCTGTCGCGTGGTTAGCGTGAGTTACCATCAGCTCCCAGCTACGCGGTGTCACAGAGGCTACGGTGGGCACGTAGTCTTTATTTAAATGGGAGGCTCATAATGGCTAGAAGTGGTTGGAATCCCGAGAAGTGTGCCGAGTTTTCCACGCTCCCTTCACGCTAATGTTGATACATTTCCTATAGGATAGCACCTGTGTCCTGTTTTTCCAATCCCTCATCCTTGGACATGAATATAATATTCCCACTTGTGAGAAATATTCGAACATATTCCGCAGACATTTGTTGACGTGAACGGGCGGGGAGTGAAATGTAGATGTAGTGTATACAATACTGAAATGTACTCACGTCCTGTTGTAACCCACGCAGTTGTATAAAATACTGAGCTGTACTCACGTCCTGTTGTAACCCACGCAGTTGTATAAAATACTGAGCTGTACTCACGTCCTGTTGTAACCCACGCAGTTGTATAAAATACTGAGCTGTACTCACGTCCTGTTGTAACCCACACAGTTGTATAAAATATTGAGCTGTACTCACGTCCTGTTGTAACCCACCAGTTGTATAAAATACTGAGCTGTACTCACGTCCTGTTGTAACCCACGCAGTTGTATAAAATACTGGGCTGTACTCACGGACTGTTGTAACCCACACAGTTGTATAAAATACTGAGCTGTACTTACGTCCTGTTGTAACCCACACAGTTGTATAAAATACTGAGCTGTACTCACGTCCTGTTGTAACCCACACAGTTGTATAAAATACTGAGCTGTACTTACGTCCTGTTGTAACCCACACAGTTGTATAAAATACTGGGCTGTACTCACGGACTGTTGTAACCCACACAGTTGTATAAAATACTGAGCTGTACTTACGTCCTGTTGTAACCCACACAGTTGTATAAAATACTGAGCTGTACTCACGTCCTGTTGTAACCCACACAGTTGTATAAAATACTGAGCTGTACTTACGTCCTGTTGTAACCCACACAGTTGTATAAAATACTGGGCTGTACTCACGGACTGTTGTAACCCACACAGTTGTATAAAATACTGAGCTGTACTTACGTCCTGTTGTAACCCACACAGTTGTATAAAATACTGGGCTGTACTCACGTCCTGTTGTAACCCACGCAGTTGTATAAAATACTGAGATGTACTCACGTCTTGTTGTAACCCACGCAGTGTGTATAAAATACTGGGCTGTACTCACGTCCTGTTGTAACCCACGCAGTTGTATAAAATACTGAGATGTACTCACGTCTTGTTGTAACCCACACAGTTGTTGTATAAGCTAGAGAAATGAACATGAAAAGAAGAGATTGAATAGAGTGGAGAGGGCGAAATAAGGAACTAAAATAATTTAATAATTTGTTCAGAAACAATGTTTCAACTATGTTTGTATCATTAACACTTGTTCTAATTAATCACCCATTCCTAAATTAGTACATAGCAGGGCCGCATCTGGGGAGGGGCAAAGAGGGCAGCTGCCCCGGGCCTCACATTCCAGGGGGCCACATTTCCCCCAAATTTTTTAGAATAAATTACAGTTATTATTCTAAATTTCGCATCAAATATTGTACAGACAATTAACAGCAATAAGTATTTGCTTGGTGATAGGGTTCCATTCCAGATTCCTGAAAACCCCAACTTTATGTATGCCTAATTTAAGATTTACGTTATTCGAGTAATGTGCTGCAGTACAGTAGAATACGCAGCCATTGTGCTACCATTGTCGGTCTACAGAAGACTAACAGTGCAATGGTGCAAAGGGGAATTTACTTTTGTTAACTTAATTGGATTGATTGTTTGCATTTAATAAAGTAGTAATTTAATGGGTTGATCAATATTACATAAAACTTGAGAAATTATTAGGTAACATAAGCACCGAGTATGTATCAATAACGGTTTAGTGCTAAAACTGAACAACTGCCGTAAAAAGCGGGAAGAGGGGTGCTCTCAGATTTTTTTGCACCGGGCCTCACATTTTGTTAAAACGGCGCTGATATAAAGACTGAGTGGGGGGTGAAGAAGCACAAACAGACACTAGAGGAAACAATTGTCGGGCATAGGTACAAAGGAAGAGGAAGTATAATATTGTTTGTAGTAATATTACATTGAAACGATAATGAACGCACCCTCTATTGGGACAAATATCCAGTTCCGGTCAGTTTGTAGCATCGAAGTTGATTTTTTTCATTCAACCTTTGCCTTTTAAAAGATGAACTTAAACCCCAAAACAAATAAAAAATGTCGATGAGTAATTTTATTTTTATTTGAAAATGTGACAAAGTTTGAGATTGAAGTGATTGTGAACCAACAACACATAAGAAGATATGTAAGTAAAAGAACAAGAAGACTCCTGCGCATCACTCGCACTGGTTCTGGTTCTAAACTCGATGGAAATTGGCTGTGTTGTACTCTCCTCTAGATGTAAACTGGCTGTGTTGTACTCTCCTCTAGATGGTAACTGGCTGTGTTGTACTCTCCTCTAGATGGTAACTGGCTGTGTTGTACTCTCCTCTAGATGGTAACTGGCTGTGTTGTACTCTCCTCTAGATGGTAACTGGCTGTGTTGTACTCTCCTCTAGATGGTAACTGGCTGTGTTGTACTCTCCTCTAGATAGAAACTGGTTGTGTTGTACTCTCCTCTAGATAGAAACTGGTTGTGTTGTACTCTCCTCTAGATGGAAACTGGCTGTGTTATACTCTCCTCTAGATGGAAACTGGTTGTGTTGTACTCTCCTCTAGATGGTAACTGGCTGTGTTGTACTCTCCTCTAGATGGAAACTGGCTGTGTTGTACTCTCCTCTAGATGGAAACTGGTTGTGTTGTACTCTCCTCTAGATGGAAACTGGCTGTGTTGTACTCTCCTCTAGATGGAAACTGGTTGTGTTGTACTCTCCTCTAGATGGAAACTGGTTGTGTTGTACTCTCCTCTATATGGAAACTGGCTGTGTTGTACTCTCTCTAAGATGGAAACTGGCTGTGTTGTACTCTCCTCTAGATGGTAACTGGCTGTGTTATACTCTCCTCTAGATGGAAACTGGTTGTGTTGTACTCTCCTCTAGATGGTAAAATGGCTGTGTTGTACTCTCCTCTAGATGGTAACTGGCTGTGTTGTACTCTCCTCTAGATGTAAATGGTTGTGTTGTACTCTCCTCTAGATGTAAACTGGCTGTGTTGTACTCTCCTCTAGATGGTAATGGCTGTGTTGTACTCTCCTCTAGATGTAAACTGGTTGTGTTGTACTCTCCTCTAGATGGTAATTGGCTGTGTTGTACTCTCCTCTAGATGGTAACTGGCTGTGTTGTACTCTCCTCTAGATGGTAACTGGCTGTGTTGTACTCTCCTCTAGATGGAAACTGGCTGTGTTGTACTCTCCTCTAGATGGTAACTGGCTGTGTTATACTCTCCTCTAGATGGAAACTGGCTGTGTTGTACTCTCTAGATGGAAACTGGCTGTGTTGTACTCTCCTCTAGATGGAAACTGCTGGGTTATACTCTCCTCTAGATGGAAACTGGCTGTGTTGTACTCTCCTCTAGATGGAAACTGGCTGTGTTGTACTCTCCTCTAGATGGAAACTGGCTGTGTTGTACTCTCCTCTAGATGGTAACTGGCTGTGTTGTACTCTCCTCTAGATGGTAACAGGCTGTGTACTCTCCTCTAGATGGAAACTGGCTGTGTTGTACTCTCCTCTAGATAGAAACTGGCTGTGTTGTACTCTCCTCTAGATGGTAACTGGCTGTGTTATACTCTCCTCTAGATGGAAACTGGCTGTGTTGTACTCCTCTAGATGGAAACTGGCTGTGTTGTACTCTCCTCTAGATGGAAACTGGTTGTGTTGTACTCTCCTCTAGATGGAAACTGGCTGTGTTGTACTCTCCTCTAGATGGTAACTGGCTGTGTTATACTCTCCTCTAGATGGAAACTGGCTGTGTTGTACTCCTCTAGATGGAAACTGGCTGTGTTGTACTCTCCTCTAGATGGAAACTGGCTGGGTTATACTCTCCTCTAGATGTAAACTGGCTGTGTTGTACTCTCCTCTAGATGGAAACTGGCTGTGTTGTACTCTCCTCTAGATGTAAACTGGTTGTGTTGTACTCTCTAGATGGTAACTGGCTGTGTTGTACTCTCCTCTAGATGGAAACTGGCTGTGTTGTACTCTCCTCTAGATGGTAACTGGTTGTGTTTTACTCTCTTCTAGATGGAAACTGGTTGTGTTTTACTCTCTTCTAGATGGAAACTGGTTGTGTTGTACTCTCCTCTAGATGGAAACTGGCTGTGTTGTACTCTCCTCTAGATGGTAACGGGCTGTGTTATACTCATCTCTGATCCGCTATTAAGGTTATGAAGGGTAGATCGATATATCCTTGGTTCAACATATCTTTGCCGGCGACCTTGAAATAGCTATGAGTAGCGGAACAAGATTTGATCTCTCTATTCTTATAAGTTTTTTTTAAATGTATGATAAAAACATTTTTTTCCCCAAAATAAATCATACATTATTATTCCATTATATGTGTTTAGGGTGACCTGGTGGTCTAGGGGTAAGGTGTCAGACTTCTGTGCTGGGGTCCGGGGTTCAATCCTCGGTTCCGGCACAGATTTATCTGATTGCCAAACCCTTCCTTCACCTCTGACAAGATGTGTATTAATCATAACTTGTGAATGTGAGGAATGCCAGGCCTTCACCGTGGTTCGGATTCCACGTTAAACTGTAGGTCCTCCATTTCATCTCACAATCACTCTACCATTGCACATTAGCGTAAGTGCTTATAACCCGAACGGGTAGTAAGACGCGGTGCTAATAATAATAATAATAATAATAATAATAATATATGTGTTTAGTTTAATTTTCTTTGCATTTTGTAATCAACAGTTGTTTAATATTTGTCATGAGCACAGCGTATTATGTGACCTGCAGTTTTCTCTTCATTTAAAATGTTTATGTTCAAGTATTCAAGAACTGTTATTAACACCATGTGTAGAAAATTATACTGAACGTCTATTGGAGAAATATTTTATTTTATTTGGAAAAAAAGATAAAAGAGATGGCGTAAAAATATATTTTCCTACTCTTTCTCGACAAAAATTCTGGTACGTTTCTTCAAATTTTTACGCTACGCATCATTACCCTAATTACCCTAAACGCGTGTATCTTATACAACTACTGAGATGCGATGCACAAATTAAATCCACACGGAAATGACAATTACCCGATTAAATATTTCCTTAGAAAACTCGCTGTAGCCAAATTTTCATTGGAGGGACCTTGGCTGACAGCTATAAAAGTTACCAGAACTACTCTCATGTAATCATACGTCAAGCCATGTGATTTTCAGATGTCAATGTTGATAGATATTATCATTACACATTACTACAAGATGTGTTTGTATTTTCCAAAAAGTTTCTCCAAATGTTCACTCCTAAGGAAACCAATGTGTAATTTCTAATTGTGATTCCTTCATAGCTGCATATTATGCCTTAGCCCGCGTGTCCACCACTGCGAGATTGTGATTGTGACCTCTGTTATGGAGGAACTGGTTGCTATGCTCTTGCAGTTACCGTCTGCAGCCCCCAGATGACGTCAGTAACGAAGCAACGACATCGAACCCTGAGAACGTCCGGGTCTGGAGTGTTCAATAAATCGACCTTTCTCCAGTTCCCGGAATCATGCGACGAACTAACCCGCGCACAGACAGGTGCATTACTTACCAGGAGAACTAGTGTATTTCGTTTCTCTTCCGTCTCCACAGCCTGAATTGTGAATCCATAAGGGTGTATGGCTCAATAAATCTATATAATACTAGCGGACCCGACAGACGTTGTCCTGCCCGAACGTTGGCTTTTCGTTTGGGTGGCATAATTGATTTCGATAATAAAACAAATACTATGTGATCATCACAATTATTACAAATTCACAATGAACTCCAATTAGTGAGTAACACAATTATTACAAATTCAGTGTTTGTCAAGACAACATACAAAATTCAACATCTTTTTATTTTTGGAATTTCGCCCACACCTCCACAAATATCAGCTGTATCGAAAAACAAACATTACTATGAATTATTCTCAGAAGTTCAATTATTCATGAACTTTTCAGAAGGTTTTAACGGTCAATTATTGATGAACTTATGATTTTTTTAACGGTCAATTATTAATATTATATTCATTATTATAAATATTGGGGGGGTGGTGGTGGTGGTTTGGGGGGGGGGGGTGAAATTTTGAGGTTACATGTTCTGATATGAAAAAAATCTAAAAAAAAAATCCCCTAAAAAATAAAAAAAAATCCTAGAATCCTATTGCAGCGCCACCTAACGGGTCCAATTGTGAATCTAAACCATCCACGGACCCACTCAAACACACACAAAAAATTTCATCAAAATTGGTTGAGCCGTTTAGGAGGAGTTCATTCAGTGACATACACACGTACAGAAGAATTATATATATTAAGATAAGATAAGATATTCAAGTAGGCCTCCCCAAATCAAACTTGAAAAGGTATATTAATTAAATGTATACTTTACACACATAATTTACTCAGAGTGTGAAATGTTTACATCTCTTGACACAAGTTTTGGAAAACTTAATAATGCAAAGATGTCATATTTGGCATACTAGTAGTCCTTGGTGAGATTTATTAAGTCAAATAAATATTCATGTAATTATTTTATATATTAAAACATGTGTGATTTAGAGGGGAAACATCGGTTTTAATGCGACTTTTTTAAAAAACTTTTTAAGGGTGCTTCATTTACTTTTCTACTCATCCTGGAACCCCATGTAACTAGTGGCAAGCTGAGGAGCTTCCCATATTACCCCCGGATTTTGAAAATTTATCTGATGCAATCCCACAGTGACTGCTATGGTCAGAAATAATAACAACATAGCCTCCTCCTCCCCCCTCTTTATTCAATGTCTACACCTCTTTCTTGGATGGCCTTGAGCTCGTAAATCTGTTGCTAGCGGTTATCTGCATGCTTTTGCAGAAACTTATTGCACTGGCCGAACCTCTACAGTTGCAAGTATGATTACTTGATCACTTAGAACAACTTGCAGTGTGGCTGGGTGCAGTGGCGGTTGGTTGTCCTTGGTGCAAAATTTCAAAAGGAAAAAAAGAAAGCATATAGTAATAATAAATCAAAAATAGCACGCCCCTCACCGCACACAGAAAATCTCCCAATGTTCAAATATTCTACATAGTTGGATGAAGGAGCTGAGTGGCAGAAAGTAAAAAAGGAGCAAGGCATAAAAGTGATTTCTTTTTTCAATTTTTTTGTAGAATACTACACGTATACACATGCCATATAAGCAATGATGCCAAATAAAAAGAATCAGGTATACAAGTTAGGAAGAGGAGGAAGATAGAGCATGATAAACAAGATAAGCTATCTGTAAGGTTTTCTTGGCAGGTTTCTTGTGAACACTGCTGAAAGTACACCAGCAGCCCTACAGGAGCCTCACGAGCTTTATCCGGTGTCTGTGGACATTCCTGTCGTTGCTTTAGAAGCAGAGACAGCTTTGCCTGAGGATGCATCTGCTTCTGCTCAGCCAAATATTCTGCCAGAAAGTATTGACTTAAAAGTGTTCAGTGTTATTGGCTATAGGTCTGAAACTGTGGATAAAACTTTGAAACTGAACTTGTCAAGAGAGGGACAGTGGATCTGCAGAATAAGGATGCATTGTTTCCTAAATACAGTGATGACAAGTCATTTTACAAGGATTGGTTCTACAAAAATCTGGACAATGTTAAAGACATAGTTGGTGTTTTCTCCTGTAAACTGTGCTGAATATTGCTTTCCTTGCATGCTTTTTCAAAGGGCCAAAGAAAAGTTATTTTAAAAAGCCAAGTGGATTTAATGCGTGGAGAAAGCTAAACCCCAGATTACTAGAGCATGAGCGCTGTTCATATCACCTCACCAGTGAATTTACAATGTGGAAAGAATTTGAAATGCTGCTACAGAAACAAGTGACTATTGATGCTGTTGCCCAGCTTGCACAATTGAGGTAATTTGAGAAGTGGAAGGCAATCTTAGCCAGAATACTTGGTTGTATGCTGTATCTATCTAGGCAAACTTTACCCTTACGTAGTCACTTAGAAGATCTAAGCAGAGATGGTAGCTGTAGACATTTTTTAGAAACTTTCAAGTTACTTGCCAAATATGATCCAGTTGCCATCAGGATCTTCACAAAGCCCAGCAGACAGATGGCTACGTTATGTCATATCTTTCTTCGAAAACCCAGAATGAGTTAATCAGCCGGCTCAGTGATTACATTAGAACAGTCATCTTCCAAAATGTCGCAAAGACCAAGTATTTTGCTATCATATTTGATAGTACTCCGGATATTTATCACATTGTACCAAGTGATTCGGTATCTACACATTGTAGATACAGAAGTCAACGTGGTAGAGTCTTTCATGGACTTTATTAAGTTACATGAGAAATCAGCTGATGTCATTACAAAACAAATTTATGACAAGTTGCAAGTAGATGGGCTTAAGATGGATCACTGCTACGGCCAAGGATACGACAATGCCGCAACTATGGCTGGACACGTTTGTGGTGTACAGAAACGTATTTTGAATACGAATAGTATGAGGAAACTTAAGTTTACGTTATTTTAAATGAAAAAATATAATAGGAATTACAAGTGTTGACAACCCAAAACCTAAACATGTGATTTTTGAACTGTCATACAGGTAAAAAACCTATCATAAACAGACTCTAGGGGGAAATTGACTTCCCTTTACTCCTTTGATAATCCAGATCAGGTGGATAATTCTGGAAGATTTTAATCCGAAATGTTTCGGTACGTCATTTTTGTACCATATTCAATGGTAACTGTAAAACTGAAATTAAATAACCCACTAAGAAAAGTAAAAAAAAAAAGTTAAATTGAGAAATATGGAGAATATAGGCCTACATTAGAAAACTATAAAAACTTCTACACAAAATATCCAAACAAACAAACTTACGTCGCTCTGTGAAACACAATGTGTTTACATGACTGGAAGATGTTAACTGGCAAGGTATGGCATGTCTCAAACAAACTTGCTACCATTTCTCTACTGACGTGAAAATAATACTCGTGTGTCCGAGCAAGGCCGTAGCCAGCCAATAATTTCAGGGGGGGGGGGGGGGGGGTTGGTGGGCACATCCATCAATTGCCAGAGGCTAGAAAAAAATTCTTAATGATAAACAGTTCTAGAAGCTACTTGAAGTGTTTTTTGTGGCCACATAACCCCCTAACTGCCGAAGGCTAGGAAAGTTTCGCCCTCCAACCCAAATGGGAGTCCAAAGGTCCTTTCCAGGAAAATATTGCAAGAAAAGTTTATCTTAGAAGATATTTGGAGGAGTCTTTCCTTCGTCAATTTAAAAAATTTAGATGATTCTCTTTTAGTAGTCCTTGTCCGGAAATTTTTTGAAAAGTGGATGCCTCTAGAAGCTATTTGGAGGGGTCCTTTGTTGGCAAATTTATGAGAGTTAATTTGTGTTGGGGGGGGGGGGGGGGGATGAGACTGCTCTATTTACCTCTCTCCTCCAGGTGCGCCACTGGAGTGTTACAACCCTTCCTTTGTCAGTGAGATGTATTATTTCTTGGGGTGAAAGGCGGGTATATAATGAAAGTATTGATTGACAGCTACTAACAAACATAAACGGACACAAGCGGACCCAAACGAATGACAACACAATATGGATGGTTAAAATTTAATTTTAAAATGTACATAGTTTTGAATAACAAAAAACATATAACTATTTCAGACACTGTTATGCTTTTTTAAATATAAATTTAGGTACTTTTTTATGAATATTTATTTACATAATTTAAATAATAATACTTCAGAGATTTCGCTGGCCCAGATAAACATCTGGGAAAACATAAGTTTTTTAATATTTTTGTTTGATATTTAAAGATTTTAAATATATAGCATCAAATAACTAGTATCGCATCAATGGGAATGCAGATTAAACATCAGGTTAGTTTGGTCTTATTTTGCTGTTGATGGGAAGGTTGGGGTTCGAATCCCGCCTAGATATATTGAGGGAAGTTTTCCTAAATTGTTTAACAGCCTCTCTCCATGCAAATGTGGGAACATCTTCTCTAAATTATATCTTACTCATCAACTAAACACAAGCATGATTGAAATGTGTGCAGTGATAACGAGTAGTTAGATGTGGTGCAAAAAAAAAAAAAGTTTCTCTCGGCTGCGGCCTGTAACACAACCCAGCACCCCCAACCGAACAAGCTTTGGTGGCCACATGGTCTGAGGCGTCACTCTCGCAATAGACTAGACCACCGATGACAAGAAGATCAGAGTTCTAATCCCAGTCGGGTGTATTGAGGGGGGTTTTTCCAAAATGGTTTTACACTCTCCCTCCATGTTAATGTGGGTACATTTCATCTAAATTCAACCTTCCTCATCCCTAATTTAATAGCATAATTAGTACGCATGCGCATAACCTTAACATGTAGTAAGACGTGGTGATGATGATGATGATAATAATAATAATAATAAAAATAATAATAATAATAATAAAACACGCACCTTGGGAGACAATCATGTAATTACAGCCACCCCCTCCTCCTCCCCCCTCATGCCTTTCATGTCATTTCCCGGCTTAGACACATGGGCGTATGCCCCCCCCCCCACCCGCTAAATCAAGTAAATAAATACAAATACTTAACTAAACGTAGAAATAAAATGTACGCGAGGAAAGTTAAGTCTGGATACAATAATATAAACACTGCATTTACACGAATATTGCAAAAATCGTGCTTCTAGCATTTAGTACAAAGCTGCGGGCAGTGTAGCCAAAGCCTTCGTGGAAGAAGTGCCTGTCAATGTCCAGGTGGTATCTGGTCACTAGAAACTAATAGAAGAAAACAAGAAGATCTTGCTGTTGTTAGTATCCATAGTCATGGTTTGTGGTACTCATGACTTGCCTCTGAGGGGAAAAGAGCAACATGGACGTGTATTTCAAGACCGGATCCATTTCCGAATTGATGCTGGTGACTAAGAACTGAAACGCCACTTTTATAAGTATAACTTACTAGTAAAAAAAAGCGATATCTATCCCCTCAAATCCATAGTAAAATTTTTGATATATGCGGGTTGTTATCAAAGATGGCATAGTAGAAGATGCGTAGAAGGCGTAGGCCCCCAGCGTTCTGGGCGATAAGACAGCTGATATATCAGGGAAAGAGCAGTTGTCCATCGGCTTGCGCTTCTTATACACCCCAAACATTCCACTCCTCTGTGAGACGCTATGATCCAAAAAGTACAAGAATATTGCAGTTTTCAACGAGCATTTGGTGAGCATCGTTGAAGGGTTGGAGAGATTATCACTATAAGAAAATGGCAGCACGAGAAAACAGGCATTCCAGCTACATTCTGCTGCCACCAAGGCTCAATTCATTGTTGCTGTCGCTCTGATAGCTAAGTATTCTGCCTTATTGGTAAATGCTCTACAGTATAAAAGCCTGAACCTGTTCAAATCTTCACAGCACATCCAACAGAGCCTTGAAATGATAACAACTCACTGTAATGATACAAAGCAAGTTGCTACAGAACTTGTAGAGGATGCCTACATGATTGCGAGGAAGTTTGAGTGGAATTGACGGTGTCAAAATCTATTGGAAGACAACAACATTGCTCCAACCAACTCTCCTGCGTCCAGCCCTTTAGAGTGCTGGAAGAGATCCTTAGTAATAACTCGATTGGACTCTTTAGCGTCTTCGTTGGAGCAACGTTTCTAAGAAGAACATTCACCTGCTTTTTCACTTTCGGCTTTACACCCCTTATCATGTTGGAGATGACCGTTCAAGACTTCAAGATGAAAGCCAATCAGTTCTCGAGATGTTAAAAGTTGCAAGACTTCGACTCCAAAGCTGAACTATGGTATAACCTGTGGAAAGAGAAGAAACTCAGCAAACAGTGGTTAAGAGCTGAACATATCAGATCTAGTAAGAGACGCGGAAATCTTTTACCCTACCACAAACAAGCCTCTGCTCATCTTCTCTTGCTCAGCCATCATGGACCACTTGTGCCGTAGAGCAGTCATTCAGTACCTTGCGGAGAGTGAAGACATGGCTAAGGTTGACGATGACAGGGGAGCATCTCAATGGTCAATGCTTACTGGGTATGCAAAGAAAAACTACATTTGGAAAAAGGTGGAATTCGAGAAGAAAGTGTTAGAAAGGTTTTCATCAAATCCAAGAACTCTTTTTTTTTTAGTTTAATATGATGTTCTTTGTAATTTTGCATCCAAGAAAACTGGTTTTAGTTTAGATTTTTTTATTAAGATAAAAAAATTTTTTGTTGTTGTATTTTTTCCAAATATACTCGTTAACAGCATGAAAGGTACTCCTTGATGTTAATTTTATATTTAACTTCCTAGTTTTAAAATGACTGAAGATTTTGATACTTTTTTTGAGCACTTGCATGGGCGTAGCCATGGTTGGGTTGGGGACGAAGCTTGCCCCCATACATTTCTGGAAATGAATGCAAAGGTAAAGTTAATATGCTGCTTTTTTTAGTACTGCCCCTACGGGTTGACTGTAAGTTGATCCCCCACCCCCTGGGAAAAAAAATCCTGCCTACGCCCTTGCTGAGACAAGATTTTTGGTTTTAGTTTCACCATACCCTTAACGTCCCAAACGATAACTATGGGACTTTTCTCAAAATTAGCTCTGTTCATACAACCTTAAGTTGGAAAAATAAGCTTAGCGCGTAACTTTAACCCAGCTTGAATAATTAAAAAACCAAACAGTTAAAGCTAAAGATTAGCAATAAAAAACTAGAATAGTTACACAACCACTTCAGGTAAAATGAGGTTCATCCACTGAAATGCGATGAACTTTAAAAAATGAATTGACAAAGCTGCTTTCCACTATCGCATTTCAAGTCAAGTTTACGATATCATCTTGGTTGTCTTCACTATCTGCGTCTTCGAAAGTGGATGAAAGGCACATGATAAGTACTCTAATAACACATGATAGCACATGCAACGGCTCAGACCCGATAAAACAACGCATCCTCTCATTGGTCGACAAGGAAACTTCTGGGTTTCCATATCTTCAGAATAGCTCCGTGACGGCACAACCTTGTGTCTTGTTACATTACCACCTAACAACCGGGGAGGACTCTCCCCCACCCCGAAATAAATTTAGTACCTTTTAGATTTATTTAATTGGTCTCTGAGATTCTCGAAAATGAAGCAGAAATATGCCCTTGTATCAAATCCTAAATAGCTTCTAGGGTCAGGGGGTCCACAGATGGCTTGATAGCCCCTCAAAGATATATGGTTTTTCTTACCCCCACACCCCACCAAGACAAACAAGGTATACAGTGTCCACACTAATATTTTAACTGTCTACTCTCTAGGCTCGAGCACAAGGCCGTAATCAGGGAGGGTTTGGGGGTTCAACCCCCCGAAATTCTATAAACCAAATATATATGGCTTTATGTATGGTTCAAACAATATCAAAATTAAGATACAAGTACAAATTAGGGAGCTGTGTTAACCATAAAAAGCACTTCAGAGAGCTTCTAGAGGTGTTTAATATTTAGAAATTTTCCTAGCCTTCGGCAGTTAGGGGGTTATGTGGCCACAAAAAACACTTCAAGTAGCTTCTAGAACTGTTTATCATTAAGAATTTTTTTCTAGCCTCCGGCAATTGGGGGATGTGCCAACCAACCCCCCCCCCCCCTGACATTATTGGCTGGCTACGGCCTTGCTCGGACACACGAGTATTATTTTCACGTCAGTAGAGAAATGGTAGCAAGTTTGTTTGAGACATGCCATACCTTGCCAGTTAACATCTTCCAGTCATGTAAACACATTGTGTTTCACAGAGCGACGTAAGTTTGTTTGTTTGGATATTTTGTGTAGAAGTTCTTATAGTTTTCTAATGTAGGCCTATATTCTCCATATTTCTCAATTTAACTTTTTTTTTTTACTTTTCTTACTGGGTTATTTAATTTCAGTTTTACAGTTACCATTGAATATGGTACGAAAATGACGTACCGAAAAATGTCGGATTAAAATTTTCCAGAATTATCCACCTGATCTGAATTATCAAAGGAAAATCAATTTCAGATAAGACTTAAGATTTCAATTCAATTTCAACTTTTACATTAAACTTAACCTTTTCAACTTATATATGCCGTTATCTTCAAACTTAATTTGACTGGAGTGTTAACATAATTTTAACTTGTTTTAAACAAGTTTTATACTTCCAGCCTTGTGTCAACTCATATTTTGTATTGTAATTCTTAATATGTTATCAATGTTATTTTGACTATTTGACTCTTGTATATAGCAAATTATTGAGTCGATAAAGTGTTTTTGAATGTTATGAAATTTTGTTACAGTTGGTATTCCAAGATTATGTATAATTTTTCAAGGGTTTTTCAGTAGTATTTTTTCTTTGTTATTCATATTTATAAAAACTTAATTTCTAAACCATATTTTTCTGAATTTTTTAAATAATAACATCTAAGTCTTAACTTATATTCATTCATAAGGTTTATTTCTTTATTTTATGGGTGAGCCGCCAAATTTAGGATATCGTTCATTGAAAATAATATCATGTTCAATGTACCTTATTCATAAAGTGCTCAGATAAAAAACGTCTTATGTCCCTGGACATAAGATTTTATATTTTATGACTACATGTTGTTAAAAATATTTTGAAGCAAGGTGATCCAGTTAAATCATTTCCTCTGTATAAAGCAGTGCCAATAGGGGGGGAGGGGGGTGGTGGATTGGTGGTGGAGAGAGAGTGTACAAGGTGACCTTGACCCTTGATAAGGTAAGGGAGGGCAGAATATTTATACCCTCCTACCAAAGGCGTAGAAAGATACATTTTCTAGGGGGGTCCACTAGACAATGTTACTTTACCTTGAGCCAATAATAGTTTGTATGCGTATATATGGACCCCCCTCTTCTCAAAACCCCCCAAGACTCCCGCGCACAAAAACAAAGAATGACAGGTGAGGACAATCTTGGTTTTAAATCTAGGGGGACAGAGACGTTAAGTCTTATCTTGTCTAGAGCTTTCTAGTGAAAGATAGGTTGGGGTTCAAATACCGGCAGTTGTTTTTTTGCACACAGCCTACACATTTAAGGGGAGGGGGACGCGACAATACATCTGGCTTGAGTTTTGAATCTCGACCCCTAGGTTAGCGGCAGACCATGTCCGCGCACTGGGCCTGGCTGCCTTTTATTTTTCAAGAGTGTAAATTCACATTTGAATAATGTAAAACATATCTTGGCCCATGATAAATAGAAAAGTCTCATAAAAGATACCACCCCGCTCATCTAATATTCCACATAATAAGTGTTCAGTCCCGGGTGAGTCACCCTGTATAACATATTACTTGTAGGTTTACAACTGACCATAGATCCGAGAGATGATATATCCCTCGTGAAAACACAATGCTACCAACCAGAACAAATAACATTTCCCAGGCAGTCGATGCGAGTAAACAGGCTTCACGCTCTGGAAACCAGGGAAACCGATCCACGGTCCATCGTAGCACTTGGAATGGAAACAAAGGAAACTGATCCACGTTCTATCGTAACACTTGGAATGGAAACCAGGGAAACCGATCCACGTTCCATCGTAGCACTTGGAATGGAAACCAGGAAAACTGATCCACGTTCTATCGTAACACTTGGAATGGAAACCAGGGAAACTGATCCACGTTCCATCGTAGCACTTGGAATGGAAACCAGGGAAACTGATCCACGTTCCATCGTAGCACTTGGAATGGAAACCAGGGAAACTGATCCACGTTCTATCGTAACACTTGGAATGGAAACCAGGGAAACTGATCCACGTTCCATCGTAGCACTTGGAATGGAAACCAGGGAAACTGATCCACGTTCTATCGTAACACTTGGAATGGAAACCCTAGGGCCTTGGAGATTTGCAGTTGTCACTTTTAATATAGATATTATTGCTACATACAAAATAACAATAATAATGAAGTAAAATGTTATCAATGTTGACCACAAGAAAAATGTGTTTGTATTTTATAAAAGAACCTTCTTATGAAATATGACTGTAGTTCTACTTCATATGTTTTAACTTTTAATCCTTTATTACAATGATGTGTGTCCTGGGAGGAGTGGGGGTAACCCCCCAATTATGGGTGCGCCATTACAACGAAGGTATATTAATGTGTCAGATTAGCGTTACGGTGGTAGACCCCACGTCTAGGGCCCTAGTTCTAATCCAGGTGATGGTGAGGGTAGATATTTATTTTCTTATTTACAAGTTAACCCTGCTAACCACTCTTAAAACATCAAGGCTCTAGGAATGGGTACGTCGTTATACATTGTATGTGTAATACACTGGGTTAAAATTAGTCTGTAAGTTGTACACTGATATAAGCCATTTGTTTATAAAGTGCATATTAAATAATAACAGGACAGTGGGTGCGGTATAAAAATAAACACATCTCTCTGAATAGAAAAGAGCGGTGAGTGCGCATGCGCGATGTGACGTCATCACAATCTATACTTAGCTCTCTCCCTTGGACTGGGCAGTGTCCCTGCAACGAGCAATTCTCACAGTTAAAATTAAATAATAGCTGAGAAACTCACGAGGCGATCTTACGAAACAATTTAAAGAAAAACTGTCCCTGCTGACGTCACCACGAAGAGACGGGGAGTCTTAATTTATTTTTTATATAAAAAAAGTCCCTTACTATGCAAATTGGACTATACATGTCGACGATTCCAAGACTTACCTTGTTCCCGTCAACCAGAAGATGATAGTGTGTTCGTCTCTTGGGGCCTTTTGAACAAAAAATACTCGGAAGATACAGTCGATGTGCGTGTTACTGTACTAACCCGGTTAGCTCGTGTTTGATACTAACCGAGCCTGACTGTAAACAGCTGATACTACTACCTTCTGCAATACTGTACATCTCAGACAAGTTGAGAGTGCAAGTCAACAAACCAAGGTCACAGACCATCCTACGTGGCAATCGGTGCCAGAACACAGTACAACACATTTCTGGTACGAAAAAAGATGTTTTATCAGTTAATGAAACTATTTTTATGTATTCATACGTCACATTATGTTATATGCAGCTGTCACTTTTGATAAATATTATCAATATCTACAAGATAACAATAATAATATAGTAAATAGTTGTCAAGGTTGGTCGTAAAAAAAAATTGTTTTGTGTTTTCTAAAAGGTGTTCTAAATGTTAATTCGTAAACAAATAAAACTTTTCCAGTGGCGAGAAATAATAATAAATATCAAGATAGTTATCAACACCCTGTGAGGTACAAACAAAGGTTTGCACTCCGTGGGGCGTGAAACCTGCCCCGTCAAGCTCCACGTGGAGTGATGTTAACCACGCCATTATACCCAACAGTTTTTTTTATTTATCATCAAAACGCATTACCTGTTTGGGTTACACTAATTACAATAATGTGTTAAGAATATGGAAGAGGAAATATACCTTCCCTGCCATCAAGGAAAAACTGGGGAAACCATACGAAAAAAAAATCTCAATCCACTGAGTCGGAATTTGAACCCTGACCTCTCCAGCAAAGGTAAACCTTAACCCCCCCCCCCTTTTTTCCCCTCGATGTGAGGTTCACGTATATTGAGGAATA
This sequence comes from Timema podura, assembly GCA_033556935.1. Taxonomy (NCBI): domain Eukaryota; kingdom Metazoa; phylum Arthropoda; class Insecta; order Phasmatodea; family Timematidae; genus Timema; species Timema podura. Next base: position 50,602,032 of record JAVRXN010000005.1, read on the forward strand.
TATAAACACGATAAATTTGCAACGTCCATTGTTTTTACTTTGAAGGCATATGAATCATTCCTTAGGTGCAATTAACACGTTACGGAATAAAGAAACCTGTTTAAAGAAAATTATAATAATAATGAGAAAAAGCATTCAGCAAACTTGGCGTAAACTAATTGCCGTCAAGCACGACATTTTAGAAAGAGAGAGAGAAAGAGAAAATTGAAAAAAAACTGAAGATTACATTGCTCATTTGTGCAAGTCATGTGACATATAATAATATATTATTTCAAAGTGAGCATATATTATATAAAGCTAAACTTCGATAAAGACTTGAATCGGTTGGTGAATCAGGCCAAAAATATGTATTCAAAAAATTTCTAGGAACTTGCAGCAATAAACTTGAGTTTACAAAAAAAGGTAGGTTTATTAATAATTTATCTAGACAAGTAAAAAATATATATCATTTTGACATATTTTTAGGTGGCTTTCCACATGTTTTCTCTTTCTATAGCTTTCCCATCCACTCTCCACGCAAATACGGTGCATTTACTATAAAAATTTGTTTCCTCCTCCTTGCATCCTAGAATAACTCAAACCTCAAAACCTAATCACTTAAAAACTCAAAGTTCCTAAAAACATTGGAGAGCGATTATATATAAGTTTATAAGCTACATCTTATTCGGATAAGAATGCTTCAGTTATTTTGATTAAATTTATTCAAATAAAAATCGTTCTCTTTCTTTACTATCTCTCTCTCATGATATTTTTTTATGAAAGTAATATGTAATAAAATACATTCCTGTGTGAATGAAATAATTATTTCATTACATTATTTATTTGCAAAAAAATAATAAAAAATTTGTAGAAAGACTGTCGTACAATAGTAAATAGCGATTTTTCATTTAAAGTAATTCAAAGTGCTCACACACTTGCAAATGCAAACATCAATTACTACTATAATATCATACTTGGGCCTAAAATTACTCTCTAAGTGAGTTCGAAATATATAAATAATGAACACTATACCTTCCTATATTGTTTAGGTACCCAACAGGATATCTCACTGATTGGGACATCATTATAGACTACTTCTATAGGAACTACAACCTGAAACTTGACCTGATGATACCCTTACAGGTGGGATCATTCTAAATATTCAAATAGAATAGTTTCCAAAATTTAATCCATGCTGAAAAAATTGCCAGCTTAAACGTAGATTCTTGCATTCACACCATTTTTATAAGGCGATAAAAAATCTATTTCTCATCAAGCATATTTTCAATAGGCCACTCAATTAATAGTTTTACAGTTGTGGGAGAGAACGTAAGAAAATACAGGCTATAAATGTGATATAATGATAGTACCATAGCACGACACGTTAGCTCAGTCGCTAGCGGAATGGTCTACTGTGCAAAGGGTTTTGGGTTCGATTTCTGGTATGAGCATTATATTTATTATTTTAACAATTATCGGCCTTTTTCTTAGAATTCAATAATTCTATTTAACCGTGGAAACTTGCCGTATTCCTAAAATTATCAAATATTTGAACAATATAATCAGTTAATTTGTAACCACTTGACTTTTTGGGTTTGCTACTTTAGGTAAAGTGCAAATACATATATATATATTATATATATATATATATATATATATATGTTCATGCTTTCATAATCACCGTTTATGCACACATTATATTTACCTAGAGCCTAGGCCTGATGAATTTGAGGAAAATCGTCCAGATGATTTAAAATGTAGATAATCACAACATTTTAAAGTTAATTAAAATGTAATTAATCAATCAAACTTATCATGCGGATAATCCCATATAAACCAATATCTAAGCTCTGAATGACAGTATAAAATTATATTCTTACCTCTAATTAAAATATAAATACATATAAAAACATTGATAATTTAATTGAAATTAATAATTGCAGTCTTCACTAAATTGAAGACCGTGAAATTATTTTTGACATATGCATATTAATGTATTCAGAGTAATAAGTTTGCCAATTTAAGTTATATAAAATAATGCCTTTTTCTTTATTAATAATGACTAAACTAGTTCAAATAGCTAAGAAATTAAAACACTATAAACTGCCTAAATTACTAATTTTTTTTCATGAAAAAGATTCTTTATACAATGGCTGTAAAAAGTGCTTTCAAATGTTAAGTATTTATTTCATCATTCTTGATATGCAATGTGTCGAAACCTTGGGCGATCGCTTACGGGCATTTATTGTTTATTAGATTGTATAAACTGTGTTACTGGTTCTGGAAAACCCCTAACATATAAAATAAACATAAAGCCTATCTGCCTATATAATACATTTTGCTCATTCTTGGTTTCCAAGCTTGACTTTACCAAGCTGTGATGGAAGGAACCATTATTTATTATTTTATTATATATATATATATACACCTCAGTTTTAGCTTATGTGGTGCTGACTGACAGCTCACAGCTGACTTCTGACGGCTTTGAAAAGCTACCAGACCAAATTATGTATCCCTACGCCGAGCCATATGATCTGCAAAAAACATGTATTTAGCAGTTGTCACTTCTGACAATCAAAATTTAGGTATATACCTAAATGTTGACTGTCAGAAGTCAGCTGTGAACTGTCAGTCAGCACCACATAAGCTAAAACTGAGGTATATATATTCTTTGCAGTTCACAGTGATCACAAATAAAACACTAATCTAAAAATTACTACAGTATGTTTCAACAATGAAAAAACCCCGGCAGTAATATAAAGATCAATATCACAACTATCTAACTATTTCAAGAGACAGCTTGTGAATGATCGTTCAAACAGAAATCTCGCATTGACTGCAGATTACTTGGGTTTTTGTGATAATACAGCTGGAGTAGCCGCTGTGTGTTGCGCGAACTGTGGAGGCGGGCCTATCACCCGTTCTTGTCAACTAAGCTACACTTCACTGCAAAGTTTTGATCCCGTGAGCCAACTTGGAATTTCAGTGCGTATTTTTATGTAATACGGAAATCAAGTTATTCAGTAAAACGTTGCATATTTAAGTCTGAGTATATTTTGTAGTCTTAAGTATACACATCTATAAATCGTATGAATATTAATATTTATAGATTAATTAGTATCAATAAACAATTGTTAAATTGTGTTGATATTAAGGGAACTTTAAGCATATGTATATAGAGTATGCTTTTAACTACGGTAAAATCCCAGCTTTATCAAAGAGGTATAGTATTAAATATAGACCCTACTAAATTTCAATTTTCAAATTTTTATTTAAAAAGTGTGGCCTAAAACTAGTTTCGGAAAACGTAAAAATTAAAGTTTCTTACCCCCATAGCTCGTTAGTAAAAATAAATTTATGGTGCGTAACATTTCATAGAAGAAAATTCTTTTGAATGGCGAAAAAATAAATCTGTACAAATGGCCTTAGCAAACCTGTGGTGTTGTATAGCTCCACATACCATATAGAGGGTAAAGTACACAATGTCAGTGTGAACCCAAGGATTATCACAGAAACAATAATATAACCGTTAGTATTATTATATCCTAAATAATAGTACTAGCAGTAATATTAACAACTCTCTCCCTTTCCCCGGAAGTGTCTGTATATTTATCTATTCCTTTATTATATTCTAGAATATGATGAGATTTAAAACAAACTACAAATAGCTTATAGAGGAATTTAATTTTCAAAAAATGTCTGGAGGTCGCGGGCGGGAGGGGGAGGGGGGGTTGGGGTGGACACACCCAACAGCTAACAGCTCGCCCAAGCCCGGCAGTAAACATCTAGTGGAAGAGAGTCAGACGTGCTAACAGCTCGTCCCAGCCCGGCAGTAAACATCTTGTTGAAGAGAATCAGACGTGCTAACAGCTCGCCCAAGCCCAGCAGTAAACATCTAGTGGAAGAGAGTCAGACGTGCTAACAGCTCGTCCAAGCCCAACAGTAAACATCTTGTTGAAGAGAATCAGACGTGCTAACAGCTCGTTCAAGCACAGCAGTAAACATCTTGTTGAAGAGAACAAAGTTCTTGGTAGAGAGTCAGACGTGCTAACAGCTCGTCCAAGCCCAGCAGTAAACATCTTGTTGAAGAGAGTCAGACGTGCTAACAGCTCGTCCAAGCCTAGCAGTAAACATCTTTTGAAGAGAGTCAGACGTGCTAACAGCTCGTCCAAGCCCGGCAGTAAACATCTTGTTGAAGAGAGTCAGACGTGCTAACAGCTCGTCCAAGCCCGGCAGTAAACATATTGTTGAAGAGAATCAGACGTGCTAACAGCTCGTCCAAGCCCAACAGTAAACATCTTGTTGAAGAGAGTCAGACGTGCTAACAGCTCGTCCAAGCCCGGCAGTAAACATATTGTTGAAGAGAATCAGACGTGCTAACAGCTCGTCCAAGCCCAACAGTAAACATCTTGTTGAAGAGAGTCAGACGTGCTAACAGCTCGTCCAAGCCCAACAGTAAACATGAACATGATTGTGTGCTTATTTCCACACACTCGTTTAGCGACGGGAAGTCTTATCAATCACTTCTGTTGACAGACCACGGATACGTCCCAGGGAGGGGGGGAGGGGTAATGTCCAGGTTTCGATAACATTTCTTGTCTTTGGAACAACAGATTCTCGACTGGGGATGAGGCCATCTTACAACTATTTTGAGAATTTTATTTTTTGTGGGAAAAATATATGTTGTACTTTCCAAATAAAACAGCTTATAGCAAATTATAATAAAATTAAAACAAATGATAATAAAATAAAATATTGTGTGAGATTTTGTACAGTATTAATTGCAGTGTAGTGTCACAAATAAATGTTTCAGGCTTCGATTTTCAATTTAAAAAAACACCAAGTTGTTTAAGCATGACAATATTGTGGAGAGTTTCTAACAATATTTGTTCTAGAATTATTAATTGTAAGCTTCAGAGACTACTACAAATTTTTCAACAAAGCCCAAATCTAATATTATTATTATTACAATTAAATCTATTATGGTAGCCGCAGCCTTAAGACTATTCTAGATTTGAGAAAATATCGAATTTAAGATAACAAATTAACAAATATATTTATATATTTTCAAACCTTGAGTTTGGCACTGGGGGGGGGGGGTAGGAGCCTGCCCCCCTTTGAGGGACTGAAGACACAATTGTGGCGGGGGGTGGGTGCTCCTTGTAGGAAGACGTCACGCTCGGGCTGTCCTAATTCCACGACGTGTTGTCTGACGTCATTGCGTCATGGTGCGTGTTGATTGAAAAGGTCCCCTCCCCTCCTCCCGCCCCCCATGGTTTGCAAACTACGTGGATATTGAACGTCGCAAGTTGTTTATTGCGTTGTACCACAGTCTAATTTCATAGAAAGTATCTTTTATTTTACATGTAGATAGTATCTATCAAAAGTGATCGCATGACTTGACGTATGAACATGTGAGACTAGATCTAATAGCGGTGACCTGGTGGTCTAGGGGTAAGGTGTCGGACTTCTGTGCTGGGGGTCCGGGGTTCAATCCTCGGTCCCGGCACATATTTATTTGATTACCAAACCCTTCCTTCACCTCTGACAAGACGTGTATTAATCACAACTTGTGAATGTGAGGAATGCCAGGCCTCCACCGTGGTTCGGATTCCACGTTAAACTGTAGGTTCTCCATTTCATCCCACAATCACCCTACCATTACACATTAGCGTAAGTGCGTATAACCCGAACAGGTAGTAAGACGCGGTGGTAATAGTAATAATAGATCTAATAGCTGTAAGGTAACATTATTCCTTTGAGAATTGGACTGTATCTGTATTTAACTGAATCGATTGGGTAGTGAGGAGAAAGATTTAGATGATTTGCACCCGCGTTTGTGGTGAATAAAAGTGGGAAACAATTTTGGGAAAACCTGCCTCGATATACATGGCCTAGATTTGAACCTCAACCTCCCCATCACCGGGTAACCAGACAAGACGAGACTAATGTCTTTATCAGGTGAAATGGCAGTGTTTATTTGAACATAAACACACAATGTAGCTCTCACCGTGAACTCACACATCCGCAGAAAGACAAAGAGCATAGCAGAAACGTAATCACGTGACGAGCTCTAAGCCAATCACAATCGGCCTTACCCTCTCGACGCGACTTGTAAGAACTTCCGGTTTCCTTTTTTCTGCGTGACATCAACTTGGAGAGACTCAATCAAACCAACGGACACCAATGCACAAGCATCTTCACAGCGAGATCATAGAAGACAGCTGCATCTACTGCTGTGAAATTATTTGAAACACAACTGGTTAAATAAAAAGCTCGTGTGTCGTTCTTGTTTGCATTTGTTTCACAACACAAGGCAGCCATTTGAAAACATACCTCGTGATATTTTAGACCTATTTATCCACTATAAAATAAAGCATGTCAGTAAACAGCTATTTCTAGTTTGTGTTACAAAGCATCATGGGTCCAGATACATGTCTGCTAGGGTGGGAATACAAACTAATAGGCCTACTAACACACGGCTAGATCTATTTCCAACGAACGTGACACTCAAGCTTTACTAAGAACCCTAAGGTCTACCCTCTAGAGCAACCATGTTACCAATCACCACAAGTGGCGAATTGTCCATAAAATTGTGACGGATTGGCTATAAAAAGTGTGGTTAGTTTTGAGTTTGCCAGCTTTCACAGTTATATACACGTTTTCCTGACGGCGTGTGCTCTGCTGGTTGCAATTTGATATTCCCTGCATATCATTGGAAGCATTTCGTATGTGCACTGAATTCTGATATTCAGCCAATGTTTCTGAAACCTGTCAGACAAAAGGATAGTCAAATTTCGCATTAACTATTTTATATTTTCAATTTGAAACTTTTTCATCATTTGCGTCTGAATATTCAAACTGTACATGTTTTAAGTAAAACCCGCCTCGGTGGCGTAGTTGGCTAACGCGCCAGTCGTGTTGAGCTCTACCGCCGAGGACGGGGAGATCGAGGTTCGAATCTCGGTCGGGTGAACTGGGGGTGGTTTTTCCTAAATGGTTTTCCACTCTCCTTCCACGCAAATGCGGGTTCACTTCCTCTAAATTCAACCTTCCCCATTCCTAATCCATTAGCGTAATTAGTACTTAAGCGTATAACCCGAACGGGTAGTAAACTTCCTCAAACAGTGAATGTTGTTTTAAACCTTCGATTGAGCTATCTATTTTTTCAATTTTTACATGGGGTGGCAATGTTCACTTCTCTATCGCCTCTCCTATGGCTACATTGAAAAATAATGTTGCCCACCTCTGCTCTAGAGTTATTTAAACATCGAGGTGAGTACAATCCTGTGATCGAACTCGGCTCCCTGTGACCTTCAGGAGTATAAACCAACCTTCAAAGAAAACAACTTACTCAACCTAGAACACGTCAATCACTATAATTACAACTTACAGCAAACGCTTGTTACTTTGTCACTAAGATGACATCATCTACCCTACCTTCACTTGGTGTTGCCAACCACTCGCGGACAAAATTACCTCAAATTACACTCGCAAGAAATTTAACAAGGATTTAGTGTTCTGACAGATCCGTTGCCTTGTCCAGTTTGTCCTTTCAGCGGGTTCCAGAGCCTGAAACTTGATCTTCTTTCCTTGTTTGGAGTCATACGTCAGTTGCATTCGTGACTTTCTGGTCCCCTCCAACTTGCCTTCTATGACGTCATTCAATAGGCCATTTCTTCTTAGGGTGGAGGGACGCGAGAAAGGACAAGTGATTTTAAAGTTTTTATAGCAAAACATTTCTTTGTCCATAATAAATAAAATATTGCTCCAGTAGCAACGTTTAGTTTAGTTTTCTTCACACGGTGATATCAACAGTTGTTGAATATCTGTCAAGGATATCCTGGAATTTAATGACAACAAAAGTTTTTCATATGACAGATCAACAACTGTCGGTATCCCTGTGTGTAGAAACTAAACGTTACTACTGGAGCAATATTTTATTTATTTTGGACAAAGAAATGTTTTGCTATAAAAACTGCAAAAACACTGACATTTTTCGCTTCCCCTACATCCCCGTTCTGTTAAACCCTACAATTCAGCGTCATTTTAAAATATATAAATTGCCAAAGTTTATAAAACGTTCTATTTTATTTAATTTTTAAAAGCAGTTTTTTTTTACTGTATTTTAAATAAACTTTGTTTTTGCTAACATAGGGTGCGTGTGATTAACAGTGTACACAATATCTGCTTGTTTGATATATTTTAAAGACATAATAATACATCAGTGGCGATGGGAATAATTTGTCCCCCTCGAGATTTATTTCACTGACCACAGATGTTTTCGAATATTAAGCTGGAAGATGGCCTTACATAAGAACTACAATTTACAAATAATTGATTCTAGAGGCATCCGAGTTTTAACAATCATGATAAATTGAGCAAATAGCCAAGCTATTATATTTGCTAGTTGGTAACGGTTATAGCCGCACCTAAATATCATATTCTGTAAAGTATTGATAAAAGACACCCGGGTTCGATTTTCTTGTCCAGGTGTTATTTTTCCATTTACAGAATAAAATCATGATAAACACAACCATGGTAATTTTGCTGAGCGTTCTGTTATAATACAATATTAGGGGGCGTTTGAGTATTACGTAAACACCTTTTTGAACATTTTGAACACTCCTACCACCCGTTGTAAGCAAAAATAAACAAACGCCTGACCTCCCTCCGCCCCCGTCTTGCTTACGTTATATTTGTCGACTTTTTTTAGTATTTTTTTTAAACAAGAATAAATATTATTTTTTATGCAATTTATAAATTTATCTGGTAATTATTATCATGGAGGTGTAAATTAATGGTACAAAATATTCACAATAAACACTTTTTTTAAATAAATTTAAATTTATTATTCTAAAAAGGTAAAATTATAAAAGAAATATCATTAGTGAATACAATACATGGATTATTATAATTCTCAAATAAACTCTAAACCATTTTTAATCAGTTGACCAAGCTCCATATTTCAACACTTTTAATTATTGTGTGTCCATTTGGGGTGGCTGGGTCACACTGACATTCTTGCCCGTCTCTCTCTGTCTTACGTAAGCATTGCTCTGACTTCCCTTCCCCCTTGTCAGCAAAAATAAGCACAGCTCGAGTCCCTTCCCCCTAAGGTGCTTACATAATACTTGAATGCCCACATGTCTGTCCCGTAGACCTACAATGCTTCTTGCAACAACACCTCTCAACTGTGGCCTTTACATGATAGAGATTGGAAATTAAATTAATATACGAAGAATTATAATTTTAGTGTCCCAAATTAAACACCTATACCTTCGAATATTTTTGAAATTTAAAATGTTTTGAGTATATATTTGTTGTGAAACCTTCTTTTTCTATTTACTCCTCGTCCATCTGGTGCAACTTCTACATCTATCAAATGAAATAACTCAAAAAGGCTCGGAGCTCCAAGAGTTACTTTCCCGAAGTTGTAATGGCGTGTTCGTGCGACGACCGAAAACGCCCGAAGGTACAAGCAACCACACTTCTACATCATCATCGTTTCTGCTGTTGTAGGGATAGAAAAAACCTATCTAATTTCTAGAAGCGGGTAATTTTCTCGTACTTACTCGTCTTTAGGTAAAGCTGTAAGGAAAGGGGGAGAACCACTCAACATCACCGTAACACACATAATTATAATTATGTATAAAGTACAGTCTCACTCACAAAAACTATCACTTGAATCCGGGATCTGATTGTACGAGTTAGTATATTTTGTATTGCCCGGAGTTGGAACAGTTCGACAGTTAGAGACGCGAGTTTGACTTTCGATGAAAGTTTGTATCGTTGCGTAACCCCAAGATATTTGCCATGGCTAAATTATCACCACCTGGGACCTCCTGATCATTGTGAGCAATAACTCCCTCGTGTTCTACATGACGTCACCCAATAATTTTAATTTAATGCATTTTTTATTAGCACCGCGCGCGTCTTAATAGCCGTTCGGTATGTACCAATTACGCCAATGGTTTTAGGGATTGGGAAGGCTATATTCAGAGGAACTGTACTCACATTTGCGTGAAGGAAGAGTGGAAAGCTATTTTTGAAAAAACCACCCTCAGTACACCAAACCGAGATTCGAACCTCAAATCTCCCCATCATCGGCAGTCTAGTCTACTGCGTTAGACCATGCCCCCACCAAAACGGGTAGCTTATAATTATAATAAAATAATAATAATAATAATAATAATAATAATAATAATAATAATAATAATATTAGCACCGCATCTTACTACCCGTTCGGGTTATACGCTTAAGTACTAATTACGCTAATGGATTAGGAATTGGGAGGGTTGAATTTAGAGGAAGTGAACCCGCATTTGCGTGGAGGGAGAGTGGAAAACCATTTAGGAAAAACCACCCCAGTTCACCCGACCGAGATTCGAGCCTCGATCTCCCCGTCCTCGGCGGTCAAGCTTAACACGACTAGCGCGTTAGCCAACTACGCCAGGTAGCTTATAATTAACTTATAATTTTAAAAAAATATACCAATTTGTTTGAAAATATACAGTGACCTTTTAATGTATACACACACAAACCTTTTTCTGAATAAAATATATTTCCGTTGATAGACCTAGCTATCCTCAAAACAAGTATGAAAACAATAATATTTAGCACCGCGTCTTACTACCCGTTCGGGTTATACGCCTAAGTACTAATTACGCTAATGGATTAGGAATTGGGAAGGTTGAATTTAGAGGAAGTGAACCCGCATTTGCGTGGAAGGAGAGTGGAAAACCATTTAGGAAAAACCACCCCCAGTTCACCCGACCGAGATTCGAACCTCGATCTCCCCGTCCTCGGCGGTAGAGCTCAACACGACTGGCGCGTTAGCCAACTACGCCACCGAGGCGGGTAGTATGAAAACAATGACCGTGAGAACGCGTATCGTATTTTTGATGGTAGCTCCACAGAGGATGTGACAAAACAACCATTTCAAAAACACTCAAAAGAGAAACAGTAATTTCAGAAAACTACAATTATTGTTTTCGACAACGAGTTATCGAGTTGTACCAAACAAATTTACTAATAAAAGAGTTGATTCAAGGTCTATGCAGGAAGAGTTTACACATTTTTAAAACGATGCTGCAATCTAAGAAAACGATTATCACAGTTTAATTGAACCAATTTTTTATATGTAAATTTTAAATAGGAGGTTATAATTATGATGGTTAGTGTTCCAGTTAGCGTAATGTAATGGGTGGAGTTGCGAGACTTACGTCAGCGAGATCGACTGACCGGTTAGTAATACTCGTATTGTTTGAAGGAATACAGACAAGACTGGACCAGTCAGTTACAAGATGCACGTGTAGAAGGAACAGGACTGGACAGGATTGAATGGTCGACCTTGAAACTAGCTGGTACCATCCACAGATCTGGAGACAAAGCTAACACTACAGCTCAGAGGAGTTGAGAATGAGACTAGCTGGTACCATCCACAGATCTGGAGACAAAGATAGCACTACAGCTTAGAGGAGTTGAGAGTGGGAATAGCTGGTACCAACCACAGATCTGGAGACAAAGCTAACACTACAGCTCAGAGGAGTTGAGAGTGAGACTAGCTGGTACCATCCACAGATCTGGAGACAAAACTAACACTACAGCTTAGAGGAGTTGAGAGTGAGACTAGCTGGTACCATCCACAGATCTGGAGACAAAGATAACAACACTACAGCTCAGAGGAGTTGAGAGTGAGACTAGCTGGTACCATCCACAGATCTGGAGACAAAGATAACAACACTACAGCTTAGAGGAGTTGAGAGTGATACTAGCTGGTACTATCCACAGATCTGGAGACAAAGATAGCACTACAGCTTAGAGGAGTTGAGAGTGAGACTAGCTGGTACCATCCACAGATCTGGAGACAAAGATAGCACTACAGCTTAGAGGAGTTGAGAGTGAGAATAGCTGGTACCATCCACAGATCTGGAGACAAAGATAGCACTACAGCTCAGAGGAGTTGAGAGTGAGACTAGCTGGTACCATCCACAGATCTGGAGACAAAGATAGCACTACAGCTCAGAGGAGTTGAGAGTGAGACTAGCTGGTACTATCCACAGATCTGGAGACAAAGATAGCACTACAGCTCAGAGGAGTTGAGAGTGAGACTAGCTGGTACCATCCACAGATCTGGAGACAAAGATAGCACTACAGCTCAGAGGAGTTGAGAGTGAGAATAGCTGGTACCATCCACAGATCTGGAGACAAAGATACACACTAAGCTCAGAGGAGTTGAGAGTGAGATAGCTGGTACCATCCACAGATCTGGAGACAAAGATAACAACACTATAGCTCAGAGGAGTTGAGAGTGAGACTAGCTGGTACCATCTCATCTTATCTTATTAGTTATACCATGGTGTAATAATGTAAGGTAAGCTTGCTACCTTTCAAGGTAAAGAGAACGTACATAGCAGCTCATAATATCAATAACTGGGTTTGACTAGAGTATTTTAGCTGTCAATATGAGGAAGGTTTGAAACTGTCGAAGACAACATTTTTTCCCCCCAAGTGAAGTCAAAGCTGATTCTTTTTCCCGAAGTCAAGTAGAAGTTTTGATGCTTCGCACCCCCCCTAAAGGTTAGCCAACAGTTGAAACGACGGGAATGTCACCGCTAAAGATTGGAACTGAAGGTCGAGATGACGACGCTCTTGTAGGTTTATATAAAAGATGGATATCGAAGTGGGGGGCTCTGTTTGCACAAGTTCCCTCTCCTCCTCCCTGTCAAAATAGAGGTGCCAAGGAAACTTTGAGCAAGTGGGTCTAAGTATAGCACTGTGTTAGACGAATGTGTGTGCTTTAGAGTAAAATGGGCTATAATGACAGCTTTTTATTCCATTGCAGGATACTGTTATCCTCCGTAATGACAGCTTGTTATTCCCTGGCAGGATACTGCTATCCTCCGTAATGACAGCTTGTTATTCCATTGCAGGATACTGCTATCCTCCGTAATGACAGCTTGTTATTCCATTGCAGGATACTGCTATCCTCCGTAATGACAGCTTGTTATTCCATTGCAGGATACTGCTATCCTCCGTAATGACAGCTTGTTATTCCATTGCAGGATACTGCTATCCTCCGTAATTACAGCTTGTTATTCCATTGCAGGATACTGCTATCCTCCGTAATGACAGCTTGTTATTCCATTGCAGGATACTGCTATCCTCCGTAATTACAGCTTGTTATTCCTGCAGGATACTGTTATCCTCCGTAATGACAGCTTGTTATTCCCTGGCAGGAGATTGTTATATCCGTAATGACAGCTTATTTCCTTGCAGGATACTGTTATCCTCCATAGTGTCAGTTTGTTATTCCCTTGCAGGATACTGGTGACATGATCTAAATAAATCGTGTGCAATATTAAATGTTTTATTTATTAAATTAAATTATTTCACAAACATTCTGTACCGCCTTAATTGGCGCTCAATAACGGGGCTATAAATACCAATTATCTCATATTCAATTCAAGAACGTTGTAATTGGCGCCCAATCGCGGGGTCAATAAAACCGTAACGTTTTAACTGCCCTTCTCATACATGATCCTTAACCGGTAGTAAGTAGACTTGATGTTAAACATGGATTATTTATTATTTGTGTGTCCAGGATATCCGCATATTGACGCCGAGCTAGTTATTATGTCAGTCCTACTATACTCTGTAATATGTAGGGGTGTCACTGACCAGAGTTATTTATTATGTCAGACCTACTATACCCTGTAATATCTAGGGGTATCACGGACCAGAGTTATTTATTATGTCAGACCTACTATACTCTGTAATCTCTAGGGGTGTCATTGACTGGGCTTGTAAACACAAGTCTGAACTCGTTATTACATTAATTCTATCCCGCTATTGTCAATCGTTACTGCACTAAGTTACACTTGGAAGATGACGTCATAGTAGTGTTGCACTCGCTGTGACTGTAAAGTCAGGAGCTCGTACTCTGACAGCAAGCACTTGGAGATTATTTGTATAACGTTAATGCGGGCGTTTAAATTGGCATTAAATAAAACCAATATTTTAATTGGGGGGGAGGGGCTCCCGGCCCCAAACTAAAACGGCCGTACCTTGGTGTGGGGTGCAATGGTACAAAACGGTGATATATCTACATTTTAAATTTGAGAGGGTGGGGTGCAACTTAAGTGATCTAGCTCATTTTCATCTTCTAAGCTTCGCCTGTCTTTATCTCGAAATTTCATTCTGACTATGATTTTGATTATATACCTCTTTTATTACCCTTAGATTCTTGGGTGCGCCACTAGTGACTAACTTGTACATACATTTAGAGAGACTTTGCGCTTCCTAAAATAAATTGGGGTAAAAGCCAACAAATAAGTGATAATTTAAATAAACCAACAGTTCATAATTTAAATAAACCGACAATTCATGGAAACAATAAAACCTATTTTTCAAAAGTAGAAAAAATAAATTAGACACTCAGACAATTTTCCACAACGTGCAAAAATCGTTAGAATGGATCAAATTGATCAACTTCGCAAACTCGTATTAAAACTAATATAACACTAACTTGTTTTACGTAGTGTTGAACGGACCGATCACGTGATTAGCGAAAGCCCGGCTCGTGGCACCCTCTCAGTAATCAGCTGTTCTTCAACACAAGACAATCAAACGTGTTTATAAGTTTTTTTAATGTTTCTCTTTTTATAGAACACAGTCGTCATCTTTTCAAAGGACAAAGGTTTTAAGTTAGAACTTGTTTTTATGTAGGCGTAGCACCATTCTTTGTTTGAAAACACTGGTATCTATACGGTGTAAATTCACTGAATGATGTTCTTGTGTTACTTTTGCTGCCCCCCCCCCCCCCCCCAAATGACATGTTAATATGGATTTAAAAATGTTTATTTTATAAATGAGTAACCTGAAGAAGACATAATAATAACTACAAATTAAACTCTGGTTTTACTTTAATTAATTTGTTTAAATATTAATAATTCGGTTGACAATCGCTAGAAAACTTGAATTGACACACAATGTTTCGTGTTTTATTAAAATATGATTTATTTAAGAAGGTTAAATGAAAGGTTAATTTTCACATTCAGGAGTTTTATAATGATAACGTATTTGAAATGTGAAAGCAACACAGTCTAAGAGATCACAGAATAGTAGCTATCTATCTGTTCTGACGCCAAAACAAAGACGACCTTGACAATCAGCTGTACATTGTTTAGAGACTTGCGCTAAATCCAGCTGATTTTGACAATTTATCGAAACAAAATGGTAATGCATGATATTTTTCAAATGTACTTTGAACTATTCAAAAAATAAACATTTCCATGCCAAACACTTACGGTTTTTTGGTGGCAAATATTTTCCGCTCCGCTGGAAGACAGTTTAGTTTGAAATCAGTTAAACGATCCTTACCCCTTTTCCTTCTCTGGCGATGATGGCGGTCAGCTGATTGTTGTGTATTGGGCTACAGATGAACCCGAGCTCTTTCATTGGTCACCGTACTACCAATAGCGTACATTTTAATAAACGATTTACAGCTGTTTCGTGTTAATCCTTTTAAACTTTAAAGTAAAAAAAAATTAGGTTATTGTAGAAATAATATGGAGGAGGTAAAAGATAATAATTATTTTATTTCGAGTGTAACATTTTGAAAACTGTAACTATGAGTCCTAGTAGTGTATTTGGTTGAAAATAATTTACACTGGAATTAAAGGTTGGTATAGTTCACACAAGGGCAGAAAATATGAAAGGAAGTAAGTTGAGAAGTATAGGATAATGAAGGACAAGAATAAATTCTCATTTGTAAATAAAACAAATTTTTCTAATTTCAATGTGTTCAACATAAGGGCTACATTTATTTTACCTAAGCACTAAGAACAAGAAGGGTACACCATTTTGGAGGAGAATCACAGTGATAAAACACATTCAGCCTGGTTATGAACCTGGCTTCCCTTTCCTTCCATGGTGAACTAATTGTAATGCTCAGCCATTTGTGTGGGCTACAGGACTAAACAATTAAACACACCCCCTTACACCATTAAAATTGAAATCCAAACATACCACCTTTTGCAACCAAGTATTACATTTTGTACCCCATTCTCTGTCAATTTTTAAAATTTTGGCCTTCATCGTTTTACACCCAAGTAGGCTATGTAATTTCACACCTTAATGTTTTAGTGAGAAAAATATATTTTATATAAGGAAAAATCAAGTTAAGCTTAGTATTATTTGTTGTGATTTTAATATAAACTGTCTTAGTTTACATGTTATTTTCATTCAAGTATGGTGTTTTGCACCCTAACCCAAAGACGGTAGGCCTACAAATATTTTTAATTTGGTGGGAGGGGGTAAGATGAGTGTAGAACCCCCTATTTTCTTAAAATATAATTTATAAGCTCTTGCCATGAATCTTAAATGAAAATTTAACATAACTAAAGTTTACGCAATGCAATAAAAACACTGGTTTTTCTCAACATTATTAGCCCACTGAATTCTACCAAATTTTTGAATGAAGTTTTTTTTATCACTGCACCTTATTACTTATTTGGGTTACACACTTAAGTACTAATTACGCTAATGGTTTTAGATATTAGGAAGATTATATTTAGAGAAAGTGTACTAGACCCAACCGAGATTCGAACCTCGATCTTCCTGTCATTGGCAGTCTAGTCTACTGCGAGAGTAGCGCGTAAGACCACATGGCCACCAAAGCGGGTGACCTGGTTGTTTGTCTGTTGAAACACTTGCTTCCCTAAGACATGTTACATGTGTGTGTTAGCTCTTTGTAAAACATGTCAAAATAAAGTACCACACTCTCACTCATTCTAGTGTCCAACAAGTGAAGATCTGCTATGGCACTTAAG
Organism: Timema podura; assembly: GCA_033556935.1. Taxonomy (NCBI): domain Eukaryota; kingdom Metazoa; phylum Arthropoda; class Insecta; order Phasmatodea; family Timematidae; genus Timema; species Timema podura. The sequence goes on from JAVRXN010000005.1 coordinate 50,618,846, forward strand.
ATAATTTCTCACTGCCTGCTTAGAAGACCACAAAAGCTGAGTGTACCCCACAAGTACTCTAGAAGTCTATCTCAACAGATACACCATTTGCCGAATAAACATCTCATCAAGTATGGTGTGCTTGGTATTGTCATTGGCTCATCGGCTCTGTACTACTGGCAGTTGAGTTCTCATGACAAGAGGATTCTTCACGTCACTCTCAGTGGAGTCAACAGATTCCTCAGGTCAGATTCATGTCTTGGTAGCTTTGTAACTGGTGAGATAAATGAAAATTTGAAAGAGGGGGAGAGATTTGAAGTAGATATTGAATAGCAACCAACAAAACACTCGGATAACATCAAATACAATAATCATTATTCACAGGTCTTTGCGCATCGGCTTGACTATCTCTTTGGACTACTGGTGGTCCCTGCGGGGGCTGGATGAGGCCTCGGATGAGTACGAGGTGGCCGTCAGTCCAGTCCACCAGAGATCAGCGGAGAGAATTCTCGATGGTTGTCTAAAGAACGGTGGACTGTACGTCAAGTTGGGACAGGGTCTGGTATCCCTCAACCATATTCTACCTCGGGAATACCTCAACACGCTCATGGTAGACATCACTTGTCATAGTGTTTATAATATAGTTTAACATACTAGTGTTTCGAAACCTTGGCTCAGTTGGTAGCGTGTTTGGGTCCTGGCTTCAATTCCCAACATTGCCGAAAAATGTATCATTGGTGAAATGTTGGTTTCCCCTTTCACTGTGATAAATTAGCAGCTTAGGGCTAGATGTAGTGTTTCTTCTAGATTTCAGTTATTTTATAGGCTAAACCATATGGAAATATGAGTTGGCTTAGAAAGTGCACGTAAATAGGCATTTTTGTTGAGTAAGTATATTTTTAAATACAATCAATATTTTATAACTGCATAGATATTCAAGCATACATTTTTTCAACACAAGTTTTTCTGAGTGAGAAGATAATGTATGCCATGAACTTTGTATCCTCTTCGCTTGTTTGGTTGTAAAATACACGAAACTTCAACTAGGCTTGAGAGGGTTGCGTTGGAAGGGGGTAGCTATTACTTGGGAAGCAGGTATTTGTAAATCAATATTATATTTAACAGCGTGCAAGAGCTTAGGTAAAGTTTTTTTTATTGCATGCATATATTTTTGTTTACATTTGTAAATGACAAGTGAAGTTTGGTCGTGCACATTCATTATGAGTTCATATGTATTTTTAGATCATCTTTTGTAAATTTGAAGTTATTTTTTAGAAGTCTTATTGTTATTTCATAATTCATCATTGGTGAAATATGGGTTTACCCTTTCACATTGATAAATTAATGGTTGGGGACTGAATGTTTTTCTTGTCTTAGTCTTAAGTTAGATTATAAGGCATATGAAGCTACGACAGGCCTAGCCAGCCGATAGTGGAAAATATATGGCTTTAATAATAAACTGACCCAGGCCACAGGCTGGAAACAGTAATGAATGTAAACATTGTCATTTTATAACATTACTATTTTGAACAAATTCACTTATAAAATACTCTATCAGTGTAATTCTCACTGTCTCTTTGAATGCACTTTGGTAAATTATTGAGGTTTGCAAATATTCTCAGGCCCTTCAAGATAAATGTTTGAGCCGCAAGAAAGACGAAGTGGCCCACTTGTTCATAGAAGAGTTCGGGAAACCTCATTCCGAGGTTTTTCAAAGCTTTGACGAAACTGCAATTGCTGCTGCAAGCTTGGCTCAGGTCAGTCACTTTGTCATTCCTCATTATTTTTAAATAGCTCTCACTTTACTCAAATATTATAAAAATAGCCAACATTATCTTGCACATGAAATATACACAGCAGGGGCAGGTAAGAGTATTTTCTGAGGACTACTAAAATAAATGTTGATCTCGCAAGAGCCACATAGAAAACTCAAAAGAAATAATTGGCTGTATAAAAATTACAAACTGTTATTGAGACAGGTTTCCATCTGTATAATGTATTGTGTATCACTAAGAAACATTTTATATAATAATTCCTGGTGTATTACAACTATGTCTACAGATACAATATACATTTATTCTAACTGGAGAAAATCAGTAACATTTATATTTGAGTTCTGTGAGTTAGTTCTGATTTGGTCTGTTTTTAGTAAATAACCATGAAAATATAAGCTTGGATGTTGGCATAACTTAAAGCAGGGCTTCTCAAGGAGATATAGCAACATAATATACATAACATCATGCTAGGAGATGAGATATAGCGACTTAATATCATGCTAGGAGATGAGACATAGCAACATAATGTATATAACATCATGCTAGGAGGTGAGACATAGCAACATATATCACGCTAGGAGATAAGATATAGCAACTTAATACAATGATAGGAGATGAGACATAGCAACTTAATATCATGCTAATAGATGAGATATAACAACCTAATGTACATAATAGCATACTAGGAGATGAAATATAACAACATAATGTACATAATAGCATGCTAAGAGATGAGATATAACAACATAATGTACAAGATATCATGCTAGGAGATGAGATATAACAACATAATGTACATGATATGCTAGGAGATGAGATATAACAACATAATGTACATGATATGCTAGGTGATGAGATATAACAACATAATGTACATGATATGCTAGGAGATGAGATATAACAACATAATGTACAAGATCTCATGCTAGGAGATGAGATATAACAACATAATGTACATGATATGCTAGGAGATGAGATATAACAACATAATGTACATGATATGCTAGGAGATGAGATATAACAACATAATGTACATGATATCATGCTAGGAGATGAGATATAACAACATAATGTACATGATATGCTAGGAGATGAGATATAACAACATAATGTACATGATATCATGCTAGGAGATGAGATATAACAACATAATGTACATGATATCATGCTAGGAGATGAGATATAACAACATAATGTACATGATATGCTAGGAGATGAGATATAACAACATAATGTACATGATATCATGCTAGGAGATGAGATATAACAACATAATGTACATGATATCATGCTAGGAGATGAGATATAACAACATAATGTACATGATATCATGCTAGGAGATGAGATATAACAACATAATGTACATGATATCATGCTAGGAGATGAGATATAACAACATAATGTACATGATATCATTCTAGGAGATGAGATATAACAACATAATGTACATGATATCATGCTAGGAGATGAGATATAACAACATAATGTACATGATATGCTAGGAGATGAGATATAACAACATAATGTACATGATATCATGCTAGGAGATGAGATATAACAACATAATGTACATGATATGCTAGGAGATGAGATATAACAACATAATGTACATGATATCATGCTAGGAGATGAGATATAACAACATAATGTACATGATATCATGCTAGGAGATGAGATATAACAACATAATGTACATGATATCATGCTAGGAGATGAGATATAACAACATAATGTACATGATTATGCTAGGAGATGAGATATAACAACATAATGTACATGATATGCTAGGAGATGAGATATAACAACATAATGTACATGATAATGCTAGGAGATGAGATATAACAACATAATGTACATGATATCATGCTAGGAGATGAGATATAACAACATAATGTACATGATATATGCTAGGAGATGAGATATAACAACATAATGTACATGATATCATGCTAGGAGATGAGATATAACAACATAATGTACATGATATGCTAGGAGATGAGATATAACAACATAATGTACATGATATCATGCTAGGAGATGAGATATAACAACATAATGTACATGATATCATGCTAGGAGATGAGATATAACAACATAATGTACATGATATGCTAGGAGATGAGATATAACAACATAATGTACATGATATGCTAGGAGATGAGACATAGCAACATAATGTACATAATACTGTTTGTCAGGTGTTCAAAGCCACAACCCAAGACGGGGACGAGGTAGCCGTCAAGGTTCAATACATAGATCTCCAGGATAGGTTCACTGGTGACATCTCTACGATAAAACTACTTCTCAGGTTGATTGGGTGGATGCACCCCAAATTTGATTTTGAGTGGGTTCTAGAGGTATGTCCACAACATTGTTGCATGTTTTTCTCTGAATTAGTGTGTGCTCATTTAGTAAAGAACACTTTACAAGTATTATTTGTGCAAGGCATATTATCAAAGTAGGCTGCCAATATAAAAGAAAAGTTAGTTAGACTATGGTTTTTTTCACTTTAAAATTATTTTAAAATGTTGAGTAATGTTTAATATATTTAAAGCTGGTGAAAGTCATGGACGTTTGCTTAACAGCATATCAAATTATATGGTTTATTCGATCAAGAGAAACACACAACATGGTTTATACATAAGGTGAACAGATGTCCCACTTTTGCAGGAAATAAATTACATTTTTCTGAATCCATGATTCAATTAAATGAACATATTATGTCAAATAATTTTACAAATTTTGTTGGAAGAATATTCTTTATGTGTGTAGGCTGCCCACTTAGGCCCTTCCTCGCCTCTCGATCACTTTGCTCCCACCACTTATCAACTTCCCCACTGCTTCGGAACAATTGGGTCAGCCTTGTGAATGTTCTTTAGGGGCTTGCTCATTTATATATATAAACAAATCAATATAAAAAGATACACTGTTGTTCAAACAATTTCATTGCAATACTGAGGTAATGTTGTACCGTTCATTAATTATTGTTAATTGTTAGTCTTGTATAATTTAAATGTTTATTATTTTATATCTTAATTCCTGGTGTTCATGATGGCCTGAAAATGCCACTGTCAAGGCTTAGGTTTTAAAATATTTCCGACACCCCCACCCCCTGTCCTTAACCCCCCCCATCCATCCCTGGGGATATTCCATAGACCATACGTCCATACCATACCCCCCAAACCCCATGGTGTAATTCCCTACCTAGAATCCAACACAACCCCCAAAATGTTCCAAAAAGTCCCGATTTCACAACTAAGAAATATGGTCACCTTATTTATACAATCAAGCAAATACCATATGAATAAGGCTTGTACAATCAAGAGAAGAACACAATATGGCTCTAATATGGTTTATTGGATGTTCAACCTCAACATAATTATAGTATTAACCAAATAACCAGACCTGGAACAGGCATGCATTTTTTTTCTTATGTTCATAATATTTTCCAAGATTTAGATTCAATTTAAAGTTTCAGGATTTGTAAGTAAAAAGAAAAGTTGAATTCCAGATTCAGATTGGTAAAATACCCACCTGTAGTAACTGTACGCAAACTTCCGACAGATGCAACCTGACACTTTTACTGTATGAACTGCGTCTCCAGGTGTTGAGAATGAGGTTTGTTTGCAGGACTTGAGGGAGACCTTGGAACAAGAACTAGATTTCCTCAACGAAGGAAGGAACGCTGAGCGCTGTGCTAAGGATCTCGCTCACCTGCCTTACGTCTACGTCCCTAAAGTTCACTGGGACACGAGTACATTAGTAAGTTCCTGAGTGTACTAGACTAGCTTACTGACAGCTGAGTCGTTATTTAACTACAGTACAATATTCACAGGAGAGGCCCTATTTGACAGTTAGAACAGTTACTAGATCTACTTTTATGCATTCATACATCAAGTCATCTAATCTGCAGCTGTCACTTTTGATAGATCTTATCAATACATATAATATAACCTAAATATAGTAATAAAGTAAAATGTTATCAATGTTTATATTTTATAAAAGGTCCTTTTTATGGAAATTATGCTCATCATCAATTAACAGCCCATGGATGGGCGCCTCCCTATTTCCTTCTACCATTCTTCTCCTTTAATCGCTTCCAATCTTCTTCTCTCACCTGCACACTTGCTATTATCTTCCCCTGCCATCTCTTTCTTGGCCTCCCTTGCAGTCTTTTTCTTACATACTTCATCTCCTTCATTCACATTGGTATTCTCTCCTTTTCCATCCTCATTACAGGAACACACCATCTCAGCCTTGCTTCCTAATATCTCATGTACTCCATCTACTCCCATTCTGGAATAGTTTCATTCTTAATCCTTTTTTCTTTCCTCGTGACAGCTAACGTACACCTCACAAACTTCATTCTGACCATAGAACAAAATAATTGTTTCATAATTTTAGCACCACTTTTACTAACCTAAGCAAATTATTGGATATTTTATAGCATATTTTGAGGAACAAAATGATTACCTTTCTCTGTAAATATTTAGCTTTACTCCAACTATCAGCTTGACTATTGATAGCGGGTATTTGACTAACGAAAATACATCTTAATAAATGTAATAATTTTGCTATAAAGCCTTATTATAATGTAAGTTGAAACTCTGTGAATGACAAATATTCCTATGCTCTATCCAATGACACGGACAACACTCTCTTTTTGATCAGCATAATAAGTTTGCCATAACCATAGTCGTAAAATAAAACTTAACATTGGTTGGTTGTAAGCTCAAACCGACAGTTTTATATGTCCCTACTCCCTCTTTTATTTATGCTTCTTACTTTAGGAAGTTGTGTTTCACATCTCATACAGAACACACACTCAAATAGAATTAGGGGTGTACTGATGCAGATACCGATGAATCGTTATCGGGCAATTATTAGTCCATCGGCAATTAATCATAATCAACGATTATTATATCGATTAATCTTTTTTCTAAGTAAAATTTAAAGCAAAATTCTCTTGGTGGGAGTTAAGTGATCAAAATAGAAAAAAACAAACAAAAAAACCCCACTTATACACACTGCATCTGGGTTGTAGATTATGCAAAAATTACATAAAAAGATAAAGAGATATAAGTTCATACCATTGATAAAACTAAAAATCTAGTTCCAACTTTCGCCGACTAGGCATGAAATATATTTTTTTATGTATACAATTTTTTTTTGTATTAATTAGATTAACTTTTATCATTCTCTTATGCATATCTCCCAATAGCTATTAATAAATAATCGGGATTAATCGGTGTAAATAATTGTAGCATAAACGATTATTTTAAACAATCAGTATTGGTAATCGGTTTTACTGAATCGGTACACCTCTAAATAGAATGATACAGCAAACTCTAGGTCCTATTGGTCCAATGGCAGCATTGTCAAACGGTAACTATGTTATTTATTTAGCACCGCGTCTTACTACCCGTTCGGGTTATACGCTTAAGTACTAATTACACTAATGGATTAGGAATTGAGAAGGTTGAATTTTAGAGGAAGTGAACCCGCATTTGCGTGGAGGAAGAGTGGAAAACCATTTAGGAAAAACCACCCCCAGTTCACCCGACCGAGATTCGAACCTCGATCTCCCCGTCCTCGAAGGTCTAGCTCAACACGACTGGCGCGTTAGCCAACTACGCCACCGAGGCGGGTGGTAACTATGTTAAATTTTTTTATTAATTTAACACCGCATCTTACTACCCATTCGGGTTATATGCTTATGTACTAATTAAACTAAAGGGTTAGGAATTGGGAAGGTTGAATTTAGAGGAAGTGAACCTACACTTGCGTGGAGGGAGAGGAGAAAACATTTAGGGAAAACCACCCCCAGTTCACCCGAGAGAGATTCAAACTTGATCTCCCCTTACTCGGCAGTATAGCACAACATAAGACTACCGCGTTAGCTAACAACGCCACCGAGACGGGTTTTTATTGTTCAAGCACTAATGTTTTATTGTTTTTGCCATTTTGTTTTATTTGGAAGAAGTTACAGGATAAAGGGATAGAAACACATGAAAGGGAACAAACACAATATGACTTTTACAATGAACACACTTTACACTGCTGCCACTGGACAAAGAGGTAGTTGCTGTCTCTTGAATACAATCTATTGCCACCTTCTACTCACCCGACCTAGGTTTCAATCTGTCGGAACTTATCTGAAATGAATGTGAAACGTTCAACACTACTTCCTAAAAGAAGAAACCACTAACAAATTGAGAGAAAAGAAATGATAAAGAGTGTTAGGATATGTAAAAGGAACTATTAACACAAAGGAATATATAATATATTATGTTTCTTTAAGGAAAACATGTTTTTATTTTTTGAGGTACTATTTTCCATTTATAATAACATGTATCTGACTAGGGGTGTACAAAGCTTCGAAACTTCGACTTGGCTTTGAAACACACATCAGCTTCGGCTTTGCTTTGAAAAAATTTTTGCTTCGAAGCTTCGTCAATAAAAATATTGAAATCTAAAATACCGCATTTATTTTCACATTTAGCCATTCTGAGCTGTTTCGTATATTACAAATTAATATTCATATGGGAAAAAATCTGAAAATAATTGAGTTGAATGTTAGGATAACTAGATTTGTCAGCTTAACACAAAATATTACAAACATTTTGTACAATAAAACAATTTCCAATTAATTTTAATACATAAAGTAACATAAATAACCACAATATAATGTTTTTTCAAGCATAAAACAACTAAAAGAAAATATTCGAACCTCGATTCGGCTTCGAGAATATTTCTTACATTCAATTTGAGTTCGCTTCTAATTGAAAAATCCCTATATCTGACGAATATATTGTTTGTTTTCAGAGGGTTTTGACTACAGAATTCATCCATGGAACAAAAGTGAACGATGTCGCGGCACTTCAGGAGCAAGGTTTTTCTCTGGCAGATATTGACAACAAACTGTACACAGCATTTGCAGAGCAGATTTTCCACACAGGGTTTGTACATGCAGATCCTCACCCTGGGAATGGTAAGTGACAGCCATGTACACGATATCACAAAGGGATATGTCACATTCAAGGTCACCTGCAGGATTTTTCTCCAGGGGTCTGGGGGTATGGAATATCCCCTAGTATGGCGATGGGTCCGGGTTTCCTCTCCCAGGAAAATTTATTAAATTGAAGCCTCAAAAGATCCTTTTTCTAAGGGAATCCTTGTCTCCTGAAAATAAGATACAACATAAGAAAAATGTTTCAAACTGCTAATATTTATATAAACCCCAGAATCTCAGGGGGGCCAATTGCCCCCGCTCCCTCCCTGCGGGTGCCCCTGATGTCATTTATAGGTCACTAGGTGATTATTTATTATAAAGTTAGGTCTCAGACCATTGAAAATTGATGCTTTAATCTAAATTATTTCCATACCAAGAATCAAGCTTATCGAGGAATTGATTCTGACTTGACCATTAAAAAAAACCCCACTAAACCCTATTTTATATAACTCTGTATTACAAGTCTTTCAATTGAACCAAATTTACCTTTTTAACTGCACCACTCAATTTGCTATCGAAAGATTTTTTTCATCGCATAAATTTGTTTATCTTGATCTATTTTGATTTTTGCTATTTTTAAAAAGTATTGTGCTCTTATTTTTTATCTGCATCTGCATATATGCATTTTTTTAAAATTTTGCCATATAGTTTATGATATTTTATTTTGAAGACATTTCAATATGTCCACTTTTATGCTGTTGAGAAATTAAAACTTGAGAGCAGATAAAAATAACTGCACAATACTTTTTGAAAACAGCAAAATTCAAAATAGATCAAGACAAACAAATTCATGATATGAAAAAAATCTTTCGGTAGTGAATTGAGTGGTACAGTTAAAAAGATAAATTTGGTTCAATTGACATGGCGCTCGGTACAGGTTCAAAGACCGTCCCTGCCATATTTGGTTAAAATTGGTCCAAGAATTTGGAAGTTATCATGGAACAAACAGAAAGACAAACAACCAGATGAAATGCCAAACAATATCTCGCTTTGCTCGTTCATAAGATGAGATTCACAGAGCCAAACATTCAAACAAATATAAACTAGGATTTTCAAAACATTCAGACAAATTGGGGGGCTAAGAGAACCAACACACAAGTTCACAAACAACGTCTAAGATATTTAAAAGTTTGAGATCCATTGTTAGAATTTGGGATGGGTCTTAGAATTCATCAAATCATTAAGGATATTTGAAATTCGAGGATTAAAAAAAAAATTCAGATTTAAGTTTCATTAGACATTAAAAATCCAAATTTTGAGTTTTTTGATAATTACTAGGGGTCTAGCCCTACATCATTGGATGATGAACCCAACAACCAAATTTCAGGCCATTAACATAACACTTAATATGAACAAAATCAAAATTCAATAAAAACAAATATAAATGTTAGAAAATAGAGCTCTTACGCCAGACATGTTTTCTAAGGTTCATGGTATAATTGTCAGGTAAAATCAAGATTTGTATTCTAAAAATGTTGATTTCAGCAATCTTTAGTTTAATACGTGTTTTAGTGCTGATTCGTAAATCCAAGAAAAATGGGAAAGCAGAGTTGGTGATCATAGACCATGGTCTCTATGAGTTTCTGCCATCTGACATAAGACAGTCTCTGTGCAAGCTGTGGAAAGCTATCGTCCTCAACGATCATCCCAACATGAAGAGATACGCCGCACAATTGGGGGTCAAAGGTAATATTTACTTACCATTAATTATCTGTCATCTATTCAAATTTACCAACATGGCTTATTTTAAAATTATTTTATACCTTTTAATCGATACTTAGAGTGATGCATGTTCATAACCAACTGTGCCTCTATTTCCCTCCATTTACCTCTATTGGTCTCCCTCACTAATATTTATATCATGTTGGTCAAAATCTATGGCTATGAATATCAACACACTTGTCTGAAGTGATAAATTGAGTTTATTACACTAACCAAAATTATTCTCCCTTTCCCCCAAATAGTGCCTACTGCCATGGAAGGAGCAAACTGATTGTCTAAGCTTCAGAGCTTCTATCTCTGAGATTTTATAAATCTGTACACATATAATAATAAGGAATCCTTAATCCTAGGGGATCGCAAAATACACTTATTTATATGAAGTGAAGCTAAGTCTGAGTTAGACTATTTTATAAAATTGTTTTATGCTGAAAGCAGTATTATATTGTGTATATTTATTTATAGCTTTAGACACTAAATATCCGTACAAAGTTTTTAATTTCAAAACATGTGTAAAAGATTTCGTCCCAAGTTGGTAAATCACATTGGTCTTAATACATATAATCAAATTACTACAATTTCCTGGCATGTGATTATTAATCTGTAATGTTCTCGACGGCACAAGATGATAATAAATGAACATTTATGTGTATTTTAGCTGTCAATTATTTATTGGTAAAGCTTTGTTCAAAGCTAAATTTATTTTGGTAGAGAAGTCGACAAATACTTGAAGCCTGGTACACCTCTAACTAATTCTATCAACTCTGACCTGCCAATTGTCTTAAAAAACAATAACAAATATATATATTCCCTTATTTACCAGAATATTTTGTTTAGAAAAATAAAATATGATTCATATCTATAACAAATTGAAGCTATTAAAATGAACCCAGGACTATCCTTAATTTCAGATGACTATCGGCTATTCTGTATTGCGATTGCTCAGCGATATGTGCCGAGTGCAAGAACTGAAAATGATGCATTCGAAAAATTTTACACTAAAAAAGGTCCTGATTTTTCCTCTGCTAAGTTCAACAAATTCTCTAAAGAAGACAAGGAAATAATTCGTCAACAGATCGGAGATATTCATGATCGCTTATTGGTCATACTGAAGAGTATGCCGACCAAACTTATGCTGATCACTAGGTATGATTTATAACAGTTTAAGTGGATGGTAGCAAATAACCTGAACGGGAAGTAGGACGCAGTGCTAAAAAAAAGTTTGTGGTGTTAAAGAAACCATTATTAGAGGTGTACCAATATGGATATCAATGAACTATATTGACCAATCATAGGTTACTCAATTATATAGATCTATAATATTATCACATTGATTAATCTGATGGGAACTAAATTTCTATTCACACTTTCTCACAAAGAACCTGCATTTATGGTTTATTTTAATGTAAATAAAACTCACATTCCGACTTTGGTTTGGTGATCTGTCACTAATACATTCCACTGGTTAGGGCTAGCTGTGTCACTAATACATTCCATTGGTTAGGGCTAGCTTTGTCACTAATACATTCCATTGGTTAGGGTTAGCTGTGTCACTAATACATTCCATTGGTTAGGGTTAGCTCTTCACTAATACATTCCATTGATTAGGGTTAGCTCTGTCACTAATACATTCCACTATTTATGGTTAGCTCTGTCACTTATACATTCCATTAGTTAGGGTTAGCTATGTTGCTAATACATTTCACTGGTTAGGGCTAGCTCTGTCACCAATATATTCCACTGGCTAGGGCTAGTTTTGTCGCTAATATATTCCACTGGTTAGAGATAGCTTTGTCGCTAATATATTCCACTGGTTAGGGATAGATTTGTCGCTAATATATTCCACTGGTTAGGGATAGCTTTGTCACTAATATATTCCACTGGTTAGGGTTAGCTTTGTCGCTAATATATGCCACTGGTTAGGGTTAGCTTTATCACTAATACATTCCACTGGTTAGGGCTAGTTCTGTCACTAATACATTCCACTGTTTAAGGATAGCTTTGTCGCTAATACATTCCACTGGTTAGGGCTAGTTCTGTCGCTAATACATTCCACTGGTTAGGGCTAGTTCTGTCGCTAATACATTCCACTGGTTAGGGCTAGTTCTATCGCTAATACATTCCACTGGTTAGGGCTAGTTCTGTCGCTTATACATTCCACTGGCTATGGCTAGTTCTGTCGCTAATACATTCCACTGGTTAATGATAGCTGTCGTTAATACATTCCACTGGTTAGAGCTAGCTTTGTCACTAATACATTCCATTGTTTAGGGCTAGCTCTGTCGCTAATACATTCCACTGGTTAGGGCTAGCTCTGTCGCTAATACATTCCACTGGTTAGGGCTAGCTCTGTCGCTAATACATTCCACTGGTTAGGGCTAGCTCTGTCGCTAATACATTCCACTGGTTAGGGCTAGCTCTGTCGCTAATACATTCCACTGGTTAGGGTGAACTTTGTCGCTAATACATTCCATTGGCTAGAGCTAGCGTTTTCGCTAATACATTCCACTAGTTAGATTTAGCTTTGTTGCTAATACATTCCATTGGTTAGAGCTAGCTCTGTCGCTAATACATTCCACTGTTTAAAGTTAGTTCTGGTTCATAAAATTATGTAAAGCAAACAAACAACTACTTTCTTATAAAATAGTGTATCACGAGTAATGTAGCAGATTTTTTTTACATCTACTACCATTTCCAGCCTTTGTACTGGGTAATTTTTTTTTATTCAAGCCATAGATTTTCCACTGCTGGCCTGCTAAACCTGTCATAGCTTCAAATGACTTATAATCTAACTTAAGAATAGGACAGGCACAAAATCCAGTCGCTGACCGTTAATTTATCAATGTGAATGGGTAAACCTATATTCTCATTAATGACAAAGTTTTGACCATGCTGGGAATCGAACCCGGGACCTTTATTTCAGTAGGGAAACATGCTACCAACCGAGATAAGGTGTCGGACTAATGTATCAACTGACATATTTATTCATTGATCTGTTTTAGACTAATTTTGATATTTTAAAGAAAATACACCATAGAAATGCTTATTCCTCATCTTCTGATGAAAGTTGCTCTAAACATTTTAAAAGTCAATAATATTTTTTTAAATAAAAACTTATCACTCACAGATATATTTGAATTAGCTCAACTTAATTGAAACAATTGTTTATGTGTAATAATCTAGATTAAACAGGCAAATGGTAACACATTTGATAATAGTATTTATTGCCCCTGTAGTGTTTACACAAATTGGTTCAGTTTTCAGCACAACACATCTTTGTTATCATCTCTAATTTTTAATGGTCTCTTAATGATAAAATAATATTTCTTGACTAGATGTCGGCATTTAATTAATAACCAGGACTGATGCTTAGAACATACACAATCACTTTATAAAATAAGCTTTCAAGTCTTTCTTATCGGTACACCACTAATACAACTACAAATGTGTTTGCAGAATTTATTAAACTTGCTATAATAAATTAAATACTCCCATTAGAAATACTTTGAGAATATTTTATTCACAATAGTAAAATTATTTGAAATCATTAATGCTACTTTTCTTTTTATTAATGCTTAGTTTAGTTTGCATGTAATAATGTAAAAAACTGTCCATTAGAAATATCAGAAACGTTTTGAGTAATGTTTTATCCATGCATCTTCCTTTCAGTTCCTCTGCAAAACTATCAATAACTCTCGCATCACAACTAATTATTAGTATAAACATCCGTATTAATCACAATCTGCATCAATTCTTTTCACACCTAACATGATCAAGATAATTGACAATATTTTTAGCTCAGTATTTAATCAAAGTCGGTTGAGGGTAGGTGATTTGTTAGTCGCGGATCTTCGAAAAAATTGTGTTTTGCAATAATACAGAGTTGGGCAGAAATAGCTGACAATTTTAAAACAGTAACCACACGCTCTTCCGATAGGCAGCGATTCCACACTTGTGGGAGATGTTAAGACAGACCTTGGAGTTTAGCATGCCATGAAACGTTGGAGTGTGTGGTAGAGTTATTTATTAAAACCAACTCCATTACTCCTACTCAACGAGACTTTTGGCGACAGTTCAACCGAAGGAATGCACCATCACTCAACTCAATCTTTCTCTGGATTTCAAAATGGCAAGAATAAGGATCTGTTAAGGACTAAAAACTACCATGTAGACCAAGATTTGTTCGAACAGAAGAAAATACAGCTCGTGTGTTAGATTCATTCACCCGTAGTCCAAGACGACCAATAGTCAAGCAGGCAACTGCTCTAAACTTGTCAAGTCGATCTGATATGTTAGATAGCTAATTAGGGATTTAAAATTCCATACCTACAAGATTCAAGTGGTTCATTTACTCACAAATCAAGATGAAGAACCTAAAATCAGCAGTAGTATGGATATGATAAACCATGAATGCTGAACCATATCTTTTCTTCAGATCAAGCTCATTTTCACCTTGATGAGGTAACCAATAAACAGAACTGCTGCTACCTAGCAGCAGAGAACCCCTGGGAGATTCATCAACGTCTTTTGCATAGTCTTTGAAGGGGATGATATTCAAACAGCAAGAGTCAATGCCGATCACTTCACAAACATGATTGAAATTTCTTGGCATCAAGACTCAACACTCTCCCTCAACAGGAATCTCTTTGGTTCCAGCAAGATAGTGCCACAGCCTACGTGGCTGTTGTCCTCAACATGTTCCAAGGCCGCGTGATTTCTCAATTTGGAGACATGAATTGGCCATCCTGTTTTCCTGACCTGTCTTCGCCCGACTTTTTTCTTTGGAGTCACTTGAAGGTTGTAGTGTACAACACATGGCCAGCCACACTCATCGATCTAAAAACATGCATTTCTGAAGAAATTTTAAATATACCAGAGGATATGTTGCAGCAGTGTGTGTCATCTAATGGAAGTCATTTCTAGGACATGGTTTTTGGAGAAGTAAAGAAAATAGAAAAAATGAAATCTCCCTTCTTTGTAGTGTTATAATACAATATTTAAAATGTATGATACCAATTATATATTTTTTTATTCATTTATAAAACATGTCAGGCATATCTGCCCAACCCTGTATTAGCTATTAGCGCTTAGTACAAAACGAACTGTTGCTATACCTAGATTTAGTACATATTAAAGAAAAAATTAAAACATTAAAGTTTTAAATAGTTATATTTATTAAATTATTTGAAATGAGAAATATAAATATATTAAGTTAACGAGACACATAGACTTGTTTTTCTTGTACAAAATCTGTGTATTTGGGAACGTATCAATGATAAACAGACACACATTTATTGGCAACTAAAACCAACCATTCTCATTTCTTATTCAATGTTTGTGTGCCGCAATCGGCAAAAAAAAAGTCTAGTTAGAGTTTGGTTGTAAAAACGAGAACTATATTCTCTTCTTACATTGTCTTTACTTGCGTTTGGTCTAATTTGTATGCATGTAATATGTATGTTCCCAAAACTCCAGAAGTACTCCGTACGCTTAGAAAACTGTCGCATCACCTAACGTTCAGAATTGTGTTCATTAGAGATGTGAGACCAATAACTTACATTCTGGTAAATTGTCACTTACTCCTTTCTTGAAAAGGATGCTATCTATTTAAATGGACTGATTGCAAGCGAGAGATCCTTAGTTTAAAGTTCACACTTAAGTTTAATTTCTCCTAAGGATGTTAGTACCATACATATTTTCAAATAATTTACATTAAAAGCAATAAAAGCTATTACAGTTCTCTTCTAAAATTTACTTATTGACTACAGCGCTTGGTTGTTTAATGTGTCATCAATGTCGGGTCTGCTGTAGACCAGATATGTTAACATTTCATTATTATAACCAAAGCCTTTACAAATACATCCCACTAATTGCTATTCTCGGTTTGGATATCATCTAAAGAATATCACAAATGAGATAGTTAAAATCATTTTAAGGTTTACTTATGGTGTAAAACCCTAATGGGTTTTAAGATATAATGCTAATAAAAAATTAATTGATTTAGTTATTTTATAACAAATTTTTCCCGTTCATTCCCTCGATCTAGTTCCACAACCCACTATTTGGTGACTTTATGTCTATATGTAATAGGCTATAGGTGCTGCCTCCTCTAACCCAGCCTCTTCACCTACTTAGAACACATATCGCCACTGTGGACCATTTTCAGATCTACTTGTTGAGTTCATTGGTCACATACAATGCGTCCTGCTCCATGACACTATTGGAACTGACACAAATACTTTGGTCGCTATCCCCACCACCTGACAATATTTGTGTCATCTACATGGTCAATACCTGTCACTATCACCACCACTCGACAATACTTGTATACAGTCTACAAGGTCACTATTACTGTCACTATACCCACCACCTGATAATATTGAACATTTGACTCGCCTTCAAGAAGAGTTTTGCTCAAAGTTTCAACAAAACTAGGGATGAGCCCTTAGTACAATATAGAACAAACCCAACAACCAGACTTCGGAACGTTAGTTTACCACTTGAAACAAATAAATTCTAGATTAACATTCAGGATTCTTATGGAAAATGAAGATTCAGATTCAAAATTCACAGGAAAAATGAAGATTCAGATTCGAGATTCATAGGAAAAATGAAGATTCACATCAAGGATTCATAGGGAAAATAAAGATCCAGATTCGGGATTCATAGGGAAAATTAAGCTCAGATCTAAGATTAATAGGGAAAATAAAGATTCACATCCAGGATTCATTGGGGAAAATGAAGATTTACATTCAGGATTCATAGGAAAAATGAAGATTCAGATTCATGATTCAAAAGAAAAATGAAGATTTAGATCAAGGATTCATAAGTAAAATGAAGATTTAGATCAAGGATTCATAAGTAAAATGAAGATTCAGAGCCAGGATTCATAGGGAAAATGAAGCTATATAAAGAGGATTCAACCGGTCTCTAAAGTATTTTTTTCCAGTGGCAGCAGTGCTATATTCCTCTTGAAACTATTGTAGTGTCCACTCTTCTATTTCTCTTTCATGCACTAAACTATAAATACAGAGAGTGAAGATTTGGTATGAATATATGACTCTTAACAAAACCTTTTAATATTTTTGAATTGTATTTATTATATAGAAATTGGTTTTATGGTTGATTTTGATTCAAATTTTGGCCAGCATGGTAGCAGGAAGTTAATGACATGGAATGCTGGGAACACTCTTTGTGCCAACTTAATTTTTAAAACTATTAAATATAATTTCTTATAGTCTTCAATTTGATAATGTTTTTAAATCTATTATATACACAATACAGTTATGTAATTGTGCTAATTTTATCAAACAATTAGGCCCCCAAGGTACTGTAAAACATGTGAATATATTTCATAAACATTTTCCTGAAAGTTCATATCAGAAAATAAATTAAATGCTAGAGAAAATATATTTGTGAATGCCACAAGTGAACATTTTAAGTTAATGGCATATTAATTTAACTCTAATGACATTTGTTGATCAATATTTATTTTATTTTTGAAAACATTTTTGAACAAAGGCAATACAAAAAAAATATACTTTTATTAATTTAATATGTATGCACTGTTGTAATTTAATTCCTCAAAGTATGACCCTACATTTTTTAATTTTTTAACTTTGATAAACAGCTTAGAAAAATTTAAGCACATATTTGTTTGATTAGTGAGGCGTTCACAAACTGATTGTAATAGATGACATAACTTAAGTTAGTTGTTACAACTTTTCACAAATGTTTGTTTTTACAGACCACGAGCAGTTTGTTGAAATACTGACCCAAAGACCATTCAAGTTGTCCAACTTTGCAATAAGCAGACTTAATGAGCAGGCCATGAAGTATTTGACAGAAATTGCCCGCAATAGATTCGACAATATCATGTTAACACTCGAAACCATGCCAAGAACACTTCTCTTAGTGATTCGGTACGTTGACTCTTTCATAACAACTTGATTTATTACATTTCAAAACAATTTTTTATGGTTTGAAAAAAGAATACAAAACATGTGAAGAAATATTTATATCAGAAATTTCCAGGAGTGAAGCTAATTTACAAAATGATAATAATATTGATTATATTACCTAATTATCCAAGCCGGTATCCAATAGAGTTCATTCTGCGTATTTCCTCATCTGTTGCAAATAAAACCATTGTCTCGTGTTTGGAGAGATATTTTAAAAAGTTCATAACTAAAAGGTTTTTTACTAACATTTATATGGATTAAGACAAATTGAAATAGGTTTAAAGAAAAAATGGTCAAATCATTGTTTTTTTAAATAAATTTTGGTTTTTATATTTGTAAAAATTTTTGAATGCATCACACAATCTGTGAATTGTGGCTTATTTTGTTATAACCCCTTCTAAGCAACATTTGCCCCCTTTTTACAACTACTGTCTAAACTCTCGCTTAAAGGTTGGGGTTTGAATCCTGGCTGAGTGTGTTGGTTGAGCTTATTTCACTATCAGAACCTCGAGGAAAGATCAAACTAAAGTGTAAGAGAAAATTATATCTTGTTTGCAAGTGTGATAAAATATCTTCACAAGTAAATATTGTATTTAATATGTAATAAATTTCCTGCTGTCTGTAAGGCATTTAGAAATAACAACTTTTGTTAAATGAAATACTTGACTAACCACAACACAACCACTAACAATAAATTTCCCGATCACAACATTTCTGTACATTTTGTTGCTGCCTTATTATTTGTCCCTGATTTAATGTCAATTAATTTTTATCTGTAAGCAGTTTGAATAATTTTCACATTTAATTGACTAACAAAATTAGATTAATAAGAGTTGTATTAATTTTTTTGCATCCAAATTACTGATAATTGTGCCATTATCCTCAAGAATCTAGACTGATTTAATTTGAATTTCCATTTAATTTTTGGGAAAAATTATATGTGAGCAGGTAGTTTAAACTTTTTAATGAATATAAATTAGGTATTTGTTAAAAACTAAAAGTCAAAATGTACACTCTGTTTACCCTAAAAGGTATGTCATACCTTGAGTGATTACACTATGGTCTTATCATATAACTTGCACCATAGTGGAACCATTCAAGGTAAGGTGTTAGCTTTCAGAGTAAACGAAGAGTGAATATTGTCCATTAGAGTCCGATAGTTTCTCTCAATGTAATAGTTTGTACAAGATAAAGAATAAATAAAATGACCAAGGTCTTGTAATTGTTGCTCTTGATTATGCAGTGGTCACATTATCGAAAACTGAAAACACAAATTTACAATAAAAAATAAAGAAACTTTTAAGAGCTAGGGAAAGTGATGACTAAAAACTAATTAATCTAATTAACTGTATTTGATTTAAAACTGTGCTTATTTGTTACTAACAACTTGGTACTCGTTCTGGTGATACAATTATTACACTAATGGAATAAGGTTGAATTTATAGGAAATGCACCCACATTTGTGTGGAGGGAGAGGGTGAAATCATTTAGTCAAAACACCTTCAAAACACCCGACTGGAATTCCAACCCAGATCTCCCCACCACTGTCTATCCAGTTTAACAATAGAGATGCGCAACCACCGATGCGAGTACTGACAGTAATACATTCAATAAAAGAATATTTTCAGAACAGTGATTAGCGAAACCTTTCCTAGTGCTAATTTGTCAACAAATATTTTCAACCTCGTGATTTCAAACAAATTAGCGTGTAAATTTGAAAATGGTAAGAATACCACTTCTGTTTTATTTCAAAGACGTGTAAATGAAATCCACATAAACAGACAACTTTTGTAATTCTGTAAACACATATTGTTCTTGTTGGGTGATTATGTTGTCTCCTTTAAGAAAGAGGGATAGGGTGAACACAAGCTATCGCTTCGGTTGAAACATTTAGTTTAATTTTCTCCAGAAGATATCAGTTGTTGAACATCTCTCATGAACATTTTGGCACTTTTTCTCCACATTTGAAATGGTTCTGTTCTATTGCTAGTCTATTGGCACTACTCTCATATAACTATTGACATTAACATGTGGAGGAAATTAAACCAAATAGAACTACTGAGTCAATATTGTATTTATTTTGGCTCTCTTCCCCCTTACTTTAACATGAGACACTACAACGTGTGTGATTGTGTCAGGAACCTGAACACAATCCGAGCCATTGGCCGAGAGCACGGAGACCCAGTCAACAGGTACATGGTGATGGCCAGGATAGCCACCAAGGGTGCGTTCATATCGAGACACACTCGGATGCGCGACAGATTGGCAGGAGTTGTGCAGCTCTGCTACTTTGAATTCAAACTTTGGTGAGTGAGACAAAGCTTCTAGGGCTTAGTTAGCAGTGCTGGATTGAGGGGAGGGGATGGCTATAGCCCCAGGCCCTCCACTGGTTCAAGGGCTCTGGCTCCTTAACCATTTTGAACGGTCTTTTGCAACTTCAAAAATTTCATGTCATGCCCTTATTTATGAGTTTTTTTTGGTGTGTGATAGTTGATAAGTTATACTTGATAATTGCCTCCAGTCTTACAAAAATTTTCAATCACAAGTTCAATTTTATGTTGATTGCAAAACTTTAAATACTATGGACGAAATTTCGCTTAATAACTGTTTAAGTTTTTATAGTGAGGATCTTGATCAATCTTTAAAACTAGAAATGTCACAGCTCTATGACTTTATCAAGAGTGTTTATGCAGTTAGTTGCCAAGACATTGCCAAATACATTAATGATAATGATTTGATTGATGTTTTTCCAAGTTTATTTACTGCTTTTAAATTGTATTTGGTAATTTCTCCAACCAACTGTGAAGCAGAGTGCTCTTTTTTAAAACTTACCTTAATTAAACATAAATTACGGTCAACATTGCTTGAACCAAGACTTAACGGTCTTGCTATCATGTCATTAGAACATGATAGTAAAAGGCAGTAATTGTCATTTGACGATGTTATGCAAACATTCACAAATATTAAGGCAAGGAAAAATACATTTTAGATTGATATTTATACTTGTAACCTATGTTTACTATGTGTACTTTTTTGTTTGATTGTAACTATAATATTTATTTAAGGTTTGTGTTTTGATGCTTAGATTTAAAATACACGGTACGCAAATTATGATATTCCAATTCTTCTTTTTATTTACACTTTTAACTGCGTGTTCTATAAAGTCTTAGGCATCTTATGTGGTATAAGTAAATAGGGCCCCAAATTCTTCAATAGCCCCAGGACCCTCAAGTACCTTAAACCGGCACTCTAAGTTAGAATCTCGTACGAGCTAGTAGGCTAACTCTGGGCAAGTTCTTTGGATAAACATTTCAGGTGCTTTAGTATTTAGTTTAAGGGGAGTACTTTATATATAACAAATATTAAATTAAAACAAAAAATTTTTCTCCATTTTTGAATCAGAATTTGTTTTACAGCCTTAATACTGTTTATTACAGGACAAAGTTAACTATTAGACCCCAGGTCATTAATTTACCACTTGACTTGAGTATTTGAATATTAATAATGAATGCATTATAATAGAAATGTTAACATTTAGTTATTTACATTTTCTTCAGTAACTTCATATGTTTACAATGTTTTTTTCAAGATTTGTAAAAAAGTGGATCCAACTCATCTTAGTTGATAAGCTACATTAAGATACATTATTTCTACATTTTATTTTACCAATAGATAATTAATTCTGACACTTTAGCTCAGTTGGTAGCCTGTTTTCTACTGACCTAAGGGTCCCAGGTTCGATTCTCGGCATGGCTGAAATATTTATCATTTGTGAAATGTGGGTTTACCCTTTCATTGATAAATTAAAGGCTGGGGACTGGTTGTTGTGGTATCCTAGTCTTAAGATATATTATAAGGCAGAAGAAGTTACGACAGGCCTAGCAAGCCGGTAGTGGAAAATATATGGCTTGAATAAAAAACTGACCCAGGCCACAGGTTGGAAACAGTAATGGATGTAAACGATAATTAATTCTAATCAATCATTTTAGCATCAAGTACTAACTTTACTATGTGTATACAGGAATCAAACCTGAGACATTTGTCTTTGCAAACTATCTTGATCCATATTGTGTCCAGGATTATTTTACCAAGAATAAAACTGGTAATTAAATGACTTATTAACAATAATGATTGTTCAACTTGTGAAGGTACGACAGCATGAAGCAGTGGACTGCGAAGTTCTGCTGGAGATTGTTGACACTTCTTGGCAGAGTTCCGGAGTCTCTCACAGACGTTATGGACCACCATGTCCTTTGAAATGTATTATTTTTGTAACATTATCAAATAAAGTGTTGCTTATTAAGATTGCTCTTTATAAAGCCTTGGTTAGGATGAGAGAGATGGAGGTAATAGCAAGTGTGCGAGTGAGAGGAGAAGAATGATGGATGGATAGAGAAAAATGGAGGCACAGGCTGGAAACAAATGACGATGATGGGAAACTACCGAACTTGGACTAAATGTCATGATAATAGTCTGGTTTTCCATCGGCAAGGAAGCCAGAGTTCAAATCCCAGTCTGCTGTATTGAAGCTAATTTCCCCTAAATGGTTTTTCATTTTCCTTCTACTCAAAAGTTGAATAAAGTTCTTCTAAACTCTACCTGCCTCATCATAACCTGGACGGGTAATAATACTTTGAGTAAAATAGAGATAGGAAGATAGCACCCGACCTAGTTCAGTGTCAACTGGTCTTATGCACGACTAGGGGATATAGGACAGCCCCCCTGACCACTCGTCTCTCTATCCCAACTCTAGCGTGCCTAAGTCTCTGTGGACATACATTGATATGCTAGGGATGAGGAAGCGTACCGCCATTTGTGGGGATGGAGAGTGGAAAACCATTTAGGAAAACGCACCCTCACTACACCCGACTGAGATTAGAACCTTGATTGCCCAGTCTATTGTGATAGTGAGCCTTTAGACCATTCTAGCACAGAAGCGGGCTGTACTGGAAATGAACCTGGTTCAGTCACTTGTATTGTACTTGTATTTTACATCAATTATTATATTTCTTGTGATTTAAATATTTTATTAACATACTTTTCAAAGGAAACATGGCACCAAACAGCTATTTTATATTAAACATTGAAAAGAGGATAGAATGGCAAGGCTTACACACCAGTAAACTGGAAGCCTCAAAGTTCACTGTTAAAAACACAGACGAACCCAGAAAATGTGATACATAATTGTGTGTTTTGTTGTGAACTTTGAGGTCTACAGTTTCCTGGTAAGTGTGTAGGCCTTGCCCTTTGGATATCAAAACATATTTGAAGTTTATTGTAGCATTTTTTAAAGTATCATACACACGTCAAATACAAATAAATTTACTAACTTTTCATTTTTATGTGAATAATGGTCAACTTTGTCGATTTTAAAGAGGATGCAATTGCTTGAAAAAAAAGTAGTTATTATTTTCTTCATAACATTTCCCAATCCAAAAAATGTATTTCCCCTTAGCCAAAGACCATTGATTAGTAAAAAAATTAGTAAAAGATGTGTTCAAACTATTGTGAATATTTATTTTCAGAATAAGAGTTTTCGCTGTAATTTTTCTATTCATATATAGCTTTACATCACTTTTGATTAAATTTGCTACAATTTTTTAGGAAAAACAAACAAACAAAAAACACTATTTTTGACGCCTATAATAAATAAAACACATTTTAAAGTTTATATGATTTATTAAGAACATATTACAATAAATCTACATTTACAAAATCATCCATTCCTTGCGCTACAGATACCACCAATCAGCAACGAAACCAGCCAAACTGGATATTCTCCCAAAGGGAACACCAATATCAGTAATGGCCTCCACATCTCCTTTCAAGTTATCAAAACTGTGTTAGATTTTAATCTTTTATACAAGTACCATGGTGTCTACTCAACTTGACCAATGAAATTCTCAACCTTTTCCCTGATTTCCCCTGACCATTTCCTAAAATTCCTGATTCAAAAATATGTCACACCCTTCTACTATGTCCTTCACATTTTTTATGATTAATCTTTTTATAAATAATAAGTTTTAAAATTTAAATAAACTGTTTTTGTATTAACATAGTATACTAGGATTTAGAAAATAATAAAATATATGAAACAGCTAAAAAAAAAAGTTTGAATCACACCGTAATTTACTAATTATTATATTTCATATTTTGAGAAAAAACCTTCCCTCCTCCCCCTTTTTTTTATAATTTAGCAAATTCCAAATTTATTCCTGTTCCCCCTCCCCCGACCACATCAAATTCCTGGCTAATTAGTTTTCCTTGGTGGGTAGACACCCCGAAGTACTTTAAAATTAATGAGAGAATTGTAATTTTTCAAATAGAAAAATTGAATTTAATTAAATGAAAAATGACAACCTTGTCAGAGTAATTGAAACCTGGACCTTTAGCTTTGTGTGCCAATGCTCTAGTCGTGTTCATCCTGCGTCATCTCTTGCCTAGATCCACTATCACTCTTATCTCTATTGCCATCAAGCAAATTATACTTATCAGTAGAGCAGTAGTGTGCAAAGTTGAAAGCCCCATATTCTATTCCTATGTCCAAGTTATCATTTTTCACTTATCTTTAGCACCACTATTGATCCTGTGGACAACAATCATATATCACTTAGTGATAAACATGAAAGAAATTGAGAATTGCTTGTATTTCAACATGCGATTGAAAGGAAGTGTATCAAATGCTTGAATTCAATAACGGATGAACGACACTGGTTTGCCTACTTGCTGGCAAATCTCCGGGTCCTCGCAACAAACATCAATTTGAGGTATTTTTATCAGTCGAGAGCTAAACATGAGCGAGGGAAAACAAAGTAAACAAAAACTGAAGGAAATGTCTGTAATTAATACTGATATCCATTCATTCTGTCAGAGTTCCGGCTATAGACCCAGAAGTCCTGGGTTCAATCCTTGAAGGAGTAGGTCTGAAACAGGATCGATTCAGAACAAGCGGCTATGGTCTAGAAAACTGAGATTAAAGAAGAGTTTGTTGTGCTGACCATATAACACCATTTATCCATAAATGTTGGCACAATCTTCTACAACATGGGGTGGCTGATCAGTTAATATAGCTCTCTTGCGAGCTGACGCCATGGAGTATTTTCTCTCATTCATTTAATCACAATTATCTGTAAGTTGTACCATTTTGTCATTTAATACTAACTCAACAAGCATGAAAAAACATAATTTTAGTTACCTATGAGTGAAAGTAAGGCATGCCACTGTAATTAGAGTAATAACACCTTTATTTTAAATAAATATTTCCATGAAAATATATGATCAACTTGGATCCCATCTAAATTATATTCCCAGCTGCTCAAAGCTAGTCAGTAATTACTTGCTTCATTAGGTTTGTTTCTTGAGTGAAATAAAAAGAGAACAAATCAACGCCTGGTGGCAAAGGCCAAAACTTGTATAACATCTTAGGTTTTTAACCTAGCCTCACAATGTCTATAAGTGTGACTGTTGACATTCCTTCATCTACCAGAATAACCCTCAACCTCACTGAACGCAAGGCCAATTTAAGAAGACTTATCTAAGTTTGGTCTCTTGGATCTACATTGACTCGCATTGCTAGAAAAAGTTTGGTTCTCCTGAGCCTTATAGGCTGAAGGGACATACTTGAGCTACCAACGACTCACTCACAGCTTGCCTACTTGTTTGAGAGGTAAAAGCAGAGCTAGATGGTTGGTGGGTAGCCATTCTCAATCTCATTCATTTAAAACACTTTCTCTAGACTACCTCTAAATCTGGAGTCATATTAAACCAAAGATTGAATGAAACAAATTTATTTAATCAAATCAAAAGGATTGAGAAGTAAAAAACCACCTGTATTATTATAATATATTATATATATATAAACTTTGATAAATATATGAGTTATAAGAAAAGAGTAAGTATTTTAATCACAGCTGTACCATAACACACACACCAAAACAGACAAGCCATAGTTTATTAAACAATCAAGAAAAACAGAAAAATAAGGGCAACACTAATGGGTGAAAATTTATCTAAATTTATAAAGTATAACTTATGCTAGTCAACAATAAGGATTATATAATTATTATAATGTTGTAACATCTTTAATAATTCTTACATTCCTAAAAAAAGAAAGTTTTTATTCTTGAAAGATCATACATATTTTTTTCTGTTTTAAATTATAACTAACACTTTAGATGCAATATGTATATTCACAAACAAAATGTGAGCGTTAGGCTGTTTTGGCTCTGATGGCTGCTCTCTTCCCTGTGACAGCCTGGAGAACAAAAAGACCAAATTAGGGCAAATTATAAAGACACGAGGAAAATAATAAAAAAAAGAGAGAAAAAGAGAAGTAGAAATGTGTTTTTCAAATCCACAAGAATATTGGAGAACGTGTGTCTATTTTGGAGCAATTATGATGTTCATTGGTGGCTAAGCTCAACATAACTAGAACCACAGTGGTTCTCAACCTTTTTTAGTTGATGCCCCTCTTGGTAGATTATCCCAAGACATGGGGGGGTGGGAATTTGATATTTATTTATATAAACATTTTTTTAATGCTCTCTAGTCACCTCTCTATTCTATACAAAACAGTATATTGTATTTAGAAGTGGGTCAAACTTACTTAATTATTTGTTTCTCCTTCATTTTAATTACATTGATTCTTAAGTTGCCACTAAAACTAATATTACCTTAATGCTAATATAGTTTTGTGTTGGCATTCTGTTAATTGAGAATATATAGTTGGAGCTCTCATGTTTTTTTGGTAAAACTTATATTACGTATAGAGGATGATTCTTAAATAGTGCGCCAAAATGAAATGGGTGGAGGATGGTGCTATAGAAAATATATTGGTATAGGAGCCCATGGTCAGTGATGTCTCCATAAGGCGCTTTCAAACATTCAAAGTGTTGCCTGTAGTCTAGGCAACTTTTCTGGTGATGGTGATATTGGCACTATTGAAACGTCAAGTCTTGTCCAAACATAGATTACTGCAAGTATGACGCACCATACAAGAGTGGATATTCACCGTATTTACAGGTGTAATAGGGAGTGCGTGCAGTAATTATGTAACCAGATACTAACAAAATGTCAATGTTTGATTTGTGCGAAGTCACTAAAAGACAACGATCATGTTGATACATTGACAATTTGTTGGTACTAAAGGCTAACTAACAATAGTCGCTAAGCCATAAAGACAAATCACACATTTGTAAGATTCCTTGTTTCAATTAAATAAACTAATTTTAATTATTTGTGATGTATTAAGATATAAAAGCAAAAGATGGTGACCTGGAAGCCGGACTTGATGCTGGCGACTGAGCACCGAGAGCCGCACGTCTCACACTGCAGGAAGAAGAGTCTTGTGTCTTTCTGGAGGATGGTGTCAGGAGATCGACATGTGTGACACGTCACATACTCCTTGATGTAGCGGCGCAACACATTCTCAATCTGCTTCTGCTGGAACCGACCCTTGATGATGAGCTGGTTGTTGCCGTCTACTGAACCACTGGTTCCCAGTTCCGCCAGTAGGAAGTCGAGGAGATGCTTCGGCTGGCGATGCAGGCTGGCAACAGAGTAATAACCTGCTAGTTTCTGCTACAATTGTTTTGTGCTAAGTCAAAGGATGAGGAAGCATAGAGAGTATTTCCCTTATTGCTGGAGGTCAGAAACATGGAAGTTTAGCAACATTAATATTATAAACCTATATCAACAAACAGTGAAACAAGAGCAACACTACACTCTTTCCAGAAAAATGTATGCCTCACTTCACAATTCTCTCTTCTGATGTGCCCTGGAAAGCTCTGTAATGTGTTTTGAAGCACTTCCAGGGGGGAGGGAGCAGCACAGAATAATTAGGAAGTGACGTTAAAAATTATATACAAATTTAAGCCATTTTTTAAAAATCTTAAATCATTTTTCCAAACTAATTAAGAAAAATATTTCTTGTGGTGTTGGCAACCCTGCCTACCGGTTGTAATAAATTCGATGACCAGACAAAAGAGTGGAAGCAGGTGTTTATTTTCAAGCTCGCAGACCTCGGATTTGCCCCACAATTCTCCTCTCTACCCCCTCCCACTCAGCCAGAGGTCCCCAAACTTTTTAGAGTAAAGCGATTCTTGCACCAGAAAAAATACATGCTGGAGCCCTAATAGCATTTTTTACACTAATATTAAGAACATTAAATAACAAAAGTTAACTTTTACAGGTAGAAAAGTATACAACAAACAGAAAATCACACACATGTTCTGGTTGCACCTTTGGCAAATGTCCTTTGTTCAGATTTGAAAAAATTGGCAATCTTAATTACTGATGCTATTTCATAATGTGAAAAAGAGATAAATAATATCATGGAGTCTGAGATAACTGGCTCTGCAGAACGGTTTGAAAACTTTCTGCCCTAAGCTACCATTGCGGCAACGTGCAACACCACAGTGTTTTCAAATCTGACTCTCATAAAAACTAAACAGCCTTCTCAACTTGAAGTGTGCTATGTCAAACATCAGAATAATTTTAGATAATTGTATTCTATCACTATCCTGCGAGTATTACATTGCTTTTTGTATAAGGTAAAGAAGTGAATAGAAAGCAATAATAAAAAATAAAATAAAAAAATTAGAGGGTGGGAATTTAATTATAAACCAAGGGAAGCATCAGGTGAAAAAGGTTGGGAACGATTTTTTAAGGGAAAGTAATACCAGATACACAAGCAGAAGACTATCGCTGTAGCACTTGGTGTGACCATTGTGACAGAAACCCTGAACAAACTTGATTCTATGCCGACCTGTCCCACTGATCTAAAAAACAATGAATTCACCTCCTTTCTCCTTCCAACTCCCGAAAAGAAAGGAAGCCCTTAAAAATGGGGAAACATCTCAAGAGAAAATAATGAATACAATACTTAATTAAGCACTACATAAAGAGAAAGTAAGCTAAACAAAATATTCAAAGTTATTTTACAATATTAAAATTATACAGTTCAGAGATTGAAAACACTTAATATCAAATAGTGTTTTTACCAATCTTCAAGCACATACGTTTTACAAATCTCCGTAAAGTTGGCAAAAGAAGTTTTCTTGGTGCCAATGCGAACAACCTGTGGTGGCCTCATGACAAATTTCTGCTTCTTGCCCGTGACCATGTCTGGATTCTTGTCACGCATGATGTCGAACACGCGTGTAAGCAGTTCGTCATATGTGTAGTCTCGGTCCTGGCCGAACCAGGCAGTCTGGCTGTCCTCAACTGGGAAACAAACACAACTTTCAAATCCTTTCCTGCAATAATCAGTCTCTCCTGATATCCTGCAAGAAGGACTGTGAAATAATGTAATGTAAAGGATATAGGAGGAAGCCAAGCTAACTTTTCAATCTTCAACTTCTTGAGAACAGCATACACAGAGATAGGCCTGAGTATACACTGATTTTAGTCGGAAAAGTGGTGGGCACACGCAAAAATATTGGTGGGCGCCAAGGACTAAGGTGCCTGTGGGCAAAGGGTGTGAGGCCCCTGCTCTAGATCGTCGACTTTATACTGAACTGAATGAGGATGATAAACATTTGTAACTCCAACATAATATCAATTCTAATTATTATATAATATATCTCTTTAAAGAAAACCTCTTTTTTGATTTTTGGGGTATTTTGTATATGTTTTTGGAAGAAAGTATAGGAAAGGTGGAGTGTCGTATTATTCTTTACCAATTTACTCTTTTCTACCCTTTGTGTTTTTTAGTTTCTTCTTTTATGCGTTCCAATAGAATGAAACTTAGTTTGGGGGATTGGATGGTAACAATCAATTCTCTTAAGAGGCAGCCATTACCTATTTGTAGAGTGGCATCAATTTAAAGCGTGTAAGCGTGTTCTTCGTTTTATTGTAAAAGCCATATTGTGTTTGTTCCATTTTATATGTTTTCTATCCATCTTTCCTGTATCTTTTTTCAAATAGATAAATACAATTATAATTATTAAATATGTTAGTATTTAGGATGTATTTATATTTTCTATAACAAGTTATGAGGTGGTGTAAATAAAGGAGAATTGTGACCGATATATCATCAAACCAATATTTATAAATAAAAGTTAACCTCAAGATCAAGTGTTCACAAAGCGTGGTTGTGAGGTTTCTTCTTTAATTCATCACATATAGCAACTGTTCATACTATACGGTTGTATACTAATTAAGATAACGTGTTAGGCATGATGACTGTTCAATTAAGAGGAAGAGTACCTGCATTTGCATAGAGGGAGAGTGGGAAGCCATTTAGGAAAAATTGCCCTCAGAATACCTGAGTGATTTTTTTTAGCACTGCGGCTTTCTACCTGTTTGGGCCATACCCTTGTGTACTAATTTTGCTAGTGGTTTTAGACATTAGAAACACTATATTTAGATGAAGTTTACCAAAATTTGCGTGGAGGGAGAGTGGAAAAACCACCCTCAGTACACCCGACCGATATTTGAACCTTGGTCTCCCCGTCATCGGCAGTCTAGTCCAGTGCTAGAGTAGCATCTTAGACCAGTGGTTCTCAATTACTTCTCACCAAGGTCCATAATTATAATAATATATATATTTATGGATTGGGCCAGAGGGGGTGAAAACTTATTTTGGTAAATTTAAATATACTCTGAACAAAAACAACTAAGTACCTCAAAATATTATAAACATTATTATTATACCTTGAACCAGAGTGACATATTTTGTGGGCCGCGTTTGGCCCACCTATTGAAAAACGATTCCTTAGATCATTTGACCAAAGAAGCGAATAGTTATGTTATGTTAGATGTTTTAGTGTTAAGTAAACATTTAATAAAGAAGGGTTCAACATGTACACCGCATATGGGGATATTTAAGATCCAAATATGTGTGTGGCATGTTGACTATGGTTAGCTTGATTGTGCTTCAACCAAAATACTTTGAGAGCCTCTACTCTTAATGTGAAATAACACTTGTACAGTTAAATTAACATAAATAGCAAAGCTTGAAAGCTTGAGGTGATGTTTAGGTTACAGATACAGCCGAATCAAGTATCGTACAATTTGCGGTTCTACCCGTCTCTACTTATTATACAAACTGGGAAATAGCAATGAAAAGCTGCGTCTTTCTTACCGAGTTGTGGTTTCTTCTCCGCCTCGGTATGGCATGTTGAAACAAAACCCAAACAGCTTTGAAAATATGTTAAATACATACGGCAAAGAGAGACAACGCCAATTTGATGAAGTCTTACTTTAGACAAATTAGTTATAGGACTGTAGAGCTACCAAGTTCACTTTGTCAAATAAAATATATGACATATTCCTCAAGCCATATCAAAGTTTGAAGAGGTTATGATAAAAATGCACACTTTTCGTCAGTAAATGATGAATTACGTTTCTTTTACAACATGTATTTTTAAAATGGGCTGCTATTAATTTTTCCCGTGTACATAATAGAATTTAGTGGATATAATTAAGGAGGAGTTGGTGCAGGAGAGAATAGAGAAGGCAAGACTAAGGTGCTACGGTCATATGAGGAGAATGGAGGTGAGAGAAGAGGACAGATCAATGTGGAGGATAGGTGGTGAGAGAGAGGACAGTCAATGTGGAGATAGGGGGAGAGAAGAGGACAGGTCAATGTGGAGGATAGGAGGTGAGAGAAGAGGACAGGTCAATGTGGAGGATAGGAGGTGAGAGAAGAGGACAGGTCAATGTGGAGGATAGGAGGTGAGAGAAGAGGACAGGTCAATGTGGAGGATAGGAGGTGAGAGAAGAGGACAGGTCAATGTGGAGGATAGGAGGTGAGAGAAGAGGACAGGTCAATGTGGAGGATAGGAGGTGAGAGAAGAGGACAGGTCAATGTGGAGATAGGAGGTGAAGAAGAGACAGGTCAATGTGGAGGATAGAGGTGAGAGAGAGGACAGTCAATGTGGAGGATAGGAGTGAGAGAAGGACAGGTCAATGTGGAGGATAGGAGGTGAGAGAAGAGGACAGGTCAATGTGGAGGATAGGAGGTGAGAGAAGAGGACAGGTCAATGTGGAGGATAGGAGGTGAGAGAAGAGGACAGGTCAATGTGGAGGATAGGAGGTGAGAGAAGAGGACAGGTCAATGTGGAGGATAGGAGGTGAGAGAAGAGGACAGGTCAATGTGGAGGATAGGAGGTGAGAGAAGAGGACAGGTCAATGTGGAGGATAGGTGGTGAGAGAAGAGGACAGGTCAATGTGGAGGATAGGAGGTGAGAGAAGAGGACAGGTCAATGTGGAGGATAGGTGGTGAGAGAAAGGACAGGTCAATGTGGAGATAGGAGTGAGAGAAGACAGGTCAATGTGGAGGATAGGAGTGAGAGAAGAGACAGGTCAATGTGGAGGATGAGGAGTGAGAGAAGGACAGGTCAATGTGGAGGATAGGTGGTAGAGAAGAGGACAGGTCAATGGGAGGATAGGTGGTGGAGAGAGGACAGGTCAAGTGGAGATAGGTGGGGAAGAGGACAGGTCAATGTGGAGGATAGGTGGTAAGAGAAGAACAGGTCAATACGGAGGATAGGAGGTGGAGAAGAGGACAGGTCAATGTGGAGGATGGTGGGAGAGAGGAAGGTCAATGTGAGATAGGTGAGAAGAGACAGTCAATTGAGGATAGGAGGTGAGAGGAGACAGGTCAATGTGGAGGATAGGTGGTGGAGAAGAGGACAGGTCAATGTGGAGGATAGGTGGTGAGAGAAGAGGACAGGTCAATGTGGAGGATAGGTGGTGGGAGATGAGGACAGGTCAATGTGGAGGATAGAGGTGGAAAGGGACATCATTGAGGATGGTGGTGGGAGAAAGGAGAGGGTTATATCCCAAACAAACCCAGATAATCGCTGGAAACTTTTCATGATGATGATATGATATATATTTTTAAATTTATAAATGTATTTTGCACATCTATATTTTTACTGTTAAAGCTTTGTATTTTCCAAAGTGAAGTTGATAAATATTCAAGGAGACGGTAAGGTTTTTGAGACTCTGCTCACCCCTAGTTCTAGATTTCGAAGATAACCGTTAATTTGTATTATTTATATCTCAACAAGACTAAAGAACAAATCATTTTATTTCTGAAAATAAAATACCATTCTCCTTATCTTCCGCCTTGATCCTTTCCTCTTCCGCCACCAAGAGCTCGTCCAAGTTCGGCTTCTTCTTTTTCTTCTTCTTTGTTTTAGTGGAGAAAACCATGTCAAGGTCAAGCTCCTCCTAAAAACGGAAATCAAAAATTACTAGATTTGCTTATTTGTGGTATTGCTTACATTATGATTTATCAATTGTTTGTTTGGAATTAATTCATACATTCTGACATTCTCACTTAAGATTCAGAGGGAGTTGATTACAAAACAGCATTTTAATTATCAAGTTTGTCACAGTACTTCAGAGCGTTAGTAGTTATTTTCTACATTGGGATTTGTTTTCATTGTAGGGGAAATAAGGGGTAGTTTCTTGTTTAAAGCAACTGACGAGAAATTATGCCTTCAAACAGATGCATGTACATTTCCTCTAAATTCCTAAATTCAAGTTACAATAATATATTATATGGCAATTTGAATGATTAGTGAAACCCTGAATAAAACAGTTACAATAAAAAAATGAAGAGTATAATTAGCCAATGCAATAGTAATAGTCATATAAAAATATAATTATTATGCATTAATATTTTTGGTGATTATTACATTTGAAAAAAAAGTTTATATATAAAATACACTATGCTATTACTACCCGTCCGAACAATACGAGTTATAACCACGATAGTAGGGTAAGGATCAAGATGGTAAGATTAATGAGAAATGTACCAGCATTTGTATGAAGAGAGAGGCAGAAACCTTTTTGTAAATATGTCCTCAGTTCCTGCTGCTAAGATTGCCTATCCCTGGAAAAACATAATTATGAACCTGACATTAAGTCAGCGTGCCCACCGAGAGTGTTTTATTTATATAATTATGATATAGATATAATATATTTAACTATATATTAGAGTACTTTTCAATGATATGTGTAGTTTATACCACGCTACCCACACAGGTGAGCACGTGGGAAAAGTCGTTAGTTTCATCTATCCTAGTTTTATGGTGAGCAAGAGGTCGGGGCTTGAGTTCCTGTTGGGTGTACGTACATATGGTTCTCTTACTTTAGTTCAAATTATTTCCAAAGTTTTCTCCATTCAAATGCGGGTACATGTCCTCAAGAATCCTACCTTTTATATATCCATCCCAAAATATAAATTTGCGGGTAGCCCCGTCTAGTAGTAAGACGTAGTGAAAAAAACAATGTTTTAACATTGGCATGATATGAAGCAGCTAAGTGTATAGTCACAACCCCAACATTGTAAAACAACCATTCCAACTTGGAATAATCCACATACCAGCTTCAGTGGCCGCACGGTCTAACGCGCCGTCTCGTGTTAGACTATAATGCCGAAGACTAAAGATCGGGGTTCAATCTCACTCAGCTGCAATGAAGGTGGTTTCCCCACTCTCTCTTTCTCTCTCTAGCTCTCTCCACACAAATGCGAGTGCACTTCCTATAAATTACACCTACATCCTCCCTAGCCCATTAGCATAATTAGTACATTGACATATAACCTGAACAGGTAGTAAGACGCGGTGCTAAAATAAATCCACATAATCGGTAATTGAATGCTCAATAAATTGGCCTGCCGATGATGGGAAGATTGGGGGTTGAATCCCAGTTGAGTGTAATGATGATGGTTTATCCTAAATTGTTTTCCACTCAACTTCCACACAAAGCTGGGTACACTTTCTATAAATTACAACCTACCTCATCCTTAACACATTAGCGTTATTATGACATATTATGAGTATAACCCGAACAGGTGAATCAAGGTGACAAAGAAATATTATTAATAAAATAATTAGGAAGTCACAAACATTAATATCGTATGACAATAATAAACTTATTTATATTCTTAACCTCTTTATGTTAAGAGGTACATTAAAATCAAATATAATTAAAAAAAATCAAATCAATGTAAAATAAATTAAAACTAAACATTAATCAATAACAATGTATTAAAGGAACTTCGATATAGTTTTGGTCAAGATGATCCAGTTTATCCTGATAAGCATGAATAGTTAATTTTGGGCTGTGTGGTATCAGAGCCAAAAGCTACTCTTTCTTCAAGTTTCTCTAATTTCATTTAGATAGCATACAATCAAAATACCTTTATCATTACTCTTATAAATAACAACCAGTAAGTAATCGTTGTTCCTTTAAAAGTATTCTCTAATATATTGTTTAGTTTTTTTAATAGCAAAATTCAAATATAATCATAAGAGAAAGTCCCATTCCCTTTTGAGTTAAAAAGAGAGAAAGCCTAACATGATTGTGTGTCCTAAAATCCAAGTACTGTCAAATAATACATTATATTATAAAACTGATATAAATATCCAATCGAGTCTTATTATAATAGCTCCGGTAATTTGCTGAAAAAATCATGCTTATATTTATAGAAAAAACAGGATTAAAATAAATATTTATTTGCTATCAACAAGAAGAGCATTTTCCAACTAAAAGTAATCTTGTCTTATTTAGGCAAAACCACCCACAGTGCACCTGACCGGGATCAAATCCCGATCACCCCGTCCCCGGAAGTCTAGCCTAACACGAGACTAGCGCATTAGACCGTGTGGCCACCGAGGTGGGTATTTATACTCAAAGAGCTGTAAGTAAAAGGCTATCATCGTAAATAGGAATATTAGTTGACTGCGGCATTCCCTTACCTCCCTTCCAATCATTGCCAAAGTTTCTGCAACTGTTGTATGTTTTTAATAAGAAAGTTGCTCAAAGAGAGACAGAGAGAATTACTGTGTGGTTGGGGAACCCTTACGTTAGTGTTGCCCTGGGAGAGAACCGCTGAACTACGTGCAACCAAATAGCTGGCTAGTTATTTTTTATGTTGGGCCTGGAAAGAAGTTTTTTTGTGGTAACAGTAAAAAATATGTAATTTTTTTATATCAATTGTTTTGATTGTTTTTATTTATTTAAAAACGTAATGTAAAACTTTTTATTTGAATTTTAATTGATGGCTAGCCATAAATATTTCATTTTTTCCTCGATATTGTTAATTTTTATAAATATAGAAGAGAAATAAAAACCCACTAGTGAATTGGTATTATAGTTTTTGAAATATTTGTTCCTTCAGATTAACCTGTAGTTTCAATACGGACAATCTATCTCCCGCCGACTAACTTTTACTTAAAAAAAAAGTGTGTCAAAGTTGTTAAGTTTTTACCTCTTGATACTGTCATAATGTCAGGTCGTATTATATTCGAGACAGTTTATTTTTCATGTAGAACACCTCAAAATGTTTAGGTCATATTACATTCGGGATCATACTATATTCGGGCCATTACGGTATATTTACAATATGCCTGTATTTAAGTGAAACGGCAACTAAATTAATATGAGAGATAATCGATTATTATCTATTTTGAATATTGCCTTTTTTTATTTACCAGATTTATCGAGAACTAAGAAATGAGTAGCGAGAATCGTAATATTATGATTGATTCTCGATTCTTTCGATAACAGTAAGAATCGAGTAGTGAAAATTTTAATATTATGATCAATTCTCGATTCTTTCAATACCAGTAAGAATCGAGTAGTGAAAATTGTAATATTATGATCGATTCTCGATTCTTTCAATACCAGTAAGAATCGAGTAGTGAAAATTGTAATATTATGATCGATTCTCGATTCTTTCGATACCAGTAAGAATCAAGGGTATCGAGGAATCGAGTTTGACAGCCCTAGTTTTCATAAGAATGCATTCAGAGAGAAAACAGCATTGTATTCGAGCCAATACCATTTTTCATTAATACTTGAGCCAGGTGACATGAGGAAGTTATGTTTTGTTATTGTGGTGGGATCATGCCCATCAGCGCAAACTTAACAAATTTCTCAACAATATCTGTCAGCTGATGCAAAATGTGTTTGAAAAATCCCACGACTTGTACAATTTTTTCTGGTTATATTTACATTTTTGCTAAGTAGTTAGTACCCAGTTTTAAAAATTTCAAAGAATTTCTTGTTTGTAAAAATGACTTGAGGTAGAAAGAATGAAATGAATCAAACTGTTGACCATGTTTATTGGTTTTTAGCACTGCATCTTATTACCTGTTCCTGTTTGGGTTGTACGCTTATTTACTAATCACACTAATGGTTTTAGGGATCAGTAAGATTGTATAAAAAGGAAATGTACCCATATTTACGTGTAGGGAGAAAACTATTTTGTAAAAAGCACTCTTAATACACTTGACCGAGATTCAAACCTCGATCTCCTAGTCATCAACGGTCTGGTCTACTGTGAGAGTAGCACGTTTGACCATGCAGTCACAGAAGCTAGTAGCCTATATTGATTGTTCCTAGACTTGTAATCACTCCAACTCACCTCCACAGCTCCATCCTCCTGATTAAGCTCCACCTCCATCACAATGTCATTGGCACTCCCGCTCTGCTCCGGCAATGCCCCGTCTAGCTCCTCCATGTTGAACGGCTTCTTTTTCTTCTTCTTTTTCTTTCCAAAGTTTTCCAAGTCGAGGCCCCCATCTGCATCAGGCACACAAACCACATACACAATAAAAGAGGGAAACTAGAAAATGTCTGGGATCTCCTGAAGCTCTCAATACTACTTCATCTCTTTTAGTAAGCTTACTCTTTTAGTAAGCTAATTATAATTTATAGCTAAAATAATAAATCTTTAAGATACAGTATTTATAAACGTCAAAAGAAATGTATTTTTAACTTTTCTTTACATCATTTGTAAAATCAGTACAATTCACATTAAATGTTAGACCTTATTTTCACTTTAGACAGATTATTTAGAAATATGTCTTGAAGACTTTTATCAAACACAAGCCCCTTCACTGCCCAAACAGACTATTAGCATTTAGTTACACTAAGGGGGGAGGAAGGATTTAGTGGAACTTGCATTTGTGTGGAGAGAGGGAGAGAGAGGGAGAGAGAGGGAGAGAGAGGGGGAGAGAGAGGGAGAGAGAGAGAGGGAGAGAGAGAGGGAGAGAGAGGGAGAGAGGGAGAGAGAGGGAGAGAGGGAGAGAGAGGGAGAGGGGGAGAGAGGGAGAGAGAGAGGGAGAGGAGGAGAGAGGGAGAGAGAGAGAGTGAGAGGGAGAGAGAGAGGGAGAGAGAGATAGAGTGGGAGACCAGATTTTATGGAGCTTTGTCTGCGTGCTCGCCAATAAAGATAACAGACTGGAATCTCTACATGTAAAACTATTATCATACAAGCATGTCTTTTATTGGGGGTGGGATTTCAAAACCTAATCAAGAATATGAACTAGTTTTCTAGATTTATAATAAAATGCACACAGACTGTAACCTATGCGAAGGGTTTCAGAGGGATTGCCATGTACTACCGAGTAAAATTAACCATTCCAAGGATATGTCAGATTACAGCTTTGTTTTGTTTACCACCCTACATGATTGCAGGTTTTTGCATTATTTTTTATAACAAGAGCTGTATATTGGTTGGGACATGGCCTCAAAAGTTAAATTTCTCAGAACGGGCCACTTTCTCCCTCCAAACAAAATTGAAACCAGCAATATGGAGAGGGCACATAATATTGTATCACGGAACTGGCTCGCCCAATGCTGTGTGTCCTTATACCTCACATTTTCTTTAGATATTTTTCGTCTGTAGGTATAAGTTAAAAATTGTTTAAATTTTTTTGTACATAAATGGCCCAATGGCACGTTCCTTTGGGGGGTGGAGTGGGAAAAAAGTTATTTTTGATAAAAAGAGTTATTCTGATTTAGGTTGTAATTACTTAAAATATAAACCAATTTTATTCATTTTTTTGTCAAATTAAAGCTTGTGTTAAATACTTTATATATAATAATGCAGTAAAATCACCCTTAACTGACACTTTTGAATAGCTGATTTCTTCTTAATACTGGACATATTTTTGGTCCCGGAAGGTGTCCGCTATTGGGCCATGTTAAAAAAAATAGTTTTGGTTTTTATGAAACTTGGTATATTTGTAATACTTAACAATATAAACAAAAATTATTTTTTTTTTAGAATTTTAATGCATCCATTTAAAAGTTGATTAAAAAAAAGTTTCACCTGCTGAGATAACTTTCTGCCAATTACTTTGGTTATAGTTGAGCTAGGATCATGAATTTGGGCTCATCTTAAAGATTTTTGTCTAGGATTTCATTTGATATGCCACATGCATATATTTTTTTTAAATTTCAAAGTCATCCAAAGAAATTTTAACCTTTTAATATTAATAAAAAAAAATTGTTAAACATACATTATTTTTCAATATATCCTGAAAGTTTCATAATGAGATCTCAATGGGATTAAAAAAAAACATAAAATGATGAAACTAAAATATGTCCGATGTACTAATCAGTTTCACCCATGACTGGCAGTGTATTCTTCATTCAGTTTGTTTAAAATGTCATACATTTTGTTCCAAACATTGTGAATTTTAAAGAATGAAAATAAGCATCTTAGTAATTTGAAGCTGTGTTCCAGTCTAACTAATTTTATCTTATAATGTAGGTACCCCACTTTATTTCTTTTAAATTTTGCCACATTTGTATGACAGTGCTTGATTTAAATGAGATACTCTTTCAGTAGATGTCATAGGACCAAATTTAACAAAACATAAGATTAATGAACCATTAGTATAGCTGGTGCTTGAGGATACTTGTATGATGGAGATGGACCAGACGGTTCGAGGAAGTCCACTTTTACATCTTCTGTGTTTTCATACACAGCAAGTACACATCCCAACCACCAGTGCTCTGAGTACTTACTAATCACAAAACACACTATAAGTTACCAAGCTAATGTTCTCTTCTGCTTCTTGTTGCGCACATCTCTTCTTTAAAATACTCGGAGAGTGAGCAAGTTTTGAATAGTAATTTGTGTTCTCCTGCAGGAATTAAGCAGAGTGTTTCTAAATACCACTTGATGCCTTCGCAAAAGTTATTCTAATTTTCAAGATAATTTCTGTTGTTGCAAACCGAAAGTGAGTCCATTCAAATTATTATTATTATTATTAGCACCGCGTCTTACTACCCGTTCAGGTTGTACGCACTTACGCTAATGTGTAATGGTAGGGTGATTGTGAGATGAAATGGGGGACCTACAGTTTAACGTGGAATCCGAACCACGGTGGAGGCCTGGCATTCCACACATTCACAAGTTGTTATTAATACACGTCTTGTCAGAGGTGAAGGAAGGGTTTGGCAATCAGATAAATCTGTGCCGGGACCGAGGATTGAACCCTGAACCCCAGCACAGAAGTGTGACATCTTACCCCTAGAGCACCAGGTCACCCTATCCATTCAAAGTGTTGGTGTGGAGTCATGATTTGATCATTATAAACTAGTTCTCCCCATCCCATCACATGCATTTTTTCCATTCTGCTTTTACATTAGTCAGTCTATTGATAGCACAAGTTGAGGAAGTTTAACTTGTTTTTATATTGTGAAGCTGCTTCATTAGAAATATAAGCTGTCCACTTTATTTTTATAATATATATATATATTTTATTAAGCTTATTTTTCTAATGAAGCAGCTTCACAATATAAATATATAGTTTATAATGATCAAATCATGACTCCACACCAACACTTTGAATGGATAGGGATATATTATAAAAATAAAGTGGACTGCTTAAAAAAAATATATATATATATATAAATATATATATATATATATATTATTCTTGATAATTATTTTACATTATA
This sequence comes from Timema podura, assembly GCA_033556935.1. Taxonomy (NCBI): domain Eukaryota; kingdom Metazoa; phylum Arthropoda; class Insecta; order Phasmatodea; family Timematidae; genus Timema; species Timema podura. The sequence continues at coordinate 50,660,011 of JAVRXN010000005.1, forward strand.
CTGTGCTAGACTATATTCTCTCACACACATAACCTCATATATTATATATATATATAATATATATATATATGTAAAATAATGTAAAATGTAATGTAAAATAATTATCAAGAATATTTTCCTTGCCATATCATGACTATGTATACATTTAGCGTTCTTTTTCCTCTTAATTTTTAAATTTAAATTGTATCATGTAACATCAAATGAAAGCACAGTCAAATATCTTTAAACTGAGCCCTAATTCATGAGTCTAGCTCAACTAGAACCAAAGTAATTGACAGTCTCAACAGATTAAATTTAAAGACTTTTTTAGAAATTTCAAAAATCAATAACTCAAAAACAAATGCATCAATAATTCTTAAAAAAAGTCACGTTTTAAGGCCTATTGATGAAGAGTACAATTAAATTTGATAAAAATAAAAAAATGGCCGGGTTGTGAGCCTGGTTGATTTGACATGAAGTGATCCTATTAAGAGATTTCACTGTATAATTAAATATCACAGTTGATCCTTAAGGTTTAGTCGCAATAGGTCTACAACTATTTATCTACATTATGTACCTATACTGCCCTTCAAATGAGTCATAATTTATTTCAGCTCGATATTAATTTTTTTCAGATAACTTAGCTTATTAACATTACTAATGAATTTAATGGAAAAAAAAAAAGTTTTCAATTAAAAAACAATGTGTTGTTACCATAATAATCTTTGAAAAAATAACTAATATGATCAGCACTAGAGTTCGCCAACATGGCTGATGGGTCCAACCTTAATTTTTCTGTATTATAAACCAAAATACCATATCAGGTATAATTTTAAATAGAGCTAATATTGCATAACATAAGGATACAAAAATGATCATTTTCTCTAAGTGGCTTCAGCCTAAGCACACCAGCTGTTATATTCTATCAAATTATAAGTAATTTTAAATTCATAGCCACAATAGACACTCTTAATTTTTTCTAAGAAAGCTTGTGCTACTCTTGTATTTTTTGATTTGACACCAAAATGAACAAAATTGGTTTAAAAAAAATGAAGTAATGGATATTTTCAGAAATTACAACCGAAATCAGAGAAACTCTTTTAGCAAAAATAAAAAAATAACAAAAAAACCAACACTTTTTTCAATATGGTGCTATAGAGTCATTTATGCACAGATAAATCTGAAGGAAAAAGAACCCAAAAAATATATCTTTCAAATTTATATATCTAAAGAATAAGAAAAAATATAAATAACATCTGAGATATAGGTGAGGACGCAGTGATATTCTCAAATTATATGATTTCACGTGGATTAAGCCAACTAGTAAAGCAGATCCAATGATAGGTTTGCTCTAGTACAACCATCCATTTCTCACCATCAAGCTCTCCATCCTTAAACTCATTTTCTCCCCGGGTGGGCTCCTGGTTCTCCTTGTCCGTTGTCTGCTGGTCCCCGCTGTCATTGTTATCGTTGGCAGTACCTTCCGCCAATGCCGCATCAATGTCAAATGTGGTCTTCTTCTTCTTTTTCTTCTTCTTGAGAGTCAGGTCAAAGATCTAGAACACAGGAACAAGAGCTGTTAGCAAGCTCACCTGTCGTCCTTCTGCCCTCAAGACTTTATTAAGAACACGACATGTAATTTGTTTTAATATCTGTCCACACATAAACAACCTGTTCGGGTTGTACGTATATCAACTAATTACTCAAATGTGTTAGGGATGAGAATGGTTTAATTTACAGAAAATGTATCCACATGCGTGAAGAAGAGTGAAAAACCATTTAGGGGAAAACACTTGCCTGGGATTCAAACCTCAATCTCCCTGTCATCGGCAGCCTATTATTTTGCGAGTGTGACATGTTAAAGCAATGGACCAGCGAAGCAGGTGATGCATGAACTGTTTGCTGAATGTTGACGCAAGAGAACCTTATGTCAGTGTTTTTATGTACAGAGTTTTATCTGATTACCCCCAGTTATTATTTTACTTGAATATTCTTGCAAGGATCGGTTGTCAAATAGGAACTAGTTGCTAGCTGAGTGCTTAAAATCTCGTATTCCAGACCCAACCTTACAAAATGTAAAGACGTTCTATAAACTATTAAAACATTGGCAAAATGTGAATAGGCCCACACTTTAAAAAGTTCAAACACAAAATTGCTTTTGATAACTGATAATTTAGGTCTATTATTTTGAATAGTATTTTAACTAGGCCACCAATTTTGCAGATGCATGTGCTAATTTAGACAAAAATGTTTCAATAGGTACCAAGCAAATAGCCAGAAGCTATAAAATAGCAATACTATAATAGCGGGTGCTCCGCCAAACAATATTTTTAAATTCCTTGACTTTTCCAGGTTTTCCAGAGCAAATATATTTTTTTCCCAGACCACTATATATCGATATTAAATATATTATGGACATATTTTTTTTACGATCAAAGATTACCCGCCTCGATGGCGTAGTTAGCTAACAGGCTAGTCGTGTTGAGCTCAAATGCCGAGGACGGGGAGATCGAGGTTCGAATCTCGGTCAGGTGAACTGGGAAGGGTGGGGTGGTTTCCTAAATGGTTTTCCACTCTCCCTCCACGCAAATGCGGGTTCACTTCCCAATTCCTAACCCATTAGCGTAATTAGTACTTAAGCGTATAACCCAAACGGGTAGTAAGACGTGGTGCTAAATAAAAAAAAAGATCAAAGATTAATACAGTTATTTATTTTTCTAGATGCATACACATTTTGAAATTGTGTCAGTCGAAGAAGGGGTTAAACGATTTCTGCCTCCAGGTAGAAATGGACTTTTAAGTTAAAAATAGATTTCAGTAAATTCGTATTAAGTGCCATTAAAACATTGCCTCGCACAAGAATAGTTTAAAATAGTTGTGAGACAGAATCAATCTTAGTTCCTTCTACTTAAAAAGCAATCAAATTTTGGCGCATGTGCATAACCACAGCTCAACTTTGGTTAAAGACACATGTTAGAGGGGTGGGAAGGGATGAAATTCGCCTGTTGACCTTGAGAAGTGATATTAGTCTGCTCAACAGGGACAATGGTGTGAAATTGATTCCAGGTAGATATTAAATGGAAGAAAAAGTGTTATTTTAACTATTGTGAAACAAAGTACGAGTTTTTTATAGACAAAATGTAAAAATTCCAGAAATTTAATAAAATTCCCTGACTTTTCCCTGACCAAGCAAATTCTCTGACAATTTTGTTTTCCAGTTATTCCAGGTTGATTGACATCCTGTAGTAGGCCTATAATAAAATGATATTTATTCTATGGCATTAACTCAAAAAGTTCATTGCTGCACTTAGAAAAGTACACCACCTATCTCTATTTTGAGCTAGTTCCATCCAGTCCTCCTCATTATACCATATTTCTATCTTGAGCTAGTTCTATCCAGTCAACCACATTACACCCTGAACATGGTTCTAGATTCCCCCAACAATGTCTTGTGATAAGTACATGGTATTGATTCATCCTCCTCCCCTCTCCAATATCCTCATCCCTCTTTGGACCAAATACATTCCTAAGCACCTAGATTTTGAACACCCTAAATTTATTTTTGTCATATGAGGTAAGGGACTTCCTTTCACAACCATGGAGTGGTCAAATTATGATTTGGTGTATTTTGTTTTATATTCCTTGAAAGCAGTTTGTCAAAACTTAGCCTACTGACAGAATAATAGCAGCATGTATTTCTCGACTGTAGGTATTCTTTTCCTAATTTACACTCTATATTGTTATTGCAAGTTTGTTCCTAAATATTTAAATTCATTTGATATGTTGTTAGAAGTGATCTCTAAATTTTAAATTTAATTTCATTTGCGGTTATTTATTTAGCGTCCTATTTCTTCACTATCCTCTAATAAAATTCCTGGATTTCTTGCAAGAGCTTCCTTACTATTACCATACTATCCAAGTGATACAGAATTAAAAAGTACGTTGACTTGACACCCTCAAACCAACATTAATTGGTTTGGTATTTTAACGATTGTATACCATGAATAAAATAAAGATTTACATTAGTTATAAAACTAAACTATCGCCAAGAGAAATGAGATTTAGCATAGGGCATGACTAGATCCTCATTTAAATCATTCCATATCTATGAACTTACCGTTTCCTCCTCTGCCATTTTCTTGTGTTTCGCAGTAAATACACAGACAAAATAACTTAACTAGATTCACAGAGTATTAATATATTATTTATATTTAATAACAATTATAATATGTTTCATTAGATATTGCATCAGCCATAAGATAAAATTTCTCTGCCTCATCGCCACATGTAAAACATGGACGGCAAAACAACCAATCAAATTTCAATAATGGACTTTGAATTCGAATTTACTGCTTCCTTTTGATTAGAAAGCGTACTAAATATTTCAAACAAATGAAGAAAGAGGCTGCGACTGCGTATGATCATTCATCTGCGCTGTCACCACTCACCTCTCGTGTCAAAATCCCGTTATTCATAAAATATGTAGCGCTTTAATTATTAATTTGCATTTTAAGTAAATATGTGTAAAAATAAAATGTGTCTCAAAATTAATCCAAACCAAGAGGTTAGTACAGGGTTCGCGCTAACTTGACATTATTTTGTATTGTTTTTAATTTAGTTCAAATACTTTCTGTTTTGTACGTCATAATATGTTGTATAAACATACTTATAGCTCTAAGTATTCCTCTGATTCTATTTTTTTTTAGGTTATGTAAGATTGTGGATTGTTGTGTCAGCACCGAAACGGTTGAAAGATGATGCCTAGCATGGCATTAGGTATCCCCAATGGCATTACCTCTTTGGGAAGCTTCATCCCTGAAATGGAGCAAATAATAAATCAGCTCGAGAGAGGAACTGTTGTCACAAAGTTCTTCCCTAGAAAGAGACCCGAAAGAAAAACCCTGATGATTCGTCGAGAGACAAGACAAGTTGTTTGGGCTCGAGCGGCCACCACAAGAAGTTTTGAAGGAGCTGGTAATGTGTGGCAGACATTTCTGAAATAATGTAAAACACTTTCTCTAAGAGTGGAGCAGAGCAAGTTGTTTTTTTTCCAGGTGTTTCACACAAGCTGGAATTATTAGCACCTGGGAGTGCACTTGTAATGATGAAATTTTAATATTTTATATATTCCCATAAGGCCTAATAAAATTTTGACCTCCACTAGGACTCAAACCAATAAACCCAAGCCAGAGTATCAGGCAACAATTTATTTAACAATCCTGCTCGCAACCGTGATGCAAAATGAAACTTATGCAGAGATCACGATCAACTTAACTTTAACATAATGTAGCTTTCACTTAACCTAAGAAAACAGATGTGTGATCACAATTTACATAACTTAATGTAACAACTTGAGCCAAACATCTGCATTCTAAGAGTATGTATTTTAATCTGTGATTTGTATTATTTGTAAAGTAATGATCTGTGAATGTTTACTGTTTTCTATCGATATAATAAATATCTATCACTAAACTTTTTTGATAAATTTAGCTTTCCTATTTTGATTTAATTATTTTTTTCAATGTCCGATCATTAGAACTAAAGCTATAAAGAAGACCTTAGTCATAAAACCAACAAATGAATTACTAAATAGCCCTGTAGACGTCACTCCCATAATGATTGGCTGGCTAGATCACATAATACCCTTCAAGTAACGTTCACTTAACGTGAAATATCTCCAAGGACATATATTAAGTTAAGTGAACTGCAAGCTAACGTTAAGTTAATTGCATTGTGATCACTTCCAGTTAAAACCACAAAGAGAACCCTTTACGTTAAGTGAACGTTAAGTTGATCGTGATCCTGGCATGAGTTTTAAAAGCTGCTAAAACTAGGTAGCTACTCATTGTGTTTGTGTACAAGAGGTTTGTACTAATTTCATACAATCAAATTACTGACTTGGTTGGGCTTATGGTTAAGATGTGTTGCGCTTGTTTATTTAAGTTTGGTGCTGACACTGTGTTTATGTGTGTGTGTTTTTTTTTTAGTTGACTTGAGAGAAATAAAAGAGATTCGCATGGGTAAGAATTCCAAAGATTTTGAGAAATGGCCAGAAGAAGCTAAAAGAATGGAAAATATGAGATGCTTTGTTGTATTTTATGGTTTGGAGTTCAGACTGAAAACACTTTCAATATCAGGTAATATTATATATAGTGTAACATTCATTCTTAAAATAAACATGGCCGTGAAAATGTTAAACTTTTCGACACAAATACAATAAGTTGTGACAGAAGAGAGGGAGAGCTGAGGTCTGTGGCTTTTTGTAGTTTTTATTGGAAAAGTAAATACAATATTGCTTAAGAAGATAAATTAGTATGTTTAGTTTAATTTCCACACAAATTTGATTTATTTTGCTCAAAAAAAAGTTTTTCTAAATGAAAAAATACCGACCTTAACTCTTGTTCTCTCCCCCCTCTTTAAGTACTGTCACTTGTCAACACAGTAGGTGATAGGCCTATTGTTTTTTATCATCTCTCAAAAATTACCATAAAGGTACCATTTTTCTGACAACAACTACACAATAATTTTCAATAATCCTGTCGTATCCCCCCTGTAAGTGTGAAATGTTGGCAGCATTGTCGGAGAAAGAGTGCGAGCTGTGGTTGCGTGGTTTACGCTACCTTGCTCCAGACACTATCAAATCCCCATATCCTCTTCAGGTGGAACGATGGCTACGTAAAGAATTTTACGCAATGGAAAACAACCGAGAGATGTGAGTATGATGCCAACCTGAGCTCAGATATAGATAGTCCAATGTTCATAACAAGGGCCATATCTGACAGCCTGAAAAGTAAATAGATCTACTTTCATATATTCATACGTCAAGTTATGTGATCCGCAGCTGTCACTTTTGAGAGATATTATAAATATATGTAAAATAACAATAATAATATAGTCAATGTTGACACAAAGCCAATATGTTTGTATTTTGTAAAAGTCTCTTCCTGTGAAAATTGGACTATAGACAGTGAATGTAGAATATAATTCAGAAAATGTTAGATAAAGAAGAACAAACACATATATTTTTTTAGTACTCCGTCTTACTACTTGTTAGGGTAACATACACATGTACTAATTACACTAATGTGTTAGGTATGAGGAAGGGGTAATTTAAAGGAAATGTACCTGAATTTGTGTGGAGGAGGAGTGGAAAAACATTTAATTAAAACTATCAATACACTCGACCAGGATTCAAACTGTGATCTCCCCGTCATTGTCAGTCATAATCTATTACGAGCAATTAATGTCTGCCCTGACTCAATACAGGGTGACTTTGAAAGACATGAAGGCGTTCTTGCCCCGGGTCAACTGCAAGATCTCGACAAGTCGCTTGAGGGAGCTCTTCCAAGAGGTGGACACAAAGAAGAGGACGGAGCTCGGCTTTGATGACTTTGCCACCCTCTACAGCAAACTCATGTTTGACGAGTCAGTAAGTTCAGCCTCCACCGTGGAGTGTTTACACCAGAACTTTAATCTCTGATTATTGAGAGCTCTACTATGCCAGGGGACCAATATCGAGTCAGCCTGACTGGTATGGTTTTATCGTAGTTACCGGCTTCTTGTCCACACCATCATATATACAGTCCGATTTAGATTGGAACAAACTTTTTTTAATGTATTCATACATCAAGTCTTGGGATCTGGAGCTGTCATGTTAGATAGATATTATCAATATAATATAAAACAGCAATAAATAATATAAAACAACTTCATGGGGTAGTGGTAAGTGTTCTTGGCAACCAACCTCACCGTCCTGGGTTTGGTTTTCAGCTGGTACCATGGGTATTTCTCCTGAAAGGGAAATTACCCCAATTGTCACCAGGGTCTTGTTAGTTATGCTTAAGCTAGGTTCAGAGTTTTCACTATTTCCACACCCAAATACTCACTATCACCATCATATCATCTCATCGAGACATAGAAAGAACTTCCACAGAAAGGATGTACGATTTGTGTATTCGGGCATCCCTTGGGCAATGGTTCATAAATAACAGATAATATTCATGTATATCAACATAATAATAAGACCACAGGTAAAAGTATCTTCCTACCAAAATCCAACACTTTGTTCTAAAATTTTAATTCACTACCTGCTAAGTAGAAAATCTGCCTGTTGATATTAGTGTCCTGCAGTGTAATGAGTGGAGTGGATAGAACTATCTCAAGATAGGGATAGGTGGGTGCTTGTGTTCCAAGCAATTTGACCCATGAATTTTCTCTAAAGAAAATGTTTGTCAGAACTATGGTGCAATGTTCCAGTCTTTCCGCGACAGTTTGGACGTCCACCCCCGCTACTCTGAGAACTTGAAGACTGTAACGCTCCAGGAGTTCCAGAGTTTCCTGGTCAATGAGCAGCAGGATCCCCTGGGGAACGACGAACGAGAAGTGTCCCGCTTCATGAGGGACTACCTTCATGATCCCCAGCGCAATGTGCAGGAGCCTTATTTCACCATCGTAGAGGTAACAGACAGACCTTCCCAAGTTTCACTTTAATAGCAGCTTCAACGCATCACATTTCCATAGGGAGAACCTTATCTGACAGCTAGAACCATTACTAGATTTACTTTCTTAGGGAGAACCTTATCTGACAGCTAGAACCATTACTAGATCTACTTTCATAGGGAGAACCTTATCTGACAGCTAGAACAGTTACTAGATCTACTTTCATAGGGAGAACCTTATCTGACAGCTAGAACCATTACTAGATTTACTTTCTTAGGGAAAACCTTATCTGACAGCTAGAACCATTACTAGATCTACTTTCATAGGGAGAACCTTATCTGACAGCTAGAACAGTTACTAGATCTACTTTCATAGGGAGAACCTTATCTGACAGCTAGAACCATTACTAGATTTACTTTCTTAGGGAAAACCTTATCTGACAGCTAGAACCATTACTAGATCTACTTTCATAGGACAATTCTTATCTGACAGCTGGAACAGTTAACTAGATCTACTTTCATAGGAAGAACCTTATCTGACAGCTAGAACAGTTACTAGATCTACTTTCATAGGAAGAACCTTATCTGACAGCTAGAACAGTTATTAGATCTACTTTCATAGGACAATTTTTATCTGACAGCTGGAACAGTTAACTAGATCTACTTTCATAGGAAGAACCTTATCTGACAGCTAGAACAGTTATTAGATCTACTTTCATAGGACAATTCTTATCTGACAGCTGGAACAGTTACTAGATCTACTTTCATAGGAAGAACCTTATCTGACAGCTAGAACAGTTATTATATCTACTTTCATAGGACAATTCTTATCTGACAGCTAGAACAGTTACTAGATCTACTTTCATAGGAAGAACCTTATCTGACAGCTAGAACAGTTATTAGATCTACTTTCATAGGACAATTCTTATCTGACAGCTGGAACAGTTAACTAGATCTACTTTCATAGGAAGAACCTTATCTGACAGCTAGAACAGTTACTAGATCTACTTTCATAGGAAGAACCTTATCTGACAGCTAGAACAGTTATTAGATCTACTTTCATAGGACAATTCTTATCTGACAGCTGGAACAGTTACTAGATCTACTTTCACCTAGACAACGGACTGACAACGATTACGAGTATCTCCATTGATTAATTAATTGCTGTGTTAAAGTAATTAAAATAATTAAGAAGTCATGAGCTCAAACCTCAAGACACTTTTTTTTATTAAATAAACCACATGTGGGAATTTATGCATGCATCACTTTGTCACAATATAAGTTACTATATTTACTTCAGTTATTTTTAAACTTTTTCAAATATGTAGCTTTATTTTTTTCTCTGTTATGTTTTGTGTTGCTTGATATTGAAAAGAAAGTTTTTACAAATTTAAACCAATGTGTAATTGTGAAAGTGATGTGAAGATGTAAGTGTTAAGAAATGAGAAGAGAAATGTATTTGTTTCTAGCTCTTCCTTCATGCCTATCACTCACGTTAGATTTTTTACACTCTTTCCTCACTTTTCACAGGTAACGATATTTGATTGTAAACACAAATAGTTTCCTAGTCTCCAAGAAATATATTTAAACAGTGTACAACTGTAGTGTAAGTGCTATTAAAGAAAGTCTACCGTGATAGAGACTTGGACAAGGTCTTGATATAAACACGCTTTTATCTTCTCATCAAATATTGATAATAAATGTGTATCTTACCGGTCTCTTGTTTTTTGGTGAAGTGAAAGTTTTCAAAGCTTCACACTTCGTTAATGTCCAGACTATAAGAGACTTTATGGGATTAGTTTTCAAAATGCAGTTTTAGCAATATTTTGTAAACGAAAGTTAAAATAGTTTTAACTTGTTTGTTTTTTCTTTTATAGTTTATGAGTTTTCTCTTTTCTAAACAAAATGAGATCTGGGACCAGCGATACGATCTTGTGTACCAGGACATGAGTCGACCCTTGTCTCACTACTGGATCGCATCTTCCCACAACACGTGAGTAGGATACTAGCGGTTTGAACTAGTTTACAATTTGTTTGAGTGTTAGTCTTCATCACTGTTTCATCTTTCTCCCTATATCTCTCTCTCTCTCACACCACACACACTCACACTAGTGTCTGTATTGAACCAACGAGCTGCACTTGCTGGCGAGATGACTTGCTCATCTCTGTGCACATGCACATGCACATGCTGCCATGGAATTGTACTTGAAAATAGAGCTCAACACGCCGAGGACGGGAAGATCGAGGTTCGAATATTGAACGGTGAACTGGGGGGGTGTTTCCTAATGGTTTTCCACTCTCCTCACGCAAATGCGGTTCACTTCCCTCTAAATTCAACCCTCCATTCCTAATCCATTAGCATAATTAGTACTTAAGCATAACCAAACAGGTAGTAAGATGCGGTGCTAATATAATAATAAAATAATCTTGTAAATGTCTGGACAGATTTAAATGTTTTGATAAACAAAAAAGGTATTATTTACTCTTATGTTTATTAAATTAATTTTTAAGGATTTGTTTTAACACAAGCTAGGCCTACTTGTTATTTATTTAAATGTTTTCACTTGCTGGAATTCTTATCTCTTGGGCCTCACTTGATGTGAATGGTGGATTCATATTATTCTTATCTTTTTTACTTTCATACTATATTAATACCACATTTCAAATGAAGTAGTATTTGAGTCACCACCTATTCAGGTGTGATTGCTCAGCACCAAAAACTGGTAACGCCTCAGTGCCCTTGCCCATAAACAAGGCCAATTACATGCATAAAAAAAAGGTAGTTACTAAAAGTATTGGCCTTTATGGAGTGTGGAAAACCACCCATATTGTAATCAGTTGGAATTGAACCACAAACTTTTTTTTTTACATTCATTACTGTTTCCAAACGATGGCCTGGGTCACTTTTTTATTCAAGCCATATTTTTTCACACGGGTTTTCTAGGCCTGTCGTAGCTCATATACCTTATAATCTAACTTAATACTAGGACAGGCACATCTTCCAGTACCTGGCTGTTAATTTATCAATGTGAAAGGGTAAACCCACATTTCACCAATGATGCATTTTTCGGCCATGTCTGGAATCGAACCCGGGACCCTAAGCTCAGTAAAAAGACACGGTACCGACTGAGATAATGTGTTGTATTGAACCGTAACCTAATGGTTCCAAATCATGGGATTGTTGTCTCCATGTTGTTGTTGTTGTTGAGCAGGTACCTGACAGGAGACCAGTTCTCGAGCGAATCGTCCGTTGAAGCCTATGTGCGCTGCCTGCGTATTGGTTGTCGCTGTATAGAGCTGGACTGTTGGGATGGTCCTGACGGAATGCCCTTCATCTACCATGGTCACACACTCACCAGTAAAATCAAGTTCATGGACGTCATCAAGACCATCAAGGAGCATGACCGTTTTGTTACCTACTCCACGTATGTTCAAAGAGACATTTTGACTGTGCTTTTTTAAAAAAATATCAACTCTCACTTGGCTTTGAAAAAAAATATCATGTTTCAATTTCGATTATTAAAATATAACTCTGGCTTCAACAGTTGCGAAACTTTGCGACTCAAATTATTGTGATGGCTAAAATACTCATTCATGTTCAACTATGGCCTTTCCAAGCTGTTAAGTGACTTACAAATTAATATGTAAGTTATATGAAAAATCTGGAGTAAATGAATTGCAGTTTGTGATAGTAACTGTATTTATCAAATTATATTGAAGTATTACTAACAGTTGTTCATCATCATCAACTGTTCCAGCTGAGCTCGCATCCCATTCCTGCTTCCACTATTCGTCCTCTTTAATCACTTTCATTTATTCTTCCTCCTCACTCACACACTTTCTGTTATCTGCTCTTCCCATCTCTTTCTTGATCTTCTTTGCAGTCATACAAATACTTCATCTCCATCATTCTCCTTGAGATTCTTACCGTTTCCATCCTCATTACATGCCCATACCATCTCAGCCTTGCTTCCTCTACTATCTCGTGTACTCCAACATCCTCATTACATGTCCATACCATCTCAGCCTTGCTTCCTCTACTATCTCATGCACTCCAACATCCTCATTACATACCCATACCATCTCAGCCTTGCTTCCTCTACTATCTCGTGTACTCCAACATCCTCATTACATGCCCATACCATCTCAGCCTTGCTTCCTCTACTATCTCATGCACTCCAACATCCTCATTACATACCCATACCATCTCAGCCTTGCTTCCTCTACTATCTCTTGTACTCCAACATCCTCATTACATGCCCATACCATCTCAGCCTTGCTTCCTCTACTATCTCATGTACTCCAACATCCTCATTACATGCCCATACCATCTCAGCCTTGCTTCCTCTACTATCTCATGTACTTCAACATCCTCAATACATGCCCATACCATCTCAGCCTTGCTTCCTCTACTATCTCATGTACTTCAACATCCTCAATACATGACCATACCATCTCAGCCTTGCTTCCTCTACTATCTCATGTACTCCAACATCCTCATTACATGACCATACCATCTAAGCCTTGCTTCCTCTACTATCTCGTGTACTCCAACATCCTCATTACATGACCATACCATCTCAGCCTTGCTTCCTCTACTATCTCATGTACTCCAACATCCTCATTACATGCCCATACCATCTCAGCCTTGCTTCCTCTACTATCTCATATACTCCAACATCCTCAATACATGACCATACCATCTCAGCCTTGCTTCCTCTACTATCTCATGTACTTCAACATCCTCAATACATGACCATACCATCTCAGCCTTGCTTCCTCTACTATCTCATGTACTCCAACATCCTCATTACATGACCATACCATCTCAGCCTTGCTTCCTCTACTATCTCATGTACTCCAACATCCTCATTACATGCCCATACCATCTCAGCCTTGCTTCCTCTACTATCTCATGTACTTCAACATCCTCAATACATGCCCATACCATCTCAGCCTTGCTTCCTCTACTATCTCATGTACTTCAACATCCTCAATACATGACCATACCATCTCAGCCTTGCTTCCTCTACTATCTCATGTACTCCAACATCCTCATTACATGACCATACCATCTCAGCCTTGCTTCCTCTACTATCTCGTGTACTCCAACATCCTCATTACATGACCATACCATCTCAGCCTTGCTTCCTCTACTATTTCATGTACTCCAACATCCTCATTACATGACCATACCATCTCAGCCTTGCTTCCTCTACTATCTCTTGTACTCCAACATCCTCATTACATGCCCATACCATCTCACCCTTGCTTCCTCTACTATCTTGTGTACATTATTCTGGCCTATAGCAAAGTGAAATGAATCCTCTGCTCCAGATATCCTGTGATCCTGTCCATTGAAGACAACTGCTCGTTGCCGCAGCAGAGGAAGATGGCGAGTGCAATGCAGGAGGTGTTTGGAGACATGCTCCTGGTACAACCAGCCGAGAAGAATGAGACACAGCTTCCCTCCCCCCACTCGTTGCAGAGGAAGATCATCCTGAAACACAAGAAGCTGCCCGAGGGTGTAGACGAGGGCTCCTTCATGGTACGCAACGATGAAGGTAAATATTGGTGCAGACACTTGCACCACTAGATGCAATTCTCAGATTCAAGACACAGACGTTTCATGGGACATTGTTTTACACACTGTTACATAGAACACTAAAGTGACTACCAAAACAGGTTTAAAGTTCTTTCAACCATTTCTGCTAACATAGTGTCTTAAGACGTATAAGCCAGTGAGAATGCTAGGAAAGGCTTTATCCAATAAATCTCATTAACACAGAACATAGATTCCGTTAATATTTGAAATTCCTTGGGGTAGCCATACTTGTTCTGGTCCCTACCTCCTGGGCAGGATGGCTTAAGTGCAGTGAGGGATTGAATGTCGGATAGGAGCATTGAAATAGCCAAACTTGTAGTTTTGCTATAAACGATAGTACAAGATGTGATGTAGTCGGCTATAATTGATAAGTCTAAAAGAGTCACTAGCCCAAGTCAGTCATTCTACCAAAGAGTCCTTCTGTAAGTTAACATAGGCGATCTCCAAGTGGAGACAAGAGCGTACTCAAGTCGTGCCCCTCCTCTCCCCCTTTATCCTCTCAAGCTGGTACTGCTCTAGTTTCAAACCTTATTATAGTTTAAAAGTGTGTCTTTATTTCAACCTTTTTGCTTAGTTCCATAACACTGATATGTTAATTATACACAAGTTAAGCTGATTGAAATAATAACTCTATTATATTATTGTGGACTGTTTGTATATGGCTGGCTGACTCAGGCTTTTAACACAAAGAAGACACACGTTTCTTCGGAACTAAAGAAAGAATCAAATTTTATTTAATAGTTGAAGCTCTCCTTGAATTAAGTTGGCTTCATATATCAAAATATACAATTTAATGAAGGTAATTTAGTGTGAACTCTTAAAAGAAGTAGTTTTAGAGACTGTCTGGTGGAGCAATATGGTTAGGCCATCTTCCAGAGTTGAAAAACAATTGATTTTAGATAGACCTTGATAATTATGTCTCATTGTGAAAGATTGTATTTTTACTATGAATTATTCACCGTGCGCTAAAAGCTTATTGTTACTAGTTCTGCATGAATATAAACCATGCCTAAGTGAACTATCCTTGTTTTAAAGATTTATGTCGAAGTTCTGGTTTCTAGTTTTCTCTGGCACTTAAGTGAATAACATCTTGGACCTACTCTCAGCTTCCTGAGAGCCAAACATCAATGTCCCATTCAAGGATGATTCAAACCCAAATTATCATTGTTTATAAGGAACTTTATAAAAATATTAGATGGCGCAACCAAACATTGAAACGACAAATGAGCAACCTGTAAGTGTTCCATTGTTTCCTCAGTCATCTTCCTGTCCAGGTATATTAGTGCAAGGGACCTCCTGATTACAATATCATTTATATAATCACTAAAAACCACCAGCCAAGGTTTGAACACGAACCCCTGTTGAGACATGTTCATCATCAGGTACAAGTGCCAGTAGTCACTTGTTGTTGACGTAGGGCTCTTGTTGTGTCCCAGGTAAGGACATGGACCTGCGTAACACTGTCAAGAACGGGGTGCTATACTTGGAGGATCCTGTAGACAAGGAGTGGAATCCTCACTTCTTCATCCTGACACAGAACAAACTGTTCTGGACTGACAGCGTCCAGGAGGGAGATCAGGAGGAGGACTTGGAGGGAGAGGAGGAGACGGGCTTCCACCGGCCTAAAGAGGTAACTCTTGTTATGTCTTTATGAGAGTTGGGCCAAATCACCATTTTACAAGTTTGAGTATTGGACGAAACTTACTGTTACTGAAATATATATATATACACATACACTTGTCAATGTTCAGGGAGTCCCGAATGATGAACTGCACTTTAGTGAAAAGTGGTTCCACGGCAAGTTGCCCGGGGGGAGGGCAGAGGCTGAGGATCTGCTCCACGACTACTCCTACCTCGGGGACGGAACCTTCCTGGTGCGTGAGAGCGAGACCTTCGTGGGGGACTACTCGCTTTCCTTCTGGTGAGACTAACATCCTTTATCTCTCTCCTTCTGCTGAGATTAACATCCTTTATCTCTCTCCTTCTGGTGAAACTAACATCCTTTATCTCTCTCCTTCTGGTGAGACTAAGATCCTTTATCTCTCTCCTTCTGGTGAGACTAAGATCCTTTATCTCTCTCCTTCTGGTGAGACTAAGATCCTTTATCTCTCTCCTTCTGGTGAGACTAAGATCCTTTATCTCTCTCCTTCTGGTGAGACTAAGATCCTTTATCTCTCTCCTTCTGGTGAGACTAAGATCCTTTATCTCTCTCCTTCTGCTGAGACTAATATTCTCTCCCAATGACAACTTGTCGATGAAAATACTCACAAGAAACTGGACCATGACTCTACAAGAGAATACAACAAGTTGGTCCATGACTCTACAAGAGAATACAAGTTGGACCATGACTACAAGAGAATACAACAAGTTGGACCATGACCCTACAAGAGAATACAACAAGTTGGACCATGACTCTACAAAAGAATACAAGTTGGACCATGACTCTACAAGAGAATACAAGTTGGACCATGACCCTACAAGAGAATACAACAAGTTGGACCATGACCCTACAGTAGCCCCATGTCTTCTTTGGTGCTGACTGACAGTTCACAGCTGACTTCTGACAGTCAACATTTAGGTATATACCTAAATTTTGACTGTCAGAAGTGACAACTGCTAAAGACATGTTTTTTGCAGATCATATGGTTCGGCGTAAAGATACATAATTTGGTCTGGTAGCTTTTCAAAGCCGTCAGAAGTCAGCTGTGAGCTGTCAGTCAGCACCACAGAAGATAAAACTGAGGTATACAAGAGAATACAACAAGTTGGACCGTGACCCTACAAGAGAATACAAGTTGGACCATGACCCTACAAGAGAATACAACAAGTTGGACCATGACCCTACAAGAGAATACAAGTTGGACCATGACCCTACAAGAGAATACAAGTTGGACCATGACCCTACAAGAGAATACAAGTTGGACCATGACCCTACAAGAGAATACAACAAGTTGGACCATGACTCTACAAGAGAATACAAGTTGGACCATGACCCTACAAGAGAATACAACAAGTTGGACCATGACTCTACAAGAGAATACAAGTTGGACCATGACCCTACAAGAGAATACAAGTTGGACCATGACTCTACAAGAGAATACAACAAGTTGGTCCATGACTCTACAAGAGAATACAACAGTGTCATCAATAATTTTTTTAAAGCACATGGACCACATCAAGGCCCTTCTACCAAATCATTAGAGCCCCTTACACCCACTAATCTAGCCACACCCACTCTCTATCTCCTCTCCAAAGGGCCCCCACTGAATGCATTTCAGCGCTGGTAGACTCTCATCTTCAACCAATGTACCTACAACTTCCTTCACACATTAACGACACAAAACTCTTTCTCAACTGCTTACTAGAAATTAAAAACAAAATCCCCACCATTGCGTTCTTGGTCACCATAGATGTCATTTCACTTTACACCAACACACCCCACATCCAAGGACTTAATGCTATGGAACAATTTCTGGACAAATGAGACCACAAAATCTAAGCCATCCACCGCCTAAGGGAATCCTCCCGCCTCATACTTGAAAAGAACAATTTCCGCATCCTGGACAGACACTACCTTTAAATTCGAGGGCCGGCAATGGGTACATGTATGGCCCCCTCTTATGCTAACTTCTTGGTGGCCAAACTAGAGAGCAATTTTTTGCGATCCAAACCCTTTCAACTGCTCTGCTGGATGAGATTTATTGGCGACATCTTCATGATTTGAAAAGATTCTGAAATTAATTTAATACAGTTCCTGAATAGGTTAGATAACCATAGCACCCTCAATCTCACTTGGAACATTTCACAACACCCTTCCATGTTCCTGAACAGGTTAGATAACCATAGCACCCTCAGTCTCACTTGGAACATTTCACAACACCATGCCATGTTCCTGAACAGGTTATATAACCATAACACCCTCAGTCTCACTTGGAACATTTCACAACACCATGCCATGTTCCTGAACAGGTTATATAACCATAACACCCTCAGTCTCACTTGGAACATTTCACAACACCATGCCATGTTCCTGAACAGGTTATATAACCATAACACCCTCAGTCTTACTTGGAACATTTCACAACACCATGCCATGTTCCTGAACAGGTTAGGTAACCATAGCACCCTCAGTCTCACTTGGAACATTCCACAACACCCTGCCATGTTCCTGGATCTGGAACTCAACATTCACGAGGGAAACATAAACACCAAAGTCCACACCTAAAGCCACCAACCATTAACAGTACTTCAATTTCCAAAGCAACCATCCTTTTCATGTAAACTCTCTCTACCCCATAGTCTAGCTACTAGAGCCAAACGTATATGTTCTGAGGAAGAAGACCTTAATGAGCAATGTCAACAACTCTTCAAGGCTTTCACAGCCCGAGGATACCCTAAACACATAGTCAACAGTCAAATAAACAGAGCCCTATCCAATCAAGAGTCTATCAAGAAACAACCCTCCATCAACATATGCTCACCACCCAGTATTATGAAGGACTAGACAAACTCAGATTCATCCTATACACAGACTACAATATCCTAACCTCATCCCCTTTCATACAAAATCTTCTCAACACTGCTCCAAAAATCACATTCAAACGGCCCCCTAATCTCCGCAACATACTGGTTCACCCTAATTTGCCCAACCCAGCCACAAACAACATACAACATCAGGCCAAAGGTGCCTACCCATACAACAAACCGAGATGCAGTACTTGCAAAATTCACCAACCTTCCATCTCATTCAACAGAAAACCCACACAAATGGAACACCCGATGAAAGGCCATTATAACTGCTCCACAGAAAATCTTATATACCTGCTACAATGCAACTACTGCATTGCTGAATACATCAGCCTCACCACAGGAACACTCAGACAACAAATGAATGGTGTCATCATTTTGACACCAACCACAACAAGCACACTTCATGCCAAAACCAATTCAGATTTTAGCTTATACTATAGTACTAGAGTAATACGAGCCCTCCCCAATAGTCTCAACGCTTCCCAGCTTTGTAGGTGGGAACTTGCTCACCAAAATATAACCAAATCCAGGCACCCCCCCCCCCCCCCCCCCCCCCCCCCCCATCTCAACCTTAGATAGCCATCTCTCCTTTTCTTCCAAGCAGGCCTACTCACCAGTCAGTCATTTTTGTATAAACAATGATATTGAAAAATAACTTATAATTTAATAATTCATTAATTCAATATGATATAAATACAACATTATATCCATCTACCAAGAGTCAAGACACAATTTTGAACAGGCAACTGTTGAATCCAAACAACAAATCAAGAAACAGGCAACAATAAAATTTAAGCAGCCATAGTGCTGAAGAAGGGGACTGATGTACCCCGAAAATAACATAATTATGTGTTTTAGTTGTGAACTTTGAGACCTATATTTTATTGTTAAGTGTGTAGGCCTTGCCCTTTTATACTCTTTTCAATGTTTAATTTACAGTTCTTGGGGATAGCATGAGAGTTACCTAATTGTTCCCAGAGAGCTGTATTTGTCTGTTTTCCAGACGTCAAGGGAAGACCAATCACAATAATTGCCCAATTATTCCTGGAGAGCTGTATTTTTCTGTTTTCCAGGCGTCAAGGAAAGGTGAATCACTGCAGGATTCGCTCAAAGCAAGACAAGGGTCAAACCAAGTACTACCTCATTGACACCAACTGCTTTGACAGCCTGTACAGTCTGATAACTCATTATAGAAACCATCCGCTCAGAAGCCAGGTACACTCTTTTTTGTAATGGGACCCTAGAATCATTCATATCCTTAAAAAGTAGAGCTGGGCCGATCAGCTATTTTGCCGATTAGTCCGATGCCGATCATTTGTTGCCGATTAGG
Organism: Timema podura; assembly: GCA_033556935.1. Classification (NCBI taxonomy): domain Eukaryota; kingdom Metazoa; phylum Arthropoda; class Insecta; order Phasmatodea; family Timematidae; genus Timema; species Timema podura. The sequence continues at coordinate 50,679,893 of JAVRXN010000005.1, forward strand.
CCGATCACCGATGCCGATTATTTTTGTTTTCAATTTTAATAAGTGTATAAAGTAAAATTACCCTTAAAGCAAAAAAAAGTTACTTTTACTAGTTTTATAATGTCCAATATAGTTTTGTTTTAATAACATTTAAATAGAAACTTTTAAAATGTAAAGGTTGTTTAATTATTATTTTATATTGTTATTGTTAGGACAAGTCATTAAACAAAAACAAATCACAATAATGAATAGCAAATATACCGGTACATGTTAGATAATTAAAAGATAATTTCACATTTATGATTAAATAGGCCTACTGACCCTTTCATTAGACAAAGACAAATCATAATCAGCAAATTTAAATTTAATTTTAATGATAAAAAATAATCAAGGCACACATATTTTTGTACACAAGGAGAATAGGCCTACATCTGTTTTGTTTTTAGATGAAATAGGAATTTTTACATCCAATGTCTCTTAAAATATGGCTTCAATATTAAACAATTTTTAACAATCGTAATATTTTTGTGATTTGTGATTTAGATATATCATAACATAGGATTTTGTGATTCTACAAAGCATTCCATCATAATTTAACTACTAAATATTAATATCGTGTAGAAATAAGTGGTTTCTTAAAAAAAAAAGTATAATAAAAAGGCATCACCATTTTTAAACAATAATCCGATCTTTTTATTAATAATTTAAATAATCTTAATGAAAAATAACATTGTTTTAACTACATTTAAATAAAAACTACCTTTAGAAAATCGAATGAACGGTGAACGGATCATTGAACTGAACCATATACAATGAATCGTTCATTTAAAAGAACGATTTTGCCCATCTCTACTTCAATATGATAAAATAAATAATAAATAACATAATGTGCAACGAAAGTTATTTTTCGTGGGTTTTTTAAGAAATAATTTAAAACTTATTTTAATTTACTTTTAACGATTAAAGAAAATGTAAAATTTAAATATTAATATATAATAATTCAATTCATATTGAAATATGAGCAAAACAAATTCCCTGCCAGTGGAAAGTTTTGTACTTGCATTAAAATAAAAACGGTTTCCATTTAAAACAAAATGTGCACATGTGCGAGATTATTACGTCCGATGTTTCATTTTTTGGGCATCTTTAACAAATTGAAATAAAACAACACCAATCTGCTAATATTTTATTTTATGATTATTAGATTTGTTACTTGTGAGTATTTTTATTTCTAATAACGTGCATAAATTGGAAAAAGACCTATGGTAAATATATTTATTTTGATATATTTTGTTTGGAATGTTGGATGTGCTGTTTATTTCAAACCTAAGTCGCTAAGAACAAGATAATTATTCAAAGATCACATACGAGAGAGCAGAGATAAAATATTATTTTTTTAGGACTTAAAATATACCCATACATTTTGAATAATCGGCATAAATAATCGGAGACTCAAACCCCGATCATTGGAATCGCCGATTATGCGATAATCGGCCGATGATCGGATTAATAATCGGCATCGGCCCAGCCCTATTAAAAAGATATTCGAGACTTGTGAAAAGATTAAATTTAAGTTTTTTCTAAAAAGATGTAAAATTTTAAAACTTTTAGTGGGAAATTTTGTAATGATCTAATGCTGCCTTTTGGTTCAACCTCCAAATAATTATAGGACAAACTTAACAACCAGGGCCCATAACATTAATTTACCACATAACTAAATTTACCAATGTTAAACTGAATCCACTGTAACCAAAAAAATTAACATTTGGTTAATATTTCTAGTTTATATTATATTCCTATTTCCTCTTATGTTCATAATTTTTTCCAAGCTCTGGATTTGCATTCGGTATTCATTGAATATTCAGATTTGTAAAATAGTTTAGCTGTCTCAGCTCAAGTAGTAAGACAAAATATCACTGATAAAAAACCAAAGTTATTCTTAGCTCACATATTTTCAAATCATTAAAAGAGTGAACATTTTCGAATTTGGTGGGATTTGAATTGCAAATCCACCAAGGGAGTGTTGGCCATTATCTAAAGCACAATGCTCTTGGACATTATTGTGGCCATGATTATTAAAAAAGTGTGTTGATGTGGGAGACAATTCAAATCTTCAAAATATTTTCTACACTAATGATATTATTTTAAGTGTATTTTTTAAATTAAGTATCAAAGTGTCAAACTCATTTGTTCTGGTTTGCCGATGACTGAGTTTGAATCCCATTCAGCTCTAATTAGGGTGATTTTTCTTTAATGGTTTCTCACACTCTTTCCATGCATGTGCTAATACATTTTCTCTCATTTTTACCTTCCTTGTTCCTAAAACATTAGCGTAATTAGTATATTTGTGTATAATCTTAACAGGTCACTACGTGAGATGAGGTGGGAAAAAAGTGTTAAACCGCACAATTACATTCACTTTAATTCTTTAACTTTAGTTATTAATCTTTACAAAAGTGATATTCTGTTGAAAATGTAAGTGAGGGGGATATTATTAACCTTTTATATACTTTTAATATACTCGCATAATTTAAATTTTAGGCATCATTTTAGGAAATTAATTTTTCAAAAAAATCACTTTAAATTAGTGTATTAAAAGTTGCGCTATTTTTCTGCAGGAGTTCCTGATAACGCTGCAGGAGCCTGTTCCGCAACCCAACAAGCATGAAGGCAAGGAGTGGTACCACCCCCAGACCACCAGAGCGCAGGCCGAGGAAATGCTCAAGAAAGTTCCGTCGGATGGGGCCTTCCTAGTGAGACCGAGCGAGAAAGACGCATACTCCTACGCCATCTCTTTCAGGTGACATCTTCTTCCTTTCTTCTGTCATATACATATACTTATACAGTGAAATGCAAACAACAGTTTTATATCATGTATTGTCGCCTTTATAAAAAAAGAGAGGGAAATATTTTCTAAAGTTAGCTAAGTTTCACATTCAAAAAGCTTAATTTTGCTATACATGGAAGAACTGTAGAGTATGATGTTACTCTGACGTCATCGCGCACTCTTGAACTCTGGGCCCACCGTGTGTGGCGCTAGAGGGCAGATCACGCGGTCTTACTTTCTGGCTTCCATGTGGGCAGGACAGCAGTTCAACTCCAATCCCTTTCATTGTGTAGTCGAACATCATGTTGCTTGTTTGGACGTTACAAAAGAGTGGTATCGGACATTGTTCTTGATTTGGATCACCTCTGATTGTAACATAAGTTGCATAGTCAAAACCTGTTGACTATAAGTGACTAAGTGGCTAAAAGGGTTTCATGAACATGACCAAACTAAAAGAGGGTTTCAAAAAGCTCTGGAAAGAGGTATAGAAAAAATAATAGGGAATAAAATATGTCTTTAAATAATATATTATATTCAGAAGAAGTTACAGGAGAGGTGGAGAGAAACATATAAAAGAAACAAACACAATATGGCTTTTGCAATGAAAGGACGAACACAATTCACACTTTACATTACTGCCATTGGACAAAGAGCTAATTGCTGCCTCTTTGTCCAATGGCAGTAATGTAAAGTGTGAACTCTGTTCGTCTTTTCATTGCAAAAGCCATATTGTGTTCATCTCTTTTATATGTTTCTATCAACCTTTCCTGTACCTTCTTCTGAATATAATACAATTACCTCAAAAAACGAGAAGAGGTTTTCATTAAATCATATGATAAAATTGTATTTCCTTAAGAAGAAGTAGACTGAACAATGTTGCCAACTTAGTTGTTGAAGGATGAAAACTTTACTGCAGTCTTGTGTGGATGGTAGGGGGTGCTACAGGGTTTAGGGGCCCTTTTATACAGGTATTTAGTGATGCGTGACACAGTGATCCGCATTCTCTAAATATACAGGAAACGACGAGTGCTTTTACACACTACCGCACGTCATTTATGCCGTCTAGGTCTGAAAAGTGTAACCTAGAGAACGCCGCGTCAAAAATGATGCAAGACAATACAAGATACATTATATTCATTGGGCCATTTTATACAGGCGTCAGCTTTTGTGTCGCTGTGCTGAGGAGACTGCAGGGCAACTAACCTCTCCACCACTTGTGTTGGAACACAAGTGTGTCTCAATATCAGTATCAGTGTATTTCTGCAGCAGGTACTGCGTTTTTTTATTTGTGGTTGGGTATGTATTGTCTACCGCTTTATTTGTCCCTGAAATGGCAACACTATGACGAAGATAACACGCGGATCCATCACAAGTGGTAGAAAAGAAAAGATTGGCAACCCTTGGCTCTGTTTTTTATTTCCTCTCACCTTTTCTTGATGCACGGCATAATGCTGCTTGTACAAAAGCTAACGCCCATGACGTGTGTCACGTTTGTCACCTGTCACGCTTATCGCTTGTCAAGAAACGCCTGTATAAAAGGACCCTAGATTAGGCATGGTTAACAAATATTTAGGATGAATGTAAGGTTTCTAGTGTTTGTGATCCATTGATGTGCCATTCCCCATTTTATGTCCGACTGTGTATTAGTTCTCAAAGTTGTGACTGTGATTGTGCAGGGCGGAGAAGAAGATCAAACATTGCCGCATCAAACTGGAGGGTCGACTGTACACAATCGGAACTGTCCAGTTCGAGAGTCTGGTGGAACTAGTCAGCTATTACGAGAGGCACCCTCTCTACCGCAAGATCAAGTTGTGGTACGCAGTCAACGAGGACGTGCTCCGCAGGATGGGCATGGTGAGTCAACAAACAGCATGTTGATTGGTTTGTACAGAGGGCGGAACAAGAGTGAACAGTATCGAGGACTCAAAGGATAGACTTGTAGTAATTCACTCCATCATTTCTCTCCTTCACTCATAATAGTGGGGACTGTACCTTCGTATCCTAGAATCCTTAAAGTTGTTTGAGGATTTAGTTATTTTGTTTGGGATTGGTGCTTACTAGTGTTTCAGCCCAATATGATTATAGAACAAATCCACCAACTAGTTCCCAGAACCTAATGTGGATGTTTTATTATAAGAGAGTCACATTTGAGAAAAAGCTGATTCGACCCATCTATACATATTAGACATCAAGATTCCTTGATCATGAATCGTGCCGGTGGTCCATCTTGCAATATTCCAGAAAGGGAGTTTACTCACATGTAATAATCACTTTGGTTTGTCTAAGATAATGCAGGCGCACTTCCTCTTAAGTTATTATCCCAAGATCTACCTCTTTGATCAAGTTGTTGATGACCTTGGTGATGAACGTATCTATTAAAATAAAATTATGTTGGTAATATAAATTCTTCCTCACCATTTCTATTAGAATCTATTATGTTTCTGTATTCCATTATTCAAGGTTATATTCACCCCCTAACAAGCCTGGTTAAGAAAGAGTAAGTTTGGATATTCTCATAAACTCTCAGGCGGGAGTGTGCACACCCAGTATTTAGGTTGGTGGGTAACCATCTCACTAAACTATACTGACTAAACTTCACTTTTAAAATGTTTGTTGTAATTACACTGATAATACAGTAAAACCTTGGATTGTGAGTAACTTGGTTTGCGAGTGTTTTGTAAGACGAGCAAAAATTTTCAATAAATTTTAACTTGATAAATGAGCAATATCTTGCAATACGAGTAGTACTATGGTTACGCTTTGTCTGCCGAGCAGTGTCATTGGATAGGTTCTTTGTTAAAGTCACACAAAAATAAAAATATTCCAGTGAGCCAACATATAGAAATGATTCCGTTAGTGACAGTGAAAGTCATCCTAAACAATAACCCACCTCCTCCTCCTCCTATCTCTCTCGTCCACCTCACACAAGCCACCATTAAATTTAATTAATAAATTTGATTACAGTACAGTTATATTTAAATAACGAAAATAAAAAAGGTATTAATCATTTTTATATTAAATATTTTTGGGTTGTGGGACGAATCATCTGAGTTTCCATTATTTCTTATGGGGGAAATGCGCTTTGATATACGAGTGCTTTGTATTACGAACACGTTTACGAAACGAATTATGCTCGCAATCCAAGGTTTTACTGTATAACAAATACTTGCTGCAGGTGTATATTATAAGGCTGCTGTGGACAAATAATCATTTCTCAGGTTATTTTACAGTCTTTATTTTATTTTACTAAAAACACAATTGAAATATTCTCAATAATACTTATTTGATACATATTAATTTTCCATTAATAATTGACAAGCGCACGTGTTTACAAAATTGTTTTCCACATTTTATCAAACACACAAACAAATTTATTGAGCAATACTTCAGGTCTTTTCACTCTTTTGTTATTGTGATTTCATTAGTAAAATAATCCTTCAAATAGTTCTAGGTACTATTTAGTCAGCTAGGTCTACTCTTATTTATAAATACATGTTCATATGACTTATTATGTAAGTTTTAAATATATATTTAGTTTATTACTAAAGTTTTACACTGCTACCACATTTTACTAAACATACATTCACTTTTTAAATCAGTCATCTCCATAGGAAGAGCCTTCCTTATCTGATAGCTCAAGAATCGCTAGACCTACTTTTATAGCTCTGGGAAACCTCTTTTCACGCCTTGAGGTACATTCTGTTTTATTTGGAAGAAGTTACAGGAGAAAGGGATAGAAACACATGAAAGGAAACAAACACAGTATGAATTTTACAATGAACACACTTTACACTGCTGCCACTGGACAGAAAGATAGTTGCTGTCTCTTGAGTAAAATCTATTGTTAATGCTCGACCATGGGCATAGGGAGGGGAGGGGAGTTTATGGGGTTTAACGCCCCCCACCCCTTTTAAATTTTCTGAAGTTTTTAATATGACCTTGAAGACGATAATTTAGATATTACAGCAAACAACATATCGTTTGATAGGGTTAATGAATTCAAATATTTAGGAACAATTTTAACTAGCGATAATAATATTAGATCAGAAATTAGGAAAAGAATACAGTCGGGAAATGATTGTTATTACTCGGTCAGTAAGTTGTTGGCGTCTCGCCTGCTGTCAAGAAATGTAAAACTCGTTAGAATATATAATGCCGTAGTTTTACCAGTTGTTCTCTATGAGTTTGAAACGTGGTCTCTTAACTTGAATGACAAAAACAAATTTAGGGTATTCAAAAACAAGGTGCTTAGTAAGATATTTGGTCAAAAAATGGATGAAGATAGTGGAGAGAGGAGGAGGCTACATAATACATATCCTGTACTCATCACCAGACATTGTTAGGGTAATAAAATCTCGCAGGTTACTGTGGACAGGTTATGCAGCTTGAATGGAAGTATCTAGAACCACGTTCAAGGTACTGTCAGCTGGAGTACACTTGACCACTTTTTAACTTCTTTGGTTAATAACTTCAAAACTATAAGAAATTCAAATTCTTTATAAGATGATAATATATAATACAGATGATAAGATTGTGTGCTCATTTTTTTATGTATTGTTGTTTTCTTTTAAAAAAAAACCTGTGGTGGTCAAGTTTACCCTGATTGAGGTAAACTTGACTGCATTGTTTTAAAATATTATAAACCATGACTATGATGATTTAGTTGACTTTTTTTTAACAATAATCTATTAGGACAACATAATGTATAATATAAAGCACAATAACTGCGTAAATACTGATATAAATGCTTAAATAAATAAGAAAAGAATTTAAAAAACTATTTATAACAAAGTTTATCATACATTATGTTTTTGAAAGTAAAATAAAAATCATAAAGCTTGTCCATAATATTATTGGACATTAAAGCCATCAAAATTTACAGCAAATTTCATCCAAACTCCCCTTCGATTAATCGTGGGCTCCGTTAAAATCCTCACAACAGATTTGTCTGTAATATCAATGTCTTTAGCTGGCCAAATAAACCTATTGATCTCAGCTTCCTTTTTCAAGAACTTAACTTTTAGTCCATCTGGTGAAGTGTTTAAAATTTGGCCAACACAACGCTTAACTGTTTTTCTACCTTAATACTTGATGACCACCCAATGCCTGGGTAACATTTAAAGCCTTTTCCCTTCTACTGTAGGCAAGGCTGTAGCCAGCCAATAATTTCAGGGGGGGTTTGGTGGGCCCATCCCCCAATTGACGAAGGCTAGAAAAAATTCTAAATAAAAAACTGTTCTAGAAGCTATCTGAAGTGTTTTTTATGGCAACACTACCCCTTAACTATCGGAGGCTAGGACAAATTCTAATTATTAAATGGCTCTGGAAGCTTTCTAGAGTGTTTTTTTTAATGGTAACATAACCCATTAACTGCCGAAGGCTAGGAAAAATTCCCGATATTAAACAGCTCTAGAAGTTCTCTAAAGTGTTTCTTTATGGCAACATAACCCCCTAACCGCCGAAAAATAAGAACAATTCTAAATATTAAGCACCTCTAGAAGCTATCTGAATTTTTTTTATGACAATATAACACCATAACTGCCGGAGGCTAGAAAAAATTCTAAATAATAAACACCTCTGGAAGCTCTCTGAAGTACTTTTTATGGTAACACAGCCCCCTAATTTGTACTTGTACCTTAATTTTGATATTGTTTGAACCATAAATAAAGCCATATATATTATGTTCATAGAATTTCGGGGGGGGGGGTTGAACCCCGAACCCCCCCCCGACTACGGCCTTGACTGTAGGTCAAGTTTACCCAAATATTGACTAAGTTTCTCATGTTTTATTTAATCCTAACATATATGGACTAAACATTTTTATATTATTAGAAAAACAACATGATTGCCTTAGCAAAGTATGCATCTAATTATTTTCTGATTCTTTAACATTCAAAATAATTTTAGATACAGCTAATGACTAGATTTTTACCAATATATATTTTGAATAGTTTTTAACATTGTGTTTGTTTATTTTCAATTTTAACTATCAACTACAATATTAGTATTATGTCATTACTGAATTAAAGGCATACATGCAACTTTGCAAAGAAAAAATTTAAAACATGAATTAACCAGTGCATTAGCTAAGATGAACACAAATTTTTTTAAGATTCTGGACATGTCTACCCCACCAGTCAAGGCTACCCCAGTCGACGATATTGAATAGCAAATCCAATGGGAAGAGACCAATGGAAAGACCCAGACGCAGATGGGAGGATAACATTTGGATAGACCTGAGAGAGATAGGGTGTAATGAGATAGACTGGATAGAACTAGTTCAAGATAGGGATAGGTAGCTTACTTTTGTGAGTGCGGTAATGAACTTTTTGAGTTCCTAATGCCATAGAGTAAATAAGTATCAAACTTCAAATAACTTATAGAAGTATCCACTTTTTAAAAGTTTTCTAGGAAGGACCACTCTAAATAGTTTCTGATGAATATAATTATAAAAACAATTCTGGTGAGCACTTCTTAAAATAGCTTTTAGAAGCATCAACATTTTAAAAAACTTGCCAAAAGAGGACTACTCCAAATAGGCTCTAAGAGTATCCAAATTTCAAACACTTTTGGGGTAACCAATATTATAAATAGTTGTTAAAAAAAGTAAAATTCTCAGGAATTCTCCAAGGGAAGAATCCTACAAATAGCGTATAGGAGCATCCAATCTTTTAATATTAACTGGTGTAGGGGAGGGTAGAAAGTTCCTAAATAAACTTTTTTGTTGCTTGCCCCTCCTCCCTCTTCCCTCGTACACAAATAAAGTTCCACCACTACTGTATAAAATAACAACTGTGTTACTCTTTGTCCATTTCTTACAGGATAAGAGTTGAACTCTTCTCAAAAATAAATATAGTTAAATACACATTGTTCAGTGTTACAGTCCAACTTTAATAGGCAAGGCCTTATCTGACAGCTAGATCTACTTTCATGTGTTCATACGTAAAGTCATGTGATCTGCTGCTGTCACCTTTTGATGGATACAGTGGAACCTGACTAATTCGAACTTCCGTAATTTGAAATCGTCTTTGGTTCGAATTTTTCGCCTGGTCCATGAATTTTGTATTAAAACAATGTTAAAAAATTGTGGATGATTCGAATTTTGTTTTGGTTAGTTCAAACTTTTAGTAAGTTGTCATGTACTGTGCAGTATTGTTTTCCTACTTCTAGTTGAGGTGTCGTGTTGTTCTATTTTTGAAAACAGGGGAGGCTACTCTGTTTGTCAAGGTCGAACCTCTCGAGCGGTTACATGCGCTGTTCTTAGGGACTCAGTCGTAGTAATATTCTTGTGATGTGCGAGTTTATTTTATTTGGTTTTGTTGTTTTATTTTGTTTATTACATACTGTACAGTAATGTTTGTGTGTGTGTGTGTATCGTGATGTCACTTTCCAATCCACAGTCCTATAAATCATTAACTTTGGCCGAAAAAGTAGCGGTGATAAATGAAGTGGAAAAGGAACTTAAAGATAAATCAGAAATTGCAAAGACCTTCGAAATTACCCCTAACACACTTTCAACATTTTTAAAAACAAACAAAAAATTTTGAGCAATGAAAATGAGAGTGGACAAGATAGGAAAAGATTCAGAGGACCGATAAACCCATATGTGGACAACTGTGTACTGAAGTGGTTTAAACAAGCTCGAGACAAGAAAGTCCCAGTGAGCGGCCCTCTTCTTAGAGCATAGGCTGAACATTTCACATCTGAATTAGGAAAAACTGACTTAAAGCGAGTGCAAGGTGGCTAGATGGATTCAAACAACAAAACAGAATTTCCTTCAAAGTTGTATGTGGAAGACTTGAAAGAAATGATCCAGGACATAGAACTGAAAAACATTTTTAATGTCGATGAGACGATACTTTTTTTTACAAGTGTACTCCTAACAAAACTCTTGCATTTAAAGGTGAACGGTGCAGTGGGGGAAAGCTTAGTAAAGATCGAACAACACTGTTAGTTGGAGCAAATATGGATGGTTCTGAAAAGCTGCCGTTGTTAATGATTGGAAAATCAGCTAACCCACGTTGCTTCAAAAATGTAAAATCGAAGCCAGCGGAGTAGGTGTCAAATAGAAAAGCATGGATGACAGGTGATTTAATTGAAAAATGGCTTTTAAAAATAGACAAACAGTTTGGCAAACAAAATTGGACAATCCTTTTATTCGTTGACAATTTCACTGCTCATAACAGAGTTCCCCTTTTGGAAAATGTAAAGGTTATTTTTTTCCTGCCAAATATGACATCGGTTATTCAACTTATGGACCAAGGAATAACTAAGAACCTAAAACATTTCTACAGCCGATTGTTAGTTGAAAAAATTCTTGCTGGAGATTTGTCTACTCAGAAAATTTCGCTTGACATTCTTCAAGCCTCAAGAATTTGTAAGCAAGCGTGGGACCAAGTGAAAGTTGAGACCATTAAGAACTGTTTTAAAAAATCTGGCTTTATCAAGAAAGAAAATGGAGAAACTGTGACTGAAGCTGCGCCAGCTATTGACAACTGGGAGGAAGTTACTCCTGATCCTGCTATCACCTATGTGGACTTCGTCAGCGTGGATGAAGATGTGGCAGTGTGTGGTGAAGTTACTGATGCGGACGTCGCCGAAGTTCTCAAAAATAACATCCAGGCTGAGGATGGAGCATCTGGTGATGAAGAGGACAATTCTTCAGTATTTCAGGAAAGGGCTATTCTGATTGCGGTGGAAGGCATGGACCATTTACAAGAACTCGGCATTTTTTTAAAAGTCACAACAATGTAAGTGATTCAATTTTCCAGTCAATAAATCAATTAGAATCATACACTATGACTGAAAGACTTAAATCAGGAAAACAGATTAAAATCTCTTGACTTTTTAAAGAAATTGTGAACAGATTATGTCCAAATATGTTAGTAAAAGTTTTTGAGCATGGTTGCAAACTTAACTGTGTTTCTATTCAATTTTTTATAAGAAACTTATTTTTTTGGATGATTCAAATTTTTTCCTGGTCTCTTCAAGTTCGAATTATTCAGGTTCCACTCTATTACTAATATACATGACATAACAATAATAATAATAAAATACCTAGTAAAAATGTTATTAATGTTGACTGCAAACCAATGTGTTTGTGTTTTCTAAAAGGCCCTTTCTATGAAATTTGGACTGTGGATTGTGTAGTATCTCCCCAAGTCTAAGATTCCAGGAAAACTCCAGTATGTTGGAGTGCACTATGAAAGGTGGTTTTCTCTCCTTTTTCATACAGAATGCTGCTGTATTTCATTAAACTTTACCCTGCTCATTCTATCCTTTAAGTTATATAAATTTTCATGTTGATTATAGTCAATACTGGCACTAAATCTCACTAAAATAACATCAGCCATTTTTGTTCTTCCAGTCTTACACATGGATACAGCTTTCCCTACATGTTCCTGGAGTAAAACATGTTGATACATCTCTCACACATGGAGAAAGCTTTCCCTACATGTTCCTCAAGTAAAACATGTTGATACATATCTCAAACATGGATACAGCTTTCCCTACATGTTCCTGAAGTAAAACATGTTTATGTATGTCTCACACATGGCAACAACTTTCCCTACATGTTCCTGAAGTAAAACATGTTTATGTATGTCTCACACATGGCAACAACTTTCCCTACATGTTCCTGAAGTAAAACATGTTTATGTATGTCTCACACATGGCAACAACTTTCCCTACATGTTCCTGAAGTAAAACATGTTTATGTATGTCTCACACATGGCAACAACTTTCCCTACATGTTCCTGAAGTAAAACATGTTTATGTATGTCTCACACATGGCAACAACTTTCCCTACATGTTCCTGAAGTAAAACATGTTTATGTATGTCTCACACATGGCAACAACTTTCCCTACATGTTCCTGGAGTAAAACATGTTTATGTATGTCTCACACATGGCAACAACTTTCCCTACATGTTCCTGAAGTAAAACATGTTTATGTATGTCTCACACATGGCAACAACTTTCCCTACATGTTCCTGAAGTAAAACATGTTTATGTATGTCTCACACATGGCAACAACTTTCCCTACATGTTCCTGAAGTAAAACATGTTTATGTATGTCTCACACATGGCAACAACTCTCCCTACATGTTCCTGGAGTAAAACATGTTTATACATGGATATATATTTCCCTACATATTCCTTAAGTAAAACATGTCGATACATATCTCACACATGGAGACAGCTTTACCTAAATGTTCCTGGAGTAAAACATGTTGATACATGGATATATATTTCCCTACATATTCCTTAAGTAAAACATGTCGATACATATCTCACACATGGAGAAAGCTTTACCTAAATGTTCCTGGAGTAAAACATGTTGATACATATCTCACACATGGATATATCTTTCCCTACATATTCCTTAATTAAAACATGTCGATACATATCTCACACATGGAGAAAGCTTTACCTAAATGTTCCTGGAGTAAAACATGTTGATACATATCTCACACATGGATATATCTTTCCCTACATATTCCTTAATTAAAACATGTCGATACATATCTCACACATGGAGAAAGCTTTACCTAAATGTTCCTGGAGTAAAACATGTTTATACATGGATATATATTTCCCTACATATTCCTTAAGTAAAACATGTCGATACATATCTCACACATGGAGAAAGCTTTACCTAAATGTTCCTGGAGTAAAACATGTTGATACATATCTCACACATGGATATATCTTTCCCTACATATTCCTTAATTAAAACATGTCGATACATATCTCACACATGGAGAAAGCTTTACCTAAATGTTCCTGGAGTAAAACATGTCTCACATATGGACACAGCTTCCTATCCCCTACATGTAAAAGTAAAACATAAATTGGCAACCAATATATGCTCGCTTAAAAGTATGTTTATTAAATGTTAAGATAATCTTCTATTTCTCATAGACAATGCTAGTTGAAACCTATTGTTTGTACGGCCTGCCATGGGGCAAAGGCAACATAACTGCTCTCACCATCTGGTATGGGACGTACTGGTGACTCACGTATTGCGGCCGGTAGTGGTGCTGTATGTACAGTGGTGTCTGATGGTACCTGAAGGGCATCGCTATCTTGACAAATGTTGGAATGGATTGTATAGGCTGGTTGTATGATTGGTACAAGATACTCATGGGGTCTGGTTGTGTCGTTGGTCCAGTCTTGGGGACCGCTGTTGCAAAGTTATCAAACAACATCTTCTCTTTGATGGGTTTCGGTGAGATCTCAGGACTTGGTTTCTGTATGGCGGTCGAGTGGTCTTTCTGAGGATCTTGAGAATGTTTATGGTCATAGGTCACTTTATGGTACACCTGGTGAGGTTCCAACAAAGGAGGGACGGGCTCGCCATAGTGGGGATAGTGTATCTCGGAGACAAGCTGAAGGTGGGGGAGGTTTGGTTCAATCAAAGGCAGGGAGTTGGGGGCCAATGCCATGAGCTGATCTAAGTTTGTAGTTAACGGGTACTGTAGAAATGCGGCGATTTGCTCAGATTCACCTTCAGAGTCTTCGGTTTGTTCCTCAATGATTGTGTGCGAGATGTGTTTAAGATCTTCCATCTGACTTTCCTTGTATTTAAGAGGGTTTTGATGTGTCGGAGGGGGTTGTAAGGGTGTTACTGGTCCATCTTGCGGAGGATTATCTACTGACAAAGAGGTTGGACTGGTAAATGTCATGTTGCACAGGATCTCATGCTCGTGTTGCGACTTTGTGCTGGTCAGCTCTGATGATGATATATGATCCACTTTGTAATTAGAAGCTTCATTGTAATCAGGAGTGGATGTATATTGCATGCTTTGTGCCGTGTTGGGACTTGCGCTGTTTTCATTTGCTAACTGTGTGTATTGGTCAATGTTGTCTTGTGTTGGATTTGTCTTGTTAGGTTGTATAACCTGCAAAGAGTCCCCGTTATCATTGATACCTCTCTGTCGGTGCGTGTCATCAACGATGAAGAATCCTCCTCCATCCGCATGGGCAGTATCTCTGTTTGTCCTGGAACCTGAAATAACTGTAGAGTTGTCTTGTGGGACAGAGTAAGCCTGGGCTGTGTGGTGGTCGATAGATGGTTGACTGCTTCCGGTTCTGTTCAAATCAACAATTGGATGTTCTTTCTTCTTCACCTGCACATCGGGTGTGTTCAGTTAGCTAAGGAATATTGGGTGTGTTAGGCTATCTAGGGAACATTGGGTGTGTTCAGTTAGCTAGGGAACATTGGTTGTGTTTGGTTAGCTAGGAAACATTGGGTGTGTTTCGGTTAGCTAGAAAACATTGGGTGTGTTTGGTCAGCTAGGAAACATCAGGTGTGTTCGGTTAGCTAGGAAACATAGGTGTGTTTGGTTAGCTAGGAAACATTGGGTGTGTTTGGTTAGCTGGGGAACATCTGGTGTGTTTGGTTAGCTAGGAAACATTGGGTGTGTTTGGTTAGCTAGGAAACATTGGGTGTGTTGTTAGCTAGGAAACATTGGGTGTGTTTGGTTAGCTAGGAAACATTGGGTGTGTTTGGTTAGCTAGGAAACATTGGGTGTGTTTGGTTAGCTAGGAAACATCGGTGTGTTTTGGTTAGCTAGGAAACATCAGGTGTGTTCTGTTAACTAGGGAACATTGTGTTCGTTAGCTAGAAAACATCGGGTGTTTGGTTAGCTAGGAAACATCGGTGTGTTCTGTTAATAGGGAACATTGGTGTAGTTGGAGCTAGGGAACATCTGGTATGTTTGGTTAGCTAAGGAACATTGGTGTGTTCTGTTAACTAGGAAACACTGGTATGTTCGGCTAGCTAGGGAACATATGGTGTGTTTCGGTTAGTTAGGGAACATTTGGTATGTTTGGTTAGCTAGGAAACAATCGGGTGTGTTTGGTTTAGCTAGGAACATCGTGTGTGTTCTGTTAACTAGGAAACATCTGGATGTTCGGCTAGCTAGGAACATTGGGTATGTTCGGCTAGCTAGGGAAATTGGGTGGTTCGGTTAGCTAGGAAACATCTGGTGTGTTCAGTTAGCTAGGAAAATCGGGTGTGTTCTGTTAACTAGGAAAACATCTGGTATGTTTGGTTAGCTAGGAAACATCGGGTGTGTTTGGTTAGCTAGGAAACATCGGGTGTGTTCTGTTAACTAGGAAACATCTGGTATGTTCGGCTAGCTAGGGAACATTGGGTATGTTCGGCTAGCTAGGGAACATTGGGTGTGTTCGGTTAGCTAGGAAACATCAGGTGTGTTCGGTTAGCTAGGAAACATTGGGTGTGTTCGGTTAGCTAGGAAACATCTGGTGTGTTCGGTTAGCACTAATATCCTTGGAGTGTTTAGTTGCATGTAAAAATAAAACTATGTGAACAAGTTTGTAAAAGTCTAATATTCTCTTTCAAGCACAAACAATAACAAAGTTTGCACTTTACTGAGATACATTTTTTGCTCCTCTTAAGATATTTATAAAATTGAGTTACCCATAACCCGCTTCAGGGACCAAACGGTCTAAGGCGTCACTCTAGTGTTGAACTGGCTGGCTGATGACGGGTGTATAGAGGTTTGAATCCTGGTCGGGTCTACTGAGGGTGGTTTTCCCTTTAAATTTCCCAATCTCGTTCCACACGAATGCGGTTAGACTAACTCTAAAATGCTTCCTTCCTCCTCCCTACCCTATTAGAGTAATTATCATATATTCTTGTACCTGTACAGGTAGACAGACACAGGGATAGAAAAACAAAGTTAACCATAGACTATATAAACTGTTATTTAAAAAGTTCATTGAAGTATCTTCCTGTTCTAGTTTTTTTTTAAAAGTTGAAACAATAAAATTTAAATTCAACATTAAATTACCTTTATAGATAAATTTGTTTGTACTTGTCTGGTGTAACTTCGTATCCTATTTATACTTATTACTACACCTCTATATAAATTGTTGTTATAATAAATCATCTTGAATCAGCACCACTATTTCTTACGGTTAAAACTTGTACCCAGGACACTCTTTGTGAGCGCAAGATTGTATCAACATAACCATCCATTACTGATACTATCCACAACTTGGATGTGAACAGTGGTCTGCGAGACTAGATCTATTGCTATCCTTCATACCCACCTGGAACTCACTGCCTCTGTCTGCTTTTTACGAGCTAGGGGACTTCGCCCTGGTATCGGAGTCCCGGAGTGTCTCCTTGGTAAGACTGACATACGCCGGATGTTACGGTTCATTCATGTTTTATTTCCATTCAAATAGGTTACACTTCTCTAATCAATGCTACCCTCTACCCCCTGAGCAACAAAATGGGGTCTCCCTTCACCTCTGGCCTAGCATGAGTGTGTTTCCTTAAAATTCACCCTTTCTCCTGGTTACTTTTATTAAGTAACAGCTGCAGAACCAATGGTTCCGAGTTTGAATCCGAGTAAAGTGTTAGCATAGATGGATCTTACTGAGAGTTGTTGGACCAAATCTAGTAGAAAAAGAATGTTTATAGACGTATGTATGCATTTTTATTGACATAAACAATAAGAAAATGTGTAAATTCTATAAATATTTGACCTTGTCTAGTTTGTAGGGATGTGGACTTACCTCTGTGTCCTTGTTGTCTTGTGAAAATGCTATCGTGTCCTGTATAGCACAAGTGAGTGTTCCAATAAGCAACAACAACAGTACCTGTCAATCAAAACACCAGAATTACAACACACACATAATAGTTTGGACCATAACTTGGCTATTAACTAACTGCCTATTATGTTGGTGAAATATCAGTAGGCAACTAATACACGACTGAACTATCCATATACTAGTAATACATGAATGAACTATCCATAGACCACTAATGCATGACTGAAACTATCCATATACTAGTAATACATGAATGAACTATCCATAGACCACTAATAAATGACTGAACTATCCATAGACTATTAATGCATGACTGAACTATCCATATACTAGTAATACATGACTGAACTATTCATAAAACTAGTAATACATGACTGAACTATTCATATACTAGTAATACATGACTGAACTATTCATATACTAGTAATACATGACTGAACTATTCATATACTAGTAATACATAAATGAACTATCCATAGACCACTAATGCATGACTGAACTATCCATATACTAGTAATACATGACTGAACTATCCATATACTAGTAATACATAACTGAACTATCCATATACTAGTAATACATGACTGAACTATTCATAGACTATAATGCATACTCAACTATCATAGCCACTATAATAATGACTGAACTATTCATATACTTGTGACTACATGACTGAAATATCCATATACTAGTAATACATGACTGAACTATTCATATACTACTAATGCATGACTGAACTATCCATATGCTAGTAATACATACTGAACTATCCACATATACTACTAATATACGGACCAAAACTTATCCATATACTAATTTAAATGACTGAACACTCCATATACTAGTAAACATGACTGAACTATCCATAGAATACTAACATGACTGAACTATCCATATATAGTAATACATGACTGAACTATCCATAGATTATAATACATGACTTAACTATCCATATTTCTAGTGATACACAACTGAACTATCCACAGACTATTAAAACACGACTGAAATATCCACAGTACTACTAACACACGAACCGAACTATCCACAGACTACTAACACACGACCGAACTATCCATATATTACTAACATACGATTGAACTATCCACAGACTACTAACATACGACTGAACTATCCACAGACTACTAACATACGACTGAACTATCCACAGACTACTAACATACGACCGAACTATCCATATCTACTAACATTACGATTGAACTATCCCCAGACTACTAACATCGACCGAACTATCCACAGACTACTAACATACGACTGAACTATCACAGACTACTAACATACGACTGAACTATCCACAGACTACTAACATACGACTGAACTATCCACAGACTACTAACATATGACTGAACTACCACAGACTACTAATACACAACCCAGGTGTGGGTTCAGTAACGTTGTATTCACCTGCCACTCCAGACTACTAACACACGACTGGAGTATCAACAAACTACTAACATACGACTGGACTATCCACAGACTACTAACATACGACTGGACTATCCACAGACTACTAACATACGACTGAACTATCCACAGACTACTAACATACGACTGAACTATCCACAGACTACTAACATACGACTGAACTATCCACAGACTACTAACATACGACTGAACTATCCACAGACTACTAACATACGACTGAACTATCCACAGACTACTAATACACAACCCAGGTGTGGTTCAGTAACGTTGTATTCACCTGCCACTCCAGACTACTAACACACGACTGGACTATCCACAGACTACTAACATACGACTGTACTATCCACAGACTACTAACATATGACTGACTATCCACACATGACTACTACACATACGAACTGAACTATCCACAGACTACTAAATACGACTGAACTATCCACAGACTACTAACTACGACTGAACTATCCACAGACTACTAACATACGACTGAACTATCCACAGACTACTAATACACAACCCAGGTGTGGGTTCAGTAACGTTGTATTCACCTGCCACTCAGACTACTAACACACGACTGGACTATCCACAGACTACTAAATACGACTGGACTATCCACAGATACTAACATACGACTGGACTATCACAAAACTACTAACATACGACTGACTATCCACAGACTACTAACATACGACCGAACTATCCATATACTACTAAACATCGATTGAACTATCCACAGACTACTAACATACGACCGAACTATCCATATACTACTAACATACGATGAACTATCACATACTACTAACATACGACTGGACTATCCACAGACTACTAACATACGACTGAACTATCCACAGACTACTAATACACGACCCAGGTGTGGGTTCAGTAACGTTGTATTCACCTGCCACTCACTACTAATACATGACTGAACTTCACAGACTACTACATACGACTGAACTATCCACAGACTACTAATACACAACCCAGGTGTGGGTTCAGTAACGTTGTATTCACCTGCCACTCAGACTACTAACACACGACTGGACTATCCACAGACTACTAACATACGACTGGACTATTCCACTGAACTACTAACATACGACTGGACTATCCACAGGCTACTAACATACAACTGAACTAAACCACAGACTACTAATACACGACCCAGGTGTGGGTTCAGTAACGTTGTATTCACCTGCCACTCCAGACTACTAACATACGACTGGAACTATCCACAGACTACTAATACACGACCCAGGTGTGGGTTCAGTA
This sequence comes from Timema podura, assembly GCA_033556935.1. Lineage (NCBI taxonomy): Eukaryota > Metazoa > Arthropoda > Insecta > Phasmatodea > Timematidae > Timema > Timema podura. The sequence continues at coordinate 50,700,002 of JAVRXN010000005.1, forward strand.
ACGTTTTATTCACCTGCCACTCAAGACTACTAACATACGACTGGAACTATCCACAGACTACTAATACACGACCCAGGTGTGGGTTCAGTAACGTTGTATTCACCTGCCACCAGTCTACTAACATACGACTGACTATCACAGACTACTAACATACGACTGGAACTATCCACAGACTACTAATACACAACCCAGGTGTGGGTTCAGTAACGTTGTATTCACCTGCCACTCAGACTACTAACACACGATGGACTATCCACAGATACTACATACGATGGACTATCCACAGACTACTAACATACGACTGGACTATCCACAGGGCTATACTTACGACGAACTATCCATATACTATAACATACGATTGAACTATCACAGACTACTAACATACGACCGAACTATCCATATACTACTACATACGATTGAACTATCACATACTACTAACATACGACTGGGACTATCACAGAACTACTACATACGACTGAACTATCCCAGACTACTAACATACGACTGAACTATCCACAGACTACTAATACACAACCCAGGTGTGGGTTCAGTAACGTTGTATTCACCTGCCACTCCAGACTACTAACATACGACTGAACTATCCACAGACTACTAACATACGACTGGACTATCCACAGACTACTAATACAACCAGGTGTGGGTTCAGTACGTTGTATTCACTGCCACTCCAGACTACTAACATACGACTGGAACTATCCACAGACTACTAATACACGACCCAGGTGTGGGTTCAGTAACGTTGTATTCACCTGCCACTCCAGACACTGACGACGCGATGCCGCTCCCTCCATGGCTGAAGCTGTACTAACCACTCCTCTGTCCGCCCCTACATATAACATCCAGGGGTAGCTCGGGAGGGAGGGGCTGGAACCTGCCCGGACAGTTACTCACATCGTGCACCAGACGGGTGTTCAGAAATGTGGACTCTCTCTAGTGGTGTTCACCTAGACCCCATTACTACTTATTCGGTATTTGATACCTCAGGGCTTCGAACTAAAGTCTTTTAAGCTCAACCACTCAACCCTCACACAAGGCCCACAAATTGTTCTAAAGTATCAACCCCAAATTTCACTAATGTACCCAGTTAATTTGTCTTTTTGTGATTTAATGGAGCTTTTTATGAAACAGTTTTATCGGCAAATGGCTGATAACCAACTTAACCTAGAACATCAACTTTGTACTTTCTGGATACAAGAATAAACGTATCATCCAATAATACAATTCTTATTGGTACTGTTACTGGCAGAGAACCACAGGTTCCTGACCCTATGTCGGCCTACATAACCACTTTGTCGCGGCAGTAGTAATCAGTATCAGTGCAATAATTTATGGACGGAATTTGATTAAATGCACCAGAATGCGTGCTAAAAGAGTGATAGAAAATAAAACCAGCTAATCCAGTTTGATGTCACGTGATGACCTCCTGGATCCTATTTGTAAACATTCTTGTGCGTCTTTACTCTTGTTTGTGTCGAAGAGTCGCCTGAGTGTTCATTGTGATACTACATGTCGTGCACATGTGTGCGACTGGTTGCCTACTGCGCGCACTCAAAGAGATTTGTTTCTTTTCACCGCGCCTTAGTACTCTGTCGGTCTAAACGCATTAATAAAAAAACGTGAGTAGGATGAGTAAGGTATAATTTATAGAAAATTTACCCTATTTGGTGGGGGTGAGGATGGAGGTGGAAGTAATAAAACTATTTTGGGAAAATCACCGTCAATACACCCGACTGGGATCAAACCCCGATATATCAGTCACCGGAAATACAACGTAACACAACAAGACTGACGCCTCATTCCGTCGGTACCACCGATGTGGGAGAGACTGATTAACAAATACTTACTTACACATTCACTTTGCGAGCTTTTAACTTTTCCTTTGATCCCAGAAACGTTACTACTTTGAATCTAGGTGGTATTGGTTCGAGGCCGAGCTGTATGGATCGTTTCTTAATTACCGAGAATTTGAGATGCAAGGTCCCAAGTTTATTCTCGAGAATATATTTTGTGGTTTTAACTGGCGGCAGATATGAAATATTGACGAAAATGTCTAATCTATGCAATTAATTTTTTCCCCACAAATGGGTATTTTTTTAAAGAATATTTCATGTGTAGGCTACAAGTTTTTTTTATCACCTTAGGCTCGGTGATTACTTCGTAACTTTATTTTTGTTGTATCTCAATAAAGAATAGCTCCTTCCTCCACTTGTTCTTTTAAACTTTATCGTCCCTTTTGACAAGTTGGAATCTTTAAACTCCTTGATATCTACTCTATCTTTTTATACTTCCCTCCAAGCCTCCAAAACATTTCACACTTCTTGACCTCTTGGTATCCAAATAAAGTTTGTTGTTTTAGGTTAAGGCCGCGTTTCAACTAATGAGCTAATTTAGCTTATTAATGGTTGGAAACGATGACAGCGACTCCTATTATGACATAATATTTATAAAATTATATTCAATTTTATTATATAATATTTTAAAAACTATTTAGATACTATAAGGGTAGAATGTTTCCTTAGAAAATTCTATTCTCTATATTTGTAATAAATTGAGCTGTATTTTGGTTCGCGGTGTTATAAACTATTCTGAGTTGTCACTTTCAATTACCGGTATATTTTAAAATAAATATTGCAAATTATATTCTCTCGCTTGAAGATCCTTTAAGGTGCGGCCGAAGGGAGCGCGAGTATTTTTTAACAGTTTTTACTAAATTGAAATTTTTTGGCCAAGATAAATCAAATATTTCTCCAGTAGAAACATATGATTTAGTTTTATGCACGTGCTAATAACAACAGATCTTGAAATATCTGTCAAGGGTATCCTGGAATTTTGTCAACACTTTTTGAATAAAGAGATAAGTTTTGACAAATTCCAGGATACCCTTGACAGATATTAAAATCTGTTGATATTAACATGTGCAGAAAACTAAACTCTATGTTGCTAATGGAGAAATATTGGATTTATTTTGGCCAACAAAAGGTAATGCTATAAAAACTGTAGACTTACTCGCGCTCCCTTCTGCCGCACCTTAAGGACTTATGCATACCTGTGAAATCACTGCAGCTCAAGATAGCTTTTCCCATGTTAATGAATTTAAGTTTTAGTGAGTTCTAAAGAAATAACGTTGAAACAAAAACCATACATTATTAATAAGTAATTCTAAAAATAGTGCTACAGCGTCACAAAATCATTTTTATCTTTAATTAGGTATTTTGTAAACGTATTTTTTTTATAAATACTCTACAACTTAGGCGATTTGTCTTGGTCACGAAAATGTCCTGTAGGAATCCTCCTATCAGGATCTATATTAAAAAAGGTCCGTGGCAGAATATTTCAACAGGCGAGTTTTCGCGATTGACTTGGTTACGTCTTGGTATCGAGGGTTTACGACCAAGTGATTCTGACCAAGGTGGAGCGCGAAAACGATTTTGAGATTTTTTTCTTAAACAAAAATGGCGGTTGTGGGGAGTGTATCTAACAGCTGGTAGATGAATTTATGTAATCCTACTACATGTACTGCAAATCGACGGAAAATGAGCTATTTAATTTAGTTAGATTGGTGCCTATTTTGACTAGTCCTAATATTTACACAACATATCAAGCTAAACATATATTCCTAAAAATAACCTTAAGAAAACATGAAGTATGTATGTAATATCAAATAGGCCTCGATCATAATTATATAACTCTCTATCTTTTATCCATAACTAAACGGTTTTAAAGTACCTACTTACTGCCATGTAGCTAGTAATTGATGTCCATTTTAACTTACAAAAACTTAAATCCATTGACTACGAAGTTATACTCGTTCAAATCTAACACAAGAAGTGATGCTGTTTTGAAATTGGCGCACAAATTCTCGGCTCTTTGGTCGTAACCATACTGTTTAGTCGGGTCAAGAGAAACGTTACCAAACCGAGCTCTGGTATCGTCTTGGTCATAAACATTTCGTCAACAGTGAAAACACGCCTTATATAGAATAGGAACAAATAAAAAGATAATTTTAAAAAGCAAGTCAATGTTTTCAAGGCTCAAATATTAAAGTGAGTGTGTAAACTCGTCGGAAGAAGAGGGAAAGGGTTATCAGCGCATAAACAAGATCCCTCTCAAGATGAATTTCTCATTTTCTTCCCTCTCTTTTCTATTTTGTATATTGGCGTCTGAGTATGATAATGCTTAGCCTGTTTAGGTACGTTAAGTTAAGATGCAACCCACTTCACAAAATGGCTTCGAAATCTCCGAGAAGGCAACGTCGTTAAGGGCTCCGCCTGCTTGAAGGGCAACATCCTCACACTGCTGTACTTTGATGTTACTGTCTCTTGTGAAGCTTCCAAACCACCAAAACACTCCTCAATTATCTCGGAACCTTCTGTCCTGTTAAATCATGACTTTATTTGTTTGAGTAAGGCTGGATCTATGTTTCTCAACATTTACTTTCATCTCTCAATTCCCTCGCTTCGGTGGCCGCATGGTCTTAGGCGTTACTCTCGCAGTAGACAAGACTGCTGATAACGGGGAGGTTGAGGTTCGAATCTTGGTCGGGTGTATTGAGGATGGTTTTTCACTCCCCCTCCACACAAATGCAGGTACACTTCCTCTAAATGTTTCCTTGCTCATCCCTAAAAACCAATAGCGTGATTAGTACATAAGCGTTATAACGCGTACGGGTAGTAAGACGCGGTGGTCGAAAGAATATCTCTCAACTTAGACATTTCGTGTCATAGTCCTTGGAAATGAGCTCATTCCAACATTTCGTGAATTTGTTGAAGTTATTAAACTTAAAATGTAAGTTTATTAATCCTCTGAGGACCTTTCACTTCCATTTTATTGTGAAACAAACCACTGGTCGTTTGAAACATCTCGGCTCTCCGGTAGCGGCCTTCTTTAGGGCGCGTCTCAACCCCGGATAACACCTAACTTAGGCAGGTAATACAGCTTTAACCTGACTTCGGATTGTAACACCTGACATGGTAGGTAACTTGGAATATTTATTAGGAACGGGGCCACATTTAAATTGACATCAGAGAGACAGTCTAAAAAAAATGCAACACAAAATTGAAAAAAAAAAAATTAAAAGAAAGAAATTATCATACTAATCCCGATTTACCTGTTGTCAAAATGAAGAATCCATAGATTCTGCACTTGGATACGTTTGCTGATTTGAGTGCACTCTTGTATATAATACCAGTATCTTCATGCTCAAATGTTGCGACGTCACAATGGTCAGGCACGCAGTAATACAAGGAGATAGCACAATGTTGCGACGTCACAATGGTCAGTCACGCAGTAATACAAGGAGATAGCACAATGTTGCGATGTCACAAGGGTCAGCCACGCAGGAATACAAGGAGATAGCACAATGTTGCGACGTCACAATGGTCAGTCACGCAGTAATACAAGGAGATAGCACAATGTTGCGACGTCACAATGGTCAGTCACGCAGGAATACAAGGAGATAGCACAATGTTGCGACGTCACAAGGGTCAGTCACGCAGCAATACAAGGAGATAGCACAATGTTGCGACGTCACAATGGTCAGTCACGCAGGAATACAAGGAGATGGCACAATGTTGCGACGTCACAATGGTCAGTCATGCAGTAATACAAGGAGATAGCACAATGTTGAAACTTCACAATGGTCAGTCACGCAGGAATACAAGGAGATAGCACAATGTTGCGACGTCACAAGGGTCAGTCACGCAGGAATACAAGGAGATAGCACAATGTTGCGACGTCACAAGGGTCAGTCACGCAGTAATACAAGGAGATAGCACAATGTTGAAACTTCACAATGGTCAGTCACGCAGGAATACAAGGAGATAGCACAATGTTGCGACGTCACAAGGGTCAGTCACGCAGGAATACAAGGAGATAGCACAATGTTGAAACTTCACAATGGTCAGTCACGCAGGAATACAAGGAGATAGCACAATGTTGCGATGTCACAAGGGTCAGTCACGCAGGAATACAAGGAGATAGCACAATGTTGCGACGTCCCAAGGGTCAGCCATGCAGGAATACAAGGAGATAGCACAATGTTGAAACTTCACAAGGGTCAGTCACGCAGGAATACAAGGAGATAGCACAATGTTGAAACTTCACAATGGTCAGTCACGCAGGAATACAAGGAGATAGCACAATGTTGCGACGTCACAAGGGTCAGTCACGCAGGAATACAAGGAGATGGCACAATGTTGCGACGTCACAATGGTCAGTCACGCAGTAATACAAGGAGATAGCACAATGTTGCGATGTCACAAGGGTCAGCCACGCAGGAATACAAGGAGATAGCACAATGTTGCGACGTCACAAGGGTCAGTCACGCAGGAATACAAGGTGATAGCACAATGTTGCGATGTCACAAGGGTCAGCCACGCAGGAATACAAGGAGATAGCACAATGTTGCGACGTCACAAGGGTCAGTCACGTAGGAATACAAGGAGATAGCACAATGTTGCGATGTCACAAGGGTCAGGCACGCAGTAATATAAGGAGATAGCACAATGTTGCGACGTCACAAGGGTCAGCCATGCAGGAATACAAGGAGATAGCACAATGTTGCGATGTCACAAGGGTCAGGCACGCAGGAATACAAGGAGATAGCACAATGTTGAGACTTCACAAGGGTCAGCCATGCAGGAATACAAGGAGATAGCACAATGTTGCGACGTCACAAGGGTCAGTCACGCAGGAATACAAGGAGATAGCACAATGTTGCGACGTCACAAGGGTCAGTCACGCAGTAATACAAGGAGATAGCACAATGTTGAAACTTCACAAGGGTCAGTCACGCAGGAATACAAGGAGATAGCACAATGTTGAGACGTCACAATGGTCAGCCACGCAGGAATAGAAGGAGATAGCACAATGTTGTGACGTCACAAGGGTCAGTCACGCAGGAATAGAAGAATCCCAGCAGGAATGTTTAGGGGCGGACCTAACTAACAAACAGATGGTGAGTCTTCTTCCTTTTTTGTTCTTGTCAGCACAAAACATAAACTAGAGCACTCCTCTTTTTGTTTTTCCTTCAACGAGTTGAGGATGTCGTTATTGACTATACTTTGATTTTCCTATGAATGGACATTTAGAGCACCTTTTACAAAACACAAACATATTTACTTTGCTTGGTATTGTATTAGTGTAATTTCCTAGGTATTGATAATATTGTATCACAAGTGACAACTGAAGATCACATGACTTGGCGTATGAATACATCAAAGTATAGGGTGTTTATAAAACAACTCTGGTGTTTTAAAGCAAATTTCATTAATGATAAATGCAAAATAACACCTAAATGAATATATATAATGAAAGGTCATATCTTGAAGTTATTTTATGGTGACTTGTTCACTTCGATTTGTGCCCCATTTGTGCTCACTTTAGGGATTTAGTATGAATTTTCCAAACTCCGGAGTTATTTTAGAGACACCCTGTGTATCCAGTAAATTGTCTAGCTGTCAGTTTAGCCAGTTGTAAGAACCTAATGAGGTTTACTTGCTGTAGCAGATGAAAATAAGGTCACCGTCTACTTGAAGAGAAATAATCCCACTATGATGTGAAGGGAAGTTAATGAAGCAATCAAACAATCCTCAATTATACAAACATTCCCGCTGTTAAAAATATATCTATATTATATTCTTAGAACTGATACATCTTGTCTGAAGGTTCCTTTTAGACCCTAGGAAAGAGACAAGACGGGCTTTTGAGAAATTCCAGTTAGGAGGGGGAGGGGGGGGGGGGGGGGGGGGTTGAAGGGGTTGAAGGTTTTCAAATTTCACTGTAAATACAGACTTTAAATTTAAAATGAAGTTTTTCTTTCTATAATGTGTGACACATATTTGAGGGTTTTTTCAAATTCTATCCACCAAGGATGTAGAGCAGGAGAGAAAGGGGTGAGGGACTCAAAACTTCCAAAACTAATATAAATAACTACTTTTCAGAGTGGTAGAAAACTGAAAGTCGGAAGGGAAGTAAAGGGACCACGTCAAATGATCATGAGTCTGAACATTTTAAATTTATAAATGGGACCTCGGGAAATAGGGGAAGGAGTGTGTTTTTATATACATATACATAAAACCTTTAGATTTGATTGGGTGGCCTGGTGGTCTAGGGTTAAGGTGTCACACTTCTGTGCTGGGGATCCGGGGTTCAATCCTCGGTCCCGGCACAGATTTATCTGACTGGCAAACCCTTCCTTCACCTCTGACAAGACGTGTATTAATCACAACTTGTGAATGTGTGGAATGCCAGGCCTCCACCGTGGTTCGGATCCCACGTTAAACTGTAGGTCCTCCATTTCATCTCACAATCACTCTACCATTACACATTAGCGTAAGTGTGTATAACACGAACGGGTAGTAAGACGCGGTGCTAATAATAATAGTAATAATAATTTTATGTTTGATTCTGGCTCTGGATTTTAACGGTGACCTTCACTGTTTGTGACACGACAGCGTGGATGAAGTCACAATAATAGTGTCTCACTTGGCTACTATCTCATATTGCGATTAGTTTGAACTAATTTAGTATATTTTAATATGTCTGTTTTGTCTGTTTAATGCAGTGTACACTGGCGTTTTTTAGCAGGTGTATTATCTATATTGTTTTCCCTATGGACATGTATTCAATTATTTTTAGGGCGCTGATGACCTGCATGTGTCGACGCGCCTTTAAAAAAAATACTATTAATAGGTTGGATAGAGAATTTAAATTGGGCAAGCCCCCTCAAAGGACCCCTCAAAATAACCCAGTAAATCTTAAACTTTCTAAGTGGAAGCTAGATAAAGGGGGGGGGGGAGGAGGGAGGGGTGTCATTGACATCTGACAGGCGGGTGTAAGGACCACCTCAAACAGTGTAAAGGTCTGAATTATTAGATTTCAAAATGATGGAGAGGAAAATGGGGAGGGTGGGCCCCCTCAAAATTTCCAAAGCTAATATAAAAAAACTCCTTTTTGGTGAGGTATAAAAATGAATTTCTGCGAAAGTTAATAGACCTTCTCTTATAGCCGAATGACGTCTGAACATATGAAATTTCAAAATAATGTATAGAACACTATTTTCAATGTGGTTGGGTTTAAATTTGGTAGTCACGTAAAAACAACTTATAATATATCCAAATAAGTTTTAAAATTTCAAATTGGGAATGTGGAAACTGAAGACGGGTCGGAGGAAGTACACGGGCATATTTCCAAAATGATAAGAAAATCTATATTTTGTCATGGAAGAAAATTTAAATTTGCTAAGTTGATAAAAGGACCACTACATATAATCATAAAAGTTGGAAAGTTTGGAATTTAAAAATCAGGTACTGAGAAGGGCGTTAAAAATTTCCTAATCTTTTCTAAAAACTTCTCGTCACGATGGAAAACTTTTACTTTGTAAAGGCAGATTAAAACTGTCTAAAATAAACTAAAGATTGTTTTAAAGTAGACACTCAGGTATTACGAGTACAAAGCTAAAAATCCAAGGATAAATTAGTGCCTATATAGGCGCGACATAGCTTGGGAACCACGATTCTCAATATTCCATATGTTTCTGTAACACAGTCTTATTATTTCATTTATGGTCTTTGGTGAAATGTGATGTTCTTTTTTCAAACATGTATCTTTAACAATGTCTATTACTTCGTTTCACTCATATTATGATCGTGCTTAGGTAAATATTGCGTTCGTTTATGTACCCAGTTTGTGGATTAGGTAATATTTTCTCTATAAGATTTATTAATCGCCATAATTGGTCGTGATTGCCAGAGCTATTTTAGTAATGTACACGGAGAAACTATCAAAATGTCAGCCGGATGTTGAACATCCTAATTTGATGCGGCTTACCCGTACAAAAACCTGGCCAAACTTCCAGTCTAAAATAAATGGTTCAACACGTTCGTGCAAATTTTCTCACAAACTCTAATATAATTTGGAACAAAATCTTTAAAAAAATCACTAAACTATCCTTAATTAGTTTTTAAAAAAAATCCCCAAAACAACATTAATTTGTCAAACAAGTAATTTTTTTAAAAATATAAAATTTTCAAAGATCATTTCTAAGTAAAACTACCCTTAATTGAAAGCTATAAATGCAAAACCTGTGTTTTTGTGTTCCAGGACACATAAAACGTAAATATTCATCATAATCTCAAAGAAGGGGGGGGAAAATATGTTAACTTTCACAATACTTTCTTTATATGAGAAAGAAGTGATCTTAATTAACAAGTTAAATGACAACAGGTGGACATTCACTTTGGTACAGGTACAGCCGTTGATCAGAGACAACTGGACACGGGAATCGAACCAGGTACCCTTGTCTTAGCGCGCCAATGCTCTTTTGTCCTTGATGAGGTTCCATCTGTAACCTAAGTATCTTCATCTTCTAGTACTCGCTATTTATGATCATTTCATTGTACAAGCGTCAGCGGTCTCAAGGCTTAGAACACAGTAACATTCCCTCTTTAATATAATTGACATTGTTTATAATCTGTCTGCAAACAGAAATATGTTTTTTAACTATCGTTACAATGAAGTAATCTGAACGTTCAATGCCCGTCTCTCTAATGTTCAGTCCTGGCAAGTTTCTCTCCCTGCGCTGCGCCCTGGCGAGATTGTGGGCTCATTGGACCCCCCTCGGGCGAATAGTTCAAGCTGAAGGTGACCCTTAAGATAGCCTCTTCCCCCTCACTCTTTTCATTTCTCTTCACAAGCTCTTTTTTTACTCTTCATTAAAATGTGTGTTGATCACAGACAAACGAGTGTAGGAAATAACTTGTCCTCATGATTCAATGGTCAGGGAGATAGCTTGTCCTTGTGACTCAGTGGTCAGGGAGATAACATGTCCTCATGATTCAGTGGTCAGGGAGATAACATGTCCTCATGATTCAGTGGTCAGGGAGATAACTTGTCCTTAAGGCTCAGTGGTCAGGGAGATAACATGTCCTCATGATTCAGTGGTCAGGGAGATAACATGTCCTCATGATTCAGTGGTCAGGGAGATAACTTGTCCTTGTGACTCAGTGGTCAGGGAGATAACATGTCCTCATGATTCAGTGGTCAGGGAGATAACTTGTCCTTAAGGCTCAGTGGTCAGGGAGATAGCTTGTCCTCATGACTCATTGTTCAGGGAGATAACTTGTCCTCATGACTCAATGGACAGGGAGATAACTTGTCCTCGTAACTCATTGTTCAGGGAGATAACTTGTCCTCATGATTCAATGGACAGGGAGATAGCTTGTCCTCGTGACTCATTGTTCAGGGAGATAACTTGTCCTCGTGACTCAGTAGTCAGGGAGATAACTTGTCCTCAAGACTAAGTGGCCAGGGAGATAACTTGTCCTAACGACTCAGTGGTCAGGGAGATATCCGTATGACTCACTGGTCAGGGATATATCTTGTCCTCGTGACTCAGTAGTCAGGGAGATAACTTGTCCTCAAGACTAAGTGGCCAGGGAGATAAATTGTCCTAACGACTCAGTGGTCAGGGAGATATCCGTATGACTCATTGTTCAGGGAGATAACTTGTCCTCGTGACTCAGTAGTCAGGGAGATAACTTGTCCTCAAGACTAAGTGGCCAGGGAGATAACTTGTCCTAACGACTCAGTGGTCAGGGAGATATCCGTATGACTCACTGGTCAGGGAGATATCTTGTCCTTATGACTCACTGGTCAGGGAGATATCTTGTCCTCAACACTCAGTGGCTAGGGAGATGACTTGTCCTCAAGACTCAGTGGCTAGGGAGATAACTTGTCCTCAAGACTCGATGGTTAGAGAGATAACTTGTCCTCAAGACTCAGTGGCCAGGGAGATAACTTGTATTCTGCTACAGGGGGGAAGAATCAATATACCTAGTAAAAGCTAACAATCTCTCCATATGTGTGCAATCTGTACTCTCGTCCAGTTATACAGCAAAGTATATTGTGGACTTCAGTTTACTGATGAGCTGTTCCTCCAAATCATTAGCCATAATTGAGATCCTGCGAGACACGGTATCATTGGACAAAGGTATAACGTCCAGCTGATATGTTTGTTTTTCACCAATAACACTTGACACCATATCTTTGGCAGCAGGCAGTAAATATGACTCTCCATTAGTGTGGAGTTTTCTAGTCCTTCATATTCTTAAACTGAGTTTGAATGACGCTTCAAGACCCTTCATATTCAGGGATGATAAAGAGGCAATTTTTTGTTTTCTAGATCTTAGCTCCGCTTTTTTTCGGTTGAAAAAATTCAAGTGGCTTACTTTTCAGGTTCCCGTGTTTCTTATGAAAATAGTAAAGATGGCTTCATCGAATTGTTGGAAAGGGTCTCATGACACAGAACACATTGAGGTTCAGATTCTGACTCACTTCCTGCACAAGAAAACCCTACAGACAAGTATTCAGGATCATACTTTCTCACCTTACGCTGATGAATAGGTCCAAGAGAAGAATATTCAGCTTCTGTAGGCTCAGCAACATTTTTACAGTTATCTTAATCAAAGGTAGCCTCACTTTTCGATTAGAGTATTTACCTTTTAACAGGCTGGGTTCGTTTGTTTAGCCACTTATCCACATTGACAGAAACGAGAAAAGAAAAAAAAACTTGCCGCAAACTCACAACTCTATTTTCAACACGTGTATCTACCCGCTTCGGTGGTTGCATGGTCTAAGGCGCTACTATCGCAATAGACTAGCCTGCTTATTACGGGGAGATCGTGTTTAGATCCCGGTCGGGTGTACTCAAGGTGTTTTTTTCTTAAGTGGTTTCCCACTATCTATCTCTACGCAAATGCGGGTACACGTCCTATAAATTCAATCTTTCGCATCCATTGCCCATTAGAGTAATTAGTACATAAGCGCATAACCTGAATGGGTAGTAAGAAGCGGTGCTAACTGACATAACTGATGTTAAACCACTCGTCACTAAATACACCAAGTAGAAACAGAAAGTGACTGTGTGTATGGACCAAACTTTCCTGGTTAACATGTTTAAAAATTGTTACGTTTATATTCGATACTCTAAGAATATTAAGATAACAAGTCCTAATATCATAAAAATTACGTAATTAAATATGCTTCGAAGGGAAAATGGCAGTTTGGCGGGCAATACTGGTGAACAAGTTTGTCAGGTAATCAAAGGAGATAATTTCTCGCAGTCACCTCACAAATTCTCCTCCACGTTTGGCTCTTTTGTCATTTTGGCAATTTTACCTTGAGAGCTGCTCGCGTACCCCAGTTTGAGAACCACTGGTCTAGAGGGAGCGTACGTAATATGAATGATCGTCTGGGACCGATTAAGGATACAGATTTGAGAGGGGAATTTCTTACAAAGAATTTTCCTTTCATTCTATCCAGAACATTTTCCATCTGTTTTGATTTGAGTGCACTCGGGATATTTCTGATTTTAAAATTTACACTTCACTTTAATAATCCTGAGAACTTTAACAATGGTCTAATGCGTCACTCTCGTATTAGACTGGATTGTTGGTGATAGGGATATCGGGGCTGGAATCCTGTTTGGATATATAGAACATTTTCTTCAATTGTTTTCCACTCTCCATTCAAGTAAATGTAAGAACATTTTCTTAAATATCTAATCATGGTGGCTACAGACAGGGAAAACCTGGAAAAGTCAGGGAATTTTTGAATGGCAGAGAAAACAGGGGAATGTCAGGGAATTTAACTAAAAATAAGGAAAAGTCAGGGAATTAAAAAATATGTCTAAAAATCCCATTAATTTCGCAACTAAACACTAAAACAAAAGTTAATAATACCTAAATACAATAACATTTTAATGTTTAAAATAACTGATAAAACTGTTTATGTTTAGTAGATACAAACTTTTTTAATATGTGATAAATAATAAATAAAACAAGTCATCATCCACCATTAAAATTGGAAAAAAGTAGTCAGGAAAAATTGACAAATGTTGCCTGGAAAACCTGGAAAAGTCAGGGAATTTTATAAAATATGTTTTGTAGCCACCCTGCTAATCTTTTCATTCCTACTACAGTGTAATATGGACCAAGTGGAGTGAAGATCCTGTTTTAACTAGACTCTTTGGTATTTCATCTGTCTGTTTGTTCCACGATTATTACGAGACCAATTTTTTTTTATCACTGCATCTAACTGTTCATGCTATACGCATATATGATAACTACTCTATTGGGGTAGGGATGACTGAGGAAACATGTTAGAGATAATCTAACTGCAATTACATGGAAGGAGAGTGGGACACCATTTAGGGAAAACCAACCGGAGTACACCCGACTGGCATTCGAACCCCGATCTCCCCGTCATAAGTAGGCCAGTCTAACAGTTGAGTGATGCCTTAGATCCTTCGTCCCCTGAAGCGGATACTAATTTTAACTAAATTTGGCAGAGACATTCTTTGAACCTAAGCTGAACGACGAAATGATATTATTATTTTAATTTTGACATATATTACGAGACTGACGACTTAAACTGCGTAAAGAACTGATATTCTCTATGAATATAATGTACTATTGAATACATTACTCGATTTTTTTTCTGTCTAACTTGATCACCAAGTAAATTTCGAAATAAAGGTTTAGTAAATGAATATCCTGTATACTGCCTCTGAAATGTCACAACAGAAGGCAGACGCTCATCGAATTTTGCAAGTGGAATTACCTGAGGGTGAAAAACACCTGTTTAAAGACACGAAAGACAAAACTATACACATGGAGGAGTCCCAGGAGACATCAGCAGGTACCAACTAGACTACATCCTTGTCAAACAGCGACTCAGGAATAGACATTGCCAGGCGCCGACATCGATTCGGACCACATCCTTCTGGGGGCGTACATTGAAACGCGACTGGAGAGGATCAGGAAGATGAGCAAGAGAAAACCTAGGTGGGACTTTAAAACATTAAGAAGCAAGCGTGACGTTGGAGGAAATTCAACAGAACAAAAGTTAAGTGAGGTAACAGAAGAGAGTAGAAGTGCGGAAGGGAAGGGAAATAGTGTTAAGAGGTTTTTTTAAGGTGCAAAATGACACTGTTGGAAAAGTGAAGAGGACTGCATGAAAGCCCCGGGTAGCAACAGAAATGTTAAACAGACAAAGCTAGGAAATACTATTTAGAAAAGACATGCGATTAGATTATTGAACTGCAAAGTAAAGGAAGGTGTGAGCACATGCACCAGAAAGAAAAGGAAATGGGAGGGAATGAAAACAAAGACGTGTGAAAAATAGGAATAGAAAAACTGTACTCTAAGGAAAATCTAGCAGGGAACCTGGAGATTGAAGAGGAAGAACACGAGGTAGAGAAAGACAAAAAAATGAGCCAGCATTTCAAAGAGTGAATTGGAGAGAGCCATAAAGGATATGCGAAGAAGGAAAGCTGCTGGAGATCATGACATACCAGCTGACCTTCTGAATGAACTGTGGAACAAAGGATTAGTGGCTCTAACAACATTTATAAATAGGATCTACGAAACAAGAGAATAGTCCAAGGACGTTCTAGACGTAGCCATGGTGTCTCTAAATAATAAGAAACAATCCAAGAAATGCAGTGACTACAGGACCATCTGCCTCATCTCTCATGTGGGGAAGATCGTGGCAAGAATACTCAACAGTCGACTGGAACAGAAAATATAAAGTTCTATCAAAGAAGACCCATTTGGATTCAGAAAAGGAACCAGAGATGTCATCAGGATGCTCAGAGTAATTTCAAAGAAAGTGCTGGAAGTCAAGGAAGAGGTCTACATTGGTTTCATCGACTGTCAAAAGGCCTCCGCTAGAGCGAAGTGGAAGAAACTGATGGAAATACTAAATAAGTTCGGCGTAAACCAGAGGGACAGAAGGCTGATTGCAAACCTGTACCTGGGACATCGAGGTAAGGAGAGACTAGCAGCATAGAGATATAAAAATGAGTGAGGCAGGGATGCTGTTTGTCACTCAGTCTGTTAAACTTATATGGAGAGTGGCTGGCCAGGGAAACAATTCCAGGATTGGAGTACGCGGCACCAACACAATAAAATACGCAAATCATCTAACATTGCTGGCCAAAATAAAGAAAAGTAGCAGGAAACGATGGACCGGCTGGTGGGAATAGGGAGACTATATGGCATGGAGATCAACATTGAAAAGTCAAAAGTGATGTTGAGGTCAAAAAATGAAGAGCTGCTGAAAATCAAAATTGGAAACTATGTGTCAGAAAACATAAAGCAGTTTACGTACTTGGAAAGTCTGCTGACAAAGGATGCCTACTACACCAAGGAAATTAGGTTGAGAATCGCCATGGCCAAGGAAGCTTTCAACAAGAACAGGTTACTGCTGACCAACAATTTAGATTGGAGAAGAAGAAACTGATGGAATGCTACATTTGCAGCATCGCGCTGTATGAAGCAGGAACTGGGCTCTTAGGAAGATGGAAAAAAATACTGGTGCTGGAGAAGACTTGGCTCAGGTAGACAGACAGGGTGACAAATGAAGAAGTCCTAAGAAGAGTGGAGGTGAGAAGAGAACCATTTTGAATGTGATTCTTCGGTACAAAGCAAATTGAATCGAACATATCCTTAGGAGGAACTGTCTTCTGCATGACGTCATAGAAAAAACGGTTGAGGGAAAGAGGAGCTTAGGAAGGAGGAGGATTCAAATATTATATGACTTGAACGAAAGAAGAAAATTCTGGGAGCTGGAGGAGGAGGCAGAGGACAAGGTAAGGCGTATTGGCGGTCTAAGTTCACTGACAAAAGAATTGGACGTCTCATAAGACAGAACACCAAATAAATAACTACAAATATTTCTTGTGAAATGGGGAGGTATGCTGCGAAGACAGTGTGCTAAATTGTTTCGGGAAACTCCCACCTCTTTCCAAGTGAGCCTTGGTGTATTTCTGATCAGGCCTTTTAACGAATGAGATTAACTGGGATAATAGACACACGTTTAACTGGGATAGTAGACACGATTAACCGGGATAGTAGGCACACGATTAACCGGGATAGTAGATACGATTAACCGGGATATTAGACACGATTAACCGGGATATTAGACACGATTAACCGGGATATTAGACACGATTAACCGAGATATTAGACACACGATTAACTGGGATATTAGAAACAATAATCTGGAATAATATAAACACGATTAACCTGGATAGTAGGACACATGATTAACTGAGATAGTAGACACGATTAACTGGGATATTAGAAACAATAATCTTGGATAATATAAACACGATTAACCTGGATAGTAGGACACATGATTAACTGGGATAGTAGACACGATTAACTGGGATATTAGAAACAATAATCTGGGATAATATAAACACGATTAACCTGGATAGTAGGACACATGATTAACTGGGATAGTAGACACGATTAACTGGGATATTAGAAACAATAATCTGGGATAATATAACCACGATTAACCTGGATAGTAGGACACATGATTAACTGGGATAGTAGACACGATTAACTGGGATATTAGAAAAAATAATCTGGGATAATATAAACACGATTAACCTGGATAGTAGGACACATGATTAACTGGGATAGTAGACACGATTAACTGGGATATTAGAAACAATAATCTGGGATAATATAAACACGATTAACCTGGATAGTAGGACACATGATTAACTGGGATAGTAGACACGATTAACTGGGGTATTAGATACAAGGCTAAGTTCGGACTATAAATCGCATCCAAGATATTTTGTCTATGTCACCAAAGGCCTCATTTGGAAGGCGTGTTGTATAAACATTGTATGTTGTAAATAACAAGTGAACTAACAGGTGTTGTGAGGATAGCTATGAATGATGAATCAGTAAACAAGCAAACTAGAAACGCTGACACAAAAGAGAGGTGTCAGCAAGTCATAGCTAGAAACCAGAGGCCGTTCGCAGATTTAAATAGGAGGGTCTTTTAAGCCCTCGGGGCTGGTTGATTACGGGAGATCGTAAGCTAGGAGGTCACGCTGCCCGTCACGGGGCTACGTGGGCTAAGTCGTCAGGTTCACCAAGTACCAACCGGGGCTGCCGCTCGAGCCCAGGGAACCAGGTTCGACGCCCGTGCAGGGACCGCCTAGCTTTCAGCCATACTATAGGTAAAGCCTCATAACACCTCGTTCAGTCACTCGCTTCTCTATATTCACTAAATTTTTATTTTAACTTCATTTCTAACATCACATTTGTATTAGAATAGTAGTATTAATGAACCTTTAAAGACCAAGTGTAACGTCAGTCACGAACCCACACAAGTAATCATATCATTCCCCCCTTATCCTCGGCCAAAGACATCCTGACAGATCTCCAGGCCCACACACGTAGGAACATTCAGGTGGGGGAGGTGACATCTGCATACTTCATTTTGACAACAGTGAAATTGGAATCAATAATTTCTTTATTTTCAATTTTAAATTAACCATTTTTAGATTGTACTGTATTTTTTTAAATATGATGAATTTTTTTTCACTGTTCTCATTTTCATTTATTGAAAAATCTAGATTGCTGCATTACGTTGCTTCTCTTGGTTTGAACTGTATTAACTATCCGTGGGTTGGAGCCCGTTCCACCCCCCGGATAACACCTAGCTTAGGTAGGTAATACAGCTTCAACCAAACGTCACATCTTGATGTGATTTTCTGTACTCTACTTTTAAAAAACAATGGAATTTAGAAACTTAGATCAGTATAACAGTTTTACCATCTTTTAAAAAATACAATAAAATTGTTATTTTAAAACTAAAACCACGACTAAACTGGTCCCAATGTCTCTGTTTCAAGTGGAAAATGCAACAAACCGCACCCGGCTGTGATTTCTGGTTAGGACATAGTCATGTGTCTATTATCCCGGTAAATCGTGTGTCTATTAACCCAGTTAATAGTGTCTCTTATCCCGGTTAATCCTGTCTATTATTCCAGTAAATCATGTGTGTACTATCCCGGTTAATCGTGTGTATTATCCCGGCTAATCGCGTCTATTATTCCAGTTAATCGTGTGTGTACTATCCCGGTAAAACGTGTGTCTATTATCCCGGTTAATCGTGTCTCTTATCCCGGTTAATAGTGTGTGTATTATCCCGGTTAATCCTGTCTATTATTCCAGTCGATCGTGGATGTACTATCCCGGTTAATCGTGTGTCTATTATCCCGGTTAATTTGTCGTGAGATAGGCCCTTATAACTGTACCTAGCTTTGTTTACTTACTATTACTCAGTACTGTTAATATTCACCCTCCTCCACCTATGTACAGGTACTCTGTTCTAGGACATATCGAGACTAAGCTCTCCTAATTTCTAGAATCCTTGCTACCCCCCTTTCTAATTACCCCTCCGCTCGGCCCTGTACCTGGAGAGGGGATCATAAACCCCTGAACACACCTGTTCCTCCCTCCTTACCAGACTCAAGTAACACCATCCAACCTTGACCTTGGTTTATGTTTCATGTCAGTCTCCCTGAGCTTTAAATATTATTTAACTTTTTATTATGTAATTTGTTCATTCTTGACTAACGAACTTTTCTTAAAATAAACATTTGTGTGTTGTCTTTATCTAACATTTTCGTTGCTATATAAAACAAAATACAATTTTAACTAACATTAATGTTTAGTGATAATTAGCAAAATTTCGATTTCGCTCAGTAAATACGTTTCTAAGTCTTTATCTTACGATCTTAACATCAAGTAAGGTCCACAATAATATTTATTTTAAAACGAAGCTTTGTTATCTATCTCTTTAATATGAAAGTTTAGGCTTATCTTCTTGTCATACCCAACATCGACCTATTTTATGGGTATATTTTGACAAAAGAGGGCTTTAATAGAATGTGTTGAATGAAAATGCGCGAACTCCATTAATATTACAAGACTATTTTCACCGGAAGTAGAAAAGGTCACCACAATCCGCCTTCCCCCATTTTCCCAAGACCCATCTACGGAGAAATTTCCCACTCCATTATGACTTTTAAATATATTACTTTCTCAGATGAACGAACAATATTTATGGGTAACTTGATCTCACCTGAGAGGAGGGGAGGCGTGGGCGAGTTTGCTTGCAACGATTTGGAACACTCATTCAATCGACTAAATTATCTATCATGGCATTCTTGCACCCAAGAACGATAACTGTGTGGAAATCAATGCTGACGTTCTTTTGCGCCTCCCTGTTGATAGTCGAACTTTATCAGTATTTTACCTAAGTGTCAACCTTGGTCTTATTAGTGTAAAGTGCTCGTCCTCAAGGGACCCGATGGTTCGTGTGTTCAAACCCAAGCTGGGGTCATCGGATTTTTCTTGAGCGATATAAACCCGTAGCAAATTTCATTCGGAAGGGAAAGTAAAGTCGTCGGCCCTACGTCGATTGTGGTATATAAAAAACCCTGGAAGGTATGTGAAAATTGTTTGCAAATTAATGGTTAACAGGTAAAAAAGTATTAAACATAAAGTTATTTTATTAATAATAGATCACAACATTAAACAATAATTAATATAACATGGCGACATAAGAAGAATAGTTTTGTTTTGGATATTTAAACTCTTAATTTTAATTGCCACAAACCCATCCTGATTTTAAATGTGAGTCCATGTCCTTTAGCACACTTCCACAGCCTTAGTGAGTCACTAACATGGATTGTGATGGCAAGTATTTTAGTAAGAACTGTCCGTTCTTGATCTTCTCCTTTACAAAATGATGGCGGACATCAATATGTTTTATATGCGCCATTCAAAGCCAAGTTCAGGACACTTGATTGTATATATGGAGTCGATTTGGTTTTGTTTTGCCGCAAAGTTCTCGACTACTTAAACCTCGTATAGCCATAGCGCCTCTTGTGCAGCCACAGACATAGCCATGTACTCCGATTCTGTCGTTGAAGAGTGCGATGGTGGGTTGCCTTTTTGTGTTCCACGAGATCGGAGAGCTATTTTTGAGAAATATATAATTCGTTACAGATCGCCTCTCATCCGGGTCACTAGCCCAATATGCATCACAGTATCCCACTCAGTCCGAAGTTCCTGGGACAGTTTTGCCATTGAATTCAAGTTTACAATCGATGATCCCCTTCAGGTATCTGAAGATGCGCTTCACTGCAGCTCATTGTGATGGTTCTAGTTTATGGTTAAAGCGACTCGCATCGCTAATAGCTTAGCTAAAGTCCGGCCCGGATATCTGCGCAGCAAACCGCAAACTCTCAATGGCTTCCTGGTAGGGTATAGCTTCCATCTTATTGACGTCTTCTGAATGGGTTGGTGGTTGTTCTTTTGATAATGTTTCACCTGGGCTAGAGAAGTTCCAACTGTATTGCATTCCTGCATATTTAACCGTTTCAAAATTTTCTCAATATATTAATGTTGATCAATCCAAATGTTTCTGTTTGGACGGTCACTTTTTATTTTGAATCCCAAGACAAATCTGGTCTGTCAAATATCCTTGATTTTAAAATGTTTTTCAGTTGACTCTTGATATCTTATTTGTCCTTTAATTATTTGAAAACAGGATCATGTCGCCAACATAAACGGCCAAAATTAGAAGTTATTTTCCTTTGATTGTGTAATATATACAGGAGTCAACTTGAAACTAACCGTCCCCGTGGTGTAGTAGTCAGTTCACCTGGCTGGCTACGAACCTAGGGGTCTTGGGTTTGATTCCTGACTGGTACCTTGAGTATTTTTTCCCTGAAAGGGGAATTTCCCCGACGTTCACCAGGGTTTGGTTAATAAGGCTCAGGTTGAGATTAAGTGTTTCCACTGGTTCCACACCCCATATATCACATCATTCATCTCATCGGGACAGGGAAAGAACCTCCACGGAAAAGGATGTACGATTAGTACATTTGGGCGTCCCCTTGGCAACGGTACATTAGTACTGGCTAATATTTCCACTCTGGACTACGATTTATGTAACCCGGACGCGCAAAATGACTATAACTTGAGACCGCTTCAGACTAATTTTCTTAAGGAATTCATCCAACCTCATGTTCCTTACTCAGCTAGCCTGTTTCAGACCATACATTGATTTATTCAGTCGGAACACTTTATTGGATTCACAAAAACATACTGGTTGGACTATATACATTTCTTCGGCAAGATCACCTCACAGAAACGCCGTTACCGCTTCAAGTTGACCGGTGTCCAAATCGTACTCTGCCGCCATGCAAGTAAGTACCAGATTGAGCTGTAACACACTATTGGGGAGTACGTCTCTTCAAAATCAATTCCCGTCTTTTGAGCGTAGCCCTTGATGACAAGATGGACTTTGTATTTAGCAATTTCTCCAGACGCGTCTCGTTTAGTCTTGAATGCCCACTTACAATTTAGGATAGGTCTACCAACTCCAGGTGCCGTTTTTAATCAAAGCTCTGTATTCATCATTCATATTCCTCATCTGAACAGCTGAGAGCTTCACCTTCCGACGTGGGATTACCAAGTTCCTCCCAAACTTAGTATTGCAGAGCCTTTGAAGGCCTTTTTACGTTCTCCCCTACGTGCTGATTCCATGGTATTTGACATACTGGCAACATTTTAGTTTTCAAAACATTATTATTTTGAGGTCGCTTTGAAACTAGCACTGGTAAGTCAATATCACCAATACTATCAGTGACCATCTCTTGATTATTGGTGCCAGTAATGGTTAAGGAAGCAGATTTCCTCTTGTCCCTGAGAATGTCACGTTGATTTGTCACATGGGCCGAGCGAGCAACCGGAGTATAAATACCAAGAATATTTTTTTTTTGTTGGCGTATGAACGAAAAAGATGTTAACAAAGCCTTATTTTGTTTGTCAAATTTCTTATCTGTGCGGTACTTTGCATAATGCCCACGCTTATTGCACTGATAATAGCGTGGTCCATCGCCTTTTCATTATTACTTTTAGAATAATAGCCAGAGCTATTATTTATGCTTATTAGTGGGGATTACTCACCTAGATATCATATTCTGAAAATTGAAAAATGACACCTGGAACGGGAATCGAACCCGGGACCTCTGGCTTAGTACGCAATGCTCTAACCACTGAGCTATCCAGGATTCGTCCCGTGCCCTGGGTCATTCTTCACTCATATTTAAGGCAGAGTCTATGATGGACTTAGCAGAAATTCGTCGGCTACAATATGTATTATATTAATATTTCTGCTAAGTCCATCATAGACTCTGCCTTAAAATATGAGTGAAGAATGACCCAGAGCACGGGACGAATCCTGGATAGCTCAGTGGTTAGAGCATTGGCGTACTAAGCCAGAGGTCCCGGTTCGATTCCGTGTCCAGTGTCATTTTTCAATTTTCAGAATATTATTACTTTTGACAAAACCATTCCGAGGCTGGGGTCCACTATCCTCTCCTTTGCGCCTGAAACGTTTCCCGGTACCACCGAACTATACATAGATGGGTTTTCAACCCGTTATTGCTCTTTACGATCTCTATGTCCTGCATCAGCTTAGTCTTGATAGAATCAGCCGTCACTACTGTTCAAGAGCTCTCAATACCCATGATCATGGGTTTGTAATCATCGGGAAGTCCGGTCAACAAAACTCTGCCTACCCATTCATCACTTCCAGTTAAGTCAATATTAGATACATTATGGGCGGTTGTTATGATTTTACTAACACAATCCTCTATTGATGAGCTATTCTACAATTTCGTGATAGTAAGGATACGAAAAAGGCCTTACACGTCTTGTTAATTCCTGCGTCTTGAAAAGCACTAGCTAGATTTTTCCAAGATTCCTTGTCAATTTTTGTTGACTGTACATAATATAGGGATTCTACCAATACAATTATTTTAGACCAAGCTTTTACGCCTTTGTTTAATGAGAAGAGGACAACAGGGAGAGTTGTTCTATAAGTGCGTAAGAGTCCTGCTATGGAGAAGAAAAGTGCCTTAAAGTGTAAGGAAGTGTTGTACAGGACGTACTTTGTATTGCTATGCACATATGCAACAGAAACATGGACAGTGAATAAGAGAGACTAGGAAAGTGGAGGCCATGGGAATGAAGGTTGTGAAGATCATGTTAGCTGTCACGAGGAGAAACAAGATTGGGAATGAAGTTATCCAGGAAAGAGTGGGGATACAGGGAGTACATGAGATAGTAGAGGAAGCAAGACTAAGATGGTGTGGTCATTAATGAGGATGGAAAAAAAGAGGATGCCGAAGAAAATGTTCGAAATGAAGTATGTAGGAAAAAGACCGCAGGGAAGGCTAAGAAAGAAATGGGAGGATCAAATAACAGAAAGCATTCAAGTGAGAAGAAGAATGGAAGAAATTAAAGTGGTGGAAAGATAGAGGAAGATGGAGACATTTTACTAAACTGACCCGGCCACAGGCTGGAAACAGTTGTTGATGATTTACGTCTGTATCTATACCTGTTACGCTTTTTTATAGATCTGCGTGCTCCAGATATGTCTGCACAGCAAACTTCCATGTTTCGTAGTTTTTCCTGCCTTTCAGTTTCTTAATATTGACGGTAGATGACCGGAGAAAGTTTGTAGTCTGTATTGCGAAGAATAAAAACACACTATTTTAAGCGCTTTGGGACTGCACTGAGCCCATAACCTGTTGTACACTAATGGCTTACCGGTAAAATAAACCTATTTAGAGATAAAATCTATTTATTAATAATATATCACAACATTAAACAGTTAATATAACATCATAGATTAAAGAGTATAACATGGCGACATAAGAAGAATAGTTTTGTTGTGAATACTAAACTCTTTTGTTTACTCTCCATGGCAACCCGACTTCCATGGCCACCTAACCACATTACAAATTTATTCCAACAAAAATAGCTTTCCCGGCAATATTGATAGGCCCTGTCGCTTTCAGTAATAGACATTCTCGTGTGTTGATACAATCAATCAGTTCAGAAAGTGCACGTTAAATACCCCAAATAAATAAATAAAAATACACCAACCGTAATTGTTGTGCACGGGTTTGTTAGTATTCTCTTTAAATTGAAAAACGACACCTGAACTCGGGACCTTTGGCTTAGTACGCCAATACTCTGCCTACTGAACTATCCAGGAATCGTCCCGTTCCCAGGGACATTATTCACTCATATTTAAGGCAAAGTCTGTGACGGACGTGTGTAAATCGCTTCATGAGCGATCAATTAAGACCACGAGCTATCAGATAACGCAGCCACCCTCGACTCTATAGGTCTTCATGTCTCCAATAGTACAATGACAACTGGACGAATGTGCTTATATGTACCTCACTGTTAGAAGATGTCTGCGTTATCTGATAGCGCGCGATCTTAAGGTGGGGATGTAGTGAACGCGAGGAAAGGTAAGTTTTTTTATATCAAAAATGTTTTTTGGCCAAAATAAATCAAATATTGCTTCAATACATACAGAGAGTTTAACTTTCTTTGCATTATGACCTCAATATTTCTTGAATATTTATCAAGGTGTCCTGGAATTTCATGGAAACTTTTTATCTTCGTATACAAATTTTTTCATCTAATGCTGCTATAGTCTTGACAAAAAATTCAACAACTGTTGATATCACCATGTGAAGAAAATTAAAACTGTTATGTTTGTATAGAAGCAACATTTGATTTATTTTGGCCAATAATAATTTTTGCTATAAAAACTTACAGAAACACTGGTCTTTTCTCGCAGTCTCTACATCCACACCTTAATTGATTTGTTAGTAAAGATAGCAAAAATGATTTCCTGACAAAAACATATGTTTTAACAGTTCAAGAATCGCTTGCCTGGTCACATGGCTCTCTCGTCGTAGGAGGGGTTGATCGCGAGGAGTGGAAATTAATCTGCCGGTTGAGTTCAGAGGTTTTTACCCACCCTTCTTTCGAGTGTCGAGTGGTTTTTCCTGCTCTTACTTCCACTCATTGGGGTGGCTCCAACATCTTTCTTTCTTCAGTCTTTTTGGAGTTGCCCCATCCTATCACGTATGAAAAGGTCCATAGGTTCCGACCTGACGCGCAATTATTACCCATCCATAGCTTAGCTTAGTCGCACATGTAGAGGGGGCAATAGTAGAGTCAGCTCTCACACGTGGGCTTCGGGGCCCTGTCGCTTCTCCCCCCCACCCCCTTTATAAAAAAGTAAAGTCATATTTTGATGAGTGTAAGCTTACTCAGGGTATAATCTTAGCATCTCCTATTCTTGAGACGATAAATATCCCATTGGCCGGGTTCTCTGTGTCAAATGGTTGCAATTTCATGTTTATTTCTTTGTTATTATTACTTTTATTTTTTGGCGAAGTACACATTTTTCTTATTTAGCGTAATTTTATTTTTATTCTGTTCACTTGATGCTGTCATACAAACTGAACAGCTGGCTAATGCTGGGATCACGATCAACTTAAGCTTTTCCAATCCCTTCGTTTTTCTAATTGGTAGCCATCACGATGCACTTATAGTGTGCAGATGTCTTCTTGGGTAAAGTTCGTTTGTCCGTCTCCCGAACCACAAAATGTCGTGGCCTCTTCTTACACTGTATTTAGTATCTGATTCTCCAGTAAACTACGACTATAAGTATTTGGAGCCTAGTCAACCCAAACTGCACTAGTTACAGTTTAGTGAACAATTGATACATAAACAATTCCAATTCATTGGCCGTTTTTTGCCCAAAGGTGGTCTGTCATTAGGGACGACAGGGGCTAGGCCCCACCAACATTTTTCAGCATAAAAAAATTACTTCTTTCGTTTCATTATATAAAATATTTTGGAAAAAAAAACATTAAAAAAGTGGAACACCATTCTCTACATGTAGTGAATTGTTGGCTTCTTTATACAGTATTCAAGTCAACATTATTAATTCCTCGCTCCAAACGTCACGTGAGCAAGATCAATCCCCCTACCATTCCCGTGCCAGCTTTACATTAGCAAATGGGGCCAGTCTGAGTGGGCCCGGTATATGATAAAAGTGCTTTATAGTTGGGTTTTTTTTTGTTGCGCTTATGTGTCTGTGTTTTAGTATGTGATAAGACCCAAAAAGTAAGATGGGTGTGAAAATGATTAATTAAAATTAATAAAGAATTTTTTTTAATTAAAAACCTCATTTTATTAATTAAAACTACAAGAAAACTGGAAATTAAAGGGGTTAGGAGCACACCAGCCTAATGACTTTACATTCAAGCTGATGGATGGCAAGAAAAAAATAACTGTTTCTAAAGATGCTTTGTTTGGTAAACAATAATAATTGTGGCTAATGTTAATGAAGAAAAACAAAGCTTATTTTGTTTTTATTGTTTATTATTTGGTGATGAGGGGTTGTGGACAATGGTAAGCTGTAATTTAAACATTTAAGTAAAATAATTAAAAAAACATGAGGAATATGGAATTCATTTGGAAAATATATATTTAAGTTTAAAACATTCATAACAATAAATATTACACCACAGATAGATTCCGTGGTCAAACTTTCAGTCCAAAAACCCAACGAACCGGTGTCATAAAATAAGCATATATTAGGCACAGTATAATAGAATACTTAAAATACTGTGGTACTCATGAACCATCATTAAAGAACAGACGTGATCAATTTTTCAATTTTTGTACAAGTAATTTCATCTCTTGGTAAGTTTTATTCAAAACCTGTATTCTTTTATTAGTTCTGTTTGTGGATTTGTTTTGTGATTTTGTAATTCTAGGGATTTTTAAAAATTAGGAAAACTTTAATTTATTTAATTTAATATGTTAACACATGGCGAGAAACAATAATTACCGCTAAGCTTTGGCCTGGCCCCACCAAAAATAAAGATCATGCTCCGCCACTAGTTTTTCTCAAGGTGTTATGTGGACTTGAATGTTTGGGATCTCGGTAAAATAAACATACTTTAAATATTCATACAAATGGCCATGATATTTACTATGTTTATATTCATTATACACAGTAAAATATTCCAAATCTTATTTGATATTCATTTAGAAATGAGATCTGTAGTTGAAATTAGATGATTAATTTTATTTTAATGCACATAGCTGCATATGTATGTAATTGCTGTAAATACCAGAGTTGCATATTTTATTGCTGTAATTAACATAGCTGCAGATGTATGTTATTGCTGTCAGTAAATAACAGGGATGGATATGTTTGTTATTGCTGTAACTAACAGATATGCATATATATGCTATTACAATCAATAAATAACAGAGCTGCAGATATATATGCTATTGCAGTCAGTAAATAACAGAGATGCAATATATGCTCTTGCTGTAAATAACAAGGCTGCAGATATAATTATGTTATTATATATTTTCTGTGACTGTACCAGGTGTAATTTTTCTCTGACAGAAGTGTGACGGATGTGTACGGACACTGGATACTGACCACAGCTTCCTCAGGTATCTTTTCGCAATATTCACATACACAAACAATGAGTAAAATGTCATGACATGATAACTGACTACAACTATCAAACATCATTCTTGTCATCACACAATCATTTAATATTTTGTACAGCTTTATAGTAATATTGCTCACCCACCCTTAGTACATAAGGTGGATATATTCTCTAACTGTCATAAAGATGTACATAAACTATTTTAAACAAAATATATGTATAACTTTACACTGAAAGCCTGCCTCATTCCCAGATATCTAACTAGGCAGTACTACAGCTTAAACCCAGACTCATTAAGCTGTCTCATCCCATAACACCTAACTTAGTTGGTAATAAGCTTGAACAGATCTTTGAGCTGCTACTCTTAGATAACACTAACTTAGTGTAATACAGCTTGAACATCTTTAGAGCCTGTCTCACCCCCCAGAAACACCTACTTGAGTATACAGCTGAACAACGTCTTAGAGCTGTCTTATCCTTAATAACACCTAATTATTGGTAATACAGCTGACCAAACGTCATTGAGCCTGTTCACCCAGATAACACCTAACTTAGTTGTAATACAGCTTGAACCAGAGTCTTAGAGCCTTCTTACTCTAATACACCTAACTTAGTTTGTATACAGCTTGAACCAGACCTTTAGAGCCTGCTCATCCCCCCAGATAACCTAACTTAGGCAGGTAATACAGCTTGAACCAGACGTCTTTAGAGCCTGTCTTACTCCTTAGATAACACCTAACTTAGGTTGGTAATACAGCTGACCAACGTTTACTGTCTCACGCCAGATAACACCTAACTAGTGGTAATCATTGAACCAGACGCTTAGAGCCTGTCTCACCCCCCCACCCCAGATAACACCTAACTTAGGTATGGTAATACAGCTTGAACCAGACCTTGTTATGTGCACTTTCTGAATTATATTAGAAAACGTTGGTGGAATCGGACAAATGAGCTCTTATATCATATTTTAGAAATACACAACTTGAAAACTAATGATTCTAAATGAAAAACGACTTATCTCAAGTAGTAATGTTGTATCCTTGTTATATGTCTGATTGTTTGAGACGAGACTCATACAACCAACACCCTGAGAACATGTTTGGATCCCGTTGATAGGGACTCCTAAATTGGGGGGTTTATCATGCAGGTCGTTGTCAGGTTGAACTTGACTTTGACTGAAGCCAGGTGATCCAAACTTAATGGCTGAAAGTTGTTTTCAATTCACCTCTTCAATGATTGGCTTTCCCCAATTACCGTGATCGTTTTAGTTAAATTGTGTAGTACTTACTTGACAGCATCAAGATAGACCCTAAGTCGCACTCCTGATCAACTACATTAAAGTGTTAATTGAGACTTTAGGACTCTCAGGAGAGATGAGGGAGTTGTCAAAACAGATGCCTCAGCTCTCTCTGCCATGACAACGTTGAGCTAATATCTCTCTCTCTTCCAGGTAACTGTGAAGGCGGTGTACGACTACCAGGCTCAACGCGATGACGAACTGTCCTTCTGTAAACACGCCATCATCACTAACGTGAACAAGCAGGACGACAGCGGATGGTGGAGGGGGGACTATGGGGGCAAGAAGCAGCATTCTTCCCGTCCAACTACGTGCAGGAGATGGAGCCCCAGGAGAACAGGGACACTGACAACGTGAGCTATCTTGTTATATCTGTATCTATTGGTGCCAGATGTAGTCTCCACCATGCAGAAGCTCTGGTTTGTTGGTTCATTAGTCCACTGAATGTTGATACAAGTTTGTTCACTTTATGTCACTAGTCGGACTCTATGCTGCTCGGTAACCTCCAGAAGGGCACCCTGGACGTGATGGGGGCAGTGGTGGAGCTCAGTGTCGGGGGTCGTCCGGGACTCGAGTGGATACTGCGCATACAGAACCCCAACATGTGCACGGCGTTCGAGGTGGCAGTGCCACAGAGGGAACAAGCGCTCGAGTGGATGGCAAGCATCAAGGAGACAGCACAGAATGCTACAGTCAGGGTGAGGAACAGTCAGGGTTGCCAACTCAGTTGTTGAAGGTTGAAAACTTACCTGGTTTGCTTCATTTCATATAATTCTATCATATTTATAGTTACCTCATACCTCTTATTTTTATTAGAGGTGTGGGGAATGAGTGGTTTCGCCATATTGGTTTAAAGAATAGTGTTTTGTAGCATTTTACTTTTGATGAAATATAACTTTTAGCATCTTAGGTTAATTGGGCTGTATAGTAGAGCACTGAGACGTATTGCAGGGTTTAAAAATCCTGCTCTATTTAAGAAGTTGTTTGATATTTTTAAATATTGTTTTTAACAAAATGTGGGCGAAAATTATCACAGGCTTCTGACAGTTAAAAAGTTAAAATTTTGAGTTAAAAGTTAAAAAAAAAACCAACGACAGTTAACGCGAAAATGTGTACTTCCAAGATTGATGCAAAGGTTTAAAATCTAGATATTATCCTTCCTCTATCAAAAGGTCACAACAAAATTTTTAAGAAAATATGGGATTGTTTTATAGGGTCTTATGTAAGCTATCACACATTTTAAAAAACAATTTAAACTTGTTAACTGATCAGAACTTTCACCTACATTTTGTGAAAACAATATTAAAAAATATCAAACCACTTCATAAATAATCTGTTATTTCTAAACATCTGCATTTCTTCTCATGCTTTCCCTTGCAGCGTCCTTAAATTACCCTAGATTATATCTTAGCCATCTTCTTTGAGTTATAAATCGAGCATCTTTTGTTTTATTACCCATATAAATCAGTTCAGTCTCAGGTCACAATTCACTGAAAACATTGTATTGATTTATAAAACTCTCTATCACTCAATATTTGATTGAATTCTTCATTCCCCAGTGCAGATTTTGTCTGATAGAAACTGAACCAAATAAGTACTAATGCCTTCTTGAATGTACTCAGAAAGTTAATAAGAAAAGTACGAGGTCATTAACAAAAGTCCTCTTCATCTTGCCAAATTACCAAACTAGCAGACTAAGTCAACTTAAGAAATCGGTTTCTTGCATGGGACAATATATTTCTCCTGTGGAATTATTTTATATTTGCAGTAGAGTCAGATTATTTGAGAGCTGATCATTCGATGTTTTGTATTACCAAGGCCGCCTCGGTTCTGTTAAACTCAGAGATATA
The DNA here is from genome assembly GCA_033556935.1 of Timema podura. Lineage (NCBI taxonomy): Eukaryota > Metazoa > Arthropoda > Insecta > Phasmatodea > Timematidae > Timema > Timema podura. The sequence goes on from JAVRXN010000005.1 coordinate 50,731,407, forward strand.
TAACTAGCTATCGCTGTCATCTGTTTAGGAGAACCAGCACAAGGAGATGGAACGTGCCTGGAGGATAGCCAAAGAGATGTCCAACCTGATCATATACTGCCGCTCGGTGGCGTTCAACGCCGACAAGATACGCCAGCAGGGGTACATTTTCTACGAGATGTCATCCTTCCCGGAGACCAAGGCGGAGAAACTCATCTGCCAACAAGAGAACAAGTTCTTCCTCAAGTATCACCAGGTAGGTTAGGTTAGGGCATCTAATTTACTAACAGTTTAATGCACAACTTTGTCATCATTCCTAACATCCATCTGAAGCTAACTTTTGTCAAGTGAGTTTTTTCACACATAAAACACTCTGGTACAATAATCTCACTTGTGTTTTACATTGAGCTAATATGATGTGATTCAATCCTAGATTACACGCAAGTATATTCAAAGATGAAAAAAAAGCTTTTAAAGTAAATTCTGGCTAATATGAGATTACCGACTATTAATGAAATTTTGCTCAAATGACATTTCATAGATATCATTACTATAACAGAAATGAGATATATAAACTAATAACTGCCTTGTGACTAAGAAATACATAAAAACAGTGCAAACATTGTGAGATAATGTAATGCTAGGAATAAAGAAGGAAGCCAACCTAACACCTCTTTCTTTTCAGTCAATTACATTAATACACATTGTTTTCCTCATAATAATAATATTAATCATCATCATCAACTGTTTCCAGCATGTGGCCAGCTCAGTTGAGTAAAATGCCTCTATCTTCCTCTCACTTGCACACTTTCTGTTAGATGCTCTTCCCATCTCTTTCTTGGTCTCCCTTGTGGTATTTTTTCTGCATACTTCATCTCCAACATTTTCTTCGGCATCCTCTCTTTTTCCATCCTCATTACATGACCATATCATCTCAGTCTTGCTTCCTCTACTATCTCATATACCCCCTATACCCTCACTCTTTCTTGGATAACTTCATTCCTAATCTTGTTTCTCCTCGTGACAGCTAACATGCTCTTCACAAACTTCATTCCCATGGTCTTCAATTTCCTAGTCTCTCTTACAATAAATGTCCATGTTTCTGTGTAGATGTGACAATTGTTTCAAAGTACCCCCTATATAACACTTCTCTACACTTTAAGGGCACTTTTCTTTTCCATAGCAGGTCTATTACACATCTATAGAACAACTCTCCCTGCTTTCCTCCTCTCATTAAATCCTCTCTACTCCCACCATTATCCTCAATCATTCTTCCAAGATATTTTACATTCTGTACTTTTCTCAGCTCTACTCCATCCAACCTTATAGCTTTATTCAACCTTTACCTCTTCCTTGTCATTACCAAGATTTCATACTTTATCATCTTAAATTTCACTCCACACTCTTTCTCTTCCTCGTTCCATTCCTGTGGCTGTTCCCGTACTTCCTCTTCCTTCTCCCCCCTACCATCTTTCCTCCCTGCGTTTTCTTTACACTTAATTCACGACCACTTCCATTACCATTACAAATAGTAGTGATGCTTCACCCAATTTTTTATTTGAAACCACTCTGACCACATTTTTTCTGTCTCAACACAAGTCATGTTATCCTCATACAGGCTTTTTACTCTTATTACAACTCATATTTCCACTTCAACCTCTTCCTCCTCCTTTGCTGTTTTCCAAACTTTATTTCTCTCCACACTATCATATGCCTTCTCCACATCCATAAATACCATTACCAAGTCCTTCCCAAATTCACACCTTATTTCCATCAGCTGTCATATAGCAAAGATGAAGTCTATTGTAGACCGTTGTTCCCTAAATCTGTGCTGTTCCTTTTCCTCTCACTGTTTTCATACATGACATAAATATGTTAACTGTTACATCTATGTCAGGGAAGTTGTTGAATATTTCTCCCATATCATGAAGCTATGTCTTGGAACAGATCCAGTTCAGTCGCGTGTACCCCAAAGGTCAGAGGATTGACTCGTCCAACTACAACCCTGTCCCCATGTGGAACTCTGGAAGTCAGATGGTCGCACTTAACTACCAGACACCAGGTCAGTTATACCCTCTGCCTGGACACTAGGTCAGTTATACCCATTCAGGGGCTACCTCTACCTGGACATCGGGTCAGTTATACCCATTCAGGGGCTACCTCTGCCTGGACACTAGGTCAGTTATACCCATTCAGGGGCTACCTCTACCTGGACATCAGGTCAGTTATACCTATTCAGGGGCTACCTGGACATCAGCTCAGTTATACCCATTCAGGGGCTACCTGGACACAAAGTCAGTTATACCCATTCAGGGGCTACCTGGACACTAGGTCAGTTATACCCTCTACCTGGACGCTAGGTTAGTTATACCCATTCACGGGCTACCTGGACACTAGGTCAGTTATACCCTCTACCTGGACACTAGGTCAGTTATACCCATTCAGGGGCTACCTGGACACTAGGTCAGCTATACCCATTCAGGGACTATCGGCACAGCTGCCTGGTTTAGATAATATTGGGGAACCTCTGTACATCACTGGTTTTTCACCTCCCTAGGGTCTCAGCTCAATTCAGGGGTTAGAGGAGGGTTTCAAACATCTTAAGAAAGTTTAGTTTATAATTTAAACATTTTTAACCCTTTGAGTGCCAACGTCGCTCAGAGCGATGCACGAAATATCTGCTAAACTTGCCAGCGTCGCTCACAGCGATCCCTCGTTTTCGAGCTCTTAGTTCAGTATTAAGTCAACAGATAGAGTAGATTTTATTTCCATTACATTCTCGTATGTTCAAGCTACTTTTATTTGTCTTTGCGATATATCGAACCTGAAAATTATTTTATAACTTTTTACTTTATGAGTTTTATCTTTGTCCTTGTTTGTAAACATGGCTACTAAGAGGAAAGCTGTGATTCAAGACACAGAAATACTTGCAATATTTATTGACAGCTCAACCCAGAGTGATCAATTTGTTTGTCATTCTGAAAGCACTGATTCTAAATTTGTAAATAATGAAACTGAACAGGAATTTTATTTAGTGAAATTGAAAGATCGGATCAAGTAGGAGTGGCAGCTGACATTGATGACACGAGTGTGAATACTAGTTATTCCTAAAGGGATGAAATAAATTTTGAAGATCAGGATAATCCACCCCAACCTCTTCATATTTATGCGAAAGTACCAGGTTTGAAGTCCCCTCACCATCCCCTTCTGATTCCAACCCAATTATTTATTCTAGACTTTATTTTACTATAACCCTGCTAAAGTTGATGGTCACTGAAACAGCTGCTATGCATAACCCAATTTTAGCGTAAAATCTAAAGTTAGTTTTTTTTGTAAACTTTGTTATTTACTCAGTTTTTTATGTTCTTTTCAGTGATTTATTCTATTTCAAGCTATTTAAATTTTCAATGCTTAAAAATTAATGTTAAATAAAACAGTAAAAATTTTTTTTTTTAAATATCTTGGCTAGTGATTTTTTTATTATATTTAAAAATTAAAAAAGTATATGTATAATTATATCATCGGATTGGCAAGCATGTTAGCTAGTTTGTGTAAAAATATGAGTAAAAGAAGTTCATAGACTAATGAGTTATTAAAATTTGAACAAACTCCTGCATTTTTCAGGAAAATAGCTTGGCACTTTTAGCACATTTTTTTGTCATTTCTCTTGGCACTCAAAGGGTTAACTATTTATGTTTATGTTTAAAATCCTATCATTTTGTTCAAAATTTGGCTCAGTCGGTGGTGTGTCTGTCTACTGAGCTAAGTAGGTGGTGTGTCTGCCTTCTGAGCTAAATAGGTGGCGTGTATGCCTATTGAACTAAGTTGGTGGCGTGTCTGTCTACTGAGCTAATTAGGTAGCGCATCTGCCTTCTGAGCTAAGGAGCCCAAGTTTGATTCTCAGCATGACCGAAAATAATATAATTTTTGGGTGAATTCTTGGGTTTCCTCTTTTACAGTGAAGAATTAATGGCATAGGTCTGGGTGTTGTGTCTGGTCTAGATCTAAGTTAGTTTGTAAACTTTTTGCTGATATAATCATCAGTCAGATCAGAAAATGCATATTAAATACCTCAAATAAAAAATAATCTATGATTTCACTATTCAGAAAGTCCATTTGCAGTTTGTAAATTGTTAGTAATTTCTTTATAAATTTTAATTTATTTTATTTAATCAGTGATATAAATATCTATTGTACTCATAGATGAGTGATCAGGTCCCAGGTGCTAATAACACAAATTGAAACCATTTGAATCCAGACAAGGCGATGCAGCTGAACCAAGGCAAATTCCGGGAGAATGGCAACTGCGGGTACCTCTTGCGCCCTGAATTTATGTTCCGAGATGAGTTTGACCCTTACGACAAGAACACTCTGGTGGGGGTCGACCCGCTCACAATATCCATACGAGTCATCGGGGCCCGACACCTAAGCAAGACAGGTCGCGGCACAGCTAGCCCCTTTGTAGAGATAGAGGTCGTGGGGGCGGACTTTGACTCTGGGGTCAAACTGACCACCAAGACTGTCAGTAAGTGGGACTTTAAGAATATTACTTTGGGTCATATTTAGTTTTTACTAGCGATGTCAACATTTACAATTCCATTATTCACATTAAAATACTATGCTGTAATGTAGTTTGATAGTAAAAAATAAAATACTTAAACAAATGTCCATGTTTGCTTTACACAGATCACGTTGAGCGCATTTACAATGTGCCAGTAATACAGTAAACCAGAACCCAGGTCTCTAGAAATTCACTTTGACATCCTTAGGTTTTATTTTGTTCATATATAAGGGGCTCTCTTAGCCGATTGTCTTTTGTTATTAATTATTAAGTAGTATACTAAAAGAGCCCATGGTAAAATATAGGACGAGTTAGGGTTGTATTTATAGTCTAATATTGGGAGTCGACCAACCTCCCACTGTAAATAATAAGAAGCAGTTCAGGTTGAATGGGGGTTTAGGTAACCTTTGAATTATGTTTTCCAGCGGACAACGGTTTCAATCCTGTTTGGAACGAAATCTGTGAGTTTGACATAGCCAACCCTCCTTATGCTCTCCTGAGGTTTGTCGTTCAGGATGAGGACATGTTTGGGGACTCCAACTTCATCGGACAAGCAACCTACCCGGTAAATTATCAGAGGAGCCTTCACAAACATTGCAGAGATTGTTATCATGGGCCCCAATCTTACATGTCAGTCTTTCAAACATCCTCTACACTTGTTAATGGACAGAAGGGGATGTTGTAAGATGTTGTGACAAACATCCTCTACATCTGTTAATTGACAGAAGGGGATGTTGTAAGATATTATGACAAACATCCTCTACACTTGTTAATGGACAAAAGGGGATGTTTTAAGATGTTGTGACAAACATCCTCTACACTTGTTAATGGACAGAAGGGGATGTTGTAAGATGTTATGACAAATATCCTCTACACTTGTTAATGGACAGAAGTGGATGTTGTAAGATGTTATGACAAACATCCTCTCTACTTTTTAATGAACAGAAATGAATGTTGTAAGATGTTATGATGGCATAATGTTATTCTGGGGTTTAGACTACTTGGGCCGAGCAGCAGATAACTGTGTTACAAGATCTCTAGAGTTGTAAGTTTGAGGGGAAGAGTTTTGGGTTACACTGGTCAGGAAGTCCCAGATACTAATAAAGCAATAAACAATTAATGTATAACTCGAACGGGTAGTAAGACGCAGTGCTAAGTATTGTTAATAAGCAATTAATACAAACATTGCCCAAAAAGCATTTTGAACTTTGTAAAGTAACTATAAATCTTAATCTTTGTTTATTTTTTTATTAAACTATCATATTTTGTGTATCAACAATTTTGTATTGTTGTTTTCGTTTGAAGGACGATTTTTACAAGCTTTTAACTAGATGTTGTAAAACAAATTGATCCCAATGACATTTAAAATTTAAATGGTTAAATTTGACAGTATATTTGTGCTCCAATTTTCATAGAAAGCACCTTTTCTGACAGCCATAAAAGACACTAGATCTACTTTCATGTGTTCATATGTCAAGTTATGTGATCTGCAGCAGTCACTTTTGATAGAAATAATCAAAACCTATAAAATAACAATAACATAGTAAAAGGTATCAATGTTGAGCGTAAAAACTGTTTGTATTTTCTACAAGGTCCTTTCTATGAAGATTGGACCATACAAACAATTTGAAATATTTCCCTATATTTAAATATTCCAGGTCCTGTGCCTGCGCACTGGATATCGCTGTGTCCCACTTAAGAACGGATTCAACGAGGACTTGGAACTTGCCTCTGTTCTTATACACATAACCGTGAAAAATCCATTGGTAGGTATTGGCTGTTGGAGGTGCTATTTAGTTCCTTTATATATTATTTCCATTAACCATCTATTAATGCTTTATATGTTCTTACATACAGCTTAAACTACCCCTACACCTACTTGTCCAATGGCCACAAAGTCCCTCCTAATGTTCTCAAGGGGTATACAATTTAATAGAACAAAGTATGCAACCATTTCGGCCAACACTTTTAACATTGATTTTATCTCTAAGAAACTTTAACTATACATTAATAACGTCCCCATTTTATTTGGGTGCCTGGTAGCCAACCCTAACTACAACACTACCGCGGCACCGTAGGGACTTACATGGTTGGGATGAACCCCGAGCGGTAGGGGTTGGAATGGGTGGTTTGTGGGGAGTGAGACTCGAATGTTAGTTCAATAATGTATATTTATTAATCGATTCAGATGACTAAACTACTACATAGGTAAACAGGTAGATCTCCCCTGACGAGGGAGCATGCACAATAATGGGACTCGCAAAACTTCCTAGAGACCCGCGATCGACCCTCCGGTGGGGGAACCACCAGATCACAGTTTTCCCCTATGTGTCTTAGTCAGTGGTTTCTAGAGGACGACTCTCATGCACCAAGTATGGCTTCTCTTCAACTGGGGGAAGCTCCACCCCTACTTTTTAATCAACCAATCACCTAATAAGGTGTTATTACTATTACTTAAACTTGCTTATCTCGAGGTGCCCAACAACCCAGGAAGGTCCATCGGTCGCATCGTGCTCGCTCGTCAACAGGATGCAATATATATGAGATATATGCTATTATCAGCACGATTGCAACCCAACACTCTTGACTTCCAAGGAAATGTACAAGCGTGGGTTAACCTCTTGCCAGAATAAACCTTAAAATAATTATGCTCTTATTACTAGCACCTTTTATTTTAGTGGCTCTAACAAAACAGGACAAGGGAATTTGATTTTAAGTAACCCCTGAAAATGTGGTAGGTCATAGTTGAGCACACTAGCACTTGCCTAGCACTCACCTAACATTTACCTAGCACTCACCTACAGTTCAATTCCGACAGCTAGAAAAGCTACTAGATCTACTTTCAAGTATTTTACATCAAATCATGTGATCTGCAGCTGTCACTTTTGATAGATATTATAAATACTTATAAAATAATTATAATAAATATAACTAGACAGTGTAGAAACACTGTACAGTGATATAAAGTAATTGATAGTAAAGGAAACCAACCTGAAAGGATAGTTAGGCTAGGCCTAGATAAAGACAGACACACTTCTCTATTAATTTCTTCTAACACTTTTCACACTTCCAACTTCTTCACACCTCCACAGTTACAAATTGTTTTAATTTCAGGAAGTATTTCTTTTTTTCATATAAAGAGACACAATAAAACACATAAAATTTATTTTATTTACTAGCCTATATTTATTTTATATGTGTGCAAAAAACTTATGACAGTGTATACAGAAATAAGGTGTGGTTAGCGATAAAAAATAAAGGGGTGGAAGATGGAATAGTGGGGAGAGTGAGCTCAAGCATGCCCTGGGTTTCCTATTGTGGTAAGTAGAGCCTTTTGGAAGAAGAATTACTTAAAACACAGTATTCTTGAAATATGAACCAATATTAGTTTTAAAATTAATAATTAATTACATGTATATTTATTAACAATTTAAACATTAGTATTTACACAGTTAGAACAGACAACATTGAATTTAAAAAAAACAAATTAGTTCATATCATTATGGGTATGCGGCGCAGGACTAGCATACCCAGAGAATACGCCACTGGTGTTAGCTGACAGCTAGTAAAGAACTATAAGAACCTGTTTTGTAGACAATGATGTTCTTCTATATTTTTACTGTCTCGCTACCTTACAGGTATAGAGACAGTATGGTGATCGTCAAAAAAATCATACTAGAGATTTTGATGAATTTTGGCGTTTCTTGACCCCCCCCGAGTCCGAAAAAGTGTTTTTTTCATTTCCATGTTTCTGTACCTCGGAGTAGAGCCTGAACTATTGTACCGATCGGGCTAAAACTTGGTATCTAAGGTTTTCAAAGAGTTTTCCCGAAGGGTTTTTGGAATTGGATATCTAACCCTAAAATTAAGGGTAGTTTCCTTAAGGGCAAAAAGAGAAAAAAAATCTATTTGATCAAAATTAGCTCTATTGATTTTGATTAAATTTCATTTCTAAGCATTGATCAATATTACAAACAAAATGGCTACTCTTAATTTTTTTGTCTAAATGACTTTAAGGGTTCTGGTCTGATGCGTGAATTCTATTTTTTTTATTGTATCTCCGTAACGCTTTGAGATATGGAATTACTTATCATTGCAAATATGTAGGTCTATTTATAATTTAAATTAGTTATTTGAAACATATTTTTGTAAAACCAATTGTTTCAAGCTATAGACAAATATACATATTTTATAACTTTACGAACATGAAAAGTAAAGTATTGCGACCGTAAGAAAAATCTAATCTGAGATGTTGATGGATGTCAACTGTTCATGACTTCCCGAACCCATTTTTTTTTTTTTGCAATGCTGTGTGTATGTTTAACCCTAAAATTAAAAGTAGTTCAATAAAGGGCGAAAAGAGAAAAAAAAATTCTCAAAATTGGCTTTAACGACTTTGATTAAAATTCTTATCTAGGCGTTGATTAAGATTATAAAATGTCTATTTTGATTTTCCCATGAAAATGACTTTTAGGCTACTTTACCTACAGAAGCGGAAATTTTCCGTGTATTCGCAATTATTTGAGATACTAAATAACTTATTATTGCAAAATTGTAGTACTATTAAAAATAAACTTTTATTTGAAATATATTTTTATAAAAACAATAGTTTCTGAGATATTTGCAAATATATTAATACAATTTTCTGAGCTTTAGTTGTACAAAAATACTACTTAAGTTTTAACATTAATTCTATAATTCCATAGAGTAAGTAGATAAGGTAAGTCTCTCCAAAATTTGATGTTCTTTTCCTTTAACCTCCTAGGGTAAATGTTTGTACAGCAATGATCTATCTCTATCATTTTAGACTTAATAGTCAATATATATCTTTTTTATTGGTCTAAATATATAAATAAGGAATTTAATAGCAACGCGATAACCATAAGATGTACAACCGCTAATAAAATTTCAAAAATTTTAACTGTAGGTTGAAAATTTTAACCGTAGGCCGAAATTTTGAATATGTAATGTTGACCTTTGTGACCTGATATCGATCTTTTTTATGGGTCCAAATATACAAATGAGGACTTTAATTCTTTAAAAATTAAATTATAAAATTTAAAACCGGGAGTCAAAAAATGTTTTACATTAGTATAGCACAATTTGTGCTCGGGGTTGGTAGTATATATTATTTCGTTCCAATGGAGAGAGAAGGTCCGTGTGGATTATCTATTTATTATAAATTTAACAAACACATTATTAACAGTTTACATTATAATTGCACAAAAAAAAATTAAAAAATTAGGGCACTATTTTTTCAAGGTTGCAAATGTAAAATAACTTTTTAAGAGTGGTACTAAATTCTATCTTACCACAAAATTATACTAATATGTGGAATTTCATTATGGTATCAAAAAGTGAACAATTGTTATGCTAAGCAACTCCACTATTACGCCTAGATTATGTTAGGTTTGGGGATTATTTTAATATCACACCCAGATTACGTTAGGTTTTGGAATTATTCTCATATTACACCCAGGCTACATTAGGTTTGGGGACTATTTTCATATCATGCCCAGGCTACGCACGGCTCTTAAGCCGCCTCCGCACATTTGTTATTTGTATCAATCGAGAGCTAAAAATTGATAAAATCGCAAGGACTTATTAATTAAGATACTGATTACTCTGTGATATATCTATATATTGTCTTCGTTATTTGGTATAGAGCACTAGGCTGACTCTTAGTTTAAATTAGGAAATCTACTTCGGTGGCCCATGACCTAATGTGTCATTCTCGTGTTAGACTGGACTGCCCGTGCCAGGGAGATTGGGTGGTTTTCCATAAATGGTTTCTCACTCTTCTGCCACGCAATTGTTAGTACACTTTGTGTAAATTTAACGTCCTCATCCCTAACTCATTAACGTAATTAGTACATAATATACATATAGCCCGTAAAAGTAGTAAGACGAGTTGCCAAAATAAAAATTTAGAAGGGATAATCAGCACACTTGCCCTGAATGATACTGGAGTATAAATTGGTAAACTAAAAAACACCCAAATACAGTTTTTAAGGACAAGCTTTCAATGTCACTGACAGCTTCATCAGGTCAAGAGAGTAGACTGATTCTATTGGTCAGCTGTGGACAGTTAAGAGCACGCATCACACACCAATCAACTCTGTGCTACAATCGGCTAGAAATCCTAAGTTTACACGAACGTTATTGCACGTGGATAGTTTCTGATTAAACATTAATGGAGATAAAGAGGTAATAGAAGTTTTAATATTGAACATTGTGAAACATTAAATGATGTTTGGATAGAAACTGCATTGAAAGGGCCGTTTTTGAATGGTTTCTCAGATAAGCATCATGCACAAATCTTCATTTTGTCTTAATAGGGACATAAGAAACTTTGTCACTTTGTCCCCCATCATCACCGCGGAAAATTTCGAGTGATCCTTCAAATATGAATGCACTGTACACATTTCTGACATATCGTAGGTCTTTTCTTTTCCATTTTACTCTAATACCTTGTGCGCACACACAAACACAGATGCGAGCAGGGGGCTGAGTTTGGCCCGCTATGATGAACGCTCTTAACCTTGCAGTTCAACCAAGAGCATCAATCTCCTCTCTTGTCCTGATGAAGCTGTGTTCTAACTAAACTGTTTCTACTCCACTATCACTAAGACAAGACGTGTACTGGCTTGGCTATCACTTCTTATTTTAATCATTTATTGTTTTCAAAACTCAATAAAATAAAAATAAAAATAAATTTTTATTTTTAAAATGTATATTTCTTTAGTTGAAATGCAGTTTAAATAAATGCTATTACTTTCTTTTTTTTCTTATCTTTGAGTTCTTATCAAACATTAGTTCACTCTACCTCAAAATTTACAAAAAGGATTTCTTTGAAGAATTAAGTTAAAGATTTTTCTAGAAGATTCAAATTTTCTTGTGATGAAAGCCCAGCAATCCAACAAATCAAAGATATAATAATAGTATTTAGCACCGCATCTTACTACCCGTTTGGGTTATACGCTTAAGTACTAATTATGCTAATGGATTAGGAATTGGGAGGGTTGAATTTAGAGGAAGTGAACCCGCATTTGCGTGGAGGGAGAGTGGAAAACCATTTAGGGAAAACCTCCCCCACTTCACCCGACCGAGATTCGAACCTCGATCTTCCCGTCCTCGGTGGTCGAGCTCAACACGACTAGCGCGTTAGCCAACTACGCCACCGAGGCGGGTATCAGATATATATATCTAGGGAGATGGGGGAGGGGAGCAAGGGGCACACGATAAAACCATAAGCTTTACGATATTTGTAGAATGGAAAGGAGGAGAAAATAATTAGGATGGTCCATTTAAACTGGCTATTGAATTCATAAGTAGATTTGAGGAGTGGAGAAAATTCCATAATAACATTTCGCAAACTTAGAATAGTAGTTATATTTTTAATGTTCTTTTGATGCATATCTTTTATCCCAACATAATAAAAGGACACACTAACAGTTGTGTGTGGCACTTGAAACATGTGTTATGTTCTATCGCTCTCATACATGACTTGTTTGCATCTCTCTCTGTCTGTCTTTCTTTCTCCAGCTGATGCCTTGGCCTGTCACTCTGTCTGTAAGTAACTTCACTCACAATCCTTGTCATTTTCCTAACGCATCCACACTTAACCCAAACCTGGACCAAGATTTGAACTTCTGAATCTTAATGTTTGAAATATTCTAATCGGATTCAATATTTCAAATCCAAACTAATATATCCCAGATTCGGACTTGATGAAATGTAATTCAAGATTAAAATCTTAAAGACAAACTTTTGAATAATTCAACTTTCTCTAGAAAATAAATCCGATCTGTTATTAAAATAAATTACAATTCTATCATAACATTCTATGTAAGACATATGCCAATATCTAAGTTTTATTTTAATGGGTCAGGGCCTAGCTACAGATATTATGGTATTAATTTATTTACTGAACTTGACTAAAAAATAATTTAGCTTAATATCCAATTCGGATTCGATTTAAAACATTTTCACGATAAAAAAATCAATTTGGATTAGAAAGTTTTTCATGGCATGATATTCGATTCAAAATTGATTTGAGTTTAGTTAGTAAGTGGAGATTAGGACGGGATTAACCTAATGTATTAGTTTAAACATGGCTTTATAGTGACAACAGATCAAGAGATAGATCTAAAGCTCTCTCTCCCTGAAGCAACATATAGAAACCTTTTTGCTGCACAAGGTTGATCAACTTAAGTCAACAATTTGTCCACACAGGAGTAACGTTGTTGCATCATGTTGTTGGTTGTTTTCTCGATGAAACAGTTTATAGTTTGTGTCAATATGGGGCACGAAGAAGATGTTTTAGTGGCAGCCATTAGGGCGGATGTTGTTTGTAACTATCAGTTAATTAAATGAAATTCTCTTAACTCCATTTAAATGCCATGCCACTAAACTATCACTAGTGAAGCCCTTTTTAACTACAACACTACCACATACCAACTGAAACAAACTGTCTGAATAGAAAAAAAAGTTGTTTATGCGACTGAATGTTGGTCTCTGCTTATATTTTCTTTTAATCCCTACCGCTTCGAACGGTTATATGTAACAAACACCATCTTGTGTTTATTGCAACATCAACATGATACAACACAGAGCAAACTTACATCAACAAACACCAACTTTTCATTTTTTTTATTTGCAACCATGTTGTTGTTGCTCAATATATCTTCAGTGGTGACACAGCTTAGTAACCATTTTATTGTTTTGGAACATTCCCTGATAGCTTGATAGAGCCAATGTAATCCAATATAATCCAATGTATGCTGAATAAAATTGTTTCAAGGTCAGTTCTTTAATGTCACAAACAGAAATAATCAAATTCACAGTGCTGTATGTTGTTAGATTAAAGGGAATATATTTTTGCAGTTAAAGTTAAAATTCCTTGATCTTTATCATGAACTGTTTCCAGCCTGTGGTCAGGTCTGTTTAGTAAAATGCCTCCATCTCCCTCTGTCCTTCCACCATTCTTCCTCCTGCACTCTCCTCCTCTCACTTGCACACTTGTTACTATCTGTTCCTCCCATCTCGTCCTTGGTCTCTTCCCTACATACTTCATATCCATTAATCTTCCTATAATCCTCTCCTCTATCATCCTCATTACTTATCTTTACCATCTCAGCCTTACTTCCTCAACCCATCTCATGTACCCCAACTCTTAACCTTGCATCCTATCTATTCTGGTGACAGCTAGCATGCTCCTCAAACACTTCATACCCATGGCCTCCACTTTCCTCGTTTCTCTTTTATCCAAAGTCCAAGTTTCCGCTGCATGTGTAACTAGGGGTATGAAGTATACTCTACACAGCACTTCCTTACACTTCAGGGGAACTTCTCTTTTCCATAGTATGTTTCCTACACACCTGTATAAAACCTCTCCCTGCTGCCATCGTCTCACTAGGGAAGCAGGGAGAGGTTTTTGCAAAAGTTCTGTCAAAATTCCATGATTCCCCTGACAAATATTTACAAACTATTGATATTTATATTTGTAGAAAATTAAACTAACCATATGCCTGCTTCAGTGGCCGAATGGTCTTAGGCGGCACTGTGTTAGACTGGCCTGCTAAAGATGGGGAGATTGTGGTTCGAATCCTGGTCGAGTCTACTGAGGGTGATTTATACAAAATTGTTTCCCACTCTCCTTCCACACAAATATGGGCACACTACCTCTAAAATGCTTCACTCCTCATCCCTACCCATTAGTAGTATAATATAATATCATAGCCTGATCAAGCAGTAAGATGCAGTGATAAAAAACCTAAACATACCTACTAGAGATATATTTGATTTATTATGGTCAAATTTTTTTTATCTGAACTATAATTTCTTTCCTCCCTCTACCTCCCTCAACATGTCTTGTTGATAAGAAACAAGTTTATGATCTTCCTTGTCTTGATTACGATGTTATTATTCTTCTAAATAATTATCTTCTTAACTTAAGTTAATTTCTCTGTATAGAATAATTATTTTATATCATCCTCATCATATTGAACCGTTTCCAGTTGGTAGTCGGGTCAGTTTAGTAAAATTCCTTTATTTTACTCTATCCTCCCATCATTCTTCTCCTCTCACTTGCACACTTTTTGTTGTGGTTTTTCCTACTTCATTTCCATCATTCTTTTTGCTATTTTCTCCTTTTCCACCCTCATTACATGTCCAAGGCATGATCATATTATATGTGCTTTGATTAAACTCACACTTTATAAAACTTGCCACACCCACCTGAAACATCTTAGCTAATCAATTTCAAAACAAATTAATTAGGTTACAAATTACATATTTAATAATGTGAATTGGTCAAAATATAATATGTAATTAAATAAACATGATAGAATTGTAACGTAGTACCTCCTGAGGAAGGTAGTGAAACTATGTGTGTAGAAACCTGAATTTGATTAACACTTGTTAAGGTCTTGTGTTTAAAATAATGTACAGCCAGCCTCATATTCATGTTATTCATTCCAGGAATCCAGCAACGGTGTGAGGACAAACTCAATGTCATTGCGTGCCTCTGTGGGTGACAGCGAAGATGTGGCTTCCGGACTGCATTGATATGTCAGCCACAGACTCGGCTGGTACTGACCCTTGTGATAAAACTTGGTGAAACTGAGCAACGTTGAATTTCTTCCAATTTTGTAAATTATCTACTTTGACAAGATACTTCTTTCTCTTCCCACCATTACTGTTTTAAAGTAACATGTAGAGTTTCTCATTACTTTACTATAATCCTCGACAGGGCCACTGATGAACTGATGCAAGGTTAGGAAATGTGAACATTGATGCATTCATTTGTTTTGAGACACTAATGATTTATATACTTTTTTAAGTACGGATCCTTTACCCGATCACTTTTTCCACCGTTTTAAAAATCCTGTCAAAATTCTAATACCGTGAATATTTGATATATATTTTTGTCAAGGGATACATTAACTGTTTGGAGTATGTTTTTTTCCTTCGTTTTTTCTCAAATTAAGTTGGAATACAAGTAAAACCCTAGCATTCGCTAAATGATTGCATTAAATAATAAATTAAAATTTTGTTAATGATTACATGATTTATCTTTTCATTCTTTGTCCTTCATGAATTTTAAGTTTGTGGGCAGGACATGCGGCGTGAGTGGAAGAAACTAGAACCGCGTTCAAGAGCTTGACTGGTAAAACTAATGGAAAAAGACCTAGATGCATATGGGATGATAACATTAGAATTAGGAATGTACGAGACTCAAAAATATCTTGAAATTTTGAGAAAAAAGATATCTTGATCTCGTCTCAAAAGTTAAAAAATGAATCTCGAAAATTCGAAAAATTAGAAAAAAAAAAAAAGCAAATAATGCTTCTGAGAAATTAAAAAACCAAACCGGGAATTTATTATTTCCAATAATATCATAATGACCCAAAAATAGGTAGCATTCCCCGCCTCCTCCCCCCATTTCCCAACAGCCTTTATTAAGAAATATTTTGGTTATACATAACGTTTTTTCAATATCAAACTTTGACAATATAAGCTGTTAAAACTATAAAATTAAATTTTTAAATGTTGTTCATTGTAACTACCTATCTTTATTTTATTAATTACATTTAAAATGTGTATGAGTTATATCTCAAGTGTTTGAATGAACTATAAGACAATCTAAAGCAAGCACCAGCTCAAATGTCAAAAAGTAACTCTCTAAGCTATATATTTACTTTAATAAACATAATTTGCATTTTTTGTACTTTTAAAGGACGTTGTCTCATGCCTCGCTATGTTTTTATATTCCAGTCTTGAGATCGTCTCGAATTGAAAAAATTGTTCACGCACATCCCTAATTAGAATTGACCCGGAAAAGATAGAGCTAGCTCAAGATAAGGATAGTGTGTAATGAGGTGGACAGGATAGAACTTGCTCAATATATGGATAGGGTGTAATGAGGTGGACAGGATAGAACTCTCTCAAGATATAAATAGGGTGTAATGAGGTGGACTGGATAGAACTAGCTTAAGATAGAAATACATACATTTTGTAAGTGCGGCGATGAACTTTATATTTCCTAATGCACTATAATAAATAAATTTTTAACATATAACTGTATGACACAGGAAATTACGAAAGAAACCAGGACTGCTATAGTGACCGATCTCCTATTTATTCTTTAATCCCAACCAGAAATATGCACTGATTGATGTAAAGTTCTGTCAGTGGTCCTGTATATGATCTTGAATGTTTCTACAACAATAGTGTGGTGGCCTTAGTTATCAATCAACAATTTGCTCACAGAAACATGTTGTAGTGTAGGTAGGAGTCATCAACCACAAAGTTATTTATTACAATGGTGTGTCATTAGTTGGAGTCGGGGATACAGAAAGTAGGTACTCATCTTTTTCATGAGATAGACGAAAACAAGCACAAGGACAAAAATACAACTTAAATTCTAATAATACATACATATGTTTACCCTGGAAGGGATCAGTCTTACATGACTGATTACACTATGGGCTTATTTTATGAGCTATATCATAGTAAAATAGTTCAAGGTAAGTTTGATACCATTCAGGGATAATGAAGGATGCATTTTACAGTTAAAAACATAATATAAGTATTTTAATTTTTTCTGGCTATTTCATGTAGTTCTAGTTTTCGATATTGGGTCGGTCCTGTTCAACTCATCTTGAAAGAGGAATGCAGGACCGGACTTACAAGTGAACCTAACCAGCTGATAAAGATGACAGAGTTCAT
Source organism: Timema podura (assembly GCA_033556935.1). NCBI lineage: Eukaryota > Metazoa > Arthropoda > Insecta > Phasmatodea > Timematidae > Timema > Timema podura. The sequence goes on from JAVRXN010000005.1 coordinate 50,748,679, forward strand.
TTAGTGTCAAATTCACATACATAATAAGATTAATTCACACGATTTTAATTATCCTTTATTTCCGCCCCCTCTGTATCTTACAACCTGTCTGGTTAACTTTGCCAATAGTTCATGGAGGAAGGTAAAATTTAAAGGAAATTAACCCACATTTGTCTGGAGGGAGAGTGAGAAACTATTTAATAAAAACGAGATTCTGCACACTTGGATGAGATTGAGACTCCGACCTCCCTGTCACTGGGCATGAGAACATCAACATCCGCTAATCTAGCTGTCGCAAGTCACTACTTGAATCGCCATCACCAGAGCAACATTGTAAGTTGTATTATTCATAATGAAAGTTTCCATGGACAAATGTTTTCATACAGTCAGTTGTTGCAGATTTATTATAAAATTTCATATATTCAGATTTTAGAAATAACATGTCACTTACAATGTTTGTTCATTTTGATGATATAGTTCCTTATAAAATAACGGTTTGTTTGAAAGTTGATAGTTAACATTATTTATTCTAATAATAGCCAGTGTTTTGTAAACATGAAAATAATAAAATCATGTACACAAGAAGGAAACACAAAGGGAATATCACAATTTTGTTGTTGGCTACAACGGTCGATCTTTTGACCCTGGGTAGTTTGTTAGTTTTCCTCTCAAGCGATATTTTAAAAACAATTTTAACAGTTTGATTTTCTCATTATTTGATATAACAACTGTATTTAAAATAACATAAAATAGGAAAAAGCATTTGAAAATTGCCCTTCCCTGCGCAGGATTTAGTCAGGTCATGAGTCAAATCGAGTTTCAATGAAAACATTGAGTTTTATTCTAGTTTGAGTTATATAAAGCAATATTCGTACTACAAATAGTTCAGGTTAAATTTATTCTATAGATCCGTGCATAAACCATAAAATGTAAATTCTTTAGAATAAATGTTATGATCGCACAAATTTGTATTTTCAACTAAATATAGGTAGTGGTTTTAAGTTTGTTATAATCGAACAACAGAATTTTTGAGGGACTCTGCTATAAAAGATTTTAACATTTTCAAGATTACATCAAAAAGTCTGGCTGATAGAACCGCTTGTGTTGGTGAACTGACTGATAGCATTGCTTGTGTTGGTAAACTGGCTGACACCGCTGCTTGTGTTGGTGAACTGACTGATAGCATTGCTTGTGTTGGTGAACTGACTGATAGCATTGCTTGTGTTGGTAAACTGGCTGACACCGCTGCTTGTGTTGTTGAACTGACTGATAGCATTGCTTGTGTTGGTGAACTGACTGATAGCATTGCTTGTGTTGGTAAACTGGCTGACACCGCTTGTCTGTGATTGTTGGTTGGTGAACTGACTGATAGCATTGCTTGTGTTGGTGAACTGACTGATAGCATATGCTTGTGTTGGTAAACTGGCTGACACGCTGCTTGTGTTGGTGTGAACTGACTGATAGAACTGCTTGTGTTGGTAAACTGGCCGACACCACTGCTTGTGTTGGTGCTACATTTTATACATATCAAACACAGTGTGTGTTTTGAACAATAAAATATTTCCTTGTATTGTGAGACTTTGAACAGCTCTCATGTTTAGGTGGTTGATGACTCCTCAGGTAGTTAACCTGATATTACAGACTAAGCAATTATTTATCTTGACTTACATTCGTGAGTACTGTTTTATAACAATGGTTATATTATTATAGCATTTATTAAAGTGAATTTGTGTTTTAATGAGAGATGAAGTTGTGTACTAATTTATAAGACTGTTGGGAGCTAAGAGCCTTTGTGTGTGTGTGTGTGTGTGTGTATGTGTGTGCAGTAATGTTTCATAATTCAAATTTAGGGAGTAAGAACTAGTTGCCTTATTATAACTTCGGGAAATCGAATAATAGTGCAACATGAACACTCCAAACATTGACAGTTTTTAACTGTAAAAAGTAGTTTTAGATTCAAATACATATGAGTTATTCAGTTGATGAAATCATATAATTTGCAATTAAACCTTAGTATTTGTTTAGGTGTGTTATATTAACGAGACTAATGACCCAGTTCTTTGCTCGAATGGTCCAAACCGTCACTCTCACAACAAACTGGACGGACAATGGTTGGGAATTTGGGGTCTCCCAGTCTCTCTGCAAATGTGGATAGACTTCCTCATCCCTTGCACTGTAATTAGTACATATTCCTATAATGCAAACAAGTTGCTAAGAAAATGGTAGTGGGATAGGGGTAAAGAAGGAAGAACACTAGAGAAAATGTACCTGCATTTGCATGTAGGAAGAGTGGGAAACTGTTATCAGCAATCCAGTCTATTGTTAGAGTGACGCCAAGCCATGTGACCATAGATGTGAGGGATGTTAAAATCGATTCTTTGAGATTTTAATAATCCTGACTCTCAAACATATTTGTATAAATTATCTCAATTTACCAAGTAAAAATAGTTTTTTAGCAAAACAAATTGTTAGTTAAAAGTATTGGCCCTGTATAACAGTTTAGCTTGTTGTTGTAATCTGTCAAATCAAACATTATGTTTCATAGTCAAATTTATTTAAATAAAGAACTGTCAATGGGACACAGTCTCTCTACTTACAGTACTACAGTTATTACAGTAGTGTCTGTAATGTTACTACAGTAGAGTCCTTGTAATGATGCTACTACAGTTGATAGCTTGTAATGATGTTACTACAAGAGTCCCTGTAATGATGTTACTAGAGTCCTTGTGATGATGTTACTAGACTTGGAAATAATTACCTCTAATAATCTATCATTAATATAACTACAATTACTTTAAGGTACCATAGATAATGATAGTCAAAATTAGTTAAGAATAAACTTTTTAAATATGTAATCAATTCTATACATCAAAGAGTAAAAGGAGTTATTTGTAACTATACTTCTAGTGATAGTTTTGCAATTATATTTTAATAAAAAATAATAATTGCAAATCAAATATTTTAATTGTCTTATATAGAATATATTCTAAACTAATGAAAGTTTGCTCTGCCAGTCATTTAAATATCGAAGTTAAAAATGTGTTGCGGTTTTTTTTACTATTCATAGTTCTTCATTATATATATTTTAATATAGGAAATAGTTTTATTAATATTTTTACCAACCTTGTAGCATAAATCAGCCTGCGGCCCACACCTGTTTTCTTCTGGCCTTCGATTTATACGGGTTTTTAAATAAGCAATAGATAAAGCATAAACATGAAATGCATAATCGAAACAAAAACAGGCTTGGTCATATCCCAAACTATATTGATATGATCATAATACTACTTTATTGACTTGTAAACTATTTATTACCATTATTATTTCTTTACTATTTTGCGAGTCATAGATAGGACCGACCACATTGGTATAAATCATTTAGTATTTATTTAGATTTTTCTTTCTGAAGTTGAAATGAATCAATTTTATTTTAGAGTTATTGGCAATAAAAAGCACATTAAATATTTCATGGTCTCCACCATAAACTTGCTTAGAAATAGTGTACTAGTAGTTTGTGCCATTAAGTTCAGTAAAAAAATTATTATAAATAATAAGTACTAGCACTACTATAGAATATATCATAGATAAATTATCAAACGTTCAGAAACAAATTCTATTAAATGTTTCAATCTTGTACAAGTTTAACCTAAAGTAGTCTTTGAATGTATATGACACTGTGAATCATCTTTATCACCACCATCACTATATAAAGTCTCCTGCCAATGACAGGATCTGTCTCAAACATAAGCTGTCCCTCCCTGGGTCTTCCTCTTGACCTCCTGCACCAAACCTCCATCTCGACCATCCTCCTTGGAGTCCTCTCAGCTTGTCCATCTCACATCACTTTCCTTCATTACCCACGTTTTGGACAAGTCTGTGTGTGTATTAATATTGTAAAACATACATTTTTTTTTGTTTTTATAGAATGGTAGAATGTTTTATTCAACATTACAATCACATACAGAAAAATATAAGAATCTGGTAAAACTTGTTGATTAGTCATTTAAATTCTAAGTGTTTTAGGAAACTGTAACAAATTAATATAGATTGAGAGCATGGTTTACAATTAATTCTGTTTTAATAGTTTATTAATTACCCTACTATGGGCTTAGAACAAACAATGGATTGTTAAATAATAGAGTTGGATTCTTCCGAATCCTGTACTTTGAATTCAAGGATTGGTAAAAATAGTTTTGGAGCTGTTATACTCCTTATTGGTGGGCTTGCCCAACTTACTTCAACAACCAAGCCCCAGAACAGTAGTTTAACACTTAACTGAATGTATGACTGTTATAATGAATGTTAACATTTTCTTTGTAAACACAAATAGAACTGACAAAAAGATCCTCCCATAGTGGGAAAGTTAATTTCTTGAGTTGGCCGCGTTTTCTAAGATTGTATTCAACCAATTTACCCATTTCATTGATCTCTATAATATAACTGGATGGACATCTGCGGCTACCTCTTTCTCTCTTACACACATACAAGGTAATGTTGCATTTTGAGATTGTTCGCTAATTTTTATGAATATATGAGATATATCAATGTATGATTAGTTAATCAAAATAAATGTCTTAGCACTGGTCTTCAAACCCTTTACTAAGTTCAACACTCTGACTTGTTTCTTTGAATAAGTCGATGTAGGCTAATATAGTAATACTTCCTAAAAGGCAATAACCAGAGCCCTGCTTTTATGGTGAATAAAAAAGCCCAATTTCGTTTTTAAGTTTCCCAAAGCGGTGAATAAGCGGTGAATTACAAAAATCCTATTTTTGCGATGAAATTATCGAATTAAGACAAAAGCGTTAAAAAAGTGGTTTTTACCAAACTTTCGTGATTAAGGTGACTTTGTTGGGTTAAAACTAGCTTCCAGGACAATGTTTGAAACAGGTAAACTAAACATATTGAAGTGAAAATCAAAAATTACATTTTGTTTGAACAAAACGATAAAAAAAAACTAGTCCGCAAAAAAATGTGCTGTAAACTTATTAAAAAAGTAAGATTTAGCGGCAGCTGGTCCGGGAAAAGTATGTACAAGTCACAAAGACAAAATATTACACAAAAATCATCTTGTTACTTCACAAAAATTGTGACTATATTTTTAAATCTCAATTTAGGCTAGAAAAATACAAAATAACTACTCAACATCACCAAACTGCAACATACGAATGCCGAAAATCGCGGACATCGTTTAAAATCGCGAATATCGTGCTAAAACGCCGATTTCATGAATTATCGCGACAATTCTGAGCATATATATTTGCAATCAGGGTAACCTGAAATGTGAACATCTGAAAGAAAAAATGCCATATCTAACATTCGCGAATTATCGCGATCTCCACAAACACAGGGCTCTGGCGATAACCTAAGTCCTAAATGATCATTTGAATTTAAAGACTTCTACACAAGGTTTTTCATTTGAACAAAAGTAATCATGTTTTTAGCAACCTTATTTCCTTATAGTTATCGAATATTAAATATAAAATGGCTTCTGAAAGCAACAGACTATACAAGCTAAGAGCCAACTTTAAATATATTGTAATTTAGTAATACTTCCTAGTTCCTACAAGCCTATAACCTAAATGAGCATTTGAATGTAAAACTACTATACAGTTTGTCATTCAAACAAATGTAATTAAGTTTTAAGCTACCCTTTTTCCATTTTAATTATCAAACTTTAATAATACTTCACTATTTTCAAACACATACTTTTATTCACCAGAAACACGTTTTTGCACAATAGCATTGAAAGAACCCGTTAAATCTGTCCCCTCGCTAACAAGCAGACGACAAACTTAAGCGTCACAATTTGGTTCCTTGTAAGGGGTGTGTTTATGTCCATCCAGTATAGTATAGAGATCACTGCATTTACCAAGCATTCAAATGTCTCTATTCATTTTAAATTGTTTGTTTTACTGCAAATATTTATACTTTTACATTTTTCTAATATGTTCTATGTGCTATATTCTGATTTAAAAATCTATTTCCAAAAGTAATATCAAATGATGAAATGAGTTTTGAAGAGTATAAAATGTGCTGAATTCTAACTAAGTACCTAATATCCTTCATATCAGCTGTTTTCAACAAGTGAACTTAATCATTCACTGTTTTCAGATATTGCAGGCCTAGTCCTTGATTGTACCAACGAGATAGTTTGTACGCAGATATTTATACCATGACAAACAAAACTATATTAAATTAATCTACTATGTGATAAAAGTATTTTTTAGAAATAATAGAATATTGCAATTATTTTATAATGTGTGTAGGCGACACAAATGTTATGACAGTTTTTATTTTTTAATTCATTTGTATAATGTTTGGCTGGAATTTTACTTGTACTGGAACTTATAAATGTGTCGAAGTGAATAGTGAAACTTATTCTTGAAATTAGTTTTCAAAATTGCTGTTAAGAACTACTTTAATATTGTTTGAATAATAGTTGCATAAGCATCTTAAAGCTGTTAATGTTTTTCTCTCAATAAAGATTTTAAAATTTGATACTACATAACCAATGAATGCATTATTATTTATTTGTCTTAGTTATATCAAATAGTATATATTTGCAGCTAGCAACATTCCGTTTTTGAAACTATTTCTTCTAATTAGGCTATTAAAAAAATCCTACTTTTAACCACTCTATTGAAGAATGTTGTCAGATTTTTCAAACAAATTCTCACCTATAACATAAAAACTTAATTCAAGTATTTCGTAAGCTTTGTATCCTTATATTCTTTAATCACCCAATGGGAGAGGAGGCTACAACATTTAGTCCAATTAAACTTGTTGAAATAAAACAATTTCAACAAGTATGATAAACACAATGAACATTTTCATAATTTTATTTTTTTGTTTAGTGTTTTAGTTGATAACCTTAATCTATTGAAGTGTTCTAGGAAGCCAATAAAAAAAGGCTTAATTTTCAAGATCAATGAAACTAAGAAAGTTAAAATGCCATTTTGTCAATTTATCTATATATTATTTGAATTAAATTTGATTTTCCACTCACAAAGACAATAAAGGCAGGATCATAAGTCAAAGGTAAGAAATTATATTATGTAAATTTCAGAATGAATGGGTTTTTTCAAATTCATCTTTGTTGTGTAAATATTTGATGGCCCATAGATTTTTTCTATGCAATTTTTTTTTAAACATGTAAATTGTAATAGTAACAAACTTACAGCCACAGTTACAAAGGGACAGTCAACAGTAACAGACTGAACCACAATTATAGACGGACAGTAATAGACTGACAGCTATAGTACAGACTGATAGTCGACAGTAACAGACTGACAACCGCAGTAACAAATGGAAAGTCGACAGTAACAGACCAACAACCACAGTAACAAATGGAAAGTCGACAGTAACAAACTGACCATTGTTACAGATGGCAAGTTGACGGTAATAGAGGGTCAACTGTGTGTGTGCGCGCACACAAGTTTCATTTGTTTCTGGTCCTGGATGGAGTATGGCCTGTTAGTTATTAAATAAAAATAATGATTGAGCTGCTATTTATCAACTTTGAAACACAAAAAATCATGTAGAGAGCTAACATTTATTCCTGAAAATGACGGAAAAACTGAGAGATCCAACTATTATTTACAATTAAATCAAAAAATAAATCAAGAATTCTAAGGTTTTTTGACAAAGAAAGCAGTGTTCAAACTATTTTTTATTTTATCTACAGTTTTTCGAAGAGCTTCTTTGAGCTTCTGCTGCCCAGTTTCATGCATAGTTTTAATGCCCTCCAACATACCCTGTGTACCACTAACTTCCTGCAAATTCCCCTTCTGCATTGTATATAGATATTGAGAATATGCCCCGATTGGGAGCCAATGAAGTGATACAGAGATTTATATTATGATATTGCCCTGTGATTGAGCACCAATTATAACGATATCGGTTCTTACGATGATGACGACTGCGAGCATGCCTTACTGTGAACCTGCTCACGGTTATGTGATCTGATTGTTTCTGATATTCTTATAAAATGAGTAAGACTTTCAATGCTGCACACGATTTATTTAAATGATGACACCTTTGGTATTGAAGATATGATATAAAATATACAGTTTTTGTTGAATTAGATTGTTTTTCTGTGATTTTACTCCCTAATATATTACTGTGTACTCTGTGGATTTAAGTTAGTGGCACTGTTATATCACCGAGTTCTGTATTTTTGTTACCGGCACTGTTATGTGATATTATCTCTCTGATTTATGTTATCGGCACTGTGTGTATTCATACGCTTAAGCGGCTTATATATGACCTACCCCTTGCTTCTTGGACCCCTTGTCTGCAGTGTTAAAACTAACTAATAGAAAAGTTCCTGGCAACCTGATGTTGAGAAGGCTGGCTTCCTATTGGGTAGAGGGAGCCAGCATGTCACAAGATCTTTCTAATACAACGAAGTTGATATTTTAAAGAAAAAAAAGTTTTGAAGCGCAATACATTGACATTATTTCTGAAAACGCGTCATTTTCCATGGATGAAGTATTAAAATGAAATTTTACATACAGTACTTTAAAGAAAAATACACTTCATCCATGACTTTTTGAATGTATGAGAGGGGTCCAAAACAGTATCATTACAATTGCTCTCTTCAATCGAACACACGATCAGATGCTTCAGAAGTTGCCTCATGATCCTTTTTTGTCAGTGGTAACTTACTTTCTAAGCCACCAATTTTTTTCTTCCTAGACTCATAATTTTAAATTTTAATTTCTTGAGCACTTGAAGGCACAAAAAAGGAGAGAAAAGAGACTTAGTCTGTAAAATGAAACTATAAGAGACTAACCCAAAAAAAAGAGACTAAAAGCTAAATAAGAGGTTGGCTCCTAGGCCGATTTTAACCAAACAACATATTAAGGTCAAAGGTCTTTGAGGGCATCCATAAACCATGTAATGTTGTTGGAGGGGGAGCTCTAATGACTATATGGTGCTACATGGGGGGTAGGGTCAATAAAGGTAATAAAAGAGCATTATGTGTTTATGGATGACCCTGTTTACAAAAATTTGATCATGGGCCTGCTAGGCTAGTTCAGGCTTGTGTGTGTTTATATCAACAATATTAATTTATATGAGTTACATAGGCCTATAAGTCTTTTATAAATATCTTAAGCAGATGCAGTAACAAAACCCACAGTTAGTAAATTCAATTAGAGTATTTTTTTCAATTACATTTTAGATGTGATGACTGATAACAAATGCAGAAAAATCAACAAAAATACAGGGAAAGACTGAGAGAAAAATCAAGATAATATGACAGGATAAAAGAATAAACTAGGAAGAGATATGATGGAGCAGGTGAACTGAGATGAAAGAGTTTGCAGTAAGAAAATGTGATCTTTAGTGAAGTCGACCTTGCAGAAATGTAAAGTAGCAAGGAACACAATGAAATTCAATATCATCTTGAAGGGTGAGTAACCAAGTGACAGTATTTACAACAGCCACAGGTTATTGGCTGAAGCCTATACTCTGGTGTCCAACGATTTGAATCATGAGAAGGTACCTATATTTTACTCTGATGGAGTATCAAGCCAGTCCACACGATGTACTTACTCTGATGAGTATCAAGCCAGTCCACATGATGTACTTACTCTGATGGAGTATAAAGCCAGTCCACACGGTGTACTTACTCTGATGGAGTATCAAGCCAGTCCACACGATGTACTTACTCTGATGGAGTATCAAGCCAGTCCACATGGTGTACTTACTCTGATGGAGTATCAAGCCAGTCCACACGATGTACTTACTCTGATGGAGTATCAAGCCAGTCCACATGATGTACTTACTCTGATGGAGTATAAAGCCAGTCCACACGGTGTACTTACTCTGATGGAGTATCAAGCCAGTCCACACGATGTACTTACTCTGATGGAGTATCAAGCCAGTCCACATGATGTACTTACTCTGATGGAGTATAAAGCCAGTCCACACGATGTACTTACTCTGATGGAGTATCAAGCCAGTCCACATGATGTACTTACTCTGATGGAGTATCAAGCCAGTCCACACGATGTACTTACTCTGATGGAATATAAAGCCAGTCCACATGATGTACTTACTCTGATGGAGTATCAAGCCAGTCCACATGATGTACTTACTCTGATGGAGTATAAAGCCAGTCCACACGATGTACTTACTCTGATGGAGTATCAAGCCAGTCCACACGATGTACTTACTCTGATGGAATATAAAGCCAGTCCACACGATGTACTTACTCTGATGGAGTATCAAGCCAGTCCACATGATGTACTTACTCTGATGGAGTATCAAGCCAGTCCACATGATGTACTTACTCTGATGGAGTATCAAGCCAGTCCACACGAATGTACTTACTCTGATGGAATATAAAGCCAGTCCACACGATGTACTTACTCTGATGGAGTATCAAGCCAGTCCACATGATGTACTTACTCTGATGGAGTATCAAGCCAGTCCACACGATGTACTTACTCTGATGGAATATCAAGCAGTCCACACGATGTACTTACTCTGATGGAGTATCAAGCCTGTCCTTAACGGAGAAGTCTAGAGAACAGTATTCAATTGCAGTTAGGCCTAGTTCTGGCAAAAAAAAATCCCAATATGCTTCGAGTTAACATAGTGAAATGTGTGAAGAAAGTTTGTCCAACATTGTGGCTATGCGTGGTACACAAAACATACATTTTGTAAAGGCATCACATTAAATTTGCACAAAATGCTTATACAATGATTTTGAAAGTAGGCCCTATTTTTTTATTTTTTTTCAGAATGTCAGATGAAGCTATTTTTTAAAAGTTCTGTCCTCACAATTCAAACCAACTCATTAGGTCTATGTGACATTCAGAATATAAAGATGGAAAACCATTTTTACTAGGGTCTATTATATATTTCATGATAAATCATTCTACATCAATAGAGTAATCTGGGTGACATTGTAGACAAATCTGGAAATAATGTCACAATTAAGTTTCTACAAGAAATTTGTGACAACTTTTGTTGGCCAAAACCTAGTGTTATTGATGAAGTTGACAAAAAGTGGTTTGTATATTTTTGGTCCTATTAAACTTATTACCACAAGACCAGTTAATTAATTACCTGATATCAGAAAAATATTTGCTTAACTCAAAAGTAGCATAAAATAATTGCAAATTATAGCTATATTCTTGTACATTCTTTTTTGTAGCCTAATTTGGTTGTTAAACTCATAAGTGTGTCAGTCCGTTGCTAACATAATTTTACCATGACTAACTTTTAGAGAGGCTCAATTACACTTATGGTAATTAATTATTAACTATGTTACAATTTTAACGTTAGTTTCAAAATGTTTGCATGGATATACTTTTAGAGAAATTTGAGTTCTACGTTAGGTTATCTACCTATTGTGAAATTAGTGGATGACAGGCTTTTATATTTAATTAATAAATTTATTTTAAATACTAAAATTATATTTTATAAATAATGATATTTTTACCTGGAATTGCTATTTAAAGCAGATTTAAATGAAAATAAGAATATTTAGACAATTGTGACCGTTTCCTTTACACTCACTGAAGCTTTAATTTTGATATTCATTTGTTTGTTTAGCTGTGATTGGTTCTACTTAATGATATGGAGCTTACACTTCAGTCATATGTAGGTCTACTTACATTTTAGCGCAAATTTACAAATGACTTTAAAGAATCATTTTAAATATAATCTACCAGGGCATCTATCGATAATGTTTATATCTACTTCCAAACAAAATAAAAAATTGCACTTAACGGCTGAGCTCAATTAAAAGTAAAGGCCAACACATTTAGGACCACAAAATTGGAAGAGCAAGAGTTTATGTTTGAAAAAAATAAATATCAATATAGTTTTTGGGGTGCAACAGGCCCCAATTCTTCAGTGTAAATGAATGTAATCTTTTTGAGCTAGGTAATAATAGGTAAATGTAATTCCTGCTCAGGGACATTTGCGTTAGTTAAATTTAGGATCTACGCTGCTAGGTACATTGTTGACAATCTCCAAAACGTGTTTTTTTCTTAATTTTAGTAGGGTTTATAGTTTTTTTTTAAATATCAATAACTCTGATACTCTTTAGGCCTATTTTTATCAGTAGAATAGTCTAATAAATAATCACAGTATAGGCCTATATTATAATCATACAAGGTTTTAAGTTATATAAATTATAAAATTAATGCACAGAATAAGGTTCTATGTTTATTAGGCTTACATTTATAAAATTGTATTTTAACCAATTACTACAATAATTTAATAGCCCCTATTACTGTACAGTAGCATACGTACAACCCCAGACAGACTTTTAACACCACGAGTAGAAAGGAACTTATTTAAACAAAACATATTATTTTTTGTCTTTTTGCGAACTCATCATTTCTGTCAAATCTCTAGGAGTTCTGAAGTAATCTTCTAAAATAATGAGACCAAGATTTCCTAACTTGTACCCAGATATTATCAAAGGCAGTTTAGAGTTGTATTCCTTCAAGTTGCCTGCAGCGAACTTTAGCTGCAACTCTGTCATGGGGATATGGTTGCTTTTCACTAAAATATAGGAGCTGTTACGTTTGTAAATCCTAAATGGATACTTGTAAGTACATCTATAAATTACAAAATTTGCTATTAAAAAGAAACTTACAAACAGATAAATTTCATTTTCTATTGTAAAGAATCTTCCAATTTTGGCAGGTGCTGATATGTCAGTTAGGGACATCTCTTCAAATATAGTGATGTACACTAAAATACAGACGGCTGCTAGAATTGATAGAGAAGATACCAATTGACTACCTTTTATATAATACATCATTGGAGCTCTATATATAAGTTCATATCCTTCAGGAACACTATCTTTCACCCTTAGCCGATCTTCTACCTTCTTAGAGGGAGGTTTTGTTCCAAACTTTAACACTGTTCTGCTCAGGTGATGATGGTTTGATAGAAGCAACTTCCTAGAATCCCCATCACAAGGAAATATTATATAAGTAGGCCTAGTGGCCGAGTGAAATAATGATGGTTTGTTGAGGGAAAATACTAGTTTAAAATATTTACCATACGCTGGCAAAGAGTTTATGTTTGATAATGAACAAAGCAACTTCATTGTGCACTTAAGTTCTGAAGCAGATTTATATATTATACATCCATAATATAATGTTGGAAAATTGGCACAAAGAATTAATTTAAACCTCAAAAAAGTATAAACATGAAAATATTGAAATAAATGTATTATTTTGCTAGTCAGGTAGTTTAGAGAGCATTGGTTGATTTATTTACGTTCATCACTACAGGTGCAACCAACATCATCGTGTGTAATATATTAAATTTAGAAAACGTATCTTGTCTTCCAAACACCTGCATTTTACTACAAATTACACAAAGATCAATTTACTTCACTTTATTGGACACTTTTCAACACATTTCTGCCGGTAATGGGTGAGTAATGAGCACCATGGTCCATGGTAGTAGTGATGGGCAGAATCGGATGAATAGAATCGATTCATTCGATTATTCTGAATAATCGATTCATTCGATTCTTTCAAAATCATTCGAATGAAAATATTATTCGAATGAAAACATCATTCGAATGAAAACAGTAGCTGACTCGATGCGAGCTGACCGATTCATTCATTTACTACTTCCTTACCAGCACTGGAGAAAATCGACTTTATGGTTTCGAATACTTGTAGGCTATCTCAATACAGGTCTTCATTTCTATTAGGTTCATTTTCAAAAAATTGTTCAAATTGCTACACAATAATCAACCTTACGTTTTCAAATGATTCCAAGGCTAATATAATACAAAGTTTAAGTGGTTATACAGTTTAAAATCGAATAGCAGCCAAAAATAATTCGAATGAAAGTAACAAAATGATTCGATTATTTTGCTACATTATAACTATTGATACTACGTAGATTGTTTCTTTCTCTGTTGCGCCTTTTTTTTTTAATTCCTGTTTTGAATATGCCACCTAATTTTTAAGTACAGTAAAATATGTTTTTGTTACAATATTTATATTTGAACCTAATGTGTTTTTTTTCTTCCGATTCTCCAATAATTGTTTCTAAGCGAATAATAAATATGGAATATGAGTAAAGGAAACATTTACACTTTCACACTGCAAACTAATACCAATAGTTTACGCTAGCATTTTTTTTAATGTACACTAAGTTCAAATAAAATTTACCTTTTTGTGGATGATGATAGACGAGTCTCGGAGTTATTTGTGAGGCTAGTTTTCCCGACTTAATGTAGAATTTTATTTTGGTCGTGAGTAATATAGGCTGGTTTTTGTTGTTCTAATGTTGTCCCTTGCGATCGTTGGCAATCTTCATCCCCTCAAGAAAATCCTGGATCCGCCCCTGGTTATTGAGATTTCCTTAAAAGGCTTCGCACTCTTCTTCCATGTGAACTCAGATACATTTCCTTTAATTTCTACCTTTCTAATACCACCACCATTGTGTAACCAAACGCGAATAGCCCGAACGGGCTGTGAGATAATATATTTTTTAAGTTGACTCAAATTTATTAAATAGATAAGTATATATTTTTTATAAATGTAATAAAACATTGCCCGGCCGTAATATTCAGATCATCTTATCATTTTATTCATTCAAATAATTTTATATTCTTATAACTGAAAAAAAAAAGTCACTATACAGCAAACTTATGTTGCCGTTTTCGGGTAGTAAATTTTATGTTTGATTTACTTACGTTTCCATTCGTGTTTAAGAGTCGAAATAATTTACCCTCTAATATTTCCTAAACATAAACAATTATAAGCTTACAATCCTATTTATATATCGGGTAAGTGATGACATATTTTCTATTTGAATATCTGAATCAATTAATTATATGCCGCATGGAATTCAAATAGAAAATATGTCATCACTTAACCGATATATAAATAGGATTGTAAGCTTATAATTGTTTATGTTTAGGAAATATTAGAGGGTCAATTATTTCGATTCTTAAACAAGAATGGAAAGATATGTTCTTTATTTATTTACTATGACTCTCACGCAAAAGTATTTCTATTAATGGCGAGGTACTTATGAGACTAAAGCGTTCACTGTGTAGTATTTTGCTGTGGCTGTACTTTGATCTTTGACACCGACACAAGGAACTAAATACAGTAAAGAAAAGTGTTGATAAGTTGCAAACTTAAAGGAATGCGTGTTGTGAGAGCCGACAGCAGGGTGAGGAGAAAAGTAGCACAAAGCAAAACCACCAACTAGTAACTACTTTTAAGAAGTAGTAATAGCTAACATCCGATTATTACCGACTCTTTACTACTTCTCAAAATCATTCGATTATTTTTCAAAGAATCGAATGATTATTCGATTCTTAAAATCACTCGAATATGCCCATCACTACATGGTAGTGATGGGCAGAATCGGATGAATAGAATCGATTCATTCGATTTTTTCAAAATCATTCGAATGAAAATATTATTCGAATGAAAATATCATTCGAATGAAAACAGTAGCTGACTCGATGCGAGCTGACCGATTCATTCATTTACTACTTCCTTACCAGCACTGGAGAAAATCGACCTTATGGTTTCGAATACTTCTAGGCTATCTCAATACAGGTCTTCATTTCTATTAGGTTCATTTTCAAAAAATTGTTCAAATTGCTACACAATAATCAACCTTACGCTTTCAAATGATTCCAAGGCTAATTTAATACAAAGTTAAAGTGGTTGTACAGTTTAAAATCGAATAGCAGCCAAAAATAATTCGAATGAAAGTAACAAAATGATTCGATTATTTTGCTACATTATAACTATTGATACTACGTAGATTGTTTCTTTTTCTGTTGCGCTTTTTTTTTAAATTCCTGTTTTGAATATGCCACCTAATTTTTAAGTACAGTAAAATATGTTTTTGTTACAATATTTATATTTGAAACTAATGTGTTTTTTTCTTCCGATTCTCCAATAATTGTTTCTAAGCGAATAATAAATATGGAATATGAGTAAAGGAAACATTTACACTTTCACACTGCAAACTAATACCAATAGTTTACGCTAGCATTTTTTTAAAATGTACACTAAGTTCAAATAAAAACTTACCTTTTTGTGGATGATAATAGACGAGTCTCGGAGTTATTTGTGAGGCTAGTTTTCCCGACTTAATGTAGAATTTTATTTTGGTCGTGAGTAATACAGGCTGGTTTTTGTTGTTCTAATGTTGTCCCTTGCGATCGTTGGCAATCTTCATCCCCTCAAGAAAATCCTGGATCCGCCCCTGGTTATTGAGATTTCCTTAAATGGCTTCCCACTCTTCTTCCATATGAACGCAGATACATTTCCTTTAATTTCTACCTTTCTAATACCACCACCATTGTGTAACCAAACGCGAATAGCCCGAACGGGCTGTGAGATAATATATTTTTTAAGTTGACTCAAATTTATTAAATAGATAAGTATATATTTTTTATAAATGTAATAAAACATTGCCCGGCCGTAATATTCAGATCATCTTATCATTTTATTCATTCAAATAATTTTATATTCTTATAACTGAAAAAAAAAAGTCACTATACAGCAAACTTATGTTGCCGTTTTCGGGTAGTAAATTTTGTGTTTGATTTACTTACGTTTCCATTCATGTTTAAGAGTCGAAATAATTGACCCTCTAATATTTCCTAAACATAAACAATTATAAGCTTACAATCCAATTTATATATCGGTTAAGTGATGACATATTTTCTATTTGAATATCTGAATCAATTAATTATATGCCGCATGGAATTCAAATAGAAAATATGTCATCACTTAACCGATATATAAATAGGATTGTAAGCTTATAATTGTTTATGTTTAGGAAATATTAGAGGGTCAATTATTTCGATTCTTAAACAAGAATGGAAAGATATGTTCTTTATTTATTTACTATGACTCTCACGCAAAAGTATTTCTATTAATGGCGAGGTACTTATGAGACTAAAGCGTTCACTGTGTAGTATTTTGCTGTGGCTGTACTTTGATCTTTGACACCGACACAAGGAACTAAATACAGTAAAGAAAAGTGTTGATAAGTTGCAAACTTAAAGGAATGCGTGTTGTGAAAGCCGACAGCAGGGTGAGGAGAAAAGTAGCACAAAGCAAAACCACCAACTAGTAACTACTTTTAAGAAGTAGTAATAGCTAACATCCGATTATTACCGACTCTTTACTACTTCTCAAAATCATTCGAATGATTCTTTCGATTCATTCGATTATTTTTCAAAGAATCGAATGATTATTCGATTCTTAAAATCATTCTCGATTATGCCCATCACTAGTCCATGGTGAGCACTGAGCACTAGTGATTGGTCGCTCGTGAACGAGTTATTCAAATTTAACGACTCTTGAACGAGAGCTGTGAACGAACGGCTCTCGCTTCGCGAACGAGTTGTTCACGCCGCCACTTCACGGTACACGCTCAGTGTTACCAACTATATAGTCTCTAACGATAGTACATGGGCCTGAAATGGATTGTATTTAGACCAGTAGGATACTACTATCTGACATTATATTGATAAATCCACCAATTTACACTAACAATAATAATGTATATAAAATTTGTTACTTTATAGCTGGGTCACAGGATATTACTTTTAGAAATTATCCTAAAATTGGATTGTACAGGTGGTGAAATTATATCAAAAGTAGTATCCAGATCGTACAGTTGGCAACAATGTACATGCTACACAAAGTCTAAGATAGGAGCTATTTTATGTAGATCCGCCATTGCGTATATCACAAAATAAAGAGCTCTCATGTTCATTTAAAGTTTATTACGTAATGAAGGGAAATTATGGTCAGTAATGTTCACAATATGATGAAAAACAAACTGAAGGGAAATATTCTTACCTATCTTATTATATCCCACCAAGGAGTAAAACAAAATTTCATCAATTCACAATCCAATTAGGATGTTTCCTTATTGATGGCAGGTCATCATTTTAAATATTTGTTTTCTCTAAAAGGTGTCCCTTATTGGCAATACTCGATCATATCGGGAATAAATTATCTCTGGAAGCAAACTATCCATATAAAATCTGATTGAGACGCCATTTCACTTTGCCAGAAGATGTCATCCCTCTCAATTTTCGTGAAGGACATTTCTTTTCTTGTCCAGACAACAAAGTAACACCACCGTATTTCAATAATGTGTAATTGTCCTTGCACTTGGTAATAGTAAATATATATATTTAAAGAGATATCATTTCCTTGTAATGTGCAAAACTTGATTTTTTGGCATTCTATGGCTTCATTTGGTGTAATATCTTTCGCCGATGCAGGGCACTTAATTTCGACCTGCAATAAATGATAGAGTTCTGTCAACTACCAACCCCACCCTTTCAACTTTTACTCCAAGAACTCCTTCCAAAGCTTCCACTGCCATAGGTTCATCATGTTAACACCATATCGAGTCCTGTCATTTCCAAAGAATGTTCCATGTAACATAGTCTTTACTTGATTTGCCTTTGATGTGGTCTGTCTTATTTTGCTAGGCTCCTGAAGTATAATCTTAATGTTCAGTACATACCTAGAAAAACAATTTATATTGCAGATCTGCTGTCACGATCATACATACCTGGTGCAGTTCCTGATGACCCCGGACTCAATGAAATAGTACACAGTGTAAGTAAGCACATCCCGATGAGTGAGGCCCACAAAACAGAATTTAGAATAGAAACTCTAGCAGATCCTGTGCTTAATATTGTCATGAACTTTATGCAAGCAGGTTGGCCTCAAAGACGTGACCTTGTTCCAGATCAATGTCGCCTTTATGTGCCCCTGCAGAGTGATCTTCATGTGGAAGATGGACTTTTGTTCTTAAATGACAGAATTGTTGTGCCAAGTAAACTATGGATTAGAATGCTTACATTACTTCATGAGGTTCACTTCAGTGTGGAAAAGACTAAAGCCAGAGCTAGAAAGTTTTTTTTGGCCTGGTATGTCTAGTGATGTAGAAAACCATGTAACTGATTGTAGGGTGTGTGAAAAATTCCGTGTATCTAATAAGAGGGAACCACTTATCTCCCACCCTGTGCCTAAACTACCATTTGAAAAACTTGGTGTTAATGTTCTTGAATTTGAGGGTCGGTACTATCTTATTGCGGTTGACTATTTTTCTAAGTGGCTGGAGGTAGTACCATTGCCAACTAAGCAATCTCGTGACATAATAGATGTTCTCAAAATAATTTTTAGCACACATGGAA
This sequence comes from Timema podura, assembly GCA_033556935.1. NCBI lineage: Eukaryota > Metazoa > Arthropoda > Insecta > Phasmatodea > Timematidae > Timema > Timema podura. The sequence continues at coordinate 50,767,856 of JAVRXN010000005.1, forward strand.
TTCCCAGGGTGATAATAGTGGATAATATGCCATTTAATTCATATGAATGTCGTACTTTTTCCCAGGACTATGATTTTGAATTCAGAACGTCAAGCCCTTATTATCCACAGTCCAATGGATTAGCTGAAAAGGGGGTTGATATAGATAAGCGAATTCTCAAAAATAGTAAGAAAGAAGGAAAGGAATACTGGCTGGCTCTTCTAGAATATCGCAACACACCTCTCTCAGGAGTCGAATTTTCACCATCTCAATTGTTAATGAGTCGTCTTGTAACGACACGTATACCAGTTTCCACTGCAAATCTACTTGACTTGACTTGACTTGAACAACTTGTTGCTAAACAACGCAAAGTGAAAACACATTATGACAAAAGAGCTCCTCGTAAGCCTGTTGATTTCAAAGAAGGCCAAGCAGTTGTTATACAAAAGGGTAAAAGATGGGAGCCAGCCCTGATTTTGCATAAACATGAGGCTCCTCGCTCATACATTATAAGTGACGAGCGGGGCAATATATTGCGTCGAAATACGAAACATCTGAGGCAGTATAAACATCAGCCTCAACTAACTCAGGAGTTTCATACTGAATACCAGGCTGAATTACAAAATACAACAGATGGCTCTAATGCCACTTTGAATGAGGCTAGCAATACAACTTATGATGAACCCCATCATAATGCAGATGAACCTGTTGTGGATAATGCAGCTGTGAATGAAGACAGAAGTAATACACCTATTGATAACGCAAATGATCTAAATGGTAATGCTAAATGTGTAGTAACCAGAAGTGGAAGAAGGAGAACTCATAGGAGATATCAGAGGTGTCAAGACCAGGCTGGTCGGGTGGTGCTGTTAAATATCTACATGGAGAAGAAGAGGGAACCTGAGAATGGGTTGTTTCAGGAGAAGAGGAATAGATGGGAGAAGTATGTTCAGGAGGAGCTACAGAGGGGACCTTGGGAGGTGCCGTTCAAGATAACCTCCGGGAAATTACGGCCCCCAGCCATGATAACCACGCTATCTAAGAATGATGGAAGTACCACGACCAGCTGGGATGAATCTGCGGTTCTTCTAATGGAGACATTGTTGCCGGATGAATGAGGTGATAGAAGATACTGAAGAGCACCGAAGGTTGGGGGAAAGGTAACCAGGAACATTGCTCTGATGGGTAAGAAAAAGGCACCTGGACCAGACGGGATAAAGGTCGAGAGACGGTGGAGAAGACGGCTGACCTTATTGCTTCTTTCCTTGAAGGGCTGCTAAACGAATGTCTCACTCAAGGCAGAATCCCAAACATCCGAAAACAGAGCGAGGTAATCGTGCTAAGCAAGGGGGAGGATAAGGACTCGCTGATTCCAAAGGCATACAGACCCATCTGCCTTTTGAACACATCAGGGAAGTTGCAGGAGAAGATATTGTGTGTAAAATTACTGAGACACAGAGCAGTCATGGGCATGCATCAGCAGCAGTATGGCTCCCAAAGTAGCAGGTCGATATAGGACACAATCTGCAGAGCAATGGAACTGATTGACTCAGCAACCGGTAAATACGTCATAGAAATATTCGTGGACATCTCAGGCGCTTTCTACAACCTCTGGTGGCCGGCAATGTTTGACAGATTAAGAGAGATTCAGTGTCCGGGACAGCTGTATAGGAGTTTTAAGGATTACTGTCATAACAGATATGCCCCCCTGAGATGTCCAAGAAACGGGGTTCAAAAGCTACTGATGAAGGGATGTCCCCAAGGATCAGTATGTGGCCCGATCTTTTGGGATGTCAGCCTGGAACCAGTGTTGTACTTGTTGGAGGGGATACCGGAGACGCAGGGTGGGGTCGCCTTCGCAGATGACCTTCTAATAGTAATACAAGGGTACTCTAGAAAGAACTTAGAGGAAAAAAGTAACCAGGTGCTTTAAGAACTTGGCACCTGATGTAAAAGTGTCAAGTTAAAAATGGCACCGGCGAAGACGACCTACATGTTGTTCAAGTGTAGATTGGCTAGGGATCCGACCATAAGGGTAGGTAGGAAATCTATAAGAAGAATCCATACGGTCAGATACCTGGGAATGACCCTTAATGAGAACAGAAACTTTACGGCGCACATGTAGGAAGTGATGGGGAAAACTCTGTCGGTGATGGACAAAATTATAAGCATGGAACAGAGGCGATTTTTCTGCCTATGTGGATACCATCAGACGATCCTTATCTCCATTGTGAGCTATGGGGGCGTACATCTGGGCTCACAGACTAACCAATGTCGTTCCGGCTAAGGTGATTCAAGGTCTACAGAGAAACATACTACTGGGGCTGACGGGAGCCTACCGGACTATAGCAAAAGATGCACTGAGTGTGACGCCGTTGGACCTCCTCATGAGGAAGAAAGGTGTGGCGTACTGGATAAAAAAGGGAAACAGGGAGAAGGTGAGACTTCTCACCACACCCGATGTGACAACATCTGGAGAGGCGGAAATAGCCCTGTTGGAGGAGTGGCAGAGACGCTGGGAGAGAAGTGGGACAGATAGGAAGACTTATCAATTGTTCCCTAATGTTGTTGAGAGACTAGAGAATAAACACCTCCAGCCATTCCGGGGTCTTATTCACTTCATCACAGGGAAGAGACCGTACCTGGCATCTCAAAGGAAGCTGGGACTAATAGTCGGGGAATTGTGAATGTGGTGAGGAGGGAACCCCTGAACATGTGCTGCTCGAGTGCGTCCTTACGCTAGAAGCAAAAAGGAACTACCAGAGAGAGATCCAGGGAAGATTAGTAGGCGAAGTACTGAGGGACCCAATCTGTTGGAAATTCTTAGACCAGATTGCACTGAAAGCGTCAGATAGAGCAACGACTGCCTACATAGAGAGACTTAAAGAGGCACAGGGACGAATAATACGGGAAGTTGACAATGACAATGATGAAGAGGATGACAGTGACGGCGAGACCGACACGAACACTGGTGCGGTCTCAGCGGGGAGTGAGTAAAGAAAAAAGGATTGTTAAAGGGGGATACGCTGAAACAATCCTTGCCGGGGTAAAAATTCAGGTGCCGGGAGGAGCAAGCACGAGCCCTGGGAACTGGATTCCAGTATGACTGAATGTCTAGAGGAGCACAGGGCTTCAGGACAATTTTTCAGTCGTATGAACAAAAGTTAATGGAGTAAATATGAACTCTGAGGGGTTCCCTGCACCGTATGACCCACCACCTTGGAAACAAGAGAGGTGGATTGTGGTTGATGGGCCTTCAGGGTCAAGATGGAGATAGATTGCTGTCCTGCAGCCCTCAGGTACCATCGGGGTAACGGAGTTCCCCGGCAGAAATGGGAATAAAATAGTTAAGTTAGCTTAGTTTAGTAGTTAGAATAGCTAAATTAGGGACGGGGGGAACTAGGTAGGGGGTAAATTAGAAAATTCAATTGCCAAGGGTGGAAAGAAGGGTGAAAACGCGGGCACTGTGGGGAGCCCAGCGAAGGAGGGTACCGGGGACAGACCAACTCAAACTAGAGGTAGTTGAATTTCAATTAAATTAAGAGCCAAAACCTGTTTTAGATTAAAAAAAAAAGGAAATTCATATTGTAATTGTAAATGTAAGGTCAAAATTATGTGGAAAAATAGCCCGGATTTAACTTTTATAAGATACCGGGCCTGTAAACACTGAAAATAATGTACAAAATAATATAGTTTGTAGTAAAAAATGTAAACAAAGTCAACTTACATGTTGATGTCTCTTGGAAATCGAAAATATGATTTAGAGTTGTTTGAAATGCTGTGCTATTAGCAATATACTCGTATACCGCACACATACCACCAGCCATATTATTTGAGATAGTAATAATAATTCAATCAGAAAAATATAATTTTTAAATCACTTACATCATTTAACCATTGCAGTCTATGTTAACTCAGATGGTTTGCAACAATGGACTGTGAAGAGCACAGTACCTTCGCTTTTTCACGCAAACAGTAGCTGATTTTCCAGTATTAGTATCATAAGGTGTTTGGTATTAGTGTATATATTTATTTATTTATTTAGCACCGCGTCTTACTACCCATTCGGGTTATACGCTTAAGTACTAATTACACTAATGGATTAGGAATTGGGAAGGTTGAATTTAGAGGAAGTGAACCCGCATTCGCGTGGAGGGAGAGTGGAAAACTATTTAGGAAAAACCACCCCCAGTTCACCCGACCGAGATTCGAACCTCGATCTCCCCGTCCTCGGTGGTCTGACTCAACATGACTGGCGCGTTAGCCAACTACGCCACGGAGGCGGGTTAGTGTATATACATATACAATCTAGCAGCAGCATCAAGAATCACAGCGACACATTCTAGTCTTGGGTGGAGGTGGGGTAGTATGGTACTGCTTGTATTTGAAGGGGGGTTGATTGTCAGTTCCCCCACCGTTCCTCCCTCATCATAATCTTTCTTATCATCCCTGGTAGAAAGATTTCTAGGGAAGTTTAATTTAAGGAATGCATTAAAATAAGGAAGTATAATATTTTATAGTGGTTTGTAATATACTTCTTGAACCTATATCTTGCTAAGAAAGCCACTCCATTGATTATATTTTTATTACTTTAGTTACTGGCCAGCTGGACTGGTATAGCTTAGAGTTTGATGGACGTAGTACAGCCAGAATAGCACTTTTTTGAGCTTTGACCTGGAATTTAACTTCCGCCATGGAAGAGTTAAGACATCCCTCCCCCAGGGGCTTGTGTGTGGGCCCTCTGTCCAGAAAATGCATGTTTCTCTTGCTATAAAAAAGATGGTAACTTTTGTAAAGCAAGAGAAACATGCATTTTATACCATACATTACTTTATGTTTCAATGGAAATATTATTGAAAGTTCGTTAGTATTGTGCTAGTCCCCGATGTGTTCGTTCAAACCCCCTGAATAGCTTTGTGTGTGTGCATCAATACCACCCTGTGACCCCTCACCACATGTCTACCAAACAAGTGTTGGTAATATTTTAGATTGTGTGCTGAAACTACCCAATTGGCCGCCGCCCAGTTCACTAGTTGTGATATCAGACGAGTTCTCTGAATACTAATGGATTCTTCCGCCACGCTATTATCACAAGGACTTCACACAGTTTATTTAAAATCTACAAGGTAGTGTCATTTCCATTTATTTTCCAGGGCTGTAATCCAGGACCCCCATCTGACTTCAGTGGACGGACCTGAACATTCCAAAGGATCTTCCCAACCTGTGTGAGTGGTTACTACCCCTCCTTCCAGGCAAATGCTGGCTGGCGCCTGGCAGGGCAGGATTAAAGCCTTTAGAATCATTGGGTAAACCATATACTAAAATCTCATATCTCGAAGTGATACACAAAATACATGTGTGTTGAAATTAAAATAGCTTTTTTATAGGTTTTTTGACTGCAAAATCCTGTGCGAGTTCATCGAAGCTAGCTGAACCAAGCATATCCGCTTCCATGCACAGTAGGGAAAGTGAATCAAATCTTTCCTGACACGTTCTCCGAGGTTTTTTTAAAATTCTTTTCAGCTGTGAAAAAGTGTGTTCTGTGGAACAGTTAGTAATCATCAGCGCCAGTAAAATACGTAGTCATATCTCTACATTTGGAAATACAATTTGTATTCAGTCTTCCACAATTGTATCAAGAAGATCAATGTGACCGAGTTTCATATTTCCTGTATCACCAAACTATACATGAATACAACAGAAGTGCCGTAGTTCTGCATAAATATTCATATTCAAGTCAACAGGATACGAGTCAACTATATTTTAGGTGCCTTGTGAATATTTTTTGTTTAGTTTTAGTTTCTAAAAACACTTCACCAAAGAGCTCACTTGAAAAACTACTGTTAAATAAATGGTATATTTTTGAAGCTTGAAACTAACCTAATTAATATTTGCTCTTACCATTTCCAATTCAAATATGATTTTGTATCTGATTTTAATAGTTATAAATACTATGGTATATTTATTTCTCAGTAACAGAATCCAAAATATGTATCACCTTTATTTTCATTTATATATACCATCGTCATTCACACTAAAACTAAGAAAACTAATTTATAACATGTATGGCTACCACAAGGCATTTCAAACGTGAACATGGAAGTTAATTTTCGTCTTGAATTTACTGGAGTTTACTTAGTTATATCCTCTCCTCACATTCTCAATGGCTGTTACATCTTAAGTTCAATGCTGATACTTCACTTCATGCATAACATTTAAGTAAAGTTGAATCAACTTCACACTTTGTGCACTATTCACTATGTATGGATTATAAACTCTTTATCAATGAACATAATGTGTTTCAATTCCTTGCACACTAAGTGCTATGCATGACTATAAACCCAGCCTTAGTATGCTAATGTGTTAATCTAAGACTGCGCCTGAGGCCTAAGGTGTACCCAGGGGAACAACTTGGTGTGTAGAAGTCCACGTGCTCTCCTTAATAATAAGCAAATATTTTAACTATCAAGAGTCTGTTGTGTCATTAGCCCAGACCATAGACAAATAACTATGGTTATCATCTTTCGTTTGTTATCATAGGCCCTATAGTGTCGACTAAATATATGGTGTATTTTGTGTATTAGGTTACCTTATTAATTAGTATAATTATTTGTTTTATTTATCTTGGATTTTGCTCGGGAGTGTGTTAGCGTGGAGTATTTGAATTGGGTTTAGGGCCAGTTTCATAGTCAGACTTAGTACGCCTCAAGTGCGGCGCTATACTAAATACAAGACGTCACCTACCTGAAATTGAATGGAATGTGCCAGTTTCGCATATGAAACAACTGGCCCTTAGTCATAATTTGGTTGTGTGAGTGTTGTTATATCGACAAATAATAGGTATATTTCCTCTCCTTTTATATGTCCACTCTGGCTCCACTTGGAGGCCCCAATGAGAAAGATCCGGCTCTTCACCAATTTTAAGATTGAGCTAATAGTTGATCATGGCAACCCCCATTACATATCAGTTTTGTAAAGATCTTGCCCCCCACCCATTAGCATCACACCACTAAATGTTTCCAGGCTTGCCCAATAAGTTGAGTGCCGGTGGTTTTTGAAAACAATATCAAAGGGTCAGTTTATTTCTCTCTCTATTTACAGGGTGTTCGGAAACTCACAGCCAAAACTGCACATGTAGCTTGTTTATAGCAAAAGTAATACAAAATCCCTGCACACTTGCATCCGGAAACCGATGCTAATACCATTGAATTGTGTTCAAAGTTTCAATGTTTAGCGCCGGGATAGCAAAGCTGTTCAAGCATGCATGTGCAACAATGGCAAGCACTTTCTGTGATGTAGGATCGTTAATGACCCTCAGAACGTAATCACTTTTCTAGATGAATTGGTGTGTTGTTTAATATTAATTGTGAGCTCAATTTAATGGTATTAGTATAGTTTTCCAAATGTAAGTGTACAGGGATTTTGTATTACATTTGGTTGAAACACGCTATATGTGCAGTTTGGGCTATGAGTGTTCGAACAACCTGCATATATACATATGGATAGTGTGTATGTACATTGTACATATAAAGGCCTTTGTATGTATGCATTATTTTTACATCCATTACCATTTAAAGCCTGCAACTTGGATCAATATTTTATTCAAGCAATATATTTTCAAATACCGGCTTGCTAGGCTTGCCTTATAATTTAACTTAAGACTAGCCCAGGCACAACATCCAGTCCCCGGCCGTTAATTCATCACTGTGAAAGGGTGAAACCTACATTTCACCAATGATACATTTTTCGTCTGTGCTGGCAGATACGCTACCGACTGAGCTAAGGTGTCAGATTGTATATAAGAAACTACCTATCTCTATACTTTCCCTCACTGACAGGTGCAGATCACATGGCTTGACATATGAATATATGATAGTAGATCTAGTAACTGTTATGGCTGTCAGACAAGGTTGTATTGGAGTGTGTCAAGCAAATCAAAGGAAAAACATTAGGAATTACAGAAACCAAATGACAAAACAAATTGAGGTGAAAGATAATTGAATTGGTTTATTTGTTTGCCCCTTGCACTGAATACACACTCCATACATACATCTACACTTTTCAAACAATTTTTATTAAAACTTAAGTTTTAATTTCATAAATACAACACGCATACACAAGTGTCAAACCTAAAAAAAAAAAAATATTTCAAAAACAAAAAAAATTGCTCATTCACACAAAAGCCAACAAGTCCATGCATGCGTTCTGTGTCTGTGAAATCAGAACAAGGGGATCGGGAAAACGCTATGCATCCTAACACTGTACAGTAAAAAAATAAGTTCACAGACAAAATACAAGACATAAAAGCCATAGAGAAAAGAAACAAAATGCTTTCATTGGATTTTTTATATATTTTTTTTCTTATATGAAATTTAATTTTTTCGACGTCTTACAGGCGGATAGATTTATTAAACACGTGCATTTTCCTCACTTTTGTATTTTATCGATTTTCGTCAACAATACTTTTGTGTTTTTTTCCCACTAAGCTATGAACTTCTCAAGGTATCTTTTTCCTTCAATAAAAGTTAAATGGAATTAAAATTAATGCGATATATTTTTATAAAACCTTGAAGAAAAAATGTTTGAAAGTCTAGAAGCCAAAAATTTAAATGAGATAGTCACATGTAAAATATGTACACACCTATTGCACAATGTCACTGTGACAACTGCAATATATTCATCTTGAGAAGCTCATACATATATAAGTAAATATTTTAGTAGTAATTAATATGTACAAAAAGCTCTCTGAATCATGAAGTGCAGTACTCAGGGCACGGGCGACATTTGGCAAAACCACCACATACCACAAAACAAAAATGGAAATTTAACCATTAATGGTGAAAAATAAAGAAATTACCATACTAAAAACAACAAGAACTCAAATATGAATACAATATTGAAACATTGTTTTCATAATGATATTTATAATCCTTCAGACTACTTGGAGTTTCAGTAAGTTACTGTTCTGTAAAGAAACCTGATGTTACAACAAAATAAATTTACAGTTATTTCATTTTATAGAAACTAAACTCAACCATTAATTTACAATTTTTTTAAATTAAAATGCTGGCCCAACCCACTTTTTGTCGCCAAATACAAAGAAACACATTTAAAGAGCTAGAACGACAGACACCGTTTCGACTGAAATAATAACCACTTTCCTTGCAAGAACAATAAACAACAACGCAGTTCTTGTCCAACCGACACATATTGCCACTACGAGTCGTCCGACATGAACGAATTTTGAGACTTCAACTGTTCTAGCATTTTGATTTGCTGGCGTAGAAACAATATCCTGAAAACAAACAGATATTATTAGTTAATATTGTTTAGGGGTAATAAAAGTATAAGAATCCTGTGACATTACAATAATCTTAACTCATTTGTTGTGATGGGTCTGATGACTGTCTAATTTTTCACTGTTTACTTAAGAATAGTCAAGCATATTTGGATGTTTGGAGTGTACTGCATTTAATTTAAACGTTTATATGCAGTTTTGTTAATGACACCATAAATCTGCACTATTAAGCATAAGGGTAACAAATTACAACCTTTTGCTAACACATTACATTAAAATAAAAAACATTTATAAATACAATATTCTCTGTTGATGTATTTTAACATCTTTTTATATTATTTGATAACTTTTAATTTTTATCTCTCATCCTTTGCTAACGCAGCACCCCAACAATGGTTAAATCAAAATCCCTAAGGCAACTGTAAGTAAACAACCACACACACTTAAATGTATCGCTTCCTATCGCTAAACAACGTTTTGAATAAACTCTAATAATTGTGAAACCAAAAGTGCCTTTTTATTGCAAAAAACCAACAGGTTATGGGCTCAGGCACGTAACGACATTAGTGCGTGATTGATTTTTGTTAAAATAAATTCACTTGGTGCGATATTTTTGGAGAAAATCCGACGAGACATTTTGAGGTTAGGACGACGCCGCCACGCTCACAATGGACTCGACGAAGATTATCAACGTTGGACTTCTGGAAGGAAAAGGAAACTGGAATACATGGCGATACAAACTGAGCATTTGTTTACGAGGTATCCCTGGAGCGACAGACGTAATTGAAGGCAGGTTAGTCAAACCAAGGGCGTTGTCTGATGAAGCGACCGCGGCACAAAGAGCGGAGTACCAGACATCGCTCGACGCTTTTAATAAGGCAGACAGCCATGCGTTGATCGTTTTAACCGCAAATATGACGGAAGAGACACTTCAGAAAATAATGCGTCTCAAGTCAGCCCGGGAGGTGTGGCTCGAACTGCACAAACTCTTCGACGGCGTCTCCGAAGACAAGGTTTACAATTTATGCCTTAAGTTCTTTAGTTATGAAAAAGCCGTTGAAGATGATATCGCTACGCATGTCTCAAAATTAAAGAATTTGTGGAGCGAACTAAAGCAGGAAATGAGTAACGACGCCGAGCTAACCTCAAATTTGCCAGATTTATTTATGATCTGTAAAATTTTAGGTACGTTGCCTGAAGATTACTTTTCATTCAAGTCGAGCTGGATGCTGATGTCAAAAGCTGACAGGACAATCGACAATTTGACGAACCAGCTGTGTGCCTACGAGAATGCACTGAAAGGCAAACAAGAGTCATCTCAACAAGAAGCCCTCTATGTTAATTCGTCAAAGCAGCCAAACAACTCGCACAAGAATCAGCAAAAGGGTGACAAAAAGAAATTCTGCACCTACTGCAAGAAGAAAAATCACCTAGCAAAGGTATGCAGGAAGCGAATCGCGGATGAAGCACTTGGCAACAAAGCCAGCAACTCGGAAAATCCGGAAAAGGGTGCAAATATGATCCTGACTACGGTAGCCTCGACTGTGATGAACTTGGAGTGCAACTCCAAGTTCTGGTATGTAGATAATGGAGCAACAAGTCATGTTTCTAATAACAAAAATATTTTTAGGACGTTCGAGTCTTTTTCTACAAACCACACAGTGATCACAGCGAATGGCGTGAAGGTTGCGGCTATTGGTAAAGGCGACATTGACATCGAAGCAGAAGTCAACGGCAAGATGCACAAGCTCACGTTGGCTGATGTATGGTGTGTTCCCGGGATCCAGAGAAATCTATTCTCAGTCCTTGCAGCGCAGGATAAGAACAAGGAAAGCAGGTTCATCTCGTCTCCAGAGGTTTGCAACTTCATCGTCAACGGCGAAGTGAAACTGACTGGAGTTCGTGAGCGGTTTGGTGGACTCTACAGGCTGAACGTGAAGAACGTGAACGACATTCCACCCAATGAAGTCAACGCAACAGAAGCAAACAATCTTCTCCAACTTTACCATGAACGATTCGGACATCAGAACAAGCGACACGTGAAATCCCTTCTGGACAAGCTGGGAATTCATGTCAACTTGGACAGTGAACTTTGTGAAGGCTGCGTCTATGGCAAAGCTCATCGTCTGCCTTTCGGTACGAGGTCTAAGACAACGGAACCGGGAGAGCGGATCCACACAGATGTTTGCGGTCCATTCAAAGAGTCAATGTCAGGATACTTGTACTTCGTCCTCTTCAAGGATGACTACACGAAGTTCAGGACCATCTACTTTTTGAAAGAGAAGTCCGAAGTTGCAGAGAAGTTGGCTCAATTCGTTGCGGAAGTCAAGACTCTTGGACACAACATCAAAGAGCTGCTAAGCGACGGTGGCAAGGAATTCGACAACAAGCATGTCAGAAAAATCCTACAAAAGGAAGGAATTGTTCAACGCATTACGATGCCCTACACTCCAGAGCAGAATGGCTCCAGTGAAAGAGAGAACCGCACCGTGGTTGAAACTGCTCGAGCAATGATGTATGCTCATGGAAAGCTGCCTCAGATGCTTTGGGCCGAGATGATCAACACAGCAGCCTATGTTCTCAACAGGACAGGACCTTCCCGAGTTGATGGAAAATCTCCCTACGAGTTGTGGCATGGCAGCAAACCAGGTCTGAAACATCTTCGGGTGATCGGATCTACCTGCTATCCACACATTCCAAAACAACAAAGGAAGAAGATGGATCCAAAAGCAATCAAAGGAATTCTCATCGGATACGACAAAGACGACGGCTACAGGATCTTCTGTGAAGAGGAAGGAAAACTCATCAGATCAAGAGATGTCATCTTCGAGGAAAAGGTGCTAGAGCATAAAATCGACAACTATCTTCCGGAAAGTCTCGACTCTGCTGCTGAACCAGTGGATTCAACTTCTGAAGAAAGTCAAGAAGATGATGACAAAACGCAAAGCGAAGAAAATGATGATGAATTCTGGGATATGAGTACTGCTGATGAAGAAGAAGGTCTAGATGAACAAGTTCCAGATAGTGCTCCAAGTCCAGATGAAGAAGCCATCGTCAAGCGCCTTCGTAATCGTTCGTCGCTCAAACCTCCAGAGAAATATCAGGACTTCGTGATGCTTCTCTCTAGCCCTCTTCAGGAACCTGGATCCTACAAAGAAGCCATGCGATCGGATCAGCAAGATCGTTGGAAAGAAGCTATGAGTCGTGAGATGAAAGCTCTTGAAGAGAACAAGACTTGGGAACTGGTTGATCTACCCCCAGGAAAAAGAGCAATCTCGAATAAATGGGTCTACCGGATCAAAACCAACGCCGATGGATCGATTGATAAATACAAAGCCAGACTGGTCATCAAAGGCTTTTCACAGCGGAAAGGAGTGGACTACGATCAAACCTTCAGTCCAGTTGCAAGAACATCAACTATAAGAACTTTACTCAGTGTTGCTGCCAACGAGAAGATGAGACTAGCACAAATTGACGTCTCAACAGCATTCCTCTATGGTGACCTCCAGGAAACCATCTACATGCAGCAACCTGAAGGACATAGTGATGGATCCAACCGGGTTTGCTGCCTGAAGAAAAGCTTATATGGACTGAAGCAAGCTCCTCGATGCTGGAACAAAAAGTTCAGCAACTACATCGTCAGCTTGGGATTCAAGCGAAGTAAAGCGGATCCCTGTCTGTTCGTGAGACGAAAAGGACAGAAGAAGATGTTTTTCGTTCTTTACGTTGACGACGGACTGATTGCAGCTGAAGATGAGCAAGAACTTCAGAAGTTCATCAACGATCTGAAAAAGGAGTTCAAAATCACCTCCATGCCGGCGTCTTATTTTCTAGGATTGGAAATCAGCCGAGAAAAGGACGGATCAATTAGTGTGAGCCAGAAACACTACACGGAGACCATACTCGAGAGATTTGAAATGACCAACTGCAAAACTGTATCTACTCCAATTATCAAGGACAACGATGCAGAAGAAAGTCCTCCAAATCCTGACTTCCCCTACAGACAAGCTGTTGGAGCACTTATGTTCTTGATGTGCGGCACACGACCAGACATCGCATATGCTGTCAGCGTGGTGTCCAGAAACCTCGAAAATCCAACCAACCGTGATGTTCAGAAAGTAAAAAGGATTCTGCGGTATCTGAGAGGAACGACAGACTACGGACTGGTCTACAAATCCAACCTGGAAAAAGGTGTATTTGATTGTTTCAGCGATGCAGATCATGGTGGCTGCCTAACTACAGGACGCTCTACCTCAGGAGTGCTCTGCCTGTACTCTGGGGCACCTATTTCGTGGATGAGTCAGCGACAAGCCTCTGTTGCCATATCCACAACCGAAGCTGAAATCGTAGCTGCCAGTGAAGCTGCGAGAGAGATGCTGTGGACCAAGCGGCTTCTGAGCGAACTTGGCCATCTGAAGTCGACACCTACTCTGCAAGTTGACAACGAAGCAGCCATCCGGCTTGCACAAAATCCTGAGTTTCATCGAAGAACAAAACACATTCGGATCAGACACTTCTTTGTTCGCGAATTGGTCACCGATGGGGAAATCAACATTTTAAAAGTTGACACTCAAAATCAGCTCGTGGACATTTTTACAAAACCATTGTTTTCAGTTCGTTTTAAATTTTTATGTAACAAAATGGGAGTTTACAAGTTATAAAATAAGGGAGAGTGTTGATGTATTTTAACATCTTTTTATATTATTTGATAACTTTTAATTTTTATCTCTCATCCTTTGCTAACGCAGCACCCCAACAATGGTTAAATCAAAATCCCTAAGGCAACTGTAAGTAAACAACCACACACACTTAAATGTATCGCTTCCTATCGCTAAACAACGTTTTGAATAAACTCTAATAATTGTGAAACCAAAAGTGCCTTTTTATTGCAAAAAACCAACATTCTCGATAGTTCAAGGTAGGAATGCGTCTGGCGCACATAGTTTTAGAAAGTATAGAATGGAGTTGAATTATAGATAGCAACTTGGCAATCCTTATAAGACAATAATGGATTAAGAGGGATTAAAGATGCTGAATTATTCATCAACAACTTTCCAACTATGGCCAGTTTAGCATAATGCCTTCATCTTACTCTATCCTTACATCATTATTCTCCTCTCACTTGCACAGTTTCTGTTCTCTGCTCCTATAATTTCTGTTTTGGTTTCCCATGAGTTCTTTTGCCAACATACTTAATCTACATCATTATCTTTGGTGTTCTCTCCTTTTACACCCTCATTACATGACAATACCATCTCAGCCTTGCTTCCTCTACTATCTCATGTACTCCAACATCCTCATTACATGACCATACCATCTCAGCCTTGCTTCCTCTACTATCTCATGTACTCAAACATCCTCATTACATGCCCATACAATCTGTCTTGCTTCCTCTACTATCTCATGTACTCCAACATCCTCATTACATGCCCATACCATCTCAGCCTTGCTTCCTCTACTATCTCATGTACTCCAACATCCTCATTACAGGAACACACCATCTCAGTCTTGCTTCCTCTACTATCTCATGTACTCCAACATCCTCATTACATGTCCACACCATCTCAGCCTTGCTTCCTACTATCTCATGTACTCCAACATCCTCATTACATGTCCACACCATCTCAGCCTTGCTTCCTCTACTATCTCATGTACTCCAACATCCTCATTACAGGAACACACCATCTCAGCCTTGCTTCCTCTACTATCTCATGTACTCCAACATCCTCATTACATGACCATACCATCTCAGCCTTGCTTCCTCTACTATCTCATGTACTACAACATCCTCAATACATGTCCACACCATCTCAGCCTTGCTTCCTCTACTATCTCATGTACTACAACATCCTCATTACATGATCATACCATCTCACCCTTGCTTCCTCTACTATCTCATGTACTCCAACATCCTCATTACATGACCATACCATCTCAGCCTTGCTTCCTACTCTCTCATGTACTCCAACATCCTCATTACAGGAACACACCATCTCAGCCTTGCTTCCTCTACTATCTCATGTACTACAACATCCTCATTACATGACCACACCATCTCAGTCTTGCTTCCTCTACTATCTCATGTACTCCAACATCCTCATTACATGCCCATACCATCTCAGCCTTGCTTCCTACTCTCTCATGTACTCCAACATCCTCATTACAGGAACACACCATCTCAGCCTTGCTTCCTCTACTATCTCATGTACTACAACATCCTCATTACATGAACACACCATCTCACCCTTGCTTGCTCTACTATCTCATGTACTCTCTGTGGGCCTACCTTCACTATTTTGATTAATGATCGGGAGTAAATAAAACAAAACCACTTGATGGTTTTTTCTAAATCCTAGTAAAAAACATGTAGGTGTTAATTTTTGTCATTTAATTCAAACTATTGAGGTTGTGATGTACTTGATATCGTCTTGTTGGTGTTTATGGAATGATGAATAATAATTTTTTGAATAAATTACATTGGTTGGCTATCATTAAATATAATATTATTATACTAGTCTTATTTAAACAATTACAATTTAAATCCTTTTTCTGGCTTACATTTAAAATATTGTTAATTTTATTATTTATATACTCCAACGTAAAGGGGTTGAAAAAACTTTAATGAAGATAGTACAAAATATTTTTAAACTAAATATCCATGTTTGCTTTGCACAAGGTCACTAGAACACAAAGATCATGTTTTTTGCATTTTCCCGGTAATAAAGTGAACCGGCAAAATAACTAGTAATGCTCACAATAGAAAATGACCTAATTCTGGATGTTGCCATTTTGTTTAGATACCAGAACTTTCGTGGTGATGAGAGTGTTGATATCAAGACTGATTCTTGATTAGTTTGACACCAGTAACAATGAAGGCTATCATGTTTGACAACCTTATTAAAAACTAGAGATGAAACGCTCGAATCCTTAAATCCTGTGGTATTTGAGAGATTCAAGATTTATAAAAATCATGATAAAATATCTCAAATAAAATAACGAAGACCTTGATTTGATTAAAAAATTTTAAGCAATTGGTAAAGGGAATTGGTAAAAGGAATTGGACTGATGTAGTTGGGAAAAAAATTAAATCACAATAAAGGACAAAATTTTCATTTGTCAGTGAGACCAAATGTTTAACCATTCTTTTCAAAATTCAATTTTAAATATTTTCATCATACTAAAATCTAAATTGTACATCTTTTAAGATTAAAGGATATGACCTATCGCTAACCAAAAACCATTAAAAATTAAAACAATATGAAATGTGTAGAAGCAGCACAGTAATAGACAAGTTAGCTTATTAAAAAGTCATTTGCTTTTGTTAGTGGCTATTGGCTAGGGGTATGCCAATATTTGTGAATATCAATTTCTCAATTATTTGTATAAGGGCAATTCAAAAAGAAACTTCCATAAGGTCATTAAAAAAATTAATGAGATTTTAGATTTTTTATTATATACAACTTATAACAACAGCTTTGCACTATTTTTCGACATAGTCACTAGTCAAATTGTGACACTTGTTGTAGCGTTTAACAAGCTTTTGTATTCTGTTGTCATAAAATTCTGCAGCCTGCATGACTTGAGCCATTTTTAAAGGCTGGGCTGTATGGAGGGTGATCAAACAACGTCCAATTGAGTGTTCGGAGCAGGGTTCGAGTATGCATGGCACTATGTGGGCGAATGTTATTGTGCAAGAAAACCACCCCAGAACCCAACATACTGCGACGTTTGTTCTGAATGGCCCTCCTCAACTTGTTTAAGTGTCAGGAAATAAACATCTGTATTGATTGTGGTGCCCCGTTCCATAAAATACACTAACAATACCCCTCTTCTGTCCCAAAAGACAGTTGCCATGAGTTTCCTAGCATTGGAAGTTTGCAGACACTTCTTTGATTTTCTTGGCGAGTAAGTATGGTCCCACTCCACTGATTGGTTTTTCGTCCCTACATTTATGTTTGAGACCCAAGTCTTATCATCCATACTTATCTGATCCAGATAAGCATAACCTTCTCTGTTGTAATGCTCAAGGGTGAAAGATGACCCCATCTGCCATGTTTTGTGTTGTTCTAAAAGCAGTTTAGGTACCCACAGAGAACAAAACTTCCAGAAGCCTAACGTTTACCTATCACTTTATGAAGAACAGTTTAAGAGATCTGTGATAACACACAGTAAAGCTCTAAAATGGTGAATTGGCGGTTTTCTCGAACCTTTTCTGAACCAGTTCACCATTCATCACAGTCGGCCGGCCACTCCTTTCCTCATCGTTGACATTGGTTTGCCTATTTTTGAGCATTGTCTCAACCACCCTCATTCGTGACATTCTCCCCAACAACTGTGCTAATGTACCGTGGCTATAACCTAACATAGCCATCAACCACTGCCACCTTAAAAGAGTGAATACACACTTACCCCATTCTACCGGGAAGTCAGCGCCTAATCACGGACACTCCACGCACGTCAACACTGAACACAGCTTATCATTCGAGTTTGGCAAGAAACAAGAATGACGTCACAAAGTGTCATGTGCCCCCTTGTCCGCCAGTACGTTATCCCCGAGTTCAAGACACTGCGCAGGCGCTAACATTTGGGGAAAGGAACGAGTTGTCCTATCGCATGTGTTCCCCTACCTCCCATTGTCATCCTCATGAGGTTGTGCGCAGGCGTAAACGAGATGGCCATTTCTGACTTGTTGATGATGACTTCATTGGTCATGTGATATCTCCCTACTATCTTTCCACGCTGATAAAATTCAAACATAAGCTAGTACCCAGAATAGAACTTCACTCTTTGATGCTGATAGGAATTAGGGACTTACCAACATGTAAGTGATTTTTATTTTGGGGAAGACTTTTTTTAGTGATATTTTCATGTGAAAATATATCATATTCAAAATTATGTAGGGCTTAATATATGGTTAAATTTTGCCCTTTTTTTTTACCAAATTTAATTTCTTTTGGAATTAGGACTTTTTTTTTTTTGGAAACTAACACATTTAGGTCTTAAACCTTTTTGGTCCGTGTTCAAATGGTTTGTTATCAATTTAAAATATTTAACTGTACCTTTGTGAGCTTTTTTGCACTTTCATTCTTTTGGTATATGCTTAGAGTTGACGTGAGTCCAAGCGTAACTTAAGATGTTTCGTATCATATTTTCATGTTTAAAGTTATTGGGAAATGCATTAGATAACTCAATTATGTTAGAAGTTAATTGTAGACTTAGCAGATAGGGTAGAAAGTAAATAATTATTTTCGTGTCACGGGCTGGAAGAAGAGAATAGTCATGTTTCTAATCAACAATAGATTCAGGTGTACAGTTATGAGCAGAACTATACTTGTATTATAAAAAAAGTGATGTTTTATAATAACGACAATTTGTTATGTGTAGACTTTTAAGGCAAGTTTAATATTATGTGTTAAGAGTTATGTTTGAGCGGCTTAAGCCAATTATGTAGATGACAGGTTGTTTCCTTACTTATAATCAAATCTGCGTATTGTTCGCAATAAACAACTTTATGTTTGTCTACATTTGTACTTATAATGTTTCCTGACAGAATATTTTCTAATTTAGCTAAATGCGTATTGATCGCTTTCATTTAATATTGCTTTGTATACTTAAGTATATATATTGCTTCCCGACAAATATTATTGAATTTATCTACTATTGCACATTGTCCACCTGCGAGTCTTATTTTATACTTTGATAGTAAAATATCCTTCAGGTCAATTTTAACTTCATGTCATTCTTTGCATTTATACTAAGCAATATCCTAACTCCCTCAAAGTCAATAGTCAAATACACTATTTTACTGAAGGTTGGTACCTGGGCTTGGTATATTTGAGTGTAGATCAAATAGATATCTATGATGATATCCTTTTCTAATTCTTTGTCTTGCTACCTTTACACTATGGAGGGTTTCTTGAGCCCACATGGCATGTAAGTTCAAATAACTTAAGAGCTGGTGCACTAGGTTGACGATGGATTTCAACTGCCTTAAAGTTTTTGGCTACAAGAAATCTTACCAATGAGCATACCTTACACCTGGCGAGATTTTAATTTGAAAAACACATTATTTTGAACGGCAGCTGTTGTGTGAATAACAGGGACACGAACTCCTCTCTACCACTGCTTGATGTGTACCGAGTCACTCTACACTGCTGCACAAACAAGAGTGTGTTACTATCCCTCCCTCCCTTCCCATTTCACAGACCACACTATATCGAAAGTTCCTTTCCGAATTGCCCTCGTATTATATGTATTACGTATTTGTATTGTAAAGTCATGTCAAAGCTTCAGGTTGCAATTCATAATAAAACCTCCACATCTACTGAGAAGAGAAGTATTGCTCCATCATGACAATGCCAGACCTCATACAGCTCGATTAACCAAGGACTGAAGTGAAGAACTTCTTGAAAACCCACCTTATAGTCCAAAAGTTTCACTAAAGCGGCAGGAAAAATGATCAAATTTGCAATGGAGAAATTTTTGGAGAAACAAAAAGTTAACTACAAAGGCAACAAGTGGTTTGAGATGAAACAAAGCCTAGAGAGATGCTGAATAATGTACTGGATACATCTGGAGAAGTCCAGTGGAGAGGAGGTAATGAGAACACGAAAAGAATATTTTAAGGAATTATTCGAAGGGAATAGAAATAAATAGCAGAGGAGAGATGAGAGAAACAGTAGTTAGAGAAGGGGATGCAGAAGAATTTAATATGCGAGACTTGGAAATTACCAGGAGTGCAGTACCGAGTGAAATGGAAGGGAAGAACAAGGCAGATCTAACGACTGACACAATCTTTGTGCTGAGACAGTTCATTAAGAACAGGTGGGAATTTGGTAGAAATACCACAATAGCTTTCAGTGACAAAAAGGATTATGACAAAGTAGTAAGAGCAAGTATATGGCTGGATTTAAGAAAAAGAAAGTGGGGGAAGGGTTTGTAACAACTATGTAAAGTGTGACAATAGACTCATTGCAAATAGAAAGTGAAGTGAGGTAAGGAAGCGTTTTATTACCATTTCTATTTATAATCGTAATTACACCTGTGCAGGATCCCAAACTTCATGAAAATAGATGTTCCCAAAACTCAGGTGGGAATTATTTCCCTGATTTTATGGGAAAAAATAATAATATTAAAAGGTTACAACTAAGACATGTTAATTAACAGTGTCAAGTTTGTATTTAATGTTCGTTAACAATCAAGGGCTCTGCGAATACTTGGATTTTGAGCTTAGACCTGAGCTAGTCATTAAAAGATAGGGATAGAGATTAATAGTTTTTGAAGACTCGTCATTTTTGAGCTTCCTCTTGATGTACATATACAAATACATTTTTAAAATGCAACGATAAGTATGGACTATTTAATTTAGATGATAACAGTAGTTTCCCTTATAAATCATTTGTTAACTTAATAAATTGTTAAAATCAATATAAAATTTCACATTAATAACATAATAGAGCTCTAAAAGTACTTTTGATGGGTAAACTAATTCAATATTTTCATCAATTTTGAGTTATTTTCGATTGAAGTTGCAGTGCCATGACAAGGCAATGAAAATAAAAATAGCCAAGTATATCCCTAAATACTTAAATGTTTGTTATTTTTACTATTCTTACATGGTCCCTTTCTTAAATTATAATTCCAGTTAAATTAAAACTCTAAGAGTGAGAATACGTATTGATTGTTTTCAAATTTAAGATATTTAAAACTTGTTTTAATTTGGTCAACTACAAAATTAGCATTACTATTTAGTTAAAGAATTATGTTGAACTTACTAAAATCAGTGTTGAGCTATGTATATTGCAATAAGTATTTTACCAAACTTACCACATATAAATGAAAGAGCATTTACTTTTTCATAGTGACAACTAGAAATATTGTTTTAGCAAACTTATTTTAAATTATGAAAATTAACTTTTATTAGTACTGAGTATCCAATTGAAATAAGATAGTTTATAGTGAAAAACTATATAAGGCGGATGTGCAATTGCGCACAGAGTAATGGAATTGGAACCGAAGAAGTGATCATGCAAGATTACTACATTAAGGATTAATACACGAAATATGTAACATTTCAGATTTATAGCTGCTCGCAATGCTTAAGTTTTTTTATAGGGTAATTAAAGTAACATAGGCTTATTTTGAGGAAATATTAAATCATTAAAAAATCAATTCTATTAACTTTTTTGTACTAATTGTTAGTGTAATTATATTGTCTAAAGACTTGAGTGTTGGTGAAACCATTTTGATTATTTTTTCTTTTATTATTTTTGAGTGTTATTTTTAAATCATGTTTTTTTAAAAAGTATTAGTTATAATTTAAAAACTAATATTTACATTTTATAACAATTTTTTCCAAAAGTATTTACTAATTATAAAAATGAATGTCTTTCTTATCTTAAGAACATGTGTTGTTTTAATATATTTTAAAACCTTACATTTTAAAGATGTGAGATTTATATTCCATGTTTGTTTTGATTGTTGACATTTTAAATATATAGTATTTTACTTTTAAAATAAACATAAATTAAGCTTATCTTCTGTTAAGTAGACAGTTATCCTAAACTCCAGTCATTTTTATTTTACAATTACCTAGTCAATCACATACTTGAGCTACTTTAAACCCCAGTCAGTTTCCAATGAACTATTAATATGTACTTGTATCAATGAACTAATTTATTTTGTATGTTTTGTTTTAATCAGAGTCAATTTAAACAAATCCCACTAGAAATATAATCAAACTAATTGATAGATAATCTTTATTATGATATCAGTAACCATTTTATTTGTATGCTATCTTTAAACTAATGACAATGAATTTATTTTATTTTTAACAAAAACTATCTCAAAATATTTATACACATTTATTTAAGTTTAACTTGAAATTTTATGCACTTTGGTTATAATTGATTTTATTTCATAATAACCTAGTAAATGATCTTTTTTATTCATAATTTTGCTTATTGTGTCTTAGCACAATGACATGTAAATTTTTTGTGTGTGTTTTATGCAATGAAAATTTAGAATTTCCATAAGTTATATGCATATTGTATTGCCTAATCAAATACAAACTTCCCCATTCGCACCTCCCTAGCTATTAGCAACTTTCGTTAACTTAGTTTTTAAGACAAATACAACCAAAATCATTATTTTATAACTGATATGAATAACATTAAAGTAATAAATGTTATCATTGAGATAATTTAACATTTTTGTAAAAAAATATAAATAGTTATATATATATATATCTTAACAAGATCATTACACAGGATAGATTAAATCTAACAGCTAATGTTGGACACTGTTAAGATTGTAACTTACTATATGAAGCTAGAGTTAGTTACCTTTGTTCTTGCAGTGTTGCTTGTATCTCTGTTAATCGAACAATAGATCGTGCCGTTTTCAAATCTGCGGAAACTCGTGTACATTGTAAACTGCCCATAGTGTGGCCCTCTTCACTTAGTTTCTGTGCCTGGAATACAAACACCAACCTCTATATAACAATATGTCTATAAACATGAACCTCTATATGGTACTATCCATACAATTTATGCAAACTGGTTCGGACACATCTTTAGGAGGAACTATCTTCTGCATGACGTTAAAGAAGGAAAGGTTGAGGGAAAGAAGATCTTATGAGGAAGGAGGATTAGAATATTGGATGGTTTGAAGGAAAGAAGAAAATGCTGGGAGCTGATGATGATGATGATGATGATAGTGACATTAATAATAATTATGATGATGATAATTATGATGATGATAATAATAATAATAATAATAATAATACAATCAATCAATCAATCATCATTTATTTAGGATCTAAAAGAAAATTACATGACTGATTTTTTTGATACAATCTTGAAGTACCTAAAGGTACATCTTCAGGTCTTGAAGTTAAATACTAAAAAAATAAAAATTATAATAATAAATCATTAAAAAACAAAAAGCTTTACACATATAACATTTCCTCTCAAAAATATGTACATAGTTGTTTGAAGCATGCCTTGAAGTATCCAGTCTTTAATTTTACTTTTCGCTATGTTTATATGAGGGATTTTTCGGAGTGTTGGTGGTAGAAAATAAGCAATTTGGGGATGGTACATCTCAGTTCCTGTTTACCATAATAATTAGAGTAATTGACGATTGTATACACTTCTTTGTTAGAAATTGAGCGGGTGTTAAGAGAATGGGTTTTTATTTTCTTGTATTTATCAGAATGGTAATATCCTATAAAGAGGATGTACTCATATAATTGGTAAAGAAGTAGAATTTTATGTTGAATGTATGTCTGTTTGTTAGCATTTTTGGTACCAAATATAATTTTCAGAATCTTTTCTTGTAAATGTGAAATTTTGATTGTGTAACATTCTGTCGTTCCTCCCCAGATGGATATGCCATAAGATATGATTGATTGAACTAATGATTTATATATTATTATTATCGTTTTGATATCCAAGTAGATTCTAAGATGGTAAAAAAATATGTAACCTTTTAGTTTGTTCTCAAGTTTGTATGTGCCTGTCCCATTTATGATGTTTGTCAATTATAAGTCCAAGGTAAGTAAGGCTGTCTGTTACGTCCAGTTTTTCGATACAGTCACAACATGTTTGTGTCCGGTTAATTAAACAATTATAACTGTGATGCATAATATTGACTCTTGTATGGCGCATTTTAGGAGAACAGATATGTATAACTTTAGTTTTCTTTGAATTTATTACTAGACGATGATCGTGAGTCCATATTAGTATTTCGTTTTAGTCTTGTTGCAGGCTGTATTCTGCTATTTGGAGGTTTTCGTGAATAGTCAGTATTGCAGTATTGTCTGCATGGAGGTAGATGTGTCCATGGTTTACTTGTCTTGTGATTGTATTGACGTAAATTAGATATAGAATAGGTCATATTATTGAGCCTTGTGGTACTCCCATATTTGTCACTTTGGTTTCACTTTTTTGAGTGCTAATTTGTACATAGAATAGTCTGTTAGTGAGACAGTCCCTAAACCATCTTAAATATGGTCCACCAATTCCAATAATTTTTAATGATCTCAATAATATATATCAATGCCAAGTATCAAAAGCTTTTTTGAAGTCAATAAATAGGGCCAAAACATGTTTACTGTTGTTAAGAGCTTTGTTAATTTTATTAGAAAAATGTTCAAGAAGGTTTTTAGCGCTTTTGTGTTTTTGAAATCCATATTGTCTTGGGTTTATTATATTGAATTTATTTAAATAGTCTGTCAATTTGCTAGCCATCTATCTTTCTAATATCTTCTCAAAAGTTAGTAGTATTGCTATAGGTCTGTAATTACCATAGTCTAAATGGCTCCCACCTTTGTGAATGGGTCTAATAAGAGAGCATTTCATTTGGTTGGGAAATGTGCCAGTTGTTATTGAGGTGTTTATTATGTCTACTAGTGCCAGAATTAAATTGAGTCCTATCTTTCGTATTTCCATCATTGTAATGTTATCATTGCCTGGTGATTTGTTTTGTTCCAATGACGAGATAATTTTATTAATTTCTGTACAGGTAGTTTAAGGTATGAACAATGAAGTGTTGGCTATTGTGTCTTCCATTTGTGTAACACATTTATGCAATATTTCAATTATTCCATTGTCAAAAGAAAATGCAAAATTGTTACACAAAGTTTTCAAGTTTTCTGTATTTTTAAATGTGTAGTAAGCTCTTCATCTACGTTATTTTTGCTACATTTACCTATAACTTTGTTTACGTTGCGCCACATGTTTTTCATGTTAACTTGTAAATCCCTAAATAATTTCCTAAGGTGTTCAATTTTGGCTTTGTTTATAGCTCTTTTTACATTCCTGCTCAAAAATTATATTGGTTGGATTTGAATTTCATTGACAATAGAGTTTATTTCTGATTTTAATTTTTCCTAAAATCCAAATTGCGTTGGTTTTTTTTTTCTGAGATTGGCCAATTTGTTGTATTATATACTTCCTTAAAAGTAAAAATTATTTTGTTATATTTTGTGTTCAAGTCTTGTAAGTCCGTATTCAGGTTTCCCCAATCCACTGCTTTTAGTATGCTTAAAAGAGACTTTCTATTTGTTTTAATTAATTTTGATTGAGGGGGACTGAGCATTTATTTGGTGTATTTTTTTATACATTATTTTCATCTCTGTAGGGTAGTGATCTGACATTTTTATACTAATTATTCCAGGTATTACAGCATAGTGATCTTTTGATACAGGTATAAATAGGTGGTCAATAACTGATCTAACTAAATTGTTTTTAGAAACTTCTTCCTGAGTACACTTATTAATTACATTTTTAGGCCTTTTTCTAGTTTCATATCTAGTATGGACTGGGTTATATTTGTCTTTTATGTTTATGTTTGTGTCATCTGATACAATTAGTTTTTTTTAGGATAGCGGTCTAAGTTCTTATTAAGTTCTTGTATAAAGTCACACTTATTCATAACGGGTGGTTTATATAAAGCTATTATATTGTATTTTTTATCGTGACTTGTGATCAGTGTTCCCTGAATGCTTTCAAAGTGTTTTGTGGGTTTAAATGGAAGCTGTGTGCGTTCTTGACAAATAAAATTACTCCACCACCTCTGGTTTTCTCCCTACAATAATTATAAGTGTTATATCCTTCTTGTTATAAAGATTTACTTGTTCGTTTTTTAACCACGTTTCAGTATGATAAAACAATTTAACCAAAAATAAATTTCACTCCAATTCTTTTTTAAAGATCTGACATTCCATGCGATCACATTCAAGCTATTATTATTCGAGTTTTTAAAGTTGTTTTGAAAATTATATAGGCTTTTATATTTTCCTGTGTTTATATTAAAATTTATATCAGTTAACAGTTCGTTAGTGTCATCCATCAGTATTGTGTAACTTATATTAACAAATTTGATCCAGATAATATAAAAACAATTACACAATTTTTTCAATGTCATTATCTTGTTGAATTACAATTATGTCAGAAGTTGCAGTTTTCCTAGCAAGATTTTTTTCATTTTTTCCCCACATATAACAAGGTCTTAGAGTACTGCTACAAGTTATTGTTGAATAACAAAGGACTTTTGTCACCATTATTAAATACACAGTCATTAACTAACTTCCTACCTGACTTGTCTATTTTTTTGAACATACAGCTGTCATCAATTCCTCTCTTTTTCGCCTGGAGGCAAAACGAACAATGACTGGGGGTGGGAGACCTCTCTCTCTGTTTGCGCAAAGAGTAGGTAGGTGGCGAGTAATCTCAATGTCATCAACCTTGAGTTCTACCTCTAGTACTTGGGCCAGCGGTGCCAGATTTTCTTCTAAAATTTCGTTTGATGTTTGGACCATACTGTGTATTTCCATATCATTTCTTCTAGTGTATTATTCCAGAGAGTTTATTTTATTTTCAAGAAATATATTTTTCTCAGGGAGAGATTGATTTATAGTTTTGAGATTGCTCACTTCTGATTTAAGTGATACAATTTCAGCTAGGCAGCTACTTATTTGTTTTAAAAGTCATCCTTTTTAGCAGAGAAAAAGTTGACTGATTCTTGCAGTTTTGCTGATTTGGTGTTAAGCTGCTTGAGTAGGGATATGACTTAATCACTAGATGATAAGTCACTTACACTCACCAGATCCATATTATCTTCTTTGGCCGAAGCACACGCATTCACTGAGCGACACTCTTTACAGCTCCATGCTATTTTAAGGTTCTTTGACTTGGTTTTATATAATAATATAATATTCTTTCAAGCATAAAACAAATATATTTCGATATACTTCGATTTGGCTTCGAGTATATTTGATTTGAGTTCATATTGAATTGTAAAAGGGGACTATATAAGGCTGTGAAACAATCAAACTGGCTTAACAAACGTCTGTGCGGCATCTGTAAGGGTCCTTTATCTTTTCTATGTAAAAATGCTCTAAGTTGTGTTGGCATATACAGTCGAACTTGGTTATAGCATCATTGAAGCCTGGGCCAAACAAATTTTGATGTTACGCCAGAGTGACATAAATAAGAGGTACCAACAGAACACTTTTAATAGCTTGTAAGGAAGGAAATTTACAGTATAAACAATGTAGGCCTAGATATAATGACTACCAAAACTAATGTTGAACTTATAAAACATGAAAAAAAACAGCTTGGTTTTGAGCTTAGATGTGCAAATGAGACAGTTCCAGCCAGCTCAGTGACAATGGAGGGTTAGCCCTCTCTTCATTTTGACCACGGTTCCTGCAACCCTCTCCCTGACTGTTTTGCCATTCAGTCTATTATTAGCCTAGCAG
Source organism: Timema podura (assembly GCA_033556935.1). NCBI lineage: Eukaryota > Metazoa > Arthropoda > Insecta > Phasmatodea > Timematidae > Timema > Timema podura. The sequence continues at coordinate 50,795,398 of JAVRXN010000005.1, forward strand.
ACTGTATGACCAGTACATTCTCAGCTTGCTATAAAATAGAACTCTCTAGGAATTGGCCATTTTATTCAGTTTTTTTATATATACAAACATTTAAATACAATTTAAAGTAAAATATCTAAAAAGTTTTTGATGCTACAATCGAGGTTTTTATGATGTTAATAGATGACAGTCTACCAGACTGCTGAAAAAATGACGCCACGCCCGAGTTGATGGGATAGCCGAGGCCGTTATAACCAAGTTCAACTGTATTAATGTATGAATATGGTCGAATCTGACTCATGTAGTTGAAAACTATAAGAAACTGTCTTTACTTTACTTTAGATCAATAACTTAAGACTAGGACATGCACAACATCCAGTCCCCATCTAATAATTGATCAGTGTGTATGAAAGAGTAAACCCACATTTCACAAATGATAAATTTTCGGCCATTCCGAGAATCAGACGCGGGACCCTTAGCTCAGTAGGGTGACACGCTACCGAGTGAGCTAAGGTGTTGGATATAAGAAAATGTCTAGTAGTATTAAATATAAATATAACTTTTTTTTTGGTATAAGTAATCGTCATCATTCAATTAGGTTCTCATAACCTTCTTTTTATTATTCATTGCTTAGCTCAAGTTACTCATATTTATCATCAACAGTTTTATGTTTCAAAAGAACACACTTCAGTCTTGTTAACTTTTTTTTAATGAACATTTCTTTAAACAAATCTGTGAACCATTAAAAATCTAGGGTGAAAGTTATACATTTTACATATTCAAGTTTTATGTCAAGATGTGTCACGCAATTGTTTGTTTAATATATTTTATTCATGTACATTTTGCATGACATGAAATGTGTCTGTGAATGAAGAAAAGCTGGAGGTAAATGGTAGCTGGAGTGTGTCAGAGTGGGAGGAACCAACTTACTTGTGAGTGTGTCAGAGTGGGAGGAATCAACTTACTTGCACGTGTGTCAGAGTGGGAGGAACCAACTTACTTGTGAGTGTGTAAGAGTGGGAGGAACCAACTTACTTGTGGGTGTGTAAGAGTGGGAGGAACCAACTTACTTGCACATGTGTCAGAGTGGGAGGAACCGACTTACTTGTGAGTGTGTAAGAGTGGGAGGAACCAACTTACTTGTGAGTGTGTAAGAGTGGGAGGAACCAACTTACTTGTGAGTGTGTAAGAGTGGGAGGAACCAACTTACTTGCACATGTGTCAGAGTGGGAGGAACCAACTTACTTGCACATGTGTCAGAGTGGGAGGAACCAACTTACTTGTGAGTGTGTAAGAGTGGGAGGAACCAACTTACTTGTGAGTGTGTAAGAGTGGGAGGAACCAACTTACTTGTGAGTGTGTAAGAGTGGGAGGAACCAACTTACTTGTGAGTGTGTAAGAGTGGGAGGAACCAACTTACTTGTGAGTGTGTAAGAGTGGGAGGAACCAACTTACTTGTGAGTGTGTAAGAGTTGGAGGAACCAACTTACTTGTGAGTGTGTAAGAGTGGGAGGAACCAACTTACTTGCACATGTGTCAGAGTGAGAGGAACCAACTTACTTGTGAGTGTGTAAGAGTGGGAGGAACCAACTTACTTGTGAGTGTGTAAGAGTGGGAGGAGCCAACTTACTTGTGAGTGTGTCAGAGTGGGAGGAACCAACTTACTTGCACATGTGTCAGAGTGGGAGGAACCGACTTACTTGTGAGTGTGTAAGAGTGGGAGGAACCAACTTACTTGCACATGTGTCAGAGTGGGAGGAACCAACTTACTTGTGAGTGTGTAAGAGTGGGAGGAACCGACTTACTTGTGAGTGTGTAAGAGTGGGCGGAACCGACTTACTTGTGAGTGTGTAAGAGTGGGAGGAACCGACTTACTTGTGAGTGTGTAAGAGTGGGAGGAACCAACTTACTTGTGAGTGTGTAAGAGTGGGAGGAACCAACTTACTTGCACATGTGTCAGAGTGGGAGGAACCAACTTACTTGCACATGTGTCAGAGTGGGAGGAACCAACTTACTTGTGAGTGTGTAAGAGTGGGAGGAACCAACTTACTTGCACATGTGTCAGAGTGGGAGGAACCAACTTACTTGTGAGTGTGTCAGAGTGGAGGAACCGACTTACTTGTGAGTGTGTAAGAGTGGGAGGAACCAACTTACTTGTGAGTGTGTAAGAGTGGGAGGAACCAACTTACTTGTGAGTGTGTCAGAGTGGAAGGAGCCAACTTACTTGTGAGTGTGTCAGAGTGGGAGGAACCAACTTACTTGCACATGTGTCAGAGTGGGAGGAACCGACTTACTTGTGAGTGTGTAAGAGTGGGAGGAACCAACTTACTTGCACATGTGTCAGAGTGGAGAGGAACCAACTTACTTGTGAGTGTGTAAGAGTGGGAGGAACCAACTTACTTGTGAGTGTGTAAGAGTGGGAGGAGCCAACTTACTTGTGAGTGTGTCAGAGTGGGAGGAACCAACTTACTTGTGAGTGTGTAAGAGTGGGAGGAACCAACTTACTTGTGGGTGTGTAAGAGTGGGAGGAACCAACTTACTTGTGGGTGTGTAAGAGTGGGAGGAACCAACTTACTTGTGAGTGTGTAAGAGTGGGAGGAACCAACTTACTTGTGAGTGTGTAAGAGTGGGAGGAACCAACTTACTTGTGAGTGTGTCAGAGTGGGAGGAATCAACTTACTTGTGAGTGTGTCAGAGTGGGAGGAACCAACTTACTTGTGAGTGTGTAAGAGTGGGAGGAACCAACTTACTTGTGGGTGTGTAAGAGTGGGAGGAACCAACTTACTTGTGAGTGTGTAAGAGTGGGAGGAACCAACTTACTTGTGAGTGTGTAAGAGTGGGAGGAACCAACTTACTTGTGGGTGTGTAAGAGTGGGAGGAACCAACTTACTTGTGAGTGTGTAAGAGTGGGAGGAACCAACTTACTTGTGAGTGTGTAAGAGTGGGAGGAACCAACTTACTTGTGAGTGTGTCAGAGTGGGAGGAACCAACTTACTTGTGAGTGTGTAAGAGTGGGAGGAGCCAACTTACTTGCACATGTGTCAGAGTGGGAGGAACCAACTTACTTGTGAGTGTGTAAGAGTGGGAGGAACCAACTTACTTGTGAGTGTGTAAGAGTGGGAGGAACCAACTTACTTGCACGTGTGTCAGAGTGGGAGGAACCAACTTACTTGTGAGTGTGTCAGAGTGGGAGGAACCAACTTACTTGCACATGTGTCAGAGTGGGAGGAACCAACTTACTTGTGAGTGTGTAAGAGTGGGAGGAACCAACTTACTTGTGAGTGTGTCAGAGTGGGAGGAACCAACTTACTTGCACGTGTGTCAGAGTGGGAGGAACCAACTTACTTGTGAGTGTCAGACCGGAGGAACCAACTTACTTGTGAGTGTGTCAGAGTGGGAGGAACCAACTTACTTGTGAGTGTGTCAAGAGTGGAAGGAACCAACTTACTTGTGAGTGTGTCAGAGTGGGAGGAACCAACTTACTTGTGAGTGTGTCAGAGTGGGAGGAACCAACTTACTTGTGAGTGTGTCAAGAGTGGAAGGAACCAACTTACTTGTGAGTGTGTAAGAGTGGAAGGAACCAACTTACTTGTGAGTGTGTCAGAGTGGGAGGAACCAACTTACTTGTGAGTGTGTCAAGAGTGGAAGGAACCAACTTACTTGTGAGTGTGTCAGAGTGGGAGGAACCAACTTACTTGTGAGTGTCAGACCGGAGGAACCAACTTACTTGTGAGTGTCAGACCGGAGGAACCAACTTACTTGTGAGTGTGTCAGAGTGGGAGGAACCAACTTACTTGTGAGTGTGTCAAGAGTGGAAGGAACCAACTTACTTGTGAGTGTGTCAGAGTGGGAGGAACCAACTTACTTGTGAGTGTCAGACGGAGGAACCAACTTACTTGTGAGTGTGTCAGAGTGGGAGGAACCAACTTACTTGTGAGTGTGTCAAGAGTGGAAGGAACCAACTTACTTGTGAGTGTGTCAGAGTGGGACTCACCTCTAAACCCGGAAATGAAACTAAACTAATGCAAATATTCCACAAGTACAAAATAAAATAGCCTGATTTTATAAGATTGCAAAATGTTACACAATTTAAACTCCCCCCCCCCCCCCCCCCACTCAGAAGACATTCTTTAATATTGTTTTTATCATATTATTATTTTTATTTGGGGAAATGCGATGAACATTTCTTTCCCCTTCTTGGATAATATTGATTGAGCAAAATGAAAGTTAATGAGATTGGGTTCAGTAACTTTTTTAAAAAAAGCATTCATTATTTCTTGTTTGTGGCAGCAATGTAAAGTGTGAAGTGTTTTTTCCAATGTTCAATGCGCTATTAAAAAACCCCACATATATTTATAAATTAAAGTGTATCCAAGCGTGTTATGGGTCACTAAAATTATTGTTACAACTGTAAGAAGCACAAATAGAATAAAAACACTAACACATATTTACAACCACTTGAATAGTTGAATGTCAGGCGGAAATGTACCGACTAGTCACTCAGGAAGATGCCATGTGGCATTCAAATATTCGATTACATCAAACATTTGAACATTACATTATTTATTAATTCTAACAAACCTGTTTCTCGAGTGCTTCTGCCGGCCACCCCCGTACATGGTTGACAAGATCATCCCGGTAGTGATTGGCCAGACTGGGCGTGAGGTGGGGTCCTTGTGGGCGTAGCGCATGGAGCTGACTGCCCACTGTTGCCTGAGAGAGGGACTGAAGACTGCTGGGTGGACTGCCCACTGAAACAAGCACAAACCCACCATCATTAAGCAAAAATACGAATACCATTACAAAATTACTATTAGAATTATCAACATAAGTTATACTAGAAATGCCTTCTTACATTTGTAACTCCGGTCTTTCAATTATTGATTCATTATCATCATCGTCAACTGTTTCCAGCATGTGGCCGGTCAGTTTAGTAAAATGCCTCCATCTTCCTCTTTCCTTCCACCATTCTTCCTCTGTTTATTGCTTCACTTCCAGTCTTCTCTCACTTGTACACTTTGTTGCCTGTCCCTTCCATCTCTTTCTTACTATCACTCACAGTCTTTTTTCTACACACATCATTTCCATAATTCTCTTTTTCTATCTTCATTACTTGACTATATCATATCATTCTTGCTTACTCTACTAGTTCTTGTACTCCAACATCCTAATTATATGATCACACAATCTCAGCCTTGCTTGCTCTAATATCTTATATAGGCTACTCCCTGCACTCACACTTTCTCAAATAACCTAATTCCTAATCCTGTTTCTCCTCGTGACAGCTAACATGCTCCTCACAAACTTAATTCCCTTGTCCTCCTCATTCCTAATCTCTCTTTAGAAAATTGATTGCTACCACCCAATTCCCAGATTCCCTAGGTTTCATTCTATTGGAACTCATTCGCAGGGAGTGTGAAACGCGCAAGGCAACTTCCTCACAGTCAAACAAAAAAGGTATTGTAATGATCTTCATTTGAAAATCTCACATGTTTTCCAAGTTTAAATATATTTTTATTTTCGGTATAGTTTTCTCTATCTACTCAGCCATTTTGTTTTATTTAATATAAATATCATATATATCTTTCTATTCAACAACCACCCTGCACTACCGCTGTGTTTATTTCATGGTACTATTGTTCTCTGTAGTCAGCTTCTAAAATTATCCACTATGATGTATTTCTCCTTTGTTCAGGACAGGGAAGTGCTGATGAAGAAGAACGACAATATCACTCAGTGCTGGAAACTTAACTTGTGAGGACGCAGTTTGATGATCTCAAAATATTTTTACAGTCTTTGTATAAAAACAGTTTCATTAAAAGAATAATTAACTATTCTTAAAAGTATATAGAAAATGAAAGATGTTTTTCATGAAATTTCCGTTTATATCAATTACCTGTAGAGCCTGGTGTGTATGTACAAAATTAACATGGTTTATTATTTACAAAACATCATTTAATAGCTGCCAAATCATCGGGCAATAACGACTAAGTAAAGGGCAAGATAATTGGAGCGCGTCATGATGCTTGTACTATAATAATTGGAGCACATCGCGGGGCATGTACTACGGGAATTGGAACCCACCGCGAGGCATGTATAATCACGCGTAATATGATAGTATCCATACCTCTTTGTCTAGTGGCAGCAATGTGAAGCTTTTATCCAACTTTCCTTCTTCCAAATATAACAAAATACCTCAAATAGCGAAAAGAGGTTCTTAAAACAGATTTATTATATATTTACATCTAATGTTCATTTCCTGTGTTTGTCCTTAATGTTATTAGTTCCGTTTACATGTTCCTATTTAAGTGTCCTATCGGTCTTTACCATTTTCCTTTTTCTCTCTTTTGTAGTTTTGTTTTCCAATTTAAGGAGGTTGTGTTGCACGTTTCCTACTCCCTCGTGATGAGTTTCAATAGAATGAAATCTAGGTCGAAGGATTGGGCGGTAACAATAGATTTTATTCAAGAAAAAGCCATTTAATTAGATTTGAGAGATAAGAAATGAGACATTAAAAAGTCATGAAATTAAGATCAATTCTTGATTATTTTAATAGCAATGAGAATTGAGAAATAAAGTTTGACATACATAAAAAAATATTCATCTACAGTTAACTCTGCTTATAATAAATACCCTAAGAACTCAGATATTTGGTTCACAATGTCCGAAGTCACTACAACAGATTATTTCTCCCTTTTCCTTGAAGTGAGTGGGATAGTGACAAACAAAATTAGAGATCAAAAACAATCACTTTTTACCAAACTATATTAAATAATAATAATAATAATAATAATAATAATAATAATAATAATAATAATAATAATAATAATAATAATAATAATAATAATAATAAATAATAATATTTAGCACCGCGTCTTACTACCCGTTCGGGTTATACGCCTAAGTACTAATTACGCTAATGGATTAGGACTTGGGAGGGTTGAATTTATAGGAAGTGAACCCGCATTTGCGTGGAGGAAGAGTAGAAAACCATTTAGGGAAAACCACCCCAGTTCACCCGACCGAGATTCGAACCTCGATCTCCCCGTCCTCGGCGGTCGAGCTCAACACGACTAGCGCGTTAGCCAACTACGCCACCGAGGCGGGTAACTATATTAAATTATCGGTTGTATGTTGCTACTTGTTGTATACCATTTTGGTTAGTAATTTTTCTAGATTCTTCTATAGACTCTACTTTTTACACATTCGATCCCCCACCATCCATACATTAAAAAATCTCAGGATAGTTCTGATACCCTCCAACGCCTCTTTCACTGTCAGGACACTTTCTTCATTCTCATCCTTATCATTTTCACACTATTTTTTTCTTCAAAAATGGTTTACGTCATCCAGGCTTTGGTATTTAACTGGTAATTCACCAGGAATTGTTTGATTTCAAAGTAAAGGGGAGGTTTGGTGCGGAACTGCCAGCCAATCAGTGCATAGTAGGGATGTGCGAGAACCATTCTTTCAATTCGAGACGAGAATACAAAAAAGTATCACGACACAAGAATGAGACTAAAGTAAAAGAAATTAAATTATGTTTATTAAAGTAAATATATAGTTTATAGAGTTTCTTTATGACATTGGAGCTGGCGCTTGCTTTAGTTTGCCTTATATATAGTTCATTTATACACTTGAGATATAACTCATAAACAATTTAAATGCAATTAATAAAATAGTGATAGGTAATTACAATGAATACCATTTAAAATTTAATTTTATAGTTTAACAGCTTATATTGTCAAAGTATGATATTGATAAAACAATATTTATAACCAACCCATTTCTTAATGTGGAGGGGGGGATTGCGGCCTATTTTTGGGTGATAACGGTATTATCGAAAATAATAAATTCCCGGTTTGGTTTTTTTAAATTTATTAGAGCCATTATTTACTGGTTTTTATTTCTTGAATTTTCAAGATACTTTTTTAACTTTCGAGACTAGACCATGTTTTTTTATCTGGAATTTTCAAGATATTTTCGAGTCTCTCCCGTCCCTAGCGCATAGCATTTGGTGTTTTTGTTTCTTATTTGAGTGAAGCAAGTGAATGCCATTCCAGAGTAAACACAAACAGATCAGAAGTGTGACTGTTTTATTTTTATTTTTTCACCAGCATTTGTTGAGCCATGAGATTATGGTAGAAAAAGGGGCCACCCTGTTGGGATTTCTAATCAACTTTCAAAATAACAACCAAGAGAGTTTAATGGAGTGTTTACCCACTTCTATCATATATTCGGGAAGTTATCGCAGAGATATTTAATCCAAGTACTAATAAGGAGTCATATGCCTAGACATGCATCACAACGTCATCCTCAAGTTACTTATGTAACAATGTTATTTCGGGACGCTCTATCGAACTTTCAACTGCAGTGGACCAATAAATACTAGTGAAGAGGAGGTGAAGGGATTGGTACAGGATATATGTAATAAGAGCCCAGTTTTCAGGAGAAAAACACTACACTATATTTGGGCCAATATGGTATTACCATCAATTGTATTTAGTGTAGTTATGTTATTTAATGGCACTCAGTTGTGTTGTCTATGAACTACATAGGAGAAGTGTGTGTGTGTGTGGTTAAAATGTTGCTGAGAGAGCAATTCTAACTGATTCATGTACTATTAGCTCTACACAAAATAAAATTTACTTTAATATAAGAGTAAAATAAAATGAGTATTATTAAATATATGTTACTGTAGTTTATAATAATTTAAGGGGAGGGGGTGTGTAAAAAAGTGCTATTACAACACTACTTCCTCTTGGTTGGAGGATGAATAAGTTCACAGCGAGATTTGATGAGAATCCACACCTTTAAAATTAGAAGACTAAGTTGTTATACTATTCTTAAAGTGATTTGACTTGGTAATTGTAATATAAAATAAAGTAATGTTTAGGCTACCCGTATACTTATTGTAAGAGAAGGTTAATTTAACTTTAATAAAGTAATAAAAGCGTTATGAATATTATATTGTGAGACTTTCCTTAATTTTTAACTTTTTAATATTAATTTTTCGCAACAGAGTTTGGGGAGGCATCTAATTCTCCGAGTTTTTATTCGAACATCGGAATACTGCACAGGCTTACTTATTTTCCAAAGAAAACACTTTTTCCTTTACTTTTCAAGACAAAGATAAGCCAGTCAATGAGTTATCTGGATCCTCTTTCTTTAACCTCCCCCTCCACCTTCCTCGCAATCCTTTACATATTCCAAGAAGTTCAGTCATGCTATTTGTAACCAAAACAAGAATTCAGGTAGAGAATCAGTGTATTCAAGTTTTAACAACTAAAATGTTATTTTCTTAAGGATTATGATGTTAGAATGACATTTTTTTTAAAGTTTCACTTGTGTTTACTAAAATCAAAGTTGAGGGTTTGTTATAGCCAAATGTCCACTAAAACTAAAGTTGACTGTAATTATCAACATTCAAGAATCAAGACAAGTGTGAAATGGCGACAACAGAATCCAACCTTAAGTCATAGTTAGTCAGTTTTCTGCTAAGGAAGGGACATGATTTGCCCTCAAAATTGTGTTGCAATGAATTTCAAATGTTAACTGTATGATCTACATTTGTATACTACATTCAATGTTTATAATTATTACATCAATTCACTATATGTAGAGATAAAGAGAGATTAAAAAGATACAAATGTTTGAGTGACTCACGTTTGCGAGCGTCAATGCAGTCCTGACTCTCAGAATGTGTGGGTGTTGGCGGCCCTTCTCCCAAAGCTGGTCCTCCGCTCGTATCCACAGTGAGCTGGGGAGAGTGCTGTTGGCACGCCAACTGCTCGCATCCAAGGACACTTGCCGGGACAGCAGCAATGTCTGGATTGTCTGCAGGGCCTTTTGAGGGGACTCTGCCTGCTCACTTGCAATCTGGGACAACAGGCGGGGCAGGCTAGCCAGTGTGACAGGAGGTGGGGCAGGGGGAGGAGAGGAGCTTCCCAACATACCTGGATACCTGAGTGGCAGGAGGAGGGAGGATGGGAGGCCAGGCGGGGGAGGGCCGCAGCAAGGAGAACTGGTCCACTGTGGTGCTGCTGCTGCTGTTGCTCCGTGACCACTCCAGAGACTGCGTGACCACTGTAGGATGTCTCGGAGGTCGGGGTACTGTCTCCTGGGGAGATATCCATGTCTTGAGCCTGCGACTCTCCTAGAACAAGATCAGTTGGTATTATGCTCTTAGAACATGATCAGTTGGAACTACTGTCTCTTAGAACATGATCAGTTGGAACTACTGTCTCCTAGAACATGATCAGTTGATACTACTGTCTCTTAGAACATGATCAGTCGGAAACTACTGTCTCTTAGAACATGATCAGTCGGAACTACTGTCTCTTAGAACGTGATCAGTCGGAACTACTGTCTCTTAGAACTGGATCAGTCGGAACTACTGTCTCTTAGAACGTGATCAGTCGGAACTACTGTCTCTTAGAACGTGATCAGTCGGAACTACTGTCTCTTAGAACTGATCAGTCGGAACTACTGTCTCTTAGAACGTGATCAGTCGGAACTACTGTCTCTTAGAACGTGATCAGTCGGAACTACTGTCTCTTAGAACGTGATCAGTCGGAACTACTGTCTCTTAGAACATGATCAGTTGGTACTACTGTCTCTTAAATCATGATCAGTTGGTAACTACTGTCTCTTAGAATATGATCAGTTGGTACTACTGTCTCTTAGAATATGATCAGTTGGTACTACTGTCTCTTAGAATGATCAGTTGGTACTACTGTCTCTTAGAATATGATCAGTTGGTACTACTGTCTCTTAGAATATGATCAGTTGGTACTACTGTCTCTTAGAACATTATCAGTTGGTACTACTGTCTCTTAGAACATTATCAGTTGGTACTACTGTCTCTTAGAACATTATCAGTTGGTATACTGTCTCTTAGAACATGATCAGTTGGAGCTACTGTCTCTTAGAACATGATCAGTTGGAGCTACTGTCTATAGAACATTGTCAGTTGGAGCTACTGTCTAATAGAACATTGTCAGTTGGAGCTACTGTCTAATAGAACATTGTCAGTTGGTACTACTGTTTCTTAGAACATGGTGAGTTGATACTATTGTCTGCTAGAACATGGTGAGTTGATACTATTGTCTGCTAGAACATGGCGAGTTGATACTATTGACTGCTAGAACATGGCGAGTTGATACTATTGACTGCTAGAACATGGTGAGTTGATACTATTGTCTGCTAGAACATGGTAAGTTGGTACTACTCTCTTTTATAACATGATCAGTTGGTACTACTGTTTCTTAGAACATGGTGAGTTGATACTATTGTCTGCTAGAACATGATCAGTTGGAACTACTGTCTCCTAGAACATTGTCAGTTGGTACTAGTGTCTCTTAGAACATGATCAGTTGGTACTAGTGTCTCTTAGAACATGATCAGTTGGTACTAATGTTTAATAGAATCTAAATGAGAGGGTTAAGCGACTTTAAACATAATTTACTAGGAAGAATTCAACATTTTAGATCAGTTCGCTTGTCTAATGAGATGTGGGTCCAGTGTTCGATTGCCAATATGATCAAAAAGCATATTCAATTTGGGGATTCACCTTCCACAATGATGAATTATAATTCATTCACGACCTTAGTTTACTTGGATGACAGCTCCAAATGTTACTATAAGTAGTCCCTAATATATCCCTATGCTAACAGTTGACATCTATCACTTTGGACAACTGTAATGAAAACAGATAATAATATATGGATGTGATAGTTAACTACAGTAATTTAGACCAATATTATTTATATATTTACTTGAGGTCGGACACAAAGCTTGTTTATTGTTTTATTCCACTTAAATAAATAAATCTTCACACCACTTTCACAAAATTTCTAACGAACATAGCTTCAAAATGATGACCGACGAATTTAAACCATGTGGTTGAACAGGACGGTAAACAAGTTTTTGTCAGTGATGCACCCACACAGTGGATACAAATATTAAATATTTTGAAATTTGATAAAATAATCATAAAATAATTTACTATATACATAAAAAATTACAAGTAAATACGGTGCCTGTATTAAAAGGTATTAATGTATGCACTATATTACACATCATAGATAACATTCCAAAATGAAGAATAAGTACTTTTAATTATGTTTAAAATATTGTTTTGGATTGGTAAAAAGAAATTATTAAAAGTAATGAAATAGTATGAAAAAACTTAAGTTTACATTATTTTAAATGTAAAATATAACAGGTAATTAAAAAACTTTACATCTTTAACAAAACAGTGATCTTTTACAAGTGTTAGCAACCCAAAACCTATACATATGATTTTCGAACTTTCATCCAGGTAAAAACCTATCGTGAACAGACTCTTAACTACCAGGGGCAGTGTGCTGTGTCTTCTTAAATTAAGTTAGTTGAAAGCACAATCACTTTGTTTGTAAAGTGAATATTAATATTCAAAATAATTTAGTTAGATCTGCTAATTAGTTGACTTTGAATCTAGTATGAATATAGGGATAAAAGTATTGATTTCACAAAGTGAAACATGAAAATATTAGCCTATATGAATAAAATATATTATTTTCTGCTTATTATATTTAAAGGTTTCCCAACAAACAAATACCTAAGTATTTCATTAATGTTGTATATTTTTTTTATCAGCCTTAAGTGCCTTTTTTTACTCACTTACTTGATGAATGGAATTTGGAAGTAGAAAGTTCATTGCAGCCCCACTTACAAAAGTACGCCAATCATCCCTGTCTTGAGATCTTGGGCTTGTTCTATCTTTTTAAGGTCCATTCTTATATTATCTTATTTTCATCTGGGTCTTCCCAATGGTCTCTTCCCATTGGGTGTACCAGTCAATACCCTGAACACAGTTCTAGACTTCTCATTTGCACTGCATATCCTGCCCATCTACGAGACTTGATTATCATAATGTCTTGTGATGAGTAGAGGTTATGTAACTCTTCATTGTGTAACCACCTTCACTCCCCAATATCATCCCTCTGTGAACCAAATATCTTCCTAAACACCCTATCTTCAAGCATATTTTATTTTTTCATCGTGTAAGGTAAGAGACTATGTTTCACACTCGTTGAAAACCGGTATATTCTGTTTTGTATATTCTGAGTTTTACTGACAGCAGGCAAGATGATGACTTACTGACCGAGTAATAGCATGCATTTCCGACTGTTATTTGTTTCCTAATTTCCAAGCTAATATAATTATTTATATGTGGTCTTGTTTTAGGACTAAATAATACCAAATGTTCTCCATATGTCAACTTTTTGATGTACTTATATAATTAAATTGCCTAGCTCGCTTCAATAGTGATGTTGTATTTTCCTTGGATTATTGATCGTGTAGGTATTATATTTATTTTAACAAACACTTGTGATTTTAAAAAAAAAATCGAGAGAGCTCATCAAAACTAACCACTAATTTTAGCAAATTTAACGGCCAGGAATTTTGTCATCTGGGTAAAAGGTAATAAACAAATTCTATTAGGTCCGAAGGAAGATTAAATTCAGGACAATTCAAATATTCTAATAAGTGACAAGGTGTGCAAATGGGTTACAAAAACTTCAATTTAGCTTTAGAGAGAGAGAGAGGGGGTGAGGGGGGGCAGAGGTGGGCGAGAGATCCTAGTTCCGGCCATGATGACAGCTAGAACTAAGCAATAATTGAATTAGATTCAGTGGTATTTAGCTTTATATATTATCCTAGGATAAACTGTTTGATTTTTTTTTCAATGAACCATTTTCTAAATTATATTCGGTGCCTAAAGCTATATAAATACACACAATATGTACTTTGGACCAGATAAACAATTTTTTTACATGTATTTACACTTTAATTTGTATTCGGGAACAATTCCCATATTTGATTCAGATACTCTGAGTGAACACCCCCAATTTAAGATTGTGTAAAAGGAGCCTGTGTGGACAGCCCTAGATAACACTAGGAGGCCCAAGCACATGTATATACCTAGATTATTTAATTAATAATAATAGTAATAAATAATGAAACTTATTCATTTTAATTACCGGTTCGTTATACGTTACGCTAATGTGTAATGGTAGGGTGATTGTGAGATGAAATGGAGGACCTACAGTTTAACGTGGAATTCGAACCACGGTGGAGGCCTGGCATTCCTCACATTCACAAGTTGTGATTAATACACATCTTGTCAGAGGTGAAGGAAGGGTTTGGCAATCAGATAAATCTGTGCTGGGACCGAGGACATATACCTAGAAAGCCTATCAGCGGTCATATTGACCGCTTCTGATAAACAATTTGCAATATGCACCATTTCTTTAAACATATGTCTTAAAACATTGTAGAATACTTTTGGATGACTGCTGGTGATTTATTTTCATAACATGCATTTATACAGGGTGTCCCAAAAGAAAGTGTGCAGTAAATAGCATATACCTCATTACAGTTCTTTCTATAACAGGTGTTGGAAATGTCCCTCAAGGGCCTGAAGACATGTACGAACACAACTCTTCCTATCATATTTTATCATATGAAGAGGTTGTCATGTTGTCAGGCCCGGGCAGGAAATTTCCAACGCCTGATATATGTTATACTAGAATCTCTGAGGGACAAATATATTTAGAGGACTTGAAATTCTTAGGAGTCAGTAGTTGTAATACAATTTGTAAGAGAACAACTCAGCTGCTAAAATTGTATTTAGATTATTATAGAACTCCACTGTTTCTGGGAGCTTCCATTTATTTATTTTTGTTGATGTCTTCACGGACTCTGGGGTTCCTCTGTTCCTACAATGCTTGTTTCCTCTGCTTTTAGTCTCCGTATCAGCTTCAATAGTGTAAAGAAAAGGATTGTAGTGATATTTCACCCTTTCTTGAGCTCTGGTTGTATGAGCTTCAAAATAACAATTTCTGGCAAGAATTTGTTTGCAGGATGCATCTCATCTTTCCTGAGATAATAATAGAATACCGTAGAGTGGGGTGACTTTGATACCCCTTGTTTTATCTATTATTTTGATATTTCATTCAATAACTTTTAGGGATTTTAATAAAATTTTTTTGCAGGGGGTCATTGTGATACATGTTTGTTTACATTAGGTTGAATGGTCATTTGGAAAAAGGACTCGTTCTTGTGCAGATCAAAGTTTAGTATCATCTCAGAAAATTACTGAAAAAGTGTAGCCTTCAAACTTTTGAATGTGTAAAATTAAGTGTAAGTATTAATAGGTTTTCTGAATTATATTATGAAATAGTGGTTATCTGTGACTGCCTTTGCTCAAAATATAATTTAATTGTTCAACTAGTTTCCATAGAATGTTTATGTTTTTAGCATGGGGTGACTAACACCCTGAATTAAGAAATCATAATTAGGCTAAATTAATGTGAAACTATAAATATCTTAGGCCTATATTCTTATTTCTATCCTTCTTTTTAACGATAAGTTTAGGTACTAAGTGTGACAGCTGGGATATATTTATTACCACATACTTAGGCCCATCATTTCCTGAGCTGTTCTGGTTTCTACACCAAAGAAAATGGATGGACAAGATAATGTTATAAAAAGAACTTGCTTAGTGGATTTAGGGCTACTGGTTTGGTCCCCTTTAATCCAGATAAAGTAGTTTCCAAAGTTCCTGGCAGCTTGTTACAATGTAATACTAAATTATAGTTTGATTGAATATTTAAAGAGTACAAGGTATGATAATGAGAAAGGAAACCAAAAGAAAAGGAGGAAGATAGTGGTTGTTCTGGAAAGAAGAGCTGCTCGCAGAAATGAAGAAAGTGACAGTGATATAGACGTACATTCTACAATTTCAACCAACGACTCTGGACCAGAAGATAATTTAATGAATTCAGTTGAGGAGGTACAAGATGAATTTCTGCATCCTACTCTTGAATACAACAACATTGGAAATTTTGTACTCGTTAAAGTTTTATTTGGGAAACGCAGGTCTGTAAATTTTCATTATGCTGCCATTAATTCAAGATAAAATGGGTGACAAAGAATTTAAAGTTATGGGAATTAAATCCAGTAACAATACCAAAACAGCTTTTAAAAGTGTGGAAAAAGATGTGTTCAATGTTGAATCGGTGATATTTTGGCAATTTTACCTGAACCGGTTTCTCTATCGTTTTGAAGGAGAAGTTAATGTAAAAGAATGTTAGTTAATGATTCGTGGTAAATATTACATCCATAGTATGTTAACAGTATTGTTTTTAAAATCTGTTCAAGTTACATTAACTTACCTAAACTTATTCAATAAATGTATTTGTACTAGACATAGTGATAAAAATTATAAATTAAAAATGTACTACCACTTTATTGTAAGAAATATAGTTAAATATGAACAGTAAATGTTAAATAGTATTGTATCCAAACAAAATAAAACTTTGATGTGTGAGACTCTATGCTGATCAAAGTCATCCCAAGGGTTAGTTGAATTAAAGTTGCTGTGTATTAAAACCCAACGAATGGATTTCAAAATAGGGTGAGATTGACTCTTTGGTCTTGTTCCTTTAGTTTTCAAGCAATACCAAGTGGTGTCTCCAAGTGACCCCATATAATGGGGTGACTTTAATATACTTTTTTTTTTCTGGCTTGCTTGTCAAACTTTTGATAAAATTGATACTGAATATCTGTATGCTAACGTGTCACAATTTATTATTAAATTATTATTATTATTATTATTATTATTTAGCACCGCGTCTTACTAACCGTTTGGGTTATACGCTTAAGTACTAATTACGCTAATGAATTAGGAATTGGGAAGGTTGAATAGAGGAAGTGAACCCGCATTTGCATGGAGGGAGAGTGGAAAACCATTTAGGAAAAACCACCCCCAGTTCACCCGACCGAGATTCGAACCTCGATCTCCCCGTCCTCGGCAGTCGGGCTTAACACGACTAGCGCGTTAGCCAACTATGCCACCGAGGCGGGTGTGTCACAATTAATAATCCATTTTTATTTATTTTTAGGTCTACTTTGTCTTCAAAATATCTACATTAAAGAATTTTTTTTATATCAAAGTCACCCCACTCTATGATAATCCATTGATCGCTGTGTTTCTAAGAATTCTGTTGCTATGCCCATAACGCTGCTTCACAATAAAGAGTTAGTGAAATATAAACAGAGATTTGTGACAAATATGATTTTACATCCCCAATATTATGGCTATTCACTGCTTAGCACTAAGAAGGACTTTTTAGATATGTCATCCAACACAGCCACTGAACTTACAGTGGTAAACTTGACCGCTCTTGGGTCTTCAAGATTTCGTACAGCCAGATCTATTAATTTATGAGAGAAGTGATTTTTTGTAACATGTAAAACCCTATTTTATGAAAAGTCACAAGGCACCAATATGTTCTCTCAACAATTATGGATGTTAGGAAACACTGCATTCTTAAAGTGCTCAAAATGACTGCTCTGGACTTGATAGTGTTAGGAGTGTGTAAAAGTAAGCCTGTGTGGACAGCCCTGGTTAAGAATGTGTAACAGGAGGCCCAGGCTGCCCTAGCTGAGAGTGTGTTAAAGGCTCACCGTCCAAATGCTTTCTTCTGTCGTGTGTGTCTGCGTCATCTCTGCTACTCCCAGACTGATTGTTCCAGAACATGTCTCTTTTCTCTGGCTGTCGAGGTATTGCCATCGATGAAGAGGAGGCGGCCTTTACAGGGGTATCTCGACAATTGCTCATGGATGGTCGAGAGTTGGAATGTTTGTCCAATGCTGCTAGAATACATGCAAAACAGTTGATTATCACAGAGGAACCAGGCATGAGGATTGAGGGTTTTAGCTCTGCAACTGTATATAGCCATCATCTTCACCTAGGCCAGTATCATTATGTGCTAAATAAAATTAACTTACCGCGACATACTGAATATTAATTTTGCTACAAACAATATTTTATGTTTCTAAATATTGCTCCCTCACAACTTTTTAAATGAATCATATAAATTAACTTTTAAATAGCTTTCCAAACTTGACAGTCACATGCTCCTTCCAGGGCCAATTCCTTTTAGTTTTTCATAATAATAAAGGTAATAAAGGAAACCAACACCTACCATCTCGCAAAGTATAAACTAAGGATATTTTGATTTAAAAAAAATCTCAATCTCATCTCAAAGGTAAAAAAAGTTTCTAGAAAGATAGAAATTAGAAAAAATAAATAAAAAGTATGGACTACCTTAGTAAATTTCATTACCAAACTGAGTGAGAACTTTTATTTTAAACACTATTTAATTGATAGTAGATATTAGGTTTAATAAAGTTTTTTTTTTCTAACAAGGAGGAATTGGTAAGCTATAACTAGAGCCTGGATTTGTATGTAGTATTAACCTACAAATGTGTACGTAAATAAGTTGCAAAATTAGTTTAAAAATGCAGTAAAATATGTAATAACGGGAAATGACCCATTGTGTAAAGTGGTCAGGGTTTTTTGGCTCTTAGCTCTCGACCATTTCATTTATTATATTCACTTTCCCTTGTTTATTTTGTCAATTTAATATTATTCTTTAACACCTAAATTCATTATTCATGTATTATGCTTGCAAGTGCCCATCAGTTTTAATATCCAAGGACATCTGACCAATTTATACTTCATTCAGCTCAATTCTATATTATATGTTTGTCTTTGTCAGTATATTGAGGAAACATACTAATTATATAGAAGATTGCCTTGGTTCTAGTAAAATCATCCATCCATTACTGTTTCTAGCCGGTGGTTTGGGTCAATTTTTTATTCAAGCCATATATTTCCCACTATCGGCTTGCTAGGCCTGTTGTAGCTTCATATGTCTAACTTAAGACTAAGACAAGCACAACATCCAGTTCCCGGCTGTTAATTTATCAATGTGAAAGGGTAAAGCCACACATTTTCCTAATGATAAATTTTTTGGCCATGCCGGGAATCGAACCCGGGACGCTTAGCTCAGTAGGAAGACTGTTTTATGTTTTAACTTCTTACTTATTGTGGGTTTTTATGTTATTTTATTGATATTATTATATTTGTGCACCTTTATTGAAAGAAAGACAGACTATGTGTGTAGTTTTTCACAAAATTTAGCGTCATGCATTAGCTTGTGGTGCTACGTAACTGTAGTTTCCTACCCCTTCCTTCCCCTAGCCCTCATCAACTTCCAGACCACCCCTCATTATTTTCTTTGGCCAACTCTCCTTGTTTTACTTTGAATTATGAAGACATATGTCTGCTACATGTCAATATTGCTTGGAAGCTATCATTTACTACTATTACTATTACTTACAATCATAATGTTTAACATTTATAGGTAAATTATAATTTGCTGGTATAAAACAAAATGCACTATGAACGAATGAACAGAGAAGAGCTGTGAACAACTGACTTTCATCTCAGTTGTTCATTCATCTAAAGAACAAACAAACAAGAGTGAGAGAAAAGATGTTAGGTCCATTTTACACTAGCATTTAGAACACTAACAACTGCAAACTCAAATAAAACCCTTGCTATTAAGTTAGGAAAGAAGTTTTTGTCTCACCTAGCGTTTTAACTACTATCTCAGCTGGCGATGAGACAGAGATGAGAATGTAAGAGCGGAAATAAGGGAGGAAAAGAAAGCACAAGACACAAACAGGTCTTTCAGTCACTTTACCAATCACACGTCTGTAGTTTAATATTGACATAGATAAATGGGCAGTACAATATTGATACCATGCAAATCAATCAAATTTTAGCTGGGGGGTCAGTGAAATTAGCTGGACGGTATGCATGCCAAAAATGCCCTGGGGAGAACACCGACAAAAAAAGAGAGGTGCTGCTATAGCCAAAATAGGTGGCTTTTGACTCTTATTGATAAAAAGAGGCAAAACCAACACAATATGCAATTGTAAAATTAACAGAGTGTACTTGTAATAACAATGAAGTGCATAATACCTTAACTGCCTATGTTTTATGATCGAGGAAAAGAAAGGGCAAATAGGTAACCACCGGTCCCTTTTCATGAAACAACGTCTATTGTGGATACATTTTATATAAATGATGGAAACTTGGAGCTGGGCTTGTTCAGGACCTACAACTTATTCATTGATCAACAAACAACTTTGCTATCACAGTTTCCTCTACTCTAATCAAAATACCAATGTTACAAGTAATTGAGTCTATAATGCCAGGCCTCCACCGTGGTTCGGATTCCACGTTAAACTGTAGATCCTCCATTTCATCTCACAATCACCCTACCATTGCACATTAGCGTAAGTGCGTATAACCCGAACGGGTAGTAAGACGAGGTGCTAATAATAATAATAATAATAATAATTGAGTCTATAAGCAAACAGGCTAGTTTCGTGTTGAGCTAGACTGCTGTGGACGGGGAGAATGAAGTTCGAATCTCGCTCGGGTGAACTGTATGTTTTTTTTTTCCTAAATGGTTTTCCATTCGCCCCACACACAAATGTGGGGTCACTTCCTATATATTCAACCTCCTCAAGTCCTAGCCCATTAGCGTAATTAGTACTAAGCGTATAGCCCGAATGCGTAGTAAGACTTGATGCTAAGTATTAATAATTGTTTATTGTGTTTATTGTTTTTATTTTTGTGTGCGCGCTTGTGTGCTTGCACTTTCGTTTGTGTTTTTGTTGTTGTTATTGTTGTTATTATTATTACTATACCCCCTAATCCCTTGACCTAGGTTTCATTCTATCAAAACTCGTCAGAAGGGATTGTGAGACACACAACGCAAATTCATAAAAGAGGAAACAAAAAAAAGGGAGAAAAAGGAAATTGGTAAGGAATGAAAGTTTTAATACAGTTATTAACATTGAAAAAATAAATTAAGTTCTTGAGTCTTGTTTAAACAAGAATCAAACAGTCTGAAAATATCTCGATAAACTTTTAAGGTTTTAGAAAATGTGTCAACATAATATTTTGAATATAAAAAGTGAATCAGATCTGCGTAAACAAAAGTAATGTTATATAAAGGTGACTTACATGATCGACTGGTGGCGGTGTAGTTCCGGTCCAGCTGTTTGTCTCGCCCGCGTTCCCGTTCGATCCATTCTCGAGGCTTCTCCCATTGGGACACTTCCGTCTTGCAGTTGTAGTAGTACTTCTTGCTGGAGGAACTGATGTGCTCAGACCAATCACCCACTCGGGCAACACGCTCACGGTCAGCCTCTCGCTTGTCCTGATGAGAAAACAGCTTGGTTTACATGGACAGTGCTATTGGCAATATTATAGCAGGTCCTCAAGCACTCGAGACCCTCCAATTGAGTCCAACCACATCCAAACATTATTGTGTGTGATGATTTAACTGCTATGAATCCCTAGTGTTGTGATGGAACTATGGTAATCTTGCTCTAAATCCCTAGTGTTGTGATGGAGCTATGGTAATCTTGCTCTGAATCCCTAGTGTTGTGATGGAGCTACGGTAATCTTGCTCTGAATCCCTAGTGTTGTGATGAGCTAGTAATCTTGCTCTAATCCTAGTGTTGTATGGAGCTATGGTAATCTTGCTCTGAATCCCTAGTGTTGTGATGGAGCTATGGTAATCTTGCTCTGAATCCCTAGTGTTGTGATGGAGCTATGGTAATCTTGCTCTAAATCCCTAGTGTTGTGATGGAGCTATGGTAATCTTGCTCTAAATCCCTAGTGTTGTGATGGAGCTATGGTAATCTTGCTCTAAATCCCTAGTGTTGTGATGGAGTATGGTAATCTTGCTCTAATCCTAGTGTTGTGATGGAGCTATGGTAATCTTGCTCTGAATCCCTAGTGTTGTGATGGAGCTATGGTAATCTTGCTCTGAATCCCTAGTGTTGTGATGGAGCTATGGTAATCTTGCTCTGAATCCCTAGTGTTGTGATGGAGCTATGGTAATCTTGCTCTAAATCCCTAGTGTTGTGATGGAGCTATGGTAATCTTGCTCTGAATCCCTAGTGTTGTGATGGAGCTATGGTAATCTTGCTCTGAATCCCTAGTGTTGTGATGGAGCTACAGTAATCTTGCTCTGAATCCCTAGTGTTGTGATGGAGCTACAGTAATCTTGCTCTGAATCTCCTAGTGTTGTGATGGAACTACAGTAATCTTGCTCTGAATCCCTAGTGTTGTGATGGAGCTACAGTAATCTTGCTCTGAATCCCTAATGTTATGATGGAGCTATAGTAATCTTGTTCTGAATCCCTAATGTTATGATGGAGCTATAGTAATCTTGTTCTGAATCCCTAATGTTATGATGCAGCTATAGTAATCTTGCTCCGAATACCTAGTGTTATGATGAAGCTACAGTAATCTTGCTCTGAATTCCTAGTGTTATGATAAGAGCTATAGTAATGTTGCTCTGAATCCCACTAGTGTAATGGATCTACAGTAATCTTGCTCTGAATCGCTGGTGTGATGGATCTAGGCCTACAGTAATCTTGCTTTGAATCCCATGTTGTGATTGAGATACAGTAAGCTTGCTCTGAATCCCTAGTGTGATGGAGCTACAGCAATCTTGCTCTGAATCCCTAGTGTTGTGATTGAGCTACAGTAATTTTGCTCTGAATCCCTAGTGTTGATGGAGCTACAGTAATTTTGCTCTGAATCCCTAGTGTTGATGGAGCTACAGTAAGTGTGCTATAAATCCCTAGAATTGTAATGAAGCAAATCTCCAGTTACAGTAAGCTTGCTCTGAATCCCTAGTGTGATGGAGCAAATCTCCAGCTACAGTAAGCTTGCTCTGAATCCCTAGTGGATGGATCAAATCTCCAGCTACAATAAGCTTGCTCTGAATCCCTAGTGTGATGGAGCAAATCTCCAGCTACAGTAAGCTTGCTCTGAATCCCTAGTGTGATGGAGCAAATCTCCAGATACAGTAAGCTTGCTCTGAATCCCTAGTGTGATGGATCAAATCTCCAGCTACAGTAAGCTTGCTCTGAATCCCTAGTGTGATGGATCAAATCTCCAGCTACAGTAAGCTTGCTCTGAATCCCTAGTGTGATGGAGCAAATCTCCAGATACAGTAAGCTTGCCATGAATCTCTATTGCAGTTTGATAAAGGCAACAATGCCAAATATAAAAGTTTGTGTGTGTTGCTACTTTCTTCCATTAATTTTCACTAATTTATTTATTTTTATTAATCTCTAAGTAATATAGAAATCATTTAGCCCCTAGCCTCCTCACAGATTATTATCAAAACAAAGAAAACATGTAAGGACAAATGTACACCTCAAAGTTGACAATTAAAATAATATTCCCATGGTGTTATCGCAGTGAGGTATATCCTACCTTACTTTGGGACTCACCTGACAGGAGTTAAGTAAAGGTTTCCGCTGGGACGATTCTCGGGATGACACATTTTGGGTTGGTAGTTTGATTGGGTGGAGAATTACTTTCTGTAATCAAATAAATATCAACATAAAAATAGCCTCTTAGTCAATCATATTTATTTAAGTATCATCAGATTGTTCTATGTCAATTCTTTGCCAGGCAAGATGAGTGTCCAATTCCAGCAGTGAATCTGTCAGGTTTTAATATTTTATGGATCTGGCTATTAGGATAACTGGAATGCCTTGGACAGACTATATATTACAGTCGCTAAAAGATACCAAGTTGAGTCAAAGCAAAATGATCATAAATTTACATATTAATTTAATGTCAAGAAAATAAAACTTGAGCTAGTACAAATAAGTTTGATTACTGAATCTTTCGATACTGTACCTTGATAAAAAAAAAAGGCTAGTGACATTCCTTGGGATCAAAAAGTTTTCAATTTTTTATTTCTATTTGCCCTTTGCTTTCTCTCTCTATTCATATTGATTTATTTTATGGCAAAAACAGGACTCGCAAAGAGAGTTTCAATGGTTAACACGCACATAGCAACCCATCCAACCCAGCTAAAATAAGATTGCATGTGTAAATAATACAAACTAAGACTGAACTAAAGAAGGTAGAATGTGTTCCTAACTTCTGATAAATGTAAATAATACTAAGACTGAACTAAAGAAAGTAGAATGTGTTCCTAGCCTCTGATAGTGTAAATAATACAAACTAAAACTGAACTAAAGAGGGTAGAATGTGTCCCTCACCTCTGAACTACTCCTGTCATGATTGGTCCTATGTTCCGAGTCGCGACTCTCACGACCTCTCTTATCTTTCGGAGACCTGGCACAATCTGAAACAAGGTGCAATAGTTGCCAAAATGTTATAGATAACAGACCAACAGGATTATATGTTGTGTAGGAAGCAATGGCAAATAAACGAATGGTGGAGCGTAATCCTAACAGGTATAAGTTGGGTTGAATGTAGACCTCATTTCACAGACAATTCTTGTTTACTCATGTTCACTATTTTTTATGTGTTTATCTTTGTAATTGTGTCCTGTGAAAAACAACTATAACCAATTTTAAACTAATTAGCAAGTTTATGACCTATTTATGTTTAGTTTCATTTCACAAGCAAACATATAAATAAGGTTTTAAATTAACAGGAAAGTAGCTGAATTTAAGAAAGGCAAGAGGAGGTGGAATGGGAAAGGTATGAAAAAAGTTTGTTGGAAGCTGCAGAGGAAAAGTGTTAAGAGGAAGTGGAAGAAGACACCTATGTTTATTATTATTATTTAGTACTGCATCTTACTACCCATTTGGGTTATATGCTTAAGTACTAATTATGCTAATGGGTTAGAAATTGAGAAGGTTGAATTTAGAGGAAGTGAACCCACATTTTCATGGAGAGGAGAGTGGAAAACCATTTAGGAAAAATCACCCCCAGTTCACCCAACTGAGATTTGAACCTCGATCTCCCTGTCCTCGGCAGTTTAGCTCAACACAATACCAGTGTGTTAGCTAACTACGCCACTGAGGCGGGTAAGACAACATGTAGGAAAGAGAGAGTCAGGGAAGCAGTGGAGGAGAAGAATAAAGCATTCAGAAGGAGTTTTAAGAATAGGAATGAGGAATCAGAGGAATAATATAAGTAGAAGATGAGAAGAGCAAAATGTGTGGTACAGGAAGCCAGGAAGGATTGGATTCAAAAATGGACATAGATACTGGAAAGAGATGTAGGAGGAAGGAAGGTGTTTTATAGCCAGGTAAGAAACCGAAGAAGAGAGAAAAGACAACAAGTTTGAATGATGCGTGGAGGCAGGAGAAGAAGAAAAGGAACTGTATATGGAGGATGGGGATTTTAATATGTTCAAACTGGGAAAAGGAAAGAGATGAAAGTGAAGCAGAGGAGTATGAAGAACTAGCAGAAAGCAGAGGATATAGTCCTACATGGAAAGAGTGAAGGATGCATTAAAAGGACGCCAACTGTGAAAAGCACCAGTTGGGGTTGAACTGACTGTGGAAGTTATTAAAGTTGCAGGTAGACAATGGTTAACAAGGTGCTGAGAGTGTTTGGAAGAACAAGTTACTGGAAGAGGTGTTCGA
The DNA here is from genome assembly GCA_033556935.1 of Timema podura. Taxonomy (NCBI): domain Eukaryota; kingdom Metazoa; phylum Arthropoda; class Insecta; order Phasmatodea; family Timematidae; genus Timema; species Timema podura. Next base: position 50,820,730 of record JAVRXN010000005.1, read on the forward strand.
ATTATAGGAAAAAATAATCTTATGTCCCAATGTACAAAAATGTACAAGAAGATATGGAAAAGAGAATAATAAAGGAAATTAAACCTAAGTGGAGAGAGGAACCACAGGGATTTAGGGAACAGAGGTCTACAAAAGACTTGATCTTCACTATCGAAAGTTGATGAAAAGAAGTTAAGAATTGTTCTTAGAAATGGTATTATATATATGGATGTGATAGAGTGGATAGAACTAAAGTTTGGAAAGCAATGGAGAAGGTTGAAGTGGAAAGAGTAGTTGTATGAAGAGTATATATGAAGATAACATGAATTGTGTTAAGATGGAGAAGGGAAGGACAGAGTGATTCCAATTAAATACTGAGTCAAACCTCTCAACATTACTATTTTATGTATGGAAATGGTCACAAACAAAGTGACAAGAAAACTCAGAGAGGAAGTAATGAAAGCCATGATGTTTGTTGACAACGTGATGGTATCGGGGGAGAAGGAAGATTAGGTATAGGGACAGCTACATAAAGGGAATGAGGAAGTGGAAAAGTGTGGAGTGAAATTTAGCATGGTAAAGTGTGAAGTGATGGTAATGACAAGGAAGAGAATAAGTAGGTCCTAGTGAAGCTATAAGGGTGGATGCAGTAGAACTAGAAAAGTACAGAACGTAAAATATCTTGGAAGCGTGATTGAGGATAAAGGTGGAAGTAGAGAGGATTTAATGAGATGAGGACAGCAGGGAGAGTTGTTCTATAGGTGTGTAAGAGACCTGCTGTGGAGAAGGAAGTCTCCTTTGTAAGGAAGTGTTGTACAGGGCTACTTTGTACCTATTGCCACATATGTTGCAGAAACATGGACATTGATTGCAAGAAAGACTAGGAAATTGGAGGCAATGGGAATAAGTTATCGGGAAAGAGTGGGGTACATGGAGTACATGAGATAGTAGAGGAAGCAAGGGTGGGTGGTATGTCATGTGATGGGGATGGAAAAGGAGAGGATGCCAAAGAGAATGATGGTTTGAAGTATATAGGAAAATGACTGCAAGAGAGACCAAAAAAAAAATGCTAAGAGAAGATAACATAAAGTGTGCAAGTGAGAGGAGAAGAATGAAAGTAAATAATCAAGCGAGAATGGTGGAAGGATAGAGGTAGATGGGGGAGGAATATTACTGACTCAGCCACAGGCCGAGAACAGTTTATAATGATGTTTAACAATAAAGAATATAAATTTGTTTAACCCACAAACCAACCTAAGCAAACTGTAATGTACCTATTTCAAAATTAAATTGAATCTCAGCTAATAGAAGTTATAGTAATTTTCATATGAGTTGCTAAAATAGAAATAAAGAGGCCTGCAACTACAATTATTATATTTTACGGAGTGTGGCGCACTGGTTCAGAAAAACCAGTAGGCATAACGTGTATCCTTACACAAGAGTTAGGTATTTGTAGAGGTACAGTAGAATAACATTAGCTTTAACATTCAACATGGACTGGATTGTGACAAGAGGTTACCATCGGGCAACTAAAAGGGGAAGGAAACTGTATATGTTTGTTGAGGGACTGGATTGTGACAAGACCGTGTCAACTAAAGCAGGAATGTTTGTGTTGAGGGACTGGATTGTGGGGGAACAAACAAAAGACCATGTGTCAACTAAAACAGGAATGTTTGTGTTAAAGGGACTGGATTGTGGGAATCAGATCATCGTGCAGTGAACTATTAACTACTGGCACTGTGGGAGAATACAAAGAAACCACTTTCTTTATATATTCACAACAATCAGTCATTACTTATCGAATAAACAAGTGTTTCAAATTAATATTCCCAGCCTTTGCCTCTCTTTGTCCTTAGTCTGGCTTACAAAACAACTTCTAGTTGGTTAGCAATAGTCTGCAACTTAGTCTGATCAGCAATAGGTTGTGCCAATTCAACAGTAAAATACATTCAAACAGTTCTATAAGACTCTGTTTAACTCTAAAACGATTATTAGCAAGGTCTGACTATCAGCATCACTTTCTATTTCCTCAGATTAGCCTGAAATTATTTATTTTTTTTTTTAAACAGTTTCATTGAAATTATTTTGAAAACTACAATTAGATGGAAGTTATGATGAAAAATTGATATATCTAGATATAAAGATCATGTTATTAATGGAAGCAAATTTGGAAACATAATCCAAGAACATTAGAAATAGTTTGATGTAATCTGCATAGGGCTGTATCGATACTTGTTAAGGTACAAGAGGGATACTGCGACCAAACAATCAACACAACTACAGTTATAGTTCGACTGCGTATAACCGAACGGTAGTAGACGCGTGCTAATAATATAATAATAATAATATAGTTTGCGACACAGCCGTCGGCTACAAAACCCAGCGTTCCCTACCTGAATACTTATCCCGTGATTTGTAGTCTCTGGTTTCTCTCTCCTTCTCACGAATCTTCTGCAGATACGAACTCTTGGCCTGATAGTTTCGGTCCCTGGGGCTTTGTGAGTCCGGGCTGTCCGACCTGTAGGAATTGCCATTGGGAGAGTCTCGCATCCGCTCGTGATTGTACCGGGCTGAGTCATAGTTTCCCTTCGAAGAACCATACTTGGAGTTCTAACAAATAACATATGGTACAGGGTGGAACATATAAACTCATTTCTTCACACTTGGCATAAGAATGACTCTTATAGGCAGAGGTTAGGAAACAAGGATTGTACCAATATTTTAAAATGTCCAGTAAAGTGATATTGAAGCCTTCTTTTCCTATTAATGTAAAGTCAACTATTTATGTGTAGTGCTTTGCACTAATGGTGGGAAGTAAAACTCTCAGCGCACCCAAAATGAATTAAGGTACTATTTTTTTTAAAGGGTTACTCTATAAATAGATGGTTTGTACTAAAATATTTTATCCTGTGTATTTATAATAAAATCATCCAGAGTTACTTGATCTTCAAAGAGCTTTAATATCTTAAATACAATTAGTGATGATCAGTAATAGAAAATATGGCAAGCAACTAAACCTGTGAACTTGTGTTAGTGTGTTTGAAATTGTCTCTAGCAATCTAAATATTTAAAAAATTAAATTAATGAAACAAATTTGGATGTTTATTTGAATGGCTCTTTAAACCATGTCCTTATTTATCCGTAATTCTAGATAAATAAAGTTAAATTAAAGAGGGCAACATAATTTAACTTGCAGATGTTTTCCCAATTAATAATTATGTCAAAACATGAGTTGTGCTATGCCCTAGTACCGGCCACACTTTGCAGTTACTCAGTGTCTACTCATAACAACACTAGTGGCTCACTAAGAGTCCAGTCAGACTTGTTCGTGCATATGATCCCCCCTCCCCCACGTGAAAAACAACCTGCATGGGAGGTTGTTAGCGAGGTTGAAGCTGACTGTCTCTTCCTGTTTTATATATAATCCCCCGCTCCCCCCAAGTGTACAATATACAAGTATTCCCTAGGTACGATCATAAAAATTGTTACATTGTTTATTGTTAAAAAACACCCTTGTCCAATTGATGTAGTCAGAGAAAAATGTTGTATCAAGATATATCAGAATACTGTTACTAGTAGATTGATTTATTGGGTTAAATTTTAAATAATTTATTTAAATTTGGCAAAATAATGAATAATGCTGCTGATGGTCACTAAACAAGAGGTGTCATATTAAAAAAAAACCTACTAAACTATTCTTGATAAAATGTATTTAACTTACCACCAATTACTTGACCAAATTAAACCTCATATTGTGTTTGTATAAAATATATGTTTTTTAGACTTTATACACAACTTTGTCAAAGTCTATAGTTGTGGAAGAAAGTCTAGGCTTAAGAAACAAACATATTGAAGAAAATTAAGTTGTTTGTGTACCTTTCTAAACCTAAAGTTACTTTGGCAAAATATCTAAAACAAACCTAATTACTTGTAAGTAGCACCTTTTGTTTACATTTACAACTATAACCTTTAGAGAACATATTGTTTCTTAAAGCCTTGAATAGTGTTTTGATCAACAAAACCTACTATCATGTGATAAAACCGTAATTACATTATATAGTTAGAAGGTATACTAATTGCCAAGACAAGGCTATTTAACATTTGTCAAGTAGCAGACGGCCATTTGTAAAAAGTGAAAATTCTAAGTGAAATTTTGTCTATAATGTCATTAAATTCAAAACGATTCAGTTTTATTCAAATAAATGAGTTAATATGTTAAAATAATCGATGTTTCTTGTCAAGTTCTATACATTTTCAACGACTGTCATTTGTTACCATTACTCCTATTTATCTCCCGCTTGCTGGAAGGTCCTGGGTTTATTACCTGATAGGGATGGGCTTGGTGCTTTTCGAAGTACCTAGAATAAAATAAAGACAATGGTTAACTCAAATAAATACATGATATAATATAGCACAAATATTTCTAACAGCGACCTCCATATCTCAATTACTGAATATGGCGAGGTTGTGTCAGACGAATTTAGATTTCTTGTTACATTAGTTATAGCATACCCATCACTAATCCTCTGGGGTTTCCTTGCATGCATTACCATCAATGCAAGTATCTAAATAAGTTGCGTGGCTCCTATTGCGGCCTTTTTGTTGATTTAATGTCATAAAAACCACATTAACTACAATTCAATAATAAACTTCCTCCTTAGACGCCATGTCACTTTCGGGGACGTGAGCTGAAGCTGATAGATGTTCAGCTCGTCATTTCATTGGTGGAAAAGCTGCAACTAGTTTCAATGCAAGCCACAGCAAAGCACTAGTGCTCAAAATGGTGTATCGGATTTATATTACAGAGTAAGTAATTTTAGACGTTATATAATTCACTTACACATTTTTCTTCCTGCTCATGAAAACATAAGCAAAATAATTATTCAGTATTTTGAAACATCCAAATTTAAGGTGTTTTCAACAAGTGCTGACTGAAAGTTCATGAGTTCAATATTCCTTATCTATATTTATAACCATCTAGGCGCTTGATATTGAGAGCGTAGAAGCCAGTATTAATATATGCTTCCAAGATTCAAACAAAATTTCCCTATTTGGGCAATTAATATTAATAGTTTTTAATCATATCGTAACTTATTTTATAAACTAAAATAAAATTGCTAATATATACACGGAAATTAAATAAAGATTCATTGATACTATCCAAAATAGAATTTGGCAAATAATAATCTTGAATATGAGTGTTAATTAGTATTATAAAGGAACAGTTTGTTTTACATTTTAACGAATGAAGATTGGACTATCTAAAATAACAAACTAATGGGATGAAAAAAAAGTTTGAAAACTTTGAATAGAAACATAAAATCTATCCATTTACACATTTTATGTTGTACTCTCAAAAGTAGACAATCATAAATGATGATCATATAATAAGAGTATTCTCTCACTTCGCACACAGTTTTTTTCAATTTTGTTCAGGCGTGCCAACTCTAGAGGATTCGTTTTGGTTTTTGACACTGTATTAAAATAAAGTGAGACGCAGTAAGCGCCCTTGTGTGTGATTCGAACAAATTATTTCGAAGCTATTTCCCCATTATTTTATATATACATATTGTCCATGGTGTTTTCTTTATAAGAAATTTGGTGTTTTTATTTCTTATTATGGTGTAATAATTTTCATTCTTGAATAAAATACAGATTAATGCACTTACTCCAGAGGTTTAAAATGTTATGAGATTTTGTTTCATCTTCTAGTTATTTTAATTAAATTGCGTACATATTTTGTTATAGTGTGTTTATAGTGTTTAGAACTTGTCAAGATGGAAGTGCTCTTAGCCTAAAATAATATATTGCTAAGTACTGCAAGGCCTAATTATGACTCCTCGTCTATGACGTCGTTTCACATATTTAATACTATCATAATCACTCTGCTAACATACTCAGGTTTATTGTATTTGGTTTTGTTAAATTTTAAAATAATTACCTCAATATGGGCACCTCTACTTCAAGAGGAGCAGATGAGAGATCTGATGAGAGTTCTGATCAAGATTCAGATTTAGGGAACATCTTGCAATATCTCATTAGAAGGTATGTGTTTTTTTAAATATTTGAAACTCTTGACTTTATAAAGTTTACAATTATAGGCCTAATTTTATAATCATTCACAACACCATTGTAGGCTAATTAGCCTATTAAATAAATAGTTAAATAGTTAACAAATTCATGTTTGAAGAGTTTAGAACAATAATAGAACGCATCAAAGCAAATGAGGTACTATAAGATTACCCCTCGACTAGGAAGAGAATGGACTAACTTTGAATGTAACTTATTTTTTGAATATTACGACAGTTCAGTTTGGAGAGTACCTACCGATATTGTTAGTGTCTGACCTGGACTGTGGAAGTTTGAGAAGATTCTGATTTTGGGGAACAAAATTACTTATCAATCCATTCAAAGCGAATACTGGTGCATTTACAATTAATTTCCTTCTCCCCCACCCCTCCCCCCTCATACCACACACATTATAACAACTTTAAATATTACAAACATATAAACTTAGCTTTATTGCACCAAATACCATTTTAATGTTAAAGCTCCATCTAAAGACTCCATATCCTTAATTGCTTAGTACTCCGTAAGAGATCAACTCCACATAAACAGATTGCACTGTCTACTGAGTCCTTATCCCTCTGTTGAAGTTGACTCAACTTTAACTTTCTAGGAACTAGTCATTACAGACCGTTAAGGACTACCAATCACAGCAAAGTAAGCGTCCCCGTATATTGAAATGAAAGCACCAATAGCATTCTCATAGCAATTACACTAACTCGATCATGTTTTAAATATCTTATTTGTGACTGTAGAGCATACTTAACCTGTTTTATCAAAATTTGCCTATGTTGTGTCATTACTTGTATTAATAATTGTTCAGCTGGAATATCGTCTGCTTCGCAGATTATGTCTGCTTGCACCTATGTAAACCTAGTTCTAGAAAATTTTCTTTCGAAAAGTTTAATTGGACGACTTTCTTATTGGTCGGCCCGGTCACATGATTATGGATACAGACTGTGTAGATGGGATTTATATTTATAAGGACTTTAAGGATGTAGAGCTTACGGACTCTGTAAATGGGGCTTAGCTCTTGTTCCCTACCTTAGACATCCAGGCCAGGATAGTCTACATTGTATCAAGTTGAAAGTCCCTGTGCATTATATGTCTTTTTGTTTGCTTGCAGTGGTCAGGTTCACATAATATCGGCCGAACAAGACCTTGACAGCGACAATGATGAGTTTGTTGCCGCGGCCAGCCCTCCGAGAGTTGTCAGGAAACCTAACACCAAGATCCTTGATGTATGTTGACAAGTTTTACTGTGGACACTTTCCATGATAAGCAGGCTTGGTTTGTTCAGCACAAGCTATCTATATAGTGATGCCGGGGTTTGGATGTTCACTACCCTCCTGTGATACAATCATGTAGGCTTCATGGGGCATGATAAAACTTGAACATTTAAATAATGCTTTACTAATGAGGTGTGAATGATTAAATTTACCATTCACTGATGCAGAAAGCTAAGTAACATCTTGATATTCTTACGTGATTCTTGTGAATGCTCTGCAAATGTTGGCAACACTTATGTCAAATATCTATACTGTATGCTTATAATAAGTTATCTTATACATTATATTTGTTCAGTCCAACACCTTAGCGTAGTGGCGCGCTTGCTTACTGAATTAAAGCTCTCGGGTTTGATTTACAGCATTACCAGGATAATTAATGTTTTGGGAAATAGGGGATATTCTTTTAAAGTGTGGATTTAATTACATAGGGACTGGGTGTTGTGTTTGTTTTAGAATAGAGTTGGTAATTTCTGTTATGTCTGTTATATATGTAAGATTTAAAGAACCAACAAGCAAGTGACCCGCCTCTGTGGTGTAGTTAGCTAACACGCTAGTTGTGTTGTGCTCGACTGTCGTGGATGGGGAGATCGAGGTTCGAATTTTGGTCGGGTGAACTGGAGGTTTTTTCCCTAAGTAGTTTTTCCCTCTCTCTACACGCAAGTGCGGGTTCACTTCCTCTATATTCAACCTTCCCAATTCCTAAACCATTAGCATAATTAGTACTTATGCATATAGCCCGAACGGGTAGTAAGACACAGTGCTAAATAAAATAAAATAAGCAAGCGAGCAGTGTAAAAGACAGGGTGTTGTGTCTCGTACTTTCAGAGGAGTGAGGTGAGTCTGTTGACGAGACAGGCGTGTGGGCTGATGGAGCAAGATGGCCACGACCAGCCGACATCTCTGTCTGCTATGATCAGTGCCAGAGAGGTGAGTTCACCCCACTCTGCTTATACGCATGCATACATTCATTACACCAGTGGGATAGGAATGTGGTAGGTAGAATTTTAGAGGAAATGTACCGCCATTCACTTGGAGGTAGAGTGGGAAACCATTTAGGAAACCCCACCCACTTGCCAGGGATTCAAACCCCAATCTCTTTGTCGACAAAACATGAGAGTGATGCCTTGGCAACTGTCAAAGGTCAAGGTTTGAATCTTGAGTGGGTGTTAACTATATCTGTGGTTTTTCCAGTCCCTTTAACCCCTAATGTGCTGCGTTTACTCTAAGCAAACCTTTCCCCTAAAAAATAATTCATCAATAACTAGGCGTGGTCGAGTTATAATCAGGTTTGTATGAAAACGTCAGGACTTGGATGTTTTTGGGCTCAAACCTAACCGAGGTCGACAGATTTTTCTTAAGAGATAAAGATCCATAACACAACTTCCTTTGGAAAAGAAGTAAAGCCACTCGTCTCATGTTGATTGTTGCATGTAAAAGAACCTTGTAAGGGATGTGAGAATACCTTACCGGCAAAATTGGTTGGCCCTTTTGCTCTCGATCATAGAAATTTTCATGTGCTGAATAAATCAGTTGGCTTGGAAAGTGCACATAAAATACCTCACATAAATAAAAAATAACCTTAGGGTCGGACATGTTTGTCAAATGAATTGTTTAGTTGGGAGAGTAAAAATAATCACAAGGCAGCCTACAAAATTTTACTACCTTCCCTAATTTACTAAAAAAATGTTCTATTTGTTGTTGTATGACAAAGTAGCATTTGTCAGTGGCACCAAGCACAACTTTTTTTTTTAATTCACTGTTAAATATTTTCAATTGGACTAAAACTATGTACGTTTACATTTCCAAGGATTCAAATTTTAGTTCGAGATTTGAAAGAAAATTCTAAGATTCTAGTTTGAGAAATATATGATTTGACCAATCTTTAGTAAAAAGCTATAATTGTAATCACCTGCAGGTAGTTGACAAAATGTGGTGAAATAACCAGGAAAACATCTTGTATTACACTATTTGGTCATCCTGTGTATCATTATTTGTGTTTTTTTTTTTTTTGCAGCGAGGCATGAATGGTAAATGCAGGTTTTCTCGTGCTGACTGCCGCAAGATTTCCAACTTTTATCTACCTGACGGGGTAGAGATGGTAGAAAATTACCGCAGCAAAGCTTTTTGTGGGTCTTACTCTAAAGATGGAAATCTTTTCCTCAGCGCATGCCAAGGTAAATGGTCAGTGTTTATTGAAAGTCCGGGAGGTGGGGGGCGGGGGATGAATGTCACGCAACTAAAATATGAACTTAACAAATTTGTTGGTCATGAAATTGAACCCCTTATTCATTTTTACTAGGGATGTGCAAGATTCAAAACTATCTCGATCAAGATGAAAAAAAAATCTCTCGATCTCACCTCGAAAGTTGAAATTGAATCTCAAAAATTTGAGAAATTTGAAAAAAATGGAAAAGCAAATAGGCCTTAACTGCCCTAATTACAAAAAAAAAAAAAAAAAAATATATATTATTTCTAATACCTGAAAATAGGCTGAACTTTTTCTCCCAAAAATCCTTTATTAAGAAATGTTTTGGTTATAAACATTGTTTTTCCATATAAAACTTTGACATTATAAGCTGTTAATGCACCACCGTGAAAGGGTAACTCCATATTTCACCGATGATACATTTTTTGGCCATGCCAGAAATCAAACCCGCGACCCTTTGCGTAGACAAACACGCTACCAACTTAGCTCAGATGTCGGATTGGTCACAATGTAACCGTCGTAAGTCAGATCAAACACACATTTTACTTTACCAATGTTCTTTAGGATTAGAACTTTGATTGGTTACAGGAATATTAAGAAAAAATGTTTAATACTACAATTGGAACTATTTTTTCTGGCAATTTCAGGCAAAAAAAAAAAAGGCAAATAACACTGACTTCTCTTATTTAATAAAAATATTATATATAGCTCTTTATTTGTTAACACGAGTTAAAATCAACGTAATTGACAATTGGCATATAAAATGTCAATTTCGTGAAAACATTCAATTTTGTTTTATTTCGTTTGTTTAAAAATATTTTGATATTCATTTTAATGTACTAGTAAAAGTTAATAAAAACATGTCTTTCAATATTTCAGTGTCTCTAGTTAATAGTAGTTATAAGATAAACGAAAGCAAGCACCAGACCAAATGTCAAAAGGAACTCTATAGAGTATAAACTTACATTTACTTTAATAAACATTATTTACATCTTTATACTTTGAAAAGAAGTTTTTTCATCTTGTTCTTGAGTATCTATATTTTTTCATATTTTCGTATGTATTTCGCCTTGGAATTGAAAAAGTGGTTTTTTCACATCCCTATTTTTTTATACATCTACAGTCCAATTTTCATAGAAAAGGCCTTTCAGAAATCATTATTTGTTTTTCATGTCAAAACTATTTACATTTGACTACATTTTTATTATATTATTATTATTATTTATTTATTATTTATTATTATTATTATTATTATTATTATGTATCATATAATATTCATCATAAATATTATAATAATAATTATGCCATAACCTATTATTTATGTTTTATAGAGGATTAATCATCAGAAATATTTATTATTATTATTTTTATTAGATAGTGATGCCTATTAAAAGTAACTGCTTCAGATCACATGACTTGACTTATGAATTATGAAAGTAAATTTAGTAACTTGTATAGCTATCAGATATGGCCATATGAAAGTTAGACTGTTTATTATATGGCACTTGTTTTGTTTGTTATGTTGATTAGCACTGCAAGTGATAACACAATCTTTAATTGTATGGAATCTTGGATTAATACTGATAGGGAACTAAAAGTTTCAAGTACATACTTAGATAAAGTCACAAAGGTCATTAGATATCTCATGTTGAGAAGAGATTGTCAACTGTTTGGCTTTTGCACGGTTGCATAATACATTGAAATCATGAGTCGACAATTCTGCCACTCATGTACACCAGAAGGACAAGTTATTTCTAGATTTGGGGCAAATTCAAATTTTAATTTTACTCACAATTCCTGAATCTGAATTGGAATCTTAGGAAAAACTGTTGAATGTTAGAGGAAATAGAAAGATTCACTCTAACAGTCGTACATTTAGTTAAGTGTTAAAGCAATGGTCTGGGGCGTGGTTGTTAAGTTTATCCTGTAACTATGTTGGGAATAAACACCAATAAGGAGTATCAAGAGGTCTTTAGCAAAAATGGAATAAGCAACATTTCACATGGAGTAACATTTCAAAGGCTTGTTAAGGATAGCTCACAAATAAACAATAATTACTCTGTAGTTGTCTAATTGTAATTATGGAAGCAGGAAAGAAACGCACACAATATGACTTTACAATGAACACACACTACACTGCTGACGCTGGACTGGACTGGACTGGACTGCTCACTCCTAGACCTAGGTTTCATTTAGTTGGAATTCATCAGGAGGGAGTGTGAAACGTGCAACACAACTTCCTAAAAGAGGAAATAAAAAACACAAAAGAGATGGGATGGAAAGAAAATGAATAAAGCACTAAGATAAGAACATGTAAAAGAATAAATACATAAAGGCTAACTCAGGAAAACAGAATAAGGTTGTTCTTAAAAGAGATATGTCATATTAGTTTTATAATTTTGTTGTTGTTGTATATCATTAATGTTTTGTTTACAGATCTTAGGGAGTTAGACCATAAAATCTAATTAGGGGTGTGCGAAGTCTACTTTTTCAATTCAAAGTGGTCTCGAGTCGAATACATGAAATATTATTGAGTTCACATATTTGCTTTACGCTTGAAAAAAATATTATATTGGGATAATTTATAAAACTTTATAAACTAAAATTACTTGGAAAATGTTTTATTTCACAATTTTTTGTAATATTTCATATTACTCTGACAAATCAAGTTACTATCATAACATGCAATTCAATTTCTTCAATTTTTTTCTAATATAAATATTAATTTGTAATGTACAAAACAGCTTAGAATGGCAATAATTGAACATAAATCGAGTATTTTACATGTCACTATTTTTACTGGCAAAGCTTCAAAGCCAGAATTTGTTTTGAAACTAAGTCGAAGCTGATGTTTGTTTCGATGTCAAGTCGAAGTTTTGAAGCTTCACACGCCCCCAAATCTAATTATCTCTCTTAATACATCTTTTAATCTATTTAAATAATATTTGTGTTATGAGATAAAGTCTGGTCAAGGTGTCCTTTTACAAACTTATTAAATTTAATGCTATTAAATTTAAGGTGGTTTACTAACAAGGTTAATTTAAAGAAAGGGATGGGTGGTGTTATACAGTAGGACAGTAATTGTTTGTTTCCTGCAGATCGTAACTTGCGAGTGTACGACACTGAACACGGCAAGTTTGACCTATTGAAAGTGATCCAAGCCCGAGATGTGGGTTGGAGTATATTGGACACAGCCATCAGTCCTGATGGAAACTACGTGGTCTACTCAAGTTGGTCAGAATGCTGTAAGTTTTACATGCATGCCAGTAATTGTCTCTCTGTTACTGTGGTGAAGTTGTTTTTATCACAAAGTGTGACCACTTAATTAATAGGCCTGTCAGCCCTGGAGTATTCCACTCTTGTTAAACTTGATTGTGCAACCCACAGGAACATAATATATATAAGTTTGAACAGTAATGGTATATTTGTAATAACTTTTATTTATTTTTTATTTACTATTCTAATTTTTAGGGAAGATTTTGAATAGATGTGTAACTTACAGTTAATGTAAATCTGAGAGCAAGCATTGTTTATTCACATTTTCGGGAGATTTTAAATAAATGTGTAACTTTCAGTTAATGTAATCTGAGAGCAAGCATTGTTTATTCACATTTTTGGGAGATTTTAAATAAATGTGTAACTTTCAGTTAATGTAATCTGAGAGAAAGAAATTGGTTTATTCACAGAGTTTAAACTCTCATTAATAATTAGTCACACTTATTATAAAAATAGTTCACTTTAATGAAAGAGTTGTTCTTTCCACACAAATGTCCTAATCTTGGAGAACAGGTCATAGTTCGTGTGAAGCAAGGACATATTAAATCACTGAGCGAGTTGTTGGTTGGTGTTCCTACCAAAGTGAAGTTTTTGAACTTCCTGTCTCTTCCCACAGTACATCTGTGCCGTGTCCACGGGGACAACGATCTCCAAGACGCTCTGTCCTTGTGCCCTGATGAGCGACGGTTCTGCATCTTCTCGCTAACTTTCTCGTCCGATGGTCGTGAGATACTGGGCGGAGCTAACGATGGTCACTTGTAGTGTATGACAGGGAGTGTAACCAGAGGGCACTTAGGGTGAGTTGCGGGATCTTAGGAACAACCCTCCAAAATAAAACCTGTGTAGAGGTTCATTCAGGCAATTTTTCACTTTGAGTTTGAAAAAAAACATCAACTTAGATTTAAAAAATATTAAGATTAAAAATGTCATAAAATAAAAGGTTTTCCAGTAAAATATTTCCTCTTTTTGTGTTCCTATCTCAGTGGGCCTTGCCAGCCTTTTAAGGAATATTGCATTCCACTTTGCGTCAGCTTTATTCTTTGTTCATTGTAGATTGAAGGCCATGATGATGACGTCAACACAGTAGCGTTTGCTGATGAGACGTCACAGATCTTCTACAGTGGCGGAGACGATGGTTTGTGCAAGGTCAGTTGTTGCGGAAGTCTCAATTGCATAGAGTCCTGGCTTCTCTACATGACTAGAGAAGCAAAATAAAAATATACAAAAGGAGAAAATAACTAAAAGTGAAAGTAGAGCTGGAACTGTTTGAATCTCTCAAATCCTTGAGGATATTCGAGATTTGAGTAGTTGTGAGAGTATTGTCCTTTAGGTGTTTCCTATAAATGTTGTGTCAAGGAATCAATATAAAACTGTGACAGTTGGGAGGGTTTGTATTTTTAACCTTGCATACAAAATACTGGGGAAATACAGATTCTGTGGGTCTGGATAAGCCTGGGAGTTTTGGGAGCTACACATTGTATTCACACGGTGTTAATGTGCACAGGTGTGGGACCGCAGGACTCTTTGCGAGTCCAATGCCAAGCCAGTAGGTATCTTGGCGGGGCACATGGATGGAGTGACTCACATTGACTCCAGGGGGGATGGGCGTCACCTTCTCTCCAACAGCAAGGACCAGTCCATCAAACTGTGGGACATCCGGGTGTTCTCAGGGGTGCAGGCCCAGCACAACACCAAGAAGTCCTGCGCTGACCAGACCTGGGACTACCGCTGGCAGAAAGTCCCCAAGAAAAGTAAGATTGATGTTCATCATCATTGTAACATCCTTAAATTGAGATAGGTAGAATTCTAAACTTTATTTATTCCAAATCAATCCTTTGGTTAGTTAGTTTTTATGTTCCAATTATTGCCATTCGAGTTCACCACCACACAGAAATTGTCGAGTTTTGGTTCGATTATTTACTGCTAGGCTGTGCCACTGGCATTTTTGCAGTAGAGAGCAAGGTTTAACAAAGCCCTGACACTCTGAGAAATAAAAACTCTGCAGACTGTTCGCTTTGGATGGACCCTTTGTCACCATTTTAACTGGATAGTAACATTTAATTCTATAACCTAAAGGATTTAGTAAATATTTCATTACATTACATTCATTAACTTTTATGATAAAAAATGTATCATTCAGAACTCAAGCATGTTTTTATAAGATTTGGCTGAAGTTAATATTGGTGTTTTAATAAATGTGTTTATAGTTAAATAGTGTTTCTATTTAATCTCATATTTATGGTTAATATCACTGTTTTAAAATTAGTGTGCATAGTTGATAACAGTGTTTCAATATAGGTGTTTATATTTACTATTGTTGTTAATGGTTAATATCAGTGTTTTAATATGTGTTTTAGTCAACATTGGTATTTATAGTTAATAAGAGTGGGAAGACACCAGAAGAATATGAAGATAGTGTGGAGATACTGAGGGCAGCGGTAGTAGTGGGATTGCGGTGGATGTACTGAGTAATGAAGATAGTGTGGAGATGCTGAGGGCAGCGGTAGTAGTGGGATTGCAGTGGATGTACTGAGTAATGAAGATAGTGTGGAGATACTGAGGGCAGCGGTAGTAGTGGGATTGCGGTGGATGTACTGAGTAATGAAGATAGTGTGGAGATGCTGAGGGCAGCGGTAATAGTGGGATTGCAGTGGATGTACTGAGTAATGAAGATAGTGTGGAGATACCGAGGGCAGCGGTAGTAGTGGGATTGCGGTGGATGTACTGAGTAATGAAGATAGTGTAGAGATACTGAGGGCAGCGGTAGTAGTGGGATTGCGGTGGATGTACTGAGTAATGAAGATAGTGTGGAGATACTGAGGGCAGCGGTAGTAGTGGGATTGCGGTGGATGTACTGAGTAATGAAGATAGTGTGGAGATACTGAGGGCAGCGGTAGTAGTGGGATTGCGGTGGATGTACTGAGTAATGAAGATAGTGTAGAGATACTGAGGGCAGCGGTAGTAGTGGGATTGCGGTGGATGTACTGAGTAATGAAGATAGTGTGGAGATACTGAGGGCAGCGGTAGTAGTGGGATTGCGGTGGATGTACTGAGTAATGAAGATAGTGTGGAGATACTGAGGGCAGCGGTAGTAGTGGGATTGCGGTGGATGTACTGAGTAATGAAGATAGTGTGGAGATGCTGAGGGCAGCGGTAGTAGTGGGATTGCAGTGGATGTACTGAGTAATGAAGATACTGTGGAAGGAGGGGATTCTAAAAGACTGGAAGAAGGGGCTGATTGTCCTATATTTAAAAGGGGGGGGATAGGATTATTTTGGGGATTATAGGAAAGTGACATATAACATTATACAAAGATCTATGAGAAAGTGCTAAAGAGGGAAGTCAGAAGAGAAGTGTAAGGAGGGCTGAGGAAGGAGCAGTATGGCTTCAGACCAGGTAGGTCCAGAATGGACCTGATATTCGCCGTGAGACAGTTGAAGGAACACCATTACAAGTTCAGGAAGGATCTCCTGATGGCTATTTTTGGACATGAGCTGTGTGTGCAGAAATAATGTGAGGGTGGGAGAAGTGTTGAAAAAATAAAAGGGGTAGAAGATGGAATAGTGAGGAAGTGTGAACTCTGTGAAAGTGGGAGGGAAGAGGACAGAATGGTTTGAGTTGGGGAACGTCTTGAAACAAGGAAGTGTGCTCTCACCATTGTTGTTCATGGTAGTAATGGTGAGAGAGATGGTAAGAAGAGTAGGGGAAGGAAACATGAAAGTAATGGTGTTTGTGGGCGACCTGATGGTATGCGGAAAAGAGGAGTGCAGGAGCATTGGATGTGTGAAATAAGATTGTAGGACAATATGGAATGAAGTTTAATGTTAAGTAGAGTGAATTGGTGATTACAACACAGAAGGAAATTAGGCCCATAAGGGGAGTATAATTAGGTGGATAAATATTGAAGACAGTGGAGAGTTTCAGGTGGGAGAAGTGTGGTAGAGGAAAGAGGAGGCAACGAGAGAGAAATTGGGAGAGAGGGAGGAAAGCGAAGACCTTTTACAAAAGTGTCAGAAGTTTTGTCTGGAGTAGAGACATGCTGCGGAAGTGTGAAGTAGGGATGTACAAGGCATACTATGTTCCAATATTATAGTATGCCTCAGAAACCTGGGTGATGCAGGAAAGGAATAGGAGTGGCAAGGTGAGAGAAAGAGTGCAGGACAGGAAAGAGAAGGAGAGATTGAGAGAAAAGGTGGTATGGACATGTGAAGAAAATATAAGATAATATAAGGATAATGCTAGAAATGGAGATGCTGGGCAGAGGGCCAAGAGGAAGATAAGTGGTGGGAGGACAGTTTATATTTGAGACAGATCCTGTCAGTGGCAGGATACTATGTATGGTAATGATAGTTAATATTGGTGTTTATAGTTGGTATCAGTGTTTACAGTTAATATTGGTGTTTAATCAAATTTTCACCAGTTGTTTACCCATTTAGGAGCCATGCCCTCACAAAGTACACAGAAAATAAGAAACAAATTTGAGTGAAATTACTGCCATCTTATAGTATATAAAAATTCTATACAAACCTTAATAAAGCTCTAACCTTTAGCCTTTAGTGATAGCTAAACAGAGAGCTGTGAGCAGGGGAAAGAAAGGTATATGAAAAGCCATGGCACTCCATTCATTTGTTTATCATACTGTTGTTAAACATTGGTTTATATCTTACTCTTGAGTTGTAGATTGAATAGTGAAGTGTCTGATAGTCAGTACTGGCACTAGAGTGTATATTATATCCCTGAATAACCACTAACCAAGCATTGTCGTCGTCGTATCCAGTGATCAACCCGAGGAAGAACCTGGACGGTGACACCTCCATAATGACGTATCGTGGTCACAAGGTCCTACAGACGCTCATCAGATGTCACTTCTCACCAGAGTTCACCACTGGACAGAGATTCATATACACCGGCTGTGCTGCTGGCAGGGTTGTCAGTGAGTTGAAAATACACTTTTATTAATTATCTTTACACTTTTTTATAGATGAGAAATAAGTTACGTGAAACATGTCTCCACACATCTTTCCTATATTTTCTTCCATATTTAACAAAACTAGTTTTATTAATTTGCTTCAATTTTTAGATCTTATTTTTAGAGACACCGATTTTTCGTGAACTGTGTTTTCACTAGAGATGTCACAATATCTCTTTTTCTCGATTCCAATTCTTAAGATGGGGTGCTAGTGAGCACCAGTTTAGTGTATTGATTTTTCAGTTTTTATAGCATAAAAATTTTTTGGCCAAAATAAATGAAATATTTCTTCTATAGAAACATAGAGTTTAGTTTTCTGCACATGCTAATCTCAACAGTTCTTGAATGTCTGTCATGAGCATAGCGGCATTTGGTGACAAACTTTTTAAATAAAGAGAAAAAGTTGTCATTAAATTCCAGGACACCTTTGACAAATATTCAAGAACTGTTGAGATCAGGATGTGCAGAAAACTAATCTCTATGTTTCTATAGAAGAAATATTTGATTTATTTTGGCCAAAAAATGTTTATGCTATCAAAACTTAAAAAATACTGCCCTAAACTCACGCTCACTAGCACCCCATCTTAAGTTCAACCTCAATTTTTCGATCCTCAATTCCAATTCTTAAAAAAAATATTTTTTTTTTCATTATTTTTCCAAGCATCCAATCTCATATAAAAAAATATGTAGGTATTCAACTGAATAACATACCAAAAACTAAAAAACGTTTATAGTAATATTAAAAAAATTAATGTTAACAAAAAAAAAATCAATTTTATAAAAAAAATGTTTACTAAGTTTTTTAATCATATAATCAAAATAATAAAATTATTAGGAATTACTTTATAGTAAACATGTATTATTACCTACAAATGAAGCCTAATTGAATCAAACATTTGTAAATAAAAAATAAATAAAAAGGTGTAATAAACAGTAATTGAGAACACAAGTCTATTAAACTCACCAAATAGGATCGTTAAATGAACGTGTACTGTTTTGAATTAATGACATTGGAAAGAAAATTTAAGTGCTGTACTGGTAGCAGCTTAAAATACTTAAAACAGGCCTACTTGAAAATAAAAACTTTCTGTAACTATTATTTGTCAAATAAAAGAGATTAGCTTTGTAAAAAGTCCAAAACTATTTTTTTAGATACTTAAGAATAATTGTTATTGTAGAGAAAATCTAACGTGCCTGATACCCTACTCCCCCCTCAATGCGAAACTTGGACTCGACCATTTCAACCAACACATGGTCGCCTGAAACTTTAATCTCACAATCTTATAGATATTTACTAAACACACTAAAAGTCTTCAAAACTGAAAGTCAAAATAAAAAAATTCATATAAACTCGAAATTAATACAATAAATCAGGAATTTTATAACGGAAAGAAGAACACATTTCACACATTACAAAAATATAAAGTTTCCGCTAAAACTGATCCTACGCATGTTGTCTCGCCAGAAATTAGTGATAAATTGTTTTGGCAACGATATATCAGACTACACTCTAAATCTATTGAATTAAAAATATAAATATTTTTTTTACTCTATTTTTATTAAACTTGTTTTATTCAAAGAGCTAAATAAAATATTAAAAATTGAAAGTGACAAAGAATAAAATTACTAGAGAGCGGCCATCTTAATTTAATCGAAATATCATAACTCTCAATATAACACGTTGTGATGTATCAATTAATGATAGATATATCGAGATATTATGGAAAATTACCATCCCTAGTCTATGTATTATATATTGATTGTTTGTTTAAAATCGATTCATGTATTCCTGACTGTCTCACTTAACATTTACTTTAAAAAAAGTGTGTCAAAGTGGTTAAGTGTCTACCTCTTGTTACTGTCATCATGTCAGGTCCTATTATTTCCGAGACAATTTTTTTTCATTCAAAACACCTCAAAATGTTATGTTTGTATTATATTTGGATCAATACAGTATATTTACAATTTGCCGGCATTTAAGGCAACTAAATTAATGTGAGAGATAATGGATTATTACCTATTCTGAATGTTGCTGTTTTGTTTAGTTGCCAGTTTTATTGAAGTAGTGAGAATCGTAATCATAATCAATTACAAATACTGACGAGCATTTATTCCCCCTGTGAGATATCTTCCTCTATGATCATTTTCACATGTAATAACATTTTCGAATGGACACTCATAAAATGTATCTGAAAATTTAATCTTGTTCTTTGTGTGTACATAATTATGTAAAATACAACATGTTTTTTAATAGATACACAAAATACTACGTTAACATAAGTGGCCTATGGAATCGAATATACACCATTTGTTGGCCAATATGCCAAATGTGCATTCCACCATTTGGCGGGCTCTTGGATGTCTGTAATTAAATATTTTGTTTGCTGTAGGATTCATTTTTCCTCGCAAAGGGCCGCAAAATATTATCTATCAGTCCAAAAGCTTCATCGGCTTCTCCATAGATTGGCATTATTTTCCCATCTTCATCATTAGGCAATCTTTTTCCACAACCACTTTTGAGCTTATTTTCTTGAAATCGTTTTCTAAATTTTAGTTTTTAAAAATAACGGAGCCTCGACTATCAATGGTATACACGGGTCTACGATTTAGCTGTTTAGTCGTGGTGAAATTGTGAAACACACATGTCACGACTTAACTATTTAGTCATGACAAAAATCATATGTATTTGCTTACCTTAAGTTCTTTAACAAATTCTTAGTAATAATTGTGTTTTAGAACAAGATTCATGTTTTCTTGGCAAAACTCCATTTGTTTGTTAAAATGCAAATAACATTAACTTTTATATATTTATCTCTGGTTGTTTGTGATCCATGAAATCCCTAAAATCTCTGACTTTATTGGTGATTTAATTGCAACTTTGTTTTTTTTTGGCAAGCTAAAATAATTTTCTGTAATTTTTTTATTTTTTATTTCCTATTATATTAAGTAAGAACTAAGAATACCTAAAATATTGAGCATCTTTAATGGAAGAAAAGAATTTGCAAGCGAAGACTTTTAAGTTTTGATAAAAATAAGAACCTATTAATGTGTAAATTTGGCAACATCCATATTGTTTGGGTTAGAGACACGTGTTGAAAGCATTGTATTGGAACTTAACAAAAATTTTCTCTAAGTGTTTGCCAATCTACTTAAGTTTCTTTACTGAAATTATTTTTAAAATGTAGCCTACTTGTATTGTGAAAAAAAAAATATATTTTTGGTGATATTTCCAGGTTTCCTGTTTCCAATTACCTAATATTTCCTTTTACCTGCTTCGATGGTCAAATGTTCTAAACTAAGGCATCACTCTCACTGTAGATTATACTGCCGATGACAGGAAGATGGGTTTTTAATACTGCTCAGACGGTTTTTCCTAAACTATTTTCCACTCTTCCTCCACACTAATGGGGATCAGATGCATTTCCTCTAAATTCAACCTTTCTCATCCCTAACACATTAGCGTAATTTAATTAGTACATATGCATACAACCTAAACAAGTAGTAAAACATGGCGCTAAAAAAAAATTATATATATATATTCTTTTGTTTGATCAAAGAATACAGTAAAACTTTTTAAATTTGAAGTATCCAAAATTCAAATTAACAATTTTTCTGAGTATCTAGGCAACTTGAGAGTAAGGTCGATTGAATGGTGACAGGAGAGAGGAAGATGGAGGCATTTCACCATCTATAGTTGTCAGAAGCAGGCTTATAATGTGTTTTGTTTGTGCACAGTTTACGACATGTTGACTGGCAAGGTGAAAGCAGCGTTGCGGGGTCATAGTGCGTGTGTCAGAGACGTATCGTGGCACCCCTATAGGACAGAAATCATCAGTTCAGGGGTGAGTTTAGTGCCTAGATACCTTGTCTTAATTGATATGGGGATCATAACAGATCACCTTTTCAACTAGAAGACTTTTTTTGAACCATTCGTTAAAGATCACATTTTTTTTGGCAACTCACTAGCGGTTACATTTTTTTTTAATAAGTCACTATAAGTCACCTTTTTTCTTATTTTTATTCTCATTATTTGAAGTTCTAATTTCAAATTTATTTTATTCCCAAATTTGATTGTATTTTTCTTGTTTTGTTGAGTCGTTATGAAGAACATATGCTCTGTTTGTGATAACCCAGGCTGTTGCACCATGATCTCTTTGTTAGCAGATGTGTGGAACACAGTTATCAGTCATTAAAGCCCTCAGTATTTTAAAAATTTTGGATTACTTAATTTTCTTATAACATTCTAAATGTCTTTTAGAGTTGTTTCACACTAGGCAACTACCGCCCGGCAACAATTGCTGACCGACTATCAGTCTGTTGAACTAGCAGGGAACCACCGGCAACTTCACTTGCTCAGAAAAATCAGAACCAACCCAATCAGAATACACGAACAAATCAGTCACTTGTGATGGATTCGAAGGACGAGGATATTTTTCTGTGGCTCCTTATTAGAGAAGGAAAAGGAAAGTCACAAGTCAAGTGTGGATATTTTATTATCATCTGTATATTATTGAGCGGTTAGAAAATGGTTTCTTCTATAACACTTGCACAAAATTTGATTTAAAAATAAACTCCATGGGATCAACTCTCATTTGAGCCAAACCAACAGAGCGGCCATAGTCTGTTGGTGAAGATAATACTAACTTCTGCAACTAGAAGGTGTCATGTGGTCAGCATGACAAACCTTCTATCTGTTAATCTCAGTTTTCTAGATTGGGAATGCTACGTTTTCATTCAAGTAGCTCCTCATTTGTCCTCGCGAGGCTGGGCTGACCCTGTTTCAGGACCAACTGCTTCACAGAAAATCTGGAAGTGCCTGGGACCACACCCAGATGAAAACAAATAATAGATAACCAAATATAAAAACATAGCATATCATATCACGAACAAAATAAAAAACAGGTGATCTGGGAGTTGGCACCACTTGGGAGACTGGCCCAAGATGTTTGCCCTGTATGAATGTAACATTATAAACACATGATTAACCAAGCAGTCCCTGGGTGTGTGACAGTAACCCTGGTGGTCAACCACGCTACAAATCATCAATAGTGGGCAACTCGGCTGCTTTGTATGAAACCCCAATCTACCGTCATGTTAATGAACAGAACGCTAGTCAGCGAGCGATTTTTGCCGGATGATAGTTGCCTGGTGTGAAACAGCTCTTAAGCTTGGAGTGATTTGCTATGGGGAATATTGAAATTTTTTGCCGGCTTTGTATATGCAGTATTTCCTTTTTAGATATGTACTGTAGTAGATTTGACTATTGTTGAATTCTCAGATAGTAGTTCTAGTACGTCACATGACTTGTTTGCTTTGAGTTCAACAATGGGAAAATCCAATTTTAAGGAAGAGTGGCCTTATAAAACTGTCAGTTATTAAGTGCACAGTTTGTAAATCCAAATGAAAGAAAACTAGCTATAATATAAATACCCCAAGTTTCTTATTCTTGTTGTGTTGGCCTCAGTGGGACGGGATGCTCGGTCGATGGACTTACACTGGTAAAAAAGTGTATGACTACGTACCATCTGATGCGTCAATGGAGACCAACCCTCCAAGCGACCAATCAGAACCCACATCACCTGTGACTTTGCGACGCAGCCGTAGGATTGCACAACAACAGCAGCAAACACAACAACAGTCTCGGCAACAACAGCAACCTCAGTCGACGGCACGACGGCGTGATGGTCCTTCCAAGAAGACCACCAGGTGTTGATTGGCGGCATGGGGGAGGGGTTGGCGCACCTTTCAGGGTTACTTTATTAGTATACAAGTACAAAACAGTTCTGATGTTTCACTAGTTGTGCCAGGAAGAGAGAAATATCTCTAGGTTAGAACTCCCACAAGCTGATTCTGTGCCATGTCATTATATCCTAACAATTTTAATATATTTATTGTTAAGTACTCTCCATATTTTCTAAATAAAACAGTTTATTTTGATTTTGTTTGGAAGCTAGTTAAGCCTTGAATTTAGACCTATCACCTGAATCATTCACTCTTGATTTGTCACTCTTTGGAGCCAATCATAAGATAACAGACAAATGCTGAAGCTCACTTTTAGTTATTGATTCGTGGAGATGGCGTGATTTAAGTTTTTCTTGCTTGTGATTATAAATCTTCGACCTTGGTTTTTATATTCTTGATTCTAACTCCTCAATATGTGCTATTGCAATATTTTCCCTCCATCCAACCTCTCCATGTCATTTATTTATATATTCTACTGTAATTATAACTACTCAAAATGTCATGTTTGCTTTGCACAAGATCACTAGAACACACCAATCATGTTGTTTACATTTTACAATTTGCCGGTAATAAAGTGAATCAGCAAAATAACTAGTAATGCTCAGCATGGAAAATTACTTAATTCTGGATGTTACTGTTTTGTTTAGATACCAGAACTTTTGATGTATTGAGCCTTGATATTAAGACTGATTCCTGATTAGTTTGACACCAGTAACACTAGAGGTAGTTAGAGTCTTGATATTAAGGCTGATTCTTTATTAGTTCAACACCAGCAACACTAGTGGTTATAAAAGAATAGAGTTTGACATTCCTACTAAAACATTCATCACATATACACACTGCAAACTTATGTTAGTTCGAGATTCTTGTCATTAAAGTTGACTTCGACAGGGTTGGTTACACTGCTTCCACCGGACAGGCAGAAATGTTTACACTACTGCTTCTAAAGCTGTCTGGGCTATCTAAATTTAATTCTGGTAATGGGGTAGCTAAGAGAGAGGCAGAATTCAGCGGCAATCTATGTCCGTATTTGCTTGGAGGACTAGCTAGAAACTTCCCTCAGTACACGTGGGTGGGGGTTGAACCCCCTCCCTACATTTCCATTGCCAGCAAATCATACTCGTTTGTTCTTATTTACAACATTTTAGACAACAATTTTAAAGCAAGGATCGTTAATTTAATATAACGATAAGACAAGGATCTATGAAACATATTTTTATTGTAAAATTTACAAAAAGTATGGATATCTAGACTGTAGAAAGATTCTAACTAAATTTGTAATAAAATATACAAATAAATTTAAAACAATAATTATGAAAGTTCTTGGTAAAATATATGAAAAACAATCTTCTCCCGCACTTGATGTTATCCGCCCCTCCCAACTCTTTCTTGGTCTCTCTCGCGGTATTTTTCCTACATACTTCACCTCTATCATTCTCCTTGGGATTCTTTCCCTCCCATCCTCATTACATGATCATACCATCTCACACTTGCTTCCTCTACTATCTCATGTACTCCAACATCCTCATTACATGTCCATACCATCTCACTCTTGCTTCCTCTACTATCTCATGTACTCCTTATCCTCATTACATGATCATACCATCTCACCCTTGCTTCCTCTACTATCTCATGTACTCCAACATCCTCATTACATGTCCATACCATCTCACTCTTGCTTCCTCTACTATCTCATGTACTCCAACATCCTCATAACATGGCCATACCATCTGTCTTGCTTCCTCTATTATCTCATGTACTCTAACATCCTCATTACATGGCCATACCATCTCACCCTTGCTTCCTCTACTATCTCATGTACTCCAACATCCTCATTACATGACCATATCATCTCATCCTTGCTTCCTCTACTATCTCATGTACTCCATTATTCTCATTACATGATCATACCATCTCACCCTAGCTTCCTCTACTATCTCATGTACTCCAACATCCTCATTACATGACCATATCATCTCATCCTTGCTTCCTCTACTATCTCATGTACTCCATTATCCTCATTACATGACCATACCATCTCACCCTTGCTTCCTCTACTATCTCATGTACTCCTTATCCTCATTACATGATCATACCATCTCACCCTTGCTTCCTCTACTATCTCATGTACTCCAACATCCTCATTACATGTCCATACCATCTCACTCTTGCTTCCTCTACTATCTCATGTACTCCAACATCCTCATAACATGGCCATACCATCTGTCTTGCTTCCTCTATTATCTCATGTACTCTAACATCCTCATTACATGGCCATACCATCTCACCCTTGCTTCCTCTACTATCTCATGTACTCCAACATCCTCATTACATGGCCATACCATCTCACCCTTGCTTCCTCTACTATCTCATGTACTCCAACATCCTCATTACATGACCATATCATCTCATCCTTGCTTCCTCTACTATCTCATGTACTCCATTATCCTCATTACATGATCATACCATCTCACCCTAGCTTCCTCTACTATCTCATGTACTCCAACATCCTCATTACATGACCATATCATCTCATCCTTGCTTCCTCTACTATCTCATGTACTCCATTATCCTCATTACATGACCATACCATCTCACCCTTGCTTCCTCTACTATCTCATGTGCTCCATTATCCTCATTACATGATCATACCATCTCACCCTTGCTTCCTCTACTATCTCATGTACTCCAACATCCTCATTACATGACCACACCATCTCACCCTTGCTTCCTCTACTATCTCATGTACTCCAACATCCTCATTACCTGACCATACCATCTCACCCTTGCTTCCTCTACTATCTCATGTACTCCATTATCCTCATTACATGATCATACCATCTCACCCTTGCTTCCTCTACTATCTCATGTACTCCATTATCCTCATTACATGTCCATACCATCTCATCCTTGCTTCCTCTACTATCTCATGTACTCCATTATCCTTATTACATGATCATACCATCTCACCCTTGCTTCCTCTACTATCTCATGTACTCCAACATCCTCATTACATGTCCATACCATCTCACTCTTGCTTCCTCTACTATCTCATGTACTCCAACATGGCCATACCATCTCACCCTTGCTTCCTCTAATATCTCTTGTACTCCAACATCCTCATTACATGATCATACCATCTCACCCTTGCTTCCTCTACTATCTCATGTACTCCAACATCCTCATTACATGTCCATACCATCTCACTCTTGCTTCCTCTACTATCTCATGTACTCCAACATCCTCATAACATGGCCATACCATCTCAGTCTTGCTTCCTCTATTATCTCATATACTCCAACATCCTCATTACGTGGCCATACCATCTCACCCTTGCTTCCTCTACTATCTCATGTACTCCAACATCTTCATTACATGGCCATACCATCTCACCCTTGCTTCCTCTACTATCTCATGTACTCCATTATCCTCATTACATGATCATACCATCTCACCCTTGCTTCCTCTACTATCTCATGTACTCCATTATCCTCATTACATGATAATACCATCTCACCCTTGCTTCCTCTACTATCTCTTGTACTCCAACATCCTCATTACATGATCATACCATCTCACCCTTGCTTCCTCTACTATCTCATGTACTCCAACATCCTCATTACATGACCATATCATCTCATCCTTGCTTCCTCTACTATTTCATGTACTCCATTATCCTCATTACATGACCATACCATCTCACCCTTTCTTCCTCTACTATCTCTTGTACTCCAACATCCTCATTACATGATCATACCATCTCACCCTTGCTTCCTCTACTATCTCATCTACTCCATGTCACAATAAATTTAATTTCCATTGCCTCCACCTTTCTGGAGGTTTAATAATGTTTAAAATCATATATTTCCTGCTTTCATAGTCAAATGGTGTAAGGCGTCACTCTCCCAATAGACTGAACCGCAGATGACAAGGTGATCAGGGTTTTAATCTTGGTTTGGTGTGCAGAGGATTGATTTCCTAAATGGTTTATACTCTCCCTTCATGCAAATGCAGACACATTTTATATAAATTTAAACTTCCTTATGCCTAACACATTCTCTTAATTATAGGCCTGTGGTGTAATTACATTTTGATTTTGGGAAATTTTTGGGCAGCAAACGACAATTTCCCACAAAAACGGGATTGGAAACGGGGGGGGGAAAATTAAGAATTTTCCAATTTAAGCTTATACTTATTTTTCAAATGCCTAATCTTAGTCCAAGCTAAGTCCCATTTATTCAAGGGAAAAAATAAAAAATAATTTGATGATGAAATTAGAAGCTCGTAGCAATTTGATAAAAAAGGAATCGAATTGTATGGGTTAAAATAAGGTGTGTTTAACATTGAGTTCAATGGCTACTTAAAAAAAAAGAATAGTTTCAAAACATTTTGGAAAGAGAAGGGGGTTCGAAAAAGTTTAAAGAAATGTAATATAAACAATTTTATAGTTAGAGAATACAGTGATGAGAATTTTAATAAATCCTTTCACAATTAAACATCTACATATTTAAACTAATCTGAATAAATAAAAGTGAACAGCAGTCTTGTCCATAAGAAAACCAAATTATTTTCTCAACCGAGTCACTAAATCTAAACTAAACTAAACACAGTGCTGTTGTACTAAAAAAAATATTAGTATATTCACTGTCTATGCTTGCACGATAGTAAAGCAAATGGATGCCATTGCAAATAATAAAACGCAACAGTCTTGTATTGATGAAAATAAGTGGGAAGTTTTATTTAGTGCATAATTGTACTATATTTGGAAGAAGGTGCAGGAAAGGTGGATAGAAACATATAAAAGAAACGAACACAATATGACTTTTGCAATGAAAAGAACACAGTTCACACTTTACAATGCTACCACGGTCAAAGACATAATTACTGCCTCTTGAAGAAAATCGATCGGTACCGCCCAATCCCCCGACCTAGGTTTCATTCAATCTTAACTCATCAGGGAGGAGTTTGAAATGCGCAACACAACTTCCTAAAAGAGGATTTTCTTCAAGAGGAAGCTATTACCTCTCTGTCCAGTAGTAACAATGTAAAGTGTAAGCCGTGTTCTTTTCACTTTAAAAGCCATATTGTGTTTGTTCCTTGTATGTTTCTATCCACCTTTCCTATACCTTCTTCCAAATATAATACAATTACCTCAAAATGTGAAAAGAGTTTTTTTTAAAGAGTTATATTAGTGCGTAATTAGATATTTAAAAAGCCACTATTGTCGTTATTTTGCACTTAAATATGTTTTCCTGACTTATATTTATTCAGAAATAAAAGCCAAAAGTGTGGAAAGCTGAGTCAGGAGTAGCTTCTAGACTAGCTGCTCTAATAATAAAACATAGCAATACTTGGACTTCATGTACATGTAGCTCTACACCAAATGAAATGTATTTAATATGAAACTAAAATATATGTTAATTTAGAATAATTTAAGGGGATAAAAAACAATGATAGTTCAACTACTCCCCCTTGATTGGAGAATGAATAAGATAACAGCAACATTTGACGAGAGTTCCTTTATAGTCAACAGAATGAAAGCTTTAATACTATTCTTAAACTGATTTGTCTAGGTAGTTGTAAAATAAAAGCAACTAAAGTTGTGACTACTTAACGGAAGGAAAGGTTAATATTACATTAATAAATTAATAATATTGTTAAAGCACATTAAAAAAACAATATAACATTGATAGACATTCTATAGTTGTAAATTTTTATTATTAATTTTTTCCTAAAAAATTTGGGAAAATAATTTTTGCTAGCTGAGTTTTGGTAACATCTACAGACATTTTTCTCGAAGTTTGATATCCTAAACAGGCCTACTTAATGAGTAAATATCCATATAATCAAAAAGGTAGTGAGATGAGACGAGATGACAAAAAAAAAATAGGTATGAAATAAATCATATTAAATATGTTAAAATATGTTAGTAAATAAATAACAAAAAATTGTAGAAAATGAAATACAAATAAAGTTCCAAAACACCTAAATATCGTATTTATAAGCACTTGAAGATTTAACTACTGTATGACATAATCATTAGGAGGTAGTACCTGTAACTCGCTCAGAATCAGCTTGTCGGTGTTGTGTGTTTGTTCTCGTTCATGTGTGGTGAATGCTCTTGGCCTGTACAAAGTGTGTGTACATAATATGTGGGAGGTGCAGTGAAGTAACATACATTATACAGGACATTAACAAGAACAGAGACCACTTTTACAGATTGCATTAAAACAACAAGCATTCTTTACACATTGTTAATCTTTGTCTTTATGGACAAGTCAACACCATATCTTATTCGAGATGATAACAAAATGCCCACTTAGAACTAATATATATATGTATATATATATAATGTTTTTTTTGTGTACATCCTCCTACTTCTCTTAGAGCTTCCCACTAATATTAATCAAAATTTAATTTGGAAAGAAAATACCACAGCATTTTTAACTGGGCCATTAGTGAATATTATATAAATAAATTTGAGAAGAGCTGATTGACTGGTTTCCATGTTGGTATTGATAGTTGTGACTGAAATTTTGAAGGTGAAACAAATTTTATAGTTTTATTTTGTAAAAATTGTTGTGAACGGAAATTGATTCATCACGTGTGTACTTTTGCTGAGCTCTACACTTTCAAAAGGGGAGCTGAATTTTATCCATTCAGACATTTCTTAAACAAGCACCACAAATAAAAAGTCTGATTTGTATCCATTCTCATAATATCCACAAAATCCTTAATTGTATCCATTTAATTGCGGTGCCACTTGTCTGATAGATGGCAGCAGCAGAGACTCTCCGTAACTCATTCCGTGCTTACTAGAGAGCAGCACTATCCCTATAATAACATATAAAAAAATACTTATTTGTGTTTCTTTGAAAAAATTATACAAGGGTACTTTACAAATGATTGATTTTTAAAAATAATTATGATTTAGTTTAAAATTGGTTCATGGTGAAGTATTTCTTAAAATAAATTAATATTTTGAATAGTTTGAAAAATGTAATATTTTTGGATCGTGAAATTTCATGAAAAATGTGTTGATGCCTGAAAGGTTTAAGTTTTGTTCGGATGGGTTTGTTTATAATATTAAAAATTATAACTATTGCCTATTAATAACTTTGGTGCCATGTTGTGACATTCTTTGAATATTCATGTTATAGATAGTAATGTTCTTCTTTGATTGATGAGAGTTTTGTTGATTTGTTTGGATTATATATAATTTATTTTACAATATTAATTTGGTTATCATTGGAGATTTGTTTTGTTTCTGTGTGTAGAGATGGCAAAAAATATAAAACTTTTCATATGATGACAAAGAAAAACAAGGAATCCCACTCTCTTTATATACCTACTATTATAGAAATAAACATAAGTCCTTAACTTATATGTTTACTGGTACATAATCACTTTTAACCATAGTCTCAAGAATTCCCTCAAATTGCAAAATGAATTCTATTACTTAACAGTTAAAATCAAAGATTTTTATTTTTTAACACTGACCTCCCTCTAGTTTTACTTCAGATGGATAAATGGTTAGGCATTTATACTCATATTAGGCCTAATGTGGATAAATTCACATTGTCTGGACATATAGCTGTTGCGGAGAGTGGTAAATATAAACACTTTTTGGGGGTTTTTCAATCAAAACTAGTACATAAAACGAAGGCCTGTGTTCAAGTTGAGTATGATAGCCTATAAATAAGATTTCTTAATCCATCTTCAACCCAGGTAGCCCTACATTAAAAACTGATTAAATTCTCTGTAGATAATAGGATATGCCACTTTAACACAAATCTATGAAGATGAAAAGCATACAATTATAAAAACATTGTTTCTGTATTGCCATGCCCTGTGTGAGATATCCTACTTTAATCTTTGCTTAGAGTGGGTGATAGTTTTGCGTCTGCAAAAGTTTAATAAAATGGCGTTGTTAACGTAGCTAATGCTGTCAATTTGTCATGGACTCATAATATAGTATTTAAATATATCATTGTGTATAAAACAAGCACCTTATACACAGGTATATTATGTAATGTTTATAAAAAAAAGTCTAATAATTTAAAATCCATGTTTAGATTTTAAATTAATAAGATGATAACTAAAAAAATAACTTTTTTTATATTAAAATAGAGATAGTGCTGCTCTCTAGTAAGCACGGAATGAGTTAAGGAAAGTATCTGCTACTGCCATCTATCAGACAAGTGGCACCGCAATTAACCCTTTTGCTGCGTATTTAATTTTTATTTCTCACCTTCAGAAATGCTAATTTGAAAATCTGCACGAGGATCATGATTATGATCATATATTGTGTTTTTCAACTAGTAATGTATTTTAAATATGAAATTTAGCACTATATTGTCTATAAATCGCATAATAATATATATTTTATATCAATAAAATTTTATATGTCATATATTATTTGTCACATTTTACACAAATGCAATGTTATTCTGCTATCAGAACCATTCTTTATTTTACTAGCAACTCACAATATGTCAAACCAATCACTAAATTAAGTTTTGACAGGCCTATTACTGGCCTAATATAGACCTTATGTAATAAAACGAAAACTTTTGAAAATTAGGTTACATCAACACAACTTGAACAATTTTGTGCTACATTGGTGCATTTAGTCTATAAGATCATATATTTGTGTTAAGCATTGCCATACTAACACAATATTATATTTATAACACTTCACATGGCATGAATTCATCAATAATAAATTAGATGTTACTAACACAGTAGAATAACTGGGTAAATATAACAAATGCTGCACTAATAAATCCCTCAACAATGTTTTCTGCCACATAAATATTGCACGTGTGCTACAAGTAGTAAAATGCAGAAGTAAACAAGCGCTACTATTGTTATGATCTAGCAGCTGGTAATTGACAGTTCTCAAAACTAGCAATAGATGTCAGAGGCGCACAGACATGCTAGTATGAAAAATTCAGCGTTCTAACACTCTTGTGGCTATTTCCGACTGTCGCAGCAAAGGTAGATAAAGTTAACACATCGTGGGGTGAAGTCAATGGCTTCCGCAGTCAATGGCTATAATGCTGAGATCGGATATATCAGATTAACGCAGCAAAAGGGTTAAATGGATACAAATCAGAATGGATACAATTCAGGATTTTGTGGATATTATGAGAATGGATACAAATAAGACTTTTTATTTGTGGTGCTTGTTTAAGAAATTTCTGAATGAATACAATTCATTTGTCTCTTTCAAAATAGATCTAACAAATTTATTT
Source organism: Timema podura (assembly GCA_033556935.1). Taxonomy (NCBI): domain Eukaryota; kingdom Metazoa; phylum Arthropoda; class Insecta; order Phasmatodea; family Timematidae; genus Timema; species Timema podura. The sequence goes on from JAVRXN010000005.1 coordinate 50,853,514, forward strand.
ATTAACTCATTATAGTAATAAAAAAACAGATTTTCTCTTAATACTTGTACTTGAAGAAGATGGATGCATTTGACTAAACTGACCTAGCCACAGGCTTGAAACAGTTGAGGATGATGATGACTTGTATAAATATCGTGATCTAAAAGAGTGCAAGTAGAGTTGATACAAGTTTTTGTTTCTATTCCCATATGCCAGTCTAAAATTGTCATTTCTTCTAACTAATAATTTTCCATAAAATATAATAAAGCTCTTAATTTGCAAGGAAACTTCACACTTTTACCTCTATATCAAGTACAGGTTTGAAATTGAGGACAATACAATATTACAACCAAACTTTAGTTTTGGTTATGAGTGGTTCATAAACTATGAGCATCAAGCCATGTTGAGTAACATTGTAACAAATTCAAATCTTTTACAATTATCTTAATTGCTTTTTATATTTGAACACAATGAGATGGATTTGATATAAAGACAAATTTGTTTTAGAAAAGTCATAAAAAAAACTAGAAGTCAGGGAATTTAACTAAAACCAAGGAAAAATCAGGGAATTTAAGTAGTTGCAGTACGAAAACAAAAGTTAGGGGTTTGTCTTTTCTCAGGTTAACAAAGTTCATCGACTAAATATGGTGATCTACATGAAATGATCGGACAGTGGTTGTTCCTACACCACACAAATAATACATTTAACATTGGACTAATATTTATATATAGTGGCTGCTAGTGTTTATATTTAAATATGTGACTCAATGGAAGAGCTATCATCCTGGAAGAAAAACTGGGAAAATGTATTCTGTAAGCACCCTGGCAGTTTGATTATTGGTGTGGCTTAACATTGTTAAATACTGTGCTATAAGTCATCGTTGGGACAATGTTGCATTCTAGAAACTAATGTAAAAGTGTCCATTGATCTGTCACAGACAGAAGTTGCAGTCAGGATGTTTGGGGTTGGGGTGTTGTTTGAATCTGAGAAACTTCTCTCACCTGGGCTTATTTTTATAGGCTCTGTTTTTGTTATTTTCTAAAGTTGTCAAGGTGATACGAAGACACATGTATATACCTGTAGTGTATGGTGGTGTGTGTGAATGAATCTTAGCTGTTTGTGCTACGAGGTGCACAAAGTTTCATTGTACAGTTGTATTATTAATAGAGAAGTGTTGTTTTGTCCTGAATGCGATGGGGTGCAGCCAACCTGATGTCAAAATTTAACTGCGCTTTGTATGTAACCAAAGTCAAGAATGTTAAATTACCCCCATTTTGACAATGATCAATTTATTGAGAGGGGGAGGGGAGGGACTGGTAAAACATTATTTTATAAGGATGGGAAAAAATGTATGTTCCTTCACACCTTTTCTTTTAAAAAAGGCATTATTAATCACTTTGAGTTTATTGCTATTTATATAGAAAGCAATGATCAGCAAATGTTTAACTGGCTACTTACTTACTTACTTAGTAAGTCATTTTGCAAGATAAACACTTTATATTTCATAAACTATTAACTATGTAAGATTAACAATGTTCTCATTAGTTATTAGTTTCGGACATAATCTTTTATTTTGCTATAAAATTTCCTAGACAATTTTCATGTATTCATAGATCAAGCCCGATGATGACATGATGCTCTAAGTTTTTTTTTTTAACTTATTTGTATTTTTGAGGCATCAGTAAATTTAATTTTCAGAGGGGATGTATTTGCCATCAATCAAAAGTTGATATTCTTGCATTTGGAGCTTTGATCAATATTTGTTTACAGTTGTTACAAGATACAGAGGGAGTTTTTAACATGTATTCAGACGTCATCAGGAGAATTGCGATGCACAATCTTTTTTGTACAACTTCAGTTAAATATAGTTTTTAACGTCCCATTTAAGGTTTTGCAATATTTGCGACAAGAAACATTTCGACTCATACAGCACCTGTGAAAATTATTAGTAGCTAGTTGTGAGATGTTTTAAAATAAAATTAAAACTCCCAGTTTTCTTATTTAGATTGGTGGAATGCCATTAATTCCCCTTATATCTGATGCTTATGTTGGACAGGGAACACCTGTTATTTCTCTCTCTTACTTTCACCTGAATAACTATAGTAAGAATGTGGTACGAAGAGCAGTTGAGTTGTTTGCTCTGGGAGAGTGAATCATCACTATTGATTGCAAAACATAATAATCCTTCCTACTGTGTTCTTACTGTGTATCAAATATACTACATTTTTTCACTAAGGGTGGCATTTTTCAGCTATTAAAAAAAAAAGTTTTTCCCAAAATTTTTAGACATTATTGATAACTTTTAATTCACATGCTTTATATTTTTTTTGGAAACATCACATTAAATGAATCATATTCATTAAAAGCTTGAATCACTTTGGTTTACATTCCCCAGAAAATATTTGTCTGTGAATCACAATACATGGTTTATTTTCTCTTTAAATTTTACCGGCGCTCATTTTGATTTTTAAGGTCCAGGGCTAGTAATGATAATGGATAAACAATACAAATAATAAACCACGTTTGTATTGTCCTATGTGCAACATTTTGTGTTGCTGCACTGGTGTCATTTGAAGTGTCCTGAAACTAAACATCACTCGTCGTTAACGTCTTATAGTTGAGTATTATTTATACGGGGAAATATACCACACAGCGGGTTTCTTGTGTTATTTTATTGATATATGTACCTTACTTGAATAAATGATATCTTGTAAGCCTAATTATTTTAATGGAAATTGATAATGTATATGAGTTGTGTTTTTATTTAAAATAAAGCCTGTTTGATTGTTATTAAAATTTCAGGCCATGTTTGTGATAACTTAAATTTTCCCTCCAAGGTTTTGGTTGTATATTTATACTACAGAAGCTGATGATAAAACTATTAATGGTTTTATTTTAAACAAATAATTTCATAAGTTGTTTTTAAAAGTAATGTGTCTAGTGCCAGATTGCTAATGGCTCATGTGTAAAGATTGCGAGAGGTAGTTTAGAGAAAGAGCACCCGCATTAGTGTGGAGAGAGGACATAAAAACCAGTTTCAAGCACCACAGGGAATCAGCAGTCCTTGGTACACTCTAGAACAGTAATTCTCAACTTGGGGATATTTGAATATATAGGGGGCCATTTTGAAAATAGTACAATAAGAAAATCTTTTTCGTTTTTCATCACGAATTTTCCATCTTGGCTAACTCAGCCATTGCCAGTGGACCTGTCTGATGTGGACAAGAAGTACCAAGAAGAGTTGTCCGAAATGCAAAATGATGAGTCTGTAGGAACTGTATTCACAGTAAAAGGAACCCTGATGTGATTCTGTGGTGTGAGAGAGACTAAATACCCAAATACAACTGGCTTGGCAAGAGAGTTACTGTTATTGTTCCCATCTTAATATTTGGTGGAATATGGTTTTAGTGCTGTAAGTAACGTAATACAGAAAAAAAAATCCGTCAATATCACAAAACGAGGGGGACTTAAGACTTAGGCTAGCTAAATTGATGCCTGAAATCAAACCCACTTGTAGTAAACACCAAACTCAAGGATCTCACTAATATATAATCAAACTTGATGGACTTTTTCTTGAGCCAATTGAGCTAGGGCTGCTAGGCCTACAAAGGCTAATTTAAATTTACTATGTTTGTACCTAATATTGTAAATTTATTAATTGGGGGGGGGGGGGGGGGGGGTTATAACATTTTTTGAAGAGTAGAGGTGGGACATGGCGCATAAAAGGTCAAGAGCCACTGTTCTAGAATGTGTTGTTCCACCATCGAGCCGAGGACCAAGTAAGGGTCTATTGATATGGCTGTATTTGTTTAAAAGTTGGCTGTGAGAACATTTATACATCTCACAATTATTTGTTTTATTTTTCCATTGTGTCTCACTGCCCGTTTGGGCTGTACACATATTATGTACTAAGTGCATTATGCTAAGATGGTACCAAAGAGGAAGGTTGAATTTAGAGTAAATGTTCCTGTATTTGCATGGAGGGAGTGTGAGAAATCATTTAATGAAAACCACCTCAGTGTACCTAGCTAGGATTTGAACCCCAATCTCCCTATGATCGGTAGTCCGGTCTATTGCGAGAGAGATGTCTTAGACCGTGAGGCCACTGAAGTGAGTTAACTTTAAAACTAATTAAAATACTAGTTCTTGCCAGCGACAGCTAATAACTTGGATCAAGATTTAAATGGGAATGGGGTTTGAGAGTTAAACCTTTGAAAATAGCGAATATATATTTGTATTTACCATTTATACTAATTGGTGCAGTTCCCATCAAACTCCAATTAATACCATTGGTCAAAACGAATGTGTGTTAGGGGTGTGTAATGATGTCCACTTAGTCGGCTTTTTCAATGAGAAGTGAACTCAAAACAACAATGTGAATAACACTTGAAGCCAAATTGAAGTTTGAATAGTTCATGTTAGTTGTTTTATGATTGAAGAAAATATATTGTGGTTATTTATATAACTTTATGCACTAAAATAACTTGGAAAATGTTTTATTGAGTTTTTTTTCCAGATTAATATTAATTAACTTGGAAAATGTTTTATTGAGATTTTTTCCAGATTAATATTAATTCCTAATGTACTTATCAACTCAGAATGGGATTAATTGAACATAAGTTGAGTAAGCATTTTAGCTCTTGATATTTTTATTGGTGAAGATTAGTCATTGTCACAACTGTATTTTTTTTATTCCTGGTTAAGTTGAAGCTGACATCTATTTTTGAAAATTTGCACACTTCTAAAATATATAAGAGGTAATTTTTTACTGTCTGGGAAATCGGTAAATGTCAGAGAATTTAATTAAAAATAAGGGAATTTAAATAATTGGTTTGAAAAGCATTTATTTCACACTTAATAAATGAGGCGGTCGAAGTAGAGACATGACAAACTCCATAGATTTAGATGGGATGTATTCACTATTTAAAGTTATATTAAATCCAGAAATATAAATATGTATAAATAAAATATTTGTCAATATTGGATATCCTCAAAGTCTTTAATGACTATAAAACCACTTTTAGTTCAAAAGGTAAGTTACCAGAAATCCCTGCTAACACATTTTTTCATAAAATAGGGTTATCCTGTTTATTCCTCGACCCCCTCAAGTTTTATAGATGTTAACAAAATGCCTTGCCTTTACTTGGTGTATTTTCTATTAAATCATTGTTTTAAAAAAATCTCATGTAATTCGAAGTAAAATTGCCTCGAAGGTGGCATAAAAGGCCTGAAATCTTGTGTATGAAACACATTTACTACTCGACTGTTGCTGCATGGATAATAGGCTCTCTGTGTGCAGGGGCACTAAAGTTTTGTACTTTTTATAAGGATTTTGAGTATTTGGACAAAAACATAGCAGTTTGTGGTGAACTTACAAATGCAGACATTTTGGCAGATGTTATGAACAACATAAATGATAGTATATCTTCAGATGAAGAAGGCGAACAGACAGAACTTCCAGAAAAGTAATTTCCAACATCTACACAGGTCATGTACCACTTCCAAGAGTTGAGATGGTTTTTAATTTAATTTTAGCACCGTGTCTTACTACCCTTGAGACAGTTTGTTGAGGGACAACATAATGTAAGCCCCTCTCTTTTCCAGGCATTCACTAAATTAGAAGAGCTTACTCTAACTCAATAGTATTAACTCCAAAAAACAATAAAAAATCCTAGCTTTTTTGAAAAAATGTAAATACAGTATTCTGTACTATACATAATGCTATGGAAAAACTAAGAATAACATGATATGTATACACTACTGTATTTCAAGTCAGTGAATTCATATTTGAAGTTATCTTTCTAACCCAATAAAAACTTACCTAATTCGAATTTTTCTAGTGGTCCCTTCATCTCCAAATTAGCCAGGTCCGACTGTAATATATTGAAAGGATCATTTCCACTATGAACCACAAATGTTTTTTTTTTTGTAAAAGGTCAAGGTATTGAAAAGTAGCTAATTTTTTGTCGAACGTTCTACGAGAGACAATACAAGGTTAATAAGACACTAATTTGATGGAGTTGATCTGTTCTAGCACTGAGTAGGTTTCGCGTGTGAGTGACAATGTCAACTTGTCAATGAAGCTTTGACAAATAATAACTATGGGAATGTCTCCAGAACAATCATTAGCAAACATTCCATCCTAATTCATCACACATAAGGTGAGAGTGGAAAAAGAGCACACCTTGTTTTGGTGAATCAACATTTCTAGTATAGTTAATATGGATAAATGAGGTAAAAACATTAAATCAACAATCATTTTATTATAAAAGAAATAGTCAACTTTTCTTTTATCCACTCTCAATTAACTTGTATACTGACCTAGGCCACTGGCTGCAAATAGTAATGGATATAAAGTAAAATAAAATTAACTCTAATGCACCATAGTTGAAATAAGAACAAGAAGATAACTTGTAAGTACCTAGTTGAAAGAATAAAAATAAAAATGAAAGTGTATCTTATATCATGATCCTGTTTGTTGACCTAGGTAATGGGAAGGTAATCAACATTTAGGTAAAACAATTCTCTGCTTTATAGTTGAAACAAGACAACATTGATCACTGTCCACAACCTTTAGTTTCCTTCAATAAAAAACGACCTATAATTCAAGTAATAAGTGCATTACTTACTATTAGATAACCAAACCGGTTTTGTGCGTGTGTGTCTGCTCAATCAAATGTCGTATTAGAGCTGAGGTTAATGGATAGAATTAATGACGGCAATCAAGAAATCACCTTTAAGGCAGTGAAAACATTTGAAGGTCGTTGTTTAGGAAAAAAGTTAGTCCTCTAATTCTTAAATTAGACATTCAAAGCAATTAATTAGTTTTGAATATTGAAACTTTACATCTATCAAATTTTATTGTTGGAATTATTTCTTCTGTAATTGGTTGATTCTTTATCGGCCTTTTGATGAATCGCCAAAGAAAATTCTCAAAAATTAAAGAAACAATCCTTTATTGTGACCTGTGTGGTGGGCTTCGACCCTTTGGTGTACTGAGGGAGCTCCCCTTCCCCTCTTCTCCCACTACCGAGAGAGTACTATAGTAAGGGTGCTTCCTTCCACATCTCCCCCCACCACCAAGAGTGTATTGAGGGAGCTCCCCTTCCCCTCTTCTCCCACTACCGAGAGAGTACTATAGTAAGGGTGCTTCCTTCCACATCTCCCCCCACCACCAAGAGTGTACTAGGGGAGCTCCCCTTCCCCTCAACCCTTACTTCCAAGAATGTATTGAGGGAGTTCCCCTTCCCCTCTCCCCCCACCTCCCAGAATGTATTGAGGAAGCTCCCCCCACCTCCAAGTGCTCTATCCCTGAGGGAGTTCCCCGCCCACAACTAGAGTTTACTGAGGAAGTTAGTTCCCTTCTCCCGATTCCTAACACAACTCCAAACAAAAACACTAATTTCTCTCTTCAAATTTGCCCTTATTAAGGTTTGTTTATATTGGTTAGCAAATGTTAAAACTTTTCCATTTGATATTCCTCTGTGGACTTTATTTTATTTGTATTTGATGTGCACTCACAAATCAGCACATTTGATTCACTGACTAACTTAACCTAGGACAGAAGTTTCAATACCCGCTTCAATGGTTGGATGGTCTGAGACGTCAGTCTCGCAGTAGACTGGATCGCTAAAGACGGGGAGATTGGGTTCTAGTCCTGGTTTGGTGTACTGAGAGTGGTGTTTCCAAAATGTTGCTCAATCTCCCTCCACGCAAATGCATATACACGTCCTTTAAACTCAAACATATTAGAGCAATACATAAAACACCATTGAGTAGTGAGCATAGCTAAGGGGCATCCCCTTGAATAATCAAAACTTTCCTATAGTTCTTGCTAAAAAACTAATTAACTTTAGAAGGGAATCAAGCCCAAAACATTGACATTTTAAAACCAAGGTCTTAGTAAATAATGGAATTCTTGATCTTTTCCATCCATCAATTATCTCCTAAATGACGAGCTCATTTAGTTTTCTATTGCCACTGGAAGGGAGTCTGGAGTTAAAATCCCAGCCGGGTGTACTCAAAGTGTTTTTTTTATTCCTAAATGGTTTCCCACTCCTTCATTCAAATGTGAGTACATTTCCTCTAAATTCTACTTTTTCTCATCCTTCCCCAATCGGTGTGATTAAATGTTATTAGTGCTGAGGGGTATTTAAACATGGTGTAATTAATAAAAGATAATTATGGTAAACCATATTAGTTGTCTGCTGAACAATCGCAGAGACAAATCACACAATTATCAACTTTGTCATTACAGTATCCACCAAGCGAGTGTTATCTCTTTAATTGACAACATGTCGACCTAGATAAAAGAAACACACAACAGAAGGAAGCCTCCAAAAATCAAGGCTTTGTATCAAGTAATAGGATTGACGTAAGAAACCATACAAGTGCAGCCAAGTTACACAATCTGGTTTTGATACCAAGGCCACCAGTAGAGGAAGGAAGTTTGTTTTGTTTTGAAGTTCAGTCTATCAGCTCCCGCCATTAGTGATACACCACCAACATGCCTGTCACAGAAAAGATTGGCAGGAGGAACTCTATCCCTGTCATATACACCAGAGGGACACACTACCAAGTTGGCTTTGATGTCGTAAGTACCTCCTCACAACTAAAATGTTAAAAAGTTTTATTTTATAATACTCAGAACACTTAAAAGGGTACATTTAGTACTTAAAATCACATTTTATGAGGTGTTTATAGCAATAATTAGTGTAGCACCTTAGCTCACTGAGTAGTGCACTTGTCTGCTGATATTATGCTCCTGGATTAGATTCTCAGCAGGGTCAAACAAATTATCATTAGTAAAATTGGGACTTCCCCTTTCACAGTGATAATTTAGCTTTTGTGTTGTTTCTAGAATTAAGTTTGTAAGTCATGTGTGGAAATTATCAGTCGTTTCCAACACTAACAATGATTAATAACTGTTACATTTATATCAGGTTCTAAGCATTCGTTATCTTTGTCTAGTTAAGTATCTTTTTTTAATTGCTATGTTTAACCCGTTGCACCTTTAAATAAATATTATATTCTCTGGTAAAAAATATGTAAATATCCTGATTGTGGTTTGAACAAAAGTACTTCCTACAAACTAAACCAAAATCAAAATGTTTTTCAAAAGTTTGCATTAAATTTTGAATTAAATTATATGAAAACTATAATGTAGACAATACGGAAGTAATAATATACTCAACAGAGCTTTTCGAGTTTTTTTATTGTGATTATTAAGGTCATGTAAGCCACACATGTATTTTCAATGCACCCATCATCATGTCTCACTAAAATTATATATAAAAATATATTAAGTCACTTTAATGACATGTAATTGGCTGGTAGAATGTTTTTTTACTGCCCATTAAGGGAAATACACAACTTGATGATAATTTTCATTGTTGGTTCATTGGTAAAAAACTAGATACGCTGTGTCATTTACTTAATTTTTTTACTAATAATAGGAAATACGCAACAAGCTGAATAATTATGAAACATATTTTAAAGATAGAAAAGTTTTTAAAGTCACTGCTATTGTTATACGCAGTAAGACGGGATTAATTACTAACAGCCTAATTTAAGATAACCTCCTGATAACATCTGACTTGGGTAATACAGCTCAAACCAAACATCGAACTAATTCAGACCAATGAAACGGTTTTAACATATTTTAAAAAATACAACAAAATTGGAAAATAATTGCTTTAAAATGAGAAACTGTTAAACTGATGGAAATATTGTTGCTGTAAAATTAAGAATATAATAAACTACACTTAGATATATTTTCTGGTTCAAGTGCAATATCATATCTGAGCGCCTGGTTAATCCGCCAGAGGAGGGGGTTCCTAACAAAGGAGGAGAGAAAGAGGCTGGTAGTATTTTCACTGGAATTTGATCAAAGTAAAGGGGGGGGGGGGGGCCTTTTAGGGTGAATAAAAATGTCAGTGTATTAGGCTGGTATAGAATCCCAGGCTTCCAGGTCGAAGTCAGACATACTAGTCATGTGACCAATGTTTCAGATAAGAGTATTTAATATGATATGTTGTGTTGGTTGATTTATTGGCATTATCTCAGATACTGGATAATTGAAAGATTAAAACTGTGGACAGCTCACTCTAGTGGTTCACAAACATTTTAGGGTTCATAAACTCATCCCAAGTGTTCTCACTCTATAAACAAACCCTTTAGAATAGCAGTTTGATTGACCCACAAAGGAATAAAAAGTACAATAAAAATTGAAGGCAGTAACATCTTATGACAAATTTATTGATTAGTTTAATTAATCTAACAAAATTGATGACTTCACCCATTGGTACCAATTTTTAAAAGTCTGACAGGTATATAGCAAGTCTCATAAAGATAGCATTTATAATTACATCACTGCTCAGTATATTCTTAATGTGGTGGTTTTATGAGTGATACAGTTCCCTGATGTCTGTTTAGAGCCACTCGGGAGTCTAAGATCACTCCCCTGGGTTTTATGAGTGATACAGTTCCCTGACGTCTGTTTAGAGCCACTCGGGAGTCTAAGATCACTCCCCTGGGTTTTATGAAGTGATACAGTTCCCTGATGTCTGTTTAGAGCCACTCGGGAGTCTAAGATCACTCCCCTGGGTTTTATGAAGTGATACAGTTCCCTGACGTCTGTTTAGAGCCACTCGGGAGTCTAAGATCACTCCCCTGGGTTTTATGAAGTGATACAGTTCCCTGACGTCTGTTTAGAGCCACTCGGGAGTCTAAGATCACTCCCCTGGGTTTTATGAAGTGATACAGTTCCCTGACGTCTGTTTAGAGCCACTCGGGAGTCTAAGATCACTCCCCTGGGTTTTATGAAGTGATACAGTTCCCTGACGTCTGTTTAGAGCCACTCAGGAGTCTAAGATCACTCCCCTGGGTTTTATGAAGTGATACAGTTCCCTGACGTCTGTTTAGAGCCACTCGGGAGTCTAAGATCACTCCCCTGGGTTTTATGAAGTGATACAGTTCCCTGACGTCTGTTTAGAGCCACTCGGGAGTCTAAGATCACTCCCCTGGGTTTTATGAAGTGATACAGTTCCCTGACGTCTGTTTAGAGCCACTCGGGAGTCTAAGATCACTCCCCTGGGTTTTATGAAGTGATACAGTTCCCTGACGTCTGTTTAGAGCCACTCGGGAGTCTAAGATCACTCCCCTGGGTTTTATGAAGTGATACAGTTCCCTGACGTCTGTTTAGAGCCACTCGGGAGTCTAAGATCACTCCCCTGGGTTTTATGAAGTGATACAGTTCCCTGACGTCTGTTTAGAGCCACTCGGGAGTCTAAGATCACTCCCCTGGGTTTTATGAAGTGATACAGTTCCCTGACGTCTGTTTAGAGCCACTCGGGAGTCTAAGATCACTCCCCTGGGTTTTATGAAGTGATACAGTTCCCTGACGTCTGTTTAGAGCCACTCGGGAGTCTAAGATCACTCCCCTGGGTTTTATGAAGTGATACAGTTCCCTGACGTCTGTTTAGAGCCACTCGGGAGTCTAAGATCACTCCCCTGGGTTTTATGAAGTGATACAGTTCCCTGACGTCTGTTTAGAGCCACTCGGGAGTCTAAGATCACTCCCCTGGGTTTTATGAAGTGATACAGTTCCCTGACGTCTGTTTAGAGCCACTCGGGAGTCTAAGATCACTCCCCTGGGTTTTATGAAGTGATACAGTTCCCTGACGTCTGTTTAGAGCCACTCGGGAGTCTAAGATCACTCCCCTGGGTTTTATGAAGTGATACAGTTCCCTGACGTCTGTTTAGAGCCACTCGGGAGTCTAAGATCACTCCCCTGGGTTTTATGAAGTGATACAGTTCCCTGACGTCTGTTTAGAGCCACTCGGGAGTCTAAGATCACTCCCCTGGGTTTTATGAAGTGATACAGTTCCCTGACGTCTGTTTAGAGCCACTCAGGAGTCTAAGATCACTCCCCTGGGTTTTATGAAGTGATACAGTTCCCTGACGTCTGTTTAGAGCCACTCGGGAGTCTAAGATCACTCCCCTGAGTTTTATGAAGTGATACAGTTCCCTGACGTCTGTTTAGAGCCACTCAGGAGTCTAAGATCACTCCCCTGGGTTTTATGAAGTGATACAGTTCCCTGACGTATGTTTAGAGCCACTCAGGAGTCTAAGATCACTCCCCTGAGTTTTATGAAGTGATACAGTTCCCTGACGTCTGTTTAGAGCCACTCGGGAGTCTAAGATCACTCCCCTGGGTTTTATCAAGTGATACAGTTACTTAACGTTTGTTTAAAGTCACTTAGCAAAGTTTATTTTTATTGATTTATAAACAATGTACAGTATTCCTAAAAATATTAATGTTTGCTGTCACCCTTTCAGGGAAGGACATTTAGTGGTCTTATCCAGAGCTTTGTGGCCGCATGTGGCCCTTTGAACAAGGAGTTTCTACCCCTGTACGAGACGGACGCTGGGAAGAAAGTGTACCAGGAGACTCTGGACGCAGTTCAACATAACTTCCCTCAGTACATCAAGGAACTACAGGGGACAGCAGATGGATCAAAGGTTCCTTTTCACAAGGTACAGTAAGAAAGGTTGCATAGTCAGACTTGTTCAGGAACAGCTGGCTACCACATACACCGGTTTTAAGGGTTTCTTCGCGTTGAAGGGTCAGGTTTTGAATCCAGAGTCACAATGGGCGGGTTCTTTTCCCAATGAGATTACCCTCTACCATTGCGGCCACTCTAAGTTCACCTCCTTTTCTGTTATATAAGATTATAAATTTTAAGTTGCTTACACCCAGTACTGGCATAAAACAATCGAAGGGGTGTGGGCTGATAAAAAGTACCTAAGAGTAACATCTATTGGCTTGGAGAGAGGACAGAAAACCAACCTCAGCACAGCTGGTCAAGGCTAAATACTGGGTCATTATCAGTCACACCTTGCTTTTAGTAAAAATTATAGTTATTTAAAAAACTATTTTCTTAGTTTCAATTAATTCTTTTTATATTATTTGTAGCCAGGCAAGTTAGCCTTTCATGACAGTAAGTAAATGCTTTATGATATGTTTAATGTGGCGAATATGCTTGGATTAGATTTTAGTATTGGACCTTGGATTGTTTCCAAAATGATGGCCATGAAAGTGTGTCTAAAACTAGTCGTGTTCAAGTTAAGTACAAACTAATAAGACCTCCCTCCGAACCTACACATACAGACATAGTTGTAACTTTACCACCATATCTCACCCTTGTTTGAGCTATACATACATATTAACTATGTTAAATGTAAGAATCAAATAGCCAAAGCTATTATATTTGTCTTAGTGAGGATTTACTCGCATATAGATATCATATTCTGAAATTTAAAAAATAACACCTGGACACGGTAATCGAGCCCGGTACTAAGTCAAAGGTCCCGGGTTAGATTCCCATGTCCAGGTGTTAATTTTCAATTTTCAGAATATGATATGTTAAATGTGTTTGGGAAGAGGGAGGAAAACCAATTATAAAAAAAAATGTTAGTACATCCAATCAGGATTTGAACCCTGTCCCTCCGTCACTGGCAAACTAGTTTAGTGCACGAGTTATGTGTTAGATCATTTGACCACTGATACAAGATACAAATATAAAATTATTTTTTATTGCATCGCATGTGTAAGGAAATATGTTACAAACAAACAGTTATTAAGTAATATTTGTTGATATACTTGCTCACATTTCTCTTTGTTTAGTTGTTCTTATTGCACATGGACGACATTCTACCCAATGTCTTGGCGCAAAGATCCAGCAATAACACAAACGGTTGCTCCACAGTTTGTTGCAACTACCCAGGACAGGTAATACTCAGGATGGGTCAAGTTTTATTATTGGCGTGTTATGTAGGGAATTTGTGATCTAATTTGAGATATTTCAAAACTCGGCATTTCAAAGACTCACGAAAATATATACCGACAAGTGACCAGGTGGATCAGTGTCGTGTAGTGGAGTGTTGCCAGAGTAAGCAGAGTTGGTTTAGACTGTACCTGTGATATGTTCTCATCACGCAGTATAACACTCCTTGGCCAGGTAGCAACGAACATACATTCCCATGTGAGGTGTGTAAAGCAGAAACTATGTATGATAAAATTGAGAACAAGTTGGGGAGAACATATCACAAACAAATTTTTAATGAGCTCTGCTTACTCTCGCAAAACTCTACAACACATCACAGTTACGGATGTACAGCTTAATTGACTAAAGCTTTTTTCACATTCTTAAACAAGTGTTTTTCCTGTTTCCACATGCTAACAATTATAATTGACTCAATCATCACCACAGATTATACATACGTATATACATAAATGAATTTTAATAATAACCAATATGTCAGATTATAATCATCACCAACCGTTTCGAGCCTGTGGCCTAGTCAATTTATTAAAATATCTACATCTTCCTCTATCCTTCCACTATTCTTCTCCTTTCATTTGCATACATTCTATTATCTGCTCCTCCCATCTCTTTCTCATTCTCCCTTGCGGTCTTTTTCCTATGTACTTCATCACCATCATTTTCTTTGGCATCCTCTCCTTCTCCATCCTCATTACATGCCCACACCATCTCGGTCTTGCTTCCTCTAATATCTCATGTACTCCCTGTACCCCCACTCTTTCCTGGATAACTTCATTCCTACTCTTGTGTCTCCTCGTGACAACTAACATAGTCTTCACAAACTTCATTCCCATGGCCTCCACTTTCCAATATCTCTTATATTCACTCTCCATGTTTCTGCTGCATATGTGACAATGGGTAAAAAGTATGCCCTATACAACACTTCCTTACTCTTCAAGGATACTTCTCTTCTCCATAGACACACTTGTAGGACAACTCTCCCTGCTGCCCTCTTCTTATTAGGTCCTCTCTACTTCTTACCTTCACCTATATCACGCTTACAAGATATTTTACACTCTGTACATTTCTCAGATCTACTTTATCCAAATTTATTGCTTTACTAGGTCTTATCTTATTCCTTGTCATTATCATCACTTCACACTTTGCCGTGCTAAATTTCTTTCCACACTTTTTCACTGTCTCATTCTATTCCTGTCGCTGTTCCTGTACATCTTACTCCTACTCCGACCCCCAAGTCATCAGCAAACCTCATGGCGTTCATTGCTTCCTCCCCAAGTTTTCCTGCTACTTTATTCATGACCATTTACATTACCATTACAAATAGTATTGGTGAGAGAGCAATCCCCTGCTTCACTCCATTTTTTTACTTGGAACAGCTCCACCCCCCCCCCTCCCCCTTCTCCATCTTAACACAGCTCGTGTTATTCTCATATATATTTTTCATTACAACTCCTCTTTAACTCCAGCCTCCTACTTCGCTTTCCAGACTTTATTTCTATCTACTCTAAGCCTTTTCCTTATCAATAAATACCATCAGCCATTCCTTACCACATTTATACCTTCTTTACATCAGGTTTGGTTTAGAGAAGATCAATTCTCTTGTACACTTTTATTTCCTAAAGCTGTGCTGTTCCTCTCGCCACCTTTCTTTCATATTATTTCTTATTCTCTTTCCATTATATTTTCATACATTTATGTACAGTTTCACATCAGCGTTATCTCTCTATAATTTGTACACCTTTCCTATCTTCTTTATTTAAAATCTGTACTATAATTCCCTTCTTTCAATACCTTGTTATCTTTTCATATCACTCTCACAGCATCCTGTATAACCAGTGTATTCCTGCTTCTCCTGTAGCTAATTTAATTTCCACAATTGGTTCATCCACACCTCATGCTTTTTCTTGTTTCATCCTTTTTAATGAATCCTCTGCTTCACTCCAATTCCTTTCCTCTTTGGGGTTGAACATAGATTCAAAATATCCCCATAGTAGTTATTTTTCTTCTTCTCCTGTCTTTATTGTTTTTCCTTCTTCATCCATAATTCTAGATTATTGTTCTTTCTCCTCTTTCTTACCTGGCTATATAACACCTTTTATATCCTTTCATATCCTTTTCCAGCATTTCTTTCCATGTTTGTAACAAATCCTTCCTTTCTTCTTGTACCACAAGCTTTGTTCTTATCATCTTCTCCCTATATTCCTCCTCTGTTTCCTCAAACCTATTCTTCTCTTCCAATGCTTCCTTCACTCTGTCGTCCCACATACCTCATCTGCAGCGGCCAACAAAATTTTCTTAAATATGCTCCATTTCACCTATACAATTTGTATTTCCTCCTTGGGCATAACACTTCTTACCTTTCTTAGATACAGCTTTCTTTCCTCTTAATTTTTAAGCCTTCACACCCTTATTCTTCTTTCTGGTTTTACTACATTTATCGCCAGTCGTGTTGAGCTCGACCACCGAGGACGGGAAGATCGAGGTTCGAATCTCGGTCGGGTGAACTGAGGGCGGTTTTTCCTAAATGGTTTTCCACTCTCCCTCCACGCAAATGCGGGTTCACTTCCTCTAAATTCAACCTTACCAGTTCCTAACCAATTAGTGTAATTAGTACTTAAGCGTATAACCCGAATGGGTAGTAAGACGCGGTGCTAAGTATTATTATACTACATTTATCCTACATTTTCAGCCCTTTATGTTGGACACCAGCAACCTGTGGTCACTATCTAAGAACACACTTGATGTTTACAGTCATCCTTTTCATTTCTTTATCCACGAGAAAGTGGTCTATCCCCAGACCTTTGTTCCTTATCCCAACTGTATCAAGTAATTTTATGGCTTTCTCTTTTATTCCTATACTAACTGTTTGACAGGTTACTTCTATTTCATGCACATAATTCCATCAGACTTCTACCTTCCTAATTTATATCTCTCCCCATCTGTTGTTTCCTAACACTTACTTCAACCCTCCTCTATCGACTTTTCCATTAAGATCCCTCATTACTACTATGTACTACTCTTGCCCCATATGCTTATCTAATTCTTCCCCACTTAGGATGCACACACTTGTATCCCCTCCACCTTTGTTTCTCTATCCGTTATTGCCATCCTTAATATCCAGTTATTCATATCTTCAACTTTCACCTGCATACCCTCCATTACTACGTCTATGCTTCCTTTATAGTTTTCCCTCCAATACAAAATGTATCCCTTCCTCAATCCTTCATGCTACTCCGTCTTTACTTGGTCTTTCTCAATCACAGGATATACAATTTACTCTCTTCCATCATGTCCACAATTTTATCCAATCTTCCAAACAATGCACCAATATTCTAAGTTACTATTCGTAGCTCATTGTCACCTATGTTTTCACTCCAGCATTTCACTTTATTTACTTGAGTATTGGTTTTGTATCGGCCACTGGATTAGTAAGCCGGCTGTGGCCTTGCTAGGTAGAGGGTCTGCCGATTGTAGCTCCTCAGGTAAGCCTTTTGATGGTAACTTTCCCTAAATGAACCTACAGGTGTTGATGATAGTTTATCTCATTGTCACCAACCCTCACACTCCTAGCCCACCAAGCTGGGAGCTAAATGGCCAGACCGTGTTCCAAGCTTGCTGACCAGTCTCTCAACCCTCAAACTCACAACCAACTGGCTAGACAGTGTTCCAAGCTTATTGACCAATCTCCCAAACTTCACACTCCCAGTCAACTGGCCAGACCCTGTTTCAAGCTTGCTGACCAGCCTCTCAACCCTTACACTCCCAACCAACCAAGCTGGGAGCCAACTGGCCAGACCGTGTTTCAAGCTTGCTGACCAATCTCCCAACCCTCACACTCACAACCAATTGGCCAGACCATGTTCCAAGCTTGCTGACCAGCCTCTCAACCCTCATATTCCCAGCCAACCAAGCTGGGAGCCAATTGGCCAGACCGTGTTCCAAGCTTGCTGACCAATCTCCCAACCCTCACACTCCCACCAAGCTGGGAGCCAATTGGCCAGACCGTGTTCCAAGCTTGCTGACCAATCTCCCAACCCTCACACTCCCACCAAGCTGAGAGTCAACTGGCCACACCATGTTCCAAGCTTGCTGACCAGTCTCCGCTTTGTAATCTGCACCAGACCTGGCTTCTCCTGGAGTTCAACCCAACCTCTACCAGGTTACTCGGCCCCTGGGGTACACCACTTGGTGGTGAGATCAGGATGATTAGTAGAGGTTAAATTTGACCCATTGGATAGGCTCCTTATATTACGTTTCACTACCCTGTTTTACACTGACAGATTATAATAGTTACATAAATACATTTAATGTAATGTTATATTTCTAATTAATAAAAATATATCATTTTTCTAATAAAATTACACCTGGAAACGAGAAATGAACTCTTCAACTTTGGCTTAGTGTGCTAATGATCTACCAATCATTCTGACTAACCTAATTTTTAGAGGTGGTAGAATATTGGCACGCAAAACCAAAAGTTGCGGGTTTGATTCCTGTGTTCAAGCTGTCATTTTCCCCCCTCATTGGAATTTACAACTTTGTTTCTTAAAACTCTAAGTAAACGTTATTTAAACCTTCCTTCCACACCAAACCCCCAGCCACTTGTATATACCAATGTCCCTCTGCAGGAGCTGCTAGGCCACACAGAGGACGCACTGGCGGAGACTCTCAACCACATCTACTTTGTGTCGGCGCACATCATCTCAGAGGAACCCCAAGGTCGCTGGAACGTGACGGAGGAGCGTTTCATGTCACTGTGCTATGCAGGGCATCTCCCTGGCTTCACCATGAGTTACAACCATCATGGACTCGTCTTCTCGGTCAACATCATCATGGCAAAAACCCTCGCCGCGGGAAAGACACGTGAGTCTGTTCTATTGGCTCCGTGTAATAAACAAATGCCCACAGTTTGGGTCGCATCATTGATGCGTTAATACATTGATACATTGATCCTTTGATACATTACAACAAATACACTATACAGCTATACAATGCTATATTTGAAATATTAAACCATTTATTTAATTAAAATAGTTTCTTGCACATAAAAATAAGTTTTGACTATATTTTCAAGTAAAATAAATCAGGACATTAATAGGATTAAATATTGATGCTTTTAATCAAGCTATTATTATACATTTCTGAACCTTACATTGAAAATTAATTTTCACAGTTTCAAGAAATTTTCATTCTAATTTGTTCTTAAAAAATTGTTTAGTAGAGTAATATTTTAATTTTTAGTTAGCAAACAGTAATATCTATAGTCAAGTTTCTTTACTGCCCACATTTTCCAAATCCTTTTAGATGGGCCAGGGACTGCCCCTTAAAGGAAACTTTCCACTACAATTATTTCAGTTTTTGATCTTAGGTTTAATTCTACCAAAATTCTTCATGTCTTTATGTCTAGTAGAAGCATCGTAAATTGTAGTTCTTTCAGTTAGGTTATGTAAAATGCTCTTTCTATCACACAAATATTATATCAGCATAAGACTTACAAGCTAAATCAACTTAGTATATTACCCATAATACCCATCCCAGTTCAGCCTAGATATTTATTAAGTACACGAGGAATAATGTTTGCTATAGATATGTGGGTGACTGGCTTAATACGGGAGAGGACACTTTTTTTTTCATAGCTTTCTTTTAAATGTAAATAAAAACTAAAAAAAAAAAAAAGATGTTTACCTTTAAAACTTATAGCCTACGCCCATTTAGTTTATGTGACAACTATTATTATATTTATTACATTTATTCAATCAAACAACCTTGATTCTATATTCAAGTACTGTCAAGATTATGTGACCTTGATGGGATATTGGCAACAAATCAATTAAAACACAGATTTTTTTCCTATTTTTAAAACAATACAATCTCATTAGTAGACATATTTTCTTTAGACTTGATATTGAAAATCCACTTGAAACATTCACTGTTAGACAACTTACGTTAGTATAGTGAAAATGGTTGAAATTGATTCTTAAATGTAGATAAGATTTTATCATTAATACACTCTTTCACTGGACAAGGAAAACAAAGTTGTTTTTTTAAGCATTGTTTACTTACAAAAACAAAGTTACAAACACAATACTGCCTAGCAATAAATTAAATTTATACTAATAATAAATAAATTATATATTTTGTGTGTTTTAACACACATTAGAAAAGGTGTGTTCCTGCTTCAAAAAATAAGTCAAAGATTTTTACAAAATAGGAATCTATATATTTAGATATGTAGAATATTAAAAATAGGCCCAATTTATTTAATTTAATCCTTTTGAATCATGAATAATATGCCACAAGAACCAAGTAAGTTTTTAGTAATCCAGCGTAATGAGATTGAGGGGCTGGTGCACTTGCCAATTGTTTGTCCCTCTCCGCCCTTGTTTAGCAGGTAGCGAGGCATGCCTTAATGCCAGGTGGATTAGAACAGGCATGAGGGGGAGCTTACTTGAAAGGAAAGTGACACATACAGAAGAGTCTGGATTCATTTTATTGCAACCCAGTATTCTGCGACACCTATATATACATGTCTGGCGGTAAGCAAAGGGGACCCCAGGCTGAGATCAAGCTAGTGTAGTGAGTGGACCAGCGTGCCCCGGCAAGGGTTGATGAGCCCGGGTGAGGGCCGGTGTGTCCATGTATGGGTCAAAGTATCTGAACGAGAACCTTCATGTCCAGGTGTTTGTGGATCTCTGGTCAGCGCAGTGTGTGTGTGGACTAATGTGTCGATGACATATACATTGACTCTTTATACATGAACTGTGTTGATATTGAACATTATTAATGACTACTTTAAATATTTGATTAATTTTATGTATTTTATAGTTATTAATTTGATTATTTAATTTAATTTTAAATTAGTGTTTTATCAACATACTTAATTACATAGATATTTATGATCTTAAATAATTCAGTGATTGTTTGGATTGTAACTAAATCAGTGTGTTTGCTATTGTTAGTAATCAAAACCTTGAGAATTCCACGTGTTTTTAAATTTGCTAAAAACCCATTTTATTTTATTTTATTTTAGATATTTCTTGTACAAGTCCAACATAAACTTTCTTAAAGCACATATCTCTTCATTAGCTCATCATATGATAGCGTGTTTATCCTCCTCTGTTTTTGATACAAATTATTATTATTAAAAGCTCACACTTTAATGACGGTACCAGTGGCTCTCAATATTTTTACCAGAGAGGCCCCATTTGATCCTTTATATCTAGTGGCACCCTTAGTATTAAACATTCTTATGTTAAGGATGTATGAGTTAAAGTAACCGTTGCTAAAGGACATTAGTAAAACAAAAATATTCTTCTGTGATTAAAATTTACTCTAAAAACCCTGAATTAATTCTGAGACAATTATATTTCCAACTATTTCTTCTTATTAAGACATCTTCACCATATTTCCGTGGCACTCCAAGACACCTGTTGAGTCACTGGTCTCTAATCTTATTTGCCACTTGAGCAATAATATATTTTACACACTTATTAGTAATAAATAACTATTCTATTAGAATAAACTTATTTTTATTTTGTTAATGTGTAAATATTATATGTTCTCTGTAGCACGCCACTTTCTGACCCGCGCTCTCCTTGCATCCGAGAACTTTGTGCAGGCGCAGCAAGTCCTGCGAGATGCGGGCTGTGGTAGTGGTGATGGGGCCAGCATCAACATGACCTTCCTCAACCAGGAGGGTGACAGACTGTTCCACAATGCAGAGGTGGGGCCTGCTTGTGGAGGGGCCAAGGAGTCACCGCTCAATATCCTCACGGCAAGCCCCCACGAGCACATGTTCCACGCCAACAAGTGAGGGCTTCCACTCGGCCTCAATTGTCTATCACTTTGTTTAACTGTCTATCACTTTGCTTCAAATGTCTGTCACTTTGCTTTAATTGTCTGTCACCTTCCACTCGGCCTCAATTGTCTATCACTTTGTTTAACTGTCTATCACTTTGCTTCAAATGTCTGTCACTTTGCTTTAATTGTCTGTCACCTTCCACTCAGCCTCAATTATCTATCACTTTGTTTAACTGTCTATCACTTTGCTTCAATTGTCTGTCACCTTCCACTTTGCTTCAAACGTATGCCACTTTGCTTTAGACGTCTGCTACTTTGCTTTAGACATCTGCCACTTTGCTTTAGACATCTGCCACTTTGCTTTAGACATCTGCCACTTTGCTTCAGATGTCTGTCACTTTGCTTCAATTGTCTGTCACCTTCCACTCAGCCTCAATTGTCTATAACTATGTTTAACTGTCTATCACTTTGCTTCAAATGTCTGTGACTTTGCTTCAATTGTCTGTCACCTTCCACTTTGCTTGAGACGTTTGTCACTTTACTTCAGACATTTGTCACTTTGCTTCAGACATCTTGTCACTTTGCTTCAAATGTCTGTCACTTTGCTTCAAATGTCTGATATAAGTCAATGTAAGAATGCTATATTTCACGAAAAACAGTGTGTGCATTACAATTAATAATCTGATACAGAACAATGTGTATGATTTAATTATATGTTGTAGTAATAACTTGATTTATCAACTAAAAATATATTCAAACTTCAATTTGGCTTCACTTTGAATTGAGAAAGTGGAGTCCGCACACCTTTATTTACACAATACCACCATATTACACCCATATTTACATGATACCATTATATTACACCTGTATTTATATGATACCATCATATTACACCCGTATTTACACAATACCACCATATTACAACCATATTTATGTGATACCATCATATTACACCTGTATTTATATGATACCATCATATTACACCCGTATTTACACAATACCACCATATTACAACCATATTTATGTGATACCATCATATTACACCCGTATTTACACAATACCACCATATTACAACCATATTTATATGATACCATCATATTACACCCGTATTTACACAATACCACCATATTACAACCATATTTATGTGATACCATCATATTACACCCGTATTTACACAATACCACCATATTACAACCATATTTATGTGATACCATCATATTACACCTGTATTTATATGATACCATCATATTACACCCGTATTTACACAATACCACCATATTACAACCATATTTATGTGATACCATCATATTACACCCGTATTTACACAATACCACCATATTACAACCATATTTATATGATACCATCATATTACACCGTATTTACACAATACCACCATATTACAACCATATTTATGTGATACCATCATATTACACCCGTATTTACACAATACCACCATATTACAACCATATTTATATGATACCATCATATTACACCTGTATTTATATGATACCATCATATTACACTTCTAGCAACACCACCATCAATATTAATACATTTACTCACTTCGGTGGCTGCATGGTCTAAAGCGCTATTCTTGCAGTAGACTAGACCGCCGAGGACTGGGAGATTGAGGTTCAAACCTCGGTCAGATGTAGTGAGGGTGGTTTTTCCAAAATGATTTTACACTTTCCCTCCCATACAAATGCAAGCACACTTCCTATAAAAATAACCTTAATTCTTAAAACCATTAGCATAATTGGTACATAATCATATAAACCGAATGGGTAGTAAGACGTGGTGCTAAAAAAATAAATTAATACAGTGAATTATCCGTGACTAAACACCTCTCAATATTGTATATGGACACTGCAAGTGGCACACATTTATTTACAAGACTCTCTAAATAAAGATCAAATATTGCAAACACTTTTCCATGTACTTAAAATAAAGATGTTAGGAATATCATTGTCTAGCGTGGAGCACGAGAGAGACACAGACAGTTGCATTGCTATAACAGACTGTGTTGTCAGGGGGAGAGAGGACATATAATAACAGCCTGTGTTGTCAGGGGGAGATGTGACGTATAACAGACTGTGTTGTCAGAGGGAGAGAGGACATATAATAACAGCCTGTGTTGTCAGGGGGAGATGTGACGTATAACAGACTGTGTTGTCAGGGGGAGATGTGACGTATAACAGACCCTGTTGTCAGAGGGAGATAAGACATATAACAGCCTATGTTGTCAGACAGAGATAGGACCAGTTATGAAGTAGGAACAGAGGTATACCATCCTATGGTTCAAGTGGTGCGACAAAAACAGGGCCCACAGCTTTGGGGGCCCATCAAGGAAGCGAACACAATCATTTCTTTTTTGTTATATGTAATATGTTCAATAAAAATTATTTATAGTTAATTTCATGAGCCAATAGTGTAATAATAAATGTCCAGAGGACCAGTGTTGTTGATTAAAACAGAGAATGAGTTGAGATATATGCATTAATAGAGTCTGTTCAGTCTCATACCTTTCAACACGAAATAGCGAGAGAAAGATAGCTTGGGTCACAGAGCTGCAACTTGCCAGGATGGATTCTCAACAGAAAGATTGACAAAGCAAGATTTGCAAGCGAGGTAGCAATTTCTCCAAAATATGAACCAAAAATATACAATAAATGAAATGGAGGGAGGGAAATAACCAGTTAGCGTTACCTATCAACAAATAATATTTCAGGTCAAGCAAATCATGAGAAAATATCGAAATATGTAGTGTAAAGTATGGTGGCTCACTTAGAAAATAAAATGAAATTCAACATGAGGTATAAATGTTTCATTGCTATCTACATGTTTTGTTGCCCAGGTACCTGAGGTTACAGGTACCTCAACACGATGGCAATATCGTATCCAGCAGTGATCGTCGGCAAGCTGCCTTCATGAGACTTCCAGAGCCCCGCAGTAAACGGGACATGGAGATTATTCTAGGAGACCAATCAGATAAGGAGTTCAGCATCTTCCGCGAGTCGGGAGACAATGATTACGTCAAGACAGTTGCTGTCGGTGAGCATATATACACTTTTTAGATGGAGTTTTTATTACTAAATCAGAGTACATGTATTAAGAATTAAAATCTTGAGTCAACATTGGCTATGCTTTAAAAACTTAACTCTTTCACTGATGTAAAGTTGAACAATATTTATCTTAGAGCTTTTAACAAGGTAATTGGACAATAGTTGTTCATGATTTGGAAACCACTGGTTGAAAAATAACACCTGAAAAAGGGAATCAAACCAGATACCTGGATATCTCACTAGAAGAGCATTGGCCTGTTAAGCCCAAGTTCCCTGGTTCAATACTCGTCTTCAAGTGTCATTTTTCAATTAATTGAAATAGTTTTTAAAATTGTAAACATGAAAAAATAAATTCCTCAAAATTATTTAGACAATGACCTACATGAGGACTAAATGTCAGGCTCATCTATTCTCTTGTGCCAGTGACAAGGTTAGGGTTTAAGCCTGGCCGGGTGTAAAGGGTGGATTTTGATTCAAATGTGGGTACATTTTATTTAAATTCTGTCTTGTCTAACCCTTCCTGATTAGATATATTAGCTAACTTGAAGGAGAGGCAATTAAAATAGCAACAAGCTGTTGGAAAAATTTAAAAAATTCAGTCCTAGGTTCTTTGTTTATTTCAGACATTATCTTTTACCGTTAACAAGTGTATTAGGACTCCGGTAGGAAGGAGCGTTTAAAATATACAAACACAACATTTTACTATATTAGTATTATTCTATAGGTATTAATATCATCTAAGCTAAAGGTGAAGATTACATCACTTGATGTATGAAACCATGAAGATTTGTTTTAGTGTTACATCACTTGATGTATGAAGCCATGGTAATTTGTTTTAGTATTACATCACTTGATGTATGAAGCCATGGAAATTTGTTTTAGTATTACATCACTTGATGTATGAAGCCATAGAAATTTGTTTTAATAATGTTGATAACTTTCTAAAAGGTTCCTTCCTATATAACCCGACAGTTTTAGAGTCCTTGGAGCTAAAATACATATCTAATTTAATATTTTGTTTCCAGGAATCTTTGATTGCGTTGAAAGAACGTGGAGTATATACGCAGATAATCCTAAAACCAATGATCCGATTGTAGTACTTCCCCTTCTCCTAAAGTGTGTCGGTAAGAAATAAATATATAATTCTGCCGTGCTAACGAGGAAGCCACACCATCAAAGGAACATAAAGAGGTCTCCCATTGGTTATATATTCCCTACCAAGGGCCTCACAGACATTGCATGAACACTCGATACACTCTGATTCTTGTTCCTTGGCAAATTGAGCTATTTTTGTATAATTCTTGTTTGTAAGATTACGATTTGAATACAAAGCAATGCCAGTGGCTTACATTCTAGTTTCTTAAGTTAAAACACCAAATGGTGTCTTAAAATATTGTACGAATATAAACAATACTCCTACATTGTAACTGTAATTATTGTTAGCATTAGTATATGTAAAATAAAATTTATCAAAAATCTGTTTTAATGTGTATTAATAATGTTAAACAACAAAATACCTGGTTTACCAAGAGGAAGAATCTACCTTAAACTACACTAAAATAACAAGGAATGAACAGTTCAATTAATAATTGAAACACAAGGTACATAATTTTAGTTAATTTATTTTATTTTGAAAACGTTAACAATTCTTTTAAAATTAATGTTTAAATCAATACTTTGTCTTTGAGTTTATATAATTATCAATAAAATATGCATAAAAAAACAAAAATTAATAGCATTTCGAGTTCACCACAGAAACTATTTTAACAAAATGTAGCATTCTTGCTCCACTTTTATAAATAGACCACACATAGTACCACAATAAATTGTTAAATTAGGAATAAATAACACAAGCTATAATTTAAATTACAATACAAGCAATTGAGCACAAAGTAGATTAGTTGGAGAGATGGGCACTCCCTTAAATAATAAAATTAGAATATTTAACAACATTTCAGATTCGAATTTCAATTTTATTTACATGAGTTTTTTATAACTATTATGATGCGTACCAGAAGTTTAGTCCAGCATAGTTGGTAAAACAAGCAGACACCAGACTATTAATGAGGGAATGTTAAACACTTCTGATAGTTGTATTTACTAAGATTAAATTTAGAAATGTGTGTATAAAAATGTATTTGACCCATCTCCAACTATATGTACAAAATGTTATAAGTAGAGTTAGCTCTCCCTGGTAATGTTGTAATGTTGATGTGTGCAGATCGTTTATCAGTTCTTATTCACTGGATAGTTGCCAGTTTAAAACAAGAACGTCACATACTAGACTCAAGTGTATGACCACTAGGACAAGACACAACATGTGTGCTTGAACAGTGCTAGGACAAGACACAACATATGTGCTTGAACAGTGCTAGGACAAGACACAACATGTGTGCATAAACAGTGCTAGGACAAGACACAACATGTGTGCTTGAACAGTGCTAGGACAAGACACAACATATGTGCTTGAACAGTGCTAGGACAAGACACAACATGTGTGCATAAACAGTGCTAGGACAAGACACAACATGTGTGCTTGAACAGTGCTAGGACAAGACACAACATGTGTGCTTGAACAGTGCTAGGACAAGACACAACATGTGTGCTTGAACAGTGCTAGGACAAGACACAACATGTGCGCATGAACAGTGCTAGGACAAGACACAACATGTGCTCTCAACCAGTACTAGGACAAGACACAACATGTGTTCTCAACCAGTACTAGGACAAGACACAACATGTGCTCTCGACCAGCGGTCATACCCAAGCATCTAAAAGACCTTGCAACCATCAAGAGGGTATACCAGCAATGTGTGAAGGGAATCAGTAGAAGGGTGTTATGTTCACTCCCAAGTACCACTACGTTGAATTAAAAAAAACTTAAGTAGCACTTTTTGCCACCCGAATTAATCAATCCTAAATAATTACTATACAAATACAGTTTATATTAAAATTTAATTACTTTAACAATTTTTACTCAAAGCAGTGTTAAGCCTGGATAAATCTGTGAAAAATATAAAATCCCAGTGTTGCCAACGACCATATAAGTGTTGTAGCTAGATTAGTACCAGTAAGTCACTAGATTGACGCCAAACGAAAAATTAAGTCGTGAGATTTGTTGCCAAACCAAAAATGTATACATTAATATGAACTCAATTTAAGATACATCAGTGGACTGAGATAATCCCCGGATCCAGACCATGTCATTATGAGTTGTGGATGACAGATAAATAGTTTATAGCTATTCTGTACACCGAAGAAATGCATTATGCGTTCTTGCAGTATGGTAACTCAAAAATCAAAATCCTACAGCATTAAAATTTAAAATAATGAACATGAACACGTCAGAAAATTAAGTTGTTTTAAACCCGTAAAAGTCGCTAAATTGGCAACACTGTAAAATCCTATTTACAAATTTGAGTTGTTGAAGTAGGTACTTATATTAAATTTTTCTCTAAATACGGTAATTTATTGTGAATGAAATAACTTTTTGAGATATTTTATTATTTTGAGTATTGTATTATCAGTAAGATAGGCCTAATTAATTATTTTGAGTATTGTATTATCAGAAAGATAATTACTTTGTTTATTTTACAATCAAAAAGGGAGAGTTTGAATGTAGACTCGCCACTCACCAGATTGTTGTAAAACAGATGAAACCTTAAGAAATGTTAAGGTAGGATTGTAGGAAATGCGAGTCAAGCCCAGTGTTTTTTGCAGTTTTTATAGCAAAACACTTTTCTGGCCAAAATAAATAAAATATTGCTTCTATACAAACATAAAGTTTAATTTTCTTAAGATGGTGATATCAACAGTTGATGAATAACTGTCATGAGCGTAGCGGCATAGATGACAAACTTTTTAAATGAAGAGAAAAAATTGTCATTAAATTCCAGGACACACTTGACAGATATTCAACAACTGTTGAGGTCACTATGTGAAGAAAATAAAATTCTAATATGTTTCTACTGGAGCAATATTTGATTTATGTTGTCAAACAAAATGTTTTGCTATAAAAACTGCCAAAAAAACAGTGCCCTTAACTCCTAAACATCCCCACTGAAAATAGAAATTTTCCAATGAAAGATCATAATAAATACATCCACATTTAAAAAGTAAATAAAGTGAAATTATCTTATTTGGCAGTAAAGTAAAATTATAATTAGGATTCTTCTGGTCTGCTCTACATCACTAGACAGCGTCAGTTGTTTTTGTGTCACACATTGCTAGAGGGGCCCAAGTAATCTAGAGGATGAAGATTACAAGGACCGTTCTTAACCTCATCCACCTGCCATAGGGCCCCCTCCACAGCCAGCCAGATTCCCCTGTCCTCCGGTGCCAAAGCCCCCGAGTCTTCTACGAGGAGGAGGGGGAGGACTGTCGGATTATAACAGACAAAGAGGTTTATTTACACATGTATTTTATGAGAGAATTGTAAGTTGTTCAAAATGTGCATTTTATAATCTTTGTGTTAACAATTGTTGAATGTAATTACAGATTATTTGTCACTCTGTTTATTAATATTCAAATGTTAGCATGGATCTTATATTAACCAAACAGTGTTTGTGAGTGTTTATTAGAATGGCAATAGCACTAGATTGTGTCGTGCTTCAAGCTCGTCAACAGTTTCCTGTCTGTCTTTAGTCCTGGCTCTATTAGTCCGGCAGCTTAGCATGAAAATGTGGACACACCGGACAAAAGCACCAAATCTTTTCCACCTGCTACTTAGGGTCCTAACTTTAAATTTTTGGTAGGAACCACCTCCTCTGGCAGCCATCTTGAAATATAAGTATATTATCAATATCTCGACTTCTAAAGCCCTTAGAATCACAATATTAGTGTGTAAATATACATTTTTGAGGTCAGGGAATACAAATAGACAATTTTTAAATGCGTCAGCCGATTTATTTATTCACAATAATATATGTTACAAACGATAACGCTACTTGTGCAACTGTGTACCATTCATTTGAAATGTCCATTGAATGCACAAGAAATCAGGGACAAAAGAGAACCATACCAGTTCTTCTTGAACAACATTGCCGAGTTCAAAAGCTTGGAGTCATAGCCAGTGAAAATTAATTTCGGAGGAGACATGAGTGCAGATAAACTGGTTCAAAACCGTGATGCATGGCATGAATCTTACTATGTCAAGTTTAGCAATTTGAAGTTGGAGAGGGCTTAAAAGAGAGGAAATACTTCAGGAAGCTGAACATCTGGGAAGAAACGACCTTGGCGTGAGGCTATTACCAAAATGGCCTGTTTTTATTTATCATGGAAATGATGGACCTATTTATTAGCTTTGAAAATTTGTAGCTAATACAAGCATACAAAAATGGTAACAGAAGTGCACAAAACAGAGTTAATGGCAGCATTAGAAGGTGGTGATCTCATCGCCCACAACGCCAACTATTATCTGCTGTGTTAGACAGTCCACGAAATCGCTACCAGTCCCACCCGAGGCAACAAGAGCAGGAATTGGCTGGAGGATCTTCCATGGAAAGCCAGATAAAGGCTAGAGCACTTGTGGAGCTGTAAACTTTCATAGAAAACTGTGTGGAAGATGAGACCTTCTACTTAAAATTTTCGGCGTTGCGCCAGCTTTATGAAAACCAGCTAGGAATCCTTGGTGTTGAAAAGGAAACTAACAGAACCAGATTGAAGGAGAAAGTGATAGCTTATTTTCCACAAGAACAAAGTGATGAAAAAAATAAGGTTCTGGTGTTTGAAAAGGCATGAGGGAAACACTGCAGCAAGCTATGGAATGTGATTACCAAGGAGATACACTTTTGTTAGCTAAGACTGCCATGTTAATACACAAAGAAATTACAAGCTACAAAAATTTCCACTTCAATGGTTCCTTTCCTGCTGGTTGTCAAGAAGAAGATCACGAAGCGGACACCAGGCTGCTCATCTACTAACTGTATGGTGCGTACTGTTTGTTGACATGGGTATAGTGGTTATCCTCCTTGGTAAATTCCATCACCTGATGACCTTGTGTCAAGATGTGAAGATTTGGGTTGTTTGGGACAAACATTCACTTATTATCACATCAATGCTATCTACGATGAGCTGGGTGGAGATAAATCCCTGAATCTCCCTGTCTTCCAAAATTTCACGGAATGTGATACTTCATCTGCATTTTTTGGACAAAGCAAGAAGTCTGCCTGGGAGGCATGGAATTGTTATCCTGATGTGACACATGCCTTTACCTAAACGGTACTCCAACCTTACACGAAATTTGAGATTAATTAAGACAATTTCAAACTCACCATTATCTTGTATGATAAGGTCAGTAATGTAGAACATGTGAATCTAGCCAAGAAGAAACTTCACCCCCCCCCCCCCCCAGAAGAGTAATACAATGCAGAAACTTCCCCAACTAAGGGCGCACTACTACAGCATATCAAGCAGGAATATGGTGCACCAGTGAGCAGAGTGCACAGCACGCTCCTAGCACAGAGGGTTGGGGCTGGACTCTGAATGGAGACAGTGTATCCTGGATTCCTGTATAGAACATGCTTGTAGTGAATTGGTGAAATGTAAATGTAAGAGCCAAAGTGGATGTGGTGGTTTGTGTGCATGCAGAAAGGCAGGTTGGAATGGCACAGAACTCTACGGATGTCAATGTATGAATACAGCACAAGAAATGGAATCTTTCACATAAGAATGTTAAAAATTTATGTCTTTAATATTTATTTAGTATGTATCTATTTAATACATTTATAATTTTCAAAACAAGACATTGGTAAATAAATTCTATAATGATACACAGGTACACCAGTAAAATATTTTATTGTGAATAAATGGATCATCTGACACATTTAAAAATTGTCTATTTGTATTCCCTGACCCCGTAAATGTATATTTACACACCAACATTGTGATTGTGATCCCAGGTGCTTTAGAAGCCAAGATATTGGTGGCATATATATTTCAAGATGGCCATTATAAAATTCAAGATGGCATTATAAAATTCAAGATAGCCACCGGAGGAGGTGGTTATTATCGAAAATTGAAAGCTATGGCCCTAAGTAGCAAGTGGAAAAAAAAATGGATGCTTTTGTCCGTTGTCTCCACATTCACCTCAAATATGTCGTTAAGCTGCTGTACTATATGTATTATACAAACAAGTGAATGAACCTTCTGGAAACCTCCAATATCCAGTTATTTCCCCCGGGTTTGTAGCGTGAATGAAGTGACCCCAGGCTGGACCTTAGTATCTGGTCCCAACAAAACAAATATTTCTTGTAGCCACACAATATCTAGTGTTCTCCCTGAGCCTTTTGACTGGGCTTATTTACCGTCTGACTAAACGCAATGTTTGTTGCACAAATTATCATATATTGCCACTGCTCCCACCTGGCTGGGAAAATTTTGGGGAGAATACTCATCTATATACATTGTACATTTAATAACAGTTCTTACAAAATATTATAAAAATAAAAACACTAACATACATTTTATTTCACACATTGGTCTAATGTATCAAACATTATATTTGATTATTTGATTCTAAAATATTTCTTAAATAATTTTATCAAGTTTTTTCAAGAAATAATTAAACTATGATTATTTCATCCTAGATTTCCTGATCAAAGAGATTTAATAATCACATTATAATGAAAGAAAGACAGGTAATTTAAAAAAATAAAATAAAGTGTGAACTCCAAATAGCCCTATGTACATAGCCTATAAATTAATCAAGTCAATTATTTAATTAAGTAGTGTAGTGTAAATCAAGAATAAACCGGCCCCATGGTGTAGTGGTCAGTGCACCTGGCTATGAGCCTAAGGGTCCTGGATTCGAGTACCAGCTGGTACTTAGGGTATTTTTCCCTTCCTGGGAATGTTCGCAATGGTCACCAGTGTTTAGTTAATTAGGCTTAAGTTAGTTTAAGGCTCCACCAGCTCCACAACTTTAACAATTTTTCACAACAGGACAAGAAATTAATTTTTTTGTCAGAGTGCAATTCACCTCTAAACTGGGAAACAAAACTAAACTGATGCGAATTTCCCAAGTGCAAAATAAAAGAAAATGGCCTGACTTTAAAATATGAAAATAAAACGTTAATATTAAGAAGTTTAATATTATTTATGTTTCATGGTTTAACTTTAAATATACAGGGTGGAGAGCACTATATGATTTCAATATAATGTCATTGCGTCTCACTACCTGTTCAGGTTGTACGCATATGCACTAATTATGATAAGGTGTTGGGGATAAGAAAAGTTGAGTTAGAGGAAGTGTACCTGCATTTGTGGAGAGGGAGAGTGGAAAACTATTTAGGAAAAAAACATTAGTACCCTTCACTGAGTATTAAACCTCAATCTCCTACCTAGTCTTGAACAAGAGTGACACTTAAACCACATGACCATCAAAGCGGGTATAAGTCTATATTAAAATATGTCAATCTGAGAAGGTATTTAGTATATTTTTAAGTGTCACACATTTCTAACAGACAATAACATTAATACTTACCCTCGACCATTGGGTCTGTAGTCAGTTGTGTAGCGGCTGCCTTTCTTATGTAGCTCCGGGTTGAAGAGAGACTTGAAACTGAAAATAAATTAAATATATAATCATATATAAAACATGTTGTGTTTTTAAGACTAAATATTTTAGCCACAGACTCTCATAAACATAATTAAGTTTACTCTATATTAAAATGTTTTTAGTAATATTTCCTTCTCAGAGTGTGTATTGCTAGCTAACTGCAAGATGCGAAGCAAGTTTTGATAGAATAAGGAGATTAAGGCAAATAAAAGGGATAGACAGGCGGCAGTTCATCCGTGATGTAAATAAACAAAGCTGTGTGATCCATTATGTTATAATACACAGGCAGGTTCACCTAAAAAAAAACAGAGCCGGCACATTCTCTACTAAAGGGAAAATTTTAAGAAATCAAAACATTTTATATAATTAAAATTTTTTCATGTCAGGTATACATGCATACATACATAAAGTGGACTTGCGACTGTACAATCCCTGCTTATCTGAGGCTCCGTGTTAACTGAGGCACTCATTTGTCAAAGTGTCCATTTTAACACAATATTCATACAATAGCTAAAGATTATATACAATAATTTTTACTTATATATAGATATACTGTATTACTATAACTAGTATAAAGTATTGTTTACAATACGTGTATGCAATACTGCAGTTAAATGCATGAGAAGTGACGTGAGAACCAATTATGAGCAATAGCCAGAACACTGCGCCTGACGTTTTGCCACTCAAAATCTTTGTAATGTAATGTGTTTGAATAAATTAATAATTTGAAACTTACAAACAATGTACATAAATGCAGTATGTTCTAGTGATTTATAACCTATGAATTCAATTATAACTTATAAATCCTACATGCTCCATATCCAAGGTAGGTTCAGTCCCAATTACCTCGGTTAGTTGTGAGTCTACTGTATATACATAGCACACAGTATTAATATAGTAACCCCTACTGTTCCATACCATATTAGTAATATTTTATATGTTAAGTTGGTAGTCCTAAGAAATGTTGTGAGACTTTTAGAAATATACTCACTGTGTTTTTGTAATAGCTTCAAGAAGCAACATAATAAAGGTTACTCTCATATTATGTTGAGTTAACTACTTAGTTATTGTGTAGCGGACCAAACATGGTGTCATGTTGACAAACGTTACCTTATTAACTACTGTCTTGACTAAACATGTTTAAGATAGTTTTGTGTTGTTTTGAATTGAAACACCTCGAACAATTACATGTTTATGTTAAAAATGGAACATTAATTTAAACCACAGACCCCAGTCGAATTTTTAGGCAATGTTCCTGAGAATTGGAAGAGATTTTTACACAAGTTTCCAATCTTTTTTGGACTCAACGGGTAAAACTGATAAATAAGATAAAGTTAAGATATCAATATAGTTAAATATAGTTGGAGATGAAAGTTTGGAAGAAAACAACACCTTCAAATGGACAGCTAATGAAGACAAAAAGACACAAATGTGAAATTTGACAAATATTGTGCCCTGAGGAAAAGCTTGCTGTTTGAACCCTAAAGGTATATTTTTTCATGCAGAACAAAAAGAAGGCCAATCTTTCAACAACTTTTTAATGGAGCTTAAGAAGTTAAGAATCCTGTGAGTTTAAGGATGAGGAAATCCTTATTTTAGGACATCTAGTCTTTGGGCTACTTAATAAGTTAACTTTGGATAACCTAAAAAATTAGAAATGATTTTTTAAGTCAACAAACACATTGATTGGTTTAGTAGTTTAGTACTTGTTGAGAAATCAAATGGGAATGTACGTGTATGTATACAGGGATAGTAAAGCCACCAAGTGACTATCCTGCCAATCTAACGGGGAAATATGTCTTTCCAGTTATCACATGAAGGAAGGCTTCTGACAGGTGGAGTTAGATAAACCAAGCTCTAATATAACTTGCTTCAATTCCCTATTTGGGCGATATCACTTTCATAGGCTGCCATTTGGTATTTGCTCAGCTACACAGCTACAACTGCTACATCTACAGAGGTATTCCGAAAGAAGCATTCACAAATTTTTGGAGACAATGAGGGATGTGAAGTCGATTTTAACCACATTATTATCACCGTTTCAATTAAAGCTTGCCAGAAAGAGCAAAGACAAATGGAGTTAGGTTCAATTTAGATAAGATTCAATTCAGAGTCCCAGAGGTACAATATGTTGGACAAGTCATATCAAAACAGTGGGTTTGTCCCGACAGCAATCACATCAAGGCAAATGTGTGGATGCCGATCCCATCAAATAAAGCAGAGCTACTTAGGTTCTTGGGCATGACCAAATATCTTTCACAATTTATACCCAATCTGTCTTAAATTTCTGTACTGCACTGTACCGCCTTACAAGGCA
Organism: Timema podura; assembly: GCA_033556935.1. Lineage (NCBI taxonomy): Eukaryota > Metazoa > Arthropoda > Insecta > Phasmatodea > Timematidae > Timema > Timema podura. Next base: position 50,889,077 of record JAVRXN010000005.1, read on the forward strand.
TGATAAAGACTGGTCCTGGCTTCTAAAATATTCCCAAGCATGTGAATAAATCTCTTATACTTGCTATATTTGATAGCAAAATACCCTTGCTGTTCAAGTTGATGCATCTAAAGATGGGTTAGGTGAATGTATTATTCAAAATTACCACTCAGTGGGATTTGCATCACAAGCACTGACAGAAACTGAGCAGCTGTATAAACAAATTGAAAAGGAACCACTTATTATTGTATTTGGGGCAAAAAAATTCCACCACTACACATATTGCAGAACCACCCAAATTCAGACTGACCACAAACCCATTGAATCTATCTTTGAAAAGAATATCAGCAAATATATATATTAAAAAAATCATAGTGCTTAAACATAGTTTAATCTAGTGCCAGTCCTACTTACAACATGATTATGAAATTGATGACACCCCAGAAGAGTTTCAGTATCCAAGCACGCCAAGGTGTGGACCCTTGATGGATGGTTCCATCTGGAACAGAACAAACACCATTCACCTCACTTTTAATTACACTCTTTTAGCTAAAAAAAGATGGAACACAATAAGGTAGTATTTTAAATACAAATTATTGAAATTACAATAAAAATTATTTTAAAATTGTTTTTTATCAAGGTTTTTTTTAAAATTTATTACATTATCAGATATATTGGAGATGAAACCTACCTTTTAGGTCAATTTTTTCCTTCTAAAAAACCCCGAAATTCACAAAAATTTTACCATCTTTACACTCACACAAATGTGGGGAAGCCAATTATACTGTCGTCAATATTATTTAAAAAAATCTTTGTTATAGTGAAAAATTATTATAAAAGAAACTCACTTAAATGATGCAAGAACAAATATCAAAAAATCTGTAAAATTTTCATGAGCGAAGCTTTACCAACATTATAGAGCTGATTCATGCCCAATAATTGTCTACAACGACCACACTTCGTTTTTTTTTTCCGCAACAGACGAGTTTCTTGTAAATGATTTAACTAGCTTTTCTTATCTTAACAAAAACACTCTTGCACATCCACTAACAATTTTACATCCAGCTTACTACCTGCCCAGATTATTTGCTTATGTACTAATTATGCTAATGGTTTTAGGAATTAGGAAGGTTATATTTATAGGAAGTGAACCTGCATTTGTGTGGAAAACCATTTTGGAAACACCACCCTCAGTACACCCAACCAAGATTCGAAACTCGATCTCCCAGTCATCGGCACTCTAGTCTACTGTGAGAGTAGTGCATTAAACCATGCGACCACTGAAGCTGTTTTACGTTAGACTGAAGTGAACATGTGGTATCGGACTCAACCACTGGAAGTAAAATATTAAAATAAAGTACTAATATATATATTAAGGTTAAATAGTATATATTAAATATATAGTTAGGTTCCTTTCCAACCTAGCTTAACCTTACCTTTAATAAAGTAATAGCTCACCTGACATCATCTAACCTTCCTAACGTTTCATTCACTAATAAATAAGACTTTAAATTAATATTCGCACAATAAATTATTTGACTTTTATAAAATAAGATGTCATATGGTAAGGGATAACGGATCAAACCAAGAGTTAGTTTAGTATGTTTACGTTTGGACTTAGATTTTAATGAGCTGTCTAAATAGTGCAAAAATAAAATAATTCCAAATAAATATAATTATAGATGGATATAATTATGGATTCACTAGAAAACATTTATGGTTCCTTTTGAGGGAATATTAAAAAAACAAACAAAAAAAACTTGAGGTGTTATTAATTCCATAAGACATAAAATAAGTAAGCCATTAAAATATTTTGTTGGTTGATTTGATAATAAATAAAATGTTTCCTGAGAATAAATACACACAACATTGCATGGAGATAGCTAATCTCTAAATGTATTAATCCATAGAAAGTATTAGGCTATTCTAATTTGATTTTAATACACTTTGAAGGTTAGGTTAAGTTTGGATGGATAAGATTGTAACTAACAACACAAAAAGTATTGTTTTTATCAAATTATAACTATCAGATTCACTTCATTCACCACATGACAGCTTTGCATGAAAATGACTAGTTTGTTTTTAGCACTATGTCTTACTACCCATTTAGGTTATACACCTAACAACTGGTTACGCTAATGGGTTAGGAATGAGAAAGGTTGAATCAAGATGAAGTGTGCCCAAATTTGTTTTGAAAGAGTGTGGGTAGTAATTTAGGTAAAAAGCCCCTTCATTACATTTAACCAAGATCGAGCCACGATTTCTCCGTCATCGGTAGTCTAGTCTATTGAAAGAATGACACCTTAAACCATGCAGCCACTGAAGTGGGTAAACTAACTTGTCTCTAAATGTATTACTCCATCAACATTCTTATTTTAATTGAATCTTAATAGACTTTGAAGGTTGATTAATCTATGCTGATGAAAATGTATTCTCCCTCAGAGGCCGAACAATACCAAATATGAAATAAGTTGAGTCGAGAAATATTTTCTAATTCATTAATTAAATAGTCTTAGTACATGAACGACTGCATTTTTTGTGTCTAATATTAATTATGTCTTTGATTAAAAGTAAATATTTATTCTTTTTTTAAAAAAGTAGCCTAACCATAAACGTTATTGATCCCACAGTTTCCTTGTGAGTACACTGTAGTGAAAGTTAATTTTAGATGATTTGCTATCGTAAGTAAAATACACTATATTATATAAGGTGCTTAAGTATAATACACATTTTATTTTCTAACCCCCCCTTTGTAAGGGTGTAGAAGTGGGCAAGCTTTTTCAACATAGAAGTATAATCCAGAAGCTGCACTCAACATAGTTTATATTAATGAAAGGAAATGTCGATATTTACAAAGAAAAATCATTTATAAGTTAAATTGAAATAAAGTCCAAGGGCCATGCCCTATCTAAGTCTAGGCTTGTTTTGTTTTTTACCACAATTACCACCTGTTCATGGTCTTGTTAGTTCTAACTTACCTGATGATATGTAAGTCATCGTGAAAGTTTGTTATTTATCATTAGAGCCGAATATTTATAAAAAATAAATATTAGCATAGCAAACTCTTGTGAATATTTACTGCAACTAAACATAACTTGTCCATTTCCTGATTTTTATCTAATTACTAAATAAAGCACACGTCATATACAAGTTAGCCAACACATGACAACGCTGTTTTCCATATTTTCAACCTTTAAATTTCTTTCTTTTAGTAAATTTTAAATACCGATACCACTATAGTAATTAATAATACGTTTTTTGTCATTTTGAACATATGTGAAAATGTTATAATTACATTTATGTATCCGTAAAAACTGTTTGTAAACGCGTAATTATTTATCACATTTCACCACTTCCTGTAATCAGCTGTGAACTATGATGCAACCTTGATCTTTCTTCTGTTGAAAATTTGAAAATAAATAAACAAAAGTGACTGGGCTGAACTATTCCACATCCACAATAAACTACACGACTAATACCAACACAAGAAAATCAAATTAAACCAGTAGAAAATTAGTTCCGAAATTAATTGTAGAGGGCGCTCTAAGAAAAATAAAAATAATAAAAATTGGCAAACACTATGCTTGAATGAGCCTATTACCTACCAATCAGACGTAAACGTGTGAAATATTTTTTTTAAAAAGTATATTTATCAGAAACAATTATTAAGGTGATAAAAGGTACCCAAAATATTTACAAAAAGAGAACTTTTTTAATGCGCTACAGCGCCTAAACCGAGATTTGTGTCAAAATCACACAGCGGGGTCCTGATAGAAAATTTAATACTCTATCCAACCATATAAGTGTGCATAGGCCTAGACCCTACAGATCTGAGCAATTTGACCAAAACTTGAGAAAATACGGGATTTTTTTAATCAAAATCCTCCTTTACACGACTGTTTAAGGCGCTGTAGCGCCCAAACCAAATGCTGTGTCAAAAGCAATCAGCGGGGCCCTGATAGAGAATTCAATTCTCTATCCAACCATATAAGTGTGCATAGGCCTAGACCCTACAGATCTGAGCAATTTGACTAAAACTTGAGAAAATACGGGATTTTTTTAATCAAAATCCTCCTTTACACGACTGTTTAAGGCGCTGTAGCGCCCAAACCAAATGCTGTGTCAAAAGCACACAGCAGGGCCCTGATAGAGAATTCAATTCTCTATCCAACCATATAAGTGTGCATAGGCCTAGACCCTACAGATCTGAGCAATTTGACCAAAACTTGAGAAAATACGGGATTTTTTTAATCAAAATCCTCCTTTACACGACTGTTTAAGGCGCTGTAGCGCCCAAACCAATGCTGTGTCAAAAGCACACAGCAGGGCCCTGATAGAGAATTCAATTCTCTATCCAACCATATAAGTGTGCATAGGCCTAGACCCTACAGATCTGAGCAATTTGACCAAAACTTGAGATAATACGGGATTTTTTAATCAAAATCCTCCTTTACACGACTGTTTAAGGCGCTGTAAACGCCCAAACCAAATTTTTTGTCAAAAGAACACAGCGGGGCCCTGATAGAAAAATTCAATTCTCTATCCAACCATATAAGTGTGCATAGGCCTAGACCCTACAGATCTGAGCAATTTGACCAAAACTTGAGGAAGTACGGGATTTCTACAAAGTAAAAACTTGCTTTACACGTTTTATTTAAGGCGCTGTAGCGCCCAAACCAAATGTTGTGTCAAAAGCACACAGCGGGGTCCTGATAGAGAATTCAATTCTCTATCCAACCATATAAGTGTGCATAGGCCTAGACCCTACAGATCTGAGCAATTTGACCAAAACTTGAGAAAATACGGGATTTTTTTAATCAAAATCCTCCTTTACACGACTGTTTAAGGCGCTGTAGCGCCAAAACCAAATTTTTTGTCAAAAGCACACAGCAGGGCCCTGATAGAGAATTCAATTCTCTATCCAACCATATAAGTGTGCATAGGCCTAAACCCTACAGATCTGAGCAATTTGACCAAAACTTGAGGAAGTACGGGATTTCTTCAAAGTAAAAACTTGCTTTACACGTTTTATTTAAGGCGCTACAGCGCCCAAACCAAATGTTGTGTCAAAAGCAACAGCAGGGTCCTGATAGAGAATTCAATTCTCTATCCAACCATATAAGTGTGCATAGGCCTAGACCCTACAGATCTGAGCAATTTGACCAAAACTTGAGGAAGTACGGGATTTCTTCAAAGTAAAAACTTGCTTTACACGTTTTATTTAAGGCGCTGTAGCGCCCAAATCAAATGTTGTGTCAAAAGCACACAGCGGGGTCCTGATAGAGAATTCAATTCTCTATCCAACCATATAAGTGTGCATAGGCCTAGACCCTACAGATCTGAGCAATTTGACCAAAACTTGAGAAAATACGGGATTTTTTTAATCAAAATCCTCCTTTACACGACCGTTTAAGGCGCTGTAGCGCCCAAACCAAATTTTTTGTCAAAAGCACACGCGCGGGGCCCTGATAGAGAATTCAATTCTCTATCCAACCATATAAGTGTGCATAGGCCTAAACCCTACAGATCTGAGCAATTTGACCAAAACTTGAGGAAGTACGGGATTTCTTCAAAGTAAAAACTTGCTTTACACGTTTTATTTAAGGCGCTACAGCGCCCAAACCAAATGTTGTGTCAAAAGCACACAGTGGGGTCCTGATAGAGAATTAAATTTTCTATCCAACCATATAAGTGTGCATAGGCCTAGACCCTACAGATCTGAGCAATTTGACCAAAACTTGAGAAAATACGGGATTTTTTTAATCAAAATCCTCCTTTACACGACTGTTTAAGGCGCTGTAGCGCCCAAACCAAATGCTGTGTCAAAAGCACACAGCGGGGCCCTGATAGAGAATTCAATTCTCTATCCAACCATATAAGTGTGCATAGGCCTAAACCCTATAGATCTGAGCAATTTAACCAAAACTTGAGGAAGTACGGGATTTCTTCAAAGTAAAAACTTGCTTTACACGTTTTATTTAAGGCGCTACAGCGCCCAAACCAAATGTTGTGTCAAAAGCACACAGCAGGGTCCTGATAGAGAATTCAATTCTCTATTCAACCATATAAGTGTGCATAGGCCTAGACCCTACAGATCTGAGCAATTTGACCAAAACTTGAGAAAATACGGGATTTTTTTAATCAAAATCCTCCTTTACACGACTGTTTAAGGCGCTGTAGCGCCCAAACCAAGTTTTTTGTCAAAAGCACACGGCGGGGCCCTGATAGAGAATTCAATTCTCTATCCAACCATATAAGTGTGCATAGGCCTAGACCCTACAGATCTGAGCAATTTGACCAAAACTTGAGGAAGTACGGGATTTCTTCAAAGTAAAAACTTGCTTTACACGTTTTATTTAAGGCGCTGTAGCGCCCAAATCAAATGTTGTGTCAAAAGCACAAAACGGGGTCCTGATAGAGAATTCAATTCTCTATCCAACCATATAAGTGTGCATAGGCCTAGACCCTACAGATCTGAGCAATTTGACCAAAACTTGAGAAAATACGGGATTTTTTTAATCAAAATCCTCCTTTACACGACCGTTTAAGGCGCTGTAGCGCCCAAACCAAATTTTTTGTCAAAAGCACACGGCGGGGCCCTGATAGAGAATTCAATTCTCTATCCAACCATATAAGTGTGCATAGGCCTAAACCCTACAGATCTGAGCAATTTGACCAAAACTTGAGGAAGTACGGGATTTCTTCAAAGTAAAAACTTGCTTTACACGTTTTTTAAGGCGCTACAGCGCCCAAACCAAATTTGTGTCAGAATCACACAGTGGGGTCCTGATAGAGAATTCAATTTTCTATCCAACCATATAAGTGTGCATAGGCCTAGACCCTACAGATCTGAGCAATTTGACCAAAACTTGAGAAAATACGGGATTTTTTTAATCAAAATCCTCCTTTACACGACTGTTTAAGGCGCTGTAGCGCCCAAACCAAATGCTGTGTCAAAAGCACATAGCGGGGCCCTGATAGAGAATTCAATTCTCTATCCAACCATATAAGTGTGCATAGGCCTAAACCCTATAGATCTGAGCAATTTAACCAAAACTTGAGGAAAGTACGGGATTTCTTCAAAGTAAAAACTTGCTTTACACGTTTTATTAAGGCGCTACAGCGCCCAAACCAAATGTTGTGTCAAAAGCACACAGCAGGGTCCTGATAGAGAATTCAATTCTATATTCAACCATATAAGTGTGCATAGGCCTAGACCCTACAGATCTGAGCAATTTGACCAAAACTTGAGAAAATACGGGATTTTTTTAATCAAAATCCTCCTTTACACGACTGTTTAAGGCGCTGTAGCGCCCAAACCAAGTTTTTTGTCAAAAGCACACGGCGGGGCCCTGATAGAGAATTCAATTCTCTATCCAACCATATAAGTGTGCATAGGCCTAGACCCTACAGATCTGAGCAATTTGACCAAAACTTGAGGAAGTACGGGATTTCTTCAATCAAATCCTCCTTTACACGACTGTTTTAAGGCGCTGTAGCGCCCAAACCAAATTTTTGTCAAAAGCACACAGCAGGGTCCTGATAGAGAATTCAATTCTCTATCCAACCATATAAGTGTGCATAGGCCTAAACCCTACAGATCTGAGCAATTTGACCAAAACTTGAGGAAGTACGGGATTTCTTCAAAGTAAAAACTTGCTTTACACGTTTTATTTAAGGCGCTGTAGCGCCCAAATCAAATGTTGTGTCAAAAGCACACAGCGGGGTCCTGATAGAAAATTCAATTCTCTATCCAACCATATGTGTGCATAGGCCTAGACCCTACAGATCTGAGAAATTTGACCAAAACTTGAGGAAGTACGGGATTTCTTCAAAGTAAAAACTTGCTTTACACGTTTTATTTAAGGCGCTGTAGCGCCAAACCAAATGTTGTGTCAAAAGCACACAGCGGGTCCTGATAGAGAATTCAATTCTCTATCCAACCATATAAGTGTGCATAGGCCTAGACCTACAGATCTGAGCAATTTGACCAAAACTTTTGGAAAACGGGATTTTTTAAGTTTTAACACTCTTTAAGGCGCTCCAGTTATCAACCTGAATTTGTGTCAAAGCACAAAGCGTGCCGTGTTTGTTCAACTATCCTCTATTCAACAATATATATATATTATATATATATATATAAAATATATTATATATTCCTGGGCTAGACCATAAATACTCCAAATTTGTCTTAAGAAAGAATAAATTTACAACTTAATTTTTATTAGGTCGCTCTTACGTCACCCTTGATTCTACTTTCATTTCCTTCGTTTATTTTCTTCTTCAGTAATCAACATCAAACTATAAATGCTTGACCCTAACAATTTCTCCCAACAATATTTTTCTTCTCATTCAACTTTCAATAGAACTTTTCATCCGGTAATCTCTACTTTCCCCACCCTGCTCATAGCAATCCACATAAACTATAAATAGATAGCTAATGCCTTTGGTATTATGACTCATACTTCTAGCCCAGACTAAGGTCAGAACCTGTTCCCCCCTCTGAAAGCCAGACCACGCCAATATTTCTGACAAATCTGCTGTTGTGTTTGAGGGAATCGGATTTCGTCGACAGTCTGACTGACTCTCGAATCTAACCCACTTTCGTAACTAAAACATTTGAAAAAAACTGTCGTAAACTATTGCCAGCCATAGTGACAAGTTGTATTATATCCATCACGATTACAAGTTAACACTTTTCACTTTTAAAACCAATAACATTAAATTACTTTTTATTTGTTTAGAAAGATTTTCATTACTCTTTTAGTATATTTCATAATATCTATTAAAATAATATATCAAAAACTGTTTTGTGTTCGACCCCCTACTATACAAATCTTGCTAGTGGTTGGTGGACTTTGTAATAAACATACTTAAATATCAATGTAAATTAATTATTAATTTCAAAAACTAATTCTTTTATTTGTTCTTGGTTGCTCTTCCAAGCCCACATTGGCAGACACGAAATCTAATTGTCAATCTGATAATAGTCTTGTTGCCTTGTCAGATCAGGCATCGTATCCAGGCTGGGTGTAAATCTACTTAAGGGGTTTTCTCCTAAATGTTTTCACACTTTCCTTCCACGCCAATGTGGGTGCACTTCCTCTAAATCATACCTACCTCATCCCTTAACTAATAGTGTAATTAGTACATAGGCGTATAATCCTAACGGGTATTAAGACGCAGTGCAAAAAAAACTTTTCAGATAAACAAATTACAAACATTTTTCTTTGCCATGTCAAACACTTCCGAGATAGCTATTATAAACAAAATCGTTATTTCCAAGCGTCTAAAAATATATTTTAAAAATGCCTTCATTATTAGACTAAACCGTGGGTGCAGCTAAGAGTTCTGTCATCCAGGGAAAACTAGGATCCCACCGGCCCTCGGTACCAATTATGGTTTTTAAGCCCGTTTTGACTTAAAATGCGTCTTTTATATTCACCTTAATAATCAATACTTTACAATTAATAATAATTTTTTACCAAATGATAATAATAATAATTTTTTACCAGCCTCGGTGCCCGCATGGCCTAACGCGCTAGTCTCGGGTTCGATTTAACTGCCAAGGACGGGGAGATCAGTGTTTGATCCAGGTCGGGTGTACTGAGGTGAGGGTGGTTTTCCCTAAATGGTTTCCTACTCTCTCTCTACGCAAATGCTGGTGCACTGCCTCCAAGTTACACATACCTCATCCCTAACCCATTATACAAACTAGTACATAAGCGTACAACCAAGATTGATAGTAATACGTGGTGAGAACAATATTAATATTTATTTACTCAAGGTTTTGAGAAATGAAACACACGAATAACATAATAATAGTCGTGTTGAGCTCGACCACCGAGGATGGGGAGATCAAGGTTCGAATCTCGGTCGGGTGAACTGGGGGTTTTCCACTCTCCCTCCACGCAAATGCGGGTTCACTTCCTCTAAATTCAACCTCCCAATTCCTAGTCCATTAGCGTAATTAGTACTTAAGCGTATAACCCGAATGGGTAGTAAGACGCGGTGCTAAATATTATATAAATAACATAATACTTGTATTGCAATAAATTAAAGAAATAAAAAAGGAAAAATAGTCAATTACAACCTAATCCTCAAAATTTAAAATGTGTACAATTTTTAAAACATATTAAAATAAACATGATAGTTCAATAAAAATAATCAAAAGTGTTAGTTAAACTTAACTTTAAAATATTTTGAGAAATTTTTTGTTTCAAAGATTTTTGATTGCATCGTCATGACAATGTTAAATAAAGGTGACGGTCAACTTTGTGAGCCTCCATAGTGCTCCTAAAGTTATATTTTCAACAAATATAAAGGGGGTTTAATTTTAAATATAATATAATAGAAGAAAAAGTCTTAGGTCTTATTATTAATATTATTATTTCTGAACCAACTAATTGTCAGTGCAAGACTTTTAGCACACGTCTTACTACCAGTTCGGGTTATACGGCTATGTACCAATTACGCTGATGGGCTTTGTGATGTGGTATGTCTAATTTACAGGAAGTGTACCCACATTTGCATGTGGAGAATGGGGAACCATGTAGTAAAAAGCGCCCTCGGTTCACCCGGCTGGGATTGCGCCCATATCTCCCCGTCCTCGGCGGTTTAGTCTAACACGAGACAAGCGCGTTAGATCGTGCGACCACCGAGGCAGGTCACACGGCTTATCAACTGACTTATAGACCCTGCCCGTCAATTTCATCACTCTAAAAAGGGAAACACATATTCAACTAAGCATTAATTTCCCGGCCATGTTAGGAATCAAATCCAGGACTTTTATCTCATAAAGCTGACATTTTACGAGGCACGTCCAGCAAGTAAGAGTACTCAATTTGTCTATTTAAAAAAATATTGTATTTTAAATAAAATTACAGGATTTTGTTGGTAAATATATCAGTTATTTCTCTATGTAGTCGCCTTTCTGTTCTATGCAGGTTGTGAACCGTGGCACAATCTTTTTGATGCCCTCCTCAAAGAATTCTCCCGCTATCTCCTTCTTCTAGTTCAGGACCTCGTTTCACCTCCTCGTCGGTTGACAATTTTTTTCCACCCATGTGAGTCTTCAGGGAGGTGAAAATATGAAAGTCTGAAGGCGCCAATTCAGGGGAGTATGCGGGGTGGTTCAAAATGTCCGGACCGAATGAGTCCAAAAGCATCTTGGTGGCGTTGGCCGTGTGCAGGCGGGCGTTGTCGTGCAACAAGCCCACTCCCTTCGTCAACATTCCCCTCCGTTTGTTTTGAATTGCTCTCTTGAGCTTTTTTAGAGTCTCACAGTATCGTGCTGCATTAATCGTCTCCCCCTGAGGCAGAAATTCGATCAAAATGATCCCTTTTTGGTCCCAAAACATAGTGGCCATGATTATTTTGCCCGAAATTGAGGTTTTGAATTTTTTGGCAGGTGGGGAACTGGTGTGCCGTCACTGTGATGACTGTCATTTTGTGTCAGGAGTGTAATGAGCCATCCAGGTTTCATCTCCAGTCATAATCAAGCTCAGAAAAAGTAGATAGCAAAATACTCGATAGATAAGCTTTGGTTTATAAATATTTTTACAGTAAATTGGTCTTAAAAAATTTAAAAGTGGTAACTCCTTTTATAAAAATTCAAAACACTGTGTCAAAAATAGTCAATTTTAGCATATTTTCACAAATGATAAAAAATAAAGTAAGTAAAACACAAAAAAGTTAGAAGCCGGTCTTACTTTTACATCCTTCCTTTACAAAATAATACAAGTCCGTTGTGCCTGCGATGTATTTACTAGGCTGTATAGGTTACGTAAGTTGGTCATACAAACCAGTAGATACATCGCTCTGAAATGTATGCAATACAACACAGACATACTGTTATGTTGGAGGTGCACTTATACTGACAAAAGTAATGATTTTATGTAGTAATTTTACTATCAACAGGCCTCAATTTGTTGGTATCTCAAACATACCATATAAAATTAATTAAATCACTAAAAGTCTGAATTAAAACATCATAATATCAGTGGTGTACATTCTTGGAAGTGAATTGCTTGTAGATGAGAGCTCAAGTTAGTTGGTGATATTGTCAGCTTATAGCAATGGGGTGACTGGGTTTCCCAGTATATCCTCTTTTTTCGTTATTAGTCTAAATTAAAAAAGAATGAACCTGTAACTACCAGTAGTTTACGAGTAGTTATGTAGTTTTCATCTATTTTAGAGAGAGTAACCCAACTAAATGATTCCTGATATGAAGGAACTAGTACTTGTTGAATCATGAATGTATTCGATGTATAGCACTAAAAATGTAAATTCTTGTTAACTCTCCTTGTTCCGCTCCTGTGGCCGTGCTCTGTTGTTGATGGGGTGCCATGACGTCACACCAAGTGAAAAGATAGAAATAAAACTTTGAACAAGGCTTATAAAAATATAAACATACACAAGTCATAATACTCTTTTATTTAATTTAGGAAATAATGTTGGTGGCAGCGGGTGCTGAATAGTACTCGATTTATGGGAGTGCACAAGTAAACTGTTCTCGTCCCTACGGTCTCATCTGACCAAACAAACACTTTAGGATCAGGGGCTAGGGATGTGGTATCGAAACTGTACTCATTTAAAGTATCGGAAGAAAAATATCGATACCGTGCTATTATTGAAAAAAAAGTATCGATAACAGTAAGTATCGGTATCAACATTCTAATTTGGAACAATGTGTTTTTATCTAGTATAAATAATCCCTCACCCACTTCGGTGTCCGCGCGGTCTAACGCGCTAATCTCATATTGTACTAGACTGCCAAAGACAGGGAGATCGGGGTTCAATCCCGGTCGGGTGGTTTGACCTAAATTGCTTTCCACTCTCCCACAACGCAAATTTGAGTGCATTTAATCTAAATTGAGCCTTCCTAATTCCTTTGCCGTATAATTAGTACATAGGCGTGGAACCTGAACAAGAAGAACAACAATAAATTCGCTATCTAACATATATCTATTTTTAAATACCGGGTCTTACTAATCGTTCGGGTTATATGCTTAAGTAATAATTACACTAATAGATTAGAAATGGAGATGGTTGAATTTGGAGGAAGTTTAGCCGCTTTTGCGTGGAGGGGGATAGAAAACAATCTAGGTAAAACAAACCTCAATTCACCCGACCTAGATTTGAACCTCGATCTACCCGTCTTCGGCAATCTAGCTCAACGTGAAACTAGCTCGTTAGCTAACTATGCCACCAATGTGGGTTCCAACTTCTTAAAATAACTTTCATTATTCTTTTTTGGGCGGTGCCATTTTTTAAACCACATTCGTCGTTTATGTATTCTATCAATATAGTTTATTAGCTATTGTAAGAGCATAATTATTTTAAGGTTTATTCTGGCAAGAGGTTAACCTACGCTTGTACATTTCCTTGGAAGTCAAGAGTGTTGGGTTACCATCCTGCTGAGAATAGCATATATCTCATATAGCTCACATCCTGTTGACGAGCGAGCACGGTGCGACCGATGGACCTTCCCTACTGGTGGAATATTGAGATCAGTAAGTTTAGGTGAGAGACTAAGACAGTTGTTGTGTGTTGGGAGCCATACTGTGTGCATGTGGGTTTGTATCTAGCAACCACTGACTAACGATGGAATAAAATGTGATCTGGTGGTTCACCCCGCCGGAAGGTCGATCGCGGGTCTAGATGAAGGTTTGCAAGTCCCTCTATTACGCCTGTTCCCTCGTCACGGGAGATCTACCCGGTTACTTATGTAGTAGTTTATTCACCTGAATATATTAATAAATATATCTTCTTGGACTAACTTGCGAGTCTCACTCCCCACGAACCACCCATTCCACCCCCACCACTCGGGGTCCATCCCTACGGTGCCGCGGTAGTGCTGTAGTTAGGGTTGGCTACCGGGTATTGACAAACAATGGAAGAATGGCCGACATGCCTCATCTGCACATAAACGTTTCTGCTTCAAGCACTTTAGATTGAGTTTATTGAGATCACTTAAGTTGCCCCCTCCCCCCCCCCCATCAAAATTAAAATGTACCAGCGTTTTGCACCCAAGTATTACGTTTTGCACCCTAGCCCCAGAGACGGTACGACTGTTTATGTTTAGGGGGGGGCCAAGTTAATAGTAGCTCTCCCCACAATCAAAATGTTGGATTTTTTTATGCAGCTTAAAAGTCCTGTTTTGCACCGTTTTGCACCCAAGTCTGGCGTTTTGCATCTGAATAGTTTTGCAAGAAAAAAATATTTAAAAGGGAAAAAGGTGGGGGGGCTAAGTTAAGCGTAGCCCCCCCCCCCACTCATTAATTGAGGTTTTATTTATGCCAAAATAAAAGTCCTGTTTTGCACCGTTTTGCATCCAAGTATGGCGTTTTGCACCCTAAAAGATTAGCGAGAAAAAAATATTTATAATACAAGAAAAAAAAGTCGTTGGACCCTCCCTCCGGCCCTCACACCTTAAATTAACATTGTAAAGATGTCATCATTTAGCACCTTTTGGGCACCGTTTTGAACCCAAGTACTAGGTTTTACAAACCAACCCCAGAGACGATACGACTGTATTCGTTTTTGGGAAATTGGTAAAAAAGTTCATTGTAGCTCCCTCCCAAAATTGAGTTAATTTTCAATGCCAATATAAACTTTTGTTTTTGCATTGTTTGCACCTATATAATTTTGCAAGAAAATAATACTTAGTCAAAAAAGAGGCGGAGGCCATGTTAAGGGTAGTATGGACACGCCCTCCACATTTGTAATTTTTTTGTTATTCATGCCAAACTAAATGTCATGTTTTTCACAATTTTGATCGCTGGAGCGCCTTAAAGAAGTGTGTAATGGAGGATTTTCATTAGAAAAATCCCGGTCTTCCCCAAGTTTTGGTCAAACGGCTCAGATCTGTAGGGTCTAGGCCTATGCTCACTTATACGGTTGGATAGGGAATTAAATTTTCTATTAAGGCCCCGCTTTGTGCTTTTGACACAAATTCTGGTTTGATCGCTGGAGCACCTTAAATAAAACGTGTAAAGCAAGTTTTTACTTATTAGAAATCCCGTACTTCCTCAAGTTTTGGTCAAATTGCTCAGATCTGTAGGGTCTAGGCCTATGCACACTTATATGGTTGGATAGAGAATTGAATTCTCTATCAGGACCCCGCTGTGTGCTTTTGACACAACATTTGGTTTGGGCGCTACAGCGCCTTAAATAAAACGTGTAAAGCAAGTTTTTACTTTGAAGAAATCCCGTACTTCCTCAAGTTTTGGTCAAATTGCTCAGATCTGTAGGGTCTAGGCCTATGCACACTTATATGGTTGGATAGAGAATTGAATTCTCTATCAGGACCCCGCTGTGTGGTTTTGACACAACATTTGGTTTGGGCGCTACAGCGCCTTAAACAGTCGTGTAAAGGAGGATTTTGATTAAAAAAATCCCGTATTTTCTCAAGTTTTGGTCAAATTGCTCAGATCTGTAGTGTCTAGGCCTATGCACACTTATATGGTTGGATAGAGAATTGAATTCTCTATTAAGACCCCGCTGTGTGCTTTTTACACAACATTTGGTTTGGGCGCTACAGCGCCTTAAACAGTCGTGTAAAGGAGGATTTTGATTAAAAAAATCCCGTATTTTCTCAAGTTTTGGTAAATTGCTCAGATCTGTAGGGTCTAGGCCTATGCACACTTATATGGTTGGATAGAGAATTGAATTCTCTATCAGGACCCCGCTTTGTGCTTTTGACACAACATTTGGTTTGGGCGCTACAGCGCCTTAATAAAAACGTGTAAAGCAAGTTTTTACTTTGAAGAAATCCCGTACTTCCTCAAGTTTTGGTCAAATTGCTCAGATCTGTAGGGTCTAGGCCTATGCACACTTATATGGTTGGATAGAGAATTGAATTCTCTATCAGGACCCCGCTGTGTGGTTTTGACACAACATTTGGTTTGGGCGCTACAGCGCCTTAAACAGTCGTGTAAAGGAGGATTTTGATTAAAAAAATCCCGTATTTTCTCAAGTTTTGGTCAAATTGCTCAGATTTGTAGGGTCTAGGCCTTTGCACACTTATATGGTTGGATAGAAAATTGAATTCTCTATCAGGACCCCGCTGTGTGCTTTTGACACAACATTTAGTTTGGGTGCTACAGTGCCTTAAATAAAACGTGTAAAGCAAGTTTTTACTTTAAAGAAATCCCGTACTTCCTCAAGTTTTGGTCAAATTGCTCAGATCTGTAGGGTCTAGGCCTATGCACACTTATATGGTTGGATAGAGAATTGAATTTTCTATCAGGACCCCGCTGTGTGCTTTTGACACAACATTTGGTTTGGGCGCTACAGCGCCTTAAACAGTCGTGTAAAGGAGGATTTTGATTAAAAAAATCCCGTATTTTCTCAAGTTTTGGTCAAATTGCTCAGATCTGTAGGGTCTAGGCCTATGCACACTTATATGGTTGGATAGAGAATTGAATTTTCTATCAGGGCCCCGGGGTGTGCTTTTGACACAACATTTGGTTTGGGCGCTACAGCGCCTTAAATAAAACGTGTAAAGCAAGTTTTTACTTTGAAGAAATCCCGTACTTCCTCAAGTTCAGTCGTGTAAAGGAGGATTTCCATTAAAAAATTCCCGTACTTTCTCAAAACGTGTAAAGGAGGAATTCAAGAGACCTTTTTACTCTAAAAAGCCCAAAAAATACGTAAAATACATATATTAATGTTGTTTAAAACATCTGTATTATAATATTCCTTATGCTTTTCTAGCGCACTCTTCAAAGTTCTAATCAAAATTCATATAACTATAGACGATTCAACTGTTTAATCTAGTAACATATTTAGTTGGTTACAAGCTTGCGTTTTACCCTAAACTCCCTAAAATAAACGTTTATGTGGGTGTGGAATAGTTCAGCCCCGTACAAAAGTGGTTCACCCTCAAGTCATTATAAGTTTTCTAAGAGTTATTAATTATTCAATACGTTCATAATATTACAAAATATTTAAAACGCCATGGTGTACATAACAGCAGGTAAGCTACATTTAATGTAATATTAGAATAGAAAATTGAAGAAAGAAAAGGGTTATCTCTTCTGTTGGGTAAGAAACATTGACATCCTACCGCGGAAAACTCAAAGAAGTAATATTATCACTATAAAGACTGAAGAAGATATCAGGGTCCTCTTATTTCAATATTTCCTACCCATACAGTGCATCAACAAGGTTATATTACAAATGTTTTAACTGCTACTAGTCCATTTATCAATGGCCAGAGTCTAATGAGTGTTATTATAAGATTTTCAAAATTATTGATAATCAAGGTAGGCCAACATCAAGGCACCAAACTAAGTGGATATGTTAAAAGTGGGACATGTGCTTATGTTCAACTTAAGTTGTTTGTTTTTATTAAATTGCTGTATAAAAAAAATCGAGGCCTAGCTTTAAATTTAATAAGGTAAGATCTAATGATTACAAATCTAACAATAATACCTTATACTATTATATTAATAAATAGTTTAGTAATAAGTTGAATTAACTCTAGTTTTGGTATTTACTATAGGCTATCTCTCACTTGTTAATGGAGGATAAAATAAACAACATATAAGAATTCATAATTGACGACATAGGACTAGCCAATATTTGTGATGATCAACTGGATCCTAAAACTAGTTATTTAAACATACTTTACCTAAACATTAGTAGGATAAAGAACAAATTTGAGGAATTATTATGCATTCTATCGTCTGTTAAGGTAGACCTTGATCTACATATATTGACAGAGGTGTGGATATACAGGGACGAAGCAATTTACTACAACATTTCCAATTATAACTCCTTTTATGCATGTAGAGATACCAAAAGAGGTTGGGGGGGGGGGGGTGTGGTGTTATATTAGAAACAACTTAATAGTCTCAAACCTACTAACTAGTAAGATTACTGAGGACTTGTCTTACATACTGCTAACCATTAATAATATTCCTTTCATCTCAGTTCAACACATATTAATAATTTATAAACCACCGAATTATAATACACAATCATTTTTAACTTTCCTAGACCTATTAGCTACAAATGGATATGAATGTATTAACACCCACTACCCAACTAGAATATGTAAAACATCTGAATCATTTATTGACCACTTTATAACATACTCGATTAATAATACAGATGAAATCTATAGCATGGAGTATCATATATCTGATCACAAAACTTTTTATTGTTTTGTGCTACTCCCAATCTGATACAATAATACACGGAGCGATAATGGCATTATTAATAGCCGAATTAAAACAAATTTTGATAAATTTAAACAATATTTTGAACAGAATATAACACACTTAAGATACTAAAAGTACAGATATAAACTTGTTATTTAATCAATTAATGGAAACTTTTATTAGAGCAATAAATGCTTCTCCCGAACAAATTTTGGAAAAATCTTCTAGGACGAAAAAACTATCTATCCCATGGTTCACTAATCAGCTATTCAATCTAATCTCAACTAGCTATAAATAATTTATCAAAATGAAAAAAATCTAAAGATAACTTAATTTATAAACAAAACTTCTTAATTTTAAGAAACAGGGTCACAAACTTATGTAGAGTATTACTAAAAAACTACACAAACAATAAGTTTGACAGAGTATTAGGGAAAATGAGGAAAACTTGGTTAGTTATTAACAACACTCTTGGTAAAACCAATAAGACATCCCAACAGATATTAAAAAAAATTACAGATACCGGTAACAAAAATATCACTACCAATGACCCAACTGATATTGCTAATATTTTCATAAACCTCTTTATAAACATTGGCTCAGAATTGGCTAAAGATATTAAAAACGTTGGATCTGTACTAAACATATCTAAAAAAGAAAACAAAGAAAGATTAAGTGAATTTAAAAAGATGGACATTTCAGAACTGCTCTCTATAATAAACTCCCTCCCCAACAACTGTTCGCCAGGTAATGATGATATAACAACTATGTTTATAAAACTAGTAAAGGAAAGTCCAAGTCCTATATTATTACAAATAATTAACTTATCTTTTGTAATGGGAATAGTGCCAGATAAAATGAAAGAATCCTTGGTTGTTCCTATACATAAAAAAAGGCACTAAAGATCTTTGTAGTAACTATAGGCCTATTAGTCTCATCTCAAATCTTGTACAAATAATAGAAAAATCTGTCAAAAATAGACTCTTGGAATATTTAAATAGAAACAACTATTTTTTTGCTGGACAATATGGTTTCTTGAAAGACTAATACTCAATCTACAGCTACTGACCTAATAATAAAAATGCAAAATTCTATTGATAAGGGAAACTTGGGAATGAGTTTGTCTATTGAGCTGGCCAAGGCTTTTGATACAATTGATCAGATAATATTGATTGATAAATTGAATTGCATTCAAGTAGAAAAGTCTCCATTAAAATGGTTAAAAAATTACTTAAGCTATAGATGCCAAAGAGTTCTCATAAAAACCGAGCAAGGCTCAAAATTCTTTAGTGACTTTAAACAAATAAAGTGTGGCGTTCCTCAAGGTTCAATCCTCGGACCCATTCTTTTCTTCTTATTATTATTATTATTAGCAGCACAGCATCTTACTACTCGTTCGGGTTATACGCACCTTTTATTAGTTTATATAAATGATTTACACAAAAGTAATTTGAATGGACACATTCAGCTTTTTGCAGATGACACTTGCTTATATTATGAGAACATTAATTTTTTTCCCCTACATATTTCATTTCCATAATTTTCTTTGTCTTCCTCTCCTTCTACAGCCTCATTACACGCCCTTACCATATCAGTCTTGTTTCCTCTACTATCATCTACTCCCTGTACCCTCACTCTTTCCCAAATAACTTTGTTTCTAATCTTGTTTCTCCTCGTGACAGCTAACTTGCTCCTCACAAACTTCATTCCCATGGCCTCCACTTTCCTAGTCCCTCTTACATTCACTGTGCATGTTTCTGCTGCAAATGGTACCAAAGGTACAAAGTATGCCCAGTACGACACTTCCTTGACACGTCTCTTCTCCTTAGCAGATCTATTACACACCTATAGAAAGTTACTCTCCCTGCTGTCCTCTTCTCATTAAATCCCTTACACTTTCACCTTTCACCTCAATTACACTGAAACAAAGAGATGCACTTTACCCCATTACTTTTTAATCCAGATAGTTACCCTCCAATAATAGATTCCCTCGGGGTTGTCGTGTAGACGACCTGGCCACTAGAGGTATCCAGCTGAGTCTTGGCAACTAGTTCCTGCTGCCGAACAAAGCAAATATTTCTGGTGCCCTTAAACCCCCCCGTATTCCTTCATCTCCACCTTATTACCCATTTTTACAAAGACAAATATTATACAGTTGACTTATTAATTTGAATCAAATCCAAGCAGGTGAGGTGATGAGTCATTTGTAGTTCACTAATGCGGTCTCTCACTACTAGCAGATTTTATGTCTGTTGATTGGGTCGATTCTAAAAGGCGGGGACTTGAACCCACTTGACTGCACTAAGGCTAGTTTAAATTAAAGAAATAATATGCTTAATACTATATGTTTTATTACAATATACAGGCCTATATATTTTCTTATTGTTTTAACACAATTAAGAAGGTGATGAATCAAATAATACCTAGATATGTATAAAGTTTGAAATTTTTTAATAATTATACAATTAAAACAAACCTCACCAAAAAGAGAAACTTAAATTAACTTAAATGAGAAATATGTTTATATATATATATATATATATATATATATATATTATATAATATAATATATATGTTTTTAGTTTTGCATACCTCTTAAGATGTCTTTTTGTACCCTTGGGGGTACGAAGCGTACACCCCAGGTAGAATACCACTGGCAGTGATTCTAAACATTTTGTGTTTGAGGAACCTTTGAAATATTTGGTAAAATCTCAAGGAACTTATAGTTGGCTGAAACATATTCGGCTCAACAAATTTAAAATAAAAAAATAGACGTGTAACTAACTGGGTTGGTAAATAATAACTAACTCATACGTTTGAGTAAATTATTAACTTATCAAAGTATTTTACAAGTTCATTTTACATTTGACTAATCAATTACAAACAAACATTGTGTAGACCTCAATATTTTATAATAATTTTGTGTTAATATAATTGTTTTTATTTAAAGTTATTATTATTATTATTATTATTATTATTATTATTATTATTATTATTATTATTAGCACCGCGTCTTACTACCCGTTCGGGTTATACGCTTAAGTATTAATTACACTAATGGATTAGGAATTGGGCAGGTTGAATTTAGAGGAAGTGAACCCGCATTTGTGTGGAGGGAGAGTGGAAAACCATTTAGGAAAAACCACCCCCAGTTCACCCGACCGAGATTCGAACCTCGATCTCCCTGTCCTCGGTGGTCTGGCTCAACACGACTGGCGCGTTAGCCAACTACGCCACCAAGGCGGGTTAAATTGTATTGTTTTATAATACATTCACAATTGAAAATAATAAAAGTTTCAATAAAATAACATAGATTCTAACTGTCTCCTAACTTAATGTAAATTTTGGGCTTGCTTTTTTTTTTAACACAACTTTATTTGTGGTCACAGCTTTAGTAGGCACACACAAAGTTTTTATTCCTCAGACAAGTCCATTCCTCTGTTTGGTTTTTAAATTCTCGCTCCCACAAGTATGACTGATGTTGAGAATTGTAGTAATATGTTTACTGCTATCTGAGAGATAGCAGCAAATGTATGTTTTCTGCTATCTGGGAGATAGCAGCAAACGTATGTTTTCACTGATATCCAAAACACATTTTATGACAGTTAAGTTGGAAAAAAATAAAAAAATTGTTTTGAATTATAATTTGTTTTAACACTCAAATATTTCTTTTTAATGGTTCATTCCCAACTTAATTAATAAGAAAAACTTACCAGACTCCATTCCATTAAATGAATACTTTATGAATTAATGAATGTTAAAATTTAGTTGCAATTTTATTTTCTCTTATTCTGTTATATTCCTATTTCTTATTATGTTCATTTTTTTACAGTATTTGAAGTTGATGTTTTGGATTCCCATCAGAGTGAATTCAGCCATCCCTAACTAACTATAACATTAATTATGTTAGGCTAAGTGTTATGTTCATTAATACTGAGGATCCATTGTTATTGGTTTATTAATACCTAGGCTACATTGTTACTTGTTTATTAATACCTAGACTACATTGTTATTTGTATATTAATACCTAGGCTACATTGTTATTTTTATATTAATACCTATACTATACTACATTGTTATTTTTTATTAATACCTAGACTATATTGCTATTTGTATATTAATACCTAGACTATATTGCTATTTGTATATTAATACCTAGACTATATTGCTATTTGTATATTAATACCTGGACTATATTGTTATTTGTATATTAATACCTAGGCCACATTGTTATTTGTATATTAATACCTAGGCCAGATTGTTATTTGTATATTAATACCTAGGCTACATTGTTATTTGTATATTAATACCTAGGCTACATTGTTATTTTTATATTAATATCTATACTACATTGTTATTTTTATATTAATACCTGGACTACATTGTTATTGGTTTATTAATACCTAGACTACATTATTATTTGTTTATTAATCCCTAGACTACATTGTTAAACTTGTTTATTGTTTCAGGTGGCAACATTGAGGAAGCACAACCATGGGGATCGCTAAAGTAGTTGGATTCTTTATGGCTTTGTTTAATTTCATAGTCATGTTGTAAGTGAGCTTGGTATTATTTTACTACACTTTGTTTTGTGAAGATGGTGACAGGAATATAACCCACAAGGTTGAAGGAACAAGTAACCTTGTCCACACTAGAGATGAGAACAATTGTTACTCTCTGTAATAGTTCACTGTGATCCACTTAATTAAAATGAGAACCTAAGTTATCTAGTTCAATAGTTGAGTTACCCGCCTCGGTGGCGTAGTTGGCTAACGCGCTAGTCGTGTTGAGCTCTACTGCCGAGGACGGCGAGATCGAGGTTCGAATCTTGGTCGGGTGGACTGGGGGTGGCTTTCCCTAAATGGTTTTCCACTCTCCCTCCACGCAAATGCGGGTTCACTTCCTCTAAATTCAACCTTCTCAATTCCTAATCCATTAGTGTAATTAGTACTTAAGCGTATAACCCGAACGGGTAGTAAGACGCGGTGCTAAATAATAATAATAATAATAATAATAATAAATAATAATAATAATAATAATAATAATAATAATAATAACAATAACAATAATAGTTGAGTTGTTTGCCAACTAAAGCCTGTTCATATTAATATACTGATCACACCCAATCAGATCACATTTGATCGAAGATGAAAGTCAAAATGCATTGGATTTGAATATAAAAAAGAACCAAAAATGTCAATATTTCTTTTACAATTATAACTAAATTATATATTATGTTCAGTCTTGGTTGTAAATTTGTTACTATTTTTGTTTACAGTTTTGGTTTTATTTGAGTCCAAAGGTACTGTTTTATTTGTTTTTTGAATTGCCACTCTTTTTTTTTATTACTTCTCCAATCAGAGACCTTCCTATTTCCTGATTGGACAGGCATGTTTTCCTCCCTCTTTTTCACTTGTCATTACTGCTAGGTGTGATGATGATAATCGAATAATCACTCGATTCTTTTAAAAGCAATAAATCACCGAATAAATCATTTGAATGATTTTGAGAAGTAGTGGAGAAAGTGAGAAACAATGATAATCTGAACAATTAGCGGCTAGCCATCAGTTACTAGTTTTGATTTGTCCAACTATTCTTTTCACCATGTTCTCTCTTACACTGATATAAACATGCCATTCCTTCTCAACACTTGTCTTATATTAATTACCATGATGTGCTAACGGACCAAACTACAGTTTCAACCAAATACCATGCAGACTACAGATCACTTACACAATTACCTCGGCATGGATAAAAACACTTTTGTCTAAGAATAGTTACAAAGTATAAGAACATACATTTGCTTTCATGTCTAAAATATTTAAAACAATTGATTCTCAACATTTTCTAAATATTAAAATCACAACTTACAATTCCATTTAAAGGTCGGGTGAGTGATGATTTTTTTTTATTTGTTCATCTGAATCAAATGAAAATATCTCAACATTTAGAGGATATAACTGCACTTATTTGGAGTAATAGTGGGAAGCCATTTTAGGCGGGAAAAAAACACCCACAGTACACCAGGCAGAGATTCGAACCTGAATCTACATATTAGTCAGGGGCAGTTGTTTCTACTTTGAAAAATTTGCAAAGTCTGGTTTGTCAATTGTAATAGTTTAACTACATTATAATATAACAATTATTTTTAACTGTTGCCAAATTTGTTAAAGCGTTTTAGAAGAAAGGGGGTCTTTCAAAGTCAAGGTAAGAAACAGCTTAGAAAATTACAAGAAGTAGTAAATCTCTTGTACATTTTATGGAAACAGTGCACTATATTACTGTGCAAACAATGAAGTGAGACAAACTGAGGTGATTTAATGTAATAATGAAGTTTCTTTTACATATATGATTGTGCTAAATATAATAGCCCAAAGTTACTGAAGTTAGGAGTCGGATGTTATTTATACTTTATTCCATGATTTACCACATTGACTTTTTCCAATACAATACAATATTAATCACAAAAAAACAAAATCTTATCTCACTAATTATAAAATATAATGAAATGAAATAATATATAAGTTACATAGTACCTATAAGCTGCTATTTGCAATTTTGAAATAAATATAGCGAAACAATTATACAGCTCAAATCAAACCCAGTTTAGGTCCACCTATGTCCTCATCAGTAGTATCAAAGTGGTTCTTGCAGCCCTCACAGAAATCACATAAATCAGAGCACTTGAAGTTATTTCTCTTGCATCCACAACTTCTGATGTTGCATCATTTGGAACATCAACATTCACGAAGAGCCACAATGGCTTCTAGAGCAGGTGGCGAAGTGCACTGCTTGGGTTGTAGATGGGCTTCTACATCTATCCAACCGACGTTAATTGGATAAGGACCGGACACATCTATTTAACCGTGACTGTATCAGCAAGTGATCTGTTGCATTCTCAACTGTTGTTATAAGATACAAGTAAAATATGACTGCTTTGCTTGTAATGGTCCAATAGGCTATGAGAGAGATAAACATTTACTTATTGTTTGGTTTTTATATGTCTTAGCAAATTCTTGAAATTCTTTATCTCCGTGCTGTCATTCACATGGTAATGCATAACAGTACACTTATCCCTACTTTTCTCCTGAGACTTTCCCCGTTAGAAATCCATCAATATATTGATCAAACAGAACTCTAAATCCAGTGTATGAATCAGCCATGATGCTCAAATGTCTTACAAATTTGTTAGATAGATGTAACCCACACTTTATGTTCTTGTCACTTTGAAAAGACTGCACGGCGCACATTACATAAATAAGTAGACCAGACCTCTGATGAATGTTATCTTGCTTACAGTCAATATGTTGAATACTTGCGGCGAGTGCGAGTGCATTCACTTCTGCAATAAGCTCATGCTTGTTGGCCAACATATGTATAGTACCTCAGCATTAAAATTTGATGGAGGAGATAGGTGAAACTTGTAATCACCACTGGCATCCTTCAGGACAAGATTTGGTCTAGCCTTTGCTACCACCACCAGCCTTGATAATAGCATATGCCATTGAATTGTGAAGGTTATTTTTTTTCCAAACCGGTCTCTCTCCTTTGAGAGAGCACTGGACAATCCCACAGCAGCATTTGTTATATTACATCCTTTAGTTCCAAAAGACTTATGATGGAGTGATGTAGACTCTTTGTCGTCGATACCAACATAGTTCATAAAGTTCTTGACAATTGTTGTTAATATTTGAGCAATGGGGAAATACTTATTTGTAGCAGATGTATTGGTAGTTATGGCCACTACTCAACCTATAATCTTTATCTTATTGTGTTCTTGCTTCTTGCGTGATCAGGATATAATGAGGTAAAAGGAACTTTATTTTTTGTGGCACAAAGTTACCTTCACTTAGGAACTTACATGTTCCCAGATCTTCTGTTTATAGCTCTGGCATGTCGGCAATATACAATAGAACCCTTCGCCCATAGTTGTGTTGATCATGTACATGGAAATATATGCACATTTTTTCTAGTGAGGCCAAGTGTAACTTACAGTCTTCTTTCCTAGTGACAGCAATGAATATTAGTAAATTAAAGATATGTTTTGTGTAATTTTAGGGAAACTTGTGGCATCCATCACCTTTGTCCATGTTATCACTTATTATCTTTAAGAAGCCTCCAAGTTCTTTGCTTGAATTAGAGACTTAGGACCGGTCTCATGACTACCGGATAGATATTGCTATCAGGAGGTTAAAGCTAGCTACCAGGTAAAGGTTATCAGCCACTTTAATATTTTACACGTATATGAACTGAATTTATCTGCAGGATAGTTATCTGTAGGATAAATATAATTTTATGGATAAAACACAAGGTTGGTACTGTTTTTACTGGTGCGCGCATGCATACAACCTAGCTACTAGCTACAACGCTGAACATTTGTTAAATAATGGTGGCTAAACGAGTGCGAGTAAACAGATGGCGTCACGTGAGCCCAGAAGCTTGGTTGTCTTGCAAGTATTAATTTTGGTGTCTGCCAAAATGTGGTTAATATTTTGGTACAACGTTTACAAAATTTCATTTCTTGTACTCATATTTAAATAATTTGTTCTTATATCACCATAACTCTACAAATAGCTTGTCAGTTTTTATAAAAGTGTTACTTAAATGTTCTAACTTTATAAGTGTATAACCCGAACGGATAGTAGGACACGGTGCTAAATATGATTATTATAATTTTATATATGGTCAGAGCCTAAGCCTGTGCTTACTAAACATGTGAACCAAGATTTTAACCTAAAAACAGATTCTGATAGGCGAAACCTCATTAAAAACAACGTGTCACTATGAGAACACTTATTTTGTATTGAAATAGCCAAGTAAACATTCACTTCTTGAGGTCAATTTTTCTCAGTATATTACGGCACAGGAATAGTAAGTGAATGAATCGGTCAGCTCGCAGCTTTGAGAAGTAGCAAAATAATAGTTACTAATTTCATTTGAATGATTTTAAAATAATCGAATGAATCGGTTATTCAGGATAATCCAAATTATTGTATTAAATTCATTCAACCACATCCATCACTAACTGGTAGTTGACTTATGACTCTCCAAGAAACAACATGTTTGTGTTTCTTGTGCTCATTTTAGTTTGGATGTTGTGTTGGTGTATTCCTTGTCCTAATTTTAATGACCAGTTCATTGGTGTGGAAAGTTGAGTTAGGGGGTGAATATAAATCGTGGGGAAAATAGAACCTCAAGGAAGCTGGCTTGTAAACAAGAACCTAACTTCTCATTTAATAAAGCAACATTCTTTAGGTGAGTCTTTAATTGTACTAATTTATATACAGTCCACTTCTCGATTATTCTGGCTACCAGAATGTTCATTATATATTATTATAATGTAACAAAATTTAAATCAAGGCTAATATAAACTTGAATTCAAAATGGAGTAGTTTAGTGTTTTTGTAAAGTGGATTTATTCCCTCTTCTCTTTTTATTTGATAAAGCCAACATTGTCGAAATATTACTCAATTTGTGTTTAAATTTGTGACTATTTCTACTTTAGAAGATAGGATCAAGAAATATGTCACATTTGTGCATTGGATTCTTCCCACATTTTTCCTATTTCTCTTTGTGGGCTTTCTTCATTAAATTTACACTTATTAGTTTATTTTTTCTTTGTTTTTTTAATTTTTACCAATTTCTGTTAAGCCATTATAAAATTATTTAGCCATTGGGCCACTTCATTGTTAAACAAGTACTGTAAGATTCAAATAAATGCAAGCAAACTTACCTGTCTGCAAGAGCTATAAAATCTTTTCACAATCTCGCTCGACGATAACACCACACTGATCTGCTGAATGTCCTTGGACTTGCAAAGAAATTACCTATGACACAAACTTTGCCTGGCGACACTGTTGAATTGAAAAAAACTATTCTCCCAGGTGTGAGCAGCTCTTAGCTTGGTAGAGGGAAATTGATTTTTTGTTACTTCATTTTTGTGACATAAGATCAGAGCCATTAAATTACTATTCCTGACTGTCATAGTTGAACTATAATAAATAGTTGAATATGATGAACTAGTTTGTTATTTGTTCATGAACCACATATTTACAGTGTGTATTACTGAATGTTACAGCTTTAAGACCCTCCTGTTCAGTCCCAACATGCATCGCAAGGGGAGTCAGTACACCACGGACTATAGAACCCCAGGACAAGGGTAGGTCTCTCTGCAATAACTTGGGACTGAGGCAACATTGAGTTAGAGTTCACTATAGTTACAGTAGGTCCCAGACACTATTAACCCAAACGTTTGTACACACAAGTTCCCTCTTTGATCCTTGTAATCTCGGTCAGTGTGTTGACTTATTATACTACAAAAGTCTTTTTTATATATATATATATATATGTCACTGCGTCTCACTACTTGTTCAAGTTATACACATAATTACACCAATGTGATGGGAATAAAGAATGTAGAATTTGGAGGAAGTGTACATGAATTTTCGTGGAGGGAACCTAGAAAACCATTTAGGAAACACCAACTTCAATACACCCAACCAGGATTCAAGCCCTAACCTTCCCTTCAGCAGTCAACAGACTAGTCGCTCCTGACATAATCTGCGGGTATTTGATATTAATCAAATAACTGATGATAAGCGTCCTTGAATTGTCTCTCAGTATAAGAGTTCAAGGTCTATAAGCTGATGGTTCAAAATTTAAATCTTTGTCCTAGAAGTATTATAATTAGACAAGTTTAACTTGGGTTTGATGTTTACTATGTGGCACTTGTAGAGGTACTACAGAGACAGTATTGTGATAGTGGAAGTCCATGAATAGATTCATTTATAAAAAATCAACTTAGGGTCTGAAATATATAGTTGGCAAACATGTTGGTCGCTGATGTCAAGTAGGCAGTCCTAACTGACCCTCCATCCTAAAGTCCATATACTCACAACTTATGTCACTCATCTTGAAACGGCAACACTTGCTATTTTCCATGGTACTACAAACTAGCTCCAGCCATAAAACAAAATTAGAAGCCACACCATCTTTTGTTTTACTCTTGATAACTCAAAAGAAGGCTATCTCCCCGCCATATTGTCCGCTACGGAGTGGAGGGGGAATAGAATCACGCCACTATTGCGCTAACTATTGTTGGATCAGTATTGAACCCATTCCCAAGTTAGTTACGTCCACATGTTTGACAACCATATTCGATTTGGAACATTTAAATGTATCACTTCATATACTATTACATAACATGTTCTAGATTAACAATCTGACACCTTGGCTCAGTTGGTAGGGTGTCTGTCCTCTGAGATAAGGGTCCTAGGTTCGATTCCCAGCATGGCTGATAAATTTATCACTGGTGTAATGTAAGTTTACCCTTTCACAGTGATAAATTAATGGCCAAGGACTGGATTTTGTTCTTGTCCTCGTCTTAAGTTAGATTATAAGGCATATGAAGCTACAACAGTACTAGTAAGCTGGTAGTGGAAAAAATATGGCTTGAATAAAAAACTGACTCAAGCCACAGACTGGAAACAGTAATGGATGTAATGTTTCAGATTAACAATTGACACAAGCAATAACTGTCCAGATGCTTACAATTATATAGTAAATTCTAGCTATAGTAAAGTTAGTCAACTATGGTTAGTAAGGGTCAACTTGTATTTCACTATTTTTCTATATTGCAGTCTTCATCTTTGATGTCATTTTCTCATGTTCCTTACACCCCAGCCTTAAACTAAATCTGAATCTTTGCTTGGCAACTCAAATCAGGTATGAGTCAAATATCTTGCTTTGGAAAGTTTTGATTCAAACATCTTGCTTTGGAAAGTTTTGAATCAAATATCTTGCTTTGGAAAGTTTTGATTCAAACATCTTGCTTTGGAAAGTTTTGAATCAAACAGCTTGCTTTGGAAAGTTTTGAATCAAACATCTTGCTTTGGAAAGTTTTGAATCAAACAGCTTGCTTTGGAAAGTTTTGAATCAAACATCTTGCTTTGGATAGTTTTGAATCAAACATCTTGCTTTGGATAGTTTTGAATCAAACATCTTGCTTTGGATAGTTTTGAATCAAACATCTTGCTTTGGATAGTTTTGAATCAAATATCTTGCTTTGGAGAGTTTTGAATCAAACATCTTGCTTTGGATAATTTTGAAACAAACATCTTGCTTTGGAAAGTTTTGAATCAAACAGCTTGCTTTGGAAAGTTTTGAATAAAACATCTTGCTTTGGAAAGTTTTGAATAAAACATCTTGCTTTGGAAAGTTTTGAATCAAACATCTGGCTTTAGAAAGTTTTGAATAAAATAATTCAGCCAAAAATTTCACTTGGGGGGGGGGGGGGGGGGGGGTTGGTGTGCACATCCCCAATTTCTGGAGGCTAGAAAAAATTCTAAATGATAAACAGTTTTAGAAGCTATCTGCAGTGTTTTTATGGCAACATAACCCCCTAACTGCCAGAGACTAAGAAAAATCTCTATATTTAAACACACCTAGAAGCTCTCTAAAGTGTTTTTTTGGCTACATAACACCATAACTGCCAAAGGCTAGATAAAATTATGAATATTAAGAACCTCTAGAAGTTCTCTGAAGTGCTTTTTATGATATCACAGTCCCCTGATTTGTACTTATATCTTAATTTTGATATTCTTTGAACTATAAAAGATAAAGCCATACTTATTTTGTTCATAAAATTTTGGGGGAGGGGTTAACCCCCAAACCCACCCCCCAACTACGGCCTTGAGGATAGTTTATTTTTTAAACGGGTCCATTAAAACAAATTAGGCATTGAAAAGTACATTAAAAAAAATGAATAGCTTATCATCATGGGAAATTCACCGTTTTCTTTGTTTAATCTGTTAAAATAAGATTAAAGAGAGCCATGAGTAGTCTTGAATTATTGCTCTCTTTAAAAACTGTTAGAGCTTAGTTTCTTTAGAAAGCTAAATTATTCAAAAGTTTAATACTAGATTTATTTGGATTAAAAATTTGGGATCCAATTTAAACATATAATTAAAAATTTTGAATCTAAAACAAATATTAGCTAAATTCGAACTTAGTTTAGAAATTTTGAATCTTTGGACAGGATTTATTGTAAGAGTTTATTACATAGAAAATATAATATTTTTGAATTTGGGAAATTGACAAAAAAATCTCTTGTTCATCAATTCAGTTCTGTCTTTTATTAATTGTTTGATTCGTTATGTTTCAGACCTCCTCCACCCCCTCGGAAACGATTCGGGGGATTTGGAAGTGTGGGTACTGCACCCTCTTGTCCTGGAGGGGGCTGCGGTGGCTAGCAATTTGGAATTATGATAAAAAAAAAATCTTTTTTAAAATTCTTATCCATTTGAGGGAGCAAGTTATTTTTATTAATCTAAATATAAATTTTTTGTTTGCTTTTGTTATTTAAATTATACAAAATATTTTGTACTTTCTTAACATTCCCACATTTACTTGGTCTTAAAACACATAAACAGGACGTTTCAATTGTAATCAAGCTGAAAAGCTACTATAAAATAACTACCAACTTTCTTCTAAACTGTAAATAAAAAATAAAATATGCTAGATACATTTTTAAAGCAGAACATCATCCATTTTATAATGACCTCTCATTTGCACAACTTGGACAAATATATTATATTTATATGTAATTGTAAATATAAAATGTTGTACATCTCAAGTTTAGTAATAAATATTTAAAATTGTTAAATATTGTTGATGAAGGTATTTTAGTGTGTGCAATCTATCTATACACATGACTGTATTAGCATTTTGTATACAAAGTGACAGCCTAGAACAACATTAAACACTCATCCCAATTGCCAAGACATATTTTCTAGGCAGAACTAATTCATGCACAAATGAAGAATGCAAAGTTTAATTAATTATTCATCTTTTGATTAATCATCATTATTTGGGTATTTTTTTTAGGGAAGGGCCCAAATTTTTGAAGGTATTCATAAAAACTTAAGGTGTTATATCTGAATTTTTGTTTTTACCACATTTTAAAAAGGGATTTTTTTTAAAGCTGTGAGTTGTATAATATTAATAATTATAGACACAGACATTTCATTAGATGTGTTTTTATGAACTTTTATTAAAATATCAAAATATTTTTAAGGCTATTATATTTTTAGATGTATTTTACACACACAATATTAAATCTTAATGTGAAATTACTACTTTGCCTTTTAAATTCAAATAATGGTCAACTAGGTTGATTTTGATTGGGATTGATAATATAAAGACTAAATGTATTTTTATTAAGTATCAGACATCTTTATTTGCCCTTTTTTATCTGAAATTGTCAGAAAAAAATAGTTCCAACTGCATTTTTACACATTTTCCCTTAATATTTCTGTAACCAATCAAAGTTAGCCTTCTATAAAACCACTACAGACAGGTGTAATGTGTATTGTAAGCAATGATGTAATGTAACTCGATTTGTTAATTTGCACGGCTAGCGAATTTGTAATGTAATGCAATTGTTGCGTGGAGGCTCATTCTGATTCGCTGGCAGTCGGTTTTTAGACCGAACACAAAAACACTCGCAATGTGTGTTTGGAAGTGATTCGCGGCAGATATATGAATGGTTTTTTGCTTACTTTATTTACTTTTTTGATTAATTTTTTTAGTTTACTTATTTTAATTTACTTGTTTACTTTACTTACTTTGATAAAATGACAAATATGTGGAGTGAGGAGAAATCACTCGAATTGATTGAGATATACAAAAGTAAAGAGACTTTGTGGAACCCAAAACATCCAAATTATTACAAAAAACATTTGATGGAAATGGTATGAATGGGTAGAAATGGGTTAGTCTATGGAGATTGATGCAGAGGAATGCAAAAATAAAATAATAAGTTTGCTAGCATCGTATCGAAGAGAAAAGGGTGGGACAAAAAAGAGAGAGAGTTCTGGAAGAGGTATTTAAATCCAAAATTAATTCAGAAGCCTGTTTTATACAGTTGTATTTTCCACCAAACTACAACATCCATATTTATTTTCCTTTTACCTCATTAAATACATAGCAATAAAACCAACACGACAACTAGCACCCGTCTGTTTGACATATTTGCGGCGACTGAGCAGATCAGATGATTCACAGTAACATTCATGTGTCGTCCAAAGCATTCACATTACACTACACCGTTGCTTACATTACATGTTACACCTGTCTGTATGCGGCCTAGAATGTATTTCCCTTCACCAAAGAACGTGAGTAAAGAAGCAAAATATGGATTTGATCGCTGACTTTTATGCCACTCATATTGTGACCAATGGCAAATATTTTAAATTTGAGAGTGAGAAATTTAGCCCTAATTTTTCTATCAAAACTCTTTATTTAAGTTGATTTTTACCATTTTTAGCCAAAAAATGCCTTTTATTTACAGACTTTTAATAGTGAAATCTAATCATTTTATTTACTGAAGCGCCCCCTTTTTATATTGCAGTAAAAAGAAGGGTGACATCTTAACATTTACTAAACAAAGGGCAGTAGGAGATGCATATTGAAAACTAATTTAGATACCCTTGCTAAATGATAACCACGAGCCAAGTTTGGTTTAGTAAAATATAGCTTTATTATTAAATAAGAATTAAGTTTCATGAGAAAATAAATCAAAATAACGTTTGAATCCCAGAAGGGGCACAACAAAGAATTTGATAAGTAAACAAATATATGAGCTTCAATATTCAAAGATAATGAAAAAGAGAGAAGGTTCCTATCCTATTCAATTAACTTATACATATCTTAGATTCATAATACTTCCTAGTACACAAAAAGGACATTACTGCCCTATCATTACTAATAGGCAACATATCTCTAAGCAATATAAGAAAGCTGCTAACATTCACTTTACATAAATATTGTTTAGTAATACAAAAAAAATCTGCTCACAAGTTAATCTAAATCAATCTATCTATGCCCCACAATGCATAGGGCATACTGGTCATAAGGGCATATCAAATATGAACAGACAATAATTATGCCGTAAGCAAAAAATTGGTTAATTCTTATTCCAGAAGGAACTTAAATAATATTACAAAGAATCTAAAGATAACCAAAACTTGTCAAAGCATATTCCAGACGGGAATTTAATAATTTT
The DNA here is from genome assembly GCA_033556935.1 of Timema podura. Classification (NCBI taxonomy): domain Eukaryota; kingdom Metazoa; phylum Arthropoda; class Insecta; order Phasmatodea; family Timematidae; genus Timema; species Timema podura. The sequence goes on from JAVRXN010000005.1 coordinate 50,923,289, forward strand.
ACAAAAATTATGCAGATAAAAAGAATTACAATATTTAATGCTTAAATTATTTAATGGTTGACCACTACCAGTGTAATGCTGTGTTCCCTATTGCCACCAGGAGTGCCATACTCGCAACTCTGAGGCCAATATCCCGGGAGAGGTGGTAAAGGAAAAAGGAGGGGGGATATAAGGGGAATAATGTGGTCAAAGGGGATGAAGTATGGCCCCTCTGTCTCTCTCTTGCTAGTCAGGAAACAGGCCACACCAACGCAACGTCTAGGAATTGGCAGAATTTAGGAGTATGTTCTAGTTTATTCCAGAATCCCCAAGATGGTTTTCTAAACATGCCCAATTGTGGCATCTTGGGTGTGTTGATCAAGAATAGCTGTCCGAGTCGGTTGTGTCTCGACTCCAGGAAGTTTGATGGGGTGGAAGTAGGGTTGAATAGGTGTAAGGCGTAAACTGGGTGAATTTATACATCAATATTATTTAGGAATTATATATTGTAGAAAGTTCCCAGTGTCGTAAATAATAATGTTAAATCAACTAAAATAATCTTGTAGCATATAAAATATGCTATATGACCACAAATCAGGGTGTGTAGTAACAATAACTATTCATTATTAGTTAGAACTGGTTTTTAATTTTTGTTATTGGCCTTGATTATAAATTAAATATAATCTATACTAATTTGCAATTTAGATTTGATACCTTTTTATTAGGACTCTGCAAGTAATGGGGTTTCGAGTTTTGAGCCGAGCTCATTAGTTAAAGATTGAGATCAAAACTTTTTTAGGCTCGTCATTTTTGAGCTTCCTCTTGAAGTAACTTATGTACATATCAAATTTTAAAATGCGATGATATCGGCAGTTTCCTTATAAATTGTTGGTTAACACAACACATTATTAAAATTAATATCAAATTTCACATTAATAACATATTAGAGCTCTAAAACTACTTTCAACCAGTAAACTTTTTTAACATTGTCATTTTGAGTTATCCTTGATTGAAGTTGCATTGCCATAACAAGACATTGGAATTGAAAATAGCTAAATAGATCACTAAATAATTGAATAGTTTATTTACTTGCTATTTTCACATGGTTAATTTTAAAATTATAGTTCAGTTAAATTCAACATTTAAAAATGAGATGTGTGAACTTAAGATATTTAAAACTTGTATTAAAACGTTCAACTACCAAAAACTAACATATTTAGTTATAGAATAATGATGGTTAACCTGTCTAAAATCAGTGTTGATCAACATTGCAATAAATATTTTACCAAACTTATGCACATTTAAATAAAAAAAAATTTAATTTAATATTGTCTACCAGGAAATTATTTTAACAATCATATTTTTAATTTTAAAGTATGAATATCAACTTTTATAAGCATTAAAAGTTGAATTGAAATAAATTTTGTAATAAGATCATTTCTAGCGAAAGCCCATACAAAGCACATGCACAACTTCACATATAGAGGAATGAAATTGAACATAAGAAGTGATCATGTGATTATTCCATTAGGGGCGGACTATAAACAAAATATTAAACATTTCGTATTTCTAACTGCTTGTAATTATTAGGTTTTCTTATCAGGGTGGATAAATATGGAGGCATATTTTGGAGAATAGTAGTACTCATTAAAACGTCAATTTTATAAACTATTTTTTAATAATTGTTACTGTAATTTTTATGTTTAAAAGACTTTAGTGTTGGAACAATTTTAATCATTTTTTCTATTATACTTTAATTGAATGGTGTTTTACTTTTTAAATCATGATTTTTAAAAGTTATTTATAATTTAATAACCAGTATTTCCATTTCTAAACTTTTTTTAAAGAAGTATTTACTATTTATTAAATTGAGTGTTATTCTTATTTTAAGAATGTGTGCTGTTTTCATATATTTTTAAAATCTCACATTTTAAAGATATGGTATCTACATTTTATGTTTGTTTTGACTGGTGACATTTAAATATTTATTTTACTTAAAAAAATAATTATTAATCATATACTTTTTAGCATTTAAAATTATGAATATATTCAAACTTGGGAGCTCTTTGACATACTCAACTTTGAGTTGAATGAAAAAATCCAAGCTTGCAGACCCCTACTTTTAACTTTAAAATCTTTGAACTTTTCCAAAGCATCGATATTTGATTTGGTAAGAAAAGATTTTGATTTGATTTGAAATTGAAAATCTTATTTCACCCAGCCTTGAATATCAACCTACTTTTCATACAGAATTTCAAGTAGAAATTATATTCAATAGTTGGAAAATGCACTTTTATGTTGGAAACACTTTACCAAAATAGTGCAGTGAAAATTTTCAAGGTTACGAGCCTACATGAATAAAAACCAATAAGTGATATTTTACAAAGTTTATTTTCAACATCTTGTACAGTAACAACATTAACAGTTTTATTCGAGAATTTAATCAGCTGATATTTTATTTAAAATAATGTCATCTCTTTATTATTTTTAATTTCGACAGAAAATTTCCATTAAGGTGTATAAAAACTTTCAAATTACTCTTAGCCTCGATCTTACCTTTCTGATGGACTGCATGTACATATATATATGAGACAGTTGTAGCATTTTGAAAATTGTCAAATTTTCCATAGACTGGTCACAAATTTCAAGATGTTTCATAGCCATTTTGTAATATAGGGTGGACCCTTGCATCCACTAAACATACAAAACCTGTTAACCTCTCTTGGTACACAGCCTAACTAATATAACTTCATGAACCACCAATTGTATCCTCCACAGAGCAGAGCACAATTCACCAGGGTATGTCAGTAAACATTTTGCTGGTCTGAAGCCAAATCATGTGGGAGACATTCTTAAATTCTTTGATTTCTTAACACCATTCGAAATGTTACCACGTAGGTTTTTATTTATCTACAGTCTTGTATTGTTTATCACTCACTTGATAAAAATAAAGTAAAAGTTACAGAAACCCCCAAAACTCAGATTAAAACTACAGAGAGTGATTCTTAAGATGAAGTGATGTTTTATATATTAATATAATAAAGTGTATTATCAAACATTTTATATAAGCAAAGCCTTTATATCAAAGTGGCCATTTGTCCCAGATTTTTGGGTACAGTCCGCAAAATAAGATTTCATGTCCTGGATTGATTTTGTACCTTTGTTTAATAAATTAATACAATTTGAAATTCATATGGATTAAATAAAAATGTTTTAACATAGTTGTGCTAAAAGGTTTAAAAGTAAAATCTCGCAACAATGCACATCCTATTTCTATAAAATATAATGTACGTGTACATTGGCTAGTTGACTACTTCCATGTACCTTATCCTATCACAATTATAGAAGGTATTGGTTTAACAACACAAATATTTTTACATTTAATGACATTTTTTTAATGTTATTCACCAATCATTTTGAACTTTTGATTACAATTTAATAAAAACAATAATTAAGAGATAAATGAATGAATAACTTTATTTTAGTTTAAAGTAGTTGGGACAGCCCAAATTAAATCAGGTCATAGAGCTTGGTCCCAGTCCACCCCCGCCCACCTCAAAAATGCTAAGAAAAAATGGCACTTTACTTATACGTTCAATAAAATATATATTTTACAGTTTCATATTACTATGATACTAGTAAAATTGTCACAGTAAAATATGTTTACAAGAACTAGAGAAATGTAAGCTAAAATATTAACAATTTGTTTGGATAAAATTATTCTTTATTTTTTCCTCCTTTTATTTGTTCCAATCTTAACACTTATAAACTTTTCATTTATCTTAAACAAACATACAATGTACTAAATTTGTAGAAGAAAGATTCACTCACAAATATATCTTGTCGATTAAATACAATTTTTAGTTACCGATGTATTCAATTCAAATAATGTTAATTTAAAATATATTAGCACCCTAAATAAAATTAGTACTTTTCAAGTTAACAAAAATTTTACATGCACATTGCTTCCAATAATAAAATTGAAATATTCTTTAATCCAAGAAACCGCTCTGCGTAGTTGCTACGCGCAGTCGTGTTGAGCTTACGTGAGACGGAATCGAGGTTCAAATCCGTCGGAACTGGGTGTTTCCTATGGTTTCACTCTCCCACGCAATGGTTCATCTTAATTAACTTACATCTAATCATTAGCGTAATTAGTACTTAGGCGTATAACCGAACGGTAGTAAAGCGTGTATTATATTTAATCAAGAAATTATATATTGTTTATGAATCATATTAAATATTTGTATCATATTAACGAAAGTGAATCATCACAGAGGAGAGAGAGGAATGTTTGGGTTGAGTTTACAGAGAAACTGGAAGAGAACTGTCAAGGAAATATGACACTAACTGATCAAGACTAAGAGGAATGATGAGAGGTAATTGAAAAACACAAGGAGTGCTGGGAGTTGTGGAGGCAATCAGAGAGGAAATGAGACACTATTTTAATATGCTACTTAATAAGAGGTAAACAATAATTTAGAGGAACAGGAGGTAGGAAATAGGAAATAGGAAACAATTTGGAAATTACAGAGGAATCACTCTACTGTCACATGGGCTGAATTTGATGGAGATCATTGAGAAAAGACTAAGGGTACACATAGAATCACAATTAGAAGAGGAACAACATGGTTTCAGGAAGGATAGGAGAACCACTGACCTGATTTTGGACACAAGAATGTTGCTAGATAATTACTAGGAGGAGGACAAGAATGTTACCATTGTCTTATGGGACATAGAAAAGTCCTATGACAATGTACCAAGACACAAGATTTTGGAGTGTTTGGAGGGAAGAAATGTACCAAAGGGACATCCAAAAGATCAGGAAGTGCAGAAAGCGCAAGAGTTGTGTGCAAATTGGAAATGGAAACAGCGAGTGGTTTGAAACTAGACATGTATCTAGCTCCCTGTCATCACTACTGTTCATCTTAGTAATGGAGGGAATAACAAGGAAAATCAAACAAATAAGTAAATGGGTTATCGATGCTTAAATCTTCACCGATAACATAATGATCTGGGGAGAGGATGTGGAAGAAGTAGAGGAGAAGCTCGATGTGTGGAATGAGACAGTCACAGACTTTGGTCTAGAATAAGCCAGAGTAAGACAATATTCTGAAATGGAAGTAATTGGGACGAACCAGTTTGAAGATAAAGATGTGATGGATAGAGAAAGTGAAGAAAGATACAGAAGAACAAGGACAAGATTGCATACTATCCATGAGAGTTAACTGTACTAAGACAGGGTTAGATGGAGAGGAATCACTAACCAGGGAAACTGGCGTTGGGACATGATGATGATCATTATATTACACAAACTGAAATGCACTCTAGTTCTATAATAATCAAGTAACTGTCTGCCATATTGTCTACCAAAATATTTACACTGATAGAAACTATCTATTTTAGGATTCTGCTGATATATTTCAAAATACATCATGTGACCCTCCCCAAATGAAAAGCTTTACATAGATTTTAAACAAGGGGAACAAACTTTATTCAACACAGAAGTATAGACAAACCAGATTATTGGGTACAGATAAAAGGGTAGAAAGCCCCAAATAGTTGTAAAATAACCCATGACTGCTCTTGTCAAACGTCAACATCCGACAAAGTAAATCAACAATATGGCACACGCCCCAACAACATCCTACATGAAGTTGATAAAGCATAGAAATACCCAGGTGGGGAAAAAAGCCCTAACCCTAATTAGTAAGTTCAAATGATTTAATAGAAGCAAAAGTTCCATTTCTTTATCCAGAAATATCAAAAATTCCTAACCACATATTCATCCTTTGAAGGAATATAACTGGCTTCAAATAGCCCTAACAAGATTCAAATAAGAATATACAATTATATGAACAATATTATAAATACTTTTACAGACGTTACAAACATTGTTCCCAAAAAGGCTAGGTTCAAAATTATTAATAAATAATTCAGTCTTAGAAAGACAACTCTCAAAAATTCCTAGAAGTATTAAAAGTGAACATTATAACATGAATAAATTTTAGAAAGACAACTGAAACTTTAAGTTTAAAAGACAACACGTGCTTGAAGAGCCGCTAAAAGATAATTTTGAAAAGAAAAGTTAAAGATTAAAGTTTATGTCCAAGAATAATTTTGCTAACATTTTGATTTAGTGTAGTAATAGTCATCCTATCGATTCAGCCCAGAGTACCAATACCCAGGTGGAACTGTCGTGTGTGTGTGTGTGTGTGTGTGTGTGTGTGATGTATATATATATACATACATACTCAGTGCCCCACTTAAGGGAGAAAAATAAAGTGGGGGAGGGGCATGTGAGGAAGAATGGAGGCAGCACTGTCCATACTGGTCTATTCAATGGAAGGTTTCTGGTATTGTTGGCCCAGTTGCAGACCATCCTGGGTGCATGCAGTGATCTCTTGATGACAGCTTGGTCAACTAGCACAATCACCTCTCCACAAGTTTGGCGCAGTTGCCTACTGCTCTGGGCGCAGGTAGTAATCTCTATAGGGCAGGTCTGGTATAGGGGCATCCACGGTAGGAGAGGTGGTATCTGACAGCTAGAAAAAGTTACCATGTATCCATTCGCAAAAACATATGATCTACAAGACCTTAACTATGTTACTTTGTTGTTACTTTGGCAGTCAAAACATTCACACAAACAATTTGTTTTAAAATATTTGACCATTTTTACTTTATTGTAACACGAACTTATGAAAATAACAGTTTGGATGTTGCTTTTTGGTGGAAGCAGCATCTATGGTTCACTTAAATACGCTTTTCAAACAAGAACTTATAAAATGCGGCATGCTCTCCTGAAATTAAGATGGTGAACCAGCCGAAACAAGGGTGGTTGATGATGTCATACAAACCGCCAAGGCGGTTGTGTTCCTACGCTGTTAATAAAATAAACCCGTCATATTTTGTGTGGCTCTTTCTCTCTCTCTCTCTAGGTTTTAAACTTTTTTTTATTTTATTGTTAGTTATAGCAAAATAAAAGTGTGAATGGAATACTTTATAGTTAATTATTTCATGTACTATAATATCTCTTGTTGTCACAACCGCAAAACAAAAAACCACAATAGTTTTACTAATATAATATATATTGTTATTTCAATAGGTTATGAAAACACCAACTATACAGTAATACTTTATGAATTATTATTAGACTCATTTTATAAAACTTGCCATTGATGATACAGTATTAGTAAGCAAATAATAATAAATATTTCCCAATAGGTTGATATTAGTCACTTGTCACTTTCAGTCAATGTGGCTCCCCTATAATTAAGTACAGTCACCACACTATTCCAGGTTGAAACGATGAAGGCCGACGAGTGGTTTTGTTTGTAGACTTGTTGGTCGATGGGCTACTTGGTTGTCTTGTGTATAGTGGAACATGAACTAGATGAACAGCTGTGATATGTAGACAACACCCATCTTTGGTTCAAGATGTTGACTGACATTTTGTAGTATGAACAATGCTGCAGTAACAATATTTTCATACACATGTTTATTTGTAGAATCGAAAATTTCTGGGCTGACTTGGGTAATATTTTACAAAATTGGTTGAGTTAATATATTTTCACTTTGATTAGTTAAAATCAAACCCGACAAACTTTTACGAAATGTAAACAGCTCATTCCAGAAAGATTTCAACAAGCTTTATATATTTTAAAATGTGTTCAGATGGAGGTGTGAACCAAATACCAGAGGGTTCTGATCCTTGTCTAGACACATTTTTCAAATATATACAATTATATAAAACACTTATCCTTGGTCATATTTTGTAAGCTATAACTATTAAAATGAATTTAACACAATGAGAACTCAAAAATGGTAGCAAGATCATCATAAACTTATCACTGCACACCTTAATCCTTTTATTATGGATGTGACTACATCACAAACTTATCACTGCACAATTTTCTCCATTATTTGTGGACATGGCAACATAATAAACTTACCAGTGCACAAGATAATCCATTCTTTATGGACATGGCAACATAATACACTTACCAGTGCGCAACACAATCCATTCTTTATGGATATTGCTATATCACAAACTTATCACTACACACCTCACTCCATTTTTATGGCTGTGGCTACATCACAAATCACTTTTATATCATTCACTATGCGTTAAAGTAATATAAACATCACCAGAAAAATTGTATCCTAAGCATTATATACAGTAGAACTTTAGTTCAAAGTCTAAGGGATATCTAAAAAAATATTAAAATATTGAAATATTCGAAATTTTAATTATTTCCATGAGTATCAAGGCAGCTGGTACACAATAAAAATAAATAAATAACCCCAATATATGCTTCATATAAACACACACACACGCTATGTATGCTATAGTAAAACACACACAATGTATACATACAAAAAAAAATATTGAAATACAAAATATAAAAACTTGAAAATAAATACTTAAATTTCAGACTTAAATCAGTCAGGGCATTACATGATTACACTCACACAGAAAGCCACACATGCCCTATTTGCCGCCGTGCAGAATTCACTGCTTTATCTTTAACTATGCTTCAATAAATCTAACTTTAGATGACATTATTGGCATTTAAGTGTGATTTAATAAAAAGCATTAAGTTAGGTTTGAAATGAGTACAAACTTGAAAAAAACAAAAACAATAAATAGGCTTTGAATTATCAAAATACTTCCTTCTAAAATTCAAATTAAATGGTTTTTTTTACCATTGATTTGAATATAAATTTTATGAGGAATCATCCAATTTTTCGAATTAACCAATGTCAAATTAACTAAACCATACCATATTATAATGGAAACTTAAACTAAATCATGGTAAAATACGAAAGTAATAGGAACACAATATTTATTAATTTTACTTTACTAGAGCAATGGTGGCGGATGCACGGTTGGTATAGATGGCTGGCCTGCAGGTTGACACCATGGAGGGTAAAATATATACCAATTAAATAACATAATTGATTTGCTCTTTTGGGTATATTTGAATCTACAAATATTAGATAGTATGAATTATTACTCAAAAACTTAATTTGAAGCTCAGACATTTTAAAAGGGTTATTCAAAATTTAATATATCCATTTATAGTTTGATAAACTAATGAGTAAAAATATATTTTCTGGGAGTATTGACTTTCATCAAACATTCACTTTGCTCTCAAAGCTAGAGTTTTCATATTACATTGTCCTGTGGAATTTTTGGATTTTGTCCCCAAGAAAAAATTTCAAATAACACGTAGAAAATTGTTAGCCTGGAATTGAAGTTATGAATACTTGTAGACTTTGGAAAGTTATAAAATAACTGTTAGATTATTATTTTGATTAGACATTTTGTTGCCAGAGATTTAATTTAAATTTAAATAACTGCGCGGTAGTTATTGAACATTTTGTTGCCAGAAATTATATTTAAATTTAATAAATTGTACGGTAGTTGTTGAACATTTGATGCCAGAGATTATCTTTAAATTTAATTAACAGTACGGTAGTTACTAAACATTTTGTTGCCAGAGATTATATTTGAATTAAAAAAACTGCACAGTAGTTATTGAACATTTTGTTGCCAGATAATATATTTAAATTTAAATAGCTGCACAGTAATAAATAACATATTGTTGCCAGAGATTTAAAAAAAATATAAAATGGTAGTAATTTCCAAGACTTCCCATAACTTTAGAAAAAAAATATTGATATTAAAAAAAGCTCTTGTTTATTAATATCAGTAGAAAATAAACTATCCATACCGGTGGTCGCGTCGTTAAGGGAGTTGTCCTCGCGATTTACTGGACCGCTGGTGATGGGAAGGTCAAGGTTCGAGTTCCAGCTGGGTTTACATTGTGCTGAGGTTATTTTAATAAATGATTTTCCACTCTTCTATGTGGGTACATTTCCTCTAAATTATAGGCTCCTCATCCCTACACCAATGGTGTAAATATGTGAACAGCCCAGATGGGTAGTAAGACGTAGAACACACAAACACAAAAAACAAAGTTTACTCGCTTCACATAAATGTGATATTGGGATATTTTTTCAGCCACCTTTGGGAAGTTAGTAAATATGTGCCATTCCTAATCTCCAGATTTGTTCACTCTCCTCACTGAGGTCACTCGCACCACTGGTTCACCTTAAACCTACATATTGGTCATTCCTCACTGGGCTCCACGTCTACAGTCACCACTGGTACTAAACCTACATATTGGTCATTCCTCACTGGGTCACTCCACCTGGTACAACCTACATATTGGTCATTCCTCACTGGGTCACTTGCACCTGGTACAACCTACATATTGGTATTCATATCACCTACACTGGGGTCACTCGCACCTGGTACAACCTACATATTGGTCATTCCTCACTGGGTCACTCGCACCTGGTACAACCTACATATTGGTCATCCTCACTGTCACTCGCACCTGACACCTACTATTGGTCATTCCCCACTGTCACTGCACCTGGTACAACCTACTATCATTCATTATGTGTCATGTCATTCCTCACTGGGTCACTGCACCGTCACCTGACACCGTATCACTGTCCTCACCATTCACTTGTGTCATTCCTCACTGGGTCACTTGCACCTGGTCCACACCACACACAACAATCACTGATGACGCAGTGGTGTCCCTGTCACTGGCCGCCGCCCTAGCGCGCCACCCTCGCCCCTTCACCAGCCCCCGGAGGCTGCCAAACACATGGCTGCTCCCAAGACCGCTGACACCGTCCCTGCTCCCACCTCCACCCCCACCCCCAAGTGCGCAAGTCTTGGTCCTCATGATCATAAGGTCAGTTCGGATGGAGGGACGGCGCACGTTGGGTGCCACGACGCCGCACGCGTCGCTGAGTCTACGTTTGATCGAAATGGTGCACTTCTTGGAGCGATGGCTCGGTGTGGGGGGCGGCAGAGTGCAGGGGCTGCCAAAGTTGGGGTGCAAACGCTTGTGGTGATTGGGGGCCATCTCCAGGGGCAGACCTGCTACCAGGAACAGCTCGTAGAACAGGTCATCCACTTTCACGTTGCGCTTCGCTGAAGTCTCGATGAACACACAACAGTCGTCCTGTGTTGCAGCATATGATGACGCCTCGTCTGGGTTCACCGTCCTGTAACAAGGAGAGTTGGGGTGTTCTACTTGATATAACAATACCACTGTCTTGTAACAAGGAGAGTTGGTGTGTTTTAGACTTGATATAACAATACCACTGTTTTGTAACAATGAGAGTTTGTGTGTTTTAGACTTGATATAACAATACCACTGTCTTGTAACAAGGAGAGTTGGTGTGTTTTAGACTTGATATAACAATACCACCGTACTGTAACAAGGAGAGTTGGTGTGTTCTACTTTATAGAACAATACCACTGTCTTGTAACAAGGAGAGTTGGTGTGTTTTAGACTTGATATAACAATACCACCGTACTGTAACAAGGAGAGTTGGTGTGTTTTACTTTATATAACAATACCACTGTCTTGTAACAAGGAGAGTTAGTGTGTTTTAGACTTGATATAACAATACCCCCGTCCTGTAACAAGGAGAGTTGGTGTGTTTAGACTTATATATAACAATAACACTGTCCTGTAACAAGGAGAGTTGGTGTGTTTTACTTTATATAACAATACCACCGTCTTGTAACAAGGAGAGTTGGTGTGTTTTAGACTTGATATAACAATACCACTGTCTTGTAACAAGGAGAAGTTGGTGTGTTCTACTTTATATAACAATACCACCGTCCTGTAACAAGGAGAGTTGGTGTGTTTTAGACTTTATATAACAATAACACCGTACTGTAACAAGGAGAGTTGGTGTGTTCTACTTTATAGAACAATACCACTGTCTTGTAACAAGGAGAATTGGTGTGTTCTACTTATATAACAATACCACCGTCCTGTAACAAGGAGAGTTGGTGTGTTTAGCTTTATATAACAATAACACCGTCCTGTAACAAGGAGAGTTGGTGTGTTTTACTTTATATAACAATACCACCGTCCTGTAACAAGGAGAGTTGGTGTGTTTTAGACTTGATATAACAATACCACTGTCTTGTAACAAGGAGAGTTGGTGTGTTTTAGACTTGATATAACAATACCACCGTACTGTAACAAGGAGAGTTGGTGTGTTTTAGACTTGATATAACAATACCACTGTCTTGTAACAAGGAGAGTTGGTGTGTTCTACTTTATAGAACAATACCACTGTCTTGTAACAAGGAGAGTTGGTGTGTTTTAGACTTGATATAACAATACCACCGTACTGTAACAAGGAGAGTTGGTGTGTTTACTTTATATAACAATACCACTGTCTTGTAACAAGGAGAGTTAGTGTGTTTTAGACTTGATATAACAATACCCCCGTCCTGTAACAAGGAGAGTTGGTGTGTTTTAGACTTTATATAACAATAACACTGTCCTGTAACAAGGAGAGTTGGTGTGTTTTACTTTATATAACAATACCACGTCTTGTAACAAGGAGAGTTGGTGTGTTTTAGACTTGATATAACAATACCACTGTCTTGTAACAAGGAGAATTGGTGTGTTCTACTTTATATAACAATACCACCGTCCTGTAACAAGGAGAGTTGGTGTGTTTTAGACTTTATATAACAATAACACCGTACTGTAACAAGGAGAGTTGGTGTGTTCTACTTTATAGAACAATACCACTGTCCTTTTAACAAGGAGAATTGGTGTGTTCTACTTATATAACAATACCACCGTCCTGTAACAAGGAGAGTTGGTGTGTTTTAGACTTTATATAACAATAACACCGTCCTGTAACAAGGAGAGTTGGTGTGTTTTACTTTATATAACAATACCACCGTCCTGTAACAAGGAGAGTTGGTGTGTTTTAGACTTGATATAACAATACCACTGTCTTGTAACAAGGAGAGTTGGTGTGTTTTAGACTTGATATAACAATACCACCGTCCTGTAACAAGGAGAGTTGGTGTGTTTTAGACTTGATATAACAATACCACTGTCTTGTAAAAAGGAGAGTTGGTGTGTTCTACTTTATAGAACAATACCACTGTCTTGTAACAAGGAGAGTTGGTGTGTTTTAGACTTGATATAACAATACCACCGTACTGTAACAAGGAGAGTTGGTGTGTTTTACTTTATATAACAATACCACTGTCTTGTAACAAGGAGAGTTAGTGTGTTTTAGACTTGATATAACAATACCCCGTCCTGTAACAAGGAGAGTTGGTGTGTTTTAGACTTTATATAACAATAACACTGTCCTGTAACAAGGAGAGTTGGTGTGTTTTACTTTATATAACAATACCACCGTCTTGTAACAAGGAGAGTTGGTGTGTTTTAGACTTGATATAACAATACCACTGTCTTGTAACAAGGAGAATTGGTGTGTTCTACTTTATATAACAATACCACCGTCCTGTAACAAGGAGAGTTGGTGTGTTTTAGACTTTATATAACAATAACACCGTACTGTAACAAGGAGAGTTGGTGTGTTCTACTTTATAGAACAATACCACTGTCTTGTAACAAGGAGAATTGGTGTGTTCTACTTTATATAACAATACCACCGTCCTGTAACAAGGAGAGTTGGTGTGTTTTAGACTTTATATAACAATAACACCGTCCTGTAACAAGGAGAGTTGGTGTGTTTTACTTTATATAACAATACCACCGTCCTGTAACAAGGAGAGTTGGTGTGTTTTAGACTTGATATAACAATACCACTGTCTTGTAACAAGGAGAGTTGGTGTGTTTTAGACTTGATATAACAATACCACCGTCCTGTAACAAGGAGAGTTGGTGTGTTTTAGACTTGATATAACAATACCACTGTCTTGTAACAAGGAGAGTTGGTGTGTTCTACTTTATAGAACAATACCACTGTCCTGTAACAAGGAGAGTTGGTGTGTTTTAGACTTGATATAACACTGGACGTGAGACGGGCTCTTAAGACGACTGGTTAGATTTGTATTACCTACCTAAGCTAGGTGTTATCCGGGGACGGGCTCTAGAGTTAAGTGCTATCTATTGTACTGCTTGGCTCTTTAAAATGACTCTTAAGGGAGATAAAATTATCTTTAAAATATCACTCATTTTTGTACATAAATTTTGTTGTTAGTGTGTTTGGAACATTTGATTGCGAGCTACTGGGCTAAAATAAAATATTCTAAAATAATTTGCTAAATAAAACTGAGCTATTTAGTAGAGGTTGGATCACAATTCAATCCGTTGGTAAATTACATGTGGGAACTTGAGTCGATACCGAGGCAATTTAGGACTAGCGCCCTAATATGTGGCTCTTGTTTAGGTCTAGGGAGACATGTGGTAGCTAATCTCAGCATGATTGCTGAGCACAAGAACACCATGTGATGGGAACAGGTAACCCTCTCCTCGTAACCTTGAACACTAGCTTGATGACCTTGGAGAAATGTTCAAGCACAGGACAGATACATTGTGTTTGTTTTCTCCCAATAACATCGCTTTTCACGTTTATCTTGTATTTATATAGAAATTCGGACATTACCATCATGTACCTGTCAGTGACGTATGCAGGATTGTGAAGTCGGGGTTTGGGGGGGAGTTCTCCCCAACAGCTGAAAGCAATTTTCTTTTTTACCATTTTATAGACCTATTAAAGCTTTTTTGGAAATATTTTTAATGGAATTTTTTGACTTGATAATTTACTTTTATACTATTATAAACGTGTAATTAACATTTTAAGAATCTAACAAAATAAACAAGTAGGCTCAACTTAAAGTTGGCTTAGCCGTCACAAAAATCACCGATTATTATTTATAGGTAAATCTACTCCTTGTACATTTTATCTAAAGCGGTGAGATATGCCTGGAAGTGTATTGTATTTTAGGGCGAGAGCAAAACTTGTGTTTCTGGATAATATATTTAGCACCGCGTCTTACTACCCGTTCGGGTTATACGCTTAAGTACTAATTACTCTAATGGATTAGGAATTGTGAAGGTTGAATTGAGAGGAAGTGAACCCGCATTTGCGTGGAGGGAGAGTGGAAAACCATTTAGGAAAAACCGCCCCCAGTTCACCCGACCGAGATTCGAACCTCGATCTCCCCGTCCTCTGCGGTCGAGCTTAACACGACTAGCGCGTTAGCCAACTACGCCACCGAGGCGGGTTTCTGGAGAATCATTTAATGAAACCTTTCTTTGGCGTTTTTCTTGAGGTCGCAAGACTATTATCCAGCTTCTCAGCAAATAATGCTGGCAGTGAAACAGGGCAAGGGGTTAATACTACTGACCAAAGAATAATATTTTCAGAGCTTGAAGATATCCCACTTCCATTCCATGAACGATAGTCCATTCCTCTGAAATAGATAGGTCTACTTTTGGTGATTGATGACCAGGGGTCGGCAACCTTTTTGAGGCCCCGACTGACTTTTACATTTATCAAAGGTCCCGCGATCACCTTTCGTTTCTCCACTCTACTTTAATTATTTTTGTTTTCTATACATCTTGTATTTATTCCTTAAATTCAATATTTTATCCAAAACCTATGTACCTGCCTTTATAGAAAATAAATAAAATGTACACTCTGTTTAACTTGTCTTACCTTGACGGATTACACTATGGCCCTATCTTATAAGCTGTACCATAGTGGAACCAAGCAAGGTAGCAGTCCTACCTTGACGGATTACACTATGGACCTATCTTATAAGCTGTACCATAGTGGAACCAAGCAAGGTAGCAGTCCTACCTTGACGGATTACACTATGGACCTATCTTATAAGCTGTACCATAGTGGAACCAAGCAAGGTACCAGTCCTACCTTAACGGATTACACTATGGCCCTATCTTATAAGCCGTATCATAGTGGAACCAAGCAAGGTACCAGTCCTACCTTGATGGATTACACTATGGCCCTATCTTATAAGCTGTACCATAGTGGAACCAAGCAAGGTAGCAATCCTACCTTGACGGATTACACTATGGACGTATCTTATAAGCTGTACCATAGTGGAACCAAGCAAGGTACCAGTCCTACCTTGACGGATTACACTATGGACCTATCTTATAAGCTGTACCATAGTGGAACCAAGCAAGGTAGCAGTCCTACCTTGACGGATTACACTATGGACCTATCTTATAAGCTGTACCATAGTGGAACCAAGCAAGGTAGCAGTCCTACCTTGACGGATTACACTATGGACCTATCTTATAAGCTGTACCATAGTGGAACCAAGCAAGGTAGCAGTCCTACCTTGACGGATTACACTATGGACCTATCTTATAAGCTGTACCATAGTGGAACCAAGCAAGGTAGCAGTCCTATCTTGACGGATTACACTATGGACGTATCTTATAAGCTGTACCATAGTGGAACCAAGCAAGGTAGCAGTCCTATCTTGACGGATTACACTATGGACCTATCTTATAAGCTGTACCATAGTGGAACCAAGCAAGGTAGCATTCCTACCTTGATGGATTACACTATGGACCTATCTTATAAGCTGTACCATAGTGTAATCCGTCAAGGTAGCAGTCCTACCTTGACGGATTACACTATGGCCCTATCTTATAAGCCGTATCATAGTGGAATACAAGGCAAGCTTGCCTTTTGGTGACAATGTAGTTTTCTTACGTGATCGACTGAAAATTGCTGCGAGAGCGACCTGTTGCCCAGAGACTATTTCTGATTATCTGATATATATTTTTTTGCCCACAATGTTTAAATGGTCGTAGAACCTTCCCGCCCCTCCTCCCCATTTTATTTTCTCTTCAGATCTGCGTATATCTGAGGGCATCCCCAACTATAGAAGAAAGGGCTTAAGGCCCCCTCAAAGCTCTCCGTGGGTACGCTACTGATCCCCGTAGGCTACCTAGTTTATTCACACTCCTCTTCCTAATCCATAGGTCAGCTATAGGATATTATAATTACTCGAAATTGGTCGAAATACAAAGCTATGGCATTCCCTAAAGTTTGAAAATTCCAAAGTGTTACCAAAATTTACTGGCCCTATTCCCATGACTGATTTGCATGGAAGGAGAGTGGAAAACCATTTAGGAAAAATCACTCAGTGCACCCGACTGGTATCGAACTTTATTCTCCCAGTCTTCGGCAGTCTAGTCTATTGCGAGAGTAGCGCTTTAGGCCATTCAGTATGGACCTGACACTTGCTCACGAGCATCTTGGGAACATCACTGGTAGAGCCTTGGCGCGCCAAATGCCGGGTTCGATTCATGTGTCCAAATGTTACTTCTCAACTATATTTAATTACATTTATTTTAAAGCTTATTTTTAGGTAGCCTGTATCTTTAGCTCAAGTTCATTTTTTAAAAAGTTTTATTTAATATTATTCGCGATCTTAAAGGAAAAAGGGGAGGTGAAATTTCCACATCATTCCCCCCCCCTTTTTTTACCTCTGCCATTGAAAATATCAAATAACAATGTGAAAGTTTTCTCCTTTTTCCTTTGATGGGCAGAATTGACGAGATGGGCTGTGTGAGTTTGTTGAGTCTACCGAGGTGGGTCTCGAACCAGCCTCCCCCTTCCCAAGGGACCTGGCGTGACGCATGTTGCTTCACGGTTCATTACAAGACCCATACGACAACCCCTTTGGGGAATACAATCCCCATCCCCTTCACTCGTTCCTTATTGTTCTATCGCTATCTATAATTGAAAGTTATTAAGGTCGATGGGAGCGCTTCTCGCTTCCACGTTTCTCGACCTTATCGGCACGAAAAGAGGAGGGGGGGAGTGCAGGAAACACAGATCCGGCGCGACAGGACCAGATTCGATTCCGGTCGGCTCCGGGAATAAACCATTTCCCAAAGTTATCACCGCCGGCAGTGTTGGCTCAGAGCTAGATCGATTGTCTCGTATCCCTATTGAGTGCCATAGAATTGTTTTTGTACGGTGTTGGTTTTTATATTTTCTCTCCAGGCCAATGCTGGTGCAATTTATTTGAATTAGGCCTACATTACTTTTTTTTAGCACCGCATCTTACTACTCGTTTGAGTTACACACTTATGTACTAATTACGCTAATGGTTTTAGGGACAGAAAGGTTATATTCATAGGAAATGTACTCGCATTTGCATGGCGGTAACTTGGAAAACAATTTTTGACCCTCAGTACACCCGACCGAGATTCAAACCTAAATCTCCCCATCATCGTTTATAAGTCAAATAAAACTATTTTATCTAGGGCTACATAGCCGTACATATTATATACTTAATGTTTTTATAGGCCTTTTATGAAAACAAATGTTCAAGTTACTTAATCTAAAAATAATATTAAATTGGGGAATATTCCATCGAATCACAATACATGTAGGATTTCATAAACTAAACTAGCGCATGTTGGCTGAGGACAGGGAAATACTGGAAAAGTCAAGGAATTTTTTTATGTCGGGAAAACGGAAATGTCAGGGAATTTAATAAAAGACTATGAAACGTCAATCAATTGAAATACTTGACCGATTCTGCACCTAAACATTTAAACTAAAGTGAGAGATTTGGTTTCTCGATAGCAACATGTATTGCCTATTTATGTTATTTTAACATGAGGTTTGTACAGTGTTTGTTTTATAACTCATTTGCACAGGGACAAGAATAATACATAACACATTAAATACTGAAAAAATAACTTATAGTTATATTTATCTTTAGTATCCGCTAGTATTGTTTTTTAAAATATGTAATAAATGCAATAAACAAAAAGTAGCCATTCATTAAGAAAAATTGTAAAAAGATTAAACTGGGAATTTTGTCAAATTTCTGGAAAAAACTAGGAAAATCAGGAATTTTAGAATAAAAGTTTTGCAGCCACCCCTACTTTTATATCAAATCCATCCCAACCACCATCTTTGTGTACGAAACACAATTCAAAATACATTTTCGCCCTTCAACTTGGTCAGAATTGCATGGTCGATAACCTCAAAACAAGCGCTGTGTTTTATTAAAGCCTTTAAAACATTGTTTTCAAACATGTTGCTCTTGTTTCCGCAAACTGTTTACAAACATTTTACCGTGTTTTCTTTGTTTTTTCCAAAAGAGGAAACAATGTTTGATGTTTCTTGTCATCCGTTTCAAATGGGCTACAAGAAACGTTGATTGCGTGCTAGCCAACCAACATTGTCGACAACAAACAAACGTAGGCCAGACAACTTCAAAATCTGTAGGAGACATGCGAGTGAAGTTTCTAAAACCACTTCCGGCTTTTAGCTTCAGTTCTGTCATAAGCTTAGTTGCACGGTATGTAACATTTTGAAGTTATGTAAGAGTTAACCAACGTTTTATTCTTCTCTGTCTTCTAGAACAGTCCATAAACTACGTACAAAGCACAAGCCAAATATTTTACTCTAGTTGTATTCAACCTGGGGTACACGAAGACATCTTAAAGAGCACGTCTAATTGAAAAAAAATACATACACTTATAATCTTATATATTCCTCATTATTTTGTTTGTGATCTATTTCTATTTATTTGTTTATTTTAGACTATATGTCGTGTTAACTTGCATTATGGACCAACAACTATGGAGGTACAAAGTGGAAGATAGATAGTGTCTGGGGATACCGATCAAAACAGGTTGAATAACCGCTCTTTACTCAACTGAACTCTGGACAAGAAACAAAGTTTGTTTAACTGTCTGCAAAGTGCAAACAATATGTTTCCCATCTGTGCAAACTGTTTCCCAATGTTTGTGAGTAACAGGAAACATTGAGAAACAAAGTTTGCAAACAATCTTTCCAAGCGTGTACTAGGTTTTTACCTCAACCAAACAAGTTTATTTCCACACCTCGTCTTACTACTCTTTTGGGCTATTCACATTTTATTTCTCTATTAGGATGCGGATGAGGAAGATCGAATTGAGTGGAAATGTATTCGAAGTTTCGTAGAGGGATGGTGGGAAACCACTTAGTAAAATCACCCACAAAACACCCAGCTGGTATTCGAAACCGAGGTTTATTGTCACCAAGAAACTGGACCAAGATATCTTGACGTTTACTCCGCGTGCTTACCGATATGGATAGCAAGCATGTTACTCTAAAGATATGTGTCAAATACAGTTTCACTATGTCTATTTATATGCCCCACGGATTAAACTTGTAATACATTCATCTTACAAATAAATTATTATTATTATTATTTTTTATTATTATTATTATTATTATTATTTTATTATTATTATTTTATTATTATATTATTATTATTATTATTATTATTATTATAGCACCGCGTATTACTACCCGTTCGGGTTGTACGCACTTACACTAATGTGTAATGATGGTGATTGTGAGATGAAATGGAGGAACTACAGTTTAGCGTGGAATCCGAACCACGGTGGAGGCCTGGCATTCCTCACATTCACAAGTTGTGATTAATACACGTCCTGTCAGAGGTGAAGGAAGGGTTTGGCAATCAGATAAATCTGTGCCGGGACCGAGGATTGAACCCCGGACCCCCAGCACAGAAGTCTGACACCATACCCTTAGACCACCAGGTCACCTAATCTCTATGTTAATAGCGTTCAAAACAATTAATGAAAATACACGTTGATTGTCCCCAGCTGGGATTTAAGCCGGTTCCTCCCAATATGTTTAGTTTCAAGATGTCTTGTAAAACACAAACACAACTTATGGCTGACCTGTAAAGTGGATTTTAACTATGCTAACTTATTAATTTCTCTATTTACCCCGCCCCCCCTTCAACCCGACTCTTTCTGCCACACTCGGCAAACAGAAAATGAAATAATGTTTTCTCAGAGATTCTGTCCTAGTGTATTAAATGGACTCAAATACATATTTCTTATCGCGCGGCTATATTTGAACTTGTGAAGCGATATAGGTCCAACATCTTTGAGCTCTCAAACTCATATGAGCACAGTTCTCAATAATGCAAGTATACTTCAGTGTTTTAGAAGAGAAATGAGTTCTTACAGGGGTGAGTTTATCATATCAACTTATTTGGAAATTAATTTGGCCCATTTCCAATTTATATCGCGCACGATTTCCTTCAAGAGCCTGTACAATCCCTGGATAACACCTGCGAGTGTTAGAAAGTGCACGTTAAATACCTACCAATCCTAATCCGAACTTACTTCATTTCCTTGTCGGACTTGTTTCCGACGATGACCATGGGGACTCTTGGAAGTGGCGCTTTCTTGCGGCCTCCTCCCGAACTGTTGGCGGACACGCATGCGCTCAGCTTGGTCTCCAGGATCTGCTCGCGCAAACGCGCAACCTCCTCGAACGATTCTCTACTGTCCATGCTGAACACGAGCACGAACAGATCACCTTCAACACAAACACGTCTTCAATTAGTGACAACTTTAGAGTAGGACTAAATATACAGGAAAAACTCAAGTCAGGTTTAGTTGTACAAGTCACAGGGCTTGTAGCGTACAAGTCACAGGGTTTGTACTTGTACAAGTCACAGGTTTGCATATTGTCCGAGTCACAGGTTGTAGTTGTACAAGTCACAGGGTTTGTAGCTTGTACAAGTCACAGGGTTTGTAGTTATACAAGTCACAGGGTTTATTGCTTGTACAAGTCACAGGGTTTGTAGCTTGTCCAAGTCACAGGGTTTGTAGTTTGTCAAAGTCACAAGGTTAATAGATTGTTCAAGTTGCAGAGCTTGTAGTTAAGTTCAGCGACAGTTCACACTTTGTGTCTTAACTTCGTCCACACATTCACAGACTTACATAAACAATATACAAATTGCATCCTCACTTTTGAGAATGTGTACATTTAATATGTTAATCCTAAAAATAAATGATTCTATTCATAAAGAAATATAATTAAAATACTGTCACAACCCTGAGCTATGTTGGGATGTTTATTTTGATTTGCATAACTTTATTGGACCTACGTGACTGAAAGCGCTGGCTTAGCAAAACTGATGTAATGAATTAGAAGACATTAAAGAGGAATGTTGACTACTCACAACAAACCTGCACTAGTTGCGGAGTAACAAGACAAATGTTTTCGTTCTATTGACATCGGGTCTGACACATTATAATCTATTTCAGAGGCAGTGATGCTGCCCGAAGCCGGACCATAGCAGATTATATCTTCGGGTTATCAGTTGCACCTGTGCATAGAAGGCAATCACCGAGCCCAGGGTTCCGAGTTCGAGTTCTGTAGGGGGTCGCGAGCCGTGTCAATCGTTCATCAGTCTAAGTTGTCACAACTAAGCCAGTTCTTCCACGAACGCAAACGTCCAAGTTCTTATGTTTCTTTTATATCGCATTTAACATCGTTCTTTATATCACCTTCTGTGCTACTATTAAACCAAAATTTGAACCTCCAGTATCGTTTCGAACCCAACCATCTACCTTTCCACCAACCCTACCCTTCCCCGCAAGCTATCCTGACAGATCCGGACCACGGGAGGGGGACTCCGAAAAATGATGTCAGAAGTCGGATTTGGAGAGTTTCAACAAAAAGTGACCAAAGTGGCGCTTTGGGGCTTGACACGAAAGTAAAGAGAAACAGCTTCGACGGGCAGCCGCGGCGGGCTTCCGCAACAATCGGTACCTGCTTGGTGAACGTGTACGCTGCATATAGGATTCAGAGGAGGTCCAGACTAACAGCAGTGCACCACCAGTTGCAGAGGAGAGCATTGGAGGATTACAAAGTAGAAATTCTTGGACACAATCACCATGGCTTTAGTTGAAGTTATGAGGATAATGGTCGACCTGCAAACTGCTATTCGATCAATTAGAAAGGGAGCTATATAAGGTTAAGACAGAAAATGTACTTTGAAAGCTGTTCAGAAGGATAGGATTGATAGTGAACCAATATCACCAGCTATGAATTTTTCACTTATGCCAACTATCCCAGTGTTCCATGATAGACCAGAAGATAACCTTTAAGGGTTTTTGAGAAGATAAGTCAAGCCTCTGTGATATCAAATTGGACAGATTTAGAACAAAGGTCTGTAACTAAATTACGTTTTAGGCGGAGAAGCATTGTAATTTGTAATTTCGGATCAAGTTGTATAAAAACTGACAAGTTTTGAGGAATTGAAGTGAGCCTTAGTAGATAGTTCAGGAAGAAGCAGGAAAGCCGGATTTTTAGAGATAAGTTGACCAAAATTAAACACCTGAAAGGAGAGAGTGTAGAGAGTTTCGATGACAGGATTAAGAAAATTAACATCAATTCTTATGAACTAGAGATTATGCATGCAGCGATGAAATAATTAAATTCGAGGCTGATCAAAGAGCCCTAGACTCCTTTCTAAACGGTCTCTTCGGTTAAGTAGGAAGATTTACTAGGTTAATAAAACCTAAACTTTTAAGGAAGCAGTGAAAGCAGTGATAGATGTAAATGAAGCAGACCATCAACCTCAAGAGAGAGAAAGAATATTTGTAGGAGGATATCTATGATAGATAAGGGAACATTGTTTTAATTGCAAAAAACAAGTTCAGTGATGAAGGATTTCAGATTTACTAAGGGAGACAGCAGTACCTACATAGACATAGAATACGTGTTATAGTTGTGGTAAAATGGGGAATTAGCATTGTTCAGGGAAGGTTAACCATCGCCCAAATGAGAACAGGATCGTAGGAGCCACAAACTACGGTCCTTAGCGAGAATTGTCCCCCCAGTGTCAGTAGAGAAGGATGAATCTACCAGGGAGTTAGTACCAGCAGGTACTTTTCGAGGGAGAAAATATGTTTTTTAATGGACAGTAGGGCACACAATTTCAGTCATGTGGCAGAAGAGTGTGGAATTTATAAAGATTTCCAAACCGAGATTTGAGGTTTCGGGTTTATCGGTCGCAAAATGCAGAACTTGGGAGAAGTGGAGATGGAAGGGGGAGCCTCTCGGTCACATTTCATGTTGTGGAATGTCAGACCAACTCAAGTTACGATGGCATACGATACTAGCCTTGACTTCTTGACAAATTACTCAGCAATAATAACTGTATCAAAGCAGACGTTATGCTTAGAGGATGTTACGCATAACCTAAATGGAGCCTTTGATAAGGAGACTGTAAGGACAAATATAGCTATAAATCAGGGAGTAATTAACCCTGTCTGTGCTATGGAAGGTGTTCGTGTCCCTGTATATTTGACCAGGTACAGAGAAGACTGTTAAGGGTTAAGTAAAGTTTCCAGATAATATTTAGGGTATAAGTTGCATTTATTTACTCGAACCATTGTTTACGGACGACTTTTCAAACGATCAACAGGTTTACGTGCAACGTGGTATTGTGAGAGCTCGTTGACACAAGGTCAACAGGGATACTCATAGGGTTGAGTAACCTAGGGGGTGCAAAGGTTGACATACCCATTCCCAAGAATCATAAGATAGCCAAGTTTCATTTAGTGGAAGAAAGCGAAATTATAGATGCTGAATGGAGTCAACTTTAGAGAGGAGCATGCAGAGCTTTAACTAGAACTCGTCAGTTCCGAAGAAAGCCACGAATAAACACGTACATAGCTATGGGGGTAGAAGAAAAGGGAAGTTATGTGTAAAGGAAACTGCTAGGAATAATATTGATTTATCCAAAAAAATTGGATCATCTTAATGCTGAACAAAGGAAGAAACGTGAGTCACCTTATGAGAAAATATTAGGAATTTTTCGGGAACTAGGTAACAAATCAGTAACACCCATTTCGAACGCGCCATCCTTACTGATAGCCTGTCACACAAAAAGCTCATCGCATGTCGTTTAGTCATCAAGTATTAGTACAGTATATGATTGACAACAAATATATCAAGGTTTATAGTACCAAGATACCAGAGACGAACCAAGGGCACTGGGCATCACCCATCGTCATCGTTAAAAAGAAGACTTCAAACGGAGGACAGAAGTTCAAGTTTTGGGTTGACTATAGAGCCCTCAGCAAGGTCACAACACCAGATATATATCCTTTACCAAATATAGCAGAGACCATCGATCGACTAGGAGAATTAAGTTTTTTTTCCTTTTTGGATTTAACTAGAGGTTACCATGCTATAGAAATCAAGAAAGAAGACCAACCCAAAACATCGTTTATTATACCAACTGGGGTCTATAAGTACCCAAGACTCCCGTTTGGGTTGCAAAATGCACCAGCTACTTTTCAACGATTAATGAATGCTGTTTTGAGAGGTCTTAGCTCATTCCAAGCACTCACCTACTTGGATGATATAATAGTGTTTTCAAAGGATTCCGAGTCACATTTAAAGTGTTGAAAGGCTAGAAAAACAAAAATTGTCATTGTAATTAGAAAAGTGTCGCTTTGCGACCAGTGAAACTGTATATTTGGGGCATATAGGCCTAATATCTTCGGAGGATGTCAAGACGGACCCCGAATAACAGAAGATGCTGTTAAGTACTTTCCAAGACCTACCAATGTTAAAGAGCTTCAATCATTTCTAGGTCTCAGCAATTTCTATCGTCGTTTGGGTTGAATTGAGCCAAGGTAGCTAAGCCGCCAGCGAGATTATTAAGGAGGGCCACACAAATATTTGGACAGAGGAAGCAGAACATGCTATGTTTAATTCGAAGGATATATTAACTTCTTCGCCAGTATTAGCATATCCGGATTTTAACAAACCATTCAATTTAAGCATAGATTCGTCGAGCTATGGTATGGGGTGTGTACTAAGTAAAGAGATAGAAGGAGTGGAACATCCAATTGCGTGTGCTCTGAAACAGTTGAATAGAGCCGAAATGAACTACAGTGGTACAGAACGAGAATTTATATGCATAGTTTAGGGAATAAAGCATTTCAGAACCTATTTGTGTGGACACAGGCTTACAATAGTCATGGATCATGCAGCTCCAAGATGGCTTTACAGTTCGAAGGATCAAAGTAGCCGTTTATTAAGGTGGACATCATGGTTGAGTGAATATGTTTATTCTGTTAAACATAGGCCAGGAGTTAAACATGGAAATGAGGACGGATCATCCAGGAAGGTAAGGGTAGTTACCTTGGGTAGTAGTTATATTTTTAAGCTGACTCAGGAGAATGACCCATATTGTCAAAAGTGGAGGGATCAACCACAATTCACAACAATGTATGGGATTCTATACAGGGAAACCAAACAAAGTTTAAGATTAGTTGTACCTTGGGGAGAAATAGAAGATATTCTACGTGAAAACCACGGTTGCATATTAACAGCACACGCCGGAAGACGATCCACCAATTTGAGGATTGCCGAATTATATTGATGGCCATCGAGATGACCAGACGTGGATGACTATGTAGCCAGTTGTGACAACAGCCAGAAGAGGACTCTGAAGGGAATAACTAAACCAGAATTAGTATAATTACCAGAAGTAACCCATCCCTTTGAGAGAATTAGAGTAGATAATGTCGGTCCCCTGTCTAAGAAGTTGGACGCAAATAACTACATTCTAACTGTTTTAGAACATTTTTCAAGATACTTGATGATGATACCCATACCAGACAAGAACGCAGACACAGTTGCTAAAGTATTATTTTCTGAGTGGATTTTGAAGTTTGGAGTTTTTTTCAAGTATTCTATCAGACTAAGAGACCAATTTCATGTCAGATCTGATGAAACAGTTATGTAAATGGTGAAAAGTGGATAAATTGAATACGAGTCCAGGACACCCGCAGTGTAGTGGTAGAACAGAACACCAAATTACCAGTAGAATTTTGTCGCATTTTGTTAGTGTGAATCAGAATAATTGGGACATCTATTTACCTTTTGTTGTAAAAGCATCTAATACTCAAGCACAATAAGGTAACATTATACGAAGTGATCTACGGGAAGAAAATGATTACGCCGTTTACCAGGACAAAGTTACCTGCAGGATTATAGAATTACTTTGTATTAGCAGTTAAACTACAAGAGCTGTGGAAGAATAGCCATAATTTGTTCTTAAAACATGGTAGGCAACACAAGAAGCACAACCAACAAGGTGTCACGTTGGAGACTAGGCCTATTTAACGTATACCACCATTAAAGAACCAGATTAGGAAATTCCAGACTAAATTCACAGGGTCATACCAACTCTTAGAAGTCCTAAGTAAGATCACCGTACGCCTTCAGCTCCCATATCACTCATTAGTAGTAAATGTGGGGAGGCTAAGACCGTTTGTGTCTAGTAATCTTATTCCAGTTCTGTCTTCCGATCCAGAGATTTGTACAAGAGGTAGACCACGCAAGACGCCTATCAATCAGGGGGTTGACAGGAACTAAACGAGGTCCAGCCTTCATCGTGGTTATCTTGTATACATCGTGGTTATCTTGTATACATCGTGGTTATCTTGTATACATCGTGGTTATCTTGTATACATCGTGGTTATCTTGTATACATCGTGGTTATCTTGTATACATCGTGGTTATCTTGTATACATCGTGGTTATCTTGTATACATCGTGGTTATCTTGTATACATCGTGGTTATCTTGTATACATCGTGGTTATCTTGTATACATCGTTGCTATCTTGAATGCATCGTGGTTACCTTGTATACATCGTTGCTATCTTGAATACATCATGGTTATCTTGTATACATCGTGGTTATCTTGTATACATCGTTGCTATTTTGAATACATCGTGGTTACCTTGTATACATCGTTGCTATCTTGAATACATCATGGTTATCTTGTATACATCGTGGTTATCTTGTATACATCGTTGCTATCTTAAATACATCATGGTTATCTTGTATACATCGTGGTTATCTTGTATACATCGTGGTTATCTGGTATACATCGTGGTTATCTTGTATACATCGTGGTTATCTTGTATACATCGTTGCTATCTTGAATACATCATGGTTATCTTGTATACATCGTGGCTATTTTGAATACATCGTGGTTAACTTGTATACATCATGGTTATCTTGTATACATCGTGGTTACCTTGTATGTATCATGGTTATTTTGGATGTGCTTGGTATCATGTCAGTGTTTTACAGTCAGGGTTAGATAACATTCTGACCCAGACAAGGTTCGATCCAATCCTCTAAGGGCTCAAGTCTCAAAACTATGAACTAGTGTACAATGTCTAGCACCCAGCGTAGGACACTTAAAGTCTCATCCTTCCTTCAAGCCCTTAAAGAAGCCAGAGACCCTTGACATCCTCCAACAATCCTCTTGTCGTCTCCCAGGCAACAGTGGCGGTGTGCTCACAGAACAAACCTCTCTCCTTGTTTCCTATACAACCGTGGCTGTGTGCTAATAAAACAAACCTCTTTCCTTGTTCCCTAGACAACAGTGACTGTGTGCTCATAGAATCTCTCATAATTTCCCAGGTAACAGTGGCGGTGTGCTCATAGAACAAACCTCTTTCCTCGTCTCCTAGACAACAGTGGCGGTGTGCTCACAGAAAAAAACTCTCCCCTTGTCTCCTAGAAAACAATGGCGGTGTGCTCACAGAACAAACCTCTCTCCTTGTTTCCTATACAACTGTGGCTGTGTGCTAATAAAACAAACCTCTTTCCTTGTTCCCTAGACAACAGTGACTGTGTGCTCATAGAATCTCTCATAATTTCCCAGGTAACAGTGGCGGTGTGCTCATAGAACAAACCTCTTTCCTCGTCTCCTAGACAACAGTGACTGTGTGCTCACAGAACAAACCTCTCTACTAGTTTCCTAGACAACAGTGAATATGTGCTCATAGAAAAAAGCTAGTGTATTGTGGTTTGTTGCTGACAGGGAGGCCGAGGTATGAGTATTGACAAGGTATACTGAGGATGTCTTCCCACTCTTTTTCCATGTAAGGTTGCTACATTTCATCTAAATACTACCTCTCTAATACATACTACATTAGCGTAACTTTGGTGTTATTCCGGATGGATGGTAGGACATACTCCATTTATAGTTAGTAATTATAATAAATATTTTGTCATTTTTGTATATATACTTTATATATAAATATTTATTCCTCTTTATATATTTAAAACTTATATAAATACACACACATACACACATATATATATGTATACATAAACTAAAACGGAGTTATACGAAATTTTCTATCATGCTAAATCTCTATTTTTTACATTACATTATGGTATAATATTAATTGCAAGTATTACAATACAAAAATGCTATTCCACGAGTCATGAAGGGCCAGATAGCTGTCCTCTAGCACGAACTCTCAATTCATTTTCTATTGGCACTCAGCCCACAGTGATAATATATACTTACCTTGTAGAAGTCTCATGAAGTTATTTGATAGAGCTTTAAGCAACTGACCTTGTATAGCTTTTAGCACACGACCATTAATTAATTTTCAAAGACATGTATTATATGACTATTATTCAGATAATATTCCAATCTGAGTGGTTAGGAAGACTGACTACAAGACCCTGGTTACATCTTGTCTGTAATCATGACTGTGTGGTCAGGAAGACTGACTACAAGACCCTGGTTACATCTTGTCTGTCATCATGACTGTGTGGTCAGGAAGACTGACTACAAGACCCTGGTTACATCTTGTCTGCCATTATGACTGTGTGGTCAGGAAGACTGACTACAAGACCCTGGTTACATCTTGTCTGTCCTCAGAACTGTGTGGTCAGGAAGACTGACCACAAGACCCTGGTTACATCTTGTCTGTTCTCGTGACTGAGTGGTCAGGAAGACTGACTACAAGACCCAGGTTACATCTTGTCTGTTCTCGTGACTGAGTGGTCAGGAAGACTGACTACAAGACCCAGGTTACATCTTGTCTGTTCTCGTGACTGAGTGGTCAGGAAGACTGTCTACAAGACCTTGGTTACATCTTGCCTGTCATCATGACTGTGTGGTCAGGAAGACTGACTACAAGACCCTGGTTACATCTTGTCTGTTATCGTGACTGTGTGGTCAGGAAGACTGTCTACAAGACCTTGGTTACAGCTTGTCTGTCATCATGACTGTGTGGTCAGGAAGACTGACTACAAGACCCTGGTTACATCTTGTCTGTTCTCGTGACTGAGTGGTCAGGAAGACTGTCTACAAGACCTTGGTTACATCTTGCCTGTCATCATGACTGTG
Organism: Timema podura; assembly: GCA_033556935.1. NCBI lineage: Eukaryota > Metazoa > Arthropoda > Insecta > Phasmatodea > Timematidae > Timema > Timema podura. Next base: position 50,953,158 of record JAVRXN010000005.1, read on the forward strand.
TGGTCAGGAAGACTGACTACAAGACCCTGGTTATATTTTGTCTGTTCTCGTGACTGAGTGGTCAGGAAGACTGACTACAAGACCCAGGTTACATCTTGTCTGTTCTCGTGACTGAGTGGTCAGGAAGACTGACTACAAGACCCTGGTTACATCTTGTCTGTTCTCGTGACTGTGTGGTCAGGAAGACTGTCTACAAGACCTTGGTTACAGCTTGTCTGTCATCATGACTGTGTGGTCAGGAAGACTGACTACAAGACCCTGGTTACATCTTGTCTGTTCTCGTGACTGAGTGGTCGGAAGACTGACTACAAGACCCTGGTTACATCTTGTCTGTCTCTGACTGTGTGGTCAGGAAGATGACTACAAACCCTGGTTACATCTTGTCTGTCATCTGATGTGGGTCAGGAAGACTGACTACAAGACCCTGTTACATCTTGTCTGTTCGTGATGTGTGGAGGAAGACTGTACAAGACCTGGTTACACTTGTCGTCTCCTAGCTGTGGTCAGGAATGACTGACTACAAGACCTGGTTACATCTTGTCTGTCATCTGACTGTGTGGTCAGGAAGACTGACTACAAGACCGAGTTACATCTTGTCTTTCTCGTGACGTGTGGTCAGGAAAGCTGACTACAAGACCCTGGTTACATCTTGTCTGTCATCTGACTGTGTGTCAGGAAGACTGACTACAAGACCCTGTTACATCTTGTCTTTCTCATGATGTGTGGTCAGAGATACTACAAGACCCTGTTAATCTTTTGTCTGATGACTGTGTGTCAGGAAGACTGTCTACAGACCCTGTTACATCTTGTTCTGAAGTGTGGTCAGGAAGACTGACTACAAGACCTGTTACATCTTGTCTGTCCGTGACTGTGTGGTCAGGAGACTGACAAAGACCCTGGTTACATCTTGTTGTTCTCGTGACTGTTGGTCAGGAAGACTGATACAAGACCTGGTTACATCTTGTCTGTCATCATGACTGTGTGGTCAGAAGACTGACTACAGACCCTGGTTACATCTTGTCTGTTCTGACTGTGTGGTCAGAGACTGCTACAAGACCTTGTTACTTTGTCTGTCTCGACTGTGTGGTCAGGAAGACTGCTACAACTGTTCTTTGTCTTCTCTGATGGTGTCAGGAAGACTGACTACAAACCGGTTAATCTGTTGTCGGACTGTGTCAGGATGACTCACCTGTTAACTGTTGTCCTGAGTGGTCAGAGATACTCAGACTGTCTTTGTCTGTTTGGGTTGAAGACTGATCAAACTGGTTCATCTTGTCTGTTGAGTGTGTCAGGAAACTGCTACAAGACCTGTTCATCTTGTCTGTTCGTGACTGTGTGGTCAGAAGACTGTACAAGCGTTACATCTGTTGTCGACTGTGCAGGAAGACTACAGCTTTCTCTGTTGTCAGACTGTTGCGGTCTCTGTGGTCGGAAGTGTCAAACTGTACACTGTTCTCTGCTGTGTGGTGAGAGACACAAACCTGGTTACATCTGTCTGTCTGACTTGTGGTCAGGAGACTGACTAAAGACCGGTTACATCTTGTCTTTCTCTGACTGTGTGGAGGAGACTGCTACACTGGTCACTTGTGTCCTGACTGGCAGAACTGTCTCAGACTGGTTATCTTGTTGTCTCTGCTGTGTCAGAGACTGACTACAGACCTGGTACATCTTTTTCTCTGGTGTCAGGAGACTGACTACAACGTTACATCTTGTCTTCTTGAGTGGTCAAAGTTACAGCCTGTAATTTGTCTTCACTTGTCGGCTCAGACTGGTTCATGCTGTCTGACTGTTACATCTTGTTCGACTGGTGTAGAACGACTACAGACCGTCATCTTTGTTCTGACTTGTGGTCAGAGACGACTACAAACCTGTTAATCTTGTCTTCTCTCTGTGGTCAGAACTGACACAAACCGGTACACTCTGTCTGACTGTGTGTCAGAGATGACTACAGACTGGTTCATCTTGTCTTCCTGATGTGCGAAACGCTACACCGGTTCATCTGTCTGTCTCTGACGTGTGTCAGAAGACGACTACAAGACCTGTTCTTGTCTGTCACTGTGTGTCGAAGCACAACCCGTACTCTTGTCTGTTTCTATGTGTGGTCAGAAACAAAACTGTATCTGGTCTGACGTGGTCGAGCGCACAAACCCTTTACATCTTGTCTGTTTCGTGACTGTGTGGTCAGGAAGACTGACTACAAGACCCTGGTTACATCTTGTCTGTTCTCGTGACTGTGTGGTCAGGAAGACTGACTACAAGACCCTGGTTACATCTTGTCTGTCTCTGACTGTGTGGTCAGGAAGACTGACTACAAGACCCTGGTTACATCTTGTCTGTTCTCGTGACTGTGTGGTCAGGAAGACTGCTACAAGACCCTGGTTACATCTTGTCTGTTCTCGTGACTGTGTGGTCAGGAAGACTGACTACAAACCCTGGTTACATCTTGTCTGTCTCGTGACTGTGTGGTCAGGAAGACTGACACAAGACCCTGGTTACATCTTGTCTGTCTCGTGACTGTGTGTCAGGAAGACTGACTACAAGACCCGGTTACATCTTGTCTGTTCTCTGACTGTGTGGTCAGAAGACTGACTACAAGACCCTGGTTACATCTTGTCTGTTCTCGTGACTGTGTGGTCAGGAAGACTGACTACAAGACCCAGTTACATCTTGTCTGTTCTCGTGACTGTGTGGTCAGGAAGACTGACTACAAGACCCTGGTTACATCTTGTCTGTTCTCGTGACTGTGTGGTCAGGAAGACTGACTACAAGACCCTGGTTACATCTTGTCTGTTATCGTGACTGTGTGGTCAGGAAGACTGACTACAAGACCCTGGTTACATCTTGTCTGTTCTCGTGACTGTGTGGTCAGGAAGACTGTCTACAAGACCTTGGTTACATCTTGTCTGTTATCGTGACTGTGTGGTCAGGAAGACTGACTACAAGACCCTGGTTACATTTGTCTTTTCTCGTGACTGTGACAACAAGTCTAAATGACCATAATTTATTAATACATAATATTAAAGTTATTATTGTTTAGTATAGGTGAATAGGCTTGTAATTTTCTGATCTTAAATGTTGACTTGAATAAACTTGATAAAGACCACAACAACAAAAAACCCACAAAGTATGACATTATATAATATTACTAGGAGGCTCGGGGTAACTTCTTCTGGGTGTATATGGACGGGACTGAGTTTGACCATAAGACAGGGGTGAAGTACAACTTAACTGCATCCTCGACGTTCTGGAATATTCACAAGAATATATAATATATATCTCAGCTTAGCTTACGGAGGGCACGAAACAAATAAACATACCTGTACTAAATACATTTAGCCCTGAAAGAAAGGGTTATTCGGATAATATATTATAGCTATTTGAACAAACTAATGTGCATATTACTCCATCAAGATATCATATTCTGAAAATTGAAAAATGACACCTGGACATGGTAATATAAATCGGGACCTTTGGCTTAGTACGCCAACGCTCTAAGCACTGAGCTATCCTGGATTCGTCCCGTGCCCAGGGTCATTCTTCACTCATATTTTAAGGCAATGGCATACTAAGCCAAAGGTCCCAGGTTCGATTCCCGTGTCCAGGTGTCATTTTTAAATTTTCAGAATATGATATCTAGATGGAGTAATGCTCACTAAAGGCATAAATAATAGCTTTGGCTATTTGATTCAAAATATATATAGGCTATATATTTCTATATAGTTTATTATATATATCTATATTAAAGTTCCAGATTTAGTAATGCAAATATGATCCTCAGTAATGGAGAGGATAAACTGAATATCGATATCTCCTTGGTGAGTAACTTAGCAGTTGATAACTTTGGCTACCCTTACTGCGCAAGATTATACTTATTTGTGTAGGCCAATAAAAAGTAAAGCAAATACAGGAGGAAAATTGCCACCAGTAAAAATGAAATCTGTCCTGAATAGGAACGGGCTCACCATTTACGTTTCTGCTGTAGTCAGAAGACTCAACAAGGGTTTCCAAACCCCACGCTTGCACTCCCGTAAAATTAGGTGTTATTTCGGCAAATGTAAAAAGAAAAAAAAAACACTTTAAAATCACTTTGCACAGCTTTATTTTTGTCCGCACCTTCATAAAAAAAATATCTTGAAATATGTGGAAATTATCTTGGATGGAGGCGGACTCAAAATCAGGACCTCCTCGCACCTCCGTGTCTCGAAGAAGAAAGAACCTAGCCTCCACCCGGCTACCTCTCCCCCCCAAAACCCACCAGTAACATCCATAAGCACCTCCCTTAAAGGCGGAAAGTTTCCACCCAAAAGTTTACTCCACAGATTTAGGCCTAGAAAAAACTACAATTAAAACATGGTCTGAAGTTTAAAATTAATAGAAATATTTCCCATTACTAAACACAAAAAAATAAATCATAATTAACGTTTTAGATGGTAGCTGGTGGGCCGCCAAAACTACGAACCTCCTTCCAATTATTTTATTACTATTTTTATAACTAGAAATTTTGCAATCCATCAAAAAGACGGAGATGCCTATTTTCCATCTCCCTGTTACCGGCAGCGCGAACCCGCATGCTCAAAATGGCTTCCTGAGAAAACTCTGAAATAACGAGAAGAAAAAGTAAATAAAAGCTCGACGAGTGAAGAAATAAACGAATGACTAAAAGGTAAGAATATTAAATAAAGCAAAAATAAAAGTATAAAACTTTAGATAGGTTTTTTATTCATTCCTTGTAAGCCAGGAAACCAATTTAAACAATAATTACAAATTTCCCTATTAATTGCCGGCTAAGCGTGCTCTGTCTTCCAATCATGACATTCCAAACAGATAGACTTTAAAAAATTATATTAAAAAATAAATAAAATCTTACTATACTTAATAAAAGTGGTTAGAATAATAAAAATACAGGGGATTATTAAATTCACTACAGGCTGAATCTCAGAATCTCTTACAATGGCTAGGCGGCTTTTGCTAGATATTCTGATTTTACGATCTGCTGGTTTGTGGGTCTTGTTCCTTTTGTTTATAAAAAGCACGTTAATATCCTTTATAAAAATAAAGTATTATTTATACCAATAGTTCTAAAAGGGTAGGCTACGACGAATCCGGACAACTGGGCGCCGCCATCTGGGCGCCGCCAACCCAGTTGTCCTAGACCGAGGCTACGAACCTCACTAGGTGTGAGGTTACAATTACATTTATAAATAATGTTATTTAATATAAAAAATGAGTACAAACAAATCTTGCTTACAACAATTTACGAGTTAACTTCGAAACACTTCATGAATAGAACTAAAAAAAAAAAAAAATCAGCACACTTAATGACCGCTCTTAAGAAATTGAGTACGTACGATTGTCCGGACTCTCTCACAGTGTTGCCAACTTTAACATTTAGTGTGACACAATTTCTCTCACAAAAAAAAATCCATTCTGCCATAAAAAAGTTAATTAACCACTAGTTTTAGATTGTAAATGATTCCTTTTCTCTGGTCAACTGTTGATAGACATAATGAAGCTAGCAGTTTCAATCTCCCACTATTAATACACGGCCAGTAGCTATAATGTTCTATGTCCAGCTATTAGCACACGGCCAGTAGCTAGAATGTTCAATATCCAGCTATTAGCACACGGCCAGTAGCTAGAATGTTCAATATCCAGCTATTAGCACACGGCCAGTAGCTAGAATGTTCAATATCCAGCTATTAGCACACGGCCAGTAGCTAGAATGTGCAATGTCCAGCTATTAGTACATGGCCATTAGCTAGAATGTTCAATGTTCAGCTATTAGCACACGGCCAGTAGCTAGAATGTTCAATATCCAGCTATTAGCACATGGCTAGTAGCTAGAATGTTCAATGTCCAGCTATTAGTACATGGCCAGTAGCTAGAATGTTCAATGTCTAGCTATTAGCACACGGCCAGTAGCAAGAATGTTTTATGTCCAGTTATTAGCACACGGCTAGTAGCTAGAATGTTCAATATCCAGCTATTAGCACACAGCCAGTAGCTAAAATATTCAATGTCCAGCTATTAGCACACGGCCAGTAGCTAGAATGTTTTATGTCCAGTTATTAGCACACGGCTAGTAGCTAGAATGTTCAATATCCAGCTATTAGCACACAGCCAGTAGCTAGAATATTCAATGTCCAGCTATTAGCACACGGCTAGTAGCTAGAATGTTTTATGTCCAGTTATTAGCACACGGCTAGTAGCTAGAATATTCAATGTCCAGCTATTAGCACACGGCCAGTAGCTAGAATGTTTTATGTCCAGTTATTAGCACACGGCTAGTAGCTAGAATATTCAATGTCCAGCTATTAGCACACGGCCAGTAGCTAGAATGTTTTATGTCCAGTTATTAGCACACGGCTAGTAGCTAGAATATTCAATGTCCAGCTATTAGCACACGGCCAGTAGCTAGAATGTTCAATGTCCAGCTATTAGCACACGGCCAGTAGCTAGAATGTTCAATGTCCAGCTATTAGCACACGGCCAGTAGCTAGAATGTGCAATGTCCAGCTATTAGCACACGGCCAGTAGCTAGAATGTTTTATGTCCAGTTATTAGCACACAGCCAATGCCACCTTCAACAATCTGACATTGGTTAAAAGTATCCCTGTGCACGATAAAAGTCTTCAAAGACTAACTCTCTGTCTAGCAGCTGGACTCGTCCTTTTCACAGTCTCGTGTCGCAATTTCTAGCCTGGGAGGAGCTGTAAGGCTCCGGCTATCCTTCTTAACACTGGAGGCCATAAGGATTAAGGCGTCAGTCTCATCCGGTTCGGGTTGGACAGTACTATCTAAGTACGTTTTTCCAAAATGTTTTTTCACTCTCCTTACACGCAAATTTGGGTTCACTTACTCTAAATTCTACCTTCATATTCCTACTCCATTATTTTTTAATACATTTTATACACCTATTTTGAATAAATATACATATTTTAAATACTATCAATATTTTATAAATTCATAAATACTTAAGTACACATTTTCCCAGCACACAGTTGTCTGAATTAGAAGATGATATAGACAATGAGCTATGTGTCCTCTTTGCTTGTTTGGTTGTAAAACACACGACACTGCTACTAGACTGGTGAGGGTTGTGTTTTGAGGGGGGAGCAGGTATTTGTAAATCAATATTATATTTAGCGGAGTGCAAGAGTTAAGTTGTTTAAGACTTTCATTACATTTTTTTACCATTTTTAAAGTGCGTGTCTGACTTTTACTTTCTCGCTATCTTACAGGTAGAGAAAGTATTGTGATCGTCAAAAAAATCAAACTCGAGATTTTGATGTATGTCAACGTTTAAGATCCCCCGAATCCGATAAAGTGGTTTTCGCAAGGCCGTCTGTCTGTCTGTCTGTCTGCACCTCGTGTTAGAGCCTAAACTATTTTACCTATTGGGTTAAAACTTGGTATCTAGGGTTTTCATAGGGTCATCCCGAGAGTTTTTTGGAATTGGATATCTAACCCTAAAATTAAGGGTAGTTTCCTTAAGGACGAAGAGATAAAAAGTCGATTTTATCAAAATCGGCTCTAACGATTTTGATTAAATTTCATTTAGAAGCTTTGATTAATATTTTAAACAAAATGGCTACTCTAAATTTTTCGTCAAAATGACTTTAGGGTTCCGTACTGATGCATACATTCTCATTTTTAATTATATCCCCTTAAGTCTTTGAGATGTGAAATTATTTATCATTGAAAATATATAGGCTATTTATAATACAAATCTTTTACTTACTTATCATCGCAAATATATAGATCTATTTAAATTAAAAATCTTTTATTTGAAATATATTTTTATAAAACCAATAGTTCCTGAGATATTAATACTATTTTGTGAGCATTAATTGTACAGAGATGATATTTAAGTTTTAACGCAATAATTCTATAATTCCATAGAGTAAGTAGATAAGGTAAGTCTCTCAAAACGTTGATGTATTTTTCCTTTAACCTCTTAGGGGAAATGTTTGTACAGCAATGATCTATCTCTATCTCTATCATTTTAGACTCAATAGTCAATATTTACCTTTTTATTGGTTCAAATTTATAAATGAGGAATTTAATAACAATTCGATGACCTGAAGATGTGCAACTCCTAATAAAATGTCGAAATTTTTAATCGTAAGTTGAAATTTTAATACGAAGTGTTGATCCTTGTGGACCCAATAGCGATCTTTTTTATTGGTCCAAATATACAAATGAGGACTTCAGTCCTTTAAAAATAAAATTTAAAACTGGAAGTCAAAAAATGTTTTACGTAAGTATAGCGTAATTTGTGCTCGGTTTGCTAGTATGTATTATTTAATTTCCCATATATTTCGATTTTTGATTTGGAGTGAGCAAAGTCAGTGTGGAGTTCCGTACCATTTATTTGGTAATGTGCTTTCATACGACTTTTTATGCATGGTTTTAGATATAAAAAAATTGTAAATTTAAAGCAATTTTTTAGAATATTTGGGTTATTTATAGCTAATTCTTTGGTAGTTATTAGGATATCAAAGAATGGGCTCTAATAATAAATAATGTTTATAAAAAAACCTAAGAAAATAATCTTCTACCTTGCCGTTGTGTTGTTAAACCTTTTTTCGGAAAATAAATTAGCTGCCCGTTATGAAATAATAGACCCATCGACGCGTAATTACGTTTTGTAATTTCATGAACACAGCTCTTGTGAGTAGAGCACAAATTATGTGCACTTTCTCTAGGCTACAAAGAACTGTGGTGCTCTATTATGTGAAAAGGTCTTAACTCAATACACACATGAATGTAACTCATTTATATTCATATCTTTTTTTCAGATATTCTGTTTGATTCATTCATGAAAATGGTAGACTTTGAACAGGATGATTTAAATGAAGAGAAAAAGTCCTGCTCAAACTCTGCGATGCTCATGACAGAAATTATATTGTAAAACTTTTGATATCAACATGTACAGAAAATTAAACTGAACGTTTCTACTGGAGCAATGTATCAATTACTTTGATCAAAATTAAATATTTAAAATAATATAAGGGCTCATACAAAACTAAGAAATTTTTTTCAAGGACATTCCCAAAGCATTATACATATTTTCAAGGACAACATTTGTGTGTTAGTCACGTATTGCAATAAATAAATAAGCGAGCACTGTAGATGCAGGAAAATATTTAATGCATGCACATCCTATATTACCTAATTAAAAATGAGGTATTCCAACCCTCTACATCACCTCCAATATTCCACACAACTTTTTACACTACTGAATATTTAAATTTTAGTTTTTAATGTTAGATATTACAACTTAGTATGCAAAATCAAAGTCTAACCTAATTTCATAAACTTTTGTTAAAAGTTTTTCGACAGTTTTCAGATTTTGTGCTGGGCTAAAAGCTTTTAGCCCACACATATAGGCATTATTAACACCAATAAATACTGAAAGAAGTAGCTGAAATAATTTGTTGCAGTTGACTTACCGTGGCCCAACTCGTGCTAGCGCCCTCCAATGTCACCTGACGCCAAACCACTATTCCCTCCGTTTTGATTTGACTCAGCCCAAACAATTCAAGTCTAACTCTGTCAACACATCTGAAACTACAGAACATCACACCTACGCAATAGCCACCCTACTCCAACTTGGCACCTTTTCTGATGATTCTTGTATTGGATTGGTCGACCTTTCCCCCCTCTCCATTTTCTAGTCATGTGTTAATTTGGATGCATTTATCTACGAGTGACCTGGTCTAAAGAAAATGCACGCACTCCAATTTATATTCGGCTTGTAAGCTGGTTTACTTTCTGTCCCCTCCCCGGAGATCGGCTGCACGTCATCCGCTTGGTCAAGACTCTACAAGATGGTGGATCCATCACTCGCCCACCTGCTTAGTGAAGACTCTACAAGATGGTGGATCCATCACTCGCCCACGACTGAAGGAGCTAGTACCCCACCACTGGACGTTGTAATAATATCTTATAAATTAGATCGATAGTTAGGCCCTAGCTTGTGCACATGGAGTTGGTCGCAATTAATTATTATTGTTTAGTTAGCTTAATTATCTGTCCCGGCTTGTAATCTTCCTAAACTACTTGCAGATGAGGTGCATTGTGTCCTTATAAAGCCTATCTAGCATTGCCAGTTAAATGTCGCTTAACGACTGTTAGTGCTAGTCAGTTAATATTTGGTTTATTCAAGTAGAGCTTAGTGAAGCTCTGTTTTCTAATGCCTATATTAGTCGGCCTGTTTTGCCGACATTTGAAAGTGCCCTCACTTTGTGGCATGGGTTTAGGTACGATTGTGTTGGAGACCTGGTTAGGTCTATGGTTCCCAGTTTGTTATGCTCTCAGTATTTGTATCTTGGCCTTTCTTGCCACAAGACAGTTTCAATTTGATCTTCTAACTTACGTTCTTGTATATTCATTTCTTTTATTTTTCTGTTATATTAAATCTATTATTGTTATTATTTTGTCTTTCTGATTTTAAATATTTTCCTTGTAGCCCCTTTGTACAATTCAAGTTGTACCAAATGGTGCAACATTATTTTCTTTGACTTTTTTTCCTTTCACACAGCTATTCAATATTTTCCTTGCTTCAAAACCAGTTTCAATACTTTTTGTAAACATGATGTTATCCTTGTTATTGGATCAACTGAACACAGCTCTGTATTATTGTTTGCCCTATCTATAGCCTCCTTCTTTATGAAAAGTGACTTAAGCCCATACAAGAGTTCTATTGTGTCAGAAGCTTGAAAAGGAATCATTGTTGAATCAGTCGTGTAGAACTTGAAATTTGGTTACATTTGTTTTCCAATAAAAAAAAGACAGTTTGGCAACCATAGGTAGATCTTTAGTAGCCTCCTTGACAGTCTGAAAAGACTTTGTACTTACAGTAGATTTAGGCTTATCTATGTAAAGTCAACAAGTGCTACTACTTGTGGCCAGATAGCAATAGCCCGTTCAGAAATTATAAGATCCTCCACCCATCTTGTTAAGCAAAACTTAAAACGGAAACAACTGGGTTTTATTATTTTGTAAGAAGTAACTTCTTCTTGCAGGTGAATCTTTGAATATTTGCCACAAACATCGCCAAATATTTGCAATATTCCAACCTGTTTCTTCTGCCACAACCTGGAAAACTCTGTGTATAGGGTGCACACCTCACCTTCCAATATTTCCTCTGGGTAAGATAATCTACATATACTTTCAAATTTACGTTAGGCGATCCTTTCCGATTTGCACAAGATTAATTGAGTTTATCTCTCCCATTCAATTTTGTAATGATTCCATTATATCGTCAGCTCTAGCACGCTTAAGAAATTTTGAACCAAAATATCTGGTGCATACAAACGGAGAGCCTTTGTCCCAGAATCTGATTGTAAACATCCAATTCGTCTCGTCGGGGAAATTTATTAACACTTTCATCTAAACATATCACAAGTTATTGTGAATGACAAACTTTCTGAATAATTCCCTCCTTAATGAAAGGGGCAATACCAAAACACAACAAATAAGCACTTTTGTCTATTGCAAAAGTTTTTTTTCTATTGAACTATCTGGGAACATGGCAGCAAATAGTCTGTTATATTTGCAATAATTAAATGACATGTTTAGTCACAACATTAAGTGGCCACAAAATCTCCGCAGATTCTGCAAGAACATGATTCGATAAAGGAATAGGTTAAGCTTTTGACACATCAGGAATGAAAGACTCAGGTTCATTGTGAATGCTATTTTGTGGTGAATTGATAATTGTTTGTTCCTTCTCAATGGATTAACTTGAAACATTGAAATAATCTCCTACTGGTTTAGTTGTATTTAATACTTCAATAAACTTTATATGCTTTCCAGATTTCATATTGCTATGCAAGTCTGACATCCCCATATTGCAATGCCAACATTCTTTTCTTTTTACACAGTTTGTAAAATACAACACTATTATCTGTTTTACACTACCCACTGTTTATATTTTGGGTCTGATAACCACTCTATTTTGAAAGTACACTATCTTGAGACAGCACTCATATTTAAAGTATATTAAGTCACACATTTACAACATCACACCTGTAATAAAAAACACAAGGTGAAAATATTAACAGTTTTGTGGCATTATTTATAAAACGAAAGGCCACCATTGTAGCGAAACACATTAATTAGAACACACCACAGAGGAAAACTTTACATGTGACCACAAAAAGAATGATCAAAAATATCAAATCTGTCCTATTATGAATAAAGGCCTAATAATAACTCTACTGCATGTGTTGGGTGAACTTACTTTAAACAGTTTGAAAATCAACCCGATTCGTGCAGGGAAGGGGCCACCCTTCCACCCCACTAACCTCACATTGCACGATTAGTCAGATAGAAATATTGTAGAAAAAATCAAAGTACCTAATATAAATTCCAGGGAAAATTAAAATATTTGGGAATTTCAGGATATTTCCAGTACTGGAAACAGTTTGTCAAAATTTCAGATTTTCAAAGGTTTTTCAGGATGCGTATGAACCCTGAATATGGACCTTAACTCGAGTTTCTTCTCTACCTTAACTAAGGAGGGTGAAGTTTTGTTCCTGGCCGGTATATTTTGAATTTATTTTAAACTACGCCCATGAGCCAGTGGAATAAACTTTAATATCATTTGGTCTGGATGTTTGTGACGGAGTGGTTGTGGCTTGAATCCCACCGGATGTACTAATGGTCCTAAATGATGACCCACTTCCTCTTCAAGCAAATGGAAAACATTTCCTCTTTAGTGTACACTCCTCATCCCTGGCGCATTATTTATATCCCGGGTGGATGTTGGACTATGTGTTACTCATCCCTGGCCCGTTACGTATATTCCAGGTGGATGTTGGACTATGTGTTCCTCATCCCTGGCACATTATTTATATCCCGGGTGTATGGTGGACTATGTGTCCCTCATCCCTGGCCCGTTACGTATATTCCGGGTGGATGTTGGACTATGTGTTCCTCATCCCTGGCCCGTTACGTATATTCCAGGTGGATGGTAGACTATGTGTTCTTCATCCCTGGCCCGTTACGTATATTCCGGGTGGATGTTGGACTATGTATTCCTCATCCCTGGCCCGTTACGTATATTCCAGGTGGATGGTGGACTATGTGTTCCTCATCCCTGGCCCGTTACGTATATTCCAGGTGGATGTTGAACTATGTGTTCCTCATCCCTGGCCCGTTACGTATATTCCAGGTGGATGTTGGACTATGTGTTCCTCATCCCTGGCACATTATTTATATCCCGGGTGTATGGTGGACTATGTGTCCCTCATCCCTGGCCCGTTACGTATATTCCGGGTGGATGTTGGACTATGTATTCCTCATCCCTGGCCCGTTACGTATATTCCAGGTGGATGGTGGACTATGTGTGTTCCTCATCCCTGGCCCGTTACGTATATTCCAGGTGGATGTTGGACTATGTGTTCCTCATCCCTGGCGCGTTACGTATATTCCAGGTGGATGGTGGACTATGTGTTCCTCATCCCTGGCCCGTTACGTATATTCCAGGTGGATGGTGGACTATGTGTTCCTCATCCCTGGCCCGTTACGTATATTCCAGGTGGATGTTGGATTATGTATTCCTCATCCCTGGCACGTTACGTATACTCCAGGTGGATGTTGGACTATGTGTTCCTCATCCCTGGCCTGTTACGTATATTCCAGGTGGATGTTGGACTATGTATTCCTCATCCATGGCGCGTTACGTATATTCCAGGTGGATGTTGGACTATGTGTTCCTCATCCCTGGCGCGTTACGTATATTCCAGGTGGATGTTGGACTATGTGTTCCTCATCCCTGGCCTGTTACGTATATTCCAGGTGGATGTTGGACTATGTGTCCTTCATCCCTGGCCCGTTACGTATATTCCAGGTGGATGTTGGACTATGTGTTCCTCATCCCTGGTGCGTTATTTATATCCCGGGTGTATGGTGGACTATGTATTCCTCATCCCTGGCGCGTTACGTATATTCCAGGTGGATGTTGGACTATGTGTTCCTCATCCCTGGCCCGTTACGTATATTCCAGGTGGATGTTGGACTATGTGTCCCTCATCCCTGGCCCGTTACGTATATTCCGGGGGGATGTTGGATTATGTATTCCTCATCCCCGACCCGTTACGTATATTCCAGGTGGATGTTGGACTATGTGTCCCTCATCCCTGGCCCGTTACGTATATTCCAGGTGGATGTTGGACTATGTGTTCCTCATCCCTGGCGCGTTACGTATATTCCAGGTGGATGTTGGATTATGTATTCCTCATCCCCGACCCGTTACGTATATTCCAGGTGGATGTTGGACTATGTGTCCCTCATCCCTGGCCCGTTACGTATATTCCAGGTGGATGTTGGACTATGTGTTCCTCATCCCTGGCCCGTTATGTATATTCCAGGTGGATGTTGGACTATGTGTTCCTCATCCCTGGCCCGTTACGTATATTCCAGGTGGATGTTGGACTATGTGTCCCTCATCCCCGGCCTGTTACGTATATTCCAGGTGGATGTTGGACTATGTGTTCCTCATCCCTGGCCCGTTATGTGTATTCCAGGTGGGTGTTGGTCTATGTGATCCTGATCCCTGGCCCGTTATGTATATTCCAGGTGGATGTTGGATTATGTATTCCTCATCCCGGCCTGTTACGTATATTCCAGGTGGATGTTGGACTATGTGTTCCTCATCTCTGGCCCGTTATGTATATTCCGGGTGGATGGTGGACTATGTGTTCCTCATCCCTATCCTTGCATATTCCCATCGCTTCAACAAAATCCTCACACTGAGTCACACATGCTCTTTTATTCTTAAAACTCTTGAGATATGCTGTTATTGAAATATTCTGTCCCACGAAATAATACACCCGCATTCGTTTCATCATCTCCCACGCTCGGAGTGTACCTGAACCCATGTGGAGGAGACGGAGGTCCTTTACACCCCTCCACTACTATAAATCTCCCCTCGCCTTCGATGGAACCACATCAAAAGGAATCCCTGTACACGAAGCTAAGGTACTTTCAATCCCCCCTCTCTTCACCCACTCCTACTCTTCTCACTTTCCCCTGGCACGTTAGGCAGTAAAGTGTTGTATCCTTATAGAGGACTCATCCTTCTCTTTGTCAGGGAAGGAGGGGGGTGTGTCTAGTGAGGAGAAATAATTATCTCATGATAGGGAAAATTCTCTGCTAGAGGTTGGCATTTTGATACGCTCTTCAACCTTATGAGTTATTTTAGTGTCTTACTACCCACTCTGAATATCCGCATATTTACACTTATGGAGTAGGTAGAAAAAAGATAGAATCTCGAGGAAATATAACATTTGTGTGGAGGGAGAGAGGAAAACCATTTAGGAAAAAATCACCATCAGTACACCAGACTGGGATTCAAACCCCTGACCTCCTAGTCATCAGGCCATGTATATTATGAGAACCACGCTACCACCAATACGGTTACCTGCAGTTATGATTATAGAAATGTTACATGTGAGCTCTGATTATAGAAAAGTTACCTGGGAGCTATGGTTATAGAAAGGTTACCTGGGAGCTATGATTATAGAAATGTTACCTGGGAGCTCTGATTATAGAAAAGTTACCTGGGAGCTCTGATTATAGAAATGTTACCTGGGAGCTCTGATTATAGAAATGTTACCTGGGAGCTCTGATTATAGAAATGTTACCTGCGAGCTCTGATATAGAAATGTTACCTGCGAGCTATGATTACAGAAATGTTATTTGTGAGTTCTGATTATAGAAATGTTACCTGCGAGCTCTGATATAGAAATGTTACCTGGGAGCTCTGATTATAGAAATGTTACCTGCGAGCTCTGATATAGAAATGTTACCTGGGAGCTCTGATTATAGAAAGGTTACCTGGGAGCTATGATTACAGAAATGTTATTTGTGAGTTCTGATTATAGAAATGTTACCTGCGAGCTCTGATATAGAAATGTTACCTGGGAGCTCTGATTATAGAAATGTTACCTGCGAGCTCTGATATAGAAATGTTACCTGGGAGCTCTGATTATAGAAATGTTACCTGCGAGCTCTGATATAGAAATGTTACCTGCGAGCTATGATTATAGAAATGTTACCTGGGAGCTCTGATTATAGAAAAGTTACCTGCGAGCTCTGATTATAGAAAAGTTACCTGCGAGCTCTGATATAGAAATGTTACCTGCGAGCTATGATTATAGAAATGTTACCTGGGAGCTCTGATTATAGAAATGTTACCTGCGAGCTCTGATATAGAAATGTTACCTGCGAGCTATGATTACAGAAATGTTATTTGTGAGTTCTGATTATAGAAATGTTACCTGCGAGCTCTGATATAGAAATGTTACCTGGGAGCTCTGATTATAGAAATGTTACCTGCGAGCTCTGATATAGAAATGTTACCTGGGAGCTCTGATTATAGAAAGGTTACCTGGGAGCTATGATTACAGAAATGTTATTTGTGAGTTCTGATTATAGAAATGTTACCTGCGAGCTCTGATATAGAAATGTTACCTGGGAGCTCTGATTATAGAAATGTTACCTGCGAGCTCTGATATAGAAATGTTACCTGGGAGCTCTGATTATAGAAAGGTTACCTGGGAGCTATGATTACAGAAATGTTACCTGAGAGTTCTGATTATAGAAATGTTACCTGCGATCTCTGATTATAGAAATGTTAATCAACTGAAATTATGTCCAGCAATTAAAATGTTTAATACACTACCACCCCCATCATTGCACACACGAACTAGATGTAGGGTCGTATTATTTAAGTTGTCGATCGAATCCCGGCTGATGGTAACTCAGGGTGGTTTTCACTAATTGGTTTCCTCACGCTTCTTCCATGCAAATACAGGTGCATTTACTCTCAATTGTACCTTTATTATCCCTTTAGTATACAATTAAAATGCGTATAGCATGGACAGATAGTAAAATACGGCAGAAAAATAATTTTAAAAAAAAGCTCTTAAATTATTCTGAGATGATCGGTGAGTACAACTCTAAATTGAAGGAACCTTGGTTTAGTTCCAGGTGATGCCTAAAATAATCTAAAATTATCGTAAAGATCACTCCAATTTGGGCCAATTTTTAATATTCCTTGTATGAGGGTTAGTTTGTAATTTGTGTGGCGATATAACACTTTTCTTGGATTAAAAGAATTAAAATAACTTAGTAATAAATTATACGATACAATAGAAGATACCTAAATATTCTGTCCTAGTTTGGAACAAAGTTTTCAAAAATAGATAGTCAGTAATCTATTCCTTAAGTTTTCCTCAGAAAAACAAACACATTTTTATAATAATATGAAACTCTCTCAAGAAAAATATTTGGAACAACATTGTTACAACCTTTTCTAAAATGCCTACAAAGATTAAAATGTAAGTCTTTATTAAACCTAATTAATTTTTTTAAAAGGAAAACGAACATACTTGCTTCTTAATCTTCTCAAACACTACCCAAATATCTATTTTTAACAACATCACTAAAACCATTTTAGGAAAAATAATAATGGGATTTTCAAAAATTAGTCATTAATAAATAAACTATTCTTAATTTTAGAGCTAGAACCAAAATCACGATTTTTCCTTGAAGTTTAATTACAAAACATGTAAATATAAAGTTTGAACTAAATCGATCAAACTGTTTTGACTGTAGCACAATGGACAGACAGTCAGACAGACCCATTTATTTGAGATTGGGAGCACATAAAGCGCGAGATTTATCATAATATTGAGACAATGCTCACGATTACCATGATTTCTTTAGTTAAAAAAAATTATATGAACGGTTAAATGAATATCGTTGGTGAGTAATTTTTTTTTTGTAACGGTAACTAACGTTTGAACCATATTGATACAGTCGTTATTTATTGCGTCAATTTATTAAAAAACATCAAAATTTGATACCGACTTATCTTTTACCATCCCATTGTATGTGACCACTTTTCATACGGTAACAAACACGAATCGTTCAGTTAGTTCGACATTGATTGATGTCTCTTTTTAAAGTGGACTTCAAATTTATTTTCTCACTAACATTATTTTTTACAAAGTATTTTATTGGATGCTAAATTGAACACCAAATAACATTCTATGACGAATATTTAGATATTTTTATCTGTGCGAAACAGTAACTGAGATAATGATACATCAAACTAAACTAAATTAATTTATTTCTTTTTTAATCTCAACGCACAGCTGCTAATTTCCCAATTGTGAAGCAAGATGTTGAGAAACGAGGTTTATTTTAAATCAAATTAATATATAAATAACATTCATATGAATATGTCCTTTATTTTTAGTTAATTGTAATTATAATATGAGATTGTCGGCTATCAAACATCACTGTTATATTTATGTGTAAAACCTTTTATCTCCCCTCATTGCGCTACGCAGGAAACAAAGAAACAATTCAAATCGTTCGAATAAAACAGATGAAGTGTGTGACACGTAGATATTATACCAAACAATATTCCCCGCCTCGGTGGGCTCACGGGCAAAATGTCGAGCGTGTATGATCTGGTTTGACACCGACAGGAAGGTCCTAGTTAGAATCCTGGCTGGGTGTACTGAGAGGTGTTAACCCCTAAATTGTTTGACATCACGCAAATTAGGGTGCATTTCATTTGTTGACATACCTTACTCATCTCTACCCCATAAACTTAATTAATATATGTGTATACCCACTTCGGTGATCAAGTGGTCTAAGGCGTCAGTCTCGTGAAAGAATGGATTGCCGATGACGGGTAAGCAGGGGTTCGAATCCCGGTCGGGTATACTGACGGTGATTATTACTAAATATTTTTCCACATTTTCCTCCTTTCATGTAAATGTGGATGCACTTCTTCTAAATTCAACCTTTTTCATGCTTACCACATTAAAGTAAATAGTACATACATTTTAACCCTAAGGGGTGGTAAGACGTGTCGTAGAAAAGCCAAAGAACGTGAAGCATTTATCTGTAAATCTTGTTGAATAAGAGATACAATGGCGGCTGAGTGGAAGAGTCGTGGGAAGACGAACGTTCTCTGAGAAGCTGGTGAGAGAGAAGACACGAACAGGCTAGCACTGGATGACAGGAAAGAGGGGGGTGGAGGTGGTAAGAGGTAGCAGCGGAAGTGAATGAGATTACAACGGGGGATGGAGGTAATCGGGATGATTTGTGGTATGTGGAGTCAAGAACAGAAGTATCTAACCGAGGGTTGAAGGGGAGAGTTCAGACAAAGATTTATATACAAACGTGACACAGAGGTTTTTATGGGCATTCGGTTTTTAATAACTTCCCCTATTTAATCGTTCCTTCATTCATTGTTTATTCCTCAACCTCTCTCTCTCTCTCCCACACACACACTCTACATTGGGGTTTTATCACCCTCTCTCCACGCTAATGGGGGTGCACTTGTATCACTCCTCCTATCCCCCCCCCACCCCCCCGTTAGAGAAATACTTCTCACCTCTGTAATAGTCTAGTGATGAAATATAGGACAAGGAGGAGGAAAGTGTAATTTAAAGGATAATTACCTCCATTAGCGTGGAGGAAGAGTGATAAAACCTGTAGGGAAAAGAGCACCTTGAATTCACCCGGCTGGGACTTCCCCGTCACCAGGATGCCACACTAGAGGAGATTGACGCCCTAGCCTGCGTGACCACTGATTCAGGTGTCAAACAAAGAGATACAATCACACGTAACTTCTGGAGATACTTTGTCAAGGTCAAGAGATGCGAGATACTTCCTCTCCTTACCTCCCTCAATGGCTAGTCTTTAATCTATAAATTATATTAGTTTGTTCCGTTAGCAGGATATTTTGAATGGCGTCAATCTTTTAATTCCTAAAATATAATTTAAAGTTAAAAAATGCCCCGAAAGTGCTGTGTTCCAAGGTTTAAGTCTAGTTATGATTCTCAAAAGAAGAAATATATAAATGATCATATCATCATCATCAACTGTCTCTAGCCTTTGGCCGGGTCAGTTTAGTAAAATCCTCCATTTTCCTCTATCCTTACAGCATTCTTACATTCTTCTAGTCTCACTTGAACATTTCTGTTTTCTGGCTCCTCCCATCTTTTTCTTGGCCTCCCTTGCGGTCTTTTCCTACATACTTCATTTCCAACATTTTCTTCAGCATCCTCGCTTTATTCCTTTTTCCCACATGACCAACCACTAAATTTTGCTTCCTCTACTATTTCAGTACTCCCTGTACTCCTACTCTTTTCCGGATTACTTCATTCTTAATCTTGTTTCTCCTTGTGACAGTTAACTATATACATAAGTTTTTTTTTCCCAAGGGGCTCCTTCGCCACCAACAGTAGACACGCGCAATCCACAGGGACGATTTTGTAGCAGGGATTTCTGCTGCTATTTATAGATAATTTTTGTGAACAATTTATAATACGAGAAGACCACGGTAAAAGAGATAAACGGATCTGTTTTATAGTACTAGAAAAATTCCCAAAGCTAGTCAATGATGCCTATCCGTCAATTATCCTAATCAGCCCTCGTATTTTATCTCAGAGCCTCCAACTAGATGAAAAGCGCCTGTAATAACGAAGAGAAGAGTCGGCTTGCACAGACAAGGAAAATTTAAACAAATGGAATCAAGATGATGATATTAAGATTTTTAGGATTTCAAAGGTAAGATCAATTCAATAAATACAAATAATTTGACAAAATAGAGTCTGAAGATTATATTATTCTCATGAGAATAATGATACAAGTTGTGAAATTCCTAAAATTGTAGTATCATTAAAAATAGCCAATAATTTGATTGTGATTTGTGATATAACAGGTGGCCCAAACTAGAATGTTTGTTGAGTCTTTCTAATTTCATACAGTCCCAAGACCCTTTCAACAAAATTTACAATGAAGCATGTCTCAAAAATTTTTAGAACAACGTTGTAATGGCATTGAGGAAAATTCTCCATTGAACATTAAAACAAAATGTTTGCTGGAGAAAATTAATTTGGCAGTTGAAGAATTACACAGATACACACAGGAAACCTTAATATGGGGCTCTTCTGTTTACTTTATAATCCAATGGCATATAAACAAAAAATAAATTTAATTGTTTGACACTCCACCATTCCGACTATTTAAGACAATTATCTAAGTCGTTAAGCACGGGGAGTTCAGAATGTCTCATATAAGAGATTTGTCTGAAAAAGCTAAGATGTTGGATAGTCATGAAAAAAGCTGTAAACGTATTACTTGAATAAATTTATGTAAGCCCTCAATTTCCTATAAAGGTGGGTCAATAGAAGGCTTTTTGACAATCTTCAGGAAGTTATTACAACGCAAGGATTTATATCATCTTTGTTGTCAAAAAATAAAAACGTAGTAGTTTTCTACCCGGCTAGAAATCTGACTGCAAATAAACTTTAAAACTAACTTTGTGTATAATAAAAACATTAAATCTATGTGGCCATTGCGTTTTTAACATTAATATCAGAAGTAATAGAGTGAACAGGGACAAATTTACTAAATTATGTTACGGTAGTTGGTTGCCTAGTTTCAAAAACCCGACTAAATTAGATGAAGATATTTATCTACTATTTGACTCAGTTCATTTGTTGAAATACATTCGAAACTAATTGTTTGAATCAAAAGGACACAGAACAAACATTTGTAATACCATCTTTGCCATTTATTTACCTTGAGTCAGAAAGTTAGTGTACATTTTAAACTAGTCTTGGTGATTTTAATAAAATAGTAAAAAGAATAAAAGAACAAAAGACTAGCTAAAACAGCTCCAGTGTTGACTCTAAGGGTATAATTTGCCGACGTCGATGGAAAATCAAATGTTGCATATGCAATCAAATTATTTGACGAAAAAACATAGCTGCTCTTAAAATATTAAAAAATAAAACTATAACAAGAATCTACTAAATTTATAGAATTAATTTTATCTTGGTGGAAATGAATGAATATAAAGTATCCAATGAAAGAAACATCTTAGGCTGGTTTCACACCAACGAGTCCCGAGTCGAGTCGAGTCAGACTCACCAATCGAGACAAGTGTACATATTGTATTTGATAGCACGATGGAGGACCAATAACTTTCACACCGGCGAGTCGAGTCACCCCGAGTCTAACCGAGTCACCCCGAGTCTAACCGAGTCTAGCCGATTCTAGCCGAGTCAGTCCATGATGCGGCAGATTACAGATTTCGTCAGTCCAGCCGAGTCAAGTGTATTATTTCCAGGTTCTTTCCAAGGGTTACAGAATGGACAATGAACACCTCATTGTTCTAGTTCAGGAGAATACTTTGATTTTCAACCCGTCCCATACAGTTTCCGCTATTTGGAAACAAATATGAACAACTACCAAAGGTGCATCGTTTCACATTAAATGGGTAAATACACACTAAGCGACGTCTTTTTAGGCGTCTACGCTGGCGCCTCCATACACTTGCATTTATAGAAACCCGCTAGGACTGCATCCATCTTGCACGAGCTCTTTGATCAAACTGGTGGACTCGATTACTCGACTCACTAGTGTGAAAGGCCCTGACTCTGGAGTCAGATTGGACTCGACTTGGGACTCATTGGTGTGTGACCAGCCTAGGAAACCAATAAGAGATACAAACTGTACAACTTTGGAATTCCTGAACAATTTCTCCACATGGCTTAGTAAGTGGGAGAATCTGATGATTTCCAGCACACCCAATTCATCAAACAAACGTACAGGTAAATTAACAGAGGAAACCTGCATATCACTTCAACATACAGCAAAATAATGATTTATTATTATTGTTAAGTACCTGTTGAAAATATTTCATTTTCATATGTTGGTAGGAACATTTCAGACTGATAATTTAGAAGCAAGGTTTGGACAGTATCGACAAATGAGTGATGGCAATTATCAAATATCCGTTAGACAAATTTTAGAATGTGAAATTAAAAAAAAAATGTGTTTTATCAAATTAAAATCATCAACATCTTGAGAATTTAAAATAAAATTATTTATCTCAAATTTGAACAACTACTCGTATAAAGAGGAAGATGTTGACAGTGTAACATGGGAGTACAATTTTGAAGACGTTATTTTTGACTGTGGAAGTGTAGAACTGAAAACAATTTAATGCCTTTGATTTATATTGCAGGTTATACTTCAAATAGTGAAGGTCATCTACTGAAATGCTAAATATGTAAACGTCTTTTATTCTGTGACAAGTCTTTGGAAATAGAATTTTCTATCTCAGCAAGCAGTTATTTAAAAATAATAGATAATGGAGCTGGGGGGTTAAAGTGGCCAACAGATTCCATCCTAACTACGTATTACATGGAACACGTTCGAGCTCTTCAATAGTTTGATATCTGACAAATATGAACAAGATTTTACTATAGCAAAAAGTCAAAGACTTCTAGTTCAAAGCTTAGCGAAAGAACAATACAACTTAAACAATTTAAATTACCATTTTAATGATTGTGAATGTGAAGTTTCTAGGCCCTATCTATTATATTAGAAAAAATATTTTTCGATTTCTTGCAAACATTTCTTCAAACAAATTTTACAAAATAAAAATGACTACAATTGTCAGTCCCTCACAGAAAAGAAAGCTTCAAACCTACGCACCTTCTTTAAACATTCCTAAACAATGAGCTTGGGATGTTGTAAGAACTTGAAAAATAGTGATTGTAAAATTTTCCAATTTAAGAATTGATATATACTCTGGTTTTTGGTTGTAGTTATGTAAATATAATTAGAGCTTTTATAACATTGGTGGTAATATTCGTAGCGTGCGTCCAGCTACTGGCCAGTCCTCCATTGTGACGTCACGGAATCAGTATCCAGACCTGTATTATCTCGGAGGGTGGGGAATGTGGTCTTCGCGGTATTGTTTAAACAGCCTAGAGCCAAAGTAACTCTCGAGCTGTCACACACCGACAGGAAGGTCCTAGTTAGAATCCTGGCTGGGTGTACTGAGAGGTGTTAACCCCTAAATTGTTTGACATCACGCAAATTAGGGTGCATTTCATTTGTTGACATACCTTACTCATCTCTACCCCATAAACTTAATTAATATATGTGTATACCCACTTCGGTGATCAAGTGGTCTAAGGCGTCAGTCTCGTGAAAGAATGGATTGCCGATGACGGGTAAGCAGGGGTTCGAATCCCGGTCGGGTATACTGACGGTGATTATTACTAAATATTTTTCCACATTTTCCTCCTTTCATGTAAATGTGGATGCACTTCTTCTAAATTCAACCTTTTTCATGCTTACCACATTAAAGTAAATAGTACATACATTTTAACCCTAAGGGGTGGTAAGACGTGTCGTAGAAAAGCCAAAGAACGTGAAGCATTTATCTGTAAATCTTGTTGAATAAGAGATACAATGGCGGCTGAGTGGAAGAGTCGTGGGAAGACGAACGTTCTCTGAGAAGCTGGTGAGAGAGAAGACACGAACAGGCTAGCACTGGATGACAGGAAAGAGGGGGGTGGAGGTGGTAAGAGGTAGCAGCGGAAGTGAATGAGATTACAACGGGGGATGGAGGTAATCGGGATGATTTGTGGTATGTGGAGTCAAGAACAGAAGTATCTAACCGAGGGTTGAAGGGGAGAGTTCAGACAAAGATTTATATACAAACGTGACACAGAGGTTTTTATGGGCATTCGGTTTTTAATAACTTCCCCTATTTAATCGTTCCTTCATTCATTGTTTATTCCTCAACCTCTCTCTCTCTCTCCCACACACACACTCTACATTGGGGTTTTATCACCCTCTCTCCACGCTAATGGGGGTGCACTTGTATCACTCCTCCTATCCCCCCCCCCCCCCGTTAGAGAAATACTTCTCACCTCTGTAATAGTCTAGTGATGAAATATAGGACAAGGAGGAGGAAAGTGTAATTTAAAGGATAATTACCTCCATTAGCGTGGAGGAAGAGTGATAAAACCTGTAGGGAAAAGAGCACCTTGAATTCACCCGGCTGGGACTTCCCCGTCACCAGGATGCCACACTAGAGGAGATTGACGCCCTAGCCTGCGTGACCACTGATTCAGGTGTCAAACAAAGAGATACAATCACACGTAACTTCTGGAGATACTTTGTCAAGGTCAAGAGATGCGAGATACTTCCTCTCCTTACCTCCCTCAATGGCTAGTCTTTAATCTATAAATTATATTAGTTTGTTCCGTTAGCAGGATATTTTGAATGGCGTCAATCTTTTAATTCCTAAAATATAATTTAAAGTTAAAAAATGCCCCGAAAGTGCTGTGTTCCAAGGTTTAAGTCTAGTTATGATTCTCAAAAGAAGAAATATATAAATGATCATATCATCATCATCAACTGTCTCTAGCCTTTGGCCGGGTCAGTTTAGTAAAATGCCTCCATTTTCCTCTATCCTTCCAGCATTCTTCATTCTTCTAGTCTCACTTGAACATATTCTGTTTTCTGCTCCTCCCATCTTTTTCTTGGCCTCCCTTGCGGTCTTTTCCCTACATACTTCATTTCCAACATTTTCTTCAGCATCCTCGCTTTATTCCTTTTTCCCCACATGACCACACCATCTCAGTTTTGCTTCCTCTACTATTTCATGTACTCCCTGTACTCCTACTCTTTTCCGGATTACTTCATTCTTAATCTTGTTTCTCCTTGTGACAGTTAACTATATACATAAGTTTTCTTTTCCCAAGGGGCACCTTCGCCGCCAACAGGAGACACGCGCAATCCACAGGGACGATTTTGTAGCAGGGATTTCTGCTACTATCTGTATAGATAATTTTTGTGAACAATTTATAATCCGAGAAGACCACGGTAAAAGAGATGAAGGATCTGTTTTAATAGTGCTTAGAAAAATTCCCAAGCTAGTTAATGATGCCTATCCGTCAATTATCCCTAATCAGCCCTCGTTTTTTATCTCAGAGCCTCCAACTAGATGAAAAGCGCCTGTAAAACGAAGAGAAGAGTCGGCTTGCACAGACAAGGAAAATTTAAACAAATGGAATCAAGATGATGATATTAAGATTTTCAGGATTTCAAAGGTAAGATCAATTCAATAAATACAAATAATTTGACAAAATAGAGTCTGAAGATGTATCAATTTTCATGAGAATAATAATAAGTTGTGAAATTCCTAAAATTGTAGTATCATTAAAAATAGCCAATAATTTGATTGTGATTTGAATCAACAGGTGGCCCAAACTAGAATGTTTGTTGAGTCATCTAATTTCATACAGTCCCAAGACCCTTTCAACAAAATTTACAATGAAGCATGTCTCAAGAATTTTAGAACAATATTGTAATGACATTGAGGAAAATTCTCCATTGAACATTAAAACAAAATGTTTGCTGGAGAAAATTAATTTGGCAGTTGAAGAATTACCCAGATACACACAGGAAACCTTAATATGGGGCTCTTCTGTTTACTTTAGTAATCCAATGGCATATAAACAAAAAATAAATTATAATTGTTTGACACTCCACCATTCCGACTATTTAAGACAATTATCTAAGTCGTTAAGCACGGGGAGTTCAGGAATGTCTCATATAAGAAATTTGTCTGAAAAAGCTAAGATGTTGGATAATCATGAAAAAAGCTGTAAACGTATTACTTGAATAAATTTATGTAAGCCCTCAATTTCCTATAAAGGTGGGTCAATAGAAGGCTTTTGTGACAATCTTCATGAAGCTACTACAATGCAAGGATTTATTATAACATCTTTACTGTCAAAAAATAAAAACGTAGTAGTTTTCTACCCGGTTAGAAATCTGACTGCAAATAAACTTTAAAACTAACTTTGTGTATAATAAAAACATTAACTCTATGTGGCCATTGCGTTTTTAACATTTATATCAGACAGTAATAGAGTGAACAGGGACACATTTACTAAATTATGTTACGGTAGTTGGTTGCCTAGTTTCAAAAACCCGACTAAATTAGATGAAGATATTTATCTACTGTTTGACTCAGTTCATTTGTTGAAATACATTAGAAACAAATGGTTTGAATCGAAAGGACACAGAACAAACATTTTTAATACCACCTTTGCCATTTACTCACCTTGAGTCAGAAAGTAGTGTACATTTTAAAGCTAGTCTTGGTGATTTTAATAAAATAGCATTTTAAAGAAAACAAAACATAAGCTAAAACAGCCCCAGCGTTGACTCTAAGGGTATTGTTGCCAACGTCGATGGAAAATCAAATGTTGCATATGCAAACAAATTATTTGACGAAAAAACATAGCTTCTCTTAAAATATTAAAAAATAGGAATATACAAGAATCTATTAAATTTATAGAATTAATTTCATCTTGGTGGAAATGAATGAATATAAAGTATCCAATGAAAGAGAAACATCTTAGGCTGGTTTCACACCAACGAGTCCCGAGTCATGTCGAGTCAGACTCACCAATCGAGACAAGTACATATTGTATTTGATAGCAAGATGGAGGACCAATATCTTTCACACCGGTAGTCGAGTCACCCGAGTCTAACCGAGTATGCCGAGTCTAACCGAGTACCGATCTAACCGAGTCTAACCGAGTCAGCAGTCAGAGTCCATGATGCGGCAGATTACAGATTTCGTCAGTCCAGCCGAGTCAAGTTTATTATTTCCACATACTTTTCAAGGCTAACAGCATGAAATTGAATACCTCATTGTTCTCGTTCATGAGAATCCTTCGATTTTTAACCCGTCCCATCCGAAGATCGGGATAGAAATGCAATTTCCAACTATTTGGAAACAAATGTGAAAAACTACCAAAGGTGGATCGTTTCACATAAGTGGGTAAAGCCACATTAAGCGACGTCTTTTAAGCGTCTACGCCGGCGCCTCCCTACAATTGTATTTATATAAACCTGCTAAGACTGCATCCATCTTGCACGAGCTCTTTGATCAAACAATGGACTCGATGACTCGACTCACGAGTGTGAAAGGCCTTGACTCTAGAGTCATATTGGACTCGACCCGGGACTCGTTGGGTGTGAACCAGTCTAGGAAACCAATAAGAGATACAAACTGTACAACTTGGAATTCCTGGACAATTTCTCCACATGGCTTAAATGGGAGAATCTGATGATTCCCAGCACATCCACTTTCATCAAACAAACGTACAGGTAAATTAACACAGGAAACCTGCATAGCCCCAATAGATTTATTTATTATTATTGTTAAGTACCTGTTGAACAATATTTCATTTTCATATGTTGGTAGGAACATTTAACTGATAATTTGGAAGCAAGGTTTGGACAGTATCGACAAATGAGTGGTGGCAATTATCAAATATCCGTTAGACAAATTTTAGAATGTGAAATTTAAAAAATAATGTGTTTTATCAAAATTAAAATCATCAACATCTTGAGAATTTAAAATAAATATTTATCTTCAAATTTGAACAACTACTGTATAAAGAGGAAGATGTTGACAGTGTAGCATGTGAGTACAATTTTGAAGACGTTATTTTTGACTGTGGAAGTGTAAAACTGAAAACAATTTAATGCCTTTGATTTATATTGCAGGTTATACTTCAAATAGTGAAGGTCATCACTGAAATGCGAAACATGTAAACGTCTTTTATTCTGTGACAAGTCTTTGGAAATAGAATTTTCTATCTCAGCAAGCAGTTATTTAAAAATAATAGATAATGGAGCTGGGGGGTTAAAGTGGCCAACAGATTCTATCCTAACTACGTATTACATGGAACACGTTTGAGCTCTTCAATAGTTTGATATCTGACAAATATGAACAAGATTTTACTATAGCAAAAAGTCAAAGACTTCTAGTTCAAAGCTTAGCTAAAGAACAATACAACTTAAACAATTTAAATTACCATTTTAATGATTGTGAATGTGAAGTTTCTAGGCCCTATCTATTATATTAGAAAAAATATTTTTCGATTTCTTGCAAACATTTCTTCAAACAAATTTTACAAAATAAAAAGGGCTACAATAGTCAGTCCCTCACAGAAATGAAAGCTTCAAACCTACGACTTCTTAAAACATTCCTAAACAATGAGCTTGGGATGTTGTAAGAACTTGAAAAATAGTGATTGTAAAATTTTCCAATTTAGAATTGATATATACTCTGGTTTTTGGTTGTAGTTATGTAAATATAATTAGAGCTTTTATAACATTGGTGGTAATATTTCGTAGCGTGCGTCCAGCTACTGGCCAGTCCTCCATTGTGACGTCACGGAATCAGTATCCAGACCTGTATTATCTCGGAGGGTGGGGAATGTGGTCTTCGCGGTATTGTTTAAACAGCCTGGAGCCAAAGTAACTCTCGAGTTGTCACACAAATACTCGCGTGGCGAGTACTGCAGGGGATAGCAGTCACTACCAACTTCTAGTCAAACAAAACCACATCAGACTTTGTAGAACAAATGGACTGTTAAGTTAAAGAGGGAGAGGGGGGAGGGAGGTGGTTTGTTCGCCCGCTAAACAATGCCCAAGCCATGGTGTAAACAGTTTCGTTGGAGTTCGGCCTTCATCGTCCAGTGATCATTGACGTCATGTAATCAACTTGTTGCTCTAGAATGGATGTGTATAGTATAATTTTGGTAGGAAGCACCTTTTTACATAATAGAATAATACATTGTAGGATTCTTGATGGAAAATAAGCCTTCTAGACCAACCTTTTAACATAATCAGGTATAGCTTGGTTTGGACTGGAAGAAAACAAAATTTTATTTTTTTGTTCCCAAATAAAATTATATTCTTAAATAATTAGACATTGCAGATAAAAATTATCGCTTCAGTTAACCAAGTGTTTAACTTTACGTAAATTATAATTCATAATTATATAATATAATACAACAATAACTGCACACTGATATTGAAAAGGCTGCACCCCTCTTTAAGATTTGCCACCATCATCCAAATAATGTTTATTGTTGGCACCTAGAATACTACGTCATTGATCTACTTATTTTAAACTTACCTCAAGCTTGTCCTCACTATTGTTAGACGGGATCTACTCTCATCGGGACCCCTGGGGGGAGGGTGGGCCCGAGATGATTGATGGTATACCCGGGCTGCTATTCTCGGGTAAGCTATTCCGTACTTGACAGTCGGGGGACCGGAAAATAGTGGGGGGGGGGGAGGGGACTAGATATTTTTACCAAAGCCAAAGCGTGGTCACTAGATACTTGGGGTACACTTCACTACTTATACACCAAGAGGGACCACTACAACTACAGTTTATGTCCCATATAAGGTCCCACTGTTCTAAGTATTATCAAACAAACCTAGTCACTGTCACATAAACTGCACAGGTAAAATTGCAGCAGCTCTTGAAACCCCGAGCTACCCAACTCGCGGAACACAACAAGGGCCCTGGTATCGTGTTACTCTGAGCGCACACATAACACGGAGAACTATAGATTATTAACATAATTAATACATACCCTATTGTGTATCTTGAAAAACACTGAACTTTAGTAAATAAATTAATCCTTTAAGAAAAATATTTCCAAGCTCTCCACGAACCCAGTTGTGGGCTGAAACCGGAAGCACCTGGGACCCTTGCCGGTACTAGGGTGAGGTACTGGAAATTCTTCTCTTGCGTCATCCTGGACTTCTGGTGTAGATACCTTCCTATTTCGGGTGTGGATCGACGTAAAATACTCACACGGTTTGTCGGAGCATACACATAAACACACACACACACACACACACACTTGCTCGAACATAGGGACGACAACTCGCTGACAATCTCGCGCGATTTAAACTAAATTTCATCCAAAAGATAACACAAGATCAGGTGACTAGGGTGGGGGAAGGAATTAAGCAAACGACCGATGAACTCTCATGACCCTGACTAAGTTTCGTGCGAAGACCCCACAGACACAGAAAACTAGAGGCTTTTAACTCTCACCACCTCTTGTTCAAGCAGCCAACTGCTAAGACAAATAAATCCCCCCTAATTTACTTTTAGACTCCATATTTTCGTTTGAAGCAAGTTTATTATTATAGTTTATATATTTTGCTCGCCGGGGATACATCACGTAGACCAGTCTGGGGAAAAGATTAGCCAGTACCCAGGGGAAGGCTCATAAATCCTTCCCGTGGAGGCTCTTTACATGTCTCAGTGAGATGAGGTGCCGGTGATAGTGAGTATGAGGGTGTGGAACCAATAGAAACACTTAAACATAACTTAAACCTAATAAAACCCTTGTGACCGTTGAGGTGATTCCTCTTTTGGTAAAAATACACACGGTATCAGGTGGGAAATGAACCCGGGAACCCTAGGCTTTTAGCCAGGTTTACTGACCACTACACCACGGGGCCTATTATTATTATAGTTAAATCCTGTAGATTTGTTTTAACCTGAATTTGTAGCCATAAAATCAAGAATCATTTGGGTTAACGTATTCACATTTTATTTTACATACTATAGAAGCGTGGAAGATTACCAGAAAATCCTATTTCTGAAGTAACGTAGTCTATAAAAATTGAAGTAAGTTCTGTTTACATTTATCATCGTCATGTGACCAGTAGGACCAATTAAACTATGATAATACTAATTATTATTATTATTATTATTAGCACCGACGTCTTACTACCCGTTCAGGTTGTACGCACTTACGCTAATGTGTAATGGTAGGTGATTGTGAGATGAAATTGAGGACCTGCAGTTTAAAGTGGGATCCGAACCACGGTGGAGGCCTGGCATTCCTCACATTCACAAGTTGTGATTAATACACGTCTTGTCAGAGGTGAAGGAAGGGTTTGGCAATCAGATAAATCTGTGCTGGGACCGAGGATTGAACCCCGGACCCCCAGCACAGAAGTCAGACACCTTACCCCTAGACCGCCAGGACACCGATCATACTAATACATTGACACTTTGAATCAAGTCGGGATTCGAGCCAAATTATTGTCAGCACCTGAAGCCTTAGCACTTTCTGTCCGAATTCAGGACTAGAGTAAAGTAAGATCCAGAACAATGTCCTACATGTTCTTGAACCCTTTTATACAAATAATATATAAATCATTTAGACCTATGCGTGTAAATTGATGGATTGTTTCTTAACAAACGATCAAATAGAGTTTTATAGAAAATACGTTTTGAAAATATTATTAGAACTTTGTTTTACTGACGTATGCTGACATAAATGACATACATTCTACAGATTCCGACTTTATATATTATATTACTGAACTGAAGTCATCAGACCACATGACCGAGAATACCGAGTTACTCGAAGACCAACGAGCCCATATGGACACACTTCAGTCATGGTCCGAGAACTTTACCACAGCTCATATCGACTTGTTCGTTGTAGCTTGCTACGTATGACGTCACTTATAACATGAAAAAAAAGGCAGGGCACGGTCGCTTCCCACAATGCAACACTCTGTGAATAATTGACGAACGGAAACCATGTATTCTGTACGTCACCCGAATGAGTAAATTGGGGGAAGTGGGGAGTCCAGTCAATAAACAAAAAAAGTAGTCTTCAATCAATCATGGAGGTGAGCATTGCATTAGTCTTGGAACAAACATTTAACGAACCCTATTTTCAATCACGAGTTTGCGTTCGTGTTAGGAAAATATTGGTCTGTCGTGTTTAATCCATTCTTGTGGAAAGGTAGGTTTTATTTTTATTGGCGTGTGAGCGGTGAATATTAAATATGATTGCATATGTAATGTGTACTAGTTTTTTCTAGTTTATTGTCGTGATACATCTTCCTAATGGTGGAACAGCCCATATATCCTCTAATGGAGGTACAGCCCATATATCCTCTTAATGGGGGTACAGCCCATATATCCTCTTAATGGTGAGTACTGCCCATATATCCTCTTAATGGGGGTACAACCCATATATCCTCCTAATGGGGGTACAGCCCATATATCCTCTTAATGGGGGTACAGCCAACCCTTATACAACCTCCTAATGGGGTACAGTCCATATATCCTCTTAATGGTGGTACAGCCATATATCCTCTTAATGGGGGTACAGCCCATATATCCTCTTAATGGGGGTACAGCCCATATATCCTCCTAATGGGGGTATAAACATGTTTTTATCGTGTGGACAAAATTATTTTATTTTATCAGCGTCCTACCCCACCTTTTCATTTTATTACAATAATCGGGTAGGCATGAGGAAGTTGGGATTTAGAGTAAAGCACCTGATTTGAGTTCAAGGAGAGTGGAAAACCATTTAGTAAAAAAACTCACCCTTAGTACGCCTAAGAGAGATTCAAACACCGATCTTCCAGTCACCAGCAATCTCCAGTTTAAAACAAAAGTGACGCGTTAGACCACGTGAAAACCTATTACTGCTATGCAGTCGTTTATAAACTTAATAAACAAACCGTAAAAATAAAAGTATATTTTGTCAAATTTTGTTTATAGCAAGGTAAAAGAGTTCTCTTCAAAAACCAGGGACATCCCATGCTCAAATCACCTCAAAGCGCTAGTAGTTTATCATATAATTATATTTCTATGAATACCAAATTGTTTATTAACAGCCACGTCACAAGCATTGTAACCAAAGTTTGGAGTGTGGTGGTCTCTTGTGGGTGATAGTCACATGCGCAATAAGCCCCGTGCGCATCACTTCTTGCGAAACAGTCTGAGGAACGTCACAAACTTTGCATCCCTGAGATATAGAGGCATTGTGGTGGGGCAAGGGGGAAATCTAGAGGACACAATGTGATGTCTGTTGTACTGTGTGGTCTTACAAAACCAACAACACACACACACACGAGTTGACCAGAGTTTTGGGCTGTCGCTGTATTCCGGAAACTGACCCAGTCATAGCGAAAAGGGAAATAGACGAGCCGGAAAATGGCGCTATCCAACCAAATAAAATTATTACAACGTATTATTTACTATTTTTTATTATTACTTCACAGCTATTTGTAATCCAAATTGTAAATAAAAAATTTAACCCATTTAGATCATTTTGAAAATTCTATGTAATCAGACCAATTCTTAAGAAAGGTCTTTATAGCTACATTCATGATTATAAAATACTTGAATAAAGTACCTGTAGATGGATTCATGATTATAAAATACTTTAATAAAGTACCTGTAGATGGATTCATGATTATAAAATACTTGAATAAAGTACCTGTAGATGGATTCATGATTATAAAATACTTTAATAAAGTACCTGTAGATGGATTCATGATTATAAAATACTTTAATAAAGTACCTGTAGATGGATTCATGATTATAAAATACTTGAATAAAGTACCTGTAGATGGATTCATGATTATAAAATATTTTAATAAAGTACCTGTAGATGGATTCATGATTATAAAATACTTGAATAAAGTACCTGTAGATGGATTCATGATTATAAAATACTTGAATAAAGTACCTGTAGATGGATTCATGATTATAAAATACTTGAATAAAGTACCTGTAGATGGATTCATGATTATAAAATACTTGAATAAAGTACCTGTAGATGGATTCATGATTATAAAATACTTTAATAAAGTACCTGTAGATGGATTCATGATTATAAAATACTTGAATAAAGTAACTGTAGATGGATTCATGATTATAAAATACTTTAATAAAGTACCTGTAGATTGAGTCATGATTATAAAATACTTGAATAAAGTATCTGTAGATGGATTCATGATTATAAAATACTTGAATAAAGTACCTGTAGATGGATTCATGATTATAAAATACTTTAATAAAGTACCTGTAGATGGATTCATGATTATAAAATACTTTAATAAAGTACCTGTAGATGGATTCATGATTATAAAATACTTGAATAAAGTACCTGTAGATGGATTCATGATTATAAAATACTTGAATAAAGTACCTCTAGATGGATTAATGATTATAAAATACTTGAATAAAGCACCTGTAGATGGATTCATGATTATAAAATACTTGAATAAAGTACCTGTAGATGGATTCATGATTATAAAATACTTGAATAAAGTACCTGTAAATGGATTCATGATTAGAAAATACTTGATAAGTTTTTCTGTGATAACATTAACTATTAAAAAATAATTGATAGCACAATATTTTCATTTTGAATATCCGTGTAATTTAGTTTATTCAAGAAAACTGTGCAAGATAATACAACTTTGTATTGTTAGTTTGCATAATTGCACGCGTGTTCAAGAGATAGAGTGGAAGTTGGATCAGGCTTGGTTATGATTATCTTTGTGCGAGCCACAAACACCATTGTGAATAATTTAACTTGCTAATAGCAACAGATCGATAACTAACAATCAATATAAACATGTTTTAGACATCTTCAACTAGTTTGGCAGACAAAAAACACTGCTGACTCTATTGGTGGTCTTGCGGACAGATGTGTCAGTAAAATACTCTCTGGGCTGTCGGTAACGGAGAGGATGGGGTTCAAATCCCAGCCGGGTGTACGTATGTGTTTATTCCTTACTGGTTTACAACTCTCCCACCACGTAAATGCGGATATATTTGTCTACATTCTACCCCCGTTCCATCCTACGTGTTCAGCTCTGACGAAGAGGTTCGGAATTTGGTTTCACTAGCGTTGTCAACTTTCATTGTAGTTAAAATTCATCTTCCTCGTCTTGTTTACTTAGTTTTATGTAAGTTTAGGATAGTCCAAATGTGCTCAAAGATGCTTAACCACCAAACAAATAAGGACATGTTAATGGGTGTCAACCCAAACTGACACTACTGGCCCCTTTGACCCTATTAGATTATTACGGATTATGTTGCTGATAGCATTCATCATTCTTCTCATCCTGTTCCCATCGGTTAAATAGCGTGCATCCTTAATAAAACATACACTAGCACTTAAGCTTATTAAACTATAAAACAAAAAAAGTTGTTTTTCATCGTAAAATTATGTAAATGTCCCATTTTCACACAAAAATAAAATGTAGATAAATTATACGAGGACTAGAATATTATGCTGTGTTTTTTTTAGATGTGAGGCTCATTTCCACGGGCGGAACGACTTTGGAAGTAGGATAACATTATATATATATAGATAGATAGAGAGAGAGGGTAGATTCATATAAAAATACTATTACTAAAATCTCCCCATTTTCTTCTCGTATGTACTTAACATATTTGAGGATGCTTTTAAGCTAAAATCTTTTGTAATCCTTCCTCCACTTTTAGGGATATGGTCTTCCTCTACTTTGGGGTATGAAATACAAATACTTTATGTTAGGGTAGCAAAGAGCAACCTCTACGTTAAAGTAGAAACTACACATCCTCTAATTTAGGGTATAAAAGACAAGTCCTCATGTTAGGGTATTAAATATACATCCTGTATGTTATTGTATCAAAGATACATTATATATGTTAGGTTATCAAAGCTACATTCTCTACGTTAGGGTGTCAAAGATACATTCTCTACGTTAGGGTGTCAAAGATACATTCTATACGTTAGGTTATCAAATATACATTTTATACGTTAGGGTATCAAAGATACATCCTCTATTTTAGAGTATTAAAGACACATTATCATTGTTTGCTCAATAGTTTGTATTAGCACCGCGTCTTAATACCCGTTAGGGCTATAAACACTTACGCTAATGTGTAATGGTAGGGTGATTGTGAGATGAAATGGAGGACCTACAATTTAACGTGGGATCCGAACCACGGTGGAGGCCTGGTATTACACGTTTGCTCAATAAAACTTCCATTTTGGAACCGGAACAGTCTCCAGACAACGTCCATTAAACGTCTACTTCAACTTAAATATTATGTTCAACACCATGATTTGTAACGTATTAATTTAAGAGTTAGAACGAGGATGGCTTGGATAGAAAACGGGAAAACCAAAGTTAACTGCCTGATTTACACCTTAGACCACGTGATCACGTTTGTGTTTTATAAAGAGTTAGAATATATAAATTATATCGTTATATCATAGTTTATTACACACATACCTGCTTATGTTTTATGTTTATATAAATACCTATGTTTTTAAAAGATGTTAGTACTTGGTAGACAAATTGAATATTAGTAGTAGTCTTCTTAAAGTATTGTTAGACTAATAGTAGCATACAATGTTGATATCTGTCATTGACATTTAATACGTTGAACAGGAACTTTTCTCCTAATTTAAAAAGTCCTGGTAAAAATCACTCGCACTGTCTTCCATCCACCTTAACTCCCACTCTATTCCACCCACATTAGCTCCCACTCTCTTCCATCTACCTTAACTCCTACTCTCTTCCACCCACCTTAGCTCCCACTCTCTTCCATCTACCTTAACTCCCACTCTCTTCCATCTACCTTAACTCCCGATCGCTTCCACCCACCTTAGCTCACGCTCTGTTCCATCTACCTTAGCTCCCACTCTCTTCCATCTACCTTAACTCCCACTCTCTTCCACCCACCTTAGCTCACGCTCTGTTCCATCTACCTTAGCTCCCACTCTCTTCCACCCACCTTAACTCACGCTCTCTTCCACCCTCCTTAATTCACGCTCTCTTCCACCCACCTTGGCTCACGCTCTGTTCCATCTACCCTAACTCCCGATCTCTTCCATCCACCTTAACTCCCACTCTCTTCCATTCCACCTTAATCCCACTCTTTTACCTTCTACCTTGATACTCCCTTTCTTCCATTCCACCTTAACTACCACGCTCTTCCATTCCACCTTAAATCCCACTGTCTTCCATTCCACCTTAACTCCCACTTTCTACCATTCCGCCTTAACTCCAACTCTATACCATTCCGCCTTAAATACCACTCTCTTCCATTACACCTTAACTTCCACTCTCTTTCATTACACCTTTACTCCCACTCTTTTCCCTTCCACCTTAACACCCCCTTTTTTCTATTCCACCTTAACTCACACTCTTCCATTCCACCTTAACTCCCACTTTCTTCCATTACACCTTAACTCCAAATCTATTCCATTCCACCTTAACTCCCACTTTCTTCCATTACACCTTAACTCCAAATCTCTTCCATTCCACCTTAACTCCAACTCTATACCATTCCACCTTAACTACCGCTCTCTTCCATTAAACCTTAACACCTCCTTTCTTCCATTCCACCTTAACTCCCGCTCTCTACCATTCCGTCTTAACTCCCGCTCTCTTCCATTACACCTTAAATTCCACTCTCTTCCACCCACCTTAACCCCTGCTTTCTTCTACCCTACTTAACTCTCACTCTCTTCCATCCACCTTAAAGTTAAAGACTATAATGGAATGTTTTAAGACCGAATAAGGGACCTCACTTCATAAAATTTTTACATTGGCATTAAAATTATGATTCAAATTGTTTCACCCGATTTCACTCTAGCTTAAAGTGAATATCAGTTTTTAATTTTACATTTTTATCGTTGGGGTGGATAATGTCGTCTACATAATGGTTTTCCGTCAACAAGGCTGTTAAAATTATGTCGTCCTCATAATGGTTTGCTGTCAACAAGGCTGTTAAAATTATGTCATTCTCATAATGGTTTGCTGTCAACAAGGCTGTTAAAATTATGTCATTCTCATATTGGTTTGCCATCGACAAAGATGGTGGAATATGAAACCCGGCGTGGTATTAGTAGACGTGTTTTCCCTAAATGTATTCCTCATTCTCTCTTCACGCAAATGCATGTAAACTTCATCCAAATTCTAACTTTATTTTATTTTCTCCCTTAATGTAAATATACGAGAAGTTTTGAAGGGTAGCCAGACCTGTATAACAGAATGTTCGTTTTTGCTGCAGGTTGTTTCCAAACTTAAGAGAATTCGTTCAAGAAATAAACAACTCTACGAGTAAAACGCTAAACTATGTTTCCTAGTATAGGGTTGGTTGACGACGATGGATAGGTCGCGGTTCAAGTCCCCACTCAAATTATTGATCGAGGGTTTTTCATAAACAGTTTTACATTCCCTCCACACGAATGCGGTTTCACTTCCTCTAAAGTCTAAATCAACCCTCCTCGTGCTTACTGTAAGAATTGCATAAGCGTTTTATCTTAGCGGATACTGAGGCGCGAGGAAATCAAACAAAAACCTCCACTTATGTCACTGTTTTCCCAAGCTATTGTTCCCATGGTGGTGGGTGTGAGGACTAAACTGAAGAAGAGACAACCACACGGTAAAATGGCGTGTCGCACTAGCGCAATTACTTAGTGAGACAATGGGCAATGTAGCCTCCAGAGACTCGACCCTGGCTCTCTAGGGACAGGGGGACGGAGGTGACGCAAGGATAGGGCTTCAGCTGTCTACTCGGCTCATTCTAGGAAACGTTGAATACATGCAATAACAAAGGGTATAAGAGACATGGGCACATTCAAGACGACCGGTTGCACATTAGGGTTGGTCTAAAACCGGTTTCCACAGTCAAAGGATGTGTTCAATAGCCCCTTGAGATGATATTAATACTATTAGCTACACACAGTTGTATGATAAACAGTATCATTCAGTTTCACAGGGGCTATTCTTACATAGCCCCTTGAGATGATATTAATACTATTAGCTACACACAGTTGTATGATAAACAGTATCATTCTGTTTCACAGGGGCTATTAATACATAGCCCCTTGAGATGATATTAATACTATTAGCTACACACAGTTGTATGATAAACAGTATCATTCTGTTTCACAGGAGCTATTATTACATAGCCCCGTGAGATGTTATAGATACTATTAGCTACACACAATTGTATGATAAACAGTATCATTCTGTTTCACAGGAGCTATTATTACATAGCCCCGTGAGATGTTATAGATACTATTAGCTACACACAATTGTATGATAAACAGTATCCCTCTGTTTCACAGGGGCTATTCTTACATAGCCCCGTGAGATGTTACAGATACTATTAGCTACACACAATTGTATGATAAACAGTATCATCCTGTTTCACAGGGGCTATTAATACATAGCCCCGTGAGATGTTATAGATACTATTAGCTACACACAATTGTATGATAAACAGTATCCCTCTGTTTCACAGAGGCTATTCTTACATAGCCCCGTGAGATGTTATAGATACTATTAGCTACACACAATTGTATGATAAACAGTATCATTCTGTTTCACAGGGGCTATTAATACATATCCCCGTGAGATGTTATAGATACTATTAGCTACACACAATTGTATGATAAACAGTATCATTCTGTTTCACAGGGGCTATTAATACATAGCCCCGTGAGATGTTATAGATACTATTAGCTACACACAATTGTATGATAAACAGTATCATTCTGTTTCACAGGAACTATTAATACATAGCTCCGTGAGATGTTATAGATACTATTAGCTACACACAGTTGTATGATAAACAGTATCATTCTGTTTTACAGGGGCTATTAATACATAGCCCCGTGAGATGTTATAGATACTATTAGTTACACACAGTTGTATGATAAACAGTATCATTCTGTTTCACAGGGGCTATTAATACATAGCCCCGTGAGATGTTATAGATACTATTAGCTACACACAATTGTATGACAAACAGTATCATTCTGTTTCACAGGGGCTATTTATACATAGCCCCGTGAGATGTTACAGATACTATTAGCTACACACAATTGTATGATAAACAGTATCATTCTGTTTCAGAGGGGCTATTAATACATAGCCCCGTGAGATGTTACAGATACTATTAGCTACACACAGTTGTATGATAAACAGTATCATTCTGTTTCAGAGGGGCTATTAATACATAGCGCCGTGAGATGTTATAGATACTATTAGCTACACACAATTGTATGATAAACAGTATCATTCTGTTTCAGAGGGGCTATTAATACATAGCCCCGTGAGATGTTACAGATACTATTAGCTACACACAATTGTATGATAAACAGTATCATTCTGTTTCAGAGGGGCTATTAATACATAGCCCCGTGAGATGTTACAGATACTATTAGCTACACACAATTGTATGATAAACAGTATCATTCTGTTTCAGAGGGGCTATTAATACATAGCGCCGTGAGATGTTATAGATACTATTAGCTACACACAGTGGTATGATAAACAGTATCATTCAGTTTCACAGGGGCTATTCTTACATAGCCCTGTGAGATGTAGATATTGAAGGTTTCAGTTAGCATTACTAGAGAAGAGCATGAGACTATATATTATATGTGATGAACGATGAACTGTGACAGTGTAGAACATTGAGACGATTGAGCTTGAAGGACTCATTTAACAAGTGCTAAATTAACTAGATTAAACAAAGTGTAAACTATTTATGGAGTACCAAATTGTAAGTGCTTTGTCAATAAGATAAAATGTTGTTTAACCGTTTATCAAGAATAAAAAGTATTATTCAGAATATTAAATTGGTGTTCCATCGAAGGTGTTTGTTTGATTTATTTCTTACCGTGCATAGTAAAGTAATCATGTCTGCTTATATTTGTCAACTCATGGAATTTAATCCACTTGTTGACGAATGGGAGGTGTTTGACAATCTTTTTTAGAACTAACTATGTGGTGGATGCAAATAAAAAAAGTATTTTTTCTTAGATTATTACATCAGGCCACGCACAAGTTGTTAATCGACTTACGAGCTATGTGACCCAAACAAGCCTGACGTGTAACTAAATTAATATATTACTGTCGTCTCATTATTCACCAAAGCTATCTGTATTTAAGGAAATATAGCTATTTTATTTGGTATCCAATCTGAAGTGGAGAATATTGTAGATTGGTCTGCAAGGGTCCAACATTTAGCAGTAACTTGTGGCTTTGGGACCACTTTAGAATCCAATATATTGTACAAATTTGTGAAGGGGCTAGAAAACTGGGAAAACAAAAGATTGTTCACCAAGGATCCAAATATCTTAATGTTTTTAAAATCCAAGGATACTGCAGACAAAGTTTGACCTCCTTTTATCATGAAGTATAAGTAGGACCTATTATTCAGAATATTACAGAGACTATTAGCCACACATGGTTGTATGATAATCATTAAATACCGTTTAAAAGGGAGATAATTCACTACAAATAAATAATTGAAAGTAAATGTAACAGTATTTGCGCCAAGAGAACGTGGGGTAAGCCATTTAGGAAGAAATTACGCTAAGTACATACGATTGGAATTAAATTCCTCATCTCCAGGTCATAGACAATCCCATCTATTTTGTCAATAACGTCTTATATTCGACACAATCTGCTGATGTCTACAAATGTGTAAAAACTCAACTGGGAACATGATCTGACCCTTTGACCAAGTGAACATCAAACCTAGTTCTTTCCAAACGTAAATCTTGAACATTTAAAGAAGATTAAAAATAACAGGTCCAAACTTGATGTTAATTTTAGGTTTGAGTTCGCACCCCATCGAGGTAATTTATATATATTAAATATTAATTTGATATGTATCTTAAGGGAGCATAGTTATTACCTTTGATTGGAAGTTTATTAGTATATACTAATTTTTGTAGGTATATATATTTTAAGGAAGGCCTTTCTTCTTACCAGAATCTTATGATATAGCAACATTTTGGTATGAGAAAAGGACGTTCAGATGTCAATTATTACCAAAATCAGTATGTATTCTATATTATAGTTATGCATAATTAGTAGTTATGCATTAGTATAGTTATGCATAATTCACATCTTTTACATTAATAGATGAAGGAGATGAAGGTATAAAAGTAGAACTTCAAAGGAAATGCAACCACATTTTTGCAAAGTAATATTGGGGAAATAATTTAACAATAAACACCCAGAAGAGAATTTAATCATGACATTTCCATCAAATACTTTATAAAAAGTCATTATTAGCGTCCTCCTCCTGGAATACAACTTAAACATGGAGCTCTATAAAATTCTCTCGAGAGGGAATTTTACTTTACAGTTGTTCTCTCGCTTCAAGTAAAAAGGTAAATTTCAATCTAGCTTGGATGGCCCCCACA
Organism: Timema podura; assembly: GCA_033556935.1. Taxonomy (NCBI): domain Eukaryota; kingdom Metazoa; phylum Arthropoda; class Insecta; order Phasmatodea; family Timematidae; genus Timema; species Timema podura. The sequence continues at coordinate 50,995,901 of JAVRXN010000005.1, forward strand.
TTAAATACCCTCGTGTGTGAAGTTTGAAGGGTGGGGGTACTAATTACTGTGTTGGTATAAGACTAGGTGGCGTTGAGAGAGACAGTTCCAATCTGAACATGAGAGAGAGAGAGACAGGAGAAGGTCTTAAAGCTGTTGGTTTTATTCCCGGTGGAGCGTGCTAAGGCAGAAAACGCGATTTCTCGTCAAATAATCCCTCGCAAGTGAGATGGGAGGAGGGTGTGTTAAACCTAGGGGGGGGGGGAAGAGATAATCAGGAAAACCATGTGTGATGTGTATATAAGGTCGAGGTTTAAATGCTTGCTATACCCTGATTTTGGTTGAAAGAACAGTAGAGAGAATTCAAACATATTTCTTTACGACCAATATTGATTGCATTTTAATATTTTATCTCGGTTATTTTAGAGTTATTGATAATATCTATTAAAGGTGACAGCTGAATATAACATGACGATATATAAATATACTAAAATTGTTTTAGTAACTTTAGTAACTAGCTTCTACTGTTCTTCCTACCAAAATCATACTATATATGTGCTGATATATTTTACTCCTAAATAGTTTCACGCTTTTTGTACAAACTAGTGCGGGCGCATTTACTCTCTACCTCACTTTTGTAAATATCCGGATAACACAGCCGTGTAAATATACACGTATAATCGAGAGTACGTTTAACACAAACACTATTAATGTCTTAGGGCCAGTTTCATAATCAGACTTAGTACGCCTCAAGTGCGGGGCTACACAAATACAGGACGACACCTAACTAAACTTGAATCGGCCAGACAATTTTCACACATGAAATGCTGGCCCATTCTATTCTGGTCTAGGTAGTTGTACTTTATTTAGTATTACACCGCACTTGAGGCGTACTAAGTCTCACTATGAAACTGGCTCGTAATTTGAGTGAAAGGGACAGGGAGGGTAAGTTTAGGTGGTATGCATACATTTTTAATTTGAAGAGGAAAATGTAAAAAACCACAAAAATAAATCTGATGTGGAATACCTTCATTTATTGCAACCAGTTGATATTCGAACCAAATTTGTCTGTTTCGAGCTTGACGTCTTGGACAACGTGATCATCAGTGTGGGTAAGAATTCTAATAACTTGTGTGACGGTGGTAAAATATGATAATAATATTTTTTCAGACCCGCGTCTTACTACCTGTTCGGGTTGTACGCATATGTACTAATTGCATTAATGATTATGGATGCAAAGGTTGATTCAGAGGAAGGTGCATTCATGAGGTAAGTTAAAACATTTGATGGAACAGTCAGGTTAAACAAATTAAACAACTATCCTGTCATTGTCAGCAATCCAACACGATAAACCTTATACATCCTTCATGTCAGGTCTATCCTAAGTTAACTTAACCTTATGAGATGCTGATCAAAGCAGTTACCTTAAGTTAACAGGTTGTACACAACCTTTAACAGTGTACTACGCTGACTATCAATAATTTTCCTAGTTACATTTAACAGGTGTACACCTTGTGAGTGCTATCAATAATGTTTCCTAGTTACCATTTAACAGGTGTACTACCTTGTGAGTGCTATCAATAATGTTTCCTAGTTACCTTTAACAGGTGTTACACCTTGTGAGTGCTATCAATAATGCTTCCTAGTTACCTTTAACAGGTGTACACCTTGTGAGTGCTATCAATAATGTTTCCTAGTTACCTTTAACAGGTGTACACCTTGTTGAGTGCTATCAATAATGTTTCCTAGTTACCTTTAACAGGTGTACACCTTGTAGTGCTATCAATAATGCTTCCTAGTTACATTTAACAGGTGTACACCTTGTGAGTGCTATCAATAATGTTTCCTAATTACCTTTAACAGGTATAGCTTACACCTTGTTAGTGCTATCAATAATGTTTCCTAGTTCCCTTTAACAGGTGTACACTTGAAGTGCTATCAATAATGTTTCCTAGTCCTTACAGGTGTACACCTTGAGAGTGCTATCAATAATGCTTCCTAGTTACATTTAACAGGTGTAACACCTTGTGAGTGCTATAAATAATGCTTCCTAGTTACATTTAACAGGTGTACACCTTGTGAGTGCTATCAATAATGTTTCCTAACTACCTTTAACAGGTATAGCTTACACCTTGTTAGTGCTATCAATAATGTTTCCTAGTTACCTTTAACAGGTGTACACCTGAGAGTGCTATCAATAATGTTTCCTAGTTACCTTTAACAGGTGTACACCTTGAGAGTGCTATCAATAATGTTTCCTAGTTACCTTTAACAGGTGTAGCTTACACCTTGTTAGTGCTATCAATAATGTTTACTAGTTATCTTTAACAGGTGTACACCTTGAGAGTGCTATCAATAATGTTTCCTAGTTACTTTTAACAGGTGTACATCTTGAAAATGCTACTATAAATATTGTTTTTTGCTGCGCGTTTTAATTACCTCTTGAGCATATTTACACTACTGGGATGTAAATAAGGAAAGTTTAATTTAAAGAAGTGTACCAACATTTGGGTCGATGGAGAGTGGGAATCTATAGAGTAAGAACTGCCATCATGACACAGGACCGGGATTTGAACCCTGATCTCCACTTCATTGGCAACCGAGTGTATCGTGAGAATGACGCCTTGGACCACAGAACCACAGAAAGCAGGTAAAATTATGTACTTAATAATCAAATATCTGACCACTAAAAAGCCTTGTTAATTATATTAATCTATTATATAATACAATTAGATGACACCTGACTCTGTATAAAAAGTACAGGTTATGTAATGTGGGTGTTTGATTATATTTCCACACTGAAATCCCACACAATCCTCTTTCCAAGCGAAGTGGATATCACAGATAAAAGTTTCTCTACTGGAAATTACAGGACCATAATAAGGTTACTTTGAGTGCCGGGTTGTCAAACCACTGACCTGTTAGAAAAGAGAGGCGCCTCATGGCAGGGAACGGATGGTTGCCGGAAGTGTCTAAAATGTCCAACTGGTGTACTTCTCCCCGGATACGGTACAGCTTCCGGTGGAAGTCCTCGATAGTGGGGGTGTACGAGTCCTCGAATTTGTTGTTCAGGAACCTGTTGAGGGCAAGAACCACACAAGTCACAAGTCGCTCTGTTTGGAGGGCAAGAACCATACAAGTCGCTCTATCTGTAGGGAAAGACTAACACTAGTCACTCTGTCTGGTGGTCAAGAACTACACAAGTCAGTGTGTCTGGAGGGCAAGAGTAACACAAGTCGCTCTGTCTGAAGGGCAAGAACTAAAACAGTCTTACTGTTGGACAAGAACCTCACAAGTCACAAGTCGCTTTGTCCTTTCCATGTACCTTTGAGGAATACAAGGGGAAATTAGAAATAAACCATTTGATTAAAAATTGATATTTATTAAAAGTGTTTAAAAAATCTAAATTCGTTTTTCGATTATTTCTTTATTAGTGCACTTTAGTGCAAGTTTCCTGGATATCAGCTCCCTAAAGTTTCTAGTTCCAACTCTCTTAGAATCCCCTCAACTCCTTATCAATTCCCTAGAATCCTCCCGGTCCCTTTCAACTAACCTCAGTCCTCATCAACTCTCTAGAAGACCCTCAATCCCTAATACCCTCCCAGTCCCTTTCAAATACCTCAGTCCTCCTCTGCTTCCTAGAATCCCCTCAATCCCCTAATACCCTCCCAGTCCTTTCAAATACCTCAGTCCTCCTCTGCTTCCTAGAATCCCCTCAATCCCCTAATACCCTCCCAGTCCCTTTCAAATACCTCAGTCCTTCTCTGCTTCCCAAATCCCCTCAATCCCCTAATACCCTCCCAGTCCTTTTCAAATACCCCAGTCCTCCTCTGCTTCCTAGAATCCTCTCAATCCTAAAACCTCCAGTCCTTTCAATACCTCATCCCCTCTGCTCCTAGAATCCCCTCAATCCCCTAATACCCTCCCAGTCCCTTTCAAATACCTCAGTTCCTCTCTTCCTAGAATCCTCAATCCCTAATACCCTCCAGTCCTTTCAATACCTCAGTCTCCTCTGCTTCCTAGAATCCCCTCAATCCCTAATACCCTCCCAGTCCCTTTCAAATACCCCAGTCCTCCTCTGCTTCCTAGAATCCCCTCAATTCCCTAATACCCTCCAGTCCTTTCAAATACCCCAGTCCTCCTTTGCTTCCTAGAATCCCTCAATCCCCTAATACCCTCCCAGTCCCTTTCAAATACCTCAGTCTCCTCTGCTTCCTAGAATCCCCTCAATCCCCTAATACCCTCCCAGTCCCTTTCAATTACCTCAGTCCTCCTCAGCTCCCTAGGACACCTCAATCTCCTAGAATCTTCTAAATTCCCCTAGAATACCCCAGTCCATTTCGCCAACTTGGGTTGTCGTTTCCGCAGCCCTTCAAGCGCAATTTTCAGGTAATTACATACTCCGGGTAAGTTGGTTTAGATAGATACAGCCCCAACAGCAAGATCAATCAAATAAACAACTACCAGCAAAGTTCATTGTCGGCAGGAGAAGGGTAGACTTCCCCCTCTACCACACTTCTTCCTTGATACCTGGGTGTCGTACTTCATCAAATAACCCTCCGCCAACACTTTATTACAAGCCGCGCCCAACGTCAATGTCATTACAACTAGCTAACTAGCTAGCTAACTTAATAACTAACTAACTAACTAACTAACTAGTAAGTTGGATATATAAAGGGTAGAGGGTTGCATTCAACCATTGAAACAGGGACGCCCACCTCTCGTTTTCAAAAACCAAGCTTTATATTCGAGAATATCGACTTTACTTTTAGCCCGGGGCTCGAGAAGAAAGAGAGGAAGGGCGGAAGGCTCGGATGAATGGGAGGAAGTGTTGGCTGGTTCATACGGACAAATGTAGGTCTGAACAGGAAATGACGTAACCTTCATAACTCTCGGGACTGTAAAAATGAATAAACTCTTGAGCAAGTGGATCGACTTAAATCGTTGTTCCACTCAATACTCAGGGGATAGCCAGAATCGGTGGTCACGCGTAGCAAACGTCAAACTCATCTAGTCCAGCGTTAATATGTCGGTAAGATCAAGGTTAAATTACAGTTCGGATGTACAAAGGGTGAACCATATAAATCCAAAATGACTTCGCACTCACTCAAAATAGAAAGTAGGGACCAAGAGAATCCATTTTTTAAAAACAACCCTCAGTACACCCAACCGCTCTTCTAACCCTAATCTCCCCCTCACCTGCAAACGAGTCTATCAAGAGAGTGACAGTGCTGCTATTTATCCCAAGTGACAAAATATCTCCCTATCAACTGCGATCCAGTCTAACACGAGAGTGACAGTGCTGCTATCTATCACAAGTGACAGAATATCTTTCTGTCACCTACAATCCAGTCTAACACGAGAATGACAATGCTGCTATTTATCACAAGTGACAAAATATCTCCCTATCAACTGCGATCCAGTCTAACACGAGAGTGACAGTGCTGCTATCTATCACAAGTGACAGAATATCTCTCTGTCACCTACAATCCAGTCTAACACGAGAATGACAATGCTGCTATTTATCACAAGTGACAGAATATCTTTCTGTCACCTTCAATCCAGTCTAACACGAGAGTGACAGTGCTGCTATCTATCACAAGTGACAGAATATCTTTCTGTCACCTTCAATCCAGTCTAACACGAGAGTGACAGTGCTGCTATCTATCACAAGTGACAGAATATTTCTCTGTCACCTTCAATCCAGTCTAACACGAGAGTGACAGTGCTGCTATCTATCACAAGTGACAAAATATCTCCCTATCAACTGCGATCCAGTCTAACACGAGAGTGACAGTGCTGCTATCTATCACAAGTGACAGAATATCTTTCTGTCACCTTCAATCCAGTCTAACACGAGAGTGACAGTGCTGCTATCTATCACAAGTGACAGAATATTTCTCTGTCACCTTCAATCCAGTCTAACACGAGAGTGACAGTGCTGCTATAATACATCACAAGTGACAGAATATCTTTCTGTCACCTTCAATCCAGTCTAACACGAGAGTGACAGTGCTGCTATCTATCACAAGTGACAGAATATTTCTCTGTCACCTTCAATCCAGTCTAACACGAGAGTGACAGTGCTGCTATCTATCACAAGTGACAGAATATCTCTCTGTCACCTTCAATCCAGTCTAACACGAGAGTGACAGTGCTGCTATCTATCACAAGTGACAGAATATCTCCCTATCAACTGCAATCCAGTCTAACACGAGAGTGACAGTGCTGCTATCTATCACAAGTGACAGAATATTTCTCTGTCACCTTCAATCCAGTCTAACACGAGAGTGACAGTGCTGCTATCTATCACAAGTGACAGAATATCTCTCTGTCACCTTCAATCCAGTCTAACACGAGAGTGACAGTGCTGCTATCTATCACAAGTGACAGAATATCTCCCTATCAACTGCAATCCAGTCTAACACGAGAGTGACAGTGCTGATATAATACATCACAAGTGACAGAATATCTCTCTGTCACCTGCAAACCAGTCTAACATGAGAGTGACAATGCTGCTATAATACATAACAAGTGACAGAATATCTCCCTGTCAACTTGAATCCAGTCTAACACGAGAGTGACAGTGCTGCTATAATACATCACAAGTGACAGAATATCTCTCTGTCACCTACAATCCAGTCTAACAAGAGAGTGACAGTGCTGCTATAATACATCACAAGTGACAAAATATATACCTCACACCTTATAGCAGTTTACAGTGAAGCTACATAGTATTTAGTTAAGGGTCACAAGTTCTACGCACGGTGCCAGTGAAAATATATAATTTTTGGAGAATTGTTGGGTTTGATAAAATGTTAGAATATTAGGTTAGTTTTTAAGTCGTGTGTTTATATAATTAATGGGTTGAAAAGGTACATTATTTATTTCTTAAATAGCAAATTATGCATACATAAAAATAGATTTATAACGTTTTTAACGTTGAAATGATATGTTGATCTCACTGGACGTAATTCAATATCCACAAGTTTATTTATATTTTTGGTCTCTAAATATGTTTTACCTATATGACACTTTAAATGTAAGATAAATAGCTATTTTGGAAGTAGTTATCTCTATTTTCATTGATTAATCAACTATCTAATAAAATCAATTTATTATTAACCAAGAATATGTTAATTAAGGCGGTGTTTTAAATGGTAGATGGTGTTTTAAGTTGAAGGGTATATTTTATGTGGTAGGTGGTGTTTGAAGTGATAGATGGTGTTTTAAAAGGTAGGCAATGTTTTAAGTGGTAGGCGATCTTTTAAATGGTAGGTGGTGCTTTAAGTGGTAGGTGGTGTTTTAAGTGGTAGGTGGTGTTTTAAGTGGTAGGCGGTGTTTTAAGAGGTGGGCAGTGTTTTAAGTGGTAGGTGTTGATTTAAGTGGTTGGCAGTGACTTAAGCGGCAGGCGATGTTTTAAGTTGTAGTTGGTGTTTAAAGTGATATGCGGTGTTTTAAGTAGAGGGTGGTGTTTTAAATGGTAGGTGGTGTTTTTAAAGGGTAGGCAGAGTTTTAAGTGGAAGGCAGTGTTTTAAGGGATAGGCAGTGTTTTAAGGGGTAGGCAGTGTTTTAAGTGGTAGATAATGTTTTAAGGGGTAGGCAGCGTTTTAAGTGGTAGATAGTGTTTTAAGGGTTAGGCAGTGTTTTAAGGGGTAGGCAGTGTTTTAAGTGGTAGATAGTGTTTTAATGGGTAGGCAGTGTTTTAAGAGGTAAGCAGTGTTTTAAGGGGTAGGCAGTGTTTTAAGTGGTAGATAGTGTTTTAAGGGTTAGGCAGTGTTTTAAGGGGTAGGCAGTGTTTTAAGGGGTAGGCAGTGTTTTAAGGGGTAGATAGTGTTTTAATGGGTAGGCAGTGTTTTAAGAGGTAAGCAGTGTTTTAAGGGGTAGGCAGTGTTTTAAGTGGTAGATAGTGTTTTAAGGGGTAGGCAGTGTTTTACGGGGTAGGAAGTGTTTTATAGGGCCTCTTAGCCTATAATTTATAATTACTATGTTTGTACTGAGTTAAATAGCAATAATACAAATCTATTAATAACTGACTAAATATGAGTACAGGAACTATCTTAGATTATGGATACAGTCGTACTTCGTCACACTCTCCAAATACAATATGTAGGCCTATATATAGTTTAATTGAAAACTAGATAAATATAAATAAACTATTTTAAGCTAGTAACTTACCCCAAAACGATTATCTTAGTGGTAATATTGAGAGATAAACTGTTTTAATTGAGAGATAAATAGGTTATATATTAGCACCACGTCTTACGACCCTTTCGGGCTGTACGCACATGCCCTAATTACAATAATGTGTTAGTCATAAGTAAGTGTACCCGTGATTGCATGAGGGCAAAATGGAAAATACTCAAGAAAAAACTCAGTTCACCTGACCAGGATTTTAACAACAATCTCCCCGTCATCGGCAGCCAGTTTTTTGTGTGAGTGATGTTTTCAGACCATTTATACATCAAAACGGGTTTTAATTAATATGTAGATAAAATCCATGAATTACTAAATGCTTCTGCCCCAGACCGTAGAATAAAAATATAGGTCCATCCTCACTAATAGTGAGCACTTGCTACACTCCCCACTACTCCCCTATCACCACTAATAGTGAGCACTTGTTGCACTCCCCACTACTCCCCTATCACCACTGATAGTGAGCACTTGCTACACTCCCCACTACTCCCCTATCACCACTGATAGTGAGCACTTGTTGCACTCCCCACTACTCCCCTATCACCACTGATAGTGAGCACTTGCTACACTCCCCACTACTCCCCTATCACCACTGATAGTAAGCACTTGTTGCACTCCCCACTACTCCCCTATCACCACTGATAGTGAGAACTAGCTACACTCCCCACTACTCCCCTATCACCACTGATAGTGAGCACTTGCTGCACTCCCCACTACTCCCCTATCACCACTGATAGTGAGAACTTGCTACACTCCCCACTACTCCCTTGTCACCACTGATAGTGAGCACTTGCTACACTCCCCACTACTCCCCTATCACCACTGATAGTGAGCACTTGCTACACTCCCCACTACTCCCTATCACCACTGATAGTGAGCACTTGCTACACTCCCCACTACTCCCTTGTCACCACTGATAGTGAGACTTGCTACACTCCCCACTACTCCCTATCACCACTGATAGTGAGCACTTGCTACACTCCCCACTACTCCCTTGTCACCACTGATAGTGAGAACTTGCTACACTCCCCACTACTCCCCTATCACCACTATAGTGAGCACTTGCTACACTCCCCACTACTCCCCTATCACCACATAATGTGAGCACTTGTTGCGCTCCCCACTACTCCCCTGTCACCACAGATAATGAGCACTTGTTGCACTCCCCACTACTCCCCTATCACCACTGATATGAGCACTTGCTACACTCCCCACTACTCCCCTATCACCACTGATAGTGAGCACTTGCTACACTCCCCACTACTCCCCTATCACCACTGATAGTGAGCACTTGCTGCACTCCCCACTACTCCCCTTATCACCACTGATAGTGAGCACTTGCTACACTCCCCACTACTCCCCTATCACCACTGATAGTGAGCACTTGCTACACTCCCCACTACTCCCCTATCACCACTGATAGTGAGCACTTGCTACACTCCCCACTACTCCCTATCACCACTGATAGTGAGCACTTGCTACACTCCCCACTACTCCCTTGTCACCACTGATAGTGAGACTTGCTACACTCCCCACTACTCCCCTATCACCACTGATAGTGAGCACTTGCTACACTCCCCACTACTCCCCTATCACCACTGATAGTGAGCACTTGCTACACTCCCCACTACTCCCCTATCACCACTGATAGTGAGAACTAGCTACACTCCCCACTACTCCCCTATCACCACGATAGTGAGCACTTGCTACACTCCCCACTACTCCCCTATCACCACTGATAGTGAGAACTAGCTACACTCCCCACTACTCCCTATCACCACAGATAATGAGCACTTGCTACACTCCCCACTACTCCCTTATCACCACATGATAGTGAGCACTTGCTACACTCCCCACTACTCCCCTATCACCACAGATAGTGAGCACTTGCTACACTCCCCACTACTCCCCTATCACCACTGATAGTGAGAACTAGCTACACTCCCCACTACTCCCCTATCACCACAGATAGTGAGCACTTGCTACACTCCCCACTACTCCCATCACACTGATAGTGAGACTTGCTACACTCCCACTACTCCCTATCACCACTGATAGTGAGCACTTGCTACACTCCCCACTACTCCCTTATCTGCACCCTCCTCATTATATATCACAGTTACAGTTTAAACTCCACCCTCTTCATAACATATCCCAGGTAGAGTATAAACTAACTCTGCTTACCGTGGCAACACTCCACGCCACGCCCCTGTAATAGCAATAATAATATTAGTAACATTGTTATCACGAACCATAATAAAAGCACTCACAAGGTAATAAATAGCCAGATACAAAAGATAATCTCGTTACTGGCAATGTTTAATATTCTCCGCGCGTGGAGAGCTCGGTAATCCAGGGACATGGTAGCAGGAAGCAAACACTCGTGGCGGGAATTCAGGGACAGGGTAGCAGGAAACAAACACTCGTGGCGGGAACCCAGGGACAGGGTAGCAGGAAACAAACACTCGTGGCGGGAATTCAGGGACAGGGTAGCAGGAAACAAACACTCGTGGTGGGAATCCAGGGACAGGGTAGCAGGAAACAAACACTCGTGGCGGGAATTCAGGGACAGGGTAGCAGGAAACAAACACTCGTGGTGGGAATCCAGGGACAGGGTAGCAGGAAACAAACACTCGTGGCGGGAACCCAGGGACATGGTAGCAGGAAACAAACACTCGTGGCGGGAACCCAGGGACAGGGTAGCAGGAAACAAACACTCGTGGCGGGAACCCAGGGACAGGGTAGCAGGAAACAAACACTCGTGGCGGGAATCTAGGGACATGGTAGCAGGAAACAAACACTCGTGGCGGGAACCCAGGGACAGGGTAGCAGGAAGCAAACACTCGTGGCGGGAATCCAGGGACAGGGTAGCAGGAAGCAAACACTCGTGGCGGGAATCCAGGGACATGGTAGCAGGAAACAAACACTCGTGGCGGGAATCCAGGGACAGGGTAGCAGGAAGCACACATTCGTGGCGGGAATCCAGGGACAGGGTAGCAGGAAGCAAACACTCGTGGCGGGAATCCAGGGACATGGTAGCAGAAAACAAACACTCGTGGCGGGAATACAGGGACAGGGTAGCAGGAAACAAACACTCGTGGCGGGAACCCAGGGACGGGGGTAGCAGGAAACAAACACTCGTGGTGGGAATCCAGGGACAGGGTAGCAGGAAGCAAACACTCGTGGTGGGAATCCAGGGACAGGGTAGCAGTAAACAAACACTCGTGGCGGGAATTCAGGGACAGGATAGCAAGAAGCACACATTCGTGGCGGGAATTCAGGGACAGGATAGCAAGAAGCACACATTCGTGGCGGGAATCCAGGGACAGGGTAGCAGGAAGCAAACACTCGTGGCGGGAATCCAGGGACATGGTAGCAGGAAACAAACACTCGTGGCGGGAATCCAGGGACAGGGTAGCAGGAAGCACACATTCGTGGCGGGAACAAGGGACAGGGTAGCAGGAAGCACACATTCGTGGCGGGAATCCAGGGACAGGGTAGCAGGAAGCAAACACTCGTGGCGGGAACCCAGGGACGGGGTAGCAGGAAACAAACACTCGTGGCGGGAATCCAGGGACAGGGTAGCAGGAAGCAAACACTCGTGGCGGGAATCCAGGGACATGGTAGCAGGAAACAAACACTCGTGGCGGGAATACAGGAACAGGGTAGCAGGAAACAAACACTCGTGGCGGGAATCCAGGGACAGGGTAGCAGGAAGCACACATTCGTGGCGGGAACCCAGGGACGGGGTAGCAGGAAACAAACACTCGTGGCGGGAACCCAGGGACGGGGTAGCAGGAAACAAACACTCGTAGCGGGAATCATTCTCGGGGTGTAGCCCACCACGGTATTTCTCCACTGAGTCTCACTACCGGTCGATTGTTCTAGAGAATGGGAGAAGAATGAGAAAGGTTGAGCTTAGAAGAAATGTACCAACATATTCGGAGATAACATATTTAGATCAAAACACCCAAAGTAAACTGTCGAGATTCAAGACCCGATCTACAAAATAGATAAGCCTAGCGTTTGTTCCACGTGCCTACCGATGAGGGTTACACCAAACTGATTAGCGATTCACTGTACGAGGTAAGAATTGGTAAAAAACTTACAGGGGTGGCACTCGTATTAGAGTGAAGAGGGGAAACCCCAGAAATATGCAATAAACTATTCCTGGTTAACTAAACCGAGATTCGAACCTCGACCTCCCAGTTACTATAAAGTGCAATCTTGCTGTCTCAAACTGTGAGACCCCCACTGCAGTCAACATTAAACCTCGTTGAATATGTTGCTCTGTTATGAGGCAACAACTTCCACAGTGCTATAACGTAGCGTTGCTCTGTTATGAGGCAACAACTTCCACAGTATCATAACGTAGTTTGGCTGTAACTCAGTAGGCCTAACTTTTTTAATAAATTCAGAAGTTACTTATAAACATTCTCAAAAGTAAATTTTGATAAAGATTTTAATTTACCCACAGTAACTATTTAAAAGCCATTGATTTTTTTAATTCTAATCATTTTCTTAGTACTTATTATAATACAACCTATTTTATGGTATTTTTCCTTACCATATCAATACGATTAAATAATAACATAAAATAGTTGTATGCATTATTTTTCAAAATGTTTAATTTAGCCAGTTGGTTATATATTTAAAATTATGAAATGGCTGGAAAGACATAAATCCTTAGAAGATTTTATCAATTAATAATGTACTGATTATATTTCAACCAACTAAATATGATTCTCACTATGATAATAATAATAATAATAATAATAATAATAATAATAATAATAATAATAATAATAATAATAATAATAATAATAATAATGCATTTATTTAATAAAATTATAGGATATAGTGGTATGAGCTGTTAAAGCTAGACAAAATTTGATATCTACTTTAATGTAAAAGGTTATTATTTTCTTTCATTTTATTTATTATTTCATTTTACAGGATAAAAATATGGCCTCAATAAATTCTATAATATTAGAGTCTCTTTCACCAAAGCGAAATTAAATTATGTTTCAATAATAACAACAACAAAAATGTGTTGTATATGGATTTGAAACGTTTGTACTCGACAAACAAAACATCTAAACCAAGCTACAGAACTGTTTTGTCACACAAGAAGTAATTTGAAAGGGATTTCCATAAATTAATGCTCACAAATTTTTGTTCTAAAAATGGCCGCACAGCAGCGCTTATAACTCTAAAATTATCTATATATAACAGAACAATCAGGTCCTGCGAAATATTAGTAAAATAGGGGGATGCTGTTTGTCATTAATATAAGGTTGTGATGCTGTCTGTCAATAATATAAGGTTGTGATATTGTTTGTAAATAATATAAAGGTATGATGCTGTCTGTCATTAATATAAGGTTGTGATGCTGTCTGTCAATAATATAAGGTTGTGATGCTGTCTGTCAATAATATAAGGTTGTGATATTGTTTGTAAATAATATAAAGGTGTGATGCTGTCTGTCAATAATATAAGGATGTGATATTGTTTGTTAATAATATAAAGGTGTGATGTTGTCTGTCAATAATATAAGGTTGTGATGCTGTCTGTCAATAATATAAGGATGTGATGCTGTCTGTCAATAATATAAGGATGTGATGCTGTCTGTCAATAATATAAGGGTGCTATGCTGTCTGTTAATAATATAAGGGTTGTATGTTGTCTGTTAAAACTATATGTTATGCGTATAGCCCGAACGGGTGGTAAGATGGGGTGCTGATAAATATAATAATATAATAAACAGTTTGATCACAATATTTTAGGAGAGTTATGTGGCAAATATTAACAATTTATTTTAATGTATCCAGGGCTTATAAATGTTTCTATGGAATTTAAAAAAATCTTGACTTTTTAAAAATAAAATAAAAATAATACAGCCTAGTTTTTTATATGGAAAAAATAATAACACATTCGATCGTTAGGAGGAACTGTCTTCTGCCCGACTTCATAGAAGGAAAGAGGAGCTTAGGAAGAAGGAGGCTTCAAATACTAGATGACTTGAAGGAAATAATAATATTCTGGATGCTGAAGGAGGAGGCAGAGGACAGGGCGCATTGGCGGTCTAAGTTCACTGACAAAAGGAGTGGACCTATCGTAAGATAAAACCCCTAATAATAATACTAATTATAATAATGGTACTAATAAGATTCTATTTGAACATTTTCTGAAGCAATGATAGTCATTTCAAACTTTCAAGCCAAGATTCCTTACTGTTAGCCAGAATATTCCATCTCAAGTTGACAATTACTGTTGTTCAGAAGAGGTGTGGAAAGAGAAGTGTTTCATGACCACGTCTCACACCACAACCACACCCCAGCACCGTGTTCTCTGGTTAACCTGACCACGTTGCCGGATTCATCGAGTGGCATCATATTAAATTATTATTGCTGCCACACTTTGTTTATTTATGTTTAGTTTATTTTTCCAGTTTTAAACAAATAACATTTCATGTGAGATTTATTTAGTTTTGGGCGTGTTTCTTCCTCGTTGCTCTTGAACTAATTAACCAGTGTTGGTAAAGATATGAGTGTGAGAGAATACGGTGCAAATCGGGGACAAAATATGTTGCGAATATTGGCAGCAGTGTTGCTTGCAGAGTGGAGTAGGGAAAGTTTTAAAACATATTTTAATTTATACAGAATACAAGAAAATCTACAGGATGAGTCAAAAGTAGCTATTACATTTTATATACTCGTTCACACATTAAAAATAAGAATACATAAATATAGTATTCTTATTTGGGTTTATAGTGCTTTTTAATAGAATAAAAATCAACTAAACATAGTTAAATTAAGTTACAATCATTTACAAACTTAAACAAAGTAATTATGTATAGTATTTTTATATCTTTTAACATTGCTACGGTATTTTTATATAAGATAATTTTTTAATTAAGTTGAACTATACGGTAACGTTAATTTTAATCTTGCAAACCACTTTTTTTCAGTCTTTTGACATCAAATTGATAAAAAGGTAAAGTCACGCAGTACGATTTAAAAATAAATATAATTTAAAATTGTATAGCTCCAAAGTCAATGCAAGTAAAAAAAACTGTTGAATAGTTTTTGTTAAATAAACATGTTACTTATATAATTACTTTAGAAGATAATTATGCTGTAAATGATTCCATTCGTCGCGTCAGACATTTCAAAACCTTGCAAAACATTCAAAACGATTTACCTTAGTGAAATGTTAAAGGGTAGCTCTTTGAACATTGTGAGAAGCTGGTTTTAAATGATACACATCTAACACGGGAAATAAAACATTACGACATCAATAACAGCACTGTAAAGAGAATAACGTGTTTAACAAACTAGTATGATTAATTATGTATACGAAAACCATTTTATCGGTTTATTAATGAATAGGAAAAACATCTAAAAAATCTTCCTCTAGTTGACATTTAAATTAATAAACTTTGTGCAACTTGTTGTCACTGTTTTATTTTCAAGTCCACACCAGTAGTCACGTGGGCTAAATGTCAAGCTCATCTAGTCTGGATTTACAGTCATTAATCTGGAGAGTGGTGATGGTAAAAATATATTTTTTAGTTGTTAGTACCTTACTATGAATATCGAACTATAACTGTGTAGTAACTTATGTGTACTATTCCCAGTCTCTATTTGTTTCTTTGACCGTCTCTATTGTGCAGCTCATGATATCTCTATCTAGTTGGGTCGTACTAAAGTCGCTCAGAGATGCTGTCAGCGCTCTATTCGTTTGTTTCCCCACACATCTGTCCGATGCAGTGGAGTGCTAATTCGCTCATCTAAGATCAATACGCTCCACCCTGTATACTTTCAACCACAAGGGGACCAGGTTTGGATTGAACCCTGGTCTTACAAGTCAGTGTCAGTTCTAAAAACAAATAGTGGGATTCCATTAAAGTAAATATAGTAAATAGAGAGAGGTTATGCTTCTAACGTATATATATATATATATATTTGTAAATAATATTAGATCTGAATACATCCCTTTCTTTATTGGAAGAAGGATTAAAACTACAGAAATAATTTTTACTAATGACTAATTAATTTTAAAATATATTACAATTAATTTGTGTGTGTGAATCAAAAAACTAACTCAAAATGTCTTTTGGAGATTTGGTCGTTTTATCTTCCTTTTCTCGCAAACAGAAAAAACTAAATAAAAACACATTTTTCTACAGCGGTACTCGGCAATGGATTAATATTAATTTTCCTGGAAGATTGATCGGTCGTGCTGGACCTGTGGCTTGGCCTTTAAGTTTCACCTATTTTAACTCCACTAGATATTTTTTTATAAGGAGCTCTCAAGCAAAAAGTGCATCAAGTGCCTGTTAATGACCTTCAATCATTACAACAAAGAATAACGCAAGCGTGTGAAGAAACAACAGTCGCACAATGTCGGTCAGCCAATCGTTCTCTCATTGATAGGTTCAATGCTTGTCTCCGGGCTGGAGGTCGTCAATTTGAATAAAATAAATTATTAAAGTATTTTATTTAATACCTACCAGTTGGTTTTTGTTTAGTTTTTTGCGGTTTGCATGAAAATAAAGCGAAAACTAGCAAATCTCCTAGATACATTTTGAGTTCGTTTTTTGATCTACTACCACTTCCCAAAGTTTAGCTGTTTAACCCGGGAAAACCCTCTATATTATAAACCCTACAATTCTTTGGTATGGATATAGTTTATACATATATATATTTACCGTTAAAGTAATATATTAGTAATTATGCCTAATGACCAGTTATTTTCCAAAGTAACCGATATTAGCGGTTAATGTGATTTAATACATACACATTTTTATTTTAACCAGTTATTTTACATAACAACAAAAGGTGTTTGACTGAAGTGATCATTTATAATATTTTGAAGGTTAGGTTGGATTAGGTTAGGTTAGATTAGGTTAGATTAAACGAACAAATTTCATATTAAAATAATACCACACGTCCGAACTCAATAAAAGATGGACCTCAATTGATACGTACAAAAGACTATGACTCAAACAGTTTCAAACTTGCACAAACGTGAGATTTATCACTTTAACCAGAGGGTGCTAGTTATTATACATAATTATATGGTAACGTGAATAATTTGACTACAACATGAAACATTTATCACATTCACCAGAACTTTTAGTTAGTATACATAAAATACGGTGATTTTGTATATTAACCTGATTTGTATACGCAAAATAGTTGTAATGTATTTTATAATATAATATGTATACAAATTAATTGTAGTGTATTTTAAAATTAATTATACATTAGTAAAAACAATTTTTTTGGACTTTGCCAAAAATGTTAACCGTAAAAAATAACGGTTTATTCAGATTTATGATAATGATGATAATAATAATAATAATAATAATAATAATAATAATAATAATAATAATAATACAATTATAACCAAAGTGAAAATAAACTTCACTCCAACAAGAGGCCAAACAAATACTATTTATTTAAAATATAAAACAAAAATGGTTTATTTTACCAGAAAATTATTTTTGTGGAAATCTAAACAGTCTATAGTTGGTTTTTGACCAAATTAAATTTTTTTCATCTTGAAAAGATTATTTCTGTACTTAAATTTAAGGTTTCTAACTTTCTGAAACTACCTTTGATTTATTTTATAGTTTGTAGGAGTGAAGACCAGCACAGAACCAATCTTAATAAAAAAATCACCCCTGCCCATAATCAATGAAACTGTTCAAACCACAGTTTTGTAACACATACAGTATCAAATCTATCTCGCGGCGTGTTATAATACAAATGTCCCCCTGTCAATTCTGAGGATACTGTTTGAACCACAGTCTTGTAACACATACAGTATCAAATCTATCTCACGGCGTGTTATAATACAAATGTCTCCCTGTCAATTCTGAGATACTGTTTGAACCACAGTCTTGTAACACATACAGTACCAAATCTATCTCACGGCGTGATATAAGACAAATGTCCCCTTGTCAATTCTGAGAATACGGTTTGAACCACAGTCTTGTAACACATACAGTATCAAATCTATCTCACGGCGTGATATAAGACAAATGTCCCCTTGTCAATTCTGAGGATACTGTTTGAACCACAGTCTTGTAACACATACAGTATCAAATCTATCTCACGGCGTGATATAAGACAAATGTCCCCTTGTCAATTCTGAGGATACTGTTTGAACCACAGTCTTGTAACACATACAGTATCTAATCTATCTCACGGCGTGATATAAGACAAATGTCCCCCTGTCAATGGTGAGAATACTGTTTAAAACACACACTTGTAACACATACAGTACAGTATCAATATTTATGAGGTGTTTATGTTCTAATTAGATCCAGAACAATCCCTGCATATGTTTCTAGCACAGCAATGAAAATATCAAAATCTAAGTCTAGGTATTGTGGAAGTAAGTAATCTTGTTTGAGATTCGTTTTCTAAAGCTATATTTTGAAATATTCGGTGAAGGGCGTTAACACAAGAGAAGAAGATAAAGTCACGAAAATAAAATATTAAGACAAGATTTAAACTCTTGATTCGTATGACTTTAACGTGAAATTTTAAAATATATATTTGGAATTTGAAATAATAGAAATATTTTTTGGAGCTTTTAGAAAATAAATTATATTCTGGATAATATATATAGTTTATTATAATTATATTATAATTTTGTTGGAAATATGATTGCATTACTGCAATATTTTACATGCATTTGATCCCTATTTGAGTGATTTCAGTATCATACAGCATTGTAATATCAAACCATCCCCATAACAATAACAATCGTTTGGAGCCCGGATTATTTTAGAACATACAAGTGTAAGTTTAACAAGAAAAGGCGCAAGTAGTAGTATATTTATTTTTTTACTATAGTAGATTCATGGTAATTACAAACCTTTAGAAAAATAAACGTAATCCTTAAGATCTTAAATTAGTAACACATTGTCAGTTTTCTCTTTAATAGAGGTAATATGTAATTGTTTTCAAGCATGAATAATTAGTTATCACATGAATCACCTTAATGCATTTTATATTTTAATTTAAATAATTTAAACTTTTATTGAATATATGATTAACGTTAATACTAAAAACAAAAACAAATATTTTAATTACTGCAAGGACAAATTACGAAACTACAGTATAAAGTACATTAATTTTCATGCTTTATTAAATATGTAATTAATTGCCAATCAAATCTTTAAGACCTTCTAATGAATCCAGAAATAATTTTCATACAAATCTTAGAACAGGAAAAAATTAAATCTAAATTTAAAATTCTGTTATCAAACAAATACTGTCACTAAAACGTTATATTTTAGGCTCAGATAATTTTTAATGGTGAATTAGTTGAACATTTTTTTAGAATTTAACTTTTGATACTTGCTTCGGTGACCGCATGGTCTAAGACGTCACTATGAACTAAACTGCCGACTACAGGGAGATTTGAGTTCAAATCCCAGTCGGGTGTACTGAGGGTGGTTTTTTCCAAAATGGTTTTCCACTTTTACTCCACACAAATGCGGGCAAACTTCCTCTAAATTCAATCTTCCTCATCCCTAACGCATTATCGTAATTAGTTCATATGCGTATAGCTTTAACGGGTAGTAAGACGCGGTGATAAAACAGGTGTTTAAGAAAAAGCGATAATGCTATTTTATATAAAATTAATATACTTTAATAAAACATAATCAATAATCTAATCAGGCTACATATTATAATAATCTCAAGTAATTTTATCTTTACAAATTTAATTATAAATAATAATGCTAACCATTAAATTTTTTATGTTACTTTAATAAATGTACTCTACTGCATATTTAATTTACCTCCCCCAGGTTGACGTTAAAGTTAACAATTAATTAATAATATTTAATTCATTCATGCAGGAGCCCATGATTAATATAAAGTTCTATTAAACGGAATTTAATTTTAAATTGTCATTAAAATACCATTAACGATGGAAATAATTCGATAAAAATGTTTTAATTAAGTTTCTAATATTATTTTTGGGGAATTTTTTGAATTGCTATCGTCGCTGAGAGGTTAAACAAGCTAAATCAAAATTATTAAAATATATGTACTAGTCTTATTATTTAATAATTACTGCCACTGAGCTGTTTTTTTATCTCTTAGGCCAAGATAAGTTAAAATTTGTATGCTTAAATAATTATATGTACACAATTTATTATTTATTTCAGGAAACAATAGTAATATTTATATTTTATATTCAAAGTAATTCTTATAGTAGGAAAAAATTAAATACAAATCTAAAATTCTGGTTATAATATGAGTGACCGAATATCTCCTAAATCTTTGAATTGTATCCAAAAAACAAGTTTTGTCATTCATGTATCTAACTTCTATCGTGGCTAGAAATAAAATCAAAGATAGTTTGTTGTGTGATCCTTCCCTGCATTATCCAGGGAACTTCACCTTCAAACACTTCTTAAATCAAGATAAATATCGGTATTAATAGTTTCATTATCTGGGTGTAGTTAAACCCGTATTTAAATAACACTATTATAAGCAGCACCTGTAACCGAACACGGGTCTCACTAGATGAGTGACATATCTATCTCAACCATTGAGAGCGAGTGATTCAAGGGAAACCTTATGAATAGCTGAATTAAACATCAAACACACATCAATCTAAAATAACACCAGTTCCTTCGTAGAGGTTAAACTATCATGTCACTTGTACCGCTCTTTATCTAAAGTGTCACGATGTCGCCATGGTTACGATCGCAGGAAGTAAGAGAGAAGTTGGAGGTCCAAGCAGTCTGACTGGAATGTTCGTTAAGCTAGACTTGGAGGCGCTACCGGGTGTTTACCATATCAACCTGCTGCCTTACAGGATGATGCCACATTTTCATCAATTCAAGTTTATACGCAAAATTAACAATATGATTTCGTGTTGAGCCCGACTGCCGAGGACGGGGAGATCGAGGTTCGAATCTCGGTCGGGTGAACTGGGGTGGTTTTTCCTAAATGGTTTTCCACTCTTCCTCCACGCAAATGCGGGTTCACTTCCTCTATTCAACCTTCCCAATTCCTAATCCATTAGCGTAATTAGTACTTAAGCGTATAACCC
Source organism: Timema podura (assembly GCA_033556935.1). NCBI lineage: Eukaryota > Metazoa > Arthropoda > Insecta > Phasmatodea > Timematidae > Timema > Timema podura. Next base: position 51,017,165 of record JAVRXN010000005.1, read on the forward strand.
GAACGGGTAGTAAGACGCGGTGCTAAATAATAAAAAAAAATAAAAAAAAAAAAAAAACAATATGATTGTACCCAAGAAAATAAAATTGACTTAAGAACACCAAAAATGTGGACAGAAGGAATGAATGGATTAAACACGAACTTTACAAACATTTGAAACTAAAACACGCCCTTTACAAACTTTGGAAACTAAAACACGTAATTTACAAACTTTTGAAACTAAGACACGCACTTTACAAACTTTGTAAATTAAAACATGTGTTTTACAAACTTTGGAAATTAAAACACGCACATTACAAATTTTTGAAATTAAAACATGTGTTTTACAAACTTTGGAAGATAAAACACGCACTTTACAAACTGTGTAAATTAAAACCCGCGCTTTACAAACTTTGGAAACTAAGACACGCACTTTACAAACTTTGGAAACTAAAACACGCACTTTACCAACTTTGGAAACTAAAACACGCACTTTACAAACTTTGGAAACTAAAACACGTAATTTACAAACTTTGGGAACTAAAACACGTGCTTTACAAACTTTGGGTACTAAAACACTCAATTTACAAACTTTAGAAACTAAAACACGCACTTTACAAAATTTGTAAACTAAAATATTTATTTATATAATGCAACACCTTCAAGCACTAAATGCTTGCATTCTTATAGACGTGAAGATCGGGCCTACAAATACCTTCTTCAGAAGCGATAGTTACCCCTGCCACACCGCAACCCTTCAGACCCTTCAACTTTGCAGCAGTAATTTGTCAGAGATGGGCAATATTAATTACTACCTTACAAGTAAAGAGATAACTTAGAATTATATTATTATTTCAGTCTGACAAACGTAGAGTGTAACATCCTATGGTTGTGTATTCATGCATTCCTCAAACACGCATGATATAAAGTCGATATAAATGCCTATAAATGACTAAATAATGCTGAAAAGCAAGAAAATATGAATTAAAATATCAAAATTACAATAAATTGTCAAAAATTAACCACACATTTCTATTATCAGGGAATAATGAAAAATGTTTATGTGCAGTACACATGAGTATTGTCTGTTAAAATATAAATGTCGAAAATAATTATGCCCCAACTTTTATCAAACCGGTTTCCTCAATACACGTATTCCGCCTAATTATCCAGCTGGTCAAACATGGGAAGGATTGAGTTCGATACTGATCTACATATAAAACCCTAACTTAGTTTTGTTGGCATCAGAAAATTATAGATGAAGTCTGGATTCATTCAAAATATAATTAATATTTAAATCGTGTTTCACGGCTTTGACATTTTTTTAATGAGATTGTTGCTTACCCTTGTTGCCTAGGGAGTAAAGGGGCCTTACATGGGTTACTTAACGTACTTGAGGGGGGGGGGGGAGACGTCCACCTAGCGTTACGCTGCGTGGCATGGGGGAGGGTTATTTAGGCTATCGTAACGTAACGAAGTTTTAGTTTATAAAACAAACAATATAAACAAAAAAAAAGTTGGAATTTATCAAATCAAATTCAATGAAATAGATAGGCTACTAAAAAGTGTTTCATTCAGTTTTTATGTATAAACTTAAGCTTTTTCACAATTTAAGTTTTTTAAATACAAATAAAACAGTTTGCCTAAAGATTGCATCCTTTATTCAAAATCCTATTTATTTTAGACTTAAGAGATACGACGTGAAAATAACTAGTCTACTAAAATAAAAGCACATTCGAAAATGACATGAGGAAAAGGTGCTTTTTTTTTATAGTTTAAACTTGAAGCGTTACGTAACTTAGGGGGGCGAGGGGGCTTCCAAAGCGTAACTGAGTGTGATATGGGTAAAGGGGGTAAAAAAAAGGCCCAAAATTGAGTTACGTAATACATTTATGGCCCCAAAGAAGTCACCTGCAAATATAAATAACTTGTGGTATACCCTTGTTGTCTAGGGATAAGTCACCTGCAGATATAAATAACTTGTGTACCCTTGTTGTCTAGGGAGAAGTCACCTGCAGATATAAATAGCGTGTTGAATACCCTTGTTGTCTAGGGAGAAGTCACCTGCAGATATTAATAACGTGTTGAATACCCTTGTTGTCTAGGGAGAAGTCACCTGCAGATATAAATAACTTGTTGCATACCCTTGTTGTTTAGGGAGAAGTCACCTGCAGATATAAATAGAGTGTTGCGTACCCTTGTTGTCTAGGGAGAAGTCACCTGCAGATATAAATAGCTTGTGTGTACCCTTGTTTCTTAGAGGGTAGCTAAGTCACCTGCATATATAAATATCTTGTTGGGTACCCTTGTTGTCTAGGGTGTAAAGAAGTTACCTGCAGATATAAATAGCGTGTTGTGTACTCTTGTTGTCTAGGGAGAAGCTACTTGAAGATATAAATAACTTGTTGCATACCCTTGTTGTCTAGGTAAAAGTCACCTGCAGATATAAATAACTTGTGGCACATACCCGTGTTGTCTAGGGAGAAGTCACCTGCAAATATAAATAGCGTGTTGCATACCCTTGTTGTCTAGGGAGAAGTCACCTGAAGACATAAATAACTTGTGGCATACCCTTGTTGTATAGGGAGAAGTCACCTGCAGATATAAATAAGTTATGGCATACCCTGGTTGTCTAGGTAAAAGTCACCTGCAGATATAAATAGCTTGTTGTGTACCCTTGTTTCCTAGAGGGTAACTAAGTAACCTGCAGATATAAATAACTTGTTGTGTACTCTTGTTTCTTATGGGGTAAATAAGTAGTCTGCAGATATAACGGAACCTGGTTCTACTGAGATAATACCATGCTTATATATTAGGCTCACCATTGTATTTGTTAGTTACTCCGTGATTTGTTTATTTAATTATTATTATTATTATTATTATTATTATTATTATTATTTAGCACCGCGTCTTACTACCCGTTCGGGTTATACGCTTAAGTACTAATTACGCTAATGGATTAGGAATTGGGAAGGTTGAATTTAGAGGAAGTGAACCCGCATTTGCGTGTAGGGAGAGTGGAAAACCATTTAGGAAAAACCACCCTAGTTCACCCGACCGAGATTCGAACCTCGATCTCCCCGTCCTCAGCAGTCGGACTCAACACGACTAGCGCGTTAGCCTACTACGCCACCGAGGCGGGTGTTTATTTAATTAAACAGGACTTAATTGAGAACTGTAGAAAAACAATCATATAAGTAAAGTTTAATTTAAATTAATGCATTGTGATTATTATTATTAAATTATACATCAACTAGCATGTCAGCAAAAAACTATTTTATGGCAATTATTATTAGTACATTTATTTTATTTTATTTGCTACATTATGATTACTAGTACCGCGTCTTACTACCCGCTCGGCTTATACACACTTAGGATAATGTGTAATGGTAGGGTTATTGTGAGATTAAATGGAGGATCTACAGTTTAACGTGGAATCCGAACTACGGTGGAGGCCTGGAATTCTACACACTCAAAGTTGTGATTAATACACGTCTTGTCAGAGGTCAAGGAATGGTTTGACAATCAGATAACTCTGTGCCGGGACCGAGGATTGAACCCGGACCCCCAGCACAGAAGTCTGACACCTTACCCCTAGACCACCAGGTCACCTTTTATTTTCTACAGAAATGTATATCAAGATTAAGCATTGAAAAAAATTGCAATATTATTTAAATAGGTAAAAGGGTAAACGAAATTTACTCTACAGCAGATTTTATGTTGTGATTATGATAACAAATATTTAAAAATAACTCTTTTCTTTTACATTGAAGCGATTCAAATTAATATATTCCCTTACATTTTTATAACATTGTCTTAATTAAATGGTAATTACTAAAAAAAAAGCAATACAAATTATTTCTCTTGGTCTAATAGTAATATGAGGAAAGTACGAGGAATATATCGCTGATGAAATGATGCAATATTTAATGAAACCGTTTGTTCTCTGGTACGTAGCAATGATTATCAAGTCTCCACGCAGCGGACTGGAAGGAAACGCTCTTCATTTTCCCTCTGCCAACTGTAATAACGATATTACATTCCTCAGATGTATCGGACTGGAATAACAACACAATCACGTAACCACCTTTACAATGGAATGTGGCTTACATCATTTTACGTTCTCAACTCAAGTTGTAATATTATAGCCGTGAACATTTTCTGTCTCAAGATTATGACAAGTCGTCTTATGTACCCCCATAACTCTAAAAAAAAAAGTTCTTACAATTCTGTTCATCTGTCTGTCCCTGGGGCACAGTCAAAAATGTTTGATGGAATTGTTCAAACTTTATATTTAGATGTTTTAGGATCTTCTCAGGATATTTAGTTTATTTTTAACCCTAAAATTAAGGGTTGTTTACTGATGACTACTTTTTGAAAATTCTAATTTTTTTGAAAAGGATCTTAATGTTTTTGTTTAAAATGGTTATCTGGGTAGTTTATATGTTCGTTTTTAAAAAATAAAATAAATTATTTGTGATTTCTGAACATTTTCTCACAAGCTATAATACATCATACTAAAAAGTAGACACGATTTGATTTCACAATTTTTTTTTTTGCAATAGCAATTTTATTTAAATTTTAGTGTGAAGTTTTAGTGTTTTTCCACTCTCATAATATAAACGTATGTTCACTTTTGATTAAAAAAAACTGAGTTCACGACTGTCAAAAGGAAACGCAGTATCGCTGTGTGCTCACTTCTTGCTCGCTTTTTATACCTTCCCTCCTTTATCTATGTTTTTCCTTTGATATATTTCACTGTCCCCACTCACGTAATCTCTTTATTTGGTCCGCTCTTCCATCCCACACGTACACACCGACAATTACAGTCGGTATCAGATGAGTTGAGCGTCGAGACAAAACTACACTAGATGTGCATAACGCCGAGAATAGGAAATAATCACAATAAAGAATGTCCAGAAATTATTCACCGCATTATAAACTTTAATAAACATGTTATTTTAGGTGTTATTTGGTTTACTCAAGTATTTACCAAACTGGGGTAGTCTACTTAATTAAAATAAAAATGTCTTGATTCGTGTAATTAGCTACTGTAAACCGTTTTATGATAGCTCCTAAAATAACGAATTTATTAGGATTATAAAAGAGTGAATAGTTTACGGACACCCTGTATAGTAGTTTAACCCGTGTACAATTAATAACGTTTAGATAATTAATAGAATGAGTCCAAACTTATTAAAAAGGTAGATCCCCAAGAATACAGAGGATCTATATTTTAACAACATATCCTCCAATTTTAAACATAAAAATACTAGTCACATCAATTGTTTAAATGGTGGCAAATTATTGAGAGCTATTATGAACAGTTTTTGTTTCTCTCTAGTGGGCGTGTCAAGCCCTAAAATATCAAAATATGAATAAAATAATTAATAAACAACAACACAACGGATTAAATCCAAACACGATAAGCCAGTAATACAAATTACTTTTGAAACAACTACATAGAGTAGTTTAAAAAAAATCTATATGCCCTGCTATAATTACAGCATCAGAGGTGCTTTTCAAATTTGAGTTTTGTAACTTTGTAACTTTAAATGCAGTTTCACTTGGTGAGCCAATTCAGTTACATGAAACCAAAATACTGTATAAACTCAAATATAATGTATTGAATCTAAGAATATAATCATTGATTGGCAACAATAGAAATTATCTAGATATAAATGGATGCTTATTATTATTGGTAGAATTAACGAACTTTAATTATTACACATAGTTGCTTTATAGTGTTTTTTTAACAAAATAATTAATATTTGGGGCAGAGTCATAAAGGAGCTACTAACTACCTCTCTGGTAGATTGATGGTTCTAGGAGCTATCAAAGGGCTACTCGGCCGCTGGGGGGCAGATACCTAAGAGACGGTACCTTTTCTCCTGACATCTCTAGCGACTATTGAGACGGTACCTTTTCTCTCAACATCTCTAGCGACTATTGAGACAGTACCTTTTCTCCCGACATCTCTAGCAACTATTGAGACGGTACCTTTTCTCCTGACATCTCTAGCGACTATTGAGATGGTACCTTTTCTCCTGACATCTCTAGCGACTATTGAGATGGTACCTTTTCTCCTGACATCTCTAGCAACTATTGAGACGGTACCTTTTCTCCCGACATCTCTAGCGACTATTGAGACGGTACCTTTTCTCCTGACATCTCTAGCGACTATTGAGATGGTACCTTTTCTCTCGACATCTCTAGCGACTATTGAGACGGTACCTTTTCTCTCAACATCTCTAGCGACTATTGAGACAGTACCTTTTCTCCCGACATCTCTAGCAACTATTGAGACGGTACCTTTTCTCCTGACATCTCTAGCGACTATTGAGATGGTACCTTTTCTCCTGACATCTCTAGCGACTATTGAGATGGTACCTTTTCTCTCGACATCTCTAGCGACTATTGAGACGGTACCTTTTCTCTCAACATCTCTAGCGACTATTGAGACAGTACCTTTTCTCCCGACATCTCTAGCGACTATTGAGACAGTACCTTTTCTCCCGACATCTCTAGCGACTATTGAGACGGTACCTTTTCTCCCGACATCTCTAGCGACTATTGAGACGGTACCTTTTCTCCTGACATCTCTAGCGACTATTGAGATGGTACCTTTTCTCCTGACATCTCTAGCGACTATTGAGACGGTACCTTTTCTCTCGACATCTCTAGCGACTATTGAGACGGTATCTTTTCTCTCAACATCTCTAGCGACTATTGAGATGGTACCTTTTCTCTCGACATCTCTAGCGACTATTGAGACAGTACCTTTTCTCCCGACATCTCTAGCGACTATTGAGACGGTACCTTTTCTCCTGACATCTCTAGCGACTATTGAGATGGTACCTTTTCTCTCGACATCTCTAGCGACTATTGAGACAGTACCTTTTCTCCTGACATCTCTAGCGACTATTGAGATGGTACCTTTTCTCTCGACATCTCTAGCGACTATTGAGACAGTACCTTTTCTCCCGACATCTCTAGCGACTATTGAGATGGTACCTTTTCTCTCGACATCTCTAGCGACTATTGAGACAGTACCTTTTCTCCCGACATCTCTAGCGACTATTGAGATGGTACCTTTTCTCCCGACATCTCTAGCGACTATTGAGACGGTACCTTTTCTCCTGACATCTCTAGCGACTATTGAGATGGTACCTTTTCTCTCGACATCTCTAGCGACTATTGAGACAGTACCTTTTCTCCTGACATCTCTAGCGACTATTGAGACGGTACCTTTTCTCCCGACATCTCTAGCGACTATTGAGACGGTACCTTTTCTCCCGACATCTCTAGCGACTATTGAGACGGTACCTTTTCTCCTGACATCTCTAGCGACTATTGAGACGGTACCTATTCTACCGACATCTCTAGCGACTATTGAGACGGTACCTTTTCTCTCAAAATCTCTAGCGACTATTGAGACGGTACCTTTTCTCCCGACATCTCTAGCGACTATTGAGACGGTACCTTTTCTCCCGACATCTCTAGCGACTATTGAGACGGTACCTTTTCTACCGACATCTCTAGCGACTATTGAGACGGTACCTTTTCTCTCAACATCTCTAGCGACTATTGAGACGGTACCTTTTCTCCCGACATCTCTAGCGACTATTGAGACGGTACCTTTTCTCTCAACATCTCTAGCGACTATTGAGACGGTACCTTTTCTCCCGACATCTCTAGCGACTATTGAGACGATTACCCGCAAGACTATAAACTCTCATAATAAGATGGGAGGGATCTTATTCCATTCTCTTCGGTCAACACCAACATTTCTGTTCTGGTTCCTGTTCTGGACGTTTCTTTTCTTTGTTTTTAAAGTTAGAGAGAAACTTGGGATGTAAACAATATGGAGACAAACATGAAATAGAACATAGTCACGTATTCAATATTATTATATTCATACTCGTATAACAATTAAAGTGGGATGCTGGGAAACTTCATCTTTATCTCTAATATTAGAGTAACATGCTATGAAAAGGAACAAACTATAATAATACACTGGTATTTCAGTTATAGGGATATTGTTCCCTTTATTTTTTTAGGAATGGATACTATTCCTATTTTATTTTATTCAAAGTTATATTTATTGTCATTAATTTACATTTAAATTTGTAGTACCCTGCCTCGATTTCTTTATGATAAATTTATAAACTGAGCTTGAAAAAGATTTCTTCCATTTACGTTAAATTATATAATTTTATCTTAGGTTTAGAAATACCTATATATTATTTCAAAGAGTTTTATTTGGTCCTAAATGGAAGCGAGCTAAGAAACCGTTAATCCATAGGCGAATGCTATATTTAACTAAGGTTATGTCACTTTAGTAATATACAGAAGCGATTATTATTGGTAATATAAAAATAATTTATGTAATTTCCTGTGAAAGTTCACATTTCAAATAACAAAGCTCACAAGAACCATGAAGACAGAAAGTGTTACCTGGCCACTGTGGGAGTATTGTGGGAGTATTGTGGGAGCCAGTGAGGGAGCTAGTGTGGGAGCCAGTGAAGGAGTCAGTGTGGGAGCTAGTGTGGGAGCTAGTGTGGGAGCCAGTGAGGGAGCTAGTGTGGGAGCCAGTGAAGGAGTCAGTGTGGGAGCTAGTGTGGGAGCCAGTGAGGGAGCTAGTGTGGGAGCCAGTTAAGGAGTCAGTGTGGGTGCCATTGTGGGAGCCAGTGAAGGATGCAGTGTGGGTGCCATTGTGGGAGCCATTGAGGGATGCAGTGTGGGTGCCATTGGGAGCCAGTGAGGGAGCCATTGAGAGATCCAGTGAAGGAGTCAGTGTGGGAGCCAGTGAAGGAGCCAGTGTGAGATCCAGTGAGGGACCCAGTGAGGGAGCCAGTGTGGGAGCCAGTGAAGGATGCAGTGTGGGTGCCATTGTGGGAGCCATTGAGGGATGCAGTGTGGGTGCCATTGTGGGAGCCAGTGAGGGAGCCATTGAGAGATCCAGTGAAGGAGTCAGTGTGGGAGCCAGTGAAGGAGCCAGTGTGAGATCCAGTGAGGGACCCAGTGAGGGAGCCAGTGTGGGAGCCAGTGAGGGAGCCAGTGTGAGATCCAGTGAGGGAGCCAGTTTGGGAGCTAGTGTGGGAGACATTGAAGGAGTCATTGTGGGAGCCAGTGAGGGACCCAGTGAGGGAGCCAGTGAAGGAGTCAGTGTGGGAGCCAGTGAGGGATGCAGTGTGGGAGCCAGTGAGGGACCCAGTGAGGGAGCCAGTGTGGGAGCCAGTGAGGGAGCTAGTGTGGGAGCCAGTTAAGGAGTCAGTGTGGGTGCCATTGTGGGAGCCAGTGAGGGATGCAGTGTGGGTGCCATTGTGGGAGCCATTGAGGGATGCAGTGTGGGTGCCATTGTGGGAGCCAGTGAGGGAGCTAGTGTGGGAGCCAGTGAAGGAGTCAATGTGGGAGCCAGTGTGGGAGCCAGTGAGGGAGCAAGGCCCAAGCAGAAAGTGTTACCTGGCCACTATAGAAGTCTTGCCGACCCTCGACGACCCGAGTAACACGAGCCTGTAGCAGTTCTTGGGCGGTGGCTTGCAGCCATCCTCGCAAGAGGAGGAACTGCCAGGGCTGGGGCCGGGCCCACTCTGCTGGGCCATTGGAGGCTCCTGAGCCTCCGCAGCTGGGGCCCGCCACCCACACAGCGCCCTCAGGCACGCCGCTGCAGCTGCGCTCAGTGCCTGCAGCGGCCTGCCCCACCCAGACGGCACCTCCGTTTGTTGCTGCTGCAGAGTGGCACCACCCCCATCTCCTGCCGCCCCCACCACGCTGGACTGCGCCTGCGCCCACATAAACCTCAGTATACTACACTACGTTCACAATATTTCAGTCAGAACAAAACAAAACAATATTACATTCCTAACGAAACATATCAAAACTAAACTAGGTTCACAAAACTTCAGTCAGAACAAAGGTAAAATTTGTTTTGGTTGATGGACCTTACGAAACTCTATAAATAGACACACTCTATATTCCATAACTATAGCCTATATCTTTGTCTTGTCGGAATAATTAACGGGAATATATATTTTTTTATTTTAACAAAAAAAACCATACAATAGAAAGTAAACAGCTAAAATGTGACAAAAGTGGGCAGTAAATAGTCACGTAAAATGTACACCTTGATAAATAAAGATTGAATTTAGAAAACATTTTATTCACCCAAAATAGACCTTTAGTATTTTCCCAGGGCAAGCCCCCAGGTTGTCACAGGTCCGGATTTAAGACAGTCACTCCTCTCTTCTGAACATCCAAACGTCTTCTTTCATGTTCATGTTGGATGTGTAACTGCCCATATTTCATATTGAGGGTAGAGCCAGGTTGGAAACTCATGGGTTGGAGATGAATTCTCGCCCTCGTTGTGAATGTCTTAGCTCGTACAGGACAAGAGGCTTCATTCCTCTGGGATGTTCCTAGTCTGGTAATATTGACAGAGTGCCTCCTCGTGGCAACTGTCCTAATTTGTACAGGACAAGAGGCTTCCTTCCCCTGCCTGTGGGATGTTCCTAGTCTGGTAATCCTGGCAGAGTGCCTCCTCGTGGCAACTATCCTAACTTGTACAGGACAAGAGGCTTCCTTCCCTTGTGGGATTTTTTCTAGTCCGGTAATTCTGACAAAATGCCTCCTCGTGGTGACCCCTTGGCAACGTCCAGTGGGTTTACTCGATGGGTGACTAAATATCTGTCGAAGTTGTCTGTGTGGAAGTGAATGTGAGTGAACTTCCCCTCTCTACTCTCCAAACACTAAGCAGTTTTTAGTTAGTACCTTCCGGGAAAGCTGATCAAGCCACAAGGTCCCCACTGGACAACTTAGGATGAAAGCCCTTTTAGGGTGGTTCCTAAGGCAATGCACCTATCCTCTTCCGTGGGGTTAACGCCCCTATGTGTGCGTTCCAGTACTCACGGAAGGAAGAGCCAGCTTCTCCCACTGATGGAAGCTGGTCAAGGAGGGGTTGAGGGAGTTCCTAGCTGTCCGGTAACGATGGGGCTCGATGGTAAGCAGGGGGTCATTGATCCCTAAATTGACCGCTGCGTACGCTTACGTGCGTGTCTACGCTCGGAGAACACAGTTATGATAGATCCTAGAGAGAGGTGTTTATTCCCCAGATACTGGCTGTTATACCCAATAGGGCAAGGGTGTTTCCACTCAGAGTTTATAAGGTGTTAGACTGGAGATGTAGTGGCGTTCTCAGAAGAAAAAAAAATTCCAAGTAAACCAATTCCGTCCATATCCAGTTCGATTTCTAAAACTCGTTGATGTAAGCGCCAGCATGGATGAACGGTTTAAGCTTATTTATATTTAGAAAGTAAAAAAATATTAAGCAGTGGAGTGTTGTAGAGTATTGGCAGAGTGAATAGAGCTTATAAGGTTTACCTAGGATATGTTATCAGTTATACATTCTGTCCCCATTTGACCAATCACACACAGGCTTTGTTCTACATGACTCACGTGGGAATGTATGTTATCACCCATTCTATCCCCATTTGACCAATCACACATAGGCTCTGTTCTACATGACTCACGTGGGAATGTATGTTATCACCCATTCTATCCCCATTTGACCAATCACACATAGGCTCTGTTCTACATGACTCACGTGGGAATGTATGTTATAACCCACTCTGTCCCCATCTGACCAATCACACATAGGCTTGTTCTACATGACTCACGTGGGAATGTATGTTATCACCCACTCTGTCCCCATTTGACCAATCACATATAGGCTTTGTTCTACATGACTCACGTGGGAATGTATGTTATAACCCACTCTGTCCCCATCTGACCAATCACACATAGGCTTTGTTCTACATGACTCACGTGGGAATGTATGTTATAACCCACTCTGTCCCCATTTGACCAATCACACATAGGCTTTGTTCTACATGACTCACGTGGGAATGTATGTTATCACCTACTCTGTCCCATTTGACCAATCACACATAGGCTTTGTTCTACATGACTCACGTGGGAATGTATGTTATCACCCACTCTGTCCCCATTTGACCAATCACACATAGGCTTTGTTCTACATGACTCACGTGGGAATGTATGTTATCACCCACTCTGTCCCCATTTGACCAATCACACATATGCTTTGTTCTACATGACTCACGTGGGAATGTATGTTATCACCCACTCTGCCCCATTTGACCAATCACACATAGGCTTTGTTCTACATGACTCACGTGGGAATGTATGTTATCACCCACTCTGTCCCCATTTGACCAATCACACATATGCTTTGTTCTACATGACTCACGTGGGAATGTATGTTATCACCCACTCTGCCCCATTTGACCAATAACACATAGGCTTTGTTCTACATGACTCACGTGGGAATGTATGTTATCACCCACTCTGCCCCATTTGACCAATCACACATAGACTCTGTTCTACATGACTCACGTGGGAATGTATGTTATAACCCACTCTGTCCCCATTTGACCAATCACACATAGGCTTTGTTCTACATGACTCACGTGGGAATGTATGTTATCACCTACTCTGTCCCATTTGACCAATCACACATAGGCTTTGTTCTACATGACTCACGTGGGAATGTATGTTATCACCCACTCTGTCCCCATTTGACCAATCACACATAGGCTTTGTTCTACATGACTCACGTGGGAATGTATGTTATCACCCACTCTGTCCCCATTTGACCAATCACACATAGGTTCTGTTCTACATACCTCCGCTATTAAGAACGGCCCAAGAAGACAAGTAATACTCATACACTTATAGACATTGCTACTGAAATTGTCTTTAGTTTCTACTTTCATGTCTGGAATTTTGTCTAAAAATTGATAAAAGATTATGTTGATAAAGTATTACATCAATTTATTAAAATTATGAACTTATGTGAGTTCATCGAGAATGGTGTCCGGGATTTAATAGTAAAATATCCATACAAATAATTTATTAATATGTAATAATAAAGTAATTGAAGAAATGAAGGCATGCAGTGTTGCCACCATTCACAGCAAAATTCACCTTAATCAGTCAAACATTCCTGAAGATGTATAATTGTGGAGAACGGACATCTTTCAGAGGACCTTGTTCTATTCTCTCATGATTTATATTTAATTTTTCAATTCCAATCAACCCAAGAGACTATGGTCGTGACGTCATGTTTAAATTTCGCAAAGTGGCAACTCTAGAAAGCACTTTTCAATATTTTATATGTATTGTTATAATATTCAAAAATCAATCTCCTTGTCCTAAAATGGAGCAGAAAACATATTATTCGTTCTGGTTAGGTGTTTCAATATTTACAATGGGTAAATAAAACAATGTGTTTGACACTAGGCCAATGTTAGGTTCGCAAGTAATGAGTTTTGTTTCCATGTTGTGTTAGTTGTGTTAGATGTGCTAGTTGTGCTAGCTGTGCTAGTTGTGCTATTATACCAGAGTTAAGGATCCAAATGACACCACTTCACACTATGGATCCGAGAGCACGCCATGGTTCGTCGTAAGGATAACATCAACTCAACTTATTTATGAGTTCCTACGTTCAGGGGAGGAACGCGTGTGATGTAGAGGGGGATAAGGGGTGAGGCGGAGGGAGGAATTGCTTATTAATTCAGTGGCGTGACTCTATACCCGATAGCAACAAGTTGAGGGAGAAATGGGAGAGGGGAAGCATTGATACGATCTATTTTTTTACGTAGAGCAATAGTCACTTCCATGAGACAAAGGGCTCAGTTGCTGAAAAAATAGTGGTTTTGGCTGTAGCCTTGGCTCTATTCCCAATACAAATGTGTGAAGGTCCCGAGTTTGACTCCAGGAGGTATCGCTCGGATAGTTTATTTACTTAATTTACAAATCTAGAAGGCAATATTAGATTTATGAGTCACTTAACAAGTGAATTTATTTTTCCACCATGTTTGAGTCACGGCCTGTCCTGGTTATCGGAATATTTGGACTGAGAGGAGGATAATATGCTCACAATGACATGGATAGAAAGGTAGATAGATAGATAGAGAGGTAATAAATTAAGAAAACAACACCCCCATTTACCAAGCTGAGGATCAAAACCCGGCAAACCAGACAGTATGAGACTGACGCCTTTGTCTGTGTACCCACTGGTTCAGATGATTTAAGTTAAGTGATTAAGGGTGGGAGAAACTTTGATTTAAGATCAATATTTTTGCAATTTTTATAGTAAAACATTTTTAGGCTCAAAATAAGAGGAATATTGCTTCAGTAGCTGCGGTTTGTTATAGTTCTGTGTAATCTAGTAATTGCTGAATGTCTGTTACAGACATTGAGGAATTTTATCTTCACATTTTTATCTGCATTTAAAGAGTTTCTGATGAAATTACACAACTATCAAGACAAACTCTAAAACTGTTGAGATTACCGAGTTTAGAAAATAAAACAAAACATTTCTACTGATTATTATTTAAATTGAAAAATGACACCTGGAAACGGGAGTTGAACCCGATACCTTTGGCCTAGTACGCAAATCCTTTAACCACTTACATATCCAGTAGTCGTCCCGTGCTCGGGCCATTCTTCGCTTTTAAAACAGAAATAATATGATAGATGCGGCTATAACTGTAACTAACATTATTAATATACTAGCTTAAATATTTAATCCATAATTTCTACTGAAGTAATATTTGATTTATTTTGGCCAAAAACATTTTTTTTTCTATAAACAAACCCCTTAGCTTGCACTCCCTTTACCCCCCTCCCCCCTTTAAGAACGGAAGGATATTTCCTGGACAGATGTTTGTTTTTCTCACCAAACTTACTTGATGATAGCGGGTCGAAACGTTCTGAATAACTGGCGGATGTAACTTGATAATTTTAATGTTGATTGTCAATTTGCTTGGTCAGTTAATATCATTTTACTCAGTTGCTTCTTCATATTTTTCATTTAGAAGAAAGTGTTTCAATCTTTACGTCATATCTCAACTATATGTCATCATCTGGAGCCATTTTTAAAACTGAGAAATAATATAAATCCGACATTAGGAAAGAGTCAGTGCTAATGAACATCATGAGCTGCTATGATGAGGAGATGAACTAACTATTATACACTAAACAGAGTAATAAATTACTGTCTTGTAATCGTTCTAGAATAAGGATAGAAGCGGGTTAAAGAACATTCTACTAAATTACATCCCACCTTGAATTATTTCATGAATATTCAAGTGAAATAATCAATATAATTTACAACACATTAATTTATGGATAACGAAATAAAAGTAATCAACTACGTGATGTTAAAATGGTGGTGACCGAAATAATAATTATCTTGAATTCACATAACAATCCAAACTTGGAAGGGCCTTTAGAAAGAATAAAGTATATTATGTCTAAAAATAAAGATAGTTAATTCTTCATAAGTTTAAGTTGTGTGTTTGTAAAATAATGTATTTATAAAGAAAACTTATGACGATTTAATATCCTCGTCTTCGAAAGGTAACATTTTATATTTCCTGGTTCCTGCTCTCCGGTTCCTATATCACCCTTCTCCCCCTCCTCTTTGGGGTAGATGTTAACTGTTAAAGCATGTCAGAAACAGAAAAGCCCCCCTCCCCCCTCAAGAGTGGAGACATTCATATGAATGAAAGGAAATGTCCTCACTCCTCTCTTTAGTTCGTTGTATCAACCTTAGAGAGATTGTGACACTTGAATCCATACAGAGATACCTGTGGAGGGTAGTTATTGATTCAATGTTCAGTAAACAACACTTCTTCATCAGTCATTTCTTGTCAAAACATGGAGGCGTGTTTCACTCAGGAATATTTATATACATGATGGAGACTCGGGAATTAAACAGAAACACATTTTAATAATATTAGATGTAAAAAAAGGCGGGGGCCTGAACTTTTCACACACATTTTATAACTACGAGTCGTACTCAGGGTAAAAAAACAGGGCAATCTACGTAAGCCCATACTTTTTGAAAGTTTTGTGTTAATATACAGATCACTAAGGTTTTTTTTTTCTAGAGAATTTAACCATATTTTGATGATTAACAGGAACACTTTCTTAATATCCTCTGTACATTCACCAACTAACATCAATTATAAACAGATTTAGGATTTTAAACTTAAAATTTGTAAACTTTGATAAGATCATCCTCGAATTTGATGCATTTAATATTTAAAAAAATGAAAAATTAAATCGATTTGCTATAACTTGAGAAATTGCTGTCGAAATCAATTATGGTTTTCTTAAATTATTGTGATTTGCTCTATGAATATTTTTGAAATGTTCAGCCAGCTACTCTGTCTATAATATTTCATTTAAAATTTTAGATAATAAAAATGGATGAAGATATTGGTGTGTAACTCCTGGAATGAGTTTGTCTTACCCCCATCTGGGCTGTCCCAATATCTAAACTGAACTAATAAGGACAAGGAAGTTAGAGCTGAGAGAAAACCGTACCCTTGTGTGCGTGGAGGGAGAGATCAAAACTACAGATGGGACGATACCAGGTTTTTGATTCCGATTATCGATTCCTCGAATAATCGATTATTACTGGAATAGGTCTACAATATAAAATTAAAAACTATTTTTAATTTATTAGAATTTTGAAACATTTTTGTCTTTACAAATGACAGTGGTGATTTTAATTTTGGCTTTAAAACTTTGAAATAAACTTCACATATTATTATTATTGTTATTATTATTATTATTATTATTATTATTATTATTATTATTATTATTATTATTATTTACGTTGTGACAGTACAATTGCAAATCAATCATAATATATTTCTTAACACAGGGTTGGCATCTGTTAGTATGGAAGTTTTTTTTCTGGAATACATTGGAAAACAGATTTACAAGTTGAAGCAAAACATAAATTTTTAGATTTTTAAATTTGATTAATACTTTTTAAGTTTTGTTATAAAAATTTAGTGAGTAAATAACTAAAAAGGTGTTAAGACCGGCCTCTAACATCTGACATCTCTTAATAAAATATTCACGATCATTTGCATGCATCTTTAAGGAATCAAGGCAAGGTTTCTTCTTTATTCTCTAGATCAATAGTTATTGAAGAATTGAGGAATTGAATTTCCTTCTGTAAACTATTTAGTAGAAAACACTAGAAAATCACCATACGAGACTGGCACCTTAGGTCCAATTACCCTCCAGTGCAGACAGTTACAATTTAGAAGCTATAAACACTTAAAAAATGACAAAATTTTAAGAAGTTGTGTCAAAATGTAATATTTACACGGTGCTAAAGCGTATTATAGAAACACAATAGTAACAACAACAATATTGTTCAAGTGTAATTTTATTTTTAATTGCAATTACCATACGATTCGTTTATTCATGGATGGTTTTTAGTATGGCTCGGAGCTACCTTGGAATTGTGCCCCGAGAATATTGGAAAAGCGCTTTCGTCACGCCAAGTTAAACACGAGACTAAAATAAATTATCAATCTGAATCTCATAACATGAGTTATAAAAAAACGCAAGATTCAACATTGACGAGAATCCATTTCAATTGCATGAACCAAGCTTATCGAAAAAATAATAATCACGCACGAAACATACCAATTAGACTATTCTTTATATTTAAAAAAATTATTAATGGAAGTTGACACTTTTAAACAAACATTAACCGTTACGTGTAATTTGTTATTTTATCCAATATCATCCACTATTTTTCATTAGTAATGAAAGTGAAAAGAATACCAAGCAAGCAGACAAACAAATGAATAATTTAGTCGTAAGTTAGCCTAGCTCGGAATGTACGGAAGGAGATATAACGGCTCTGTGAACCGGTGGGAAGTAACAGTTACTGTTTGTTTAGAGGGTCAAGATGATATATCTCTCTGTGAGGCTGGTAGGATCAAAAGATGTTTGTTTAGAGCAGTGGTCCTTAAATTTTTGCTGCCACTCCTCCCTTGGGAAATATCTTACGACCCACGCCTCCCAATATTTCGAACTAAACATTAAGGTGAGCTTGCATTTTTAGGCCCTGGATTAAAAAATTTATACTCACTGAAATTAACACAAACACAAGCAATAAAACAGTTTTGTGGAAATAAAACCTGTATTTAAAATTAATATTTTTAGTGGTTCAGTACAAAAATAAAAAAAGGAAATCTTCAAAAGCACTTCAATGGGATGAATGTTGCTGTTGGTTATCAGTAATTCTAAGTTATTTGAGGGACAATCTTAGACAATGATAAGCGCTTATGATGTCTGGTATTCAACCGATTTCTAGCTTTGGTATCTATCCTGACAAAAAGTAGTTAAAACCCTAGATTCTCAGAGCTAGGTTATCACAAATGAAACTAAAGCTTAAAGAGCTTTTATTTTTTTGCATGAACAGGGTAGGCAACCTTTCAAAAGCACCAAATTTCATCAATATTTTGATTAAAGAGATTTTGTTTGAACAAGGCTGTTCTCTGAAATTCATTAATGTAATCTTTTTGAATATCAGAATCATTCATAGACTCCAAATTAAATATAAAATAATTTAAATTTGTTTTGACTATATCATTAAAAGTGCCTAAACGATTAACCAGATGAATCAAAATATCACATTGAATTCACTCTCTGACGTTCTTTAAAAGTTATTTCTGGAATGATGAACATTTTCCAAAGTAGGAAAATTAGCACAGCTGCGTTTTGTCAAACGTCTCTCGCAAAAGTTGAATTTTTTGCTTGAAGGCAGTAGTATCCTTCTCACTTGCATCCAAAACAGTCACTTTTGATCCATGAATTGAAATACTGATGTCATTCCAGTGTGAGAATATATCTGCAAGAAAGGTCAACGACATAACGGAGCTTTCTTTGGGTTTCAAATGCTTCACCAAATTTCATTTGCTTTTTTGAAGAAATGGAGCTATCTCAGTTCTCAATTCCATAACATGAGTTATAACTCTTCCTTGGGAGATCCAGAGCACTCTGTGTGATACAACCAAACTAAATGATCCGCTCCAATTTCTTGGCAGAATATTTTGAAGATCTGTGAATAAAATCCCGAGATCGTAAGGAGTTTGCAACTTGAATAGCAGTGGACATAACTGATTTCATTCTTGAATAGCAGTGGGCATGGTTGATTTGATTCTTGGAGGAAGATTTTTCGATGCTAATGACGATGTAGAAAACAGTGTAATATCACCACTTTTGGAGCCTCCGCTTCACAAAATCTCCAAAACCAGATTTTCTTCCCAGCATGAAAGGTGCAGTCTTCCAGTCAAGTTCAATTTTTGAAAAGATTTCGACCATTAGTTGGAGCACAGTAGCTTTTGTAATAGTAATAAGCGATTCACAGAAAATAAATAATTTTTTAATGCACCGTACATATTACTGGCTTATCTCAAGATGACCAAGAGTTGGCTGCATATAGCTTAATGAGTACTTTCATTCAATATAAGTCCAAAGAGCAGAATCACTTTCTTGCGTTCCTCCATGAGTTGATCCAAAACATCTCCGGCACATCCCTAATTCTAGAATTTATGTCGTTATTTTACATAGATATTTCAGCAATTTGTTTCCATTGCTGGTGCCCGAAAACAGCTTCAAGGGTACATGGTTTAATCAGTGTTTCACTGATTGTGTGAGGTCTTTTGTTCTGTGCGATTATGTATGACACTTTATAGGAGGCCTGAAGGAGTGAGTTTTTGGTAGTTCAAAAACTCAACTTAGTAAGCGTACCTGATGAGTGGAATCGAGCTTCCTTTTGCTTCAGCATTTACAGAGAGTCTTCGGAATTCCATGGGTGTATTTTTGCGAAATGTTCTTGAAGTTTAGTAGGCCTCAAGTTATCGTTACAGAGAACTTTGCACATAAAAAAAACTTAGGTTTATCGAATCCATCTTTGCCATGAAAGCACGTGAACCCGAATTTCAAGTAATTCTCACTATACTTAATTTCCTTTGAAATTTTGTTGTCTTTTTGGGGTCTGAAATTAATAATTTAGATAAAATGTCTGCATACATGAAATGGCATATTTTAGCTAACTTAAGCCATGTTTTAAAAACATACTTAACCTCTTCCCAGTTTTTGACGTAATTACTTTTAGTCAGATTATGTCATCTACTTGTTGCTGATTTATTTAATGGTCTTTTGTTGAGTAGAGAAGATAATTTCACTAAATATGAAACAAATAACTTACTTCCTGTACTTCCTTATAATCACCAGACAAATCATAATATGTTCTATGTTGTAAACTCGCTCCCAAGCCTTATCACTCATAGATAATAATATGTACGAGCAACAATTTTGATAAATTTACCTGGAACCAGTTGAAAAGATATATACACGTTTTAATGATTCTGACGTTACACGACATCTGTTGGTATTTTCAGCTGTCTGCAGCTTCCAGTGACACGTAGTGACATCCTGTAGAACTATTTTATGTATGTTGCCCAGCTAACGGCTAAAGTTTATCACCCAACGTCTGTGTATGAAATATTCGTGTTAGGTTTCCGTATCTACGCTTTCTTTAATTTTGTTTACGTAAAATACGGATGAAACCATTTATATCTGAGAGGCAACTCACACCTCCCCTAGAATTGGTCCATTCCTCCCATGGGGAGACGTACCCCACAGATTAAGAAATCCTGGTTCAGAGGGCCAATGTAATATCTCTCTCTGTGGCTGGTAGAATGTTTAGTATGTTAGATTATGGATGACCCATATCGGTGGGCCGATAAGGTCACGGTTTGAATCTTGGTCAGGTCTACTGATGGTTTTTTTCTAAATGATTTCCCACGCTCTCTTCTCGAAATTGAGGTTGAATTTCTCATACAATTCTACATTTCTCACCCCTACCTCATTTGTATGATAAAATGAATACATCTCATATGGGTATTAAGATGATATATATACATTAAAGTTTAAGGACACAGCAGTATTATAGTGGTTTTTTTTCAATATTAGCTTCTTTTTTTTTGGCACCGTATCTTCCTACCCGTTTGGGTTGTTTGCATATTAACTAATTACGATAGTGTGCTAGAGATGATAAAGGTTGAATTTAGAGGAAGTGTATCCACATCCACGTGAGGATGAGAGTGTAAACCCCCCCTCAGTTCACTCGACCAGTATTCGAACCCCTATCTCCCTGCCATCAGCAGTGCAGTCAATTGTAAGGGTAACGCCTCAGATGAGGTGAGTCTTCAGCATCAGTTCATTCAGTTTGATTCTGATAAGATAAGAGTTATATATTTTAGAAATACGTTTTGGATAAGAGTTTGAAATATTACCTTTGGACTACCATGTCATTTATCCACTAATACGGATTGATAATGGAGTAATACAGTTGGCGGTTTAAGTTTAAAGGTCTAGCTTTCGAATCGCTCCCATTTGTAAATTGAAAAGAGACGCGATAAAGAAGGATTTCCAAAATGTGAGAGTTTTTTATTTATGTGACTTTATACATTATTTCTTCCCCTTCATTACGCAGTCATTCACTCCCAATAGGCATATCTTCTATTATTTTACCCGCCTCGGTGGCGTAGTTGGCTAACGCGCTAGTCGTGTTGATCTCGACCGCCGAGGACAGGGAGATCGAGGTTCGAATCTCGGTCGGATGAACTGGGGGGGTTTCCTAAATGGTTTTCCACTCTCCCTCCACGCAAATGCGGGTTCACTTCCTCTAAATTCAACCTTCCCAATTCCTAATCCATTAGCGTAATTAGTATTTAAGCGTATAACCCGAACGGGTAGTAAGACGCGGTGCTAAATAAATATTATTATTATTAAAATTCTATTATTTAAAAAAATAAAAGTTTTTATTTGGGTTTTAGATTTTAGTGGCATTTTTGTTTTGACAAGTATCCGGTTAAATAATGTAAAAACATAATAAACTTTCCAAGACAACCCAAATTATTGAAAAAATTAAAAGCTAGGCTTAATAAATGATTTCAAATATGCAAACGGAGGGACTCATCCACTAAACTACGTTCATCAATTTGTATATACCTCAAATAGAAGAACCTATAAATGAAATTAGTTAAATCTAGTGTCCTCTTTCAGACGGATTTAGTCCTGCAATTAAATGTATTCTTCCTTACCGTGATACAGAGTAATGAAGATTTATATGGAGTTCACCTTAAGGTTGACCAGAGGGGCATAGTATTCTAACCCTTGGCATCAACCTGTAAAAAAACTAAAACAGTTTTTTAATGTTAAAAAAGACATAATGTACTGTTCCCTCCTATGCGTGTCCACTGTCCCCCCACGACTACAACCTCACACGGCCAGGTCACGCCACTGTATGGAAATTAATACGAGTGGTTTTTGTTTTTAAAAAAGAAATATTATTTTCTCTCATAAATAAAATTGACTACGTGGTAAAAAAAAAACCTTTCTAGAAGTAAAAGCGAGTGAACCTATGCTATCTAATATAAACAAAGAGGGGATCGAAGCGGACACGGTAGTTTCTAAACCCGTCATTCCGTTTTCAATCTACTTTCAACTGTCTTTTTTTATTTTCAAGTCACGTTAGCAAATAGTCTCTTGGTATAGTACAGTTTTCATATAAAGAACCTTTTTTTGATAGCTACAAAAGTTTCTATATCTAGGTTTAACACCCTGACTCAGGGGGTGGCGTGTCCGCTAAATGAGTCCCGGGTTCAATTTATGGCATGGCCGAAAATTTATCATTGATGGAATATGGGTTTTCCCTTTCACATTGTAGAGTTAACGGCTGGGGGGCTGGTTGTTGTGTCTGTTTTATATTTAAGTTAATTTATGGGTTTATTAACTAGTACAGAAAGTGCACGTTAAATGATCAAAATAAAAAACTAGGTTTACTTAAACATATTCATCCGTCAAATCATGTGATCTCAGCTGTTACTTTTGATCAAGATTATTAATAAATATAAAATAACAATAATAATATAGTAAAATGTTATCAATGTTTATGTTTGTAAAAGTATTGGAATCCTGCTGTTGATCTGTTCTACAAGTCGACTACTACCGTGTGAACGACCAACTATCATGGTAGTATTAACAGAACAAGTATCTATCATGGAAACTATTAGCAGAACAAGTAGCTATCATGGAGACTATTAGGAGAACAAGTAGCTCTCATGGAAGCTTGTGCTTGATTTGTTGATAGCGCTGGTCCTAATTTTGAGCTATTAAGTACATACGCATGCGCAGACGAGATAAATGTTGTCTTACATTAATAGATTGAACAGGTCCCAGTTCTCAGACGCATTCTCAGAAGGGGCACAAGTTGTCTTACACTATCAAACTGAAGGGTAAATTATAATCAGGGGTGGCTTAAGGGTAGGGTGAACCGGGCAGCTGCCCAGGAAGCTAGCTCGAGGGGGCACCAAACATAGCACCAAACTAGTCTAATGTATCCTAGGAATGATATGAAAATAATCCCCACCTAACGTAACTACTCTTAAAAAAGTTATTTTGACATCCACCATCTTGAAAAATATTCTCCTAAAACTGTTTATGGCAATTATTTCGTAAACCGTTCATTGTATAACATTGTTTGTTGTGAAAAATAAAGAGGAATACATTGTCTACAAAACATGTTCTGATAGTTTTCTTTGTGATCATAGCCGTTTACGTACAATCTCGCAGTGAAGCGTGTGGACTATGAATGCCATTTGTGGAGTTTCCCTTCAAATTATTTTCTCATCATGCCCAGGTTACGTTAGGTTTGGAGTTGTTGGGTTTGGGGATTATTTTCATATTATACCTAGTTATACAGGTGGGTGCCAAAATAAATCTCGCCCGGGCGCAAAATTAACTTCGGGCCGCCCCTGATTATAATTTAAAAAAACATACCGGTTGGTTTCAAACTGTAAATTAAACTTTTAATTTAAACGACCACAAATTCGAATTTCATTGAGTTAGACCAAATGATGGATGAAGTAGTTTTAGAACTTGATTTGTTGAGAAAAATATTATGAAAGAGCTGGGGTAAAACCTCTTTAGTTTGCATGGTTACCCTTCCACGTATCTGAGTGGTCAAGGACACCGACAATCAGTCTAGCGGCCTCTGTAAAGGTAAAGATCGCGGAGTCATCTCAGATATAGTTTGTTTGAAATCCAACCAGGGATTTTAATACGCGCATGCTGCTAAAACAAGTTACCAAGGTACAAGTCATTCGGAGTTCACTACAAGTGTTATAACAAGCTTTAATAGCTACATAATAAACCACTTATTTATAAATAAGGGTATAATTTGAGGATAATAACCCTCAGCTCCTATAACTTCTGCGATCAAAATGGAATTGAGGTATCCTTGTTGGGAGGACTGGAGAAGTGAGTAGAGGGGGAAGCGCTCCCTAAACCCCCCGACACCCCTAGCCAACATATCGATCCTTCGTTCTGAGCCCCTCAAACCCCTCTCTCCTTCTAGTCTAGTCTGCACGCTTAGGAGAGCCGCATTGCCTGCCTGACACAACTTGTTGACTGCTGTGTTGCTCTTTACAAGCTGGGTTAGCAGCACCTGAGACCACATTGCCTGCCTGACCCAACTTGTTG
The DNA here is from genome assembly GCA_033556935.1 of Timema podura. Classification (NCBI taxonomy): domain Eukaryota; kingdom Metazoa; phylum Arthropoda; class Insecta; order Phasmatodea; family Timematidae; genus Timema; species Timema podura. The sequence goes on from JAVRXN010000005.1 coordinate 51,041,593, forward strand.
ACTGCTGTGTTGCTCTTTACAAGCTGGGCTAGCAGCACCTGAGACCACATTGCCTGCCTGACCCAACTTGTTGACTGCTGTGTTGCTCTTTACAAGCCGGGCTACCAGCACCTGAGACCACATTGCCTCTCTGACCCAACTTGTTGACTGCTGTGTTGCTCTTTACAAGCTGGGTTAACAGCACCTGGGACCACATTGCCTCTCTGATACAACTTGTTGACTGCTGTGTTGCTCTTTACAAGCTGGGCTATCAGCACCTGGGACCACATTGCCTGCCTGACACAACTTGTTGACTGCTGTGTTGCTCTTTACAAGCTGGGTTAACAGCACCTGGGACCACATTGCCTCTGACACAACTTGTTGACTGCTGAGTTGCTCTTTACAAGCTGGGTTAGCAGCACCTGGGACCACATTGCCTCTCTGATACAACTTGTTGACTGCTGTGTTGCTCTTTACAAGCTGGGTTAGCAGCACCTGAGACCACATCGCCTCTCTGACCCAACTTGTTGACTGCTGTGTTGCTCTTTACAAGCTGGGTTAACAGCACCTGGGACCACATTGCCTCTGACACAACTTGTTGACTGCTGAGTTGCTCTTTACAAGCTGGGTTACCAGCACCTGGGACCACATTGCCTGCCTGACACAACTTGTTGACTGCTGTGTTGCTCTTTATAAGCTGGGCTATCAGCACCTGGGACCACATTGCCTCTCTGACACAACTTGTTGACTGCTGAGTTACTCTTTACAAGCTGGGTTAACAGCACCTGGGACCACATTGCCTCTGACACAACTTGTTGACTGCTGAGTTGCTCTTTACAAGCTGGGTTAACAGCACCTGGGACCACATTGCCTCTCTGACACAACTTGTTGACTGCTGTGTTGCTCTTTACAGGCTGGGCTATCAGCACCTGAGACCACATTGCCTCTCTGACACAACTTGTTGACTGCTGTGTTGCTCTTTACAAGCTTGTTTACGAATATTTCGGAGTTCACTACACGTGTGCTCCAAAACTCTATGCTTCTGTCAATAGTCTATAAAATGATTATAAATAATCCACTATAAATAAATTTTAATTTTTTTGAGATTTAAGGAAGACAGATTTTGTTGATAAGTTTCAACGAGAAAAAATTTGTTGATTAGATGTGAGATAGTCCTCTACAGAGCACTTACTTTTCTTTTCTCGCTGATGGTGCATTCAATCACAACAATTAACCCACTTCGGGGGTCAAATGTTCTAAGACGTCACACTGGTGAGATACTGGACTGCCACTTACGGGGAGAATGGGGTTTGAGTCCTGTTTGGGTGTACCTAGAGGACTTTGATAAATGGTTTCCCACTGTGTCTCCATGCAAATGTGAATACATTTCCTATAAAATTAACTTCACTCGTTTCTAAGACATTAGAGTAACTATTACAGATGCGTGGAGACTGAACTGGTGGGGTGACAAAAATAAACACCAGTTGAGTAGAGATGAGGAAGGTATCATTCAGATGAAATATAACAGCATTTTCATGAAGGTGGTGTAAGAAACACCCTTGATACGCCCAGCCAGGTATCGAGCCCAGATCCTCCCTGACACAGGCGAACCAGAACAGATGAGCTTGACATCTAATCAACGTGTCCACCAATGCGGGTTGCTAATTTAAATAAAAATCAAACATATCCACAGATTATTTGACCAAGAGATTCAAGTCACAGTTTTGAAACGTGATAAATACTCCAGGTGAACCAACATAGAACAAAAATAAATTCCCTCAGCGAGAAATACGAATTTAACAGGATTATTAAAACGGGGAAAAAATATATATATCTTTAAAATCTCGAGTAAGCTTCTCCTTTTTAGAAGATAAAACAAATCCTATGAAAAGCATATTTTCTTTTTCCGTATAATTCTGAGCTAAAGCAAGGAAGAGATAAAGAACGAAGATAGGAAGGAGATTTAAAAATATACTTTAATGGAAGGAGAGAGAAAGTGGAGGAACCAAGACGGATAAACTACAGCCCATTAAAACATATCTGGAACTGTAATGCTTTTATAATTTTATGAACGTGATTATGTGAAGATAAAACAAGGAACGAGGGAACAACGTAATTAAGTAAGATGACAAGGAGGGAGTCCCCGAGAAACCCGCACATCCTCACCAAGAGGACCAACTTACAAATGTCAAACACTCCCCAGATATACATTTTAAACAAACTCCTTAGAGTCAGTTTCAAGTAATCTTAATTTGAGGGATAGAATAAAAATAAATGAATGGTACGGAACTCCGCACGGACTTTCTCACTCCAGTGTTTAAAAATTGAGATATTTATTCAAAACTCGTAAAACAGTCTGTGAAACCAAATAATATATATTAGCAAACCTTAGCAAAAATTGCGTTATACTTACGTTAGACATTCTTTGATTCCCGGATTTAAATTTTATGGTTTTCTTTTTAAAGAATTAAAGTCTCCACTATTAGCCTATATTAGGACACTAAAAAAGAGATCGATAATGGGTCGACAGGGGTCAATATCTCGTATTAAAATTTCTACTTCCGTTTACAATTTTCGACATTTTATTAAGGGTTGCACACCTTATGGTTATAGCATTTTAAAATTAAATTCCTCATTTATAAATTTGAACTAATAAATAGGTAAATATTAACTATTGAGTCTAAAATGATAGAGAGAGAGATAGAGATAGATCATTGCTGTACAAACATTTCCCCTAAGAGGTTAAATAAAAAGTACATCAACTTTTTGAGATACTTACTTATTTACTAATTACTCTATGGCATTAGAGAATTAGTGCGTTAAAACTTATATACAACTAAAGATAATAAAATTGTATTAATATATTTGCAATAACAAAGAAACAATTGGTTTTACAAAGATACATTCCGAATAAAAGTTTTTATTTTTAATAGTACTACAATTTTGCAATGATAAGTTATTTAGTATCTCAAATAGTTGCGGAGCTACGGAAATTTTCAATTTTGTAAAGTACCCTAAATTTATTTTCATAGGAAAATGAACATAGCCATTTTATTTATAATTTTAATCAACGCTTAGATACGAATTTTAATCAAAATCGTTAGAGCCGATTTTGAGAAAATTGATTTTTTTCTCTTTTCACTTTTTATTAATCAACTCTTAATTTTAGGGCTAAACAGACACCCAGACAAACGGCATTGCAAAAACCACTTTTTAGGGTTCGGGGGGGTCATGAGACGTCGATATCCATCAACATTTCGGGTTAGATTTTTTTTTTTTTACGGTTGCAATACTTTATCTTTAGTTTTCGAAAAGTTAAGATATATATGTATATTTGCGTATAGCTTGAACATTATTGGTTTATAAAAATGTGTTTCATTTAAAAGATTTGTATTATATATAGCCCTACATATTTGCAATGATAAGTAATTTCATATCTCAAATAGTTACAGAGATATAATAAAAAAATAAGAATTTACGCATCAGACTGGAACCCTTAAAGTCATTATGCCAAAATACTAAGGGTAGCCATTTTGTTTGGAATATTTATAAAAGTTTAAAAACGAAATTTAATAAAAATTGTTAAAGCCAATTTTGAGAAAATGTAATTTTTCTCTATTTGCCCTTCAGTAAACTACCCTTAATTTTAGGACTAAGACATCAAATTCCAAAAACCCCTCGGGGCAACCCTATAAAAACCTAGATACCAAGTTTTATTCCGATCAGTAAAATAGTTTAGGCTCTAGTCCGAGGTACAAACAGATGGACTAACGGATATTCAAAAACTACTTTTTCAGATTCGGGGGGGTCATGAAACGTTGAAATTCATCAAAATCTAGTTTGATATTTTTTGACGATCACAATACTTTCTATACCTGTAAGATAGGAAGAAAGTAAAAAGCAACCCGAGACATGATCATTCACCATCTAAATTTCAATTTTAAACAAAATTCATCAAACCATTTTGTCTGTAGCCCCAAGGATATACAGACTGACATGGAGACAAAAATAATTCTAAAGTCCATTTTTTGGGGGCGCATAACCTTGCAGGATTTATCACAATCTTAAGGTTGACATACACTATTAAAATACGTTCTGTATATGAGAAAGTAAAAACAGTAATATAATTTGAAAAAATAATCAAAGTGACCAAAATGAGAATGTCAAAAGTATTTTAATCATTTCCCATCTTTTTAAATGATACTATTACTATTATACTTTATTGAACATGATATACTTGAATGGCGGCGGATGAATGTGAAGTGAAGATAGAAACTTTCCAATCTAATTTATTCCGTCAAGAGGAGTTCGTTACAGTAACCATGACTTCTCACGGCGTCGAGGAGGGAGGGGGAGGGGGCATTATCATGAAGTAGGAGTCCATAGACCACCCAAACGTGCCTCAACAGCAAGTCAACTTTGATAAAAGGGAACATTTCGGGTCTTATTTTGTAATATTATGTTTCGTTCAACACTCAAACCGCTAACGTAGAGTGATGGTTCTAAGTTCAATAGAGGGTGTTTATACGGTCCACATTGATAATTTTTAATTTATTTAAAGTATTTCACGTGCACTTTCTGAAACGACTGATTATATCAGCACACGATTTATTAATTAATTTATATATAGAACAGACACAACATCCAGTCCCCATGTATTAATTCATCACTGTGAAAGATTTAACTCACATTTCACGGATGACAAGTTTTTCAGCCATGCCTGGAATCGAATCCAGGACCCTTAACTCAATAGACATTCACGCTACCGACTGAAATAAGGTGTCGTACAATAATATTATTAATGTTTTACTATGTAAATATTGTATATGTATTGATAGTTTCAATCAAAAGTGACAGCGACAGATTACATGACTTGACGTATGAAAATAAAATATCCAGTTACTATTTCAGCTGTTAGATAATAATAATATTGCGCGTCTGGGATACATCATTCGTAGCCCAGTAGTGGAAATATTAGTTAGTACTAATCCCAGGAGATGCCCGAATGTACTAATCGTACATCCTTTCCGTGGAGGCTTTTTCCATGTCCCGATGATATGAGATGATGGTGATAGTGAGTATGAGGGTATTATTGATTATGAGGGAGATAGTGAGTATGATGGTGATAGTGATTATGAGGGTGATAGTGAGTATGAGGGAGATAATGAGTATGAGGGTGTGGAACCGGTGGAAACACAACCTAACTTATGCCTAACTAACCAAACCCTGTTGACCGTTGGGGTATTTCCCCTTTCGGGTAAAATACCCAAGGTACCAGCCAGAAATTGAACCCGGGACCCCTAGACTCGTAGCGCTGTCAGATAAGGAAGGCCCCTCATATGAGAATAGTATGTATGTAGTGTACGCACTCATTTCCGGACCTGTAAGATCTGAGAAGTGACCCAGCCGGCCCTTTCTACCGACCGCTCTACAAACTATCAGCCCTCTCTCATAAAATGGGCTCAAGCTGACCAAATAAGGGTCTAAATAAATACCCATTTCAATCAAATATGACTGAACAAATGATGCCAATATTCATTCGGCGGCTGGGAACAGACTTGCATTGATTCATGGACTGCGCTGTCTGGTTCACATTCACAAAAAAACGAGCAGTTTCCATTTCAAATTAGGATCAACTAAATTAGAAAATGTTGTTTGAGTTTTTGTTCATTTTTTTTTAAAGAAGCCTTGTTTGAAGAATTGAATGAGCAACCATTTTACAAATTTATCTCCTCTTCAAATTAGCTATCCTACTTCCAGGTAACACCTTTCTAAAACATGCTTAAATAGTTATTTTATTTGTTGACGCAACATAAGACACTTTTGTTTATTTCAAAATAAAAATATGGAGGAGACGCCAAATATAAAATATTGTCGGTATATAAGGTATGTTTGTTGTATTTGTATGCTTGATGGTATATACAGTTGGTTGTATCTGGATGTTGTATGTTTGCTGGTACATATAGTTGATTGTATCTGGTTGTTGTATGTTTGCTGGTACATACAGTTGGTGGTATATGGTTGTTGTATGTTTGCTGGTACATACAGTTAGTGGTATGTGGGGGTTGTTTTATGTTTGCTGGTACATACAGTTGGTGGTATGTGGTTGTTGTAATTTGCTGGTACATACAGTTGGTGGTATGTGGTTGTAATTTGCTGGTACATACAGTTGGTGGTATGTGGTTGTTGTAATTTGCTGGTACATACAGTTTGTGGTATGTGGTTGTTGTAATTTGCTCGTACATACAGTTTGTGGTATGTGGTTGTTGTAATTTGCTGGTACATACAGTTGTGTGTATTAGTTCAAGCAAATTAGAAATGTATTATACTTAGGATTGTTTTTATATGATTGTTGTAATTGACTTCCTTAACAGCATATTAAAAGTCCTGACCGATCCAAACTGTGGTAAGTCCACCATGTTGTAAAAATGGTGGATCAAGGGGTACCTTTCATCCGGTTTTCCACAATTATCTTGGAAACGATTGATCTTAGGTAATGTATATAAGGGACCAAATAGAAATAACATAACATTTTCTACAATATAGATACTTTGGTTTTTATTGGCGTATTTGTATTGTCAAGCAAAAAAGAGGATTTTTTCAACAACCAAATCATACCCAAGAACGAATTATTGTTGCTAGGAATATTGGAATTTCTATTATGAATATTTAATCATCACATTCTTATTCATGTTTATATTAAAAGGAACGTAATTTTGCATAGGTTAGCTCATGCTGAAATGAACGATCTCAATGCAGAGTGAGCATAGCGAGTCCCTGCATTGCGTCATACATCATACACTTACGGTGGGATGGGAGGAGATGCGAGAAAAAGCCAGTGTTTTTGCAGTTTTTATGGCAAAAAAAATATTGCTCCAATACAAACATAGAACTTAAATTTCTTCACATGGTGACCTCAAAATTTCTTGAATATTTGTCAAATGTGACCCACCTCGGTGGCGTAGTTGGCTAACGCACCAGTCGTGTTGAGCCAGATCACCAAGGATGGGAAGATCGAGGTTCGAATCTCGGTCGGGTGAACTGGGGGTGATTTTTCCTAAATGGTTTTCCACTCTCCCTCCACGCAAATGTGGTTCCCTTCCTCTAAATTCAACCTTCCCAATTCCTAATCCATTAGTGTAATTAGTACTTAAGCGTATAACCCGAACGGGTAGTAAGACGCGGTGCCAAATAATAAATTGTCAAATGTGTTCTGGAATTTCATGACAACTTTTTCTTTTCATTTAAAAAGTTTCTCATCTAATGCCGCTATGTTCATGACAGATATTCATCAACTGTTGTAATCAACATGTGAAGAAATAAATTATATGTTTGTACTGGAGCAATATTATATTTATTTTAACAAAAAAAAATGTTTTGCCACAAAAAAAACCACAAAAACATTTGCCTTTTCTCGCATCCCCTTCCATCCCACTTTAAGCCCCTAATTTGTGCTCAAATCCTTCATTTGTTTAAATTACTTATTTTTATATTGAATTAATATTATAATATTTTATAAAAGCAGTATTTATAAAAACCCGCCATCTTGTTTGTAGGAAAGTCTTCAACGCCGAGGGTATCGATGCTACATACTGCTTCCTGCTTCCTGCTCCTTTCTTTACGTGAAATGAACAAAGCCGGTCACGTGGTTGGCGTATTAAAGAGGGGATACAGCTGGCAACGGAGACCCTTCGTAAAGCCACTTGTTTTAAAATCTCAAGCGTTGAGTGTTGTTTTAAATGTACGATGTAACTGCAAAGTTTCTATTACTTGTATTTGGTGTTTTTTTAAACGGAAACATTTTTTAACGGAATGAGTGATTAATTGATTTGTAATATATATATATATTTGTAAGAAAGTACATTAAAGGTGGATATAAACATAATTATAAAAGAGAACAAACATAATATGGCTTTTACATTGGTGCCAGTGGACAAAGAGTTAATGGCTGCCTCTTGAAGAAAATCTATCGTTATCACCCAATCCTCCAACCCAGGTTTCATTTCTTTAAGGATATATATTACCATCCTATGATCATGTCCTGTATTTGTCTTTTATATTATTTGCTCCTTTAACATGTTTCTATCAGAGTGTCCTTTCATTCTTTACATATTTCCTTTTCCTCCCTTTTGTATTTTTGGGTTTCCTCTTTTAGGAAGTTGAGTTGGGCGTTTCACACACTCCTCCCTAATGAGTTCCGATAGAATGAAACCTAGGTCGGGGGATTGGATGGTTACGATCACTTTTCTTCAAGAGGCAGCCATTACCTCTTTATCCAATAACAGCATTGTAAAGTGTGAATTGTGTTCTTTTTATTGTAAAAGTCATTTTTTTTGGGTTCCCTTTTACATGTTTATATCCACCTTTCCTGTACCTTCTTCCAAATATATATTACCAACTACCTTAGAAAGCGAAAAGAGGTTTTCCTTCATTTATTTGTAAGCCATTTTTATTTATAATTGTTCTGCAATTCAATACGATATTGTTTATGAAAATTAACTGTGATGAGGTTTGTGCGTTGTGCAATAAAAAACTAAGTTCCAAACCTACCATCCCCGTGTAGCGGGGTCTTCCTACTTTGATAACAGCAATTAATGAGTTGTACGAAATATTTCAAACGAGGGGGAAGGGAGGATAGGATTCTGTAACACTTCACACAAACTTTGTATTCACTCTTTTCCTCTATTGAAGCGACTGATGAGATAGACTCAGACCCTAAAAAGAGCAAGTTCGTAATAGGATTCTCTGCTACACCGTGTGGTTCCCCGTCAGGGAAACTTTAACGCCATATTTGAAGCATACATAAGTTTTTGCAACCTGTGTGTTGATATTCATGCATAAAGTAAGTTAAAAACAACATTACGGCCTAAGTTTCATTATTGTGTTCAATGGCTACGAGGAAAGCCTTTTAAATATAAAATGTGGTGAAAGGATTCATCGGTATGGCCTGAAAAAGACGCAGAAATTGCTTTTAGTGGAGAAACCACTACTACTGTAAGTTAGGAAATATTTATAACAATGAGAATAATAATTCCAGATTGATATATTTGTTGTCACATGAATTATAACCTCTCTCAACATACCACGTCCTGCAAGCTGTAGATTATACAGACATTCTCATTGTCAACACAGATATAACTTCACCCAGCTCACAGCAGACTGCAATCGTTAGTGAAGATTTAGATATAGTGATATTCATCATTTAATTGACCTCCAATTTTTATGATGCGCTCCATTATAAAAAAAAAGTGCCCTCAAAATGTGTTACACTTAACAGGATTGCATAAACTTGGTCTTAAATTAAACCTAAATATCCATCGAATAGTACAAGCTTAAAACATGAAAATAGATTTTTTTTTTTAAATCCAAACTTATCCGAATCCACTTAATTTCATCCTCGATTTTATAATTATCGATTTAGATTCTCGAACCTTTCCTATTTCACTATTTTTCCAAGCATCGAGCCTCATATAAAACATATTTATTGAACTTCATAGCCAAGGCCGTAGCCAGCCGATAATTTCGGGGAGAGGGGGGTTTAATGGGCACATCCCCCGGAGGCTAGAAAAAATTATAAAATGATAAACAGTTCTAGAATCTATTTGACGTGATTTTTATGGCAACATAGCCCCCCGAACTGCCGGAGGATGGATAAAATTTATATATTTAAACAATTCTATAAGCTCTCTAAAGTGTGTTTATAGTAATATAGCCCCCTAACTGCTTAAGGCAAGGAAAATCATTAATTTTAAATACCTATAGAAGCTATCTGAATTTTGTTTTATGGTAACAGAGCCCCCTAACTGCCAAAGGCTAGGACGAATTTTAAATACTAAACATCTCTAGAAGTTTTCTAAAGTGCTTTTTATAGTAACACAGCCCCCATATTTTTACTTATTTCTTAATTTTGATATTGTTTGAACCATAAATAAATTCATATTTTATTCATAAAATTTCGGGAGGTTTGAACCCCCAAACCCTCCCCGACTACGGCCTTGTTCATAGCCTAGCAAAATAACTAAAAAATGCAAATGGTTATAAAAATAATTTTTAACTTTAACAAAGTAAAATATCCATCTTACCAAGTATTAAAGAATACTTTATGTAATTAATCAACTAATTAGGAATTGCAACAGTAAGCATTTATATTTACCCACAAATAAAGCTTCCCTGAGTCAAACATTAAAAATTAATTTTAAAAAAGGTATAATAAACAATTGTCGAAAATACCAATCATTTAAATTTACCAAATAGGGTTAGTTTGACATCACTAATAAAAACGTGATACCCACCTCAAGTCCTATTATTTTCACGGCAGGTCTAGAGTTTTCGATACGGAGCGTACCAACCTGGTGAAATCTGAGCTCAAAGTGTCGCAAGACCACGATACGAGGATCTATTCAGTCAAAGGCAGCGAGGGGTGAATTACCCCTCACCTTTTCTCGCAGGTATTTGAACCTTAGCCTCCCTTAACCATTCAACTCTACAACTCTAGATTGGGGAGGGTTGGAGGGGTGACTTTTCAATTACTGCTCCCAACAGCGCAGAATACAGAACACACGGAGATAAAAACTTCAATATTTCAGAAAAGAACGGGGTGGGGTGGGGGGATTGAGGAGGGAAAAAAGTATTAAATAATAAACTCATCCACGGCAAGGTACTAAGACGATTGGAGAGGTGACTCTATAGCACGTCTATGAGTTGGAACAATGATTTCATTTTATGTTCCATGAGAACCTTTTGAACTCTAACGATTCAATTGAGTGAAGAAATAATGACAAACTGGCGAGGATAATTAAAAATAGAAACTTTGGGATTCGCGCAATTATGCTCTACAACCAGGCCATTACATTTGTATCAGAACATTCTATGGTGAACACGTTTATAACTGAGCCATTCAATTTGTCTCAGAACATTCTCTGGTGAACACATTTATAACTGAGCCATTCCATTTGTCTCAGAACATTCTCTAGTGAACACGTTTATAACTGAGCCATTCCATTTGTCTCAGAACATTCTCTAGTGAACACATTTATAACTGAGCCATTCCATTGTCTCAGAACATTCTCTAGTGAACACATTTATAACTGAGCCATTCCATTTGTCTCAGAACATTCTCTAGTGAACACATTTATAACTGAGCCATTCCATTTGTCTCAGAACATTCTCTAGTGAACACATTTATAACTGAGCCATTCCATTTGTCTCAGAACATTCTCTAGTGAACACATTTATAACTGAGCCATTCCATTTGTCTCAGAACATTCTCTAGTGAACACATTTATAACTGAGCCATTCCATTTGTCTCAGGACCTTCTCTAGTGAACACTTTATAACTGAGCCATTCAATTTGTCTCAGGACATTCTCTGGTGAACACATTTATAACTGAGCCATTCAATTTGTCTTAGGACCTTCTCTAGTGAACACGTTTATAACTGAGCCATTCAATTTGTCTCAGGACATTCTCTGGTGAACACGTTTATAACTGAGCCATTCCATTTGTCTCAGAACATTCTTAAGTGAACACGTTTATAACTGAGCCATTCAATTTGTCTCAGGACATTCTCTAGTGAACACATTTATAACTGAGCCATTCAATTTGTCTCAGGACATTCTCTGGTGAACACGTTTATAACTGAGCCATTCAATTTGTCTCAGGACATTCTCTGGTGAACACATTTATAACTGAGCCATTCAATTTGTCTCAGGACATTCTCTGTGAACACGTTTATAACTGAGCCATTCAATTTGTCTCAGGACATTCTCTGGTGAACACATTTATAACTGAGCCATTCAATTTGTCTCAGGACATTCTCTGGTGAACACGTTTATAACTGAGCCATTTATTTTATAGCGCGAGATTCTCTTGTGATAACATTTATAACTGATCTAACCTGATTGGTAAGGACAGTTTTTGTGGTTACATATGTATGTGTGTGTTATTGATACATTTTTTTGTCAGTCTTTTAAAAATACGATCACTCAGTTAACATAAAACATAATCCTTGCACCACAAACTCAAAACCATAGTATTAGAGCAAACTCTTATTTTACCATTTGTCACTAGGCCTATGTTCAATTATTGTCCTAATAAACGCTTCCTTTATAAAAGTATATTTTTAGTAACGCATGAACTACACGCTATCTTAACCTAAGCCAACATCATCTAACACTTACAGCCAACGCAAGAAATTGTAATATTCGATCAAGACCAACATGGACCCACATTATTTTGGGCACCTATTTCCCAACTCACATCGTGGACACGCGGAATAAATGTCAGACTCATCTAGTTTGGTTTACCGATGATTGGGGTTCGACTGGATGATTAGAGATTAGTGTTTTCTATATTATTTACTACTCTCCCTCCACAAGAAATTCCTCTGTATACTTTGTTTAAAATTCAACCTCCCTCTTCCTCGTAGGAAACAAAGTCCGTTTTGTCCGGATGGGCAGTAAGAATCGTCACAAATCTAGGACATAGCCACTGTCAACACCTCTATGGATATTACCTTGAGATTCTGATCAACTATCTACAAAATAAATAGAATCAAATAGTCGAAATTTAGTCTTCATGTGCTGCAAAGCTGGCAAGCGACAAAAAGTAACTCATTTGGACGCGGTCACAGGCACTTATAGCCCACTTTGATCCTTGCTGAAAAGCAATATAAAAATGATTGAATAAACCTTAAGGCCCATTTGCAAGAACGAGGCTGAATGAAACAAGAGGGTGAGTTGATTTGTAGCAAAGTAGATCTCAACTCGACTCACCTATTCAGCCTTGTTATTGCATACGGGCCTAAGTATCACCCAAGGATCCATTCAGGATGTAGTCAGCACCTCTAGCGGAAACGGCTGACACTATTGCACCAACCGTGATGAGTCCTTGAGCCCTGACGGTAGAACTTGTGGTTGCTTCAATTCCTCTTCTTTCTCTACAGCCACGGGATCAAAAGTTTACTCGTCGTGTTGATATTTCTCGACCTAAAGTCTCAGCCGCGTGGAAATAAGCTCCATAGAGATTTAGTGTGAGACCACCCCCAATCTCCACAGAACAACGAGAAATAAACAGGAGCACATTTACCATTGCGTTTTATCGTAGTTGTGAGTTAGGGAGCAAGGTCCAGTATGAGGGAAGTCATGGAACACTGAGTAAGACAGGGAGCAAGGTCCAGCTATGAGGGAAGTCATGGCACACCAAGTAACACAGGGAGCAAGGTCCAACTATGAGGGAAGTCATGGCACACCAAGCAAGACAGGGAGCAAGGTCCAACTATGAGGGAAGTCATGGCACACCAAGCAAGACAGGGAGCAAGGTCCAACTATGAGGAAGTCATGGCACACCGAGTAAGACAGGGAGCAAGGTCCAACTATGAGGGAAGTCATGGAACACCAAGCAAGACAGGGAGCAAGGTCCAACTATGAGGGAAGTCATGGCACACCAAGTAAGACAGGGAGCAAGGTCCAACTATGAAGGAGGTCATGGCACACCAAGTAAGACAGGGAGCAAGGTCCAACTATGAGGGAAGTCATGGCACACCAAGTAAGACAGGGAGCAAGGTCCAACTATGAGGGAAGTCATGGCACACCAAGTAAGACAGGGAGCAAGGTCCAACTATGAGGGAAGTCATGGCACACCAAGCAAGACAGGGAGCAAGGTCCAACTATGAGGGAAGTCATGGCACACCAAGTAAGACAGGGAGCAAGGTCCAACTATGAGGGAAGTCATGGCACACCAAGTAAGACAGGGAGCAAGGTCCAACTATGAGGGAAGGTCATGGCACACCAAGTAAGACAGGGAGCAAGGTCCAACTATGAAGGAGGTCATGGCACACCGAGTAAGACAGGGAGCAAGATCCAACTATGAGGGAAGTCATGGCACACCAAGTAAGACAGGGAGCAAGGTCCAACTATGAGGGAGGTCATGGCACACCAAGTAAGACAGGGAGCAAGGTCCAACTATGAGGGAAGTCATGGCACACCAAGCAAGACAGGGAGCAAGGTCCAGCTATGAAGGAGGTCATGGCACACCGAGTAAGACAGGGAGCAAGGTCCAACTATGAGGGAAGTCATGGCACACCAAGTAACACAGGGAGCAAGGTCCAACTATGAGGGAAGTCATGGCACACCAAGCAAGACAGGGAGCAAGGTCCAGCTATGAAGGAGGTCATGGCACACCGAGTAAGACAGGGAGCAAGGTCCAGCTATGAAGGAGGTCATGGCACACCGAGTAAGACAGGGAGCAAGGTCCAGCTATGAAGGAGGTCATGGCACACCAAGCAAGACAGGGAGCAAGGTCCAGCTATGAAGGAGGTCATGGCACACCAAGAAATACAGGGAGCAAGGTCTAACTATGAGGGAAGTCATGGCACACCAAGCAAGACAGGGAGCAAGGTCCAGCTATGAAGGAGGTCATGGCACCCGAGTAAGACAGGGAGCAAGGTCCAGCTATGAAGGAGGTCATGGCACACCAAGTAAGACAGGGAGCAAGATAAGCAGAAATTAGAGAATATATACCTACATTAGTATGTACAGGCTTAGAAAAACTAATACCATGTAGACCCCTCTCTCCCAGGGTCCCCCGGATGAAATTAAAATCTCATTCTGACCCGCCACAGCTAATCCAATCCCTTACGAACCTGACTCCTTACCACATAGCAACCAGTTCGGGTCTGCGTATTTTAACAACCAGGCTGGTTGTTTTAAGGAAGTTTGAGGCCGAGAGTAGTAAATAAACTTATTAGCTTCATATCTCTCCTTAATGTCTTTTCTCGTGTAAATCTCTTCCCGCTCAAGAGTAAGTTCTGACAAGTTTCTCGTACTAATTTAGATAAATATCGCTTGGGTTCGAATACAGGCTGGATCGGAATATTTTATATCTATGACATCCGGCACTTTAGCTCACTGGTCAGCTCATCAGCCTACTCACCTTATGTTCATTGACTAGACACCCGGTTGTTTTAATTTTAATTAATATTTGTTTTTTATCTTTACCATGGGTATTTAACGTTATGGGGTATTTTGAAATGTATGCACAATAATTAAGTCAGGGCAGGAAGATCACCAAAAGCCATGAGAATAATGATAAACATGACAATACCTGTGCTGTGCCTAAAACACCCGATTTAATCAAACCAGACTTCTCCAAATAATTTATTATTATTATTATTATTATTATTATTATTATTATTATTATTATTATTATTATTATTATTATTATTACAATGGTTATTTTAGTGAAAAAATTTCAAATTTAATGGAAATTTTTACCAACTCAAAATGTGATTGTAACAAATCGTAGGCCTACTTATGACTATCTACTTTAAACACATTTTAATACCAATGGCTGAATACTGGGACAAAAAACAGAGACCAGACTCCAGGGCATTACATTTCCCATTTCGTGAAGAATTAACAACCATCGATTCACTCATTAGTAGTGCCGTGTAGTGTATTGCTGGCAGGAGAAGCAGAGTTAGTTTAAATTGTAGGCTATCTGTGATATGTTCTCATCACTCAGTAGAACACTCATTAGAAGTGTCGTGTAGTGTATTGTTGCCAGGGTAATCAGAGTTAGTTTAAACTGTAGGCTAGCTGTGATATGTTCTCATCACTCAGTATAACACTCATTAGTAGTGTCGTGTAGTGTATTGTTGCCAGGGTAGTCAGAGTTAGTTTAAACTGTACCTGTGATATGTTATCGTGACCTGAGAAACACGTAAACTAATTATGAAACCCAGGTATTATGAAGGATCAGTCAGTAATCACAATCAGGAAAATCCATAATTAGATACACACCTCGAACAATGGCTCTTTAAAACCAACAAAATAAAATTGACAGTAATAGCCAGATAAACAAATATGACACAAATACAACTCTTACTGTTCCTGCTCCAGTCTAGTCCATGTGAACCTCACAGTTTACAGAAACACCTACCGAAGAGGTTTCTCCACCATTTCGTCTAATACCATATCAATGTTTATGTTCATCATTCTATGCACAAACATAAACACCAGTCCATTAAGTCGGTGTCATGCCATGGTGATTCTCAGGTAGCTTTCAATACACGCAATGTTGAAAGTGAGCGTTCTGGTGTCGCAGTGGTAGCTGGTGTTACAGAAAACAACCTTAACAGTTTATTTATAAGTGAAAAAATAGTTTTATTGCCGTTATTCAGAGAATTGATGAAATACAAAGTCTGAGGCTTCATGTTTTGATTGAGAAAATTTGAAACTTGTGTGTTTTCTGTTTCTTCTTTTGTTAGTAGATAATGTATTGGATTATTTTGGATTTTAGGGGGGATATATCCCCCTAATCACCCCATTCCTACGTCCCTGAGTATATCTGGGATATTTATTTCTCCATCTTATTGAAGTAACTGAAAAAAAATTCTTGAAATAACGATAAAATAAACGTTAAATTTTCAAAACTACAGTATTTAATCTTTATTATAATTTTTCGTTTTTGCTTGTGTTAAAATACGTTTTATACATATTTTTAGATACGCCCTCCACGCCTCCCTGAATACACTAACGACCCCCGGGTTGATGACCAATGTGTTAGTGAATGAGGGAGGGTTGTCTGTGGTGAAAGTATTTTATGATTAACTAACATAACTGAGTTTAGAAGAGTGAGATATTGACTTTCAAGTTGTGCTTTATATTTTGTCTGATTAAAATATATTTAAATTTACTATATTAAATTCATTTTGATTAATTCAATTAATTTAATTTAACACTATACATAGGCAATCGAAATAATACCACAGTTTTTTTTTATAATGGACATATATGACTAGGGATGTGAAAAAAGTATCGATACTTTACTAATATCGATATATTCCTTTCGATACTATTACTTTTTTACTCGATACATTTTTTCCGATACTCTTTCTGATATTAGTACTCACACTCCGGTATCAAGAAACAACTTTTTTGCTATCTTCACTCGTGCTGGGACTCAAACAATGTTCACTAGGGTGGTCTGTAGAGGAAGAACAACTGACACTATTTCTCAATTCTCACTTATTTTCCGCATGACAAGCAAATACCCCTTCCTTTATCACTGATCACGGTCATCACAAACTAAACAAATGAAGCTTTTGTAGCGCTCAATGAACTCAGTCAACTCAAGAGTGCACCAAGCAGACGTAGCAGAAAAGTTTATGTGCGTTGTTTAATCAGATAGAGTAGGACGGAGCAGCCATTCTTCTAGTGTTTTTCAATAGTTATTAGTTAATAATCTATCTTGCTGGAGTACATAAAGGATGAATTTAGTTTAAAAACGTCACCTCCCAGAAGTGAATTATGGAATTTATAAAAAAAGTTGGATATTGAAAAAGTATCTTGTAAAATTTGTTTAAATTATTAAAAACCAGTGGGAATGCTTCTAACTTTAAGAAGTATTTGAAGTGTCAACCTGAAAGGTAGGTCAGATTAACACTGAATATAACCTAAACTTACTTAGATTAAAATTTACATACCGATACCTACTATTATCGATACTTTACTTTCGATACTAGTACGATATCGATATTTTTCTTCAGATGCTTTTAATGAGTACATTATCGATACTTTTCTTTCGATACCACATCCCTATATCTGACAGACAGGAAAATCTCTACTTTCACGTATTCATACATCAAGTCATATAATATACAGCCGTTACTTTTGGTAGATGTTACCTATAAAATAATATTAATAATATTTTTTTTAGCACTGCGTCTTACTACCCATTCAGACTATAAGCTGATGTACTAATTACGCTGATGTGTTGGGGATGAGGAAGGTTGTAATCAGAGGAAGTGTACCCGAATTTACATGGAGAGAGAGATATTTGAAAACAATTTTAGGAAAACCAACCCCAGTACACCCGACCAAGATTCGATCCTCGATCTCCTCGTCATTGGCAGTTTAGTCTACTACGAGAGTAGCGTGTTATGTGGCCACAGAATCTGGTCTAATAATAATAATTAATATACAGTAAAATATTATCAATGTTGACCACAGTAAATATGTTTGTATATTTTAAAGAAACTCTAAATAACCACTCGTAAGAAAACCAGGATCTTTCAGTCGCTAGACCTAGAAAAGATTAGGCTTAGGGTCACAAGCAAGGAAGTTTATTAGGCACTGACTTAGACATTGATACATTTATATTAATGGTTTTTATCGTTTTTAACTCCCAAAAATTAATATAATATAATTTATTTTGAAATTTTTACTTACGGTTATGTTTCGTGATCAGCGTTCTTGCCAAATTTGTTCATAACACGCTAATTAGTTTAAATAAATATATATATATATATATATATATAATGAAGACGATATCAATAGTTGAGTATACATAATTGTTTCAATAATGTTTTAATCATTACTATTTACCCGTCTACATGTTCAATTGTTCATTCGTGTGTCATGATTTAAAACGTACATCTCGGTCTACTCGCAAACTATTTATTTTCAACTAACAAAATACTTTGTTGCTTCTCCCCCCCCCTTATCCCCCCAACCTCTCCCCCAATGGAGCTGTGTGAGATAATTACTCTCTGTTCTGTTTCACTGAGCACATATAAATCATTGTTCAAATAAATGGGTAAAACTGTGATGAATAAAATAGTTGAGTACAAAACAAGAGTAAATTGAGCGTGGTTTATCAACATCGGTTGCAGTGCTCTACGCATTTGTACAAAAACGGACGTTTTATTTATTTATTTATTTTGTTTAATTTCTAGATCGTGAACAATAAAAACATACTTTATCTTTTAACTTACATATCTACTAATGATGTTAATAAGTCCATACAGGATGATTGTTTTATTAGATAGTTTAATCTACAAAAATTATATTAATAACTTGCAAGTGTATCTGAGAACATGTTGAGGTTTAATGTACACACTCAAATATTATTTTATCGTTATCAATGTCAGTATGCATTTCTTATTCTTCTTCCCTTTCCTTAGTATCTTCATCATTTCTCATTTCCATGAAACCAATTTGTGTGTTTCAAGAATAGCATCCGTTCTGATTGAGGTCAAATTTAATTTTTCCATACATCCAATATCTTGTTTTGGTAAGATGTCTATTATTGTTTTATAATTCCAACAAACCCACATTAAGGTGATTTTACCAAATTTAACTGAAGTCATCTAAATAAAATCTCATTCTAAGCATTTCTCCCAAACATTTCCTAGAGAACAATTTACTATTGAAGAACAAAAGGTTTGGATAAGTACAGCTTTTGAGGATATAGTTCTAATTTTTTGGAGATACTTTGGAAGGCTCTGGAATCTTACTGTGGCTCTTTGGAAAGCTGTAGGTCTTCATTAGCATTTTCAATTTCTTTGTTGATATATTCTGCGTTATTTGGTATCAATTCATAATGTAAGCTTGCTTTCCCAAAAAATGTATCCAAGTTTTAATCGAACTATCCCGAGCTAGACCAATGATAAGAACTCTTAGAAAGTGTATCAAAGTTTTAATTGAAACTATCCCAAGCTATCCCAGTGATAAAAACTCCCAGAAAGTGTATCGAAGTAGTTTTAATTGGATCCATCCCAATCTATAAAATTATTATTTTTATAAAGTTAATGAGATCCAAACATATAGATACAGTAACATAAAACATAGTTTTTAGAGTTTGACACGCGATAGTTAAAAAGCTATAGCTTTTATAATAAAGTTTTATGTATAAAATATTATTTCTAAGTTTATTATCTACAATTTAAAATAAAATTCACTCCTATATATCTAACGGATGAGACGTTATAATTGTTTATATTCATTGACAGCAGTATGGTGGGATGACTATGTTGATGACGTCATATATGGTAATTACATCACTATTTTTTTTAGACTGCTATATTTTTATTACTTATATCAGAGGTGGGCTCTTCCCAAGGGCCACATGGACATCTGTAAGGTCTCTAGAGGGCTGCATGTGACAAAATTCTAAATTTACTAAATAATAAACTTTATGTTCACACAAAATAAATTTGTTGGTCATATAACTATATAACTTTGGTACACAAAGCAAATAAAGTCTTAAAAGTCATAGCAAATAAATCTAAATATGTCATGACTCGTGTTACTTCTTAGCCTACTTATATGTTGTTTGATAACTACTCAAACTGTTATCGTTAATGGGATGTATGCAATTGTCCAAAATCCTGCGGGCCGCACAAATTGACATTGCGGGCCGTAGTTTGCCCACGGCTGACTTATATGATGGTAAATCCGAAAAACCTGATTGCGCATTCAAGGGTAAATAAAAGTGACCTACCTATATCTTGGATTGTAATCATCAAGGAACTATTAATGGATGGATAATAGTTCATTATTTCACTCAGATATTATTAAACAAAATATTAATAATAAATACAGAATTTGAATAAAATACGCAAAAAGGAAGTGCAAATTAAAATTAAATACATATTATTAAAACTTTTATTTTGGTATTAAGGACATTTAAGAAGTATTCCATATCTTAGCTCAAATTTTGAGTTTACAATATTTTATTTATACTTATTATAGAATTCGAAATTAAAAAACAAACATTGTTGCTAGTTTTTTGAAAATATTAATTGGTAACTATTCTATATTTATAATGTACCAAATCAGGAATAATCTACTTCATAATTAGCTCGTAAAAAGTGCAAAAATATGTTTATAAGTAAAGTGAGTTTTCTTAAATTTGTTTGGGAGTGAAATTTACATAACTAATCCTAGTATAGTTGCACCCACACAAACTAGATTATTTTAGTCTCCCTTGAGATCCAACAGTAGCCCAAAATATCTTTTTGGTTCAAATCCTGTCAGTGGGAAGACAAGAGGTCTGTGGTGTTGTAAAACCCAGGAGACAGTGAATGTGTCTTGTTCCAGGCTGTCGAGACAAGCGAAGGTTGGTTATTGGACTGCAATTACATCCCCTAGCAAACTTACCCGCATCGCTGGGCACGCAGACTACTTGATGCATTGAGGGTGTTTATTTAAACCTGTTTTCTCACCCTCGACGCAAATGAGTGTACGTTTTACCACCTTATTTATTCGTGGTCCAACAGTGTAATTATATTAGAAAATCCCGTGTAAGCTGAAAGACGTGGTATACACAACTTGTTTATAAACATTTGCAGATCTCATCCCTTCTGCCACATTCTCACTGTCAGGGAGGAGATGACCAACCCTTCAATTCCTGCTCCAAGATCACACAACATGTTTATAAACATTTGCAGATTTCATCCCTTCTGCCACATTCTCACTGTTAGGGAGGAGATGACCAACCCTTCAATTCCTGCTCCAAGATCACACAACATGTTTATAAACATTTGCAGATTTCATCCCTTCTGCCACATTCTCACTGTCAGAGAGGAGATGACCAACCCTTCAATTCTTGCTCCAAGATCACACAACTTGTTGATTACTTGCACCAAATTATAAATAAAGCACTACTTACATTAATTTCATTATGTTTTTTCTCTCCATTGTTTATGCAATTATTAGTTAAAATGGCAGTTATTACCATTAGCTGCTCTGTCTTTCGACAGGTTCATTGAAATAAGACTTAAATAACGTGGGATTTCCAAAACGCATATCAGCATCCCTACTTGAAGTGTGACGTCGTGACACCAATGATGTTGTTTTGTTATTATGTCCTCTTGAAGTGTGAGGTCATGACAACAGGAATGTTGTTTTGTTATTATGTCCTCTTTAAGTGTGAGGTTATGACAACAGGATGTTGTTTTGTTATAATGTCCTCTTGAAGTGTTAGGTTATGACAACAGGAATGTGGTTTTGTTATCATTTCCCTTTGAAGTTTGAGGTTATGACAACAGGAATGTTGTTTTGTTATCACGTCCTCTTGAAGTGTGAGGTTATGACAACAGGAATGTGGTTTTGTTATCATGACCTCTTGAAGTGTGAGGTCATGACAACAGGAATATTGTTTTGTTATCATGTCCTCTTGAAGTGTGAAGTTATGACAACAAGGATGTTGTTTTGTTATCATTTCCCTTTGAAGTGTGAGGTTATGACAACAGGAATGTTGTTTTGTTACCATATCCTCTTTAAGTGTGATGTTATGACAACGGGATGTTGTTTTGTTACCATGTCCTCTTGAAGTGTGAGGTCATGACAACAGGAGATGTTGTTTTGTTATCATGTCCTCTTGAAGTGTGATTTCATTACAACAGGGATGTTGTGCTGTCACCGTGTCTTATTGAAGTGTGACGTCATGACAACAGGATGTTGTTTTGTTACCATGTCCTCTTGAAGTGTGACGTCATGACAACAGGTATGTTGTTTTGTAACCATGTCCTCTTGAAGTGTGACGTCATGACAACAGGAATATTGTTTTGTTATCATGTCCTCTTGAAGTGTGAGGTTATGACAACAGGATGTTGTTTTGTTACCATATCCTCTTTAAGTGTGACGTCATGACAACAGGGGATGTTGTTTTGTTACCATGTCCTCTTGAAGTGTGACGTCATGACAACAGGGAATGTTGTTTTGTTATCATGTCCTCTTGAAGTGTGAGGCTATGACAACAGGGGATGTTGTTTTGTTACCATGTCCTCTTGAAGTGTGAGGCCATGACAACAGGGGATGTTGTTTTTGTTATCATGTCCTCTTGAAGTTTGACGTCGTGACACCAATGATGTTGTTTTGTAATTATGTCCTCTTGAAGTGTGAGGCCATGACAACAGGAATATTGTTTTGTTATCATGTCCTCTTTAAGTGTGAGGTTATGACAACAGGATGTTGTTTTGTTATCATGTCCTCTTGAAGTGTGAGGCCATGACAACAGGAATGTGGTTTTGTTATCATGACCTCTTTAAGTGTGAGGTTATGACAACAGGATGTTGTTTTGTTATCATGTCCTCTTTAAGTGTGAGGTTATGACAACAGGATGTTGTTTTGTTATCATGTCCTCTTTAAGTGTGAGGTTATGACAACAGGGATGTTGTTTTGTTATCATGTCCTCTTGAAGTGTGAGGTTATGACAACAGGAATGTGGTTTTGTTATCATGACCTCTTTAAGTGTGAGGTTATGACAACAGGATGTTGTTTTGTTATCATGTCCTCTTTAAGTGTGAGGTTATGACAACAGGAATATTGTTTTGTTATCATGTCCGCTTTAAGTGTGAGGTTATGACAACAGGATGTTGTTTTGTTATCATGTCCTCTTGAAGTGTGAGGCCATGACAACAGGAATGTGGTTTTGTTATCATGACCTCTTTAAGTGTGAGGTTATGACAACAGGATGTTGTTTTGTTACCATATCCTCTTTAAGTGTGATGTTATGACAACGGGATGTTGTTTTGTTACCATGTCCTCTTGAAGTGTGAGGTCATGACAACAGGAGATGTTGTTTTGTTATCATGTCCTCTTGAAGTGTGATTTCATTACAACAGGGGATGTTGTGCTGTCACCGCGTCTTATTGAAGTGTGACGTCATGACAACAGGAATGTTGTTTTGTTATCATGACCTCTTGAAGTGTGAGGTCATGACAACAGGAATATTGTTTTGTTATAATGTCCTCTTGAAGTGTTAGGTTATGACAACAGGAATGTGGTTTTGTTATCATTTCCCTTTGAAGTGTGAGGTTATAACAACAGGAATGTTGTTTTGTTATCACGTCCTCTTGAAGTGTGAGGTTATGACAACAGGAATGTGGTTTTATTATCATGACCTCTTGAAGTGTGAGGTCATGACAACAGGAATATTGTTTTGTTATCATGTCCTCTTGAAGTGTGAAGTTATGACAACAAGGATGTTGTTTTGTTATCATTTCCCTTTGAAGTGTGAGGTTATGACAACAGGAATGTTGTTTTGTTATCACGTCCTCTTGAAGTGTGAGGTTATGACAACAGGAATGTGGTTTTGTTATCATGACTTCTTGAAGTGTGACGTCATGATAACAGGAATATTGTTTTGTTATCATATCCTCTTTAAGTGTGAGGTTATGACAACAGGGATGTTGTTTTGTTATTATGTCCTCTTGATGTGTGAGGTTATGACAACAGGAATGTGGTTTTGTTATCATGACCTCTTTAAGTGTGAGGTTATGACAACAGGGATGTTGTTTTGTTATCATGTCCTCTTGAAGTGTGAGGTTATGACAACAGGAATGTGGTTTTGTTATCATGACTTCTTGAATTGTGACGTCATGACAACAGGAATATTGTTTTGTTATCATATCCTCTTTAAGTGTGACGTCATGACAACAGGATGTTGTTTGTCCTCTTGAAGTGTGACGTCATGACAACAGAATGTTGTTTTGTTACCATGTCCTGTTGAAGTTTGACGTCATGACAACAGGGTATGTTGTTTTGTTACCATGTCCTCTTGAAGTGTGAGGCCATGTCAACAGGGATATTGTTTTGTTACCATGTCATCTTGAAGTGTGACGTGATGACAGCGAATATGTTCTAGTTGTAGCTGAGAACTACCCCGGATGAAAGAGATGACGCTATGCTATCATAACATCTCTCGGAAATAAGTCTCTGTGTCCTATCTTGGGGAACAACCTATACGAGGGTAAACCCCATCACCTCACTTGTAATTAAACGGCTAAGTGGCTAAGTGCACGTTCCCCCTCTCCTCTTCATCACACTTTATTGCCATGTCGGGCGGGCGTTCTGACCACTTCTCTGATGTGTTTCGGAGAACATAGAGAAAGACGAGAATAGCTTCACACGAGAGAGGAGAGTTATAAGAGAGAGGGAGAACACGGAGAAAGACGAGAATAGCTTCACCCGGGAGAGGAGAGCTGTAAGAGAGGGGGAGAACATGGAGAGATACGAGAATAGCTTCACCCGGGAGAAGAGAGCTGTAGGAGAGGGGTAGAATATGGATAGAGACGAGAATAGCTTCACCCGGGAGAGGAGAGCTGTAAGAGAGGGGTAGAATATGGTTAGAGACGAGAATAGCTTCACCCGGGAGAGGAGACTGTAAGAGAGGGGTAGAATATGGTTAGAGACGAGAATAGCTTCACCCGGGAGAGGAGAGCTGTAAGAGAGGGGTAGAATATGGTTAGAGACGAGAATAGCTTCACCCGGGAGAGGAGAGCTGTAAGAGAGGGGTAGAATATGGTTAGAGACGAGAATAGCTTCACCCGGGAGAGGAGAGCTGTAAGAGAGGGGGAGAACATGGAGAGATACGAGAATAGCTTCACCCGGGAGAGGAGAGCTGTAAGAGAGGGGGAGAACATGAAGAGAGACGAGAATAGCTTCACCCGGAATAGGAGAGCTGTAAGAGAAGGGGAGAACATGAATAAATACGAGAATAGCTTCATCTGTGACAGGGGAGGGGGGAGTTATAAGAAAGATGGATAACATGGAGAGAGACGAGAGTGACCTCACCCGGAAGAGGGTAATGGGGAGCTATGGGTGAGGGGAAAGGGGGAAGTCTGGTCAAGTTCCATTGTAATAATGGCAACACTGCTTACTGAATTGATATTTACACATAAATAAGAGCTAAGGGGACGTTATTTAAGGATAGTAGTAAGTATTTTCTTAATGCTGCCTCCTTGGCGTCAAATACTTTTTTTCTGTCGGTAGGTACGGAGTATAAATGGATCATAATTATTGAACACAAACATTTTTTATTTCTATTTCCTCAACCCCTTCACCGCCTGCCTCTCGTATTTATCTTTCTTCTACTCCTCGCTCTTTTTCTACTAGAAGCTGCCGTGTTTAGATTCCTCATTATAGGTAATAAATAATATTTGGGCTAAATTAAAGTAACATATGTTTATTTACAAATATAGCCTACTCTCTTTTACCAACATATCCTTTTGTTTGTATTAAATTATGACATTTAACAAACATCTCTAAACAGATTTAATCTAGTGTAGTGGCGTATCGTGTTTTGTTTTCAGGGTAAACAAAGCTTGTCCAAAACGTACATGTAATATTTTCTTTTCCACTCAGCCCCCATTTGACCAACTACACATAGGCTCTGCTCTGCATACCTCACATGGGAATGTAGTTTCGTTGATATTTGACCAAACTGTGTTCTACTGAGTGACCCTGCTTAGCTTGGCAACACTCTACGACACGATATTGGCCTAGCGTTAACAATTAATCTAATTGATTATTCATAATCCATAGCACAAACTTTCCCATGACTATCCTTTGGTTGTTGTGGCCATGCAAAACGTTACCATTGGTTCTACATTTTTACATTTATTTCTCTCTTTCTCTTTATATATATATAATCTATATATAATATATATATATAATATTAATATATATAATTATATATATATATATATATATATATAAAGCTGACTGTATAAATGTCCGGGAATGAAAACCCACTTCCAGAAGAGCTAGAAAATTGATATTTGTCATGAAGGTAGAGTGATTGCCCTGCATGACTAGAAAGATCTAAACACATGAAATTTCAAAATAGAATAGAGGGCTATAATTAGAAAAAAACTTTTTTAGAGGAGGTAGAAAATTAGAATTTGGCAGGAAGGTAAAGGGATCACTCCAAATAATCATACAAGTCTCAAAACATTAAACTTGTATATGGGACTCTAGGTTACATGGGAAGGAGGTGGGGGGCGGGGGAACATAAAAATAGCTACTAAGTGTCGTAGAAAATCTAAATTTGACAGGCAGGCAGAAGGACAGCCCCAGATAAGTAAATAAGTCTTAAAATTTGAAATGTAGCCTCTGTGGGGAAGGGGGGAAGGCGTTGAAAGTTTTAAAAAAATCTTTAGAATCAGTGGTCATAAGACCTTGAAATTTAAATTGAAGGTTTCTTTCTAGAATTTGGTCAGATCTTTTGATGGCTTTTCAAATTTCTTCCCTTAAGAGGCTGGATAGAGGCAGAAAGGTGTGGAACTCACTGACTTTCATAACCGTATTTCCCCAACCTTTAGCATCAGACACTTGACATTTTTCTTGACAGGAAGAGATCTATTTCCCCATATAACAAAGAAAAGAAAAACAGAAAAATAGGACATTTCAAAATGGGACCCCATGAAATGGGAGGATCTATTATTAGAATTTTTTAGATGAAGTAGAAAATTAAAATTTGGTAGAAAGGTATAGGTACCCCTCCAAATAATCATATAAGTCTGAAAATCTTAAAAAAAAAACTATGGGACTCAGGGGAGTTGGAGGAGAGAGTAATCAGAAAAATATATATTAAGTGTAGTAGAAAATTTAAATTTTTTAGGCAGGTAGAAGAGCACCTTCATATAACCAAATAAATGTTAAAATTTGAACTTTTTGAGGGTAACTGGACATGTGTGGGAAGGGAATGGGAGTTAAGTGGTTTAGAATGTCAAAAATTAAAAAAAAATCTTCTTAGTATGGGATAAAACTAAAAGCGGGCTTAGAAACTATTGTCTACAAATAAACATTAAAGTCCAAATATTTTAAATTTCTTAATTGAACTCCTGAAGTTAGAGAGGAGGAGGGGGTGGTATGTAAGGGGTAAAAACCTTTTAGGGTAGTTATAAAATTAAATTTTCCAGGAATGTAGGGATATCACTTTAAATATCAAAATTAGTGTTATATATTCTTTCTTCATATGTGTGGCTGGTGAAATGGGAAGGCTTCGAAATTTCCAAAACTAAAAGAATAAACTACCTATAAGTGTGTTAGAAGATTTAAATTTGTCAGGCGGGTATAAGAACCACCCCAAACATCCATAAAGGTCTGATACTTAAATTTCAAAATGAAGAAGCACTAAATTGAGAAGGGAGCTCTCTCATTGTTCCTAAAATTAATATTAAACACCCTCTTTGGCGTGATGTAAAGTAGTAGTTCTACATATAGGTCAATAGAAATTCCCGGGAAGGCAAATAACGTCTGAACATATTGATTTTCAAAATTTAAGCCCGGGAAATTGAAGAGCTAAAAATTGATAAAACTATTATAGAACAAAACCTTCCTTAGAGGCTTTTATTACTTTTGGTTTTTATATACTTTTTATTTTTATTAGATTTACTTTTTGGCCTTTTAAACATTTTCCCTTTTTTACTATCCTATCTATTATTTAAATCCTTTTTCTCTTATTACCTATCCTTTTTTTTAATTTTTAGATTTAATTTTTATCCTTTTGACCCTTTTTGACCTTTTTACAGCAAAGTATTTCTCCCAGGCAAAGCTGGGTACTTCATGTAAAAAGGTTTAAAAAAGTGCAGAAGGGGTAAAATGGGTAAAAGGTAGATTGATCAATTTTTTAGAGAGGATAAAGAGTTCTAAATAAAAAGAATAAAATTTTAAAATGATTTAACGGGTAAAACCAGCAAAAAAGGGCCGAAAATGCCTAAAAATGGAAAAGGTTAAAAGGGGGAAGTAGGTAAAAAGGGTAAAAGTGCTTAAAGGGTCAAACAGGGCAAAAATTTTGAAAAGGGTTATAAGGGCAAACGGGGTGAAAAGGGTAAAAAGTGCAAAAAGGGTTCAAACGTTAAAAAGGACTAATAGTCTAAAAAGGGTAAAAAGGGTAGATGAGATTAAAAGGTGTAACATAAAGGGTAAAATAAATCTCAAATACTTGATTATATTTACTTTTTACCCTTTTTACCATTTTTCTCTTATCGTTTTTTAAAACCCTTTTTATCCTTTTAATCCTTTTAACACTTTTTAACCTTTCTAACTACCCTTTTAAAAATAAATTTGATTAGATTATGTTTTACCCTTTTTGCACTTTTTTTACTATTTTTTACCCGAAATCATTTTTCCATAGCAAAGCTGGGTACTTCATGCTAGTATTACTATAACATTATAAAATAAAATTATTTAAATTTGTATTATCTAACGCGCCACTGTGAAAGTTTGTTCATTTCCCACCCATAAATGAGAAACTAACGCTTTAGGGCTTGTCTATTATATTTTATCCTATGGTTAAGTAAAAACTGAATGAGCTATTTCTACAATTGTTACGTCAGTGTAGTATATTAGGTAGATTTAGTCTGTAAGTCGTGTGCTGATTTAATATATGTGTTTAGGAATATAATGTTATTAATGGTGTGATAAAGATGATGATAATGATGATGATGCTGATGCTGATGATTAAATCATTATTAAGAAATATTTATTTCTGTAAAATCCAAGTCTTAGAAAGCGAATTTGAGCAAGAAAGGAAAGCTCAAAACTGTAATTGAAAAATAAGTATCGAAATAAACTCTGTTCAAAAGCTGTTTTAAAGGTTTTTTTATTTGTAAAAGATAAGGAATCTCAATATAATATGTTGATCTCTAAGAGAGACAGTTCCTCTAGGTTGGAATATCCTGATTAAACCTCAAAGAGGCTAAAGAAAGCCTTACGTTTTAAGAGCATCAGATGTTTTTAAATCCTCCCCCTCACCCCCCCAATATGTAAGGGGCATGTACTGTACAAAATAATGCTTTTACTCCTATTGATCGCGCGGCTGGTGCACTGGTAAAGTAATAGTCGCCATCTACTTGCCCTGAAGCAGCGGGTAATGCATATCAAGTAGGGGTTGAAGGGGCGAACCACCCTTAGAATTCGACAAACGAGGGAGAACACACTAACTGGGACACAGATAATAGTAGGATTACTTTTATACCTTTTCCCTTAATGCCATCAGAGGTTCAATTTAGCTAGTCTTTGGAAAAAGGTTTAGAAGAGTGGATATTTCCAGTACTGCCTATCAGTGAATTTAACTTTTCCAGTCTAAGGGAACAGGATGAGATTGAGAAACAGTGCCAGTGTAGCCTATAATCATATTCAACTATCAAGCGACAAGATGGAAAAGGTGAAGTTTTAAGAAGATGGGACGGAATTCACCCTGAAGATAGGACAGGAAACCAAGGAGTGGGGGGTTTTTAAAATATCCGGTACTCCTGGCTAGGGGATGTAATTAGGGATGAAAGTCAATCACGTTAGCGCTGAGTAGGTTAAAACTAATTAAAGTCTTGTCTGGTGGCCCCAGTATTGAGCCCCATCCCATGTTGATAACGACGGGGCCCAACAATCACTCATTCCGCCGGATAATTGCATGTGTGAGAGTGTGTCTAATATTATTAACTGTTTATTAATCACACGTGTGAAGGTTTCGGTTAGTATTAACTGTTTTTTAATCATATGTGAGAGAATGTCGTTATTATTAACTGTTTATTAATCACATGTGTGAGGGTATCGGTTTTTATTAACTTTTATTAATCATATGTGATAGAGTGTCAGAATTAATGTTTATTAAACACTTGAGTGTTGGTTATACTAAACTTATTATTAGTCACATGTGTGAAAGGGTAGATTATAATTAACTGTTTATTAATCATGTGTGAGAGTGTCGTTTATAATTAACTGTTTATTAATCATGTGTGAGAGTGTCGTTGATAATTAACTGTTTATTAATCATGTGTGAGAGTGTCGTTATAATTAACTGTTTATTAATCATGTGTGAGAGTGTCGTTGATAATTAACTGTTTATTAATCATGTGTGAGAGTGTCGTTGATAATTAACTGTTTATTAATCATGTGTGAGAGTGTCGTTTATAATTAACTGTTTATTAATCATGTGTGAGAGTGTCGTTTATAATTAACTGTTTATTAATCATGTGTGAGAGTGTCGTTTATAATTAACTGTTTATTAATCAGTGGAGAGTGTCGGTTATAATAACTGTTATATCACAAGCTGGGATGGTTTACCGAAGATGGGAAGGACGGATAGATAATTCTGGCCGGGGTGAATGAGAGTGTTATTTCTCGTAGATGGTTTCCCACTCTCCCTCCACGCGAATATGAACACACTTCTTCTTAATTCAACCTTTTTCATCCCTATTTCACCAGTGTATACATGTTTATAACCCGTACGTGTGGTAAGACACGTGGTTGGAGGACGAAGGTGATGAAAACAAAATACTGTAACTTAACCTAATCCTCCACCTTTTTAAAAATAAAACAGATTTCCATAGAGGCTTCGAAGGAGCTAAAACATTTAGGGAAAGTTGCACTGAAGTTACGGAATCATCTCCTGACTAAACATCCCTTAGGGGAAGTTAAATACTCTCTCTTGTTGTATTCCAGGGGATGGAGAGGTGCAGGTTGGGTTACAGCAGTGGCGTGACATCGAATAAAAGAAGAGGAGAGTAGGGGGAGACCGCTCCAAATGTAATAGTTTGAATGAATTAAACGGGAAGGTTGTAAAGAGAGAGAGAGAAATAAAAGGTTGTAAAGAGTGCCATGATTAGATTATTGCCACCGTGTCACCTGGGTTCCACTAGAAATGTAGTTAGGGGGGTGAGAAGGGACCCTGCCCATCCTTTTCTCCGGGGATGAATGAGGAGGGGCTAATACAAAAATATATCGTGGAGAATGTCCTTCAGTTCTAATGACAGTTAGCACAACACTATCTGTCCATAGTATGACAACAAGTTACTATTCACAGGCCCAGAGATAAGTGCGACATAGAGATGTATCATAAAAGGCCGTAATGACCCCCTATGAATGTAATTACGGAAATAGAAGAGATAGTATACTCTGGTGCACGTAGAATTGACCCCAAACACAAGGGATAGCTATTTTTACTATTTTTATTAATTTGTATGTCACGATTCTAGTACACTTTATTTTAATTAATCATTTTGATCTAATTTTGGGACGTGCACAACAACCTGAATCCAGAACGTTCATATACTACTTCTTTTAGCATGGTTTCCGACATTTCCAGGATGTATGCATTCAAATGACTTCGTTAGAATAATGATGAAAATGTTTGAATCTATAGTAAGTTTACTCTCATTTTTGCAAATGCTCAGAAGCACCATTAGCTCATTCAAAATGTCTAACTTAATATTTAAAATTGTTAATAAAACCAAAGGATCAATAGTTCTCCTAATCGATCAGTAATGTAATACATCTAGTACCAGACCAGACGAGGCAATGTGATTCTGATAGCAAGGACATTGGCTGACGGATACAACGAGGTAATTCATCTAGAACCAGACGTTTCATTGTGATTCTGATAACAAGGGCATTGGTTGACGGATACAAAATATAAACTATTTTAAGGTGTCATGGAAGGAGACGCAATTAAAAATAATTGGTTTGGCAGTTTTTACAACAAAATACCTGTTGGTAAACATAGATAATATATTGCTCCTGTATATCCCTTTAGTTTAATTTTCTACACAAAATAATAATTTTTAAACGTATGCTACCAGGGTTTATCTGCTAGACATCCCTGGTCTTCTACTGGCAGTGGTGGATATGTAGCCGTCTTCTGATGTTGAGACATCATGAATCTGAGATTACTTCGCTCCGATGTGGTGATGTTAATGATGATGGTTATGAGGTGGAAATATAAGTCTTAAACTTAACTTAAGCCGCATTAGCCAGACCATGACAACCATGGATACAATTCTTCTTTAGGAAATATACCTATGGTACCACCAGGAATGGAACTCGGTACCTCTGAATTAGTAGCCAGGAATACTGACCTCCACACCAAGAGGCAAACCAACAAATAGTAATTTTAAGGTGGGATGGAAGGGGATGTTAGAAAGGCCAGTGTTTTTGCAGTTTTTATGGCAAAACTTTTTTCGGCCAAAATAAATAACATATTGCTATGGTACAAAAAAAATTCTTTACCCGATGACCTTAATCGACATTTCTTGAATATCTGTCAAGGGTGTTCTTTAATTTAATTACAACCTTTTATCTTCATTTAAAAAGTCTGTTAGATAATGCCACCATGCTCATGACAGATATTCAGGAACTGTTGATTTCAACATGAGAAGAAAATTAAACTCTATGTTTGTACTGGAACAATATTTTATGTTTTGCCATAAAAAACTGCAAAAACACTGGCCTTTTCTTGCATCCCCTTCCATCCCACCTTAACACTTCTTGAATATTTGTCATGAGCACTGTCGCAACCTTTTTCAAGAAATATTTGTAGAAATAAACCTACCATGCTAATGGCAGATATGGCAGATGGTTGATATTATCGTGTGTAGATAATTAAATTAAATATATCTACAGAATCAATACTTTGTTTATGTTGCACAAACACTTTTTTGTCATAAAAACTACAATAATATGGACCTTAACTCTCACCCCCTTCCATATACCATACATCCATTCATACGTCAAGCGATGTGTTCTGGAGCTGTTAGTTTAAATGTAAAATAACATTAATAGCGTAGTTGCATTTTATCAATGCTGACCTATAAAATACGTTTGTGTTTTATAAACTAATTACACTAATGTGTTAGCGGTTAGTAAAGTTGAATTTAGAGAAAGTTTACCCGAATTTACGTGGAAAATAACCTAAAAAAGAACACTTTCGAATCATCCGACCAAGGTTCGGAACTCATCCTTCCTTTCATTTTATTTCCTATTCTCTTTTATATTATCTTCTCATATATTTTCGTACAGCGGCACATCATCGTTACTGTCTCTTTTCTTGAACATTGGTACAATAATGCCCCTGTTTAAGTCGACTGGTCTCCTTTCACATCACTCTCAGATCCCTATACAACTATTGTATTCATGCAGGTCCTACAAGCTACACAGTAAGCTCGTCTACTCACGGTGCTTTTCCACCATGTCATCCTATTTAATGCATCCTCCACCTCTTTCTTGTGGGACTCACTCCCTCCTCTTCTGCTAATTCATGTTCCTCTGCTTCACTCTTATCTCTTTCCACTTCCGGAATGAATAGCTTCTCAAATTATCCTCTCCATGATTATATCCTCCATAGTTCATGGTTGTAGTACAGACGGGGTAGTGAAGTATTACATCCGGGGAGAAAGAAGAGCAATACAAGGAGCCTACCCAGTGGGCCCCTCTTAGCCGCTCCCACTTAATCTTGATCTCATCGCCAAGTGGTGTACTCCCGGGAATGAGTAGCCTGGTGGAGATTGGGTGGAAACCTATTGGAAGCCTGAACAGTTGCAGACGAGAAACAGGAGACTGGTCAGCAAGCTGGGAACAGGACCTGGCCAGTTGGCTGGGAGTGTTAGGATTGAGAGACTGGTCAGCAAGCTGAGAACAGGACCTGGCCAGTTGGTTTGGAGTGTTAGGATTGGGAGACTGGTCAACAAGCTTGGAACAGGACCTGGCCAGTTAGTTGGTAGTGTTAGGATTGAGAGACTGGTCAGCAAGCTGAGAACAGGACCTGGCCAGTTGGTTGGGAGTGTTAGGATTGAGAGACTGGTCAGCAAGCTGAGAACAGGACATGGCCAGTTGGTTGGGAGTGTTAGGATTGAGAGACTGGTCAGCAAGCTTAGAACAGGACATGGCCAGTTGGCTGGGAGTGTTAGGATTGAAAGACTGGTCAGCAATATGAGAACAGGACCTGGCCAGTTGGTTGGGAGTGTTAGGATTGAGAGACTGGTCAGCAAGCTGAGAACAGGAACTGGCCAGTTGGCTGGGAGTGTTAGGATTGAAAGACTGGTCAGCAAGATGAGAACAGGACCTGGCCAGTTGGTTGGGAGTGTTAGGATTGAGAGACTGGTCAACAAGCTTGGAACAGGACCTGGCCAGTTGGTTGGTAGTGTTAGGATTGGGAGACTGGTCAACAAGCTGGGAACAAGACCTGGCCAGTTGGCTGGGAGTGTTAGGATTGGGAGACTGGTCAACAAGCTGGGAACAGGACCTGGCCAGTTGGTTGGGAGTGTTAGGATTGATAGACTGGTCAGCAAGATGAGAACAGGACCTGGCCAGTTGGTTGGGAGTGTTAGGATTGATAGACTGGTCAGCAAGATGAGAACAGGACCTGGCCAGTTGGCTGGGAGTGTTAGGCTTGAAAGACTGGTCAGCAAGATGAGAACAGGACCTGGCCAGTTGGTTGGGAGTGTTAGGATTGAGAGACTGGTCAACAAGCTTGGAACAGGACCTGGCCAGTTGGTTGGGAGTGTTAGGATTGAGAGACTGGTCAACAAGCTTGGAACAAGACCTGTCCAGTTTGTTGGTAGTGTTAGGATTGAGAGACTGGTCAACAAGCTTGGAACAGGACCTGGCCAGTTGGTTGGTAGTGTTAGGATTGAGAGACTGGTCA
This sequence comes from Timema podura, assembly GCA_033556935.1. Classification (NCBI taxonomy): domain Eukaryota; kingdom Metazoa; phylum Arthropoda; class Insecta; order Phasmatodea; family Timematidae; genus Timema; species Timema podura. The sequence goes on from JAVRXN010000005.1 coordinate 51,076,560, forward strand.
ACAAGCTGGGAACAGGACCTGGCCAGTTGGTTGGGAGTGTGAGAGTTGGGAGACTGGTCAACAAGCTGGGAACAGGACCTGGCCAGTTGGTTGGGAGTGTGAGAGTTGGGAGACTGGTCAACTAGCTTGGAACAGGACCTGGCCAGTTGGTTGGGAGTGTTAGGATTGAGAGACTGGTCAACAAGCTGAGAACAGGACCTGGCCAGTTGGTTGGGAGTGTTAGGATTGAGAGACTGGTCAACAAGCTGGGAACAGGACCTGGCCAGTTGGTTGGGAGTGTGAGAGTTGGGAGACTGGTCAACAAGCTTGGAACAGGACCTGGCCAGTTGGTTGGGAGTGTGAGAGTTGGGAGACTGGTCAACAAGCTTGGAACAGGACCTGGCCAGTTGGTTGGGAGTGTGAGAGTTGGGAGACTGGTCAACAAGCTGGGAACAGGACCTGGCCAGTTGGTTGGGAGTGTGAGAGTTGGGAGACTGGTCAACAAGCTGGGAACAGGACCTGGCCAGTTGGTTGGGAGTGTGAGAGTTGGGAGACTGGTCAACAAGCTTGGAACAGGACCTGGCCAGTTGGTTGGGAGTGTTAGGATTGAGAGACTGGTCAACAAGCTGGGAACAGGACCTGGCCAGTTGGTTGGGAGTGTTAGGATTGAGAGACTGGTCAACAAGCTGGTAATAGGACCTGACCAGCTGGCTAGGAGTGTTAGGATTGAGAGACTGGTCAGCAAGCTGAGAACAGGACCTGGCCAGTTGGTTGGGAGTGTTAGGATTGAGAGACTGGTCAACAAGCTTGGAACAAGACCTGTCCAGTTTGTTGGTAGTGTTAGGATTGAGAGACTGGTCAACAAGCTTGGAACAGGACCTGGCCAGTTGGTTGGGAGTGTTAGGATTGAGAGACTGGTCAACAAGCTTGGAACAGGACCTGGCCAGTTGGTTGGGAGTGTTAGGATTGAGATACTGGTCAACAAGCTGAGAACAGGACCTGGCCAGTTGGTTGGGAGTGTTAGGATTGAGAGACTGGTCAACAAGCTGGGAACAGGACCTGGCCAGTTGGTTGGGAGTGTTAGGATTGAGAGACTGGTCAACAAGCTTGGAACAAGACCTGTCCAGTTTGTTGGTAGTGTTAGGATTGAGAGACTGGTCAGCAAGCTGAGAACAGGACCTGGCCAGTTGGTTGGGAGTGTTAGGATTGAGAGACTGGTCAACAAGCTTGGAACAGGACCTGGCCAGTTGGTTGGGAGTGTTAGGATTGAGAGACTGGTCAACAAGCTTGGAACAAGACCTGGCCAGTTGGTTGTGAGTGTTAGGATTGAGAGACTGGTCAACAAGCTTGGAACAAGACCTGGCCAGTTGGTTGGGAGTGTTAGGATTGAGAGACTGGTCAACAAGCTTGGAACAAGACCTGGCCATTTGGTTGGGAGTGTTAGGATTGAGAGACTGGTCAACAAGCTTGGAACAGGACCTGGCCAGTTGGTTGGGAGTGTGAGAGTTGGTGATTTTTTTCTTCTTATCGTTTGGAATTTCTGACCGGGAGAGACATGACATCCAGTTCTGTCGCCTGTATGTAGACTATTCGCCAATCTGGTGGTACAGATATTTGCCCAGGGTACACCTATGGAGGTTGTCTACACGTTGTGCCAGCAATGAGATGATGTTATTATAGTGAATATGGATGTGTGAGCCAGTGGGAGTCTTAAACCTAACTTAAACCTAATTTGGCAACCCTGGTGACCGTTGGTATAACCCCCGTTAATGAGAAAGATACCCAAGGTACCAGCCGGAAATTAAACCCGGGACCTCTAGGTTTGTAGCCATGTGCAGTCACCACTACACCACGAGGTCGGATAATGTTGATGATGATGAGCTAAATCATTATCATCATCACCCGTAGCCTCATTTAGGGAAGGTTACCACTAAAAGAAGGTTTACCTGATGATCTACAGGCATAGTAAGCCAGTTGCCGTAACAGACACTCGAGAAAATAAAAATATATCTTTATATATAACATTTTAACTATTCTACGTAGCTAGATACAAAGAAGTTAGTATTTAGAGTAAATGTACCCCGATTTGAAGGAAGGGAGAGTAATAAACCTTTTAGGAGAAAATCCACCCTTGATGCACCCAGCTGGGATTCGTACCCTAACTTATCCACACGTCCCTATTGGATTCGTGCCTTAAGCTATGAGGGAATAACATTCCCGAGCGAGGGATTAAACCTAGATAGGTCAGTGGTAGAGCAATGGCGCGATAAAGGTGAAAATAGACGCTTTACTTTGGTTGGACATTGTGGTTGATTCAACCATTGTGAAACAATCAAATTGAAAGTCAAATGCTTACACATTTCTATTAAATTGACCTAACTAGCTCAAAATTAATTGTACGTGCTGGTGTTGATGTGATAAATATATATTTTAAAATAAAATAAATTTTGACCTTAGTTTTATATTATAATATTAATACAGTATTTACATTAAATAAACTATAATATTTATGTGTTGAACAAATTTTTGAAGAAAATATATAATAATCTAGAAATATATGCTCGATTTATTTGAAATCGATTTTTACAAAGTATGTATCCTAATATTCTAGAAGAACGGGCTGCCAAGTATTTATAAAGCAGCTCTACCAAATATCATTTTAAGATATGTTGTTCTACATACTTACATGTAGAATATGTTGATTTACTTTTAATTTGTTTATTATATATTCTTTTTTAGTTAAAATATATTGTGTATACAAGTTTTGAATTACTAGCAAAATTAACATTTATTTGTAGAATTTACATAAAATGTAAAAATATTGTAGGTATTTAATTTTCATTGAGATAATATATTTTACCTTTTATTATTTATTGATATAGGTTAGTTTATATTTGTGAAGAGTTTCATGTATAGGATTAAAATAAGCCCGCAGTTGTAATTTGATTATATATTATACAACTATAAAGCCACATGGCTGACTCACTCACTCACTCACTGACATTAATGTCTACCCACATCCAAATTTTGGCATATGTTTGGAAAATTCCAAAAAGTTAAAAATTTTAATTTTTAACCCCAGAAAAGAACTCAAAATGGCAGAGCAACTTTAAAGTCAGTGTGGACCTTTCTTTGGAGGTCTCTTGTGGCTAAACGGTAGGACATATAAAAAAACGGATTACACCAGCAGTACGGATTTGGCAATATCCACAAGTATGGTTCTATTATTTTTTGTCGTATCTCCATCGGTTATACCTTAGATAGAGCTAGTCTTTTTGATTTTAGGTAAATTTTTCACATTTTTCACACTTTTTTAATTTTCACACTTATGGGACAGTTAGAATTATAAAACTTGGCAAGCATATTGGAACATCTAATTTCCATAAGCGTGCCAAATTTTATGATTATGGCTGCCCTATTAGTATGGAAAAACTAAAATATTTTTTGAAAAATACAATACAATACTGGTAGCTTTAAGTTGTTACGTTCAAAACAACGCTGGAATTACATTATTTTACATCCACTTGCAAATAAAAACTCACTGGGGGTTTTCCCTCAACGAGCAAAGATAGTGTATATATATATATATATATATATATATATATAGTCAACCCTGGTTTTAGTGAAATCCGTTGTAGTGAACATTCGGCTAATTCATTGGTACCAACCTACAAACACTTCAATGTATGTTAAAAAAATTCGTTTATAATAAATCCTCAACTTCAGTTTTAGTGAAGAGAAAAATTGGAACTTTCAATAAGAAATGTCATTCTAACATCATAATTATTTAAAAACATAACTTTTTGTTTGTTTATACTTAAAGACACCGATTCTCTACCTGAGTTCTTGTTAAGTAAGACAGCACAAAGCTTGACTGAAAGTACGGAATGTGGAAAAGGAATGCTGGGAGGGGGAGATGGGGTGCTGAGTCACTGCATTCATTGACCTGGCTTAAGTTTTAATAACTTTTTCTGCACCAAATAAAGGAAGACAGTCTTCTGAGTTGTATTAATATGAGAGGAGTTACAGGACAGTAAATGACAGTATGTGGCCATTTAGTAATTGTTTTCACTAACCCCTTTCTTCTAGAGAGTGTATGAAACTCAAAAAAATTAGACTTTTCTACTCAGTTTAGTTTTTTGAATGCATGGATATTGTGTAATTAAGTGTGGAAAAAGTACAGACTCTAGAGAAGGATCTGGAAGAAATATTAATTAAAACAGTATACAATAAACAGCAGCATATAACAGATTTTTTTAAAGAACAATTAATATATTTCAATAAAGAGCGATTGTGTTTGAACTCTTATTTTGTTTGTCACTAGTCCACTACGTTCAGATTTTTAAAAATAAAGATTTATTTTAGTGAACTTCGGACATAGTGAACCAAATATCTGAGTTCGTAGAGGTTCAGTACATGTTTATAAGTGCGTAATTGTTTTTAGTTGGTATTATGCCGGGTAAGTTATTAAAATTGTATTTGAAATATGAATAGAATTGCTACCCCTTTCGGTGGCCGCATGGTCTAAGGTGCTACTCTAGCAATATACTAAACTGCCTAAGACGACGATATCAGGGGTCGATTCCGGTCGGGTATACAAAGGGTGGTTTTTACTAAATGGTTTACTCTCCCTTCGTGCAAATGCGGGTACACTTCCTCTAAATTCAACCTTACTCATCCCTAGCACATTAGTGTAATTGGTTCATTGGCGTGCAGCCTGAATGGGCAGATTACGTTGTGCCAAAATAAACTTTGTGTATGTGAAGACTTTTTGATATCACTTCTTTTGTATTTGTAAAATATGTCGCATGTATTTGATATCAGTAGCAAAATCTTACTCTTGACGTCATTGATAAATATTTATCAATATCAACCACTTTCAATGTTCAACATGCGTGTTTAGTCGTGTTCAATTATGATAAATAATCTTGAATGGACAACCACATTGAACAAAAGTTGAAGCTCTGTCAACTTCTTTCAATGTTCAATACCATTAGAACACTTTGATTGAATGGTAATTTACACTGTTCACTTTGCTTTCACGTTTGTTGAATCGACCGCAATGTTCAACTAGAGTGAACCATGTATTTGTGTCTTGAAGGTCCTGGGATCAAAATGCAGGTGCCGTTTTTCAACTAATTCAATTTATTAGACTAGATTAGCCTGACATATTAATCCTCGTGCTCACCGATGCAGGTTGTATAATAAGGGTATAGAAACGTTACAACTGGTCTTATTATCTCGTGTATCTCTGGAGATAACTTTTATCTCATATTAATATGAGATGATTACATATACAATATAAAAATAAAATAAACCTTTCATGCCGTGTTTAAAAACTAAGGAAACGCGCTTATGAGCTTATACTTTAAAAAAGAGGATTAATTTCTCTACCTCGTACATACTTATGACATTGTCAGATTATTTTAATTAACGGTATTACAGAAAAACGTGAACCAGAAGACTTGATCCGGAAAGTTGTAAGAGAGACAAGTTGGGACAATGGGACAGGGTGTAAAAGGGGGAGGAAAGTACCTGTTGACAAAAGTATTAGCAGGATAAAAAAAAAACCAAGCGAACAAACAAAATGGCATGAAAAATAAATAAAAATTGAAGGCAGAGGAATTAATCCGCTGAGTGCGTGCATGAATAGGTCAACAACCGGGCAGCCAGTAATGCTAGGCATTATAACCCCCCTCCCACCCCAGCTGATGTGTACACCGTCATATAGACTGGGTGTAGAATCGTGGTTTTAACGACGTGCATTTGTTCGGAAATCAACGTCACAGGGGAAATAAATACTTTACTTGATATTAACCAACGGAGATATTTAGCATGTATTAGTAGATTTATATTTAAGGTGGGGTGCTAGTGAGCGCGAGCTTAGTGCATTAATTTTGCAGTTTTTATAGCATAAACTTTTTTTGGGCAAAATAAATGATATTTTTCATCTATAGACTCATAGAGAGTTTTCTGCACATGCTAATCTCAACAGTTGTTGAATATCTGTCATGAGCACAGTGGCATTTGGTGACAAACTTTTTAAATGAAGAGGAAAGGTTGTCATTAAATTTCAGAACACTCTTGGCAGATATTCAAGAGTCTATAGAAGAAAAATTTGATTTATTTTGGCCAACAAATGTTTATGTTATAAAAACTTCAAAAATACTTTCCTAAGCTCACGCTCACTAGCACCCCATCTTAAGTTAATTTAAAGTGTTATATTTTATTATACATACATGTAAAATATTACTTTATTATTATTACATAGGAAAACTTTAAACCTAAATGTATTGCTATTTTCTTTGATAAATTCTTTATTAATCAAATATATTCTGTTCATGACTGAATTCGTAGACTCTTAGGACCTCAAACTATCTTTTCATGAAGATTTTATTGTGTAGCAATAATTAATCTACAATAATCAACAAATATATAAATATGATTAAATAGGATACATCAACTTAGGTTGTAACTCACGTCGTACGCCATTCAATCTCTCTCTCTCTGCGACTGCTCGACCTAAAAATAATTCAAGCAAACTTGCCTGCGACAAGAGTTGATTTTAGACTGGAGAGCTAATAAGGAGTCGAAACGACGCGCCACTTCATAGCAGTTCCACAATGTTTGAGAAGGATGGGATTACGTTACATTCTGACCCAGAATGTTCCAAATGTTCGAATAGGATTATGTGGCAGCCTGTTTTGTCGAATCGCCACCTGACAGTCGACATACGTTTTCTCCCTTTGTTACCCTCACCTAAGTTCACCTCTATGCTTCTCTGGGGCAATTATTGTATTTAACACCCCGGAATTGGCAATGTTAAACGACTTTTGGTGGAGATTTTATTCATGAAGGAGTTATTTCGTTCATTCGTACGTTAAATATAATGTAACGCACTACTAATCCAGTAAATTAGACTGCCAATGACAAATTTCAGTCGGGTGCACTGAGGTTTGTTTTCCGAAATGGTTTTCCACTCTCCGACCACGCAAATGTGGGTACACTTCCACTATATATAAAACCTTCTTAATCCCTAAATATATTAGTGCAATTAGTATATAAGTGTATAACCCGAACGAGTAGTAATAGTATTTAATTTATGTTTAAATCTTTAGTTCTACTAAATTTCGTTTCAGCCTATAACTCATAAAATAATATTTCTTAATATTTGGAATTTTCAGTCAAAATTACTTACCGGAGCCATACTTTAGTATTAATTAAATCATATTAATTTTTACTTGCTCGCTATCTTACAGGTTGAGAAAATATTGTGATCGTCAAACAAATCTAACTCCAAGATTTTGATGAATTTCGACGTTTCATGACACTCCAAATACGAAAAAGTAGTTTTTGAATTTCCGTCTGTCTGTCCATCTGTCTGTACCTTGGAATATAGCCTAAACTATTTTACCAATCAAGCTAAATCTTGGTATAAGGGTTTTCATAGGGTTGCTTTACTTTTTGAGTTCCTGGTTTATTAATCTTAATTTAACTTCTATATTGTCTGGGTTTCTGCAAGCTGATTATTTATTTAGGGGTTTTACTACCCACTATACTATAAACAATACTGCATGCCCACACTGACATTCTGCTCTATGACATTTTATGTTTTTCTTGTACCATCTGTATGCTGTAATTGTGGTGACCTTTTAGTTTTGAATAGTTTTAATAGCAATATTTCTTGAAAATATGTATATACATGAACCCTCTGTTGATTTTTTGAATACAACATAGTTTTCTCTGAGTAGCTCTTACAAGCCGAGCATTCCTGTGCCCTCTCTTGATTCTTGGAATACAACATTGTTTTCTCTGAGTAGCTCTTACAAGCCGAGCATTCCTGTGCCCTCTCTTGATTCTTGGAATACAACATTGTTTTCTCTGGGTAGCTCTTACAAGCCGAGCATTCCTGTGCTCTCTCTTGATTCTTGGAATACAACATTGTTTTCTCTGGGTAGCTCTTACAAGCCGAGCATTCCTCTGCCCTCTCTTGATTCTTGGAATACAACATTGTTTTCTCTGGGTAGCTCTTACAAGCCGAGCATTCCTGTGCTCTCTCTTGATTCTTGGAATACAACATTGTTTTCTCTGGGTAGCTCTTACAAGCCGAGCATTCCTCTGCCCTCTCTTGATTCTTGGAATACAACATAGTTTTCTCTGAGTAGCTCTTACAAGCCGAGCATTCCTGTGCCCTCTCTTGATTCTTGGAATACAACATTGTTTTCTCTGGGTAGCTCTTACAAGCCGAGCATTCCTCTGCCCTCTCTTGATTCTTGGAATACAACATAGTTTTCTCTGAGTAGCTCTTACAAGCCGAGCATTCCTGTGCCCTCTCTTGATTCTTGGAATACAACATTGTTTTCTCTGAGTAGCTCTTACAAGCCGAGCATTCCTGTGCCCTCTCTTGATTCTTGGAATACAACATTGTTTTCTCTGAGTAGCTCTTACAAGCCGAGCATTCCTGTGCCCTCTCTTGATTCTTGGAATACAACATTGTTTTCTGGGTAGCTCTTACAAGCCGAGCATTCCTGTGCTCTCTCTTGATTCTTGGAATACAACATTGTTTTCTCTGGGTAGCTCTTACAAGCCGAGCATTCCTCTGCCCTCTCTTGATTCTTGGAATACAACATTGTTTTCTCTGGGTAGCTCTTACAAGCCGAGCATTCCTGTGCTCTCTCTTGATTCTTGGAATACAACATTGTTTTCTCTGGGTAGCTCTTACAAGCCGAGCATTCCTCTGCCCTCTCTTGATTCTTGGAATACAACATAGTTTTCTCTGAGTAGCTCTTACAAGCCGAGCATTCCTGTGCCCTCTCTTGATTCTTGGAATACAACATTGTTTTCTCTGGGTAGCTCTTACAAGCCGAGCATTCCTCTGCCCTCTCTTGATTCTTGGAATACAACATAGTTTTCTCTGAGTAGCTCTTACAAGCCGAGCATTCCTGTGCCCTCTCTTGATTCTTGGAATACAACATTGTTTTCTCTGAGTAGCTCTTACAAGCCGAGCATTCCTGTGCCCTCTCTTGATTCTTGGAATACAACATTGTTTTCTCTGGGTAGCTCTTACAAGCCGAGCATTCCTGTGCCCTCTCTTGATTCTTTGAATACAACATTGTTTTCTCTGAGTAGCTCTTACAAGCCGAGCATTCCTGTGCCCTCTCTTGATTCTTGGAATACAACATTGTTTTCTCTGAGTAGCTCTTACAAGCCGAGCATTCCTCTGCCCTCTCTTGATTCTTGGAATACAACATTGTTTTCTCTGGGTAGCTCTTACAAGCCGAGCATTCCTGTGCCCTCTCTTGATTCTTGGAATACAACATTGTTTTCTCTGAGTAGCTCTTACAAGCCGAGCATTCCTGTGCCCTCTCTTGATTCTTGGAATACAACATTGTTTTCTCTGGGTAGCTCTTACAAGCCGAGCATTCCTGTGCCCTCTCTTGATTCTAATATGCGATGCTAAAATCAAAAATCCTTATCTCTGAGAACGTAGTTTGCCAGTGAAGAGAGGTGGTAAGGGGTTTGAATCCTTGCTGAATGAATGGAGGGGCAATTTTATTAAGCTGTTTTAGCCTTCTCCCTCAGCACAAATGTGGGTACTCATCCTCTAAAAGGTTGATTACATCCCGGGAAGAAGGTAAAATGCGGTGGGCATTTTTTACCTTATTACTATTATTATTTAAAATGCCAAGGTTATTAACTACTTATTCTAATGGGTAAATAATAAAAGATAAAAAAACTAATAGGAGATGTATCCACATTAGCGTTTGGAGGGATCGATATAAAACACAGCAATAAATCCATATGGGATAACCAAGACCCGAACCCTGACCTCACGGTTACTCCCCACTCACTATTCGCAAAAAATATTACAAGTAGGGCTATAAATGATGTCACACACTTCAGGGATTGAATCACTGATGTTATTACTCTTTACATAACCTACAGACAGATGCTACAGGTACATAACTCTACTGACAGATGCTACAGGTACGTAACTCTCCAGACAGATGCTACAGGTACATAACTCTACTGACAGATGCTACAGGTACATAACTATACAGACAGACGCTACAGGTACGAATTCTACTGACAGATGCTACAGGTACATAACTATACAGACCGACGCTACAGGTACATAACTATACATACAGACGCTCCAGGTACATAACTCTACTGACAGATGCTACAGTTATATAACTATACAGACATACGCTACAGGTACATAACTATACAGACAGATGCTACAGGTACGTAACTCTACTGACAGATGCTACAGGTACATTTCTCTACTGACAGATGCTACAGGTACATAACTCTACTGACAGATGCTACAGGTACGTGTTGGTGACCTGGTGGTCTAGGGGTAAGGTGTCAGACTTCTGTGCTGAGGGTCCGGGGTTCAATCCTCGGTCCCGGCACAGATTTATCTGATTGCCAGACCCTTCCTTCACCTCTGACAAGATGTGTATTAATCACAACTTGTGAATGTGAGGAATGCCAGGCCTCCACCGTGGTTCGGATTCCACGTTAAACTGTAGGTCCTCCATTTCATCTCACAATCACCCTACCATTACATTAGCGTAAGTGCGTATAACCCGAACGGGTAGTAAGACGCGGTGCTAATAATAATAATACAGGTACATAACTATACAGACAGATGCTAAAGGTACGTAACTCTACTGACAGGCGATACAATTATTACATAGCCTATTAATCATAATTTACGTAATTCTTATTTAAGAAAATTAAAAAATTACCAAATATTTATATCCTAGTCATTTTTAAACTATAACTGTCATTATGTTTTCATTACACAGTAGAAAACTAATTAGCATTGTCGTGTAGTAGATTGTTGCCAGAGTAAGCAGCGCTTGCTAAAATTGTATCTGTGATACTTTCTCATTACTCGTAGAACACTAATTATCAGTGTCGTGTAATGTTGCCAGGGCTAGCAGAGTTTGTTAAAACTGTACCTGTGATTATGTTTTCATATTTCAGTAGAACACTAACTAACAGTGTCGTGTAGTGTTGCCAGGGTAAGCAGAGTTTGTTAAAACTGTACCTGTAATTATGTTCTCATAACTCAGTATAACACTAACTATCAGGGTCGTGTAGTGTTGCCAGTGCTAGCAGAGTGTGTTAAAACTATACCTGTGATTATGTTCTCATAACTCAGTATAACACCAACTATCAGTGTCGTGTAGTGTTGCCAGGGTAAGCAGAGTTT